>OU611856.1:14805000-17205000 GCA_914767755.1 Agrochola circellaris | reverse complement strand
TTTTTAATTGTTGATGCTCTCTCTCTATGAAAGATGTCATGAAATAACATCATAACATCACGCCTGAAATCCTCGAAGGGGTGGGCAGAGATGCACCCATAGTAACACGCACATTTCGCCAGTAATTTTAAATCCTATGTAATAGGGGGCGAACCTATTGGCATCAACCGGGCGCACCTCTAGACTCCGGGCTGCTAGTTAAAACACAATAACACTTTGCCTGACTTAGGAATTGAACCCAAGACCTCATGCTCAGCAGTACTACACAAACTAGACCAACGGGGCAATGTCTTAATGAAATATTTTTCCTTTTTCACACTTTTATGCGTGAATGTACTGTGGCGGAAACTCTTATCTTGCTCACGTTATGTTTTTAAACGTTTTTTGTTAAATAAGTTGTCGAGTGTTTTTAGAAGCGTGTCATAAAAATGGAACGTCATTCTTTTGTTTATTCTGGAACATAATAGCGAAAATGTGGGGGAAGTTTTGCCTACGTATTTGGTTAACGTCCTTGAACTTCGGCTTCTGAATGCTTGTAACAATTCCCATAGATAAAATACCTATCAACGACAACGGGTAGATGCTAATGAATGTCCTCCAATCTTAGAATACACTGTGGTAAGCGTAACTTAACCTTGCAAGTGAATGACTCAGCGCTAGTGAGTTGATAGATGTATGTAACCTTAGCGGCACTAATTTATAACTGTCGGTCGATTCTGTAAAAATATCAACGTGAAACTTAGGTGAAGTGAGCTGTCACTCACACAAATCGACCGGCAAGATGCTAGGGATTAACACTATTGACAGCTCACTTCACGCTCACTTCACCAAAGTTTCACGGTGAATTTTTACAGAATCGACCGGCTGTTCTATAAAGTTATTCTCTGCCATGTTCACGAATACATGGCGCATACAAATATGTCTGAAATACGTTAGTCTGATAGAGTCTACAACATAACGCTCGGACCGGCCGGAGCTAAACAGGTTCATGGGTGGCGGTCAAGCGGAGAAGACGTTAGAAACTGTCGCGCAATCCGAATAGTTGTTTCGCGTACCCACAGTGTGTGTATAGCTAGTGTGATTAATTTGATCTGAACTGCAAACGGTTTTTCTATTACGCAATAACCAACACTCAACAATCAACACAGTACGCCCACAGTAATTCAATTACGGCTGATAATAACGAATGAGACACATACCATCTCCGTTAAATAAATGATTTCAGCATGTACATACTTATGTTTATAATGTTCGCTTGTATATACCAATATACCAGGAGCCTCATTACGGAGTTTACGTTGAGTCGTCCTAACTTACTCTTTGATGCATTAACTAGACATACACGATATACAAATGTATCTATACACAGCAACATAACATCTCAGAGTAAAAAAAAAAAACAAACAGACTGACTGCCTCGTTGGTCTAGTGGTCGTAAGCACTACTGTTGAGCATGAGGTGCCGGGTTCGATTCCCATGTCGGGAAAAGTTTTATTGGGTTTTTCCACAAGGAATTTATTAGGACTTAAGTTCAAATCAGACCCCCTTATTAACCGGTAAAGCCCTGATAAACAACTAATTAACGTGCTAATTGACGTGCTTGAGGGTCACCCAGGGCTTATACACAGAAAATAACAATTGATTTTTTCAATACTAATACAGGATAATAAAAGAATAAAGATGTAAAATTTGTTTGTTTGTAAGTAGGGGGTAATCTGAGAAACTACTAGTCGGATTAGAAAAAATCTTTTTGGCCACGGATAGCCCAATTCTTGAGGAAGGTTATAGGCTATGTAGCATCACGCTATGACCCTTAGGAGACGAGCAAACATTAATAATGTCAGAAAGAATGCTAAGCGAAAAATGCGTCGCGGTCCGAAATTTTACACGAATGGGCCGATAAATAAAACCATATATCTATATTATTTACATTTATTGCAATACTTTTTCTAGTCAGTAAAGCCAAATAAAACGTGTATTTTATGTATCTACAGCTAAACTTAATTGTGGTGTCAATACAAACGTTCGTGCAAGACAAATCTAATTCTGAGACTTGTAACACATGTGCCAGCCGCAAGTACAGACGGAGAATATATCTCTTACATTCTTGAACACGATTCTGATTTCAAATGATGGTACAAAAATACAAGGGCTTATTTTAGAAGGCAAAGAAAATTCTAGGTTTAAAAAAAGAATTGTACATTCTCAAGTTTTTTTCTCCATGGTGCTTTCCTGATGATAACAACTAATATGTAACTTTATCACATTGACAGGATTGTCATTATGTAGGTCTTCTTCAGTGCATTTTTTAGTGACGGGAGTCAAAGTCAAAGTCAAATTATTTATTTCAATTAGACACTTAAAGGCATCATTGCCTGTAATGTGGCTCAACATACATGTATAAATTATCTCATGTATGTTTTTTCAGATTATCCCCTGTTACGGTCACTAGTCTTACAGTCTTGATCGCAGAAGTAGTTATTTTGTCTCGTTTGGCTATTGAAGCGGGTTTTATACAAAAGCGTTACGCAATTCCTACGGAACGAATGCCCATTTTCAGTAATATCTAGTATTACTGAAAATGGGCATTCGTTCCGTCACCTAAATGTAATGCTTAAAATAAAGCGCGCGCGAGAGTTGAAAATCCAACTATGAAAACGGAATACGGACCCTGAATATTTAAGTATTATTTAGGTGGTGCTTAGTGTAAGTGAAAACAGGCGTTTCTCTACTTTTTCCTTCCTGTTTACTTTGTCAGTGTACCCATGTCACAAGCTGACACTCAATTCAACTCCCCCCTAACACTACCGTCATATTTCTTGTAAAAAACATACTTACACTTCAACAATATTAAAAAAAAACATGGTCTCGAAGGAGTATCGTCGTGGAATTCATAATTTACTCATCATGGAGTCTTCGTTTTAAATTCATGGGCTCAAAGCAACATGGCGGCCGGATAATAATATAGATTGAGCGGGAAAATACTACAATCAATTTGGGATTGGAAAATGTATTTTTTTATCACGCTCGATATTATTTATAATGGGTTGTAATCTTAGAGATATTATAGAAACTAGGAAGAAAAGCTATACATATTTATTAATACGATAAAATATACAGAATGGATTTTTGAGATGGGGCAGTTAGGGCAGCTACCTAAACCGTTGTAGCTACAGGAAAACGGTCTTAGGAGACTGTCCTTAACTTTTTAAGAAATTTTGACCTGCATTCATAGACTTTGAAAAAAATGTACATTCAGCTAGAAAATGGGCAGTTTTCATAAAAACTTTTTTTGATGCCAATGGATCCTGTTTCTTATAAGTATCAAATAACTCTACTGGACCAACTGAGGTTTGAGTACCATAAAAGGCAGAAATCGCAAACCACTTTTCCCATATTTGTAGGAAAAAAAATCCAACTTACTTTTTTATGATGGACAAACTAGCCGAAAAAAAAAAAAAAACTGAACTTCGAACGAATACTACTAAGACCGTTTTCCTGTAGCCACAACGGTTAAGGTAGCTGCCCTTACGCCCCATCTCAAAAATCTATCCTGTATACACTGGATAAACTATGTAAATAAAAATATATCCTAACCTAACAAACTAAGAAGAAAAGTGCATGTAAACGGTCTACTTAAGTGGTGTCTAGATTCGTGTATTGTAATGTATAATGTGTGCTCACCCCCTATTACATGGGACATAAAAACATAACTGGCGAAATGTGGATGTACTATAGATACACCTCTGTTTAATCCTTTGGAGAATAGAGGCGTGATGTTATATTTTGAATGTGAGGCGTCATCTTCATGTGACGAACGACGAACTGACGTCACGCAAAATTCTGCATCGCGCAAGCAGATTTTAGCGCGTGACTAGCATATGTACAACATCCCGACATCAATCATCGGGCGGTTGCCCACCAGACACAACACCCGTCTGGTCGGAGGATCCTCCCTTTTCTATGGAGGATGAGTGAACTTTACACCCTGTTCCTCATACCTCTTTAAATGTGAAAAAAAGAAAAATCCTTTCCGTGAATTGAAGAAATACTATCTAGTTTTTTTAGCTAGGTTGGTTATTCACGCGAATATCGGATATCTATGATTAGTTACTTAAAGACCACTTATCCATAAGAATGAATGTACTATTTGTCTGTACAACCACTTTTTAGTCACTGTTTATCTCCAAAAAGCCCCTAAAAATAAGTTATTTCCCCCACTGCATTATTCAACCTAAATATCCAACGTCTCCTAGACATAATATATTTATTTGGGGGCTCCCACCCCCTTTCCTCCTTTAGATCGAAGGTTGAATCCATCTGCAGCCGATACACCTATGACATGATAAGCAAGGTGCTCCATCTATCCATCATGAATAAAACGATCTTCCGAGTGTTTACGATCCCTGAAATACGTCACGTGGATAGTAAGCACATGATTTTGAAATGTATCAAGAAGGAAATAAGGTCTAAATTCAAATGGAGTGAGACAGTGGTAATAGCAATTTGTTTTTTGCTGATATTGAGTTTGTTAATTAGTTTTTGATGGTAGGTGGAACTTTTTATTTGAAAGAAAACTTGTTCAATATTATGGCACGAGTTTTGCGCTTTTTTCGTGATTTTAAAACGGAGTTCCCACATGAAATATTTGAAATATTAGTTTTGGCTTTTAATTGGGTAGATTTTAGTTAAAATTTAAGTTCTATGAAACGTTTACAATAATAAAGTAGGAATTTAGATTTTATGAGCGTTGAAAAGTGTTTTTTTTTGGTACCTAGTTTGATTCTGAAGGAAATATCGGTAATAAGAAGTGAAGACTATAGACGATAACGTAAAAGGAAAATTATAACAAAAGCGGCCAAGTCAAGTCCGAAATCCACACGAAAGGTACGTATTTTCTTCTTTTATTTTTTTAAGAAAAAAATAGAAAGAACGTTTATTTGCGGAAAACATGACGCAAAAAAGAACACAAAACAAAAAAGATCAAAAATATCCGTCACATCGACGCAAAACGGTCATCGCTCACTCAGCATGTTGCTGCCATTATTTTTTTACTTTATTATTTATTGGTATAGCGGCCATAGTTAGTACCTACAGACTCTGTGAACATTTCAACTGTCTATACAGCCCTGTGTGTGATGGACGGACGGACGGACGGACGGAGAGCCTTAGAAATAAGGTTCCCTTTGGAACCCTAAAACTCTTTTTCATCGCCAACCTAAAAATAAGACAAGTCAAGTCTAGTCTGAATTTATTTGCTAACCTTTTTACGTCCTAAGTGCTTAAATGTTTAAGGTAGAAGACACTGAAAGCCGTGAAACATGAGTCAATAACCGGTTTTCCGGCCAAATAAGGGTGAATAACCGGTACAAGGAAGCCGGGATAAGTTTTAATGAGCCGGTAAAGACTTGGGATCTACGTGCATCCGGTTTTACACAGATTGTGTCGAGACTTCCGGGTTTGTTCGTCTTTGATGACTCGTTAACTTGTTTAGGTGTTTGTACCTACTAAAATGTACGTACATAATGTAAAGGGCATTATTTACGTGAAGGAGTTAAATACTTAGCTATACTACAACAAGCTTCAACTGTCCGACTAACTGACTGACTCATTTATAATTCAAAAGTGCCTATAAAAACTTTAATTGAAATAAATGCTTTGAGTTTGAGTTATACACGGTAAATTTGTATCGTCCTACAAACAGAGGTTTAATGAACTTGTATCAGTAGAAGAAACATAAAAGAGACAAGATTTTTTTGGTTTTTAAACAAACAAAAATCGAAGTTCACAAAAGGGGCCAATTAATTATTTTCAAGGTCAAATTGCGGTCACTATGGGAGTTGTAGGTTGTTTGACCTTTCTTTGAACCCCTATCCAAACTTTTCGGAGAGCAGTGTATCGTGTTGCTATCAACATGACATAAGAATTCATTCATCAGAATTATTGCAACTAAAGTCTGTTGGAAAAGTATCCGATGAAAGTGTTCACAAACCCTGTTCCGGTTAAATTCTTACACAATCACCCATTAAAAGGAATTAGTGGTTAACCTTCTAATAAGAAGGTTTCAGCTTTGTATCTCACCAGTTTTTCAACAATTATTGTTTGAATATACATTACTAAATTGTAATTGAAAAATCATGGACGATTCATTGAGGTTATAAATTAACCTCAATTGTCAATTAATGAAAAACACCTTTAAGTTTAAAATTAAGAATTTAATATTTAAACAAATCAAAGCATCAAATTGTAAGATTTGTTTACATTTTCTTCAGATACTTTTAGAACAGAGTATAATTATATCATGTTGCCATCAACCTCAACATGGAGTAAGAATTATAACTACGTCACGTGGACGTATTCGGAGCTACAAATTGCGAGCACGAACATTCCGACAATCGCTTCCGTATTGAAATCAAGGATAAGTTTTACATAAGCACGAAATATATGGGAGTTGGCACTTGGCGGCACCCTTTTTCTCGAATGGATCCAGTTTTACGAAAGCTGGCACGCAGAATATACTTAACCCTGACCTTGATGGGTTGTTTCAGTAATATTTTCTGTCTTTTATTACTAATATAAACTTAATAATCATTACTTACATAGTCAGTACAAAAGTCGATTAACCCTTCAGTTTTTGAAATTTTAATAATTGAGCAAAATATTAGTAATACTCTACCTACATGAAATACAGAAAAGCAAAGTAACGAATCATTTTGTATCAATTTAGATGATATTAAAAAGTTACCCTGTTAATAGACTTTCGTTGCAATCAGCAACATGATTAACACTGTCTTTTAATAGACTACTATTTGAATGAATATTTGGTTGAAAACGAATGATGTGTGTTTAGAAAAGCCATAAAAAAGAATCAATCACCATTCTCACGTTCCAAACTTAAACGCAGGCCCATCAAAACATAGCACCATAGGCGCCTTAGCTCGAACTTTGCTAATATTAGTAAAACTAGCAAAGTGTTGCACTACACTTACACTACGATTGCCAGCATGTATTCGTTCATTAAAACTTAGCCCCGGCTCGGGAGTTGCGAAATAGGCGCGTGCTGCGAAAATAACGAACGCAAAGAATTAGGTCGCCATTGATAACTATTTTGTGATTTTGAAACCGTACCTATTCGGAAAGCATTGTTTTGTTTTTCATATAATCTGCTTAGAATCCTACTGCTGAGCTTAGGGGGAATAGGAACAATATGTATGTTTTTGTTTGGTAGAAAAACTGAACTGAAATACCTACTACTGGATTTTATCCGAAATAGACGGTTTTTTTCCAAAAAACTTACTTTGGTAATAGGTTTGCCCTCTAGTTCCAGGGGTTTACAATGAAACTGGCGAAATGTGGAGATACTTCTACTTTGACGCGTGATATTACGTAATTTTTGAAGTCGTCTTGAATTCTGTAATGCAAACAAATTAATGCCAATATAAAAAAACCGGCCAAGTGCGTGTCGCACCACGCACAATGAAGGGTTCCGTAGTTGGGATGAATTTATCCCAAGAACAAACAACAAACAAGAAAATGTTATTCAATGTTATTGAAAAACATTTTCTCCCATACCGACTGTATGAGAGAATCAAGATTAAGATTAAGATCATGTTTTTCAAACTGCAAATTTAAGTTGGTCGATTATTACTCGTTAACCTGTAAAGCCTACTTAGCTGTGATAGTTTTCCTTTTAAATTCGTTATATATACTATTGCTGTGATTTCACAAATCCAAATACAACCATTTATCTGGCAGGGACGACGACGACACTTGACTCTAACAAAAATTTGCTCTTCAAAGCTTAATATTTCGCAAACGGATCCCTGAATTGAAAAATGATTTTAATAATAATAAATAATAATAAACTTTTATTTCGGACCAAAGAATCCATATAGTGTTAGTAACATACAAAAGCTTACTATCTAGTGTTAGTACCTATCACCCTCCTCACAAACTGCTTCATTATCTGAGAGCTGAAGCTCTCTCCTACAGTCCTCAGGATGCTGTTGTGACTGCCCCGCACCCTCCTCAGAAGTGAAGCTGTTTTTTTGCGTAGAACGGCATGGAATCCGTCCGCCCGATTTTCACACACCCTCAATATTTTTGAACGACCTTTCCAACAACACCCCACACTGGCATATACGAGAAAAAAAAAACACCCTAACTATACATTTATGGGACATAACCTAAAAAAAATAGTTTTCTAGATATTTTATTTTACCATTTCTCGGCGTGATTAATATGTATATCGAAGCCAAATTACAGCTTTCTAGTACTCACCGACTCTGAGCTAAGCCGCGGACAGACAGACAGACGGACATGGCGAAACTATAAGGGTTCCTTGTTTACTACGGAACCCTAAAAAGGTCAGGAGACAGTTCAGGTGCGTAGTACTCGCAATCGATGCGTGTATAACCAGGTCTATGGAAGTAAACGAAGCAAAAGGAATATGTAAGGGTTGCAAAGTAGGAGGCGGTCTGTAGTTTCTGTCTACCCCAATGAGAAGAAGGGCGAGTTTATGAGAATGTAGTTTAAAAAAAATCTTCGCCTAGATACTCATGCCAACATGTCTACAGCCTTCTACTTGTCCTTGATTCCCCAAGTCCCAGCCAAGTACCAATAAAAACCCGATAGGTCTCGAAAACCGAACTTTAACACAAACAAACTCCGAGTATCGTATTCAAGGAGGCCAAAAAGCCTTCATAAATAAACAAAGGCCAAGACACGTTACCGACTTTTGGTCGGAAGCCCCCAAACTTGGGGGCTAAAATAACCGATGTTCATAATCAGCTCAGAAACTCCTTTGGTACCTACTAGGTATCAGATAGAGTTGTGTATAATTTGGGTTGCCAGTGTTGATCTGGTTTGGGGGAGATTTACCCAGTTTGGGTGAATTTGAATAGGATAAATATTTGGGAATTATCCTGCACTTTTTGTTTGGTAAGTAAATTGTGAATGGTTTGTGCTGCGTTTTGCAAAATTTGTTCGTGGTTGTACCTGAGAACCGTCCCGCCGTCTACCTTCCAGGTCTATTAAAATAAATCTGAGTTTAATCTGTTTTCAAATCATATTGACTTTTGTATTTAATTTTTTTTAACATCGCTCATGCGAAACAAATGCACCCAAATCTGTGTATGTTGTGTGGAATATATTATTATACGAAAAGCTTTTTTGATAATAATTGCAGTCAAGTCAGTTCTTAGATAAAGGGCGCTTTCACCCTCGAATATACCGAATTACCCTAATAAAAATTAGAAGATTCTAGGAGAATAGGACAAAGTAAGGGAACATTTATTAAGCTAGCAACCCGGCAGTCTCGTCCTCGTGAAGTTTTAATGAAGGTGCGACATCGGACCGCCGTGATCTGTTTTTGATGTCAATCAAAGGAAAATAAATGATATCAGGACAAGATTAAAACATTCTCGTTACGATGTTCATCAGAAACTTTGATTGTTTGTGTAGTCCCCCGAATATTCTTCGAAGGCTCCCATACTAATCAGAAATTGGTTGGGGATTTAGAGGTGGCAACACGGTCTTGTAAAGATTTTCGGAGACGTAAAAAATTGGGTCAACTATAAATGTATTCTGTAGTAGTTAGTAGACTTGTTCGGGGAGGTTGTAATACCTTACCTGTTTCTACTGCCAACCACGCAGTAGAAATTTTCTGGTTTAAAAGATCGAGCGCCGGTGATTCCACTGAAACTTACAATTTCTTTTCACTTGTGGGACTCACGTATCCACATACTTACGCTAGCGCCTGCTTAAACATTCGCCGCGCGAACGGACGACATGCGCTGGCGACGGTAATATTTATAGTGTGCGTACAGACGACGCTATACGTTGCGCGCGTGCTAGAGTAAGTGTTTAGATACGTGAGTCCCACATCAACTATAGACAACAGATAACTAACGAACTAACTAAGATTTTTCTGGTTTTTAAAGAGTACTCGAAGGGGTTTCCGTGTGTGAGAAATGTTGGCCGCAGACTGACTGTGACAAGCATAGCTGTGTTTCACAGTTCTATGGATCCGCACTCCAAATAATACCAAACTTACTCTTAAATAATACCCAAAAATAATCTATATACGATTTTCCGATCCCTCCAAACCAAGTTGTGTTTCTTTGTCATTAGGAAATAACATGACATGTTACAATACTATGATTCCATGTTTATCAAAAATCTATCTGCATAACCTTTTCCCAACTAAGTTGGGATCGCCTTCCAGTCTAACCGGATGTAGCTGAAGCGACTGCCTATCAAACCTTCACAACCCAGTAACTGGGTAATACGATATCCCTTCGTAAGACCGGTTGTCAGAGTTTCGGGCTTCTGACGACCCGTAACGACTGTCAAAGATTCACGAATGACAGCCGGGACCAACGGCTTCATGTGCTTTCCGAGACACGGAGGAATCTCGGTATGTAAAGATGGTCACCCATCCACGGACCAACCCCGGCAAGCGAACCTTAACCATCGACCCATAGATCGACCCGTGCGGCTGTTATTACTAAGCAACGAGCTCCTCGATGTTTATCAAAACATGTTCAAATATCAGTTAGGTCAACGACCAAATTGGCCTGCTTCGACTGATAACAACCATATTAGCCTCGATTTTTCCAATCAGTTCTGAAAGTAGTACAATTCTTGGTAATTTATGCCCAAAAGTTTGTTTGCTTGAATCTGTTTGATTAACAATATCTTCTATATGTGTTTTTTCCTATACCTACAAGTAGGACACGAATCGGTACTGTTACCCTAGACTTGAAAGTATTGAGAGGAATGGCGTCTCCTGTATTTGATTCAACACAACTTCCTGTAAATACAAATTAACTACGAAATAATGTTTTTAGTATCTGTAAACTAAAACATTATTTCCTAGTTAAGTTATTTACTTTTAAAACAGTGTAAGAAAGAAAGAAAATATGTTTATTTGGAAAACCGGCCAAGTGCGTGTCGGACCAGGCACCGTAGTTGTTGAATTTATTCCGAGAAAACTTAACTTTGGAGTTGAAAAAATGTTCTACCAATATCGATATTATGTAGGTAAATACAAAAAAAAAAGAAAAAACTACCAATTAACGTTTTTCGGATTTATAGACCTTGCTTCTTGCCAAAATTCATGGGCATCAATCAATTCATTCTAGGTCCACGGGAAGTAGATTTTGATTGAATAAAATATGTCGCATAAATGGCTGTATTATTTTTATTACCTTGACTTAGAAGCTTGATTTTTTAGATCTCCAAGGGATCAACTCAACTCAACTCAAAGCATTTATTTCAAATAAACCAATTACAGGCACTTTTGAATTGTCAAGGGGGTCGGTCAGTCAGAAAGATGAAGCTAGATGCCCATTCCAAAGCGTAGTAGGTACCTATGGAGAAGAACGGGCAAGAAACTCCACGGACACTCTTTTAAATCATAATATGGTTACAAAATTATTGGTTACATCATTCATGTTGAAGTTATACATGTGAGAACGATGCAAAACGTGAAAAGCGTCCGTAACAGAAAGAAAAAAAATAAACAATTAAAATAAGCCGTGGTAGCTAAGAGATGACCAGTCCCTACTGAAGGCGCCCGTTCACGAACATGACGCATGGATTAGCACCATTCAGCTCAACCATTTTGAAGGGAGCTAAATGATCCAACACACGCGCCACCGTCAGCGAGACATTAGAGTGAGCATGACATACTCTCAGCCGCCAGGACACATTCAAGTCAATGAAAGACATACCCTGCACCTAAATGGTAGCTTTATAGTCGGTACATAGTACTCACACATGTTCTATGCAATTATACAATGTTAAGAGATTGAATTTATACAATGCAAAGATAGTTTTTAAAATCTTCAGCAGCTCCAACTGTACTTTCAAATGCTAATCAATTAGTTTATGCGCCCTTGTGGAGCAGGACCAGCATTGGGCCAAGCATTTTTATCAGCAATATAATCTGCCAATTTATAATATGCTTGGCTGCATAGTGTGCGTTTAATATAAGATTTAAATTTCGTTTCATTCAGTTGAAGTATGTGGGGAGGTATTTTATTGTAACACTTTAAACAGTACCCCATGAAAGATGAGTCCACTTTAGCCAGCCTGAAACCCGGTTGAACTAATTGGTCCCTATTTCTAGTAATATAATTGTGTCTTGCACCTCTTTTACTAAAAAGATGTAGATTTTTCCTTACGTACATAATGTTTTCATAGATATATTGACAAGGTACCGTCATGATCGTAGACCTATGTACTTGATATTAATTTCAACTTGATACCTTCACGCGTTCCTGAGATAAACGGTCTTGACAGACAGACAGACAGACAACTAAGTGTTCCTATATGGGTTCAGTTTTTTCCTTGTTATCTTTTCCCAAAAAAAAAAACAAAGTAGAAACGTTTTTTTTTACAGAGCTCTGTGACATCCTAAACTCAAATCTTTTTTCTATAGGTGGAAGCTACTGAACGCTGGATGTCATACTGTCACGAACTGATTGCCAATCATGGTGGTTCATATTCTTCATGTTCAACAGTGAATGTCCACACCCGGATGTTACAAAAACAATATAAAAAATTCAATTGTTTTCATCACCACAAAAGAAAAACTTTCAAAGCCCAGAACCCCTGTTTTTCCAACATTTCGCCCCATAATTAATAACTGGGCATAACAGCAGAGACCAAAAAACATCCCTGATTTCAATAGACGCTCATTTGACTCCAATTTATCATATTAGCACAATCGCCATGCAAATTGCGAATGGAATAAAAACAAAATGACAAAAGCAAGTTAATTATTTCTCGCCCATAGTTTGCCACGATTGCGGAACGACAAATGAAGACAAATCGGCGATGGCAGTTGGTTCGATCCCCGCTGGGACAGAGCGTACTAGGGAAACTCGATAAGGAATATAGGGAAATAGAAAAGCTTGTCCTACAATTTTTTTTTTTTTTGTAAAAAAACGTCAAAGAAAGTTTCATAGCACTAATTAAAAAAAAAATTAACCTTTAGGTATTCTTGATGTTGATATCGCGACCTCGGCACACAGGCAACGGAAGGAACACGGGTGGGTTTTAGTCAGTAAAAGTCTGACACGCCCCGCTCCACCCAGAGCGGGAGAAGTTATTTGATAATTTCCCATCCTCAAAAAAAAAAAAAAAAGGTATTCTTGATGTTCACATGGATTGTTGCATCGTTCAAATACTCCAAAGCATTTTTAAATCAACAAAATGCATACTCGTATAAACATAAACTCACCCTTGTTTTCCATGGAGCATGGGGTATTCCTTAGGTAGAAAGTTAGAACCTACAGAATACCAACTGTTGCGGCCTTTAATCCTTATATAATCTTTAAAAAGAAATAAGTACATCAACAAATTAGGTATTATAAATATTGGAGGTGCAAATTGGCGCGGTACGACAATTCTATTGTTCAAAAATCTGGAGAATGCTCAAACAATAGACGCCAAACGGACATAACACCAAATTTCAATAATTCTAATTCCATTTAGAGCTATTTGAATTATAAATCAGGAAATTGGAATTAGGTTCCCAACTCATTCAAAAACCGTATTAAATTAATCCATGACCCTTAGTTGTCCTTCACTGCCTGAGGGAATAGGGATGACAAGCGGTTGATACTAAGCTCCATTGATCTTTACAACGGGCTCAATAATACCACTTGAAGTGGAGAGCCGAGGAACGATATTGAAAAGATTATTTTCGTAAAATGGGGCTTAAGGCGAAAGCATCAGGGTATTAAATATTTAAAATCAGGCCGTATTAAATATTTATTTATAGAATTATAATCCTCAAAATAATCAATAAAACTCTCTAAGTTAATAAATATTTATTATATGTTTTTTATTTTAGTGACTATTTCATTAATTCATGACATTTGAGGACAATTTTAACTAAAGAAGTTGTATCGTTTTAATGATTATAATTCTGTAAAGACATATTTGTTACGGTCGCGAATCATATTTTAATCAACATACAACCTGACACTGACATGGAAATTGCAAAAAATGTAAGAAAATTTGAATTTCGCGAGCTAACTTAGCGCATCCCCCTTAAGTGAAGTTAAGTATTTTTTATTGAGAACTAGATAACTTTAAATAACTTTATTCACTTACTACACTAGATAATGTGCACTTTATCATTTCTAACGGCACGATATTCTGTGGACGTCCATGTCCACGCCAATAAAATGTAATTATGTTTTATAATCTGAGGGAAACGTGCAAGTTATAACGTTATCGTAGACGGAAATTTAAAAGCGTCTTCATTATTTCCATACAAACGATGATGATTTACCGAACGAAATTCCAATATCGAATTTATTCTTGATAATGCGTATACAAGCGACAAATAGTAATATCAGCCGCAACAATACCGTTCGATTGGAAAGTTCGAAGTTAAAGTTCTCCATGTTTTTATTTCAACACTTTTTTTATTCGGCTTCCATTGTCCGCGCTTTATTTGTTGTGAGTCCGATATCGGTTTTGATTCAGAATGGATTTATTTTTCATACAATACGATCTTTTCTTTCATGTCACCATGTATTATGGTTTCCATGGATACTGGTTTAAGAATGTTGTTCTTTTTTGGATAATCCTGCTTGAGGAGACATTTTGGGTGGTTTTTTTTCTTTTTGAAGTTTGTTTTTTTCGTCGTCAATATTATGTGAGATGAAGGTTGTTTTGCTAATGGATACATATATTTATAATAATACAACAAAAACAGCTTTTTCTGGTAAAAATAAAATCAAAAGTCTTGATAATATTGACGCAAAGTTGCTATTAGATCGATAGCTCAGTCTAGATGTCATAGAAGGTTGAAATTCTTGGAAATGGCTGAACTAGCTTTAAGGTGATTGAAAAATTGAGGAACCAATTTCCAGAAGACAAGATTCGTCTGAAATGAGAAGTTATAATTTGTTTAGAATCGTTTGTTTGTTCGGCGGTGCATCGTAAATAAATACGTGGCGCTGCATTTGGGGTAGGCGGAGGTAACGTTTAAAAGGCCTATAGGCCTGGAAAACCTCGCCTTAAATTCCTAGAAGTTCGGAAAATTCCGAGTAGTAAGATAACTGGGTACAAAAAGAACCTAGAACGTAACTTGGGTAAATTAAGCTGGTTATATTAAAAGAACTTTTACGAGTGACGATATTACCACATCTCATGCCCCCTGTGCAGTCAGCCACACACTAACTTTATGCAATTTTAGCGATACATATTATAAATTAAAGACGCTCTTTATGTCCATCTGTGTGACCGCGTTATTCTTCTATACTTTGCAACGGACTTTGATGCTGTTTCCACCATCATTAAGAAAATTTATTCCAGAAGGTTTGTGTGTACAATACATTAATATTAAACGTACATACAATAAAGAAATCACGATGTTTTGTCAAGTCGTAAGAACCGAGCAAAGCAGGCGGGTCGGTAGTTGTAGTAGATAAATGAGATAAGATCGTTTATTCTGAAAGTGGGCAATGTCGCAAATAGATGTCAAATATTTCGCTGTTTTGATTAATTTGGCAATATTACTGTATGGAAATAAGAAATGTGGCTAACTAGCGAACTAGAATATTGATTACGAAATGCAGTAACTAATATCGTAATACCGTTTATTTAGTTTTAGATGTAATAAAGTATTTGGAAACTTCCCAAATGCCTTTTTTACATCTAAAACGGGTACAACATCAAATTCAATGTTATAATTGCAATTCATTATTAATATTCTAGTTCGCTAGTTAGCCACATTTCCTATTTCCATAATAGTAATATTGCCAAATTAATTATAACAGGTAAATTCTTGACAGCTATTTGCGACGTTGCCAACTTTTAGGTTAACGCTCTTAAGATTGCTCTTCACGACGATTCTCTCACTCTCACTATACACAGTTATGCAAATCCCAATTATTCCACGGTTTATGCTCCACTACCACAAAGTACCCGCTTAACCTGTAAAAGCAACGCACGATATATCCCGTCCCGCCCTGAAAGCTAGCCACACTACTTCACTCGGAAAGTAGGACGGCTTTCGATGGAAATTTCAACAATGCCGACAGTTCTTAAGGATTGTCGGGGACAGCATAATGGTCTTGTAGTCCGTTAGCAGATTGGAAAGTCGGACTTTTTTGTGCGAAATTAGCTTACTTGAGGAGTTGAGTCAAATCGACTGAGGCAACGAGGTGAGAAAATCTTTAGATTCTCTCGGATTTATAAGGTAAACTTTCTGTTGAAGTTGTACAAATTTACTGGAAAATATTACCACAAGTATTCATGTGGATTTGAAATGTAAAAATAAGGTCTTAGGTCCCCGCCCCGAGAAGCTATAAATTTTGTAAATAAAGAACTTCTACTTAGATACGTAGTGACAATTCCATCAAACTAACGAGCAATTTCACTCGGTCGGGTTATATTTTAGCAATATAAAGCGCTGTCGTCTAATATTACGGAACGCGTCTGAGTTTATATCACTAAAATATAATCCGACCAAGTGAAATTGCTCGTTAGTTTCGTATTACACGTATGTTTCTTTGAGTTGATTGAATTTGGGATTATTTGTTTCGCTACGTAACTTAGTAGAAGTTCTTTGTTTACAAAATTTATAGCTTCTCGTGATGGGGACTTTAGTCCCTTTAACCGAATTAGCAAAATGTGAGTGTGCTGTTGGTATATCTCTGCCTTATGCTTCGGGGAACAGGCGTGACGTTACGTTAATCTCAAGGAAATATAACATAGCAAGACATTTTGAAATTAGACCATTTAGTACACCTTCCTTCCCTTTTTCTTAGCATATTGAAGTTCTTCGCATCGGAATTATTAAATTATTTAGCATACATCAAGCGCCATCTGGCCTCCACAACTCAATTACTGGGTTATACCAGGGTAACCAGGGTTGTGGCATGCAGTTAGAAAACCTGGGCCTTCGATTTTCTAACCCTACGTTTCTACCAAGCATAATCAGCCTATAATGTTCCCACTGCTGGCACACAGTCCTCCTCTCGGGGAGTGGGAGTGGGCTGAAATCCACCACGCGGGCCCAGTGTGGGTTGGTAGTTGTCACATGTCTTCGAATTTTTGGTTCTAGGACATGCCAGTTTCTTCACGATGTTTTCCTTCACCGTTCTGAGAGCAGTGGTGATGAAATAATTTAAACAAAGTAAAGCGCTTGTCTGGGTTCGAACCAACGACCTACAATTCGTGAGTCGCGGCCGTTATCACTGGGCCACCACTGCTCGCACCTAAAGCAATTTGTAGAAACTGGTTGTATTCAAAAGTTGTAGAACACTTGTCAAAAATGTAAACAAAGTAACTGTTAAGAATCCATGTCTGAAGCATTATCTATACATGTATGATACATGCTGTTAACACTACATGTTTTTGACAAGACTTTTAAAAGACTTGTTGAAAACAAAATCATCCCTTGTATGTTAGAGTAAACGCTGGGTAAAGATTTTCAGCATAATTAATTAAATGAAATTTATTTGCAAGAATTGTAGTACATTACAGATGGTCGGATTCTCGAAGTTTCTAAAACTAGCATGCAAAATTATAATAAATAAATTAAGCTAATAAAATTGCTAATAATTACATTATTATCATTTCATACTCCGTGTATGAAACGATAATTATGTATTAATTTATTAATTTATTTGCTAACATGTAAAACACTGGTTAGTAGGCATGCATTAAAATTTCATGTCACAGTATTAAAACATGCACCCTGCACCCTGTAAGGGCACTGCAAATGTTTCATATCAAATGATTAAATTACATAATATAATATTGATTCTAATCATTACAATACATTACATTTTAATAAACATTGGTTATTTAATTATTACATTTTATTTCAAATAAATCATAATCCGTAGCTACCTATCTGTTTTTCCGTCTAGGTCCTTTCTAAGTTATTTCATGCTTTTGATATCTATTCCAACCAAAATAGTATTGTTTATAAAAATAAAAATAAGCATTTTCACTATAAAGTTTTGCTGTATTTCCTATCTTTCTTCCCTACTACGAACGTAACTATCTAGTCGCCTTCCAACTCGTTTTATCGGCATCTTGTGTGAAGCAGGTTGCATCCCGTTCAAAGCGAAGGGCTCGCTACTCTATATTTATGTGGAGTGCTAATTTTAAACCCATCGCGCTGGCATGAGTGCCTTCCATGTAACGTGTATACGTATGATGTAGGCGATAATATTGAAGGCGGAAAAAATATATAAAAATACCTACAACAAAATATTTTTACCGAGTGCCCTGGATTTTTATATTGCTTAGGTTGGACCTGGAGAGAAATTAGGTAGCTGTGGAATAAGTTGGCTTTGACTATCGCATTTATTACCAAGTCAGGAGTGGTTATAATCAAAATAATGTGTCTACTATGTGAGAAAAGGCAAGCGATTACAAAACAGCAATTGTAAATACAATTTCTGTGACAATTTCACAAATGATTATCAACAACGGACCCCTCCTAACGTCATCCAGGCGCCAAGGCATTCTGACAATGTAAACTATTCTTCAAGAAAATATTGTTTTGGATCTATCGTGACGGCCACCTTTCATTCATGCCAAACTGATAATGAATCTTAACTAGATTTTAGATACACTTCATTAGACTACCATCTTTATACCCAATATCTTTTCAACACAAATAGGGTCAAGCTAGACATCTTTCACCTCCCCCCTCTTCCCTACTCTCAGAATATTTTTTGTCCCAATTTCGGCACACAAGACATCCAATAATAACATCTTACGTCCTAAAAACGGCCCAAACTTAGGGCGATCCGTCCCGAGGCGTGACAAAAACTAGACAAAGCCTAGATGAGAATTATGACATATGGTACATTATGTATAGCTTGGGACATCTGGACGCTAAAAGGAAATTCCCACACGCATTTACCAAGAGAGGTCCCTAAACATATTATGGGGTTGTGGTGTGGTGGTGAGAGGTAGCGGTGAGCGGTGACCTTGTTTTGTTTCTCAGTGTCTCGTAACATGTGAGAAGTTTTAGGGTTTTTTTGGGTTTAGGTACAACAATCGGTTTAGGAAGGATTTAAAAGGTACTTGGCAGGTAACAGGGTTCTTCTGCTTTTGTGTAGGCATGAACTATGTGATACTAATAGCTCGTGTCAGTAATGTTGGTAGCGTTAGGTGCCAACATGGTGGTGTTCAGCTCAGGATGGAATGGATTAAAATGACTGCTAAATGAAGGAATGATTCAAAATCATTATCTACCTAGCCTTTCCCCAACTATGTTGGGGTCGTCTTCCAGTCTAACCGGATGCAGCTGAATCCCGGTATTTCACATGGAGCAAGTGTCTATATTACCTCAACAACCCAGTTACTGGGTAATACGATACCTCTTGGTAAGACTGGTTGTCAGACTTTCGGGCTTCTGACGACCCCTACCGATTGTCTAAAGATCCACGAATGACAGCTCGGATCAACGGCTTAACTTGCTTTCCGAGGCACGGAGGGGTCTTGGTATAAAAAGATGGTCACTCTTCTACTGACCAACCTGGCTTAACCTGGTCAATGCCACATTATAACGGTTATAATGAAGTCTTAAAACTTTACAATACTATCGCTAATTCTTTACTACTATAACCCCATCCTATTCTCGAGGATGACAACTTGAATCTTCGCCCCTATTCTCCATAGGAAATCGACTTTTAAACCTTTTGTTGTACATATCTTACACGAAGATATGTTGCTAGCGTTTGAAGTACCTGCTGGTAGTACTGCTTTGTCAAGCAGCGGAGTATGTTTGTATGTCTTGGTTACAATTGTTTTATATTTGTTGATTGATTTCGGTCAGAATGACCGGGTACAAGAATGAACGGGTACTTAGGTGCTAGTTTTAGGAAGCTTATCTAATATTATTCAAAACATAGAAAGTAAATTGTAGATAGATTTTTGATCTCTGCATATGTACCTTATCTCGAAAAATATACAGTATTAGCTTGTATTTTTTTAACACGGAATAGAATTGAATATGAAATATTTTATAAAATTTTGCGCACTAATGATAACTTTAATTAATTTTTAGCTTATTAACACACACATATTTACATGATTTAAAAACTAACAGACTTAAAATAATAATATGTACAAGTATATAAAAAAGGAGGGGGGGGGGGAAACAATCATAGGCTTGTTAGTCAAACAAGCTTGTATTGTATTAACTGACCCGCTGCAGGTTAACAACCTCTTCTATTACACAGAAACGACATGAATTTGATCACAGTTCACTGTATTATACCGATTTCAGGCCATTAAGTACCTACAAAAATTTTACCCATCTTTCTCTTCTCCACAATTCCAGGATTTTACCACATATGAAAATGTCTCGTGGCTATATACGGCTATGTAAACCGTCACGCTCAGCTCGCTTACAAGGGGAATAAATCTCTAAACGCGGGATGTGAACGAACTACGTATGTATATGTACATTATGTATCTGTGCTAGATTTTCTATTTTCATATACATACATTCCGAAAGGATGTGTTCGGAAATGTATGAAGAAATATGTTTTATACAAACTACTAACATAGTTCAATGGATTTGGTATAGATGGTATACACATATCATCACGCCAGAAGTACCAGAAGGGATATACAATAATTTGATTACAAATACATTACAATATTCAATCATTATAAATTCAATATTAATAATAACATAATAATGATTTTCATTTCGGAACAAAGAATCCATAGATTATTAGTAATATAACATTAAAATAACTTATTATCTAGTGGAACATGGCTACATATCAAGCTATAAATTTCCAGTTATCTGACCTCTCATTGTACGGAAACCCTATACAATGCGAGATGAGCTTATATAGGAAATGTATAACTTGATATGTAGGCGTGTGTACCAATCAACCTCCGCACAAACTAGTTTACAATTGGGGAGCTGAACCTCTCCACAAAACCAACAAATACTTCCTCTCTTCTAACTAACAATTTTTTTCTGTGCTCGTCACCCATATGATCTAATTATAAGTTTACCACCTAAGAATACTACATACATGTGGAATGCAATATAAGTATTGAGAATTGAGTACAGTTCTCAGGAAGCTGTTGCGACTGTCTCTCACTCACTCATTAATGATGTAACGTATATTTTGTAATAACAATATGTTTACAATTTCAATAATTAAGTGTCCATGGAGTTTCTTGCCCGTTCTTCTCTATAAGTAGGTACCTACGCTTTGGAATGGGATACTAGCTGCATCTTTCTGACTGACTGACTACTTTGACAATTCAAAAGTGCCTGTAAATAGTCTTATTTAAATATATGCTGTTGGGTGTAACCAAACATTAAAGTCAATGCAAATGCAAATGCAAGTATGCAGAAAATGTCAATAAAATGCAAGGAATGTCAATGAATGCTCAACGGGAATGAATCCAAATAAAATGCAAGTTGTCCGACTCAAATCACGTCTAATTGAACATTAATTAAATTGTGTACAAAAATGCATCATCTAGGCTCCACCGTGTTTCAATGCACTTCTAAATGTAGGTCGCGATCAAAGTGCACATACGCGAACCTATTAACTAACTTATTGCATCAAAAATACATATTTCAAAACCATGTACTTACACCGTACATATGCTTTAAGTTTGATGAATGTGTTAGTACAACTACATAACGCCATGTAATAGGGGGTGAGCCTATTACCACAAACCTGATAAAAATTACGTAATGAGAGAATTCAAAAACACATTGCCTAATATGGGTATCGAATCCCACGCTTAGCTTTCGCGCTCGCGACTACTGTACTAAACGTGACAGTCAACTTGAATGAATCATGGATTACATAAAGTAACTTTATTTACAGCGAAATATATGCACATGACACATGTATAAAGGGGGGGGGAAGTATCCATTGGGTGTCAAACAAATTTGTTTGCATCGCTGCCAACAGGAAAAGTTCCCTTAAGGCTGGCAGCATTTCCACGTTGAATGGCTATGTGGATTCTTTGACCTAAAAATAGGTGAACAGAGCTTCTTGTGAACCGGCTGGCTGTTCACGCAAAAAGAGTCGACCAACCTTTTGGCGATCTCCCAAAAAACAAGGTGACTAGTCGGACCCCATGGCCGTAGTGTTTTAACCCCAAACAGCTCAAACAAACAGTAACTAAACCATCCAGCCAGTTCTTAACATCCAGCATTATCCGGCAAGATTTTTTACAACTAATTTAGTGCCAACTTTTAGGCTAATCAGATAAAAATGAGTATCGTTACAACAAAGCAGCTCAAGAATGAACACCTCAGCTCATCTTAATGCCAACAACAGCGTTACAAAGTGGTTACGTCACAAACTCGCAACGTCACAAATCTAGACTCCATGTTATTATTATGTACAAGTCACACCTTCGCGCCGGGAATACTAATGCAATTGTTCGCTGTAGAATTAAATTACTGTTTGTTACTGAAGGAAATTTGAAGATACGTTGTTGTGACAGCACACGTGGTGTGACGAATAAATGTGTTAGCTGCTGAGGATGTGAAGCTAAGTTAATATTGTTGTGATTATGTTTTTGATAAACTGAGAGGTGTTAAGGCTAAAACTGGGACTGCCGGAGTCAAGTAAAATGAAATGAAAACCCTTTGGGTCGTTGCATAACCAGTGTGCTTTAAAGGGGGTGGTACTTACTGCTAACACTACGCGCGCTTACAGTATCGGGTCGAATAAATAAAAGGCGTATTTAGTATTAATCTCATAGATATTCCTAGAATTTATAATGACGCGTGCTGTCCAAGCTGAGTCTCAATTCTTTTCTCAAACAATCAGCTCAGTCTATCGCAGTCGACTGCTGGACATAGGCCTCTCCCAGGCTGCGCCACAGCACCCTGTCCTCCGCCTTCCGCATTCAGTCTATCCCAGCCACCTTCTTAAGGTCCATCTAGCTGGGGGGCGTCTCACACTACGCTTGCCGATACGCGGTTTTCGCTCTAGGACTCTTCTGCTCCACCGGCTATCAGTCCTTCGACAAACATGGCCAGCCCACTACCATTTCAGCTCGCTTACTCTGCAAGCTATTTCGGTTACTCCGGTTCTTTTTCGTATAACTTCATTCCTGATTTTGTCCTTCAAAAGAACTCTGGTGCATAGCCGCTAGCGCGCTGACCGACCTTACCTTGTAGACCTTAGTCTTTAAACATTGCGGGATAGGTGACGAGAAGATTTGTCTTCATTCTCAAAGTTTTGTCTGCCGAGCTGGATGACTTGCCCTAGGTAGACATTCTCCTTCATAGCTGCAAGAAGCAACCCTTCTGCAATGCTTGTCTAATCTTCTAAATATGAAATAGTTTTATTACTAGTACATACTAATTCCAGGTGTTTATCTCATCAAAGATGCCATCAACATTTATAAAGTAAAGAAAGAAAGAAAGAAAGAAAGAAAGAAAGAAAGAAAGAAAGAAAGAAAGAAAGAAAGAAAGAAATTTTATTTGTTCGGACATGTGTATACATACAGATACAAAACAATACATACATGCAAGATCTTAAAATAAGAGTGGCTCACGACATGTCTGCCATTTTTCATAGCGTGCAAATATTAAGTATTCGGGAAGGTTGGTTGAACTCCATAAGTTAGAATTGTAATGTCATGATTTCATGAAATGGTCATTCAGTACGGTAATATGAACTTAGAGAGTTTTATTGATGACTATAATTCTATAAGTATTTATAGAATTATATTTAATTATTTTGAATGAAATTGATAAGGCTGTGAATCATAATATATTTAGATCAACATCCAACCTGATACTGACCTGCAAATTGCAAAAGAACATAAGAAAATTTTGTGGGCTACCCTGACGTGTGGCGGCATACATCGCCACATTTGCCATAATATGTTGTGCCCAGTAGGTGGCACTTGCTGACTGGTGGAGTGGTGGATATTTTTAACATGGACCATGGACGTGACCTAACAAAAAAAAAAAAACATATAAAGATAATTTATCTCGAATAAATGATACAGAGCTATTCTAATCTTATGATTTGGTTGCCGATACGAGACAAGAATGTTAACTATTTCCTATTTTATTTAGATAGGTATCTTCTCCGTTAAAATGTAATGGGTGTCAGGAACGTTACAGTCGATTGATGCTATTAATATTATTGCTGAGGTCGGGTACGCGGGCCCATTCCCGGTTGCATGTGTTCATAAGTGGCGGCAACCGCTTGCCATTACGTGGGCGGTTTGCCTATTTACCAACGTATATTTCGCCAAGTGCAACAAAAGGGGTCAACGCTGCGACCCCTTCTGTTTGACGTCATAGTTGAACCCTATATGACAACGTTCAATTTATAAAGTGAAAACTTCTTCAGGCGCTTTGAGCTATTTTTGGAAAATCTTATGGTCACCGATATGCTAATGTTAATAGGATATCTATAGCTTTGAGTATGACGTCTTGTGCAAGAAAGAAAAAGTATTTATTGAGACAAGCACAGGAGATCTCAAATTAAACTAAAACACACTCATTGAAACATAAATAGAAAAAAAAAACAATAAAAAAAACATAGTAAAATTAAATATAATATTTTTTAGCTTAGACAGAAGTAAAAGTGAATACTCGTATACTTGTATACAGGGTGGCGAATTAAGAAGTAGGTAAATAACTTTTATTAGCCCCCATTGTGATTTGACGCCAAATTTTCCAGTTGTTTGGTGTCTATTGTTTAGTTTAAATGCGGCATATTTGTTGTGCACAGTCTATAAGACCATGACCACTGCAATACATCCATTAATTTTATCCTGAAGTTCTTAAAATAATTTAAAAATTACCCAATTTTTCTAAAAAAGTCATTATGAGTAACGAATACTATTATGATCACTGAGGACTAAGAGACACGTCCTGACTTTTTTCTGTGGGGTTCCTAAAGAGACGTGTCGTGGTCAAGCTTGAATACGAAAAGCAGAATATTTGTGACTTTGTTAGTGGGATACCTAATAAAGTATGCGAAAATGATGAAATGTAATGAAATATAGGATGAAATGCGATCGCATTTTTAAGAATAAAATTGCCAAGCTTGAATGTTATACTTATAGAAAAATATCCGTAAATTTTCGTTTGTACTTAATAAAAATAATCTTAATTTGTTCTTTGTTTGTGTGTATTGTAAAAACATAAGACAGTCCCCCAAAACGCCCACCCTTCACCACTTCCTAGTGCTTTAGCTGGGAAGAAGAAGTGGCGCAACAAACTCCCCAGCAGACTTCTTAATTGTCCACCAGCCTGTATACTATTACGTAGTTTTAAGTTTTCATTTCTGTCGGCAGTCACCATGACTGCCTATGTTTTTTTAATCATTATAACTACGGCCGCAGTAGTCTGAAAATGTGTGGCTTTGATTATACTCGTACATAGTTTAGCTAACCAAAACTTGATCATAACTCCAGTCTTGCTCAAACACTATTTTTTTTTTCTAACATTAGCTACTCAAACTTGAATATTCTTCGACCCATCATGATAGCTATTTCTATGTTTGTAGATATGTTTAATCAACTGACTAGACAGCCAGACGTGACTCAATAACTTGTCTAAATATCTTCCACACTATTGACAAGTAATACTCATTCATAAAAAGTGAAAAAGAAACTGAAATAAATCTCTATGCATACCGAATACATAAATAAGTTTTATAATTAGTGTTTCCACACGATAGGTTTAGGTAAGGTTGTTTATTTATAATGTAAATAAATACCTTAATATTAATTGGCGCTTGGCACTATGAGTAATCGCCGTTCCCTGCGTGAGCGATGACGTAGCAAGATGGTGGACATCAATTTGACGTTTAATCGCTTGTGGCGGGAAAGCATTGGTCACTTGTCGTTGTGGGATAACCACCTGAACACAGCTTCATTTGCCTAGTGTCTTGAGATTATAGCCTATATTAATAAAACAATTTCAAAATGGAGGCCAAGGATCGTTTTCTAGAACGAAAATTAGTTATGAATTCTGCGCTCTCATTTTGTCAGTTCAAGATTATACATTGCGTTCTTTTACCTTTCGAAAAGACGAATTTTTATAACATATGAAGCAATTAATTTTGTTGTATCGTCAAAATAAACACTTTCGTTATCAAAATCGTCTTGATTTTGAGAGTTGATATAGTTAAGCACAAAGTTGTGTAAAGACTAGTATAAAATCTATCAGATTTAATTGAGGTTCAAATGTGAAAACACTTTTGTATACGTTTGAAGAGGAAAACCAAATTTCTAGAGTATTGTGAGATTAGCGTACATGGTTCAAAATTCAAAAGTCGTTTATTCAAACTAGGCTGAGAATCAGCACTTTTTGAACGTCAAAATTACCTACATAAGACAGTCCCCCAAAACGCCCAAAACGCGGCGTACGGCTGTCGTGTCGTGACTGTCTTTAATTAATGTGATTGACCTTTGGTCGTGTTTTGTTAAAGTAAATGGCAAAAAGAACTTGACCCACTACTGCTTAATTCTTCCCAATTAAATATTTTATCAATTTAAAGAACGCAACCGCAAGAATATAGCCACCTTAACCCGGAAAACACCTCCATACATCCCGGCTCTGAACTACGGCCCATAGTGCCCGGGTTGCCGAGTAAGCAGGCAGTTCCTAAAGAGGTCAGTAAGACCGGGTGGCCAATCGGCCGTGTAATGGTCGGAAACGGTCCTTTCCAAATAGTTATACTTATGTCTTCAATCGTAGGTTTTAATGTCTTGCAGTTACGAGAACGTCTGTGTGATTTTCTTTGTGGGTGAAGTAATTTTTGGTGATGAATATTGGTACAGTTGGAGGACAAAACTGACTGTGATGTCTTTGTGAATGATGACCTTATCAGTGATGTTCGGAGTATTGAGAAATGATTGATTGATGATTGACAATCTGCCTAGCCTTTTCCCAATATAGGGGTCGGCTTCCAGTCTAACCGGATGCAGCTGAATTCCAGTATTTTACATGAAGGACTGCCTATCTGACCTCCACAACCCAGTAACTGGGTAATACGATACCCCTTGGTATCCACGAATGACAGCCGGGACCAACGGCTTAGCGTGCTTTCCACGGCACGAGGAGGCACGGAGGAGTCTCGGCATGTAAAGATGGTCACCTATCCACAGACGAACCCCGGCAAGCGTAACTTAACCTGATGGATCGACCCAGTCGTCTGTTATTACTTAGCCACGAGCTCCTCACAAATTATTACCACCAAAAATCATTTTTATATTCGAAACTTTTTTTTTCGCTTGGTTTAAAAGGAAGTTTTTAATAATTTATTACAATCTAGCCTTATAGAATAATAAGCAATTTAACTCAAATTTATTATTTAACGTGATAGATTAGGTTATATCTAAGAATAGTGTCCATTTACACTATTACACAAATCCGAAGCACTATTATATATTATTATCCCGTCATTCAGAGAGATATGCTTAGCAAAAGCATTGTTACTGTTATTCATTCACTATTTATACACTACACGAAATTAAATAAATAAGTTGTTTTCTTATATCGCCATCTGTAAAGACAAGTTAGCACCAATTCGAGGTATTTTGGCTTGCCAAAGCATTCTGCTGACTGGTTATCTCATGTTTTACAACGGCGTAAGCTATCTTCATATCATTATTACCTTTGCCCGCGGCTTCGCCCTCGTGGTGGTCGGAAATTATCCCACGGGAATGTACTATCCGGATAAAATTATCCTAAGTGTTAGTTATTATAAAAAGTATCCAGGTTATAAACTATCTGTGTGCCAAATTTCATCCAAATCTGTTGTGTAGTTTTTGCGTGAAAGCGTAAAAAACATCCGTCCATCCTCACAAACTTTCGCGTTTATAATATTGTATAATAGGATAGGTTGTGCGGATACGCTAGGAGAAGAATAGGAAGATAATGGCTCATTAGGATTATTAGCGTCTTTCTGCACAGTAGCTACGTGTTTCCTGATGACAGAAGCTTAGGTACACTTAATACGATAGCAGCTGTTTGTGACGTAATTTCCAAAAGACTGGAGCAGAATGTGACTTAATAAAAAAACAATGCATTACATGACCCACACGTAGTCACTATGAATTATTATTTGTATATTATGAACTGGGTTCGATACCGTCTTAATAATGGGTGGTGGACGTCGTAAAAATATATAGGACAACGCTGTGATATACAGATCCGAACGTTGGATAGCCATAGAATTTCTGCGTTACGTATTTCTGTTTTGTGCTCGTTATTGTATTTAAATCTATTCTGTTTTATTTTCTTGTTGTACTCGAGTTTATTATCTTTTTTTTATGAACGTGTTACTGTTAAAAATAAACTTATTTTTCTTTCTTTCTTTCTTTTAAAATCCCGTAGTAAAGAAGAAAATAATATCCTGTCATGCAGAGTGATAATTTATAATGAGTTGAGGTTTCGGAACGTATTTATTATCCTTAACCATATTTATAATAGTAATTGAAAAGTAACTCTGTCTGTTTGTTTGTTTTACGTTACCATTTCACTCCCTAACGCCTGAACCAATTTGGAGGAAATTTGGTACACAGATAGACTATGGCCTGGATTAGGTCATAGGATACTTTTATTCTAGTAGTAATTTGCTGTGGGATAGTTTCTGACCTCCCCGCGGGTGAAGCCGAGCAAAAGCTAGTATTAAACAATGCTAAAAAAGAATTGCCGGTGGAGCAGACAAGTGGAAACCGCATATCGGCAAGTGTAGTGTGAGACACCCGCCAGCTAGATGGACCGACGACCTTATAATGGTGGCTGGGATGAACTGGATGCGGAAAGTGGACGACAAAGTGTTGTGGCGCAGTCTGGGAGAGGCCTATGTCCAGCAGTGGACTACGATCGGCTGAGTTGACGGATTGACGAAAAAAAAAAACTTTTTTTAAACAGCTTTTTTTTCTGTTTACTGTGGGTTCGGAAATAGTGGAGTGGGACATATCCGGCAAACATGCTGAATACTGTCAACATTTTCGTTTCTTCTCCAACGTCATGTTCGACATGTTCTCCAGTCAGACTCTCCGTACGTCCGCAAAGGAACAGGGACATTTTATTACACAGGTCGTGACATGTTGCGCTGATGCCAGCCTGTCCACAAACGCGTTACGGCGGGCTATGGCCCGTTTCGGGGCATTTTGGGGCATTTCAGGGCATTACGGGGCGTTTTCGGGCCATTCATCCGCTGAATATTGTTTTTGGCGCAATCGAGGCGCTTTCATTGTTTTTATGACCATTTGCTAGTTTCAGAGGGTCAGATAAAAAAATTTAAAGTACTTTTCTTTAACTGTATGGATTTGGAAGTCGGTTTTCGGGGATAATGGTCGTTTTATCTCTAATCAAAGTAGTGCAGTTATAGAGGTCAAGCAGTTCCGTTCTTTTGGACACATTTGGAAGTGGTTTGCTGGATTCAAATAAAAACAAATTGAATGAAAAAAGGCCTACATTATATTTGAGTTAAAACGTAACTAAAGATTTTTTGGATGCTAAACCAAGAATATTGTTGTTAGGTTTATAAAGGAAACCCATCCAATCCTACTAATGTCATAATCTAAGGCATTAAGTCCGCCTTTGTACCTTATTGTGTGCGAGAAGTTTAAATAAATAAATGAATAAATAAATCTAATGAAAATCTTCGAACTTTTTCGGATCTCTTTATTTTTATTTTTTTTGACGCCTGTTGAGTTTACGAGCAATTTATATGAAAGAATAACTTTTCATGCTCAATGCTCATGGTTACTAAAAAATCTTCCACAAAAACAGCGAAAACAATCGTGCATATTCCTAACCCCGAAACTACAGTAGATTGATGTAAATAGCGTGTGGGGTCACAAGAAGGGCCCTCGCGTCGCCCGAGTGCGCCGCTCTTGACTCCAGCCAGCTTTTAGCGACGCTCGAGGACCAACTGCCAACCTGAATTTTACAATGCGTTTTTCTGTATAAATAGCTTAGGGTTACGTGGTATTAGGGTTGGTTTGGGGTAGGAAGAGGTAAATCAACTAAGTAAAGGTCGTATCGCTTAGAAGAGGATAGAGTGATAAAATAAATTGATACCCTTCGTCAGTTTGCCGTGTTATAACCATTTCATACAACTGTCAAAAAAATTCTTTTGTGATTAGAATATACGGACAATTTAAGTTAGTAGTCAATATGCTTAAGAGCGTTTATTCTGAAAGTGGGCAACGTCGCAAATAGATGTCAAATATTTCGTTGTATTGATTAATTTGGCAATATTACTGTATGGAAATAAGAAATGTGGCTAACTAGCGAACTAGTATATTGATTATGAAATGCAATAATTTATATCGTAACACAGAATATTTAGTTTTAGATGTAAAAAAAGGGTTTGGAAACTTTCCAAATGCCCTTTTTCCACCTAAAACGGGTACAACAGCCAATTCAATTTTATAATTGCAATTCATTATTAATATTCTGGTTCCCTAGTTAGCCACATTTCTTATTTCCATACAGTAATATTGCTAAAGTATTCAAAACAGGTAATTTTTTGACAGCTATTTGCGACGACGCCAACTTTCAGAATAAACGCTCTTAAGCGTTAATTGTACTGACTTTACAAAAGCTTGAAATTGACTTCGCTAGCTTATTTTAAACTTTAGTTACAACCATACATGTATTATTTAAAACTAGCGTGTTACGCCTTCGTGCTAATGCTACTTAGCTATTGTAACATTTAAGTTACAGATCAAAACTTTAAAAGACAGAAGAACTTTAGAACAGTTAAAGAATTAAGCGTGACTCTAACTTTAGAAGTTAAAGATAATTCTGAAATTGCTGTTGAAAATCACGCTTGAGTTTTATGCTCGTAAGGTGCAAGCTAAAAATAGATGCAAATAGGTGCGACCCAGAACTTTGCTTTAGTAAAAAATGTTTAAATGTAATGCTTTTGGCTAAATTCTTTTAAGGGGTATTTCTTATACCTAATTAAACTATTTCATGCAATAAATATGTCGAAATAATTTGTTCTTTTTTAGGTCACTGGGCCATAATTTTCAGTATAATATGAGTTTAATTATATCAAATTTATTCAATTATTTATTATGGAATTACAAATAATACCAGAAATAAAAAACAACTATTTGAAAAAAAAAAAAATACTTCTCGTTTAATTTTAAACCTTATTTATTCATAATTTTACGTAACAAAATCAGTAATCAAGATAATTATACAATACACACACGAATCCGAAAAGTCAGAGGTGGGGGCTTTTGTTTTTGGTGTGGGATATTTTCAAATAACTTCTCCCGCTCTCGGAGGGCGTGTCAGACTCTTACTGACTAAAACCCACCCGTGTTCCTTCAGTGTTGCCTGTACGTGCTCCTTCAGAGATGCGTGCCTTGGGTTCGAACTCGAGACCTATGACTTGGCAATCCGACGGTCACACCAGTAGTCTATCACTGCTCATTAAACTTCAAAAAGACAGATTCTTGGCTCTAAAATGTCAAGTTGACATTGTCAAAAATAGAGATGCGAAGTGATATTTATTTTAGAAGTACGTATGTAAGTTTATTCTCATATTTTATGTTTATAGTTAAATTAGTGAATAATTAAGTGTTTTTATTTTATGTATTTTATTTTCTCTTCTAATTTTTCACACGTTGTCTACATATCTTTAACTACTTTCCTATCGCAGGTATGCTGGAAGAGATTTCTTTAGAAATAAGCATCACCTTTGTACGTATTTTTCTGTTCCTTTCTTCTTGTCTGTTTATATTGTGTGTACATAAACCGTTAAATAAATTAATAAAAGTAAATAAGTATGTTTTTTTTTTGTTTTTTTCTTACGTGTTTACTCCGCCAATTGTAATGTATATTATTAATGTGTTATTATTTTTTTGTGTATAAACCTTTCTTATTATTTATTATTATTATGAATAATTTTGATGATTCTTTTTTGTTTGGTAGATCATACTTCAGAGGTGGTCCCAATTAAAAAAAAAACCATCGACGCGTCAAAATTAAACGCATTTCAAGTAATGCGATTGGCTGTCGATATACTATAATTAATTAAACCAATCTAAGCAGTTTTCAAGCGCTTGACAATTTCTTAGCCAATTTTTGGGTTGATTTTCGTTCCAGAAACCGGATGTTTGTGAGACGTCGGGAACCAAACCCTATTTCCCTTCAGCCCTTAACATAAATACATAAATATGTTCTAAATCGCAGTCGCGTCTACTAGTAATGATATTCATCGCTCAAAGCCCAACTGACCCAATTTCCTCGGTCAACTCGGCTTGCCGATGTTTACTTGATAGACTACATTTTTTTTTGAAGTTGTGACTTTCGATCTGAATGAGGCGTTGGTGGATGATTCTCAGAAAAGGATAGCAAAACATGTCATCAGACCTGTATTCACAGAAGGTTTAGGTACCTAGAGGTGTTAAGTAAGTATGGTCACTGTATAAATAAGTAACAGTATTATGTCTTCATAGAAAACGGCCGAAACGGCGCGCTTCGAAATCGCAGTGTATATCATTAAGCAAGTCTCGAGTGCGCGGCAGTTATGCACGGACGGAAGGTTTATCTACCAAGCGGCCGTAGATAATCATTTTAAGTTCGGCCGCGACTTAATACTGTTACATTATTATACTGTGGTATGGTGTACGTACCCATGTTTTGCCAATTATATTTAAGTCCCATGTAATAAAGGGTTAGCTTATTGTCGGATGGCAATAGGATCGTAATTAAAGAAGTCACTTTGGTAGCTAATCCTAACTATCCTACCTAATTTTATAAATGTGAAAGAGAGTTTGTTTGTTTGTTACGCTTTAACGATAAAACGGATGCACGGATTTGGATGACATTTGGCGAATAGATAGACCATGACCTGAGTTTGAACATAGAATACTTTTTATCCAGATATTCCCATGGGATCGAGACTTATGCGGGTGTAAACGCGAGGCGCATTTAGTATTTTATATGTACAACGCACAATAAACAACGCACCTAGAAATCAAAAGTTGCAGTTCAGAAAATTATAGAAATAATCCTTTTAATAAAATACAGGAAAGAAAAATGACTAGCAACTCAAATTATACCTACAGAGCGTTCATAACTTGTCCCGTGACGCGATTGTTAGCACTGTTCTGTCAGGCGCCATTTGTTGTAGACTTCTCTATTCAAACTCAAACTCAAACCATTTATTCAAATAAACCAATTACAGGCACTTTTGAATAAATCAAGGGGTGGATCAGTTAGAAAAATTAAGCTAGTTGCCCATTCCAAAGCGTAGTAGGTACCTGTGGAGAAGAACGGGCAGGAAATTCCATGGAGTGTCCATGGAATTTCTGAAAAAAAAACTGATCCACCCCTTGACTTATTCAAAAGTGCCTGTAATTGGTTTATTTGAATAAATGGTTTGAGTTTGAGTTTTAAGTGTTAAGTCCTATTACATTTTTTTACGGAAATTCATGATTTTAGACACTGTAATTTTCAGCAGCAGTAAGATATTTTAATTATTTGATTGTAATAACGATAGTGCCATTCTCTTTCTTGTAAGTTGAGTTACACATTCTTTTCGTGTAATTTGCTGAATTGACGCGGAATATATTGTAAGTATTTTAATTTGTTGTAATTTTGTCTTATTATATTAAGAAAAGAAAACTAATGACCATATTCATTGTAGATAGAAGATTTATATTGTATTAGTTTATTTGATAAAATTGAGTTTATTTGAACTACAATGGACGCTGAATCAAGACATTTATTGCTTTTGAAACTCATGAAAACTCACTGTCATTTGTCAAACATCTGTGTTTTTAACAACGCACAAACAACTGAGCGGGGCCGCTCCGGTGTAGGAACGCGTACATCCCTCCCTGCCTCGTGTCACGTGCTGCAAGTCCGGTGAACGCATGTACACCGGACTTGCAGCACGTGACACTAGGCGGGTGCAACGCTAGAACGCACCGTGTGGCATACCATGGATATTTGTATGTAGGACTTCGCGGTACTGCGTGACGCCGCGCCGCCACCGCAACGCATCGTGTGCAGAGGCTTGTAGGGTATTAATATATACAATCAGCCTATAATGTTCCCACTGCTGGGCCTCCTCTCTTTGAGAGGGAATAGGCCGTAATCCACCACGTGGGCCCAGTCCTGGTTGGTAGATGTCACAATATGTCTTCGAATTTTTGTTTCTAGGACATGCCGGTTTCCTCACGATGTTTTCCTTCACCGTTTTGAGAGCAGTGGTGATGAAATAATTTACACAAAGTAAAGCGCCTGTTTGGTCGAACCCAAACAGACGGTTTACTTTGTGCCCTACCTACCTCTACCTACCTAGACCTGCGTCCTACAACTCGTAACTCACGGCTGTTACCATTAGGCCACCACTGCTTATTAGACCACCACGCTCAATTATCAAATATGATATCAATTTGCTAGCAATAATTTCTCTGACTGTAAAATACAATAGACGATGTATATTTATTAACCAAATCCGCTTAACTGTTCTTAAATAGTCATAAAGAACCCTGTATGAAATCGACACGTGTTTCACCTCTCAACGAGGCATTCTCAGGATGACGATTGACTTATTGAAAACCCGGACACGAGCGCAGTCAAGCGCCGAACGCAGTGTCTAGTAGTGTAGCGTAGTGTGTGTGTGTACTATCTCTGACTGTACAAAATCACAAAAACCTAAAGATTGAAATCCTATAATTGAATTACTTAGGCACAAGAAATTCAGTAAGCCTACTTCAAGATAAGTTCAAGACAGAACTTTCATCGACGCAGCCTCCCAACAGACCGAACATATGAGAGGTCTACAAAGTTTCTGGGTTAAAGTCGAGCCCTTCAAAACATACTGACAGACATATTTCACTAATAATATATGCACATAACTTTCCAAATGTAAGATAATTTAATTTATAGAGCAAGTTTTGATTTCAGTATTCATATGGAGCTGGTTTATGAGACGTGTCTAGTTCAGAAGTTGTCGTTTATTGATTAAGTTAGTTTCAATTTGAGCTAAATTAAACAAACATAATGTAACAATTAAAGATCCTAAATAATTATATTAATTTTCACTCATACTTAAGGGGCGTTAAAGTATTCAACGCTTACGTGACGTAGCCGCCTCTTTACGGATGAAAAAAAAATTTTAAAAAAAAGTACCTAACCCAACTTAATTTATTTACTAGGGCCAATGAAATATAATTGTAGCCATATTTTACGTTCATAGTTGTATACAATAAGTAGGTAATATTTTATTTCAATATACAAAGTGTTTAATATTTAAAAAAAAAAAATTGGTACCTGTAATATTACAGAAAACTTCTCAATGGCTCATTGAAGTACAGCTATTCCATAAACACAATTATAAAGTTTTTCATAATGATGAGTACAATGACCCCTTCAGAGGTTTTCAGTTATTTCAAACACCTTGTAAAGGTACACAAAAACTAACTTATTTAAAAAAAAAAAAATCCATTGCATTAGACCTCATCTGTTTTTACTTAGACATAGATTATTATATATATTTAAGGATATGTTTCCCTCTCGACGTAATGCGTCCGTATCGTTGCAACCACACCGCACCGCTGTGTTAGCAGCTCTCACCCTGATGAGCAAAAACCTGCGTTTTAATAATATCGAGTGGTTTTAGTTGATTGCTACTGAAGGGAAACTCGCGTTTCCTGGTTTATTTTCATGTTAAATTAATGGAATATTATGCTGTCATCAATAATATTAAAAACCTTGTTTTTCTGGCACGCAGTGTCTGGTCAAGTAAGGAAGAAATGAGTATACAATGTGAAATTTAATTATAATAATAATAATACATTTTATTTGCCACAAAAACAAAAATACAGATGGGAGCCTAGGTGATTCCTTATGAAATAGGTACTACACATTGTATAAATCTAGTTTTATGTTAAATCTAAACTCAAGTATTATAACCCTGCCTCTTAAACTAGGTAACCCTGTATCTTAAGAGACAGAATTCGTTTGCACCCTCATTGTACTCATCATTACGAACAACTTTCACTATGGGGCCAACCCTGAAATCGCGGAAAAAAAATCAGCTGTTTCATACATTTATGTTCGCATAGCTCGTTATAATGTATGAAATAGCTGACTTTTTTTCCGCGATTTCAGGGTTGGCCCCATAGTGAAAGTTGTTCGTAATGATGAGTACAATGACCCCTTAAGGGAATGCAAACGAATTAAATTTCACATTGTATAAGGGAGATTGAAAGTGGCGTCAGTGACAAAAAAGTTGAAGGGAAATCGTTAAGGCATGTGATGAGGAGGGAGAAAACGCATGTGACTAAAAGAGTAATGAATATAAATGTTGATGGATGGAGAGAGAGAGTAAGACCAAAGAGAAGATGGATGGATTGTATGAGGAATGATATGGAATAAGAAAACGTGATGCTCCGACCCCAAGTAACATGGAACAAGGGTAGGAAGATGATGACGTTGATGAGTGTCTAGTCTTCAATGCCTCACCTCTTGTCGTGGTCTCAGTGCAATGACACCTGCACTGTGCTCATGCTGACGCTGTCAAAGATTTTATAATTTTTTGTTTAAATTTTTAATATAATTTTACTCTGTGGCATATTTTTTAAATATTAATTAAATTTGAATGATACATTAATTATTTGTTATGTATTTACTTTAAATTAAATTAATGTTTAATGTTAGGTAGGTATAATTTGTAATGACGGAATCACTAAAATTGTATGTTAGGTATTTGTTTAAATGATCGATTTTTTATAATACATAATTATTGGATATAAGTATATCCTGTTTTTAAATTATGACGTACGTACGATTAATTTATATTTCGTTAATTATTTTAATATTGTATAAATATGTGTCTGACGGGGTCCATGTGAACTTTGTAATCATTATTTTAAGATCTTGTACACACATAAGATATGCATTAAAGATTTGAATTTGAAATGGCTGAATTCTGATCCAAAAACCCTATACTTTGGAATCATCGATACGACAAAACATAATAAACAGCCGTTTTTAGTTAGGTACTCCTATTTCACAGGCTGCGTTTCAACGGTCATTGAAATGAATCAATTGGCCACAGAATAGTTGAATTCTATCCAGATTTATTTGTGGGCATTTGACCATCACGGGCGATTGAAGTATCAATTGAATACCTATTGACACAAATCCAGCAATTTTGTAGGTATCAACTTGTTGGTCAATCAAATTGACAGAAACCGCTCTTTCGAGTCCTTTGCCATTTATATTATTTTTTATACTAGTTTTTGCCCACGGCTTCGTCCCCGTGGAGGCCGGAAATTAAACCACGAGGACGTAGTACCGTGATAAAAAATATCCTATGTCCTGACCATTTACAACAACGTTATGGAAAAGTTTTTATGTAACAAATCTAACTTAGAGAGATGTATTAATGATTCCAATGATTATAATTCTGGAAATACCTACATATCTGCCGTGCTATTCTGTAAACATCTCACCGTGATAACTTCAGTGAAGTGAGCCTGATGTGAGCTGTCATTGCACCTAAAGCTAGAGATTGTCACTATGGACAGCTCACTTCATGCTCACTTCACACAAGTTATCACGGTGAGATGTTTACAGAATAGCACGGCTGTTATAGTCGCGAATCATATTTTGATCAAGATACAACCTGACACTGACCTGCAAATTCACCTTAATTGAAAAGAACAACAGCCAGTCGATTCTGTAAAATATCACCGTGAAACTTAGGTGAAGTGAGCTGTCAATAGTGTTAATCCCTAGCATCCTGCCGGTCGATTTGTGACAGTGACAGTTCACTTCACGCTCACTTTACCTAAGTTTCACGGTGATATTTTTACAGAAACGATCGGCTGTTGTATTACTAAATTCACGACGCTTTAAAGCTTATGTCTCAAGCGCCATCTTGAATTATTTAACGGTCTTCAATAACGAAAACACAGCTCCTTCCACCATTATAAACTGAGAAACAGATTAATAAGCCTCGAGCAATCTTAAGTGGCCATAACGCTGCTAAGTGTTCGCGCACACTTGCGACACTGCGACGGTTTCCGCCCCGGACGCAGTTTGTGGGCGAGCCTTACGACCATTCGCTTGTGTTAGGGCTACCACCACCAAAATTTTTGACGAATAACAAAAACTACAATTTGGGTGTAATTGAGTTTTTCTTCCGTACACCTCTGAAAAAATTGTTTTTACGTTAAAAATTAAATTCTTTTCTTTTTTCGTGTCGTTAGGTCACTAACCTGGTGTCAGAGTTTTTATGCCGCCCGTGGGCTTGGCTTCACATGCCGTCGAGAAAAATCTCTCAAGTCCAACCCTGAGAGATTTTTACCGGCTTACCGGTTTCCTCACGATGTTTTCCTTCACCTTTTTTCAAAATTAAATAATGTTCGTTTCAGTTTTTTATTTTTTATTTATAGCTTGTTTGCGATTTATTTAAGTTTGTCAAGAATCGATAAGATCGAATCGATTTACGGATTTTCCTCCTTATGTCAACAAAATCGACCTAAGGAGAGAACCACGAGAAATTAAATCGCGAATTTGTTTTGGGAACTTTCATTGCGCGAGATTTTGTTACGGACATTCATTCTCAAAGCGAACTGTTTGGTGAGTAGGTACGCTTTTTAAAAACTCCGCCCGGGTGGCCCCCGGACAAATCAAACCAGTACAAATCCGAGGAAACCTCGTCGGATGGCAGCCCTAGCTTGTAAGTATGTACCTATTTACTTATGTACCTACCTACATAAATGTGGGTGGAAATAATAGAGGGTACATGTGAGGCAGTGATAGAAGTTTATGGGAAAGTTTATGAAGTCATAGAAGAATGGTTTTAAATGTTAGAGGGGTAGTAAATGAAATGAAAATGAGTAAAGATACTGCTCCTTCTATGGGTAGCGTAAAAAGCTGGATTACTTATATGCAGCTTGAATCTGTGTATTGAAATAAGTAACCGATTTCTATGTAGGAAAATTCCGAGAAGGGAGAAGACAGCCTGTTTTAAAGCGATACAAAACTACTATTAGTAAGCAGGCAGGAAAATGGCATTAAACTTCTTTTTCTGTATATAATTAAAAAGTTTTTCAGATGCAAGCAACACTCACCTCTGATATACGAATATTTTTAAGTTCTTATTCCAACTGAATTTTGCCGCCGCATTTCGAACTCTCAATCACTTACAAATTGACCACAACCCGCTTCACAATTAAACTGCTCTCACCCGGTTATATCCCGTTTTAACCGGTTTTAACTAGTTCCAACAGCATTTAATCTCCACGTAATCTAATTTGCTATGTAGAGTGAAACTTGGAACAAGATGGATCACTGTAGTTTTTTTGAAATTTCGACAGACTGCTAGGCGTCGCTTTGTCTACCTAGACAAGGACGGTTTTGACTGTTACCCTACTTGTTTTTTAGGTTGTATCAAGAGAGCTGTGGAGGCCCTGTGGTAACGGTCCCGTTATTACGTAGTCGGTCATGGGTTCCCACCCTAGTAGGCACTTTCCGTTGGGTAGGTATTTCATCAACGTTAGTCTCAAAACGGTGAAAAACATAAAAACAACGTCAGGAAACCAACATAGCCTTGAACAAAATAAATCGAAGACATGTGACATCCACTGACATTTTTTATTTTTAAATGTCGCAGCATCATGCTGAGATAGGAGCCTTTGGCCTCGTACAGGACTTTATGCTTTTATTTTAATTTTACTTTTTTATTTAAGTCTTTTTAATTTGTGATTTCCTGTGCGAGTCTCAATAAATACTTTTTCTTTCTTTCTTTTCTTTAATAACCCACACTGGGCCCGCGTAGTGGCAAATAGTCCCTCAGGAAGGAGGCCTGTGTCCCAGCAGTAGGAATATAACAGTCTGGTTATGCTAGTAAGAGAGTCTCAACGAGAGAGGCGATCTGGCTCACCCTAAGTAGTAGCCTTACTAACTTAATTATGTATCACTACCGCGTAAAATTTCCTGTCTGGTTTATTCTCCCACTTAAAGGATGTCCTTTTGTCCGTGCACTACCTTCTTTTCGATATATTGAAACCCAGTTCTTGGCCTGTTTGGGGTCGTTTCCAAAATTATGAATATTCATTTTGTTGTACTTATGTGTTCATGAAACTTATTAGTAAAATAAAATAAAGTGCAGTTCAAAATGTAAACATATAAATCAATATTCAGATTAATTAGTAATAAAATAACAAATATAGTTTTTTTTTTATATGGTAATTGGTTCTATTAAAATATGTAGCAAACATAGATTTTTTATTTGGTTCTATTGCTTTAAATAAATACCTTGTAAGTTTAGGGCCAAAATCTACTGATACGATGTAGCTTTGCTTAGAACTGTGATCCGTCTCTTTTCAGGGTTCCGTAGTAAACAAGGAACCCTTATAGTTTCGCCATGTCCGTCTGTCTGTCCGCGGCTTAGCTCAAATACGGTTAGTACTAGAAACCTGTAATTTCGCATGGGTATATATATTAATCATGCCGACAAAGTGGTAAATTAAAATCAAGTAAAATATTTTTTTTAGGGTACCCCTACACGTAAAGTGGGAATGTTTTTTTTTTCTCATCTATCCCATATTGTGGGGTATCGTTAGAAAGGTCGTTCAAAAATAGTGAGTTTGTGAAAGCCATTTTTGGATTCAGGGATCCGATTGCAAAATATTAAGCTTTTAACTGAATTTTTTTGTTAGAGTCAAGTGTCAACGAGTACTAATCGACCAACTTAAATTTGTAGTTGTAGAAACATGTTCTCTCATACATTCCGTATGGGAGTACATGTTTTTCAACTACAATGTTAAGTTTGTTCTTGGGATGAATTTTGTGACTCTTTTCAAGAGATTTAAGGTATTGCGAATAAAGTCATAGTCCGTATCTTCACGTTACATTTGAGTCTTTATTTAATTAAAATCGGTCCACTCGGTCAAAAGTTATTACTAGGTACTTGGTTTGAACGGAGACTTTGAGTTTACCAGTTCCCATACATTCAAACTCAAACTCAAAGCATTTATTTCAAATAAGCCAATTACAGGCACTATTGAATTGTTAAGGCATTTTGAATGCCGAATGGGAGAACATGTTTTTCCACTACAATGTTAAGTTTGTTCTTGGGATAAATTCATCCCAACTACGGAACCCTTCATTGTGCGTGGTCCGAAACGCACTTGTTTATTTTGTTTATTTTTTCTTGTTTATTTGTTCTTCAAATTTTTGCGAAAGTCTAGATTGAAAATCAAGCTGTACACATTTCACTGGAGCATCTGCGCATCTTAATTTGTCATTCCATTCTTCCCGTGTATTCCTTTTGCACAATTCTCCTACAACACATTCCACACCATACAATATTCTCCCATCAGAAATGCAGATGTAGACTTCACCTCAAAACTCCGCAGTAAATTGCTAGCCGCATTTGCAAAGCCAACTTTTACTGCGTCTAAAAGATATCTAGATTTCAGCCTAGGTAGAAAACCGCAAGCCAAACCGTAGGTTAGTTCTACATACACAAGTAAACGATCGTGGCCGAAGCCAATTTGGTTAGTATCCTCGATTCTCGTTAAAAGTTTTAACCAGTGCCGCGGCACGACATACTGTTACTAACTGAAGCTACTCGCGTTTGGTTTTGATGTTTTATTTTTGATGTTTTTATGAGAAGTTAATGTTACGCTTGTATTTAAAAGTTTGTTCGGTGTGTTAATGAATTGGAAAAACTTTCTCTTAGATGTAGGTATGTATGTGCTCACAGCACAGTGTGACAGTGTGTGCCAGTGGATGGAGCGGAGAGGAGAGGAACGGAGCTGTGACAATATTAATCAATGGAATTGCATAAAATCTCCGCTCCGCTTCAGTGGACAGGGATTTGCGAATTAGTTTAAAAATTCATACAAAACCAGGAAGCGGAGCTAGGAAGCGGAGCGGGGAAGCAAAAAAAACTGGCTACGGGATATTGCAGCCCACTCAAATTAGGTACTTGGCCTAGCTCCGCACAGTCCGCAACTCCGCTCCGCAATACCTCGCTCCGCATCGATGGACAGACACAGTCCGCAACTCCGCTCCGCATTACTTCTTGGCTCCGCTCTGCTGCCTCGCTCCGCGTCAATGGACAGGCAGCTTAAACTCAAGAAGCGGAACTTCCAACGCTTATTTTACTACTCAATCAAAACAGAGCTAAGTGGGGACAGCTAAACCAACAGGAAGTAACTAATAAATGCCATAAATTTCAAACACGCTGGGTACAGATTAAATTGGATGTCCAACAATCAGCGCTGATGATAAATTTTAAATGACCTAATTAACTGACCGTTGTGTAGTAATTTGTTGTGTCTATGGCTTAAAGCATCATTTTAACCGCCACCGCAAAATGTGTGTTATGAAAAGCGTGGCATAAATGGCATGTGTGTATTGTTTTATGTGTACCCAATAGGATTTTCCATCGGCAAAAATGACGAAATTTCATACAAACTTTCATCCCCTCTTTTCAACCCCTTTAGGGAGAGAATACGTGAAAATCCTTCCTTAGTGCACTTTTATTAAGGAACTCTTGTGCAAAATTTCACGCACTGGACTCAGAGGTTTAGGCTGTGCGTTGTCAGACAGTGAATGAATGAATTTAGATTTTTATTATATATGTCGCCGTGAAAGCTCTACCTGTAAAGGTTATAACATAATCTTATGCGTAACTATTTATTATAATTGTTATTCACCATAAAGTACTATACTGTTACAACCATTCGTGTGCACCTATCAGTTTAAACGCCATCTATTACCCAGCTTGTGAACTCAGTCAATATACTATACTGTGAGTTCGGCTGGAAGATAAACTATTATACTAATTTCTTTTTTTTTGGTGTTTAGTCATATTGACAAGTGGTCATTTGACAGTAAATTTGTTTATGACAAAGCGCTACCTAATTTTACGAAGGTGCCGCGATTTGCGAATATTATGATAAATAAATGAATGTAATAATCTAACACGAGAACTAAATAAGTTTCAATAATAGAAAACCAACTATAAAGTAATAATATTATTTTACACTGCTATTTACTAATGAATACCTGTTGTCATGATTAAATTCCTTGAATCACAGGAAGTGTTAGCAAAATAGTAATAATGAAGGTGTATAAAGTAATGAAGGTTCTAATTTAACTTTAATTCTGAATAACCTGTGTATTTGTGAATATTAGCATTGTTTAATTATAAAATAATCAACTGATAAGCATTTTAGCATTATTTATAAGTTTTATTGAACTAACCAAGTAATAAGATTTTGTATTGGAATGGGGAAAAGGGGTCGCACACAGAATGGCGTGTGTGGGAGATTCAAAGAAAAGTTATGTTAAAAAGGACTGAAATTGTTATTGTTGAACAAGCAACCTCTGTAACATAATGTTTTGATTTAAAAGAGTGTCTATGGAGTTTCTTGCCCGTTGTTCTCCATCAGTACCTACTTCGTTTTGGAATGGGCGACTAGCTTAACCAAATAACTAAAAATTCAAAATATATTTTTTCACGTAAACCTACAAGGGCACTTATGAAACGTCAGAAGCTAGGTGCACGGTTACAATTGGTCGTTTCTTATGGATAAGAGTCGGCAAGAAACTCCACGGTAAAACTTAATGACTTTGATAAGTGACAAGTGATAACTCAAAAGTGTAAATGTTATAATTTAAATCAATTCTTTGAGTTTTAGTTAAGAGTTGTATGTGATTGAAAACCAACTACCTATATCTATCATCAACGAAGAATTACACCGGAGACTGGTCAAACACAGCAGAGAGTAGATAGGTACCCCGTCGTGTCATGTCATATAGAATGTAAAGGCTCGTACAGACCAGCGCGACGCGACGGCGCGACGCGACTCGAACAGTACAGTTTCTAAGAAAACTTGACGGTATAACAATAACCGGTGTCGCGTCGCGCTGTCGCGTCGCGCTAGTCTGCACAAAGCTTAACACAAGAAAAAACAGAAACCGTTTAAGAAAATAATAGTTTTTTTAAAGAATAATTAGACATTATTCATACGATGTGCTTCTTGGACGTATATTGTGAGTTGCCTGCATACCTAGATGAAAAGACTAATATTATAGAATTTCACCGTCTCACATACCTAGAAATCTGAGCTGTTAAAATATGATCCCGAAGAAATATTTTTGTATTAAGTATTCCGCCGAGAAACCACTGTTAGAACCTGTAAAAATAAAATAAAAAAGCTTATGGCAACTCTTTCAGTGTCGCGACCCTGACATAAACAAAAGAGGAGCGAGTTGACAAAATGGCGGATAAAGAATTGTTTTGTGCGAGCATTTCTAAAAGATATTAAATGGATGGCCTGGCGCTAACAAAAAAGGGGTGTTTTCTTTTGTTTTCTGCTAATTTTCTAAAGGTTGCCATTAATGCATATTTTGTTCTTGTGTCTACACGCTTTTTGGGGTAGCTTAAGGAAATTAATGTAGTATTTGTTTTTGGCTACATTTCTTGTTGTGTTGGTTAGGTTAGAATTAATTACGATTTGTTGATGATCGTTTATACTTAACAAAAATACAATCATTTACATTATTCTATGAAAACAGCTAGTAGTTACTTAGACCCCATGTAGAACTCCCCATGTTTATAAGAATTTGCACTGTTTTGTAAAACTTTAAAGGTTTTAGAATTCATTATGTTTATTCAGTTTTTTAACATTTCATTTCGAGTTTTGCTATCAGCAATTTTTCATTCGGAAAAATCCATGACTGACCATCACTGACTTGTCACCTCCCCAATCAACATGCAAAACTCAGTGATCATAAAACACCACCTATTTAAATACAGGTAGTAAATCAAGCAAGTATTCACAGACCTGAGCTAAATCGAGCTTGCATAGTTACGGGCGCAAAGTTTTTGGATTCCGCACGCATCTGGCGTGGAATTTCCGCCATTATTGAGAATACTTGGAGGATGTGCGAAGGGCTGAAGGTGGTATTCCGGTCGAATACCACCATATTCCTTCTTCAGAAAGGCAAAGGCGTAGTACTCGCAACCGGCGTGCATGTATGACCACAAATGAAACAAAAGGAGTATTGTAGCAGATGACATTCTGAAGTTTCTGCCTACCCCGTGGGTTGCCCCTACACCTACAATAAGTTTGAATCGCCCCTTGCACTCAAATGATCAATTATTTTCTCATAGTGTAATAAATATTGCACTATACTGATCTCACACGGTACAATGAAAATATTAATACGTACTAATTGCATAATACACGATCAATCAGAATCTGAATCGGTTTGTTACAGATTGCTAATCCATTGCTTCATAAGAATGAAAAAAAAAACTGCTTGACAACGTAAATGACGCAATGAATGTCGTTGGACTGTCAACATTAAACAGATTAGGCGTAGGTAATCGTTTACGAAAATGTATTGCGTAATTAGATAGCTGCTCAAAGCTCTATCCCTAAACGGTCAAAAACATTGCGGTAATTTGCGACATTATTGTACATAGTTTTAGGGTATGCCTAAGTCGGAACTTAAGCTATGTTAATCTGTAAAAATCAATCTGTTATACTGATAACTTAGAGAAACGGCGAGTGCTGATATCACTGAGTTATTAACTTTTGTAGATTTTTTTGAATAGAATAGAATCAATCAATCAATGAGAGCAGTGGTGGCCCGGTGGTAACGGCCCCGACTCGAGGTCGTGGGTTGGAATTCGGGCAGGCGCTTTACTTTGTGTAAATTATTTCATCACCACTGCTCTCAAAACGCTGAAGGAAAACATCGTGAGGAAAGCGGCACGTCCTAGAATCAAAAATTCGAAGACATGACATGTGACATCGACCAACCCGCACATATAGGCCTCTCCCAGGCTACACCACAACACCTTGTCCTCCGACTTCCGCATCCAGTCTGTCCCAACCACCTTTTTAAAGTCGTCGATCCATCTAGCTTTTTTTTTTTCGTGTGAAATTATCAAATAAATTCTCCCGCTCTGGGCGGAGCGGGAGGGCGTGTCAGACTTTTACTGACTAAAACCCACCCGTGTTCCTTCCGTTGCCTGTAGTGCCGGGGTCACGATATCCCTTTCGGACAAACTCGCACCCTGGCAGGCATTGGCCCTAACGGACCCCGTCAGTTGGTGCTGACATCTCTTTGAGGCGCGCGTGGAACACATCGCGCCGTCGGCTGCCACACTACGCTAGCCGATACGCGGCCTCCACTCTAGGACTCATCTGCTCCACCAGCTATCGGTCCTTCGACAAAAATGACCAGCCCACTGCTGCTTCAGCTTGCTCACTCTGGAGGCTATGTCGGTAATTCTCGTAAGAATAGAATACCTAATCTTTATTATGCCACACCGTATGAATTACAGACATAAATGTAAACATTTTAAATAAGGTGAAATAATGGGCGGTCTTATCGCTAAAAGCGATTTTTAAAGATAACCTTACATAATATATACCTAGTGTGTGAAAAGTTGAAAAAGCCCGTAAAAGGGAAACCCATTTTTTACGAGTATGCATTGACGTCTAGCTAGTCTAGTCTAGCTAGACGAGTCTAGCTAGGTCATCTTATGTGGTTTTCCTCTCGGTACAGTTAATTCTTCAAACAAAAAACTGCATAGTAACGACACTGACACTGTCCTCTCATAACTTTTAACACTGTAATTTGGAAACATTGTAAAAACCATTTACTTTTAAAAGAGTAAACGTGGAGTTTCTTGCCGGCTCTTCTCCATAGGAAATGACCAATTGGAACCGTGTACCTAGCTTCTGACGTTTCATAAGTGTCCTTGTAGGTTTATGTGAAATAAAATATTTTGAATTTGAATTTGACAAATTGCAGATTTTTTTTACTGAATTCGTTTTATTTGCTTATTTGTTTTTGATTTTTAATTTATGTACCTATAAAGTGAACTGGATGAATGAGTGAGTTATTTTGTAATCCCTGGATTGATGCTTTATTAATTTAGTTATTTTGTGTGTCTTTCATAATAAATTAAATTAATAATCAAGTTCGCTCCGAAGAAAAGTCCCTTTTCTGTGAAATCGTTATTTATTGAAGTAACTTATCTTGTACACTGACAGGTGGTTGAAATAATTGACATTGACAGCTATTCAGAGCTGTCACTTATAGCGACATTGCAAAGGCCTGCTTATTATTTAACCGATATGAAAAAGGAGAGCTTTAAGTTCGTTTATATTTACGTAATTTCTTAAAAAATCCAAATTTGTTCTCTGAAAATATTTTTAACAAATGGGTCAGAAAAAGTACCTGTGCAATTGTGCATGCCTATTTGAAGTGCCACTGAGAAATTGAGTACTTTGATTTCATTATTTGAATACTTAAACCCAAAATTCTAATTTAAAATAAATCACCTTTAAGGTGTTTTAACTTTGAAAATTGAGGTTAACTTTATTATAACCTCAATTTTCGTTTATGATTTTCAATTACAATTTAATAATGTTATTCAAACAATAATTGTTGGGAAAAGTGATGAGATATAAGATTGAAAACTATCTTAATGCAGATGAATGTGTTACTAATTACCTTTAGTAAGTGATTGTATAAGAATTTAAAATGAACAGGGTTTGTTTACAATTTTACCAGATACTTTTCGAACAGACATTAGGTATTTTGTTAAAAAGTGTCATGCTCGCGGCGCACTAACATGACTGTTCTGTTCACATGTAAGGTCTATTTATATCCTTGTCTCCAATTGATGTTATTTCCAATTAAACGAAGATCAACTTTATGAAAATGTAAATAAAGTTGATTTTAGACTGACTAGCACTTGCAAAAGTCATAGAAAATATGAAGTTGTAGCGCAAACTGAACCTTATGTTTAGGTCTTACAGTTGTTTGTTACTAAAACCCGTGTTTGTTTACATGTTTGGCAAATAAATTGCGAACGCAGATTACGTTAGTTGACAATACCTCATCCACGCCAACCTACATCGGGCCACACAACCGGCAGCATCCCAGCCATTCCCGCGGTCGCGCCAATTAATCAGCTCCGAGATATTGATTAATTATCGTTGGTCAGTGCGCGACCAGCCTAACGCGCGGCCAGTGTGCACCCGGACTAATGCGCTGGATTACTGATGCTAATGATCTGGTAATAATGGATGTATTGATTGGCTGTGTTTGCGAATGTTAGGTGGTGAGGTGAGGTGGAAGACATGTTGAGTTATTTTTGGTGACAAGAAAAACTAAACTTTTATTTACTGATTTAGAGCAGTACTAAAGTACTGGTTTAGCTTTTACTGTTGTGTTTCGGCAGTTAGAGGTAAGATAGCCAGTTCCTCTGTGGTTGAGGATTCCGGTTGAAGCTCGCTTCCACCTTTAGCCAGATCATCACTTACCATCAGGTGAGATGCAGGCCAAGAGCTTCACGGTTGTGGCAAAAAAAAAAAAATTAAAATGGTAAGCTTAGATACCTACTTACCTAAGCTTTTAATTATTATTTTTGTTTTCTTTATATTGTTAGCTAGTGAATGTACTGTGGAAAAAGTGAACGATGGGAATTAGCATTTAAAGCATACCATTTGACAGTAATAACCTCTAGGATTAATTATGCAATGCATACTTCATATGTCAAGTTTCTGAACTCTGTATTTTTTTATTTAATTACTGTATTACCTAAGACCTACATGCATACACAATTATTTATATCAGGGTTTTATATGTGCTAGGTGGGAGGTCACCGTCAATCACTAAAGTAATTTAAAACAGGATATTTATCATGTTTTTTCCAGCATGTTTTATCATAGGGAAAATAATAGTTTAAAAAAAGGCCGAGGAATTGCAGTATTCAATATTTAATTTGTACGACGACGATGTTTACAAGGCTTTTCGTTGGGGTATTGGCGGAAAAAAAGAAAAACATGGTAAAAATCTCGTTTTAACTAACTTAAGTTGTACCTACGTATTTTTCTGTTCCTTTTTTTCTTGTCTGTATATATGTGTGTACATAAACCGTTAAATAAATAAATACGAGTAAGTAGGGAAAATAACCATGTCAGTTTAAAATCCTATCATCCCTCAATTCTATAATGAATATACCTATCCAACTTAAAAAGAACCCGACTACGGCTGTAGCTTACTAAAAAGCATATGGTGGCAAGACGACAATTAAACAGGAATAAACTAACCCACAACTAACCAACTACTATCTGTTAATCACGAGACTTTACTTTTGAAGCTACTTTACATCTAACAAAACGCAATCACACAAAATGTTCGACGGGACCTAAACATTTGGCGAGCGACAGCGACAGCACGATCTAGTGGTGCACAGTATCCATCCAGCCATCTAGTGACATTGTTGTAAAACGTTTTAGAGTTTTGTGATGAGAAGGTGGTCCTGGGTGCTCCATCAATCCCTACTTAGAAGTTAAAGGGCCGATTTCACTGGTCGAAATTTACTGCTTTTTTGAGGAGCTATTCTGCTCATCAAAGGGCTATTAACTTATTTTCCTAATAAAACCACATAGGCTTTACAATTATTATTAATAGGGTTCAGTGGGGTAGTTAAAATATATATATACATATATATATCTCGTGATTGTTTAAGAAAATCTCTTCCACTTCTTGAGGCATCCAGATAGATGCACATATTTGAAGACATTTGTAATAGCTTTTTGCTTTATTTTTCATTACTTCGTGATTCTTAAACTTTTATTATGTTGTTTGTATTTTATTTTTAAACCGATGGGGATTTGTGGACCATAAAGTTCACAAATCACCATTGATGGGGATTGTCAATGGGGATAAGTGGAACAACCCCTTAATTTATTCTCAACTTTAACATTTATTTATTTCAAAATTAATGTTGCAGCATTTTCGATATAACGGAGGATCATGTTAAGCAATTTGAGGTAGTATAGACTCTTAACAGCGATGTATTTTTTAAACGTGTTTCTGAACTTAGCTCTTCAAATAATAATTTAAAAAATATGTTTTCTAGGACTGCATCAAGGTAAAAAAAAAAGTGTGTTTAACACTTCATTAGCTTCTCTTGTAATTTGTAACTAACGATGAATCTAATAAAATCTAGGAAGTCAATTTTATCCTACTTCTCACTGTCCAATTAAAATTAAACTTTGTATGTACATGTAGTTCGGATGACAAAACTATAAGTTGGTATCTTGGAGCTGATCTGATGATGGAGCCAGCCTTCACCTATGTTTTCACGGTGACATTGTTACAGAATAGATCGGCAAGTTTAAAAAGCCGGTTTGTAAGCTGAGAATCCACGAATGAGAAAATATGTTTATTTAAACATCGTGTATCAATATCGTGTTTTCAATGTCATAACAATTTCATGAGAAAATGGGAAGTTAATAGTATTTGTATTGACGTCAGAAGAAATCCATAGCAATATACATCTACACTAAATTATAAGGAGAACATATTTATATGTTTGTATTTTTGTTTTTAATGAATAAACTCAAAAACTAATAAACCGATTTAAAAAATTATTTCACCAGTAGAATGCTATGTTACTACTGAGTAACATATGCTATAATTTATAAAGATATTAGCTTTCGCCCGCGGCTTCCCCGTGTGGAGGTCGGAAATTATCCCACGGGAACGTCCTACCGGGATAAAATGTATCCTATGTGTTAATCCAGGCTATAAACTATCTGTGTGACAAATTTAATCCAAATCCGTTCAGCCGTTATTGCGTGATTGAGTAACAGACAACCAAACATACAAACTTTCACATTTTTACAATATTAGTTAGGATAGTTAAGATTAGGATTATAGTAGGATCACGCGGGGGAAGCCGGTGGCGGAAGCTAGTTCTAATATATAATTATGAAATTCAAAACAGTGATAATTTAGCTTTTAATTGGGCGGAGGTTAGTGTGGTCATACGCAGTTTGGAACTCGTAGTTCTCACTTCGTTAGTAGCTAAATTAATGATCATAGTAATTTGGAGCTTGTTCCCGAATTTCGATGTTATTGGTGTAATTATTAATTTAGTGTGAATTTGAATTTGCATAATATGGTTTTATTGACGTTGAATGTGTGTAAGTTTCTATGTAGTCAGCATGTATCAGGAAGGTGTGGTCTAAGAGGATGTGGTACAGAGCATCAAACTGAACTGCTTTCTGCGTTGGACTAATACCGTAATCGCGAAAAATATGAGGATCAGTTCACAGCAAGACGTGACGCGACGCGACGATGCTTGAAGAGGCCAGTGGTTTCGCGCTGCGCTGCGAGACGCATCGCAACGTCGCGAGGCACATTGTGACGTCGCTGGCAGCGCCACACCTCACTGCGCAACGAGACACAGCGAGGGGCAGCGGGACGCCGCGCGGCGCAGCGGAACGTGTCATCGTTCGCCGCGAGCTACCGCCCTGCTAGCTACTAGTAGATACAAGTTGCCACGACAGCTTCCGGCTGTGCATCGTGGCGTCGCGCAGCGTCACGTAGCTTCGCGAGGCGCAGTGCGCGCCGTTTTTGCACACCACGCCTCCCGGCGAAGCATCGCTGCGTCGTGACCCGTCGCGTTGCGCCGCAAGCCACTTCGAGGCGTAACGCGACGCCGCGGGACATTTTCGAATGATTTCAATTAAATGTGTATCTTTTTGTGTAGTAAATAAAGTTATATGTTGTATCTTCAAAAGTGCGCGCAACGTTACTTCGCGGCACGTCTCGGTGTGTACTGACCCTAACTGACCCATAGAAAACTTCAATACTTACTCGACCCTATGGGACGGTTGATTGTTTTGCGTGCACATAATAGGGATGTACACTGGGAAAAAAAACTATTAAGTCCGTCAGTCAGATAATAAAAAAATACCGTACTAGTAATTTTTTTCGTTAATTATTAAGTGTGATATTTTGATTACGTATAGTAAATATTAGATTCTGATTTGACAAATAGGTTCTTTTTATTCTATGAAAGAGTAGGGGGGAAAAACTATCTATATCGAAATTGGGATTATGATAGAAACGATACGTCGGGTAAGGTTAGGAAGAGGGTTACGTTCGGAACAAATATTATCATGTTTTTCAAGTTTCTAACCCAACCCGCGACCGGGGTAGGATTTCCGGGTCAGGTTCGGAATAATCCGTATTTTTTGCTTTATTATATTAATAAAAAAATATTTAGATAAAACGCAATAATGTTGGGGAGTGGGGGCTCACTACGTCACAATTCAATATAAAATCTACAACACAGACATCAATATCATCACAAAAGTGCACAAATACATTTGCTAAAAGCGATACTAATAAAAAGAAACACAAGCTTGGAGACTAGACGACAAAACAAAAAGTTGACGGTATCGTGAACTAAAAATAACACAGTAGTGCAGTTGGAATGTACTACGGATCGCACAAGACGATACTATAGTATATACGAGTATTATCTGTCTGTCTGTCTGTCTAAGAATAAGTCGAGACTAAGAATAAATTGACTACTACACAAGGATATTTTGGATGAACAATTTCTTCTTTCAGTAGACAGCAAACTGAAATACAAGCAAACAAGGATGGAGTAACAAAATCAATTTGCTTAGCCTTTTCCCAACTATGTTATGTCGGCGTTCAGCATAACTGGATACAAGGAGCGACTGCCTATCTGACCTCCACAACCCCGTTACTGGTAACACGATACACCTTGGTAAGACAGGTTGTCAAACTCGGGATTCTGACGAGCAATAACGACTGTCGAAGATCCAAGAATGACAGCCGGGACCAACGGCATAACGTTCTTTCCAAGGCACGGAGGAGTCTCGGTATGTTAAGATGGTCACCCATCCACGGACTGACCGCGGCAAGCGTAGCTTAACCCAATCGATCGACCCGTGGGGCGGTTATTACTTAGCAGTAAAAATAAGGGGATATAAAAAGCAGCCATGGTATTTTTTTAACAGTAGGCATGCAAAAAGTAATATTCGATTTATTTGTTCTGCATTAGCAGTAGCATCTATTAGTTCCACTCACACACACACACAATTATGAATTGTTCCCTCATTTCAAACAGCAGCCATTACAGGCTCAAGTCATCCATAAATCGAAATATACAGCTTTCCCTTGCTTTGACTAACCCGAGTGCAAAGTCAGTAAAACTTTTTTAAATAACTGGTATTAAAAGAGCCGGTGGGTGGACGACCTACAGAAGATTGCGGGAAAGACCTGGACAAGAACTCGCACAAACCAGGGAACCATGGCATTGAAGCGTCATCTACATCGCCACATGCGAATTACGCATCACACTGACGTCACGCAAAATCCCGCAAGCAGTGTTTGTGTGTGTGTGTGACCCTACATAAATCGTCAGCCAGTTGCCTACCAGACACAACACCCATCTGGTCGGAGGATCCTCCCTTTTCTATGGAGGATGAGTGAACTTTACACCCTGTTCCTCATAGCTCTATAGTATAAAAATAAAAGTTATAAAAACTAAAACCCAACTACGACAAACTAAAAAGGTATAAACAAGACATCACAGACAGACAAATTAAAAATCCGGAGTCACACGTAATCTGTTCGATTTATGCCCTACGTACCTACACCGAAACACGAAACCCAACTACGACAAAAAATCTAGTAAAAATTTGATTTTTTTGTCGTAGTTAAATCATTTTGGGGATAATACACATATTTTTGAAATGCGCTAATTTAGCCCTTTCATTTGATACCCAACATGGCATTTTTTTTCTTTACATTATGTGTTCTAAAGGGCGCCATATTAAATTTAATGTGACATCACATAGCCTATCACTAGCGGACGATCAAGTCGCTTCCAACGATACCTCATTTGTCAAATTATGATGAGTATTTTAGAAGTAATGAGGGAACAGTTGAACATTCTTACATACATACCGGTCAAAATCATAACCCTCCCTTTTGCTTCGCCGTAGTCGGGTAAAAAGGGAGGAGTCTACTCAGCAGTGGGTGGAACAAGGCAATGATGATGATGAATAAAAAAATCTAAGGCTAACACTAAAACGTACCTAATATGCAATTTAATGCATCCAAGTTGGTAGTTGGTTGGATACAATATTTTGCGTCAAAGTACAATCATGTTCTGCAAACTAAGTGGTGTTCCAGGAATGCACTTTGGATCACACACGAAGACAAAACGCGGCATTTGTCTGTCTGTCAACCGAGCTCTGTTACACACTGTTATATTATATGACAAACATAGAAACACTTGAAAAAATTAAGTGAAAAGAAAAACGATGTTTCATATTATTTTAACACGCTTTTATTAGGTCGACCTGTATGTGTGTAACTACGAGTATGTAATCAAATCTAAGAAAACGAATTTAACCATCTTCTAAAGATCGTAGCGTTATGAAAATTGGCAGTTGTATGTGATTTTGATGACAATACAATAACATGGTAAGTACTGTCGAGCTGATCTAATGATGGAGCCGGAAGATATGAACTGGAACTTCATGATGGATGATCGTATCATAGCCGTGTTTGGACTTGTTAGAAAGGTCTTGTAATGAACTTTGACCACGGTTAGGTTTCAAGGTCTGAATACGCGTATAGGTGCACGTAAAAGCGTGTTTTTTAGTGTTTTTTTAAACTATTAATATTATTTACAAACAACGTTTCTACATTTCTATACGAAGGAGTGAAATATTTTGTATTTTGTTTGCGTGTGACAAAACACAGTTTGACGAGACAGTGAATTTGTAAAAAAACATTGTAACAAAGTAATAAACTGTGATTATTTACAAACAATATCGTTATTTTCTTACCGCTGAATGAAAACCTCTTCTCATATAAAAGGAATAACCTGCATTGAACATATAATTAGATTGCTAGTTTGTTACAATTATTTCCTTCACATAAGGCATGGTGTCTTAGATTTGTTATAAAACTATGCCAATTAGTCAGATTCCGTCATGCCCGGTTTTAAGGAAGCAGCACCCCAATTGCGTAACACACTTTCTTTAAGGCAATGCCTAATCAATTGCTTCATATGTTTGGAAAATTCGTCTGATTAAATGAGTCTTATCAAAAAAAATTGACATTGCAATTGTGTTACGCAATGACTGAGTTACTATCGTTTAATTAATTATTACGATTCAAAGTTCGTTTATTAATTATATCACACAGCGTAGATGTATCTGCACATTCTCCATGAATACCCCTTTCATCAACACACCTTCAAAAAAATACAACCAAAACATTTAACAAACTATTGACTCAACACTCGTCCGCATCGTCCACGAAACATAACGCGCTCGACAAACAGACAAACGGTGTGTATCACGGCGAAATTAACTTAAGCCCGTGGCGCCGCCTCTCATTTTATTTGTTTTATTTAAAATATCAGCAAGCGTGGATCATGTCCAATTAGGTGCCGGCCGTCTGTTGCGGCTTAAGTAAACCTTTAGATGTATAAAACAAATACTGGTTGATTCTATTTTTGAATGTGCCAGCTTTTGAAGAGGTGCAAGCTGTGGAACACCGTCGCATGTTTTCGAACGTAAATGCTACATCTGTTTCAGCGGATATATATATATATTTAAGTATTGATAGAAGTAAAAGGGTTACTATTGTTGTGAATTTAGCAGTCTATTTGTATGTTTGTGAGGTGGTTTGGTGCCTCGGACAGCTCCAATCACTGAAACGATTTTTAACTAATCAAGTGTCGTTGAATTTGTTTGTATCGCTCTCGCCCCAGAACATAATGTCACAAGAATTTCATTACTATAGTTATTGACGGGGGTGCAACCACCATGGTCAATATACTAATGAAATTCTCTAGAAGACATGATGGAATCGACCTTTGGTAAGAATGCGACCTTATGCCAATGTCTTGTCAATTTCTTTATTATTTTATAGAGCACGGAAACTATGAAATCATTTCTTTTTAAGACCATATTTTTAAGACACTTTTACACTATAATCCTAGACTCTTAACACATTTTCCTCCAACATAGACTTCCCTTCTCCATATCTACTTTGATGCCCTCAACCCTCAGTCACTTACGACCATGGTCGCCTAAACGACTTCCGTTGACAACATCCTGCATCAACAACAAGAATATCGGGGCACGGAAATTTTGTAATGGCGGGCTCAAATGGGGCCAGTGAACGAGCTGGGAGCATGGAACATTGTTTGTGGGAGAACGCGTGGAATGCAATAAAGGGTAGTGGATGAACTGCCGTACGGTCATTGTCTGTGTTTTACGTTTTTATATTAAGTGAGTGGTTGTGTGTGTTTGTGCTGTTTCTGGTATGTTCTGAGTGATGTTGTGTCTTAGTGAAGCTTTATTTCATGTCACGCGGGAAATGTGCTGAAAGTATTCTTGATACGTTTTCACATGGAGCCTGATTTGGGTAACATTACTTGAATTTAGTATTGTAATCTCTGGATTGGTAGAAAATAAAGGCTGCAGTAGATTCCTCCATTTTATTCCTCATAATTCTTCGTTTTTGGAATTAAGCAAAACAATAACAGAATGCCTTGCAGAGCAGCGTTTGACAGCTCAATTAGCGCAGTGACTTTTTTGCTTTACGTGTAGTAAATATTTAATTGGTCTGAAATAAAACCAAATTGTTCCGGGTCCGGCGTTATTGCTGGCGATATTTTTTATGTCTGTTCTGTAAAATGATCTCCGCAATAGGTGATACTTAAATGCTTCGTCAATCTCGTAATTTCTGTACCTCTTTTGAAAAAAAACTCCCAGTAAATTGAAACTTCCCTAGATATAGGTTTATGCCGTGCAAGAGACATAAAACCTTAAGCTGGTACAGCAATTATGATATCAGCCGATCGATTCTGTAAAAATATCACCGTGAAACTTAGGTGAAGTGAGCGTGAACTGAGCTGTCAATAGTGTTAATCCCTATCATCCTGCCGGTCCATTTGTGACAGTGACAGCTCACTTCACGCTCACTTCACCTAAGTTTCATGTTGATCTTTTTACAGAATCGACCGACAGCTATACGTTCGGTACAGCTTGCACCATCAGCCTCACTATCACCTCACTGACGAGATAATATTTATACCATAGCGTGAGCTATTGGCGACGGCTACCTACGTATGCGAGAGGCCTATATTAGTGAATGTTTTTTGGACAAAATGATGACGTTGAAGATGAGTCATTTGTTCCGATCTACAAGAAAAGAAGAAAATAACATATTATCAACACGCCTGTTTTCCCCAAACGGTAAGGCAGAAGTATACCTATGTATAGCGCAACCACATTTCGTCAGTTATGTTTAAGTCCCATGTAATAGGGGCGAGTCTATTGCCATCGACCGGGCACGAATCTCCGGGCTGCTAAAAAAATCCTGATGGAAAAACTCAATAATACTTTGCCCAACCTGAATCCCAGCCCTCGCTCAGCAGTAACACTTGTGAACACAAGACCAACAAGAAAATGTCATAGAAGTCCTAGGCACCCATCTGTCAAGTCGTCTAGCCCCGTATCAACCCGACGTTAATCACGCATATACTCTGGAACAAGTTTAGTAAGTTCTCCCGGCTTTGACACCGGATGCCCATACTAAACTAATTATACCAACTACGAGCGCCACAAGATAGTGGTGGATGTAACTTTGTTATGTGTAACACGATGTTTTCGCTTATCATGTTAGTACTTTAAGGGTGTATTCAGAATGGTTGAGTTTGTCTCACACAAACAGTGTTTTTTATGGTTGTAAGCAGGTTGATATTTTTCCAGAGGGCCTAGACAAATGGCAGTCGCTTTCAAAGCGTTCCGTATTCCTCTTATGACTTTCAACAGGATTAACGGAGGCATTTCGAAAGCTTATGTCAGTCCAATATATTTCTGACGTTTCCATCATGGTCATAGCTTATAGAATGTCACTTCGTCTAGGCTCTCTGGTGGATAGTGGTTAGAGATGCCATGGACACCTGCAATATCTAGGGGTTTTTGGTAGGTTACCAACATTTTTTTATTTGACTAAACTATTTGCTTTTTTGCTCGATGAAGGATGAAGAAAGAATTTGTTCGGCACGTTCGTTTCTTGGCGCCAGATTCCTCGAAGGAATTCGTTCTATCCCTGAGCTAAGTTGTATAACATTTTTGAAACTTGTAAAATATTTTGAGAATAAAAATAATAATATAGGTAAACAAAATAATTTATTTACTTTATCAAGATATTCGCACCTTTGGTAGAACAAGGGCATAATTGTCATAAATTGCCAAAATGACTTAAATATGCAGAACGATACACCTAAAAGAATATATGTAGTATATAGTTTATGTCATACAAAGCAGAACAACCTTAGAACATTATTAACATAGCTAGACCACATTAAGTACAAAAAATATCTTATAAAATTACTCTCCTGTAAAATTGCAAAAACTGCAATTGTGCCCTTGTTCTACCAAAGGTGCGATATGTAATATTTACATAATTTAAGAACTAACAAACATAACATAATAATTAGTAGACAATAAACAAAATTGGAAAGAATTTATTTATTTTATCTGAAACCAGCATAGTATAATGCGCGACAAAAAAATCTAAACTTCAATAAAATATTGTCTGTTTTGTTACTTTGACTTTACGGTAAAATCCCTCTCCATACTTATTATTATTAATTATACACTACTATTATTATTAATTATATATTATTCACATGACACCAACTGGCACTAGTTAAACTTCGTCACTATTCTTACTTGGCACTTTACATTAGTTCACAAAACCGTGTCGCCATAATAAATAAAATACTCCTATTATTAAGTACACGGAACTGTATTCAGGTTTCTCATTTTAATACCAATACGAGTAGTACCTATATCTTCGATTTTTGTCTGACTCATATCTATTCCATTTGCATCTTCTGTTTTCTTAAATTCTTTAACAGCCTCTTTGTTTTCTTCAACAGCTTGTGTTTCAGGCTTTCTGAAGATGGTTCCAACGAGGTTTGCAAAAGGACTTTCGACCAGCATCCAGAAGAAAAATGCTGCTATGAATGAGCCCGTAATTAATGTGCAGGCTTTCAGCAACTGTGAAATATAGAAAATGTAAATGTTGTATTGAATCTTTTTACTCTGTGATAAACGTATCAGAGTATGTCTTTTTTTTTTTTTTTATGAGGGTGGGAAAATATCAAGTAACTTCTCCCACTCTGGGCGGAGCGGGAGGGCGTGTCAGACTTTTACTGACTAAAACCCACCCGTGTTCCTTCCGTTGCCTGTGTGCCGGGGTCGCGATATCCCTTTCGGTCAAACCCGCAACCCCGGCAAGCATTGGCCCTTCCGGACCCCGTCAGTTGGTGCTGACATCTCTTTGAGGCGCGCGTGGAACACAACGCGCCGTCGACCCGGGCCTGGTCCCTATCGGACGGCGAGCTACCCATTGCTCACCGTCCGCAAGCCCACGCCTACGGTGGCCGGAAGTCGGCTCGCGACTCCCGACGCCCGGGGCGTCCACTGCGGCGACTAGGGGCGCGAGGGCGCGCATTTTGCCTCTCCCTCGCGCGCTCCGCCTCCTCCTTCGCGAGCATTACTGCTTCGCAGAAGGAGGTGACGGCCTCCCATGCACTCTCGCTCCGGACCATGGCCTGAACCAGGGCCGGATGCGAGAGATCGCCGCCGCCGATCGCCTCCGTGAGGACACGGCGGTGCTCCGCCCAAGCTGGGCAGACCTCCACCGTATGCTCCACCGTGTCCTCCAGGCGATCCACAACAGTGGTGACACCCGGGCGTTTCTTTCAGCTTTATCCTGAACAGGAACCTCCCGAAACAACCATGTCCGGTGAGGACCTGCGTCAGGCGGAAAGTGAGGACGCCGTGGCGCCTCTCTAGCCACTCCTCAAAGAGGGGACTTATCGCCACAATTGTGGCGTGCCCAGCGCTGGGTTGCGACAATCGCACTCTCCATGCCGCCATGAGATCCCGCCGGAGCTCTGTCCGCTGTGCCGCGATTTCTCGCTGCAGCGGAATTACGCCCCGGCGTTTCGCCTCCTCGCGCAACTCCGAAATGTGCGCGAGGACTTTCGCCTCCAGATCCCATGCCGATCAGAGTATGTCTGACAGAATCTTTCACAGGTTTTGTTATCAAATGACCATTATTGCCATTCAGTACTTCGCCATTCCATCATCATTTTGATTTTATTTATTGTCTCATTTATTTCATAAATACACATACAGTATACACATATAAAAAAATATTGCCATTCGAAAACTAAATGCTTTTTTTTAATAATAAAATTATCGCAAAAAATATCAAATTGTCTTTCAACGTGAATACACAAGTGCGACAATTGCGCGAGTACAGTATTTTAGCATGTACGTGCATGCACGTTGTACTATTGCGAGTTAACGGGAACGCCTTTCGTCAATTAACATATTTAGGTATGTTATGTTAATTGTTTTTATATTCAAATATAACTTTAAAAAAAAATTAAACATACCTTAAATCTATCTGTACAGAATGGCCTAATGCGACATGTAAGTGCACATATAAATCTACCGATTTAGTAATTGTTTTCGTAAATACCTATTTATTACTTACTAGCTGACCCATCAGACGTTGTCCTGTTAAAATTTCAATTTCGATTTTTCGGCTGTTGCTTTGGGTTTTTCCTAATTTTCTTTTTTTTTACCACCCCAGTAACGAGGCGAACAAAACAAAAAAAATTAAATCAGTCGAGCCATTTTCGAGTTTTTGCGACACTAATGAAAGGCAATTCATTTTATATAATTATACAATGTGAAATTTAATTCGTTTGCATCCTCTTAAGGGGTCATTGTACTCATCATTAGGAACAACTTTCACTATCGGGCCAACCTTGAAATTGCGAAAAATAAATCAGCTGTTCCATACAATTATGTTCGCATATCTCGTTATAATGAAGGGAACAGCAGATTTTTTTCATCCAAAATCAATGTCTTTTGAAAAAACACAAAAAAGTCGGGATTATCGTTATTACCTACAACACAGACACTGCGACGCTCGCGTCTCAAAGTTGCGGCGCGGCGCGGCGCGTGGCTCACGCACGGGACACAGCATTGTCTACAGTAGGTGTGTCCGTGGCATTACAGTGGGCCCTATCAGAATACCAGCGCTGCGATATTTTTTTTTTTAAATATCGCCTCGTTATGCTGAGATAGGAGCCTTTTTGGCCTCGCACAGGTCGTTATTATTCTGTTTTTAAATGCTCCTTTTTTGTTTTTTATTTCATAATTTATTTTTTATTTTTATTATTACTTACTGTTTGTATTTCCTGTGCGTGTCCCAAATAACTTAATTTCTTTCTTTTTTTTTCTTACAGGGAAATGTACTTATCTCGATAAACGTTATGCTAACTTGAAAATGTCTCGCTGATGGTGGCGAGTGTGTTGGATCATTCGGTTTCCTACAAAATGGTTGAGCTGGATGGTGCTGATGCTGATCCACGCGTCATGTTTGCGAACGGGCACCGTCAGTTGAGACTGGTCATATGATATCTGCCAGGGTTTGTTTTTAATCTGATATTTTGAATTGTTTTGATTATTTTTAGTACATTGTTTTCACATATTTTGTAATATCTATATTTAAAAGAGTGTCCTTGGAGTTTCTTGCCCGTTCTTCTCCATAAAGATCTACGTTTTGAAATGCGCAAGTATCTTCAACTTGGTGTCTAACTGACCGACTATTTGACAATTCAAAAGTGCCTGTAAATGATATAGTTGAAATAAATGCTTTGAGTTTGAACGAAATTTAGTAAGCACTTATTTTTGTACCTCTTACTAGAAAATACTAAAGTTAAAAGTTAACTTCGGTAGGTATTTGATCAGTGATAAGCCCCTAAGACGACCCACTGACCGATAAGTGGCTACTTTAAAACAGAGTGGCTGACCTCTTATTTTATAGTTTTGTTCTAGGTGCGTACTTACGGTAGGTACTACCAATCAGACATGGTTTTAATTTTTTCTTGTAGGTACTAGGTACGGGTACCTATTGTATCTAACGTGAGATTATTAGGTATTATTTATTTATTGGGATATTACAGGAACAAGAATAAAACAGAACTTATACCACAATAGCGGGTTAGCTCCGTGTGCACCAAGACAATATTGACTCCAATTTTCCACATTCGAATAGTAAGAACACATTTTCACAAAAAAACGGGCGATGCGTGCCTGTGACGTAAGTACATCGGTTGCATATGCGTCGCCCGCTCGAGAGATTTCGGTAGACTGGCTACCGCTCGGGCAGCGCGGGCGGCCCGCGGCTGTTAACAAAAGAAATGGGCGGAACGATACATTGCGCGTTTGCATGTAATGGCTAATGATTTATTTGCATTTCGGCCCGCATTGGCCGGATATCCTTGTAGTCCACATGGACTCTTCATAACTATTGAATGCAATATTACTACCGCGATGAGTACTTTGATGTTACGGTTAATGTTTGAACACGTTTGAGCTACATACGATTTATTTGAGAACGCCTAGTTTAGTTTGTTTTAATAACATCTTTGATGCTATAGAATGGTAGTAGACCATGGTCTGAACAACGTTTGTTCTAGCAAAACTGTGATTCAAATGTCACAATGTCAGTCACAGATAAATGTGAAGCAAAAACTTTGTACCCCTTTTTACGAAAATTACGCGGACGGAGGAATATGAAATTTGGCACAGTTATAGTTTATATCGAGAAGGAGGGACAAAAAGCCAATGTTTTTATATAATATGCATTAGAAATAAATTATATTAACAAAAAAATCATTACACACATAACCATGCGTTTAACACTCACTATGGTTAAAGATCATCCTTAAGGCTACCTTAGAATAATTACATGGCAGCATGGAATTAGTATGTACTATACAGTGAATTATTTGTATGAACTATCCTATCAAACTTAAAATTTAAATGAATTATGGTCGAATTTTGACCACTGGGCGACCACTAGTTTGTATAAATGCAAGAGTTATTTTTTTAATAGCTCATGTTCGTGAAGAGAAGTAGATAATTAAAATGTATACTAACATGTGTCATATTCATTATCATAAAATAAACGAAGCATAGGAAGGACATAAATATTCAAACAGTTCTAAATAATATATAACTTACAATTCCGATTACAGTGATTCTTTGGGTGGCGTCAATCGATGCTATTTCGGTCCTGACGAAGGCAACGTGCAGCAGGTACGCACTGTACGACAGCCGGCCTATGTACGTGAAAGGTTGCCACTCCAGGATATTCCGGTATATACCTGAAAGTGGGCAAAGCGGGATGGTCAAAGAGCATTTTTAGAAATCGCAACAATATACTACTTTGTCACACGTGATATCAAAAGGTAAACCCGTAACCACGTTTAAAATCTAGTCGCAATCTTATCATCAAAACCACCTGGCAGATAGTCAATAGATCTAAAACTAACTTGCCTAAAGAACAGATACTGACAATAAAAACAGAGAATTTGACTTACGAAAACCCGAATGACATAGCGAAAAGCATTTTAATGACTACTTTATAGATGACATTGAGAAAATATATTAAATGACATTAAAATAAACAATAAGTTAGATAATTTGACAATGCAATGAATGTTTATGCAGCCTGTTCTAAAATCCGATATTATTTTAGCCCCAAAGACGTTTAAAACAACAAAACAAAATGGTTTCCGGAGAAATAAAACAATTAATTGATAAATGTTATTATACCATTGACGAATACTTAAATGATGAATTAATTTAGAATTACAATTCTTAATATTGACATTAAATAATTTTGATATTTTAATTACCTACTTTGACACAGATTTTTTGGCATTTTAATAATTCTTCATTTAGGTCTGACTTAATTGGAGTATTAAATAATATGTAATTGTTCAATTTGAATTTCAAATATTTTTAGTAAATTTTAATTTATAATCCTCAGCTAGATTTGTACACAATATATGTACGCCTCCTGGCATAACATAGCTCTCTGTTCACCAAACATAAAATCTGTATTTCTATACTATGTTAAATAAATAAATAAACTAAACTATCTTAGCGAAAATCAATGTCAACAACTTGTCAATATTTTTGTTATATAGAGGTATACGAGTATATGACAGAAGAATGACTATTTCTTGAAATTAGTGACATTGAGTTCAATTCTAACTAAGGGCTGATTTCACCAATTAAATTTAACGCGTTCAGCACATCTAAACGCGTTCAAGAGCTGTCAGTGTCAAAATTATTATGGAATACTCGTATTGTACACTGACATCTCTTGAACGCGTTTAAATATGCTGAACGCGTTCAATTTCATTGGTGAAATCCGCACTTAAAGTACGTAGTATGCATGATCCTAAGTCTGTAATATTTTTTTGTTACGGTAGCGAATCATATTTTGATCAACACACATAGTGCTCAGTGTCAGTACACTGAGCTGAAAATTGCAGAAATCGTTAGGAAATTTGAATTTCGCGGGTTACTCTGACACTTTCGCCTTAAGTAATGCTAAAGTAGAGTTTGACAAATTCTCAACTTCAAATTCTCAATTTAAAACCGCGTGTGAGACTGAGATTAGAATGCAAACGTTCTTAAAATTACGGAAATTCCCCTGTGTTCGGTTTGATTCTCCCAGTTAAGGTCTGTAATAAACCAATGAAGTCGTTTCAAGGATTCCTCCAAGTATTGTTTGATAATAATCGTTTCCTCAGAAGACAGAATAAAATAAATTAAGTAAGTACCTTCAAATTGAATAATAACTCCAGCTATAAGGATGGCCATATTTATGCCGAAGATAGGCTTCATGAAAGCAGCATACAGCAAATGAACGTAGACGGGCTGTGGTGGAACATCAGCATAGAAGATACTGCCGGAGGAGCAAATGAGCACACCCAGGATGAAGGTGCTCCAGTATAGGTACCGATATTTCTGGAAAAGTTAAGAAAAGAAATCATAGAGGCTACTCGAAACTGAAATGTATGTTAATACTTATAACGTTGAGAAAGAAGATGGTTTAAATAAACTGACAGAGTGGTAAAACTATTAAATATATCATCATCATTCAGCTGAAAGACGTCCACCAACCGTCGCCACATCAACCGTTCTTCTGCTCGCATGCATGATTTAAAATTTCACTTAGACTGAATCTGCATAATTGTTCAAGTTTAGGTCCGTCGTTGAATAATATTATTATGAGATAGGCAATTTTTTAATAGAAGCATGGATTCAAAATATAAAGTTAATAAAATATAAGGTCAAAATTAAAACTTTATTCACCTAGCTATTTAGACTATTGTATTTTTAAGCAAGGTGGGAAAAAAGGAAACTTATTGCACCGACCATAAGTAACATAAGACAAGGACAGCAAGATCACATTTTAGAATTTGATTGTGTATTGAAAATAGCTACATTACTTAGCAACTGTGTCGTTGCTATTAACTCCCACCTTCAAGTGGAAAATGACAGCGGTCCAGATAAAAATGAAAGTAAAGGAGGAAGAAAAAACAAAACAAATATTAAAAATTAAACTAGATGAGCGCATAATTATGATGATGACTATGATTTTCAAGAAGGGTTACCCAGAATTGCTCAGAATTGCCCCCAGCCTTCTGCCAGTTGTAGATAATGTAGGCTATTGCCATGCCGATGACGTAGCCAGGCAGGTTGGTATGCCCTTTTATGAAGACGTGTTTGTACGTTTCATCGTCCATAAATAAATTAGCTGCTATGCTGAAAGTAAGAGATTAGAAATATGATTTAAGTATAGATATTACAAATAAATTAGACAGTACGGAACCATTTTCACTTGTCCAAATTTCAATAGTTCATAAAAAATCCAATACATAAAGGGAAGTTCAGTTCTTCCCAAATTTGAAAATTTCCCGGGAATACATACCTACATAAACTCAATTTAGATCATGTTTCTAAATTCTCTTTAAGCTCTGGCCACGCTGAGGCGAATACCGCGCGCGACCCAGGACGCGACTGCGTGGGTCGTTTGTTTAGATGATTAGGAAGTCACGCGACTATTTGCGTCAGTTTGAACACTTACATACAAGCATTTTTACACGATTGGCGCGAGCGAATTTCGTTCCGCATCTCCCACGGGCTCTCTTCAGAATGAAAACTTCAACAATGGCTTAACACACCCCTGATATTTTTTCTCAATAACTCGTTTTATACTTATACTTTAAAATTGTTTAAGATAGAAAATAGTTATAGCAAACTTACTCAGGGGAAATAAGCAGAACACCATTCAAGTGCTGATAATAAGTATGCAGTGTGGGGACAATGATCCCTATCACGAAGAGAATGCTCAGCACCACCTTCCTAGTCAAGGCAGTCCTGCATATCAAGAAGATAATGACTCCCATGAAGTAAAGTTGGGTGTCTGCCGCTAAATACCTGATGAAGGAATAATGATGGGTCATTTTAAAATAATGTCACGCACTATGTAAATCTATTTTGCAAATTGTAATATTATACGGTGTACCTACATACAATAAAGAGTGTTGAATCTATCTTATGTCGAGCAGCCGTGGGCATCGCAACATAAAACAATAAACGATTGATAAAAGTATTGTTTTTTTTATGTACCCGCTACTAGCTTCTGCCCGCGATTTCGTGCGCGTGGAAGTCAACTATGAACATATCCTGAGGCTCTCAAAATTGTACTTTGTGCTTTCTATCAGTGAAACAATGTATGTAATTGGATCAGTACTTGCAGAGATTACCTCTTACAAACAAACAGTTTTACCTCTTTATAATATAATTATTATATTACATAGATAGTTTAGATGATTAAGCAGCATTGACTTTGTTATCAATAACAAAATTAAGTGTGCTTGTAATTTCACTTTTAAACGTTCTATAAACAAAAAGCTCTATTACTTTTAAGTAGGCTAATATTCAATACATTGTAGCGTTGTGAGGGTTCTCAGCTGCAAGTAGTCGAGTGATAATTTATCGAATTTAGTAATTATCATGTCACAACACTAAAAACAGGGAACGTCACTGGCTAACCGGTGACGTTCTGTGATTTCGTCTCCGCTTGCAGAGCTGATGAGAAGTATCCCCTGACCCTCAGGATTCTATGTGCCCCGACCTAGGGTGAGTTCCACATTAGCTTGGTATTTATACCAGATCCTTAGCGCTGGATGATCTATATTGATTAAATAACCTATATGATATCTGAGCTCGTGTGTGTCAATGTCGGACACGCGGCTACAAGTCATCCAGCGCAAAGGAGATTGAAATATGTATGTATTGCTACTGCATCGGAATGGTGTAGTGCCTCACTGTGTTATTCTTAGTGAGCCATCTGCCATGGCCACGCCTACTTTGTGATTTATGCTCGCGTGTTCACATATTAGCATCCGCTTTTGTGCCACGCTACATTTATACTCTCTTGCCTGTAAACCGCTGCGATTTGCTGAGCTTTCACCTAGCCTACTTCCCATACCGCTCCTTGGTCGCTAAATGGGGAAGAAGCTGGCACATCGCATGCGGCCTGCCGCTATTCGCACTGCATCTGACATGCGCTCTCTAACGCGCCTTCCAGGGTTCTCCGTACGGGCTGAGGGCAGGACCACTTACTATAGGTATCCAGCATGCCACCTACGCACGCTAGCTAAGGCGTGCCCTACCTGCGGCCCACCGCCGCAAACTACCTGCAGCCTACCGCCACAAGCTACCTGCAGCCTACGGCCTCCAGCTACCTGCGTGAGCCTGAGCTGAACAGGCCCCCACGTCTACCACGTGCTACCAAGGACGGTACCCTACCTACCTATCCACTAAGTGTGCGAGTGCTCAAGTCTAGTGTCAGTGTATAGGACCTTACCCGCGACCTAGCCGTATACAACTATCTAATTATATATCTTTTAACCTACCCTAGCTTTTTAATTACCTATCTTCTCCTATCTACCTACCTACCTACCTGCTAACGGCCTGCGCAGCCTACCCTGCGCAGCCCTAGCCGTTACAACATTTAATAGATTTATATATTTACCAAGTTTGCGGCATACAATGAGAACCGTGAACGTAATTGTTGATGTAAAGGATATTCCTCCACCAGTAATTGCGGCAGTCTCTTACTTCGGTATAAACCATTTTCTGTAGATAAATATTAGTTTTAGTTAATTCACTTCTTGATAAAAAAATCCGAAAGGGAAGACACGACGTATAAACTGTGTGGAAGATGATATGGCTAGAAAGGGTTGTGACTAGTGTGACTACCGAGATGACGATGAAATATGAAAGAAAAAGACATGTTGCGCCGACCGCAAATAAATTGAGATAAGGGCAAGATAATGATAATGAAATGTAAGCTCTTTAGTATGTTTTGTTTTGTAATGACAAGAAATCAGCGATTAGAACACAGTTCTGTCAGTTGCTGTCACTGTTATGAATAAAAAATTTACAATAACTATCTAATGATTTGTAAAAATGATATCAGACAGACGCTTCACTCGAGTGAATGGTTGATTAGAGTGAATGCTCATTTTTGTTTTAACCTACGTTCGCATGACACCGACTAAATAACAGGAATGAACGTTTTTCTGGTCAGTTCATTTGATATTTCATTAGGTAGGCGACTGAAAGATGACAAGTGCCGAAATCCAACATCGTTGGATCGGTTCAATATTGAATTCATTTTTGACTTTTGATATTTTAAGTTCACTTCGAGTGAAAAATGCCGATTGAAATATAAAAATGAAAAAGAGTGAAGCGTCTGATATCTAATTAAGAAAAGCTTACGATGCTGATAATAATAATGCTCAAATTATGATACACCAGTAAAGCTACTAGAAAAACTTGCCCGCCAGTAAGGTCCTGATGCAAGTCTCCCAAACCAAGTTGCTGACAAGGCTATGATGAGACCGTACGACGGAGTCAATCTGCATCAGACGAAGGAAAAGCCTCAATCGTAACAAATTTTCTTTAGCCCGCTTATAAATAGGATCAGGGATGCACAGTCAAATGTATTTGGTAATATACAGGCAAATATTTTAAGCAACAATCATTTATTTTGTAAATAGATTATCGGAATTTTTTATAAAAAGTTATTGCGCCTAATACCTTTGTAACTTCATGGCACTTTATGAGAGTGATATAAAATACTTAAAAACCCAGCAGAACACACTCCCAGCACAGCATTGTTTAAAAGTAGTTGTAAGCTAGCGGTCTGTATATCAAATAGCTTGTTTGACTGTACTTGTGAGATTTATATATTATATTCTTACCTCAACCATCTTATTATGAATTGCTTCGGCAGCATCTTCCACGAAGGCTCATGTTTCTCTGAATGTATCAGCCAGTTATATACTAGTAGAAAGGACGAGATGACAAAGAATGTCTGCATTACCAGTGATCCGCTCAGAAATGCGGAATAGGCTTTATTATGTAAATACTGAAATTTAAATAGTAATATTCAATTATCCACCATCTTTAACAGTTAAAGGACGTGTTTAAAAAAAATAAGGTATGATATGTAAAATTAAACTTACCTCTTCCACCATTTTGGGATTAACAGTTAACACGAGGCAGGTGAAAGATGAGTGGCATGCCAGGACGAGGAACGTATTAAGCGATCTAAAGTAAAAAAAAGGCATTTTTATAAATACGAAAAAAACTGGCATTCTGCAGTTTCTGCTAACCCACATGGGAAGAAGGCGTGGCTGTATAAGTGTGACAAAATATATTTTGATGTATAATATCGGTACTTTACCTGATACCATGAATTCCTCTCAATGTTTTCAAACGAGAATCTTGCCCTTCGCCTGGCGACGCTACAAGCTTCTTCCAATTCCGAAATATAGAGAAGCAGTACAGAAATCTGAGACCTGAAAAATCACATTTAGTAAATACCTACAGACATTTCGTGCATGTGCTGAAAAAATATGAAATTAATATAGAATAATTACTGTCTGCACTTTGAAAATTTAGTGAGGTATAAAACAGAACTAAAAGGAAATAATTCTAGTGTCATAAAATAACAGAGTGGTACAAAGAACACAATGATCAGCAGAGTTGTTACAATATATCATACGAAGCACATTACTTAATTCATTATTAAGATAATAAAATGAAAGCCTACCTCCACGGTATTTTCCCTTCTCAAAATAGCGATCACAAAGGCTTCCGATAAGGTTAAGCATCAATATTAATATGCAGACCACTCCTACAGTCAGATCCACACTATCTATTGGAAAGTCTCTATCACGTTTGGAACAATCAACATCATTCGACAGTCTCGTTTTCAATTTGTACTTTTTATAAATGGTTTCGTTAGTGCACGCCTCAAGGGACGATCTTAGGTCCAGATCCGATCCAGAAACTTCGTAGAAATTACTGCATGTTTTTTTCATGCACAAACCGTGGCGAAGCACTGTGTGGTTGTAGTTTGTAATTCCTTCTGAAAATTCCTGTAAATAAGAGAAATGATTATAAGATAAAACGTAAAATACTATATTTTTATCTATGAATTTATATTAAAATTAAAAGTAACTGAGGGAAAATATAGAAATGTTATTAATATAAAATACTTTTGAAGGGCTAGATTTTAGAAAGCTTCATCTGTGCCGAGCGTTGAAAATCCAATGAATGTGATTCTTACATCCTGAGAACCATTACCGTAGGGGTCCAAAATAAGAATGACACAAGTGCCAAAACTTACTTGTATCATAGTTAAGAGCTCGCTTGGCTCATCCGAGACCAGAGCAATTTCTGCAAAGCAGTACATCGAATCAGGTTCATCGAAGCATTCTTCGTAGTTGTCCAGGCGGAACAACGGAGGCATACGAGCATAGTCAGAGTCTGCAAATATAACAACAGTAGCTGAATAACATATGTATTGAATTATTTACTAAAGAAGATGGGTTGAGAGTTATTGAATATCGGTTAATAATAATAATCCAGATGTTCACAATAATTGCGAATAATAAACCGGATGTCTTGTTATACATAAGTATAGGGTAAAATAATAATGGAAGGTCATCATTATCATCATACCCTTATCCTTTGCAATGTCTTTTTCACCCATACTTTTACTTTCTATTAGTCTTCATATCGGTAGCAATCCTTTTCTAGCCATATCATCTTTCACACAGTCAATGGAAGGTGGCGACAAATAATACAATTTTACTTCAAACATGACAATATCTTTTTTAATTAATGTAAGTATTCTGTAGTCGGATAGGGAATATACAGTCTAGCTTGATAAAATATTTTTGTATTAATTAGCTGTAATTCTGCTGTAATAAGGAAACATACATGATAATATAATTATTTTTGAATATAATTTCAGCAATTACCTATGCATTGTTTTTTATCTTTTTAGTATCTCGTGAGAATCATGAACGTATTCATTGAATTATTATTCAGATTCACACAATGACATTAGACTAATATGATTTGCATAATGAACTAGTATCAAAAGTAAAATAATTATGAAATAATATTATATTTGGCCTATTATTAACTAATTTCAATGGAATTAAGTAAAAAAAACTACTCAAGTCTGTACGCAAGATATTGAAAGATTTACCATGTTATTTTAAGACTTTTTATAGGTTTTCCTGTAATTTGTGAGTGAAATAACCATTCTTTTAATTATTTTCAAAATTTTAGGCTCAGTAGTTTTGGAGATAAGGGGGGGCAATGGTAAATTTTAATCTATTCACTATCTTAAAAAAATGTACATTATAATTTAAAAAAAAAAAAATTACTTCCTCGCACCTAGCCCTTTCATTTAATAAGTCACACGGTACAGTTAGCAAAACTTGTTATTTTTATTTTATTATTTGCCCCCAAAAGTGAATCTTCAAGTCAAAATTATTTATTTACGTTGTTCATCCGTGTTTTGGTCACAGAAATACATATGTGTAACATTTCAAGTTAATCGGTCGATTAAGTTCGGAGTTAATTGGCTGTGACAGACGGACTGACAGACAAATCCTATAAGGGTTCCCTTTTTTCCTTTTGAGGTATGGAACCCTAAAAACCTACGCCCTCTTTTTCTCTTGACTATGAGTAGGAAACCCTTACTGTATACAAAGTTAATGAAAATTAAGTAATCTGGTGTGTGTAACATTTTGTTGTCGAATCTTATGTCAATTTATAATTATGATTGACTGTTTATATTTCGTTCAACCAATCACACCAGGGGATCTATTCCCTAAGCGAAATCCGTGGTTTCGGCCGAAGTTACGGGAGCTTCCTTCTCTGTCTCACTTACGGTGATACCGGGAGTGGAGATGGAGAGGGAAGCGCAAAAAAGACTCTCAAGTACATCTATATTGCGAAACTCTTACGAGCCAGTGCTCCTAAGAATATAATATATTCTTAGGAGCACTGGCTCGTAAGAGTTGTAAACCTGTATACATTTTATGTATACAGGTTTACCTGTATACATATTATGTATACAGGTTTACAACTCTTTATGCCAAATGGTTCTGCAATACTGTGTTAGTGTCTGGGGCAGCGCCGCCAAAACGTGCATGCTGAAGCTAGAACAGGCCCAACGGGCCGTCCTTAAGGTACTTTTGGGAAGGCCGCGGCGTTTTTCCACGGATGAACTGTTTAACGAATCTGGGGTTGTACGTGTACGTCGAATGTTCATCCTAGGGCAACTTTTAAACCTTATTAAAGTCAACAGAAATCGCTCTAGCTGCAGTAAGAGGGGTAGGAAAACAGCTGAAAGAATCTCCCTTCCAGAAACAAAAACCCTCTTTGCTATCAGGTTTTCTTTGTAGCAAAACCTTCACTGTACCGCACAACTAGAAGTACTCTGACGCCAAAACTATATTAAAATAATGGTTGCAAGGCTGAACTTATGAGGAAACTGAAAGTTTACTTTGTAGCACAAGCTAATAAATGCACACTCTCTCACGTTTAAAAATACATACCCTCACTCACACACTTACACTCCTGCATACTCACTCACATTAATTGTTTTGTATGTGTAATTTATTGGTTTCTTTGTACTCACATTTTTGTAGATTTTGTTAATTTATGTAATGAACAATTAATTTTAATTTTGATATTGCGCTAGCAGAATTCGTTAAATTATTAACTTTGTGTATAATTTGGGTCACCGAGATACAGGCTGTGCCTAGTTTGAGACCCGTTGTTCATGAAAGCTGAACCGCTGAACCCGCTGTTCTAGTCATGTGAAGACCATGTAGATTGGTGTCTGAAATGATCTTTTAAGGAAAGAACCACACAGATTGAGTGGACTTGTCCAGTCAGTGCACGCATATTATTATGTCAGTAATCGTGCAGCTTAACTGAGAATTTAAGGAGGTCAACGATTCGACGAACATACCAAAATTGTTCCGGCATAGTTTCTGCTTTATAAAAGATTTATATTTATTATGGCTTATTTAGGTATAGTTCTTGAATGCGTCTAGGAAGTTTATTATAAAAACGTATACATTGGTATCTAAACGAGCTACTATTTTCTTGAGCTTGGTTGTAGCATCAACAAATTTGTGTTTGTTCCTAGTATTCATAAACGTAAAGTATTTATTTTATTTAGGTATGTACCTATACAACATCATTATTTGACAAAATCTGGGTGCCCAATAAAAACACCTCGCCCTCCCTTGGAGGAATATCGTCCGGCGTTATGTAAAACGAATGAAACATTTTAAATGATTTTTTAAGCCTTTATAACAAACAAAAATTAAAAATATTTTATTTCACAGAAACCTACACGGACAATTCTGTAACGTCAGAAGCTGTGCACGGTTTCAATTGGTCGTTTCCTACGGAGAAGAGCCGACAGAAAACTGCACGGTTACTCTTTTAAAAATAAGTGGCTTTTACATTGTTCAAATAACAGCGTTAATAGGTATGGGAGGACAGTGAGGGCATGCCAACAAGTACCAGGTACTTAACAAAATAAAAAATGTTTAAAAAAATTCAAACGAAGTTCAATATAGCTAATTGCACGTACCATTGAGCCTGTATATCACAGCAGCACAATTTTGAAACAAAATAAACAATAAAAATAAATTAAACATTTTGTTGTTACACTGAGCTACGCGACACAGGACATTCTCAATTAAAATCTGATTTTATACTAAAGCAATGACAACTTATTATAATTGTTACTTTTAGTTTTAAAACCTGTACTTAATTGCCTTGAATAAATCTATGCACGTTTTTTAGGGTTCCGTAGTCACCAAGGAACCCTTATAAATTCACCATATCCGTCTGTCTGTCCGCGGCTTAGCTCAGAAACTCTTAGTACCTACTTGAAAGCTGTAATTTGGCATGGGTAGGTATACATATTAATCACGCCGACAAAGTGGTAAAATAAAATCATCAAAACATTTTTTTGGGTACCTCCCCTATACGTAAAAAGGGGATGTTTTTTTTTTCTCGTCTATCCCATGGTGTCTTTGGAAAGGTCGTTTTAAAAACCATTTTTGGATTCAGGGATCTGTTTTAGAAATAATAAGCTTTAAAGTGCACATTTTTGTTAGAGTCTAGTGTGTGTATGTCCCTGCCAGCTAAATGGTTGGTTCTGGACATGTGAAAAAATTCACGGCAGTAGTATTTATAATGAAATTAAAAGAAAATTATCACAGCTAAGTAGGCTCTACAAGTTAACGAGTAATAATCGACCAACTTTCATTTGCAGTTGCAAAAACATGTTGTCTCATCGATTCCGTATGCTATGCGGTAAATATCCCGGAGATCCGATGCTGTTGTCACTGACCCAATAACCTGGCCAATCTTGCATACGACACTAGAAAGGTCAATACAAGTTTCATGTTCAGCCATTGGGATCTTTCTTCTTTCTATACTGGACGATCTGGACTTTAAATTTAGGTCTACCAGATTTCTATCCAGGCGTTCAATACGCTGAGTCAGGTGTACGCTGTTTCGCGGGCTTGCGGGCGGAGAGCAATGGGTAGCTCGCCGCCCGATAAGGACCAGGCCCGGATCGATGGCGCGATGTGTTTCATGCGCGCCTCAAAGAGATGTCAGCACAAATGAAGGGGTCTGCTAATGGAAACAAGTCTAAAAAGGATTCTTTCAAACCTCTCATACGTCTGACGTATTTCTCTATGTAAAGGAGCACCGGGATTTGACTTTATCTCACATTTGCAAGCTGCAAAATCATTGCAAACATAAATATTTTTGAGACATTTTTACACGCTAATCCTAGTCTCTCAACACATCTTCCCCCAACATAAGCTTCCTTTCTCAATATCTACTTGCTTACGATACCCTCAACTCTCGATCACTTACGACAATGGTCACGTAAACAACTTCCGTTAATAACATCTTGCATCAACAACAAGAATATCGGGGCACGGAAATTTTGTAATGACGGACTCAAAAGGGGCCAGTGAACTAGCCAGTAAGCTGGAAGCATAGAGCTTTGTTTTTTGTAGAACGTGTGGAATGCAATAAAGGGTAGTGGATGAACTGCCGTACGGTCATTGTCTGTGTTTTACGTTTTTATATTAAGTGAGTGGGTGAGGCTTTATTTCATGTCAAGCGGGAAATGTACTGAAATATTCTTAATACGTTTTCACATGGAGCCTAATTGGATTAACAGATTTATCTTGTAATCTCTAAAATTCAAAAGTCATTTATTCAAACTAGGCTGAGAATCAGCACTTTTCGAACGTTAAAATTACATAAGACTGTCCACCAAAAACGCCCACCCTTCACCACTTCATAGTGCTTTAGCTGGGAAGAAGAAGTGGCGCAACAAACTCCCCAACAGCACAGCTGTCTGTTCAGTTAGAAAAACTTGATTCTATACAATAGTACTTATGCAAAATAATTTACAAAGAAAAACAAAACATGTATTTCGGTGTTTTTTGTTAGTAGTAATTAATATATATATGAGATATAAAAAAGGGCCAAGAATTGATCCCTTGCAAACCCCGGGTTCTATTGTCAATATGGGGGAACTCCCATAGTGCCACCCGCCACGCCGCCAGACGCTCGTGCGATTCGCTCGGCTAATTTCGTCGGTAGCCCCGCCGTTCGCCGCTGCGCGTGGCATAATTAGTACATTTCTATACATTTGTTTTAGTCGCCAGACGCTTCGCCATTCGCACCGAGCGAATATTCGCTGCAGCGAATGTCTCGTGGCCAGGCGGTAAGGCTGGTACAGCAATTAGGAAGTCAACTATACGTTCGGTACACACTGCGCCATCAGCCTCACCACCACCTCACTGACGAGATAATATTTATCAGTATGACCTTTGGACACAATGGTAACAATCAAGATGAGTCATTCGTGCCTATACGAGAGAAGAAAAAAATAACATCACGCCTGTTTTCCGCAAAGGGCTTGGTAGAAGTGTACCCCCACATTTCAGTAGTTATGTTTAAGTCCTATGCAATAGGGGGCGAGTCAATCCAATATTTTGACTTTTCTCTCATAGTGATCGCTGATAGATAGATAGATATATCGTTTATTTGGTGCACACAAAAGACAGCGCAAAATACAAAAATACGATTAAATAATAACTAAATACATGAATATAGCTATAAGGTGCCAATATACAAAAAAAAGAAGAAAATAAAGACATTGTGATGACTATTGGCTAAGTTAAAATAGTGAAACATTCAAAGTGCGGTGTGCGTCTCAAGGTTGCACGAAATGGGAGTCCAACTCAGCATGTGTCAGGCAAATATACCTGACGCTGACTTTGTCTAGGCTGTCTGATGGAAAGTGGTTAGAGATGCCTATGGATACCTGCAATATCAAAGGGGTTTCCGGTAAGTTACCTAGTTTAGACACTAAACTATTGCTTTTCTGCTTGATAAAGGATGAAGAAAGAATTTGTTCTGCGATTTTTCTTCCAGCTGATTTCTTGAAGTAATTCGTTCTGCCTCTGAGTTACTCGTACGTTATAAAAAAATATTGCCCGTAACTACTTGGAAGGAATATTTTATAATATTTTTTTATCAAATAAATAAATGTTTTAAAATAAAAATTATAATACAGGTAAACAAAGTTGGCAACAAATTATTTACTTTCTCGTAAACGAGCCTGGTACAATGGCGTGACAAAAAATCAAAACATCAATAAAATATTGTCTGTTTTGTTACTTTGGCTTTACGGTAAAATCCCTCTCCATACTTAATTATTATTCACATGACACAACACGCACTAGTTAAACTTCGTTAACCGTCTTGGCACTTTACATTAGTTTACAAAACCGTTTCTCCATAATTAATAAAACACTCCTATTATTAAGTACACAGAACTGTATGCTGGTTTCCCATTTTAATAACAATAGTACCATCTTCGATTTTTGTCTGACTCATATCTATTCCATTGTCATCTTCTGTTTTCTTAGATTCCTTAGCAGCCTCTTTGTTTTCTTCAACAGCTTGTGTTCCAGGCTTTCTGAAGATGACTCCAAGGACGTTTGCAAAAGGACTTTCGACCAGCATCCAGAAGAAAAATGCTGCTATGAATACGCCCGTAACTATTGTCCAGCTATTCAGTACCTGTGAAATATAGAAAATGTTTCAGTATATTGAATCTTTTTACACTGTGATAAACACATCAGAGAACAGAGAATGTGATCAGAGTATGTCCGACAAAATCTTTCACAGGGTTTGATATCAAATGACCATCATTGCTATTTCAGTACTTAGCCATTCCATCATCATTTTGATTTTATTTATTGTGTCATTTTATGCTTAGATACCCATACAGTATGTTAATTAACCGTTCTCGTTAGCCCGCAATAATATAGCATTCCTACATGCTACTCGTAAAAAAATATTACCATTCAAAAACAAAATATTCTTTTTAATTGTAAAATTTTCACAAAAGGTATTAAATTGAAACGTAAAAGAAACACGCTGTACACGCGCACTTATATTTCACGCGCATAAAACACAAGTGCGCGTGTACAGGTAATATATTTTTAGCATGTATGGACGCTGTACTATTGTGAGTTAACGGGAACACCTTTCGTCAATTAACATACTGTATTTTTTTTTAAATATTTTAATTCAAAATTAAATTAAATATATAATAAAATAAAATAATGGGAAATAATAAAGCTTCCGAAAAACAAATTAACTTTCAGCGATATATGGTTGACTGTAATACTATCTAAGCTGTATTAAAATAAATTACCGAAAAAAATACCAAACTTCCGAAAAAAATACTAAGTTTCCGAAAACATACGTTCTGCTAAAATAATATTTTTCTTAAGCTCTATAGAAAACAGCTTAATTTCTACTATTGGATTAATTATAACTTTTTTAACTCTCAATTTTAATTAAAATAACTACCTACCGGTAGTTGCGCTCGGCTGCAGAAGTGAAAAAGTGGGTGAAATAAGTTATTTTAGGTTAGAACTGTGATACCGCTCGCTACGCTCCCACGTAGCAAGCGGTGCTGCGGCAGCGGCCGGCGAGCGCTACTCCCAAGTTGATCGCAGATTTTTTTTTACCATTTTCTAATCCGGGTTTTGGGATGAAAATGACTAATTGTAGTTTTCGTTAAAACGCAATTTAAGCTGGCGGAAAAATATTACGTCAGCAAATGCTGTATTGGTTTTTCGGAAACTTCAGTATTTTATTCGTTCGTTTCTTTATTTGCATTTGCATATAAGTTGTTGGAGAATTAGTATTTAAAGCGGTAAATTTCATATTTTGAGTATGCCCATTTTTTTTTTTTCGGAGCTTTTATTACTACCCTAAAAGAAACACACATATACTAACTCTATTTTTACATGTAAGTGCACACATAAATTTACCGATTTCAATTTAATAATTATCGAAGTGCCTTCGAAATATTTGTATAAATGCATCTTGTTTCTTTTTCGTGTGGTTAGGGCCTAACCTGGTGTAAGAGTCCATGGCAAAAAATAAAAGCATAAATAAACATGTTATTCTTTTATAGGTGTTCGAGAAGAGAAGTTTATATTTATACTGGCATGTGTCACAATATCCATTTTCATAAAATAAACGAATTATAGGAAGAACATCCGTAGCCAAACAGTTCTAAATAATATACTACTTACAGTTTCGATTATATCGATTCTATGAGTGGCGACAATCGATGCCACTTGGGTCCTGATGAAGGCAGCGTGCAGTAGGTATGCACTGAACGACAGCCGGCTTATATACGTTAAGGGTTGCCACTCCAGGATGGTCCGGTATATACCTGTAAGTGGAGAAAGCGGGATGGTCAAAAAGCATTTTTAGAAATCGCAACACAATACTACTTTGTCACACGTAATATCATAACGTCAATACTCGTAACCACGTTTAAACTCTAGTCTCAATCTTATCTTAGCGACAATCAATGTCAAAAACGTGTCAAAAATTTAGCTATATTGGAGGTATTTATGACAGATGCATGACTATTTCTTGAAATAGTGGCATTGAGTTCAATTTTAACTTAGAGTAGTAATATGGATGATTGTAAGTATGTATTTTTTTTTTGTTACGGTAGCGAATCACATTTTGATCAAAGTACATCATAATGCTCAGTGTAAGTATGAGCTGCACATTGCAGAAATCGTAATAAAATTTGAATTTCGCGGGTTATCCTGACACTTTCGCCTTACGTAATGCTAAAGTAGGGTTTGACAAACCCTCAACTACAAATTCTCAATTAAAAAACCGGGTGTGAGACTGAGATGAAAATGCAAACGTTCTTAAAGTTACGGGAATTCCCGTGTTCGGTTTGAGTCTCCTAGTTAAGGTCTGCAATGAACCACTGAAGTCGTTTCAAGCATTCCTCAAACTGTTGTTTGATAATAATCATTTCCTCAGAAGACAGAATAAAATAAATTAAGTAAGTACCTTCAAATTGAATAATAACTCCAGTTATAATGATGGCTATAGTTATGCCGAAGATAGGCTTCAAGAAAGCAGCATACAGCAAGTGAATGTAGGCGGGCTGTGGTGGACCATCAGAAAAGAAGATACTGCCAGAGGAACAAATGAGCACACCCAGGAAGAACATACTCCAGTATAGGTACCGGTATTTCTGGAAAAGGCAAGAAAAGTATTACATTAATGCTATTTTAAATTGAACTCTGCTTTACGCATGCAGGATTTAAAATTTCTCTTTGACAGAATCTGTCTAATTTAGTTTGGTCAAGTTTAGGTTGGTTGTTGAATATATGGGATAGGCTAGTTTTAAAAGGAACTATATAGCCATTAAAAATATCAAGTTTATGTCAATAAACCGCCGCCTTTTATATGTTTCACAATTTTAAAGTGTGTTAGCCAATATCGTGTGTTAGTCATCACAATGTCTTTATTTTATTTTTTTGTATATTGGCACCTTATATTCATGTATTTAGTTATTATTTAATCGTGTTTTTGTATTTTATGCTGTCTTTTGTGTGCACCAAATAAACGATTTATCTATCTATCAATATTAAAACTTATACACCGAGTTATTTAGACTATTGTATTTTTAAGCAAGGTGAGAAGAGAGGAAATGTGTTGCGCCGACCACAAGTAACATGGGGCAAGGATAGCTAGATCTCTATAATGATCTTGATTGGAACAAAAACACATTTTAGAATTTGATTGTGTACTGAAAATAGCTACATTACTTAGAAATTGTGTCACTGCTATTAAAGCCTACCTCCAAGAGGAAGACAGCTCCAGAAAAAAGTGAAAGTATAGGAAGGAGGATAAAAACAAAACAAATATTTAAAATTAAACCAGATGAGTGCATAATTATGATGATGACTATGATTTTCAGGAAGAGTTACCCAGAATTGCTTAGGATTGCCCCCAGCCTTCTGCCAGTCGTAGATAATGTAGGCTACTGCCATGCCGATAATGTAGCCAGATATGTTGGTATGCCCTTTTATGTAGACATGTTTGAACGTGTCACTGTCCGTGAATAAATTAGATGCTGAGCTGAAAGTAGGAGATGGATCATTAGAAATATGATATAAGTACGGCCAATTATATTAAACAGTACGGAACCATTTTCACTTGGCCAAATTTCAATAGTTCATAAAAATCCAATACCTACATAAAAGGAAGTTCAGTTTTTCCCGAATTTGAAAATTTTCGGGAAAAACTGAAACAACAACAACTTCAATACCTAATTCGGACTATTACAAACATTTTAAGACAAAAAATATTCAAATTGATCCAGCAGTCTCAAGTGATGCGCTAATCAACGAACAGCTTTTCATTTTTGAAGATAATATTGAATTAGCTCATGTTTTTAAATTCACTTTAGACTCTGGCCACACTGAGGCGAATACCGTTCGAGACCCAGGGCGCCACTGCGTGAGTCGTTTGCTGAAATGATTAGGCAGTCGGGCGTTTCCGTAGAAATTCGTCCCGGTTACAAAATGGAGAAAAGTGGATTATTTTTATTAAATAGTGTTTTTATTATCTTGTAATGATTTGATATTCATTAAAGATTACTGTTATAGTTGCAAAACAACAAAAGAATACCCATTTTCTGAGAAAATATGATTTGTTTGGGACAAGGTAGTGGTTCTGATTTCCATTTTGTAACTTGTTTGCAATAAAATAAAATATATTAGATATTTAATTTTTAACGGAAAAAGTGGTTTTAGCATAGAAACCGCTACTTTCTTTAAAAATTATATATTAATCAATTAGTAAATGCGTTAGTTTTTTTGTGATTTAGTAAAAACATATTCAAACAAAGTGGATGAATTACACGTAGACGGTAACGCTTTGCAAGTTTAGACACGAATGATTTTGACAGCACCTGATTGCCAACCGAAAAAACTTGCGGAATCGATGAATAATGTTGCCAGGAAAATAAATGTGCTAAGATTTTGGAAGTTTATTTTTTACTTGTGGAAGAAATACCGTTACAAAGTGGAATTTTCCACTACGTCCGAAATCGTGGGACACAATTAAAATAGTAAAAAATAATTATTTTTGTATTAAAGTGGCTGTAATTTATGTTTTATTTTAAAATAAATCATACATTTGAATATATTAAAACCTTTTTACATGCATGCTTAATTTTATGTCATCAATAATCTAACTCAAAGTGTGTCACGACACTGTGGGACACCTGAAAACTGGGGGGGTTCCAAACATATTTTCGTCTTATTTTAATAATTATTATAGTAAAAATAGACTAATTCACTGTTATTTACTGAGTTTATTTATTATACTATCATAATAAATTGTGAATTACAATAATAGGCCTTCGGTCTTCTAATGAATTATAAATAAAGTCATGGGACAGCACAAAATGAGAGTGGATAAATTTCTACGGAAATGCCCAGTCACGGGACTATTTGCGTCAGTTTGAACACCTAAATATAAGCTTTTTTACACAATTGGCGCGAGCGAATTTCGTCTCGCTTCAACAAATATACACTTGACATTTAAAAAAAAAAATTAAAACTAGTTTTACACTTTTACTTTAAAATTGTTTAAGCTAGAAATTTGTTATCGCAAACTTACTCAGGGGTAGTAAGCAGAACACCATACAAGTGCTGATAATAAGTATGCAGTGTGGGGACAATGATCCCTATCACGAAGAGAATGCTCAGTACCACCTTCCTAGTCAAGGCAGTCCTGCATATCAAGAAGATGATGACTCCCATGAAGTAGAGTTGGGTGTCTGCCGCTAAATACCTGATGAAAGAAAGGAAGCAATAAGGTCGAAAAGTGGTCAATTAGCTATGTCCGCGATGGTGGTGGACCTATACACAATAAAGAATGTTGAATCTATCTAATGTCGAGCAGCTGTGGGCATCACAACATAAAACAATAAACAATTAATAATCGTATGGTTTTTTTTTTATGTACCCGCTACTAGCTGCTGCCCGCGATTTCGTCCCCGCGGAAGCTTATACTATACAATCATATCCTATGGCACTCGCCAAAACTGTACTTTGTGCATTCTATCAGTAAAATATTTTTTGTAATTGAATCAGCACTTGCAGAGATCACCTCTTCACCTTACACAAAAAACAATTTTACCTCTTTATAATATAATTATATTATTATTCTATATTTATTTATTATACAGGGTGGCCGGGTCATCGACGCGAAAACTTTTACCATGGATTTAGTACATGATTCTGAACTCCCCGTGTTGAAATTTTTCGTCGGTTATTAAAATTATGTATTTATAATTATTATTTTTTATTTCCTTTATTTAATGATTTATAATTATATATTTAAATGTAAGAATAAAAAATATAAAATTACTATTTATAATTTCGTTTATAAATTTTTATACTTATTATTTTTATAAAAATCACAAAAAAAACATTAAAAAATGTAGCCCACCCGTATTAGGAACAGGGTCCAAGCTCCCGGTGGTCAGGGCTGGAACCACACGGCTCGCATTGCGCGGCTTCAGAGAGAGGAACTCTTAATAATGAGAACCGTGTCCAGAAGTACCGGTTTCTGAATTAAGCCCTTGATCCAGCTGCTCAACGAGAGCCTCCTCAGGTATTAGTCGAGGCTCTTGGCTATAAGGCCAGTAGCTACACAATGATTGCTGAGTCCAAATCCCACATGTCGACAATTTCGCGAGCCAAGTCAAGATACTAGATTTGTTTATCTTTCTCGGCTTTCGCGAGGTTCCCGTCATGCGGAACAGTTATTTTAATATCATTGTGCGCCGCTCTATTCGATCCACCACAACTATATCAGGCTTATTGGCAACAATAGTCCTATCAGGGATGATGGATCGATCCCAGTACAATGTGATATTTCCATTTTCGATTCGAACTGGGTCGGGACATACATGTAGTACGGCACTTCCGATCCCACAAGGCTGTATTTTAGAGCAAGTTGCTGATGGATAATTCTGGCTACAAGGTTGTGTCTACGCAAGTACTCTTCGTTAGCTAGACGAGAACATCCGGGGATAATGTTTCGCATGGATGCTCCCGGAGAGAACAATCTATTACTTCTAAGTACTTCTATTCAATACATTTAATAGATTTATATATTTACCAAGTTTGCGGCATACAAAGAGAACCGTGAACGTAATTGTTGATGTAAAGGATATTCCTCCACCAGTATCTGCGACAGTCTCTTACTTCGGTATAAACCAATTTCTGTAGATAAATATTAGTTTTGATTAATACACTTCTTGATATTATGGAACAAATTTAGCTTTCTTGTAATGTGAAGCCAACTTATTGATTCCCAACAGGTGGAAAGAGGAATGAGGAAAATGTCGTAAGGAAATTTTGAACCAACTCACTTGCGACATATTTTTTAACATACTAAATTTGATATATACGAGTATAATACTTTTCATTCAATAAACAGATAGGTGAAGGACGTCCTTAATCGCAACTTAGACCAAATCTACATTCACATGACACCGACAAAATAACATACGAACGAACGTTCATCTGCTCAGTTCAGTTCATTTGATTTTTCAATAGGTAAGCGAGTGAAAGATGTCAAGTACCGAAATCGGACATCTTTAGATCAGTTCAATAATTAATTCATTTTTGACTTGTGATATACGTTCACTTCGTGTGAAAGATGCCGATAGATATACAAACATGAAAAAAAGTGAAGCGTCTGATAACTACCTAAGAAAAGCTTACGATGTTGATTAAACGAATGCTCAAATCATTCAAAAACTTGCCTGCCAATAAGGTCCTGATGCTAATCTCCCAAACCAAGTTGCTGACAATGCTATGATGAGGCCGTACGATGGAGTCAATCTGCATTAGAACAAGCAAAAGTCTATAAATAATCCTAACTCTAATTGGATTTAGCAATACGGGTATGAGTCTGAATCCCACTCGTAACAAGTTTTTTTTAACCCACAGATGGGTCAAGGATGTACAGTCGATTGTATTCAAATTACAGACACACATTTAAAGTACTAACAACAATTCATTTATTTTTATGAAATGATATTGTTCTGTAAATATAAAGTAAATTATATTATTTTAATTATTGTGAATGTGAGGACTATGTGGATATTTTATTTTTATTTTTTCTCATTCATTTATTTTTTCTTTCTCAGTTAGTTTTAATGATGGTCTGGCAGTTTGAGTAGTTGATGCGGCTACCCAAATATCCTTTCTTTGGTATTGTTTGGTATTTTTGGTATTGTATCGTTGAGCTCCACGATTACTGACTGGACAGGTCCACTCAAATCTGTGTGGTTCTTTCCTCAAAAGACCATTTCATACACTAATCCACATGGTCCTCATATGACTTGACCAAGATTATGTCTGGACTTTAAAAGAGACTACGACCTCTGAGTTTGTTTCGGCCTTTCTTCTCAGAGTAGTCAGATAGGAAACACCGACCTCATCTAGCATATTTTTAATATTTTTTTTATATGACGTGTAAAAGTGATTCCGATATCATATTTACAGAATAAACAATTTCATTTCATATAATTAATAGATATCGAAATTACTTTAACAGGACACGTTTAAATATGTGCGAAATAACTTTTTAAGTTGATGGCATTTAAGAGAGTGATTATAAAATAATTGACAACTCAGCATAATACACTTCCAGCACAGCATTGTTTTAAAGTAGTAGTAAGCTAGCGGTCTGTATATCAAATAGCTTGTTCGATTGTATTTGTGTGATTTTTAAATATTATTCTTACCTCAACCACCTCATTATGAATTGCTTCGGCAGCATCATCCACGAAAGATCATGTTTCTCTGACTGTATCAGCCAATTATACACTAGTAGAAAGGACGAGATGACAAAGTATGTCTGCATTATCAATGGCCCGTTAAGAAGCATGGAAAAGAATTTAATATGTACCCACTGAAATTAAAATAGTAATATTCAATCATTATTCACCATATTTTGCTGTTCAAGGACGTGCTTTTTTTAAATAATGTATTGTATTAGGTATATGTAACAACTAGTGAAACAACAAATGGTATATCGCACCCCCGATGCGAGACTTTCACTTATGCAAAAATTCAATCAATTTAAATTCATTCGCAAAAAGTGAAGGCGTGCTTTAGGACAGTTAATACATATTTAACTCATTATTGCAACTTTTGCCTAAGTGACAGTCTCGCACCGGGGGTGCGATATGTTTCTTAAAAATGCATAAATTTTTATTTTAATAAGTAAATAAAATTAAACTTACATCTTCCAACATTTTTGGATTAACGGTAAATATGAGGTAGGTGAAATATGAGTGACCTGTCAGGACCAAGTACGTATTAAAGGATCTGAAGCAAATAAAAAACCATTATAATAAATATGAAGAAAATTGGCGTTCTGTAGTTTCTGCCTACCCATTAGAAGAAGGTGTGAGTTTATGACTGTGCACTATGCACTCCTTACTGCTTACTACGGTATAGCAGAATCCCACCACGATACTGAATAATATTTTGGGGTAACTCAACCGAAAAAGAAACAGCTTTTAAAACTCAAAAAAGATACACGGGCGTTGTTTAAGCTAAAAACTACCGATAGTTCCTTGCCATACTTTAAACAGTATAAAACACTGACACTACCATGTTTATACATACTAGAAGTAGCTGTGTTTATTAATTTGAACCCAAATCGTTTTAAACGTCTGGCCGATGTAGTTTTACGTAATAGACGCGACAATACCCTTCTATGTCATCAGTCTGCTAAGACAGGACTAATGCGCAAAAGTGTTTACAGCATGGCTCCGTCCATATACCTATGATAAAATACCAAAAAGTTGGAAAGAATTGCCACTATCACTATTCCTTTAAAAAAAGGCTTCGAAGCTTCTTGACAGCCAAAGCTTACATAGCGTAACAGAATTCCTAAGAGAAACAAAAATTTGTAACTTAGTTTGTAATGTTTCAAAATAAGAATTATGTTTAGTTTTGTGTTGTTTTTTGCTCTGTTTGTTAATTTTTTGTAGATTAGTTTAGTGGATTTAGTTTATAATTGTTGTAACTTATGCATGCCTACTGGTAAAATATGGCTGATCCTATTCCTTATAACACCGTGTATTGTACCCATATTTGCAAAATAAAATATGTTAATCTTCTTTATCCTTATTAGTGTGAGAAAAAAAAAACTGATTATATTTTGAATGTATAATATCGATACTTTACCTGATACCATGAATTCCTCTCAATGCTTTCACACGAGAATCTTGCCCTTCGCCTGGCGACGCAACTAGCTTCTTCCAATTCCGAAATATGGAGAAGCAATACAGATATCTGAGGCCTGAAAAATAATAATTTAATAAATACAGACATTACGTGCACGTGCTGAAAAAATATGAAATAACAAATGAAATTAACATATAATTAATTACAGCTGTCAGCGCTTTGAAAAGTTAGTGAGGTTTAAAAAGAACTGAATGAAAAGCTTGTTAAAGGAAAGTATTCTGGTATTGTGTAATAACTGAGTGGTATAAAGTAGACAGTGATGTGCAGAATTCTTACAATATACCATGGGGCGCATATTTAGAAGAATACTTTTACGGGCTGTTGTACGGCTTATATAAAACCTTTAATAAATTGAAATCCTACCTCCACGACCTTTTCCCTTTTCTAAGTAGCGATCACAAAGGCTTCCGATAAGGTTAAGCATCAATATTACCATGCAGACCACTCCTACAGTCAGATCCACACTATCTATTGGGAAGTCTCTATCGCGTTTGGAACAATCAACATCATTTGACAGTCTCGTTTTTAATTTGTACTTTTTATAAATGGTTTCGTTGGTGCACGCCTCAAGGGACAATCTTAGGTCCAGATCCGTCCCAGAATCTTCGTAGAAATTACTGCATGTTTTTTTCATGCAATAACCGTGGCGTAGCACTGTGTGGTTGTAGTTTGTAATTGGTTCTGAAAATTCCTAATAAGAGAAATAATTACAAGATAACATTTAAATTACTAGAATTTGTCTTAAAATTAAAAGTAACTCTTTTAATTTTAAGATAAATATCGATAAATTCATAATACAGGGAAAATATAGAAATACTTATTATTAATTACTTCTGAAGGAATTACTAGAAGGGTGACTAGATTTTAGACAGCATCATCTGAGCCAAAACTTGAAAATAAAAGTGCGCTGTTAAAAATGCCCGTTGCACCGCAAAAAAAAAATGAATGCGTGTGCCGTAACACTAGGTGATCCTAGTGTTAGAAAACGGGCATTTTTAAACTAAAATCAGCGTCTTCTGTAAAACTACGGACAGTTGCTTGCATCGCTGTAGGTGATTACGAGGGGCCTAATGAAGTCTGAATCTTATATCCTGAGAACCACCAACAAAACTTACTTGTATTATAGTCAAGAGCTCACTTGGCTCATCCGAGACCAGAGCAAATTCTGCAAAGCAGTACAACGAATCAGGTTCATCGAAGCATTCTTCGTAGTTGTCCAGGTGGAACAACGGAGGCATACGAGCATAGTCCGAGTCTGCAAATATAACAACAGTATCTGAATAACATAATTATGTTGTACATATGTATGTTAATGTACAGCACAATTATGTTTGGTATTCCTGTGATATTAATGCAGAAATATATGAAGGCAATTGTTGAATTCTCGACTGTGATGGGTCGTCGGTTTTATTCAAAATCATTACTTATTTTTCTAATGAGATCCGGTTATTATTCAAAATTATTGTGAACAACAGAGTAGATAATACCAAAGAAAGGACATTTGGGTATGCCGCATAAAGTCAGAATCTGGCCATTTGTTATATTAAATGTTGACAAACATCGAATTATATAATATAAATATTATGATGATAATATATATATATACATATACAGTATATTAACTAAGGAAGGGCGTTCTCGGACAAAAACAATATTAACTACCATTTAAAAACAACAGTATTTTTTTTTTGTCCCCAGATATTCACAAAAAGTATTAAATTGATATCGCTAAACACGACAGATATGGATTTTCATACAAACATTGCCGGCCGGCGCTCGAATGTATTCGACCAGTACAGCAATTTCGATTTACCTCGAAGAAGGCTGTCAAAATAATGATCGTAACTCCAAACATGTTTGAGAAAAGTTACTTTATTTTTCATGTATTCTCATTATTCTTAACATCCGTGATTTCAATTCTCCCTTTTTTTAACTCCGTTTATTTTTAAGTGCCTTAATGAAATAAAGTCATTTTCAATGCGCCGGAAGGTCATGGGACCATGAGTTCAATGGATTTTTGTCCTCAATATAGTCTTTAACAGTATAAAAGGCTTTCTGATATAGTTTCGGCTTTATAAAAGATTTGAATTTATTAAGGCTTAGTTCTTGAATGTGTCTAGGAAGTTTATTATAAAAACGTATTCATTGGCATTTAAACGAGCCACCTATTTTCTTGAGCCTGGTTGTATGGTGATTGTTCCTAGTATTTATAATAGGGATAAAGTAAAGTATTTGTTTTGTTTAGGTATTATGTTTTATAGGCATAAAACATAATTATTTGACAAAGTCTGGGTGCCCATGAAGTTCAATATAGCTAATTGCACGTACCATTGAGCCTGTTTATCACAGCAGCACAATTTTGAAACAAAATAAATAATACAAAATTTGTAATCATTTTGTTGTTACACTGAGTTACGCGACACAGAACATGTTCAATTAAAATCTGATTTAATACTAAATGACAACTTATCATAACTATTACTTATAGTTTTAAGCAGAATTAAAACCTGTACTTAATTGCCTTGAATAATTATATGTACGTCAAAATGGCTATGTCTAAATTTGGTAACAATTTAACCACAGCTACCCACACCCACTGGACCTACGTAAGGACTCCTAACCTATTTTCCTCATAAAGTCACATAGCCTTACAATTATTATTATATACGTAGGTCCAGTGGGGCCACTTTTGTTAAAAATTAATATCTCGTGAATGTTTAAAAAAAATTCTTCCACTTCTTGAGGGACATATTTGAAGACATTCGTAATAGCTTTTTGCTTTATTTGCTTGCCTCAATATTTTTCATCATTACAGAAAACTATTTGATCATAAAGCTGTTATGGTGGAGCTCCTGGGGGTTTTGACCTCGGATTTTTGTTACGGTGAATTAATTTTTAAAATAGAGGTGGGATTTTATTTTTTATACTATAAATTGCAATGTTTACCATTTTTTTTATTGTGCTTTTGATTTTGAGCATTGAAAAAGCTTTTTTAGACAAAGACTCAACTAAACTAAAAGTAGGTAAACAAAAGTTCTGAAATAATTAATCTCAAAATAACCATAACATATTATATTTTGTAGTAAAGTTTAGACTGTATTATGACATGACAGAAATATTTTATACTTATGGCTATTAATTTAGCGATTACTTTAATTTGTTTGATTACAAAAATAATCAATGAGTCCTTAACTCCGTGAGAAATAAAGAATTCATGATTCTTGTATAATATGTGATTTGTGTTTTATTTTTAAACCGATGGGGATTGTTTATGGAGATAAAAAATCCCCATTATTTATGGGGAAAATGTAGAAACTTAACTCGACCCGGTCGGCTGATATCATTTGGCCACGAGGCCCCCATTAATTAGCATAAAAATACTTGTTGATAATAATATAATAAAATTAGCACTTTTAAAAGTCAGGATGCACCTTGAAGTTGTTTTAACACAATAGAACATTATGTTCAAATTCCCATGCACAGCACTATTAAAAAAACTATGAAATACTATAGATTGCCTAGATTTTTTTACCATTCCATTGTAATACCTATTTGTTAGCCAAATTTCTAGTTATTCTTCATTTATCCACGGACTTCACAGCAATAGAACTATGTAAATGATTAATGATTTTATTTCCGTAAGGAGGTTAGTACAAACACTTTTACACGTCAATCATATTTTAAAAACCAGATGAGGTCGGCGTTTCCTATCTGAGTACTCTGAGAAGAAAGGCGGAAACAAACTTAGTAGGTGACGCAGCTTAGGAGAGGCCTATGTCCGCCAGTGAACTGCGATAGTTTGAGTTGATTGATCGAGTGCATGAATATAAACATTAGAATTCCAATTGCCTTTCTAGAAAAGCATCGGTTGTCGGCCCTGTCTAAAGGAGACTGTTTAGTGAGCTGTCAAAAATATACATAAGCAGCTCAATTTTAACAACTAGATAGTTTATTAGGCACTAGACGAAGTTATCTAACCGTAAACTTAGTATTAGGTATGTTGTTTAAACTACACAAAGCAATTAAGAAACTATTTTATTCATTTTTAAGACACCGACATTAATTTATGCGCAGGCAGGTACTAAGATTAATTAAATCTACGAAATTCATAGTAAGAAAACATTAGTTTTATTTTTCTTATAATCTTAATAGATTACAAACAATAAAGATGGCTAAATACAATTTTACTCTATAATACCAAATGTGCGTTGAAACATTATTTTAATTTGGCCATCGAATTTCGTTTTACGGCTTTAAGCCTGAAAGATTACAGAAATATCTGAGTGTATTCTCGATCGAAAAATATGTCAATAAAATGTGGTATGCACTTGAGATTCCCAAGGGAATGTAGATTGTGACTTTATATATAGCTAGCATTTGTCTGTCTGTCCGCTTTATTGGTGAGTAGTTAAGATTTACGAGCTCTGGGAAAACATGGGGTATTTTTGGATGTTCCGACATTGTTGTTACAAAGTGGTGTATAGCTTGGTACTTATAGCGCTACTTTTGTAAACAAAATTCAGCACATCACAGTAACGTCTCAATATGCCTATCCTTATTAAGAATTAACAAATAATTACTAAGTGTATCTTGTTCATCACTGACATCGATGAAGGAAAACATCACGAGGAAACCAGAAACATGTTTAAAAAATTATATAAAGCTGAAGAATTTGTTTTTTTTTGGAACGCGCTTGTCTTTTGAAGTACCAGTCGGATTTGAAAAAATATTTTTCGATTTGGTAGACTAATTCTTGAGGATGGTTATAGGGTATTTAATATCACGCTACGAACCTTAGGAGCCGAGTAAAAAGAAAGAAAGAATGCTAAGGGAAAACGAAGTAATTGCGCGGGCGGGCGATGCTTAGCGACGCGGTGTATCGGGGGCCAAAATTTCATGCGGACCAAGTCGCGGGCACGTAATTAATATAAGTCTGAAGTCGCTAATCCGCCTTATGCAAGCGTGATCAATGCTCATGCCTTCTCTGTATAAGAAGAGGTCTTTGCCCTGCAGTGCGACAATTATAGGCAATTATTTATAAGTGTTATTATTTATATACTGAAGGAATTGACCTTATTTGCACGCCTATTACATGCTATAGGAGTACAAATAAGGTCACTTACTTGCAAACAAGGGGGTTTGCTAATAGTCCGGGAGGTAGCGTTGCAAATGCAAAAGTCATAGTAAGCCGGCTGATATTAACATCGATAGTTGATCTTATATGACTAACAAGTGAACCGACCGTCAGCTGCTCAAGTAGCGGTGGGTGCGGGTGTGGGAGGCTGCGAAAGAGGTAAAAAAAAAAAAAATACTTAAGTAATAGTACGCTTGCTGAAACTTTTTTCATAAATAATTGACGTTATACTGAGCAAGAAAAAAATCGTCAGCTGCATCGTAGAGGGGGGATTATGCGTCAGCTGTTCGCATGAAGTTGTAAAAAAAAAACCTGAAATAAAGTCATATTACGCCGGATGAAATTTAACTACGTGATTCTTCAAAATATTGCGAGTACGAAAACAACAATCAGCTGCTTGTGTAGCGGTGGGAAAACCGTCAGCTGACCCAGTCGAGATTTAAAATTTCGGAGCGTTGCTATTATGCTGTTTCCTTTTAAACACATATTTCGAGATAGATTCTGGCCTTGCTCGAACCCATAACACGACCTTCGGGCTCCTAAGCCTCTCCCCCTAAAATTTCAAAGCAGCATCTGCCTGTCCGTGTGGATTTTTGTCGTATTAATTATATGGCTAGCTACATAGGCAATAAGACGATTTATATCAACTACGAGATTTGTTATAAATATGAAGTCCAAAATAATGAAGTGATACGAACCGTCGATCACAATTTATCTTGTCCAGCTCACGAAGAAGCTGATACAAAAATTGTATTCCACGTTTGTCAGTTAGATTTCGATGCTCACGTTACGATACGATGCTCAGACACAGATATTTTTATAATAATGCTCGGCAATATGAATGCAATTGACAACGATTGTAAAATAACAATGCACATTGGTTCCGGGAATTCTCAAAGATTCGTTAACATCACGAAATTGTATGAAAAGTTGGGAACCGATTTGTGCTCTGCATTGCCAGGGTTCCATGCTCTCACAGGCTGTGATTTCAATCCTGCATTTTACAGGAAAGGAAAATTTAAGCCTTTACAATTGTTGCGAAAATCTCCGGCATATATAAAGGCATTAGGCGATATCACAAATATTCCTAGTTGTGAACTAGACGAGGTGTTCATAACTATTGAAGAATTTGTTTGTCGCCTGTACGGATTCAAAGCGATAAGCGATGTCAACGCCACACGAGTTGCTACATTTATTAAAAATTATCAAGTCAATGAAAAAAACGATATACTCAAGTGGAAAAATCGTATCGACGGGGCGATCTTCCCACCATGCAAGTCCGAACTACGCCAGCATTTACTGCGCACTTCGTTCATAGCGCACCTTTGGAGCCATGCTCACCTTCGAGACCCTTCTCAGTTATCTCCCACGGACTGGGGATGGGAAGAACAAGAAGAGAAATATGTCTTCAAATGGTTCGAGGGAGATCAAGTACCCCCATCAGTCACCAGTATAACGGATAGCAGCGAAAATAGTGGCGGTATGGAATTTTTATCGGTGGCACTTTCTCTGAGCTTGAATATTTCGGGTAGCCTAATTTTTATGATTAACATGCTCATTTCCAGATGATGGTGAAGAGAATCGAGCTCAAGAACGGGATCAAGACGAAGAGAACGATTTCCTGCAGGACAGTTTAGATGATGATTCATCAGTGAACGATTCCGATAGCGATACCATCGACAACGAATAACTTTTCTAAATTTCGAGTTCTCTATGATTGGATTTTTTAATTTTATATCAGCCTTCATTTTATTTTGTGTTAATTTTATTTTACAATTATATGATATCATATTTCATCGATATCATTCATCTTCGATATCATTTTTTCATATTATCCATTTTGTTGAGAATAAAACAAGGCAAAAATATATGATGAAAGATTCTGTGCATTGCTCCAATAATCTGCACCTTTACTGCGTCAGCTGACGATCTTTCCACCGCTGTACACGCAGCTGATTGTTGTTTTCGTACTTTTGATCATTTAAACAATCACGGAGCTCAATTTCATCCGGCGTACTATAACTTTATTTTGCGTGTTTTTCTTACAAGTTCATGCGAGCAGCTGATGCATAATCCCCCCTCCACGATGCAGCTGACGATATTTTTTCAGCTCAGTATGATGACAACTATTTTTGAAAACAATTTCAGCCGGCGTACTATAAGTTAATTTTTTTTTTTTTTTTGCCACTTCCGCAACCTCCCGATTCCACACCCACCGCGGGTGCGCGAGCTGACGCTTGGTTCAGTTATAAGTCGTTCGAGGTCTATGCTAAAAGATAGCAAGCAATCGGCGTAAAATTACTACCCAAAATGCAACGCTACCTCCCGGACTATAAGGCATTATAATTATCTGATACCTCTTTATGCGCTTTTATAATTTCTAAAGTCACGATGTTATCGTGAACGTGGGGTCCACGTCTAAGTCCATAAAATGTATGTTAACGCGTGCACATTATAACGTTATCGTGGGAGAAAATTTAAAAGCGCCTTCATATATTTTACTTCCCTGTGTTGTCGTGATGCCGTGGACGTCCATGATAATATAATTGTAGATATATAATTATAATAATATATTAATTATAATATATATAATTAATTAATAATATAATATAATATCATCACGTTAGAAATTATGAAAACGCCTTACCTATGTGTTATTGCGTTTTTACTCGGAATTTACTGCTTGCTGGCAGAAATGATTAAATTAGTAAGTACATCTTCAAACGAACCCCAAAACAAATTAATCTCTGAATTTGGACTTTGTACGAAAGGTTTCTATTAATTTCGTGTATAAACCCATCTCCGGGGACCAAACATATCTTTAGCTTATTAAAAGGCCACACAAATCATCACTTATTAAATTTCTTCGTACCTTGGATATCTCCATTCTCATCCAAGTGATCTGCTTACTTAAAAGTAAGTTTTCAAGTATGACATCGAGTGTCTCACTGAATACAAAATGGCTGCGCTTTGTTTTGCCTCGTGAACGGAATAATGTAGTGGTTGTGCTTGCAAATAATCTTGATCAATAACTTAAATGTCACTTTATGGGCCATTCGTGAGGACATGGCCTCGTTTGTACGTTGATGGAGTTTCCTTGTTATAATATTTGTATTTACCCTGTCTGAAGCATCCTTCCGTGTTTCTGAACCGAGCTTTACGATAACCGATATTCTGTCAATTGGAGTTTTGAAATAGGTATACTGATTAATAGTAGATGCACCTGTACCTTATCTTTCATGGAATAGCCGTGATGTTAATAAACTGTCATATTATTATGCTTCATTACAGAATATTTAAATTTTTCCTGAGTATTCTAAGATCTTTGTCTGAGAACACTCAGGAATAATTAAAACTTAGGAGGAAAACAAGCTCGTAGTACTTGTCCATTTATTATACATACTGATTTCTGATCCTTTATTTAGAAAGAGTAAATTACATACACTTGATCCCTTATTTAAGTTATATACTGTCGAAATGATTGAAACCCAAAGCCTTCGCTCACATAATAAAATTTAATTTTACTGTCGAACATGATGTGAAACGAGGGAAATGGATTGTCAGCGTGGGTTTAAAGCTTTAAACTTGGTTGTTACTTCTTAAAGGCATATCAATCAGCTTTTCAGAGACACGGGTTTTTGATAGTCATTCGTTCAATCCTTCAATGCCCACAGGACTATTGATGGGACCCTGGAGAACATTTCGAAGACAGATTTTTTAGAGATTACATTTCAATCAAATCGTTTTTTGGACGGATTTGTGATTGATATTTAACTTTATAAGATTAAAATCTGATTAAATATTGGAATCGAATTCAGAATAGACGTCTATCTTACTTTAAAGGTGGGCTTAGATCAAACGAACATAGAACAAGAGCATTTTTTCTTGATATTCTTGTTATTTTAGTATGACCAACGAAAGAATGCTCTGTCCATGTTTACATAAAAACAATTTGATAAAGAGGGCATAGAAGGTGCATTGGCTCGATTCGTCTAAACCGACCTTCAGATTGCCACGATGCCTCTCGTTTCATCTCGCAGATTTTTCTGTGATTGGTAGGTAGGTAAGAGAGAAGGAAGGAAATGGGGTATGTAAGGATCCGTAGCATGTGGCGTTCTGCAGTTTCTGCTTATCCTCACGGGAAGAAGGCGTGAGGTAATGTGTGTATGTATGGTAGGTATGTATATAATGTAGGTACCTATCTACTTGATGACGTGGGAACACGTCGTGTTCGGGTTCACAACAAGTCAATCGTCATCCTGAGAATGCCTCGTTGAGAGGTGAAACAAGTGTCGATTTTTTACAGGGTTCTTTATGAATCTTTAAGAACAGTTTAGCGGATTAGGTTACTAAATATACGTCGTCTGTTGTATTTTATAATGGATTTTCGCAAAGTCACGCCTTAGTCAATTAACTAAGTAGTCAAATTTTAGTTTTTAAATATAATTATTAAATAAATAAATACATCATTTCAGCTGAAAGATGTCCACTGCTGAGCATAGGCAGAGTACATCGTCATTTTCAAACATACAAGACAACTTCAATGTTAGTTAGCCTGATAACGTAATTGTTTCATTAAACTCAAAGTTTCAGCTGAAATTTTAGATGATCTTAATTGGAAAGTGAACAATTTGTGAAGCAATTAAAATTTATCTAGAAGCAATTATGCGCGTACAGAATAGGTACAGGGATTTAAACGTATTGTTAGAAAATTTATCACAATATAACATCAGACTTGTGTTCTCTGTAGGTGTAGGCAGAGGCTTATAAAACAAACTCATTTCGTCCAAAATAGCATAGCATAATCCCAATTATAGCCTTATTAATGAATTAACACAAGAATCAACACGCCATCGGCGACGTAGTTTCAGTTTGACTTACACAGAATTACTGATTGACTCAGCACTGCAAATAATGAGCGTTTGAATATTAAATTAAATGTCAATATTGCCTGAAAGTTTTTGTTTGAAGTGCAAGTGTGGACTTATGTGTTTGATACAGGCGGTTCTTTATTTATTTTTTAGAGGGCGCACGGTGCAGCAAGTGACACCTGCCGCCCCGTTTTGTTACCAATTTACTGGAATCACCAAAACGGTCTGATAAGAGTGACACTAGCTGGTGACAGTCACTTCAGCAGTGCGTCGCATCGATGGTTGCGTGGTGGCTGGCTTCTAGTGACAGAAGATGTTGTCTGGGGAGTCGCTGTCGTACCACGTCCACGATGAACTACTACTATACTGCCCTGCTAAGCCGAAAGGCGGTATCTCAATCTGAGTAAGTTTTGAGAAAATTGACTTTTCGTAAATTGTAATTTAAGGAAACATAAGGATATAAAGAACTTTTGAGTGGTTTTTTTTAAATGTTTTAAGTTAGATAGCGGGATGTGGCTTATACCATTAGATGCGAAATTATTATAGCTATTGAATGGTATAAAAAAAACTAAAAGGGCGTATCTCAGAAATACCGCCTTTCGGCTTAGCAGGGCATATTCCGGCATAATTCTGATGATATTGAAGCTGCTGAACCACGACTATCCTGCGCCTTTATATTTAAATATACTTCATTTTACAACAGAAAAATACATTTCAGAGAAAACTAATTAATAATTTCTCTTAAATAGATTTCAGAGAAAATTAATTCAAAACACTTCAAAACATACCTTATGGTGGTCTTATCGCTTTTTGCGATCTCTTCCAGATAACCTTGGATTGAACACGAATTGCCTGGACACAAAAAATGTGTAGAATCAGCCTGTATTAATCTTACTGCACGGCGAAGATCTCTTTTCATGCAAAGAGAAAATGAGTAATTAGATGTTCTAACTGAATGCAGATTTACACGGTGCGATTTTATTACCTGATACCATTACTTATAGCAACAATTAAAGTTGCACTGTCTGAACAGTATTTAGTCGATGAAAGTCATACAAACACAACATCACGCTTGTGTTCCCCGAAACGTTAGGGCAGAGGGGCACCAATACTACAACCACATTTCGCCAGTTATGTTTAAGTCCCATATAACCCGCCGTAAAGCTTCGTACAGACAAGCGCGACGCGACAGCGCGGCGCGACACCGGCTATTGTTATACCGTGAAGTTTTCTTAGAAATTGTATTGTTCGAGTCGCGTCGCGCTGGTCTGCACGAGCCTTAAAATGCCGAGCCTATTGCCATCAACTGGCCTAATACGGACTCCGGGCTGCTACTGAGAACTCAAAAACATTTCGCCCCACATAGGATCTAATGGTCAGCAGTACCACTTGCAACGACTAGACCAACGATAAAAGTCATATTTTTTCAATTCTATGTCACAAGAAAATTGAATTTTATATTTAGTTTCCTCATGATGATTTTACTCGCCGTATGTAATATTAGACCCGGTGAATTAATAGAAGCTGAAACACGTTCTTATTTTTAATTAAAATGTTTTGGGGGCTGTGCCTCAAACAGCTATTGAGCGTTTGGCTACCTTGGGAATTTTAATTTCCACAATAATAATATTTCTAAGAATAACAATTTAGCGCTCGGAAGCAAATAAAAATAATGAGAAAAAAAAATACACATAGTTACATTTACATTTAATGGCACTTAAATAAATGAAAAAGACCGGCCAAGTGCGAGTCGGGCTCGCACTCGAAGGGTTCGGGACCACCGTAAAATATTTAACACTAAATTTTTTTATACTCCTTCCTTGTATGGGGCGGACCCCCTTTAATTTTTAACTTTATTTTATTTGTTTATATAGTGGCAATAGAAATACACAATCTGTGAAAATTTCAATGTCTTTACTCACGGGACCGTACCTATGTTCATTAGATACAGCCTGCTAACCCTCCTGATCAGAAGGTCTAAGTAGCAAAACGTCCAACGTCGCGAAACGTCTAATGAGCAGTAAGTCTAAGTAGCAAAATGTCCATGTAGCAACACGTACAACTATCAGATGGTCTGAATAGCAGAACGTCTATTTAGCAAAGCGTCAGATTCTCAAAATGTTTGGATACTCAGGCACAAAATTCAACACACACATTGCATCGGGAGGGAAACGGACACGGCATTATAATATGTACATACAGACTCTTTGGTCTACGTATTCGTAGCGTATATCATATCTTTTTAATGGCGACTGACACTTATTAACATTGGGTCTTCCTGAAAACAGAGAGTGTAGAAACATTGGCAGAGTATGTTCCAATTTACCTCTGCTACCTTTTCCATATATTATAGAATGTTGGACTAGCATTGTTGAAAACGCCACGAAAAGCGAAGAAATGGTGGCTTTTTAAAATTACTTTAAAAAAAAATGGCTTCAGTCTCTCGCAGATATAATAAACTGTCCTAGTAATTATAATTTTCGCACAAACAATGCACTTGAAGGGTGGCACAGGCGGCTAACCACGAATATAAAATCAAAGCCAACCCTGCTACTATTCCTCAAAGCTCTTAGAAAGGAAGCGCTTTGGCAAGATCGCAAATACAAGAATATGTTATTTGAAGGAAATAAGAGAAGAAAGATCGATGGTATGTTTAATGCCAAATACAAAAGAGAGCTGCAAAAGCTTGAGGGCCAAAAATTAGGACCATTTGAATTTTTGATAAACCTTGACCATATCAAATGATATTATTAGGTGAATAAATGCAGGGGAATTTGTGCGCCTAATATCCTGATATTATTTAAGAGGCTACTAGTTTTTTACCCAGATATTTTTTTTGTAAATAAATTTAATGTAATTTAAGTACAAATGACTTTTACTTTCTATCAAGAGTGTACACATTTTAAAAATGACTTTTTGCTAAATACTTAGTCGTTCTGCTATACAGGCCATCTGATAGTTGGACGTGTTGCTACATGGACATTTTGCTACTTAGACTTACTGCTCATTAGACGTTTCGCGACGTTGGACGTTTTGCTACTTAGACCTTCTGATCAGTAGGGCCTGCTAACAGACAGACGGACAGCGGAGGCTTAGTAATAGGGTTCCGTTTGGCACACTTCGGGTACGGAACCCTAAAAACATAAAAAGATTCATTTGTAGTGTCCTTGAAGAACGCTTGCAAACAAATAGGCATGTAATTAATTCTGCAAATAAAAGGAACCGCGCAGCAAACTGCAGAAGTTCAATTTCATAACTTTTTTCAACAATGTGTCTCAGTCCGGTCGTCGAGAGAATGCGTTCTTGACACCTGTCAGTTTCATATTATTAAAGAATAGGTGTTTTAGGAATTTAATCCTTATTTCTACTAGAAATTTTCCAACTGACAGGAGTTAGGAACGCATTTTATCGACGTCCGGACTGTGCCTATAATTATATGTAGGTTAAGTAATTTTAAAAATAATAATGTAATTATATAACAAAAGGTATTTATTTTTACAAGGCAGATGCCAGTGGAAACGCCGAAAAGGAACGCACTAGAAGGTCATAATTATAGTGACCTTATTGGTGATGTTCTTCAGAAAGGTTAGGTGCGTAGTACTCGCTACCGGCGTGCGTGTATGACCAGAAGTATGAACGTAAACGAAGCAAAAGGTATGTAAGGATTACGATCCTTACATACAAGGAGTATGTTGTAGGAGTATGTTATGAAATTGCTTCGTCACCTGCTACGGCAGGTGGCGTTCGGTAGTTTCTGCTTACTCCCCATGTGATGAAGGCGTGAGTTTATATAGGTATTATACCAGCCTGTAATGTCTATCTGCAAGGGAACGTTCTCTTCAAATATAGCTTGACATGGATCGAGCATTGATCACCACCCTTGATTGACAGGCCATTGACTGATTTCATTGTGTCCAAGGAAATTAACATAATCTTTGAAATGAATTTAAGAAAAATACATAGTTGACTTTTTATTTTACTACGCGATGATGGCACTGGTATGGCTTATAATGGTTATCATATAATTATTATTTACTCTCACTTTATAATAATAATAAGGCATATAAATAAATCTGTCATTGGAATGACTTAAGTACGTTAATATGGTGTAACTTCATAATTCGTAAATCATTAAAATTCGGTTATCGTCGCCTTAAGAAAGATGTTGTTAGTATCATCACAACATGAAAAGTTGACAATTATTATTATTGACATCTAGTGTTCTCTAGTGGAGTTCTCATTATAGTTATCACGCTTGCTACATCGTACGAAGTTGAACTTCTGTTCTGTTTACTTGGTATGAAAGTTATATTACTGAAATATAGATTTCGCATTGTTATCAACATTTTTAGATTGACTAGACAAACACCATCAATCTCATTGATTTCACATCAAATTGTGATAAATTGTTGGGGCATAATTTACTTTTAAAGCAAATTAATGTTTCATTTATTCAAATGTGTGTGTTTTCGAGACAAAATAAAATTAATTGTTTTAGGTCTTTTATAAAAAAAAATGTGTTGTTAACAATTGATGTCATAATGACGTCGCAAAGGTCAAAACCCATTTCTGCCCGTGGGTGTCGTAAAAGGCGACTAAAGGACTTACTAGAGAACGGGCAGCAGCGTTCTCTATGCATTTTAACACCATACTGCGATCGCCAACCCGCCTGCCAAGCGTGGCGATTATGGCAAACCGCCCCATTTGGGGGAGGTCTATGTCCAGCAGTGGAAGTCTTTCGGCTGAAATGATGATGATGAAAAAAACAACGTTTTTAGAAAATACAAATCGACGGTGAAGTATCAATATCTAATAACTATCATCTTGGCGGTTTTCACTTTATTGCAATATGAAAGAGCCCGTATTCGCAAAAACATAAGGTCTTGAATTGTTCAAATTTCTTAGATAATTAAACTAAGAAATTTGAACAATTCAAGACCTTATGTGACGGGCTCTTTCATATTGCAATAAAGTGAAAACCGCCAAGATGATAGTTATTAGATATTGATACTTCACCGTCGAAATGTAGGGAAGAAAAACCGTAAAAAAACAAACATAGGTAAGCGTTTCTATCTATGTAGGCATTATGATGTGTGTATGTGACAGAAAGACAATAAAATAATAAATAATAAAACCAGCCTATTATTCTCTGCCCAAAGGCAAAGGCCTCTGCTCATACAAAGAAGGAACGAACATTGATCACCATGCTTGCTCAAGACGGGTTGGCGATTTCAGACTTATATTAACTACAAGTCCAAGTTTACCTATACAATGTTTTTCCTTCACCGATGTCAGTAATGTCTGAGATAAATTCGGAACGTACACATGAATTGAAAAGTCACATTGGTACTTGGCCGGATTTGAACCCACAACCTCGTGCATGAAAAAAACACAAAACAAACACAATACCTACAATTAAAATAATCCCTACGAAATCAAAATTGATAGTTCGCGCTGACCTCTATGTGTGACCATTCCCTCCAATTATTTCACGCGTCGCGCCGCCATATTGTCCGCCATATTGGACGCTGTTATCGGCGATTATTATCTTTTACGATTACTGCTATCCCGGACGAAGCCCGAATCAATTTTAATATGGGTTATATTTGCGACCAAAATCGACAATTTAAATGCATTCGAGTTAAAAAATTCTGTACTGTATTGTTTGCATGTTTTTGTGTTTAAAAAACGCAGCCATTTTGCTTGATTAAAAGTTTCTACATTATTCTGTTATCGTTTGAAATTGGAATTTCGTTTAATTATTATTTTTATTTTTCCTGGTTGTTGTGATTTTATGGTTTTATGCCGAAACGTTAATAAAATGGATATTTTATTAAACTTTTGCAATACCAACAGGTTTGCATTCATGTTTTTTATGAAAACGATCGGTATTTCAGTTTTCCTGATTAAATATTTTTGCTTTAAATGGAACCAATACACTTAATTCAATTCAGGTATTTGTTTACCTTACCTAGGTATAAAAAATGACAGTATTTTTTTGTTTCGTTAAACGACATAATAAGGGTAATATCATTCCTATACAAAATATGGCTCAGTAAGAATAACTATTACCTAGCACTGCAATGAACTGTCATACATAACGTCATGATTATTTTTTCGCTAATTTGCGACTTATAAACGGTTATTGGGGACCGACACCTTAATTGAGTAACACACGATCAATCACAATGTTTCATTTTGACAGTTCAACAACATTCATTGCGTTATTTACATTGCTGAGCAGACAAATTATTCGAACATATGAAGCAATGTATTAGCAATATCCTTCAAAATGATTCAGATTATGATTGATCGTGTGTTACACAATTAGGGTGCAGAATGGTGAAACGTTACATGAAATGTAACACATATTAGCCGTCGTAATTTATGCAATACAAGATGTAATGTAACACAACGTCTAGGTGAAATTGTTGCAACGTGTGTTACATATCCTGATACGTTTCATCAATCTGTACCCGGCATTACAACTTAAGTACATTAAGCAAATAACTTTTTTGTAGTCAAAGTCCAAGAATCTTTCTAAATAATGACTATCATATTGGAATTTTAATACTTTTGGCTGAGCCACGTGTAATAAAAATATTTTCGTACAACTTGCCCCCACATTTTATCCGTGAACCCATACATTTAATATTTTATTTCCACGCCATATAAAATCATTACCAGAAGCGATCCATCATGGGCTGGCAGCAAGCATCGGCGCGTGCTTCAAACTGGCTCCCAGGCGACCTATAAAATATAACTTATGTGTATGAAAATAACCGGGTAACGGGTTAACTGGGTTTTACGTTGGAGTTCAACTGGAACCGTAAGATAAAATCAGCCTTGAAAATATGCCACTACTGCAGTGCATTCTTAAATTTTAGTTTTTCCTGATTTATGGGTTAAAAGTCTGATTACAAGTCCTAACACGGTTCTACCCAGTAACTGGGTTGTTGAGGTCAGATAGGTAGTCGCTCCATGTGAAATAAGTATTTAGCTGTATCCGGTTAGACTGGAAGCCGACCCAATCTTAGTTGAGAAAAGGCTAGGGTGGCAGGAATAAACATTCTTGCGAAACGGTGGCTCAGAATGCAAGAGACTTCTTCCATTCGCCGAACTTGTGTCCACAAACAAGACCACGTCTGTTTTGCCTTACTCGTTAACCTGTAAAGCCTACTTAGCTGTGATATTTTTCCTTTTAAATTCGTTATATATAATACTGTTGTGAATTTTTCACAAATCCAAGTACAACCATTTAGCTGTCCGGGGAGGTACGAGTACACATGACGAGTACACATTTAATAAAATGGCTTGACAATAATAATCTAATTCTTAATCTACAAAAAACTAAAATCATGCACTTTTACCAACGATTATCTGCTGGAGATATGGATATAAACTACAATGGTCAAACTATAGAAAAAGTAAACAGTACAAAATTTTTGGGAATCATAATTGACAGCCAGTTAACTTGGAAGCCGCAAGCAGAAGATATATGTAAACGTTTAAGCACAGCCGCATTCATGTTGCATAATCTTTCGAAAAAAGTAAATTTACCGACAGTATTAGTTGCTTACCATGGTCTAGTAATTTCCATCTTAAGATTTGGTATAATATTTTGGGGTCACTGTAGTGAACGAGAAAGCATTTTCAAAGCGCAAAAGCGTTGCCTGAGAGCTATATTTAGTCTTAAAATAACAGACAGTTGCGTACCTATATTTAAGTCTCATAAATTATTAACCTTCCCATGCCTATATATCCTTGAATTAGCAATATTTGTTATAACAAATCGATGTCTATTTGCAACTTTAGTAGAAACTAGAAAACGAAGTACAGCTATGAGATCTCAATACCAGAATCTATTATACACGGGCGCATTTAAAACAAGTTTATTAAAAAGAAATGTTATATGTATGGCTCCTGTAATATTTAATAAAATACCTGACCAAATGAAAAACCTCCCGCCGCATGATTTTAAAAAACGTTTCACAGAGTTTCTTGTGGACAAATGCTATTATTCTGTGCAGGATTTCTTAAATGATAAGTTTTTGTAATATCTTTAGTTTGTATCACATTTGCATGCTATATTAAGGCAGAGTGTACTCGGATCCTATTATATAATTTAACAACTTATTTTTATGTACCTACATTCTAAGCAAATAAAGACCTATTCTATTCTATTCTATTCTATGACTCTTACAAAAATTTTCACTTTAAAGTTTAATATTTCGCAAACGGATCGCTGAATTGAAAAATGAGTTTCACACACCCACAATATTTTTAAACAACCTTTCCAACGACATCCCACGCCTTGGGATTGACGAGGAAAAAAAAAACATCCCCACTTTACGTGTAGGGGAGATACCCAAAAATTCTTGATTTTATGTTATTACTTTGTCGGCGTGATTAATATGTATACCCATGCCAAATTACAGCTTTCTAGTACTAACAGGCTCCGAGCTAAGAAAAAAATAAAAAAGTTTTAGCAAACTACTGTGTGACAATAATCAAATGAAAGGGCTTATTGCTAGGAACTCAATTTTTTTTATAATTTTAAAATGAATACTTGCAAAGATATTTAAGAAAATTGATAAAAAATTACCATTCCCCCCTTATCTCCGAAACTACTGAGCCTAAAATTATGAAAATAATACAGAGAATAGTTCTTTACGCATAAATTACAAGAAAACTTATAATAAGTCTATGGTCTTAAAATAATATAGTAAATCTCTTAATATTGTGCTTACAAGCTTACATTTGCAATTGGAATGTATATGCGACCATGTTTTTTAACAACAATGTTAATTTTGTTCTTGGGATAAATTCGTCCCAGCTACGGGACCCTTCATTGTGCGTAGTCCGTCACGCACTTGGCCAGTTTTTAAATTAGTATTTATGAATCAACAACACTTGTTAGCAGTTCTTAGTAACTTGTTTTTTTTTGGAAGTGAGTGAAGACTAATAAAGACAGTGGCTGCAGACATCCAAAACCAATCTCAATGTTTCTAATGAAGCGATATCTTATTTCCGAACCATATAAAGTCATTACCAGCTGCGATCCGTCATTGCCACGCACCGACTCCTGCGCACGTCGCCCTGTCACAGTAAACTACCCTAATTTATTGAAGCTACTCGTCATTCCTTTGTTTATTTTTCTTTTCTTGGCGTTTGAATTGGAACTAATTTTTAATGACTGTAGGAATACAAAGGGAAAGAGGGGGAAGGGGAGGGGGTTGGGGCTGGATTTAGATGTGGCATGTTAATGCATCGGGAGTGTAATTAGAGAGGTAGGAATTTTGGTTTGTTTTTGGCTGTAGTTTTATGAGGAAGTATATTTTTAAAATGCAACGTTTAAGAATTGCTCTTCACTTTTATGGTTTAATAAATAAATAATTTATTTGCGTAAAACATGGTATACAATGGTGTTAAAATATAATTATACCTAATGGCACCAACATGTTCAGCTAGGATAAAACATAGCATGCAAAATTTGAGGGTATTTAAAAATGTTACAACGAACATCAACATTTTTTATCCATAAATTCTTTTAAACAATAGAAGCTTTTCTTTTTAACAAAAAATATAATCAAGAATTTATAAATACGCACGCACCTTGCTAGGCAGTTTTTGTATAACATGCATGCATGGATGCATTTATAAAAATATAAATCTCGTACGTCACGCATACAAGTATCTTAACAAAACTTACCAATTACTTAATGACAGCGTTCGTACAAACATTTAAACAAGAAAAATCTGTTTGTAGTCCACGCAAACATTTGTTACGTGCCATTTTTCTCCGATCGAAGTTATGGAAATAAATTTTAGACCACCTAACTCAATCAATTGATACCGTAGACTTTCAGATTCTTCAGTTGCCGCAGGTGATAGCGGCTTTTCATTACACAAGTAAGTATAAAGAATGTTCTAAATAAAGTGTAAGTATCAGACGTATGTAACTCCCCGTGTGACATGTCTCATGGTCGCCGTGACAAATGACGGCTGTGAGGAAATTGCAAAAGTTTCAGTTTGCTTGTCAACACGCTAGACGCTGCATCGTGCGATGTGGCGTGTGGCGATGAAGGTGTTTCATCGGATTATATTGTTGTTGAGAGGTATTTAGGGTTAGATGAGAAAGCATTCGATTTACAAACCGCGTGCCAATTTTTGAATTTCCATACAAATTTCATCATGTATTTAACCCCTTTTGCATGGAATTTTCAAAAATCCTTAGTGCTCTTTTCGTTCTTTAAGGAACTGTCGTGCAAAATTGCATGCCTCTAGACCCATCGATTTACGCGATAAATAATGATATTTACAATCGTACAGTCGATTTATAAATGTTGAGAAAATAGCAAAACGGCATACCAACGTAGTGTATGACACCCAAATGCTTAGAGAGAAGAGTGCAGTCGATGTCCTGAAGATGTAAGTAAGTAAGTAATATTTTATTTTGTAAAACATGAGTACAGTATAAAGGTCTTATAATTAATATGAGGTGGCTACATGTTTTGCCATTCATGGCGTACAAACTTAGTTGCACTAGAAAACAACAACAAAAAAAAAAAAAAATTACGATGTCAAATTTAAAATAAATTGAAATTACATTGTCATGCAAACATTAATGAAATATAGAATCAAAATAAATAAAAATAAAAAACAACACTAACAATGTCAAAATATAAAAATTAAGTTATGCCGTTAAATTGCATGCATAATATTATAATTATCTTAGAATAGTAGTTTACATTAGGATATGTCACTGTCATTTATAAAATCGTTAATCGAGTAGTAACATTTTTCAATTAATAATGCTGTTAACTTCTTTTTAAAATTGCGTATTGTGTCCTCTTTTATTATGTCAGGTATTTTGTTATAAATTGTAGGTCCCATACAAATAACATTTTTTCTATATAAAGCAGTATTGCATCTCTCAACTATTAGACGATTTTTGTATTGGCTTCTAATTGGTCTCTTACTACTTTGTGATACTGTAGTAAAAAGATGCATGTTACGTTTAACAAAAATTGCCATTTCTAAAATATAAATTGAAGGAAATGTTAACAGCTTTAGGGACTTAAACACTGGAACACAACTGTCAGTTGTTTTCATATTTAGCATCGACCTCAAACAACGTTTTTTTTGCTGTGGTATTATGATTACGAGTAGGAGTAGGTATATTCTGTTTGTCCCAATAACCTTATCTGTAATATAAATACGCCTTCATCCCATGAGGGTAGATAAAAACTATAGAACGCCACCTGCTACGATCCGTACATAACATCATCTGTAACATTTATAGGAAAAGCACAGTATAAATAAGTAACAGTATTATGTCTAGGCAGTGACCTTGAAATAATTACCTACGGCCGCTCGGTAGATAAAACCTTCCGCGTCCGTGCGTAACTGCTGCGGACTCGAGACTGTAGCGTGGTATACACTGAGATTTTGAAGCACGTCTTATGGACTGTTTTCTATGAAGACATAATATTCTTATTTATTTATACTGTGACAAAAGCATTACATCCAACGAAAACAATGAATCATAATTCCTTCATTTACCTGCAATTTTAATTCCGTAACCACAATCTGAAATCAACGTATGAAAGCTCTTTCAAATAACGTAGGTAAACGTAAATGTTGGAACGAAACAAGTTCAAACATGTACCGTGTTTGAAATGAAGACGCGTCAATTATGTGACAATTTAATTTTCATTTCGGAGACAGCGGCAACTGTCGCTGAGATGAAATAGTGGGCAAAGAGTGAGCCGCAGACAGGATGTGCAATAAGATAAAGAAAGTGTGGAAAATTTATACAGGTACATATGTGACTGACTGACAATACGTACTTGTTTGGTAGTTGCATTTTTCATTATTGATCGATTTTTCAAATCTCCAGTGAGACAAGCCCATGAGTGCGTCATACTTAATTTTAAATGCTTGAAAACAAAACGGTCTGACGAGGGGCTTTTATCATAAATATAAAGATATTTTATGGAAAAAATAAAAGTTATAAAACTAAAACCCAACTAGGACAAAAAAGTCATCTAAAAAGGTATAAATAAGACATCACAGACAGACAAATTAAAAATCCGGAGTCACACGTGTTACACGTATAAGTCGAACAGATTACGTGTGACTCCGGAATTTAATTTTGGGCTTTCATTTGATACCTAACCTAGCATAATTTGTTCCTTACGTTTTGTCCTCTAGATGGCACCATATTCAATTAAATGTGACGCATAGCCAGCGAAATCAAGACGGTTCCAACGATACCTCATTTGTCAAATTGTGATGAGTAGTTTAGAAGTTATGAGGGAACAGATGAACATACATATACACATATATACCGGTCAAAATCATAACCTTTCTTTTTGCTTCGCCGTACTCGGCTAAAAAAAGTATAAATAATGTAAGTACCTAATAATTGTTATTATCCAAAAAAATAACCATGACATTGAGAAAACCACATTTCCAAACGGCAATACCGTCAGGCTTTGAAGTCGTAATTTGGATTTTACAGAAATACATGTAGGCATTGCAGTTCACACAAGTTTCATAAAAAGTTAAGTACCTATGTATGTCTAGTGTTTTCATTGAATTTTGATGGACTTTAAACCTTCATCTACTCTCAGTTTCAGACCCCTTTTTGCAAGAATTGAGCAGCCACGGATAGCAAGTCAGTAACATAGACAAAAACTTAACTTTTTGTACCTATTCTGAAGTGGGAACGGGTCATAGAGTATAAACTGCCGAGGGAATAGGTTATCTAGTTTATACGTAGTTCGTTTCTATTGAACTTAATGTGCCCGCAGTTCCGTCGTATCGAACTTCTTTGTGTTGAAAAGTTGAAAAACTTCATTTTCTTCTTGTTTAATTGTTACGACTCATGCGATATAATTGTGTTACTTGGAGCTTTACCAGCTTGCAGCTTTATTTGGAGTTCGTGACTAAATGATAACGGTTCGTGATAACTAAAAGGTTAAGCTACGCTTGCCACGGTCGGTTCGTGGATGGGTGACCTATTCTATATCGAGATTCCTCCCTGCCTAGGAAAGCACTTTAAGCCGTTGGTCCTGACTGTCATTCGTAGATCTATGACAGTTGTTACTGGTAGTCAGACGCCTAACAGTTTGACAACCAGTCTTACCAAGGAGTATCGTGTTACCCAGTAACTGGGGTCGTGGAGGACAGATAGGCAGTCTCTCTATATAAAATACTGGTATTCAGTAGCATCCGGTTAGACTAGAAGCCGACCCCATAATGTTGGAAAAAGGCTAGGCAGATTGCTGATTGACTGGAGCTTTGCCAATACATAAATGGATAGTTAGGTAATTCGATAGTTAATTATTTTTATATCTTTAATTTGTCTGTTTAAATAAAAATAATAAAAAAATATTTTGTGTTTATCATGGAAACCATTATAAAATGCCCAGAGTATAGTATTTCTCTCAAACATACTTGCAATTTTGAGCATTATTTTGACAACTTTCTTCGAGATAAATCGAAAATGCTGTACTGGTCGAATACATGAGAGCACGTGGCCGGCAATGTTAGTATGAAAACTCATATCTGTCGTGTTATTTAAAAATGGAACGAACTTTGTACTTCAACACATGGCAACCAAGGAGGTATTTTATCAACGATTTTATTTGAATTTCGATTTGGTTTGCAAATATAGCTGTTACAGAAAAGAAGAAACAAATGAACATAATGGCGCGTGAAAAATTATCGTTTTCGTCATTGATTCTGGAATTTATAATTAATTAATTTAGTTTGAATTTCCGCGCATTATTTGAGAAAACTACTATACAAGCCTTGGCCGCAACCAGGCTTTGATGGAATCACGTATGTGTGCATCAGCTTCGCCACGGCATAAATTTTGACGCTTGTCCATCAATGCCCCTTTTGCAGGCTGCGACAGCAGCATTGCTGCAACAACTAAAAAACTTCTTTTTCTTTCAACCACTAACCACAAAATTCCAGGCCGGTGCGTCAATTCGCAAAATTTTCTCACCTACCGCCAAAGATACGATTGCAATATCATCGTCGCATCTGCTTCTTTACGACATCATCTCATCAACATAAACTTGCTGTACAATCGCTGTATATGTATGAGACACATTTGTCTCACAGACAAAGTGTATTCACGGCCTAAGGTATGCCGTGGCTTAAGAGACTGCAAACAGACAACTTTCAACTGTAACGTTACAAGTTAAGGTTCAGTTTGGAAGAGAGAGGGACTTGAATCGTCATGTTAATAAAATCCGAACTTGTAGTAGACAAAGCATTAATTAAGGAATGAGATTTAGTGTGTAACTGGGGAGATTTTTAATTGGTTTTAACCTATTTCTAAATTTAGGGCGGTTGTTAAGGACACTGATAATAATTTTGTAGAGGGGATGTCCTAAAAGACACCGCAATGATCAGCGCGCAAAGCATGACGCTTCTGTTAAGGCGAAAATACACATGCCTGTAAAATGGAGCGGTAGCTTGCATGCCAGTTATACTGTGCAAAGTAAATGTCCCACTGTGGATCCATTAAATGTACACAGAGTGATATTTACTTGCACAGTGTGACTGGCATGCAAGCTACTGCTCCATTTTACAGGTATGTGTATTTTTAACTGACGAAAAAAACGGAGGTGGTTTTCAAGTCGACAGGTATATTTTCTTTTTTATGTTTGTCCACGCATAACTTTTTATTGAGTTGGCCGATTCGAACGATTCTTATTTTATTGGGGAGCGTATACTTCGAAGTTGGTCCCACGTAAAACTAAAAAAAAATGGGGTTGATTGATTTTTCACCTACTGAAATTTCAACTGCGAACCGATTCTGTTGTAATTTCGCGCACATAATGAAGTTCTGACACAGCTACATAATAAAGACCTGAAGTTGATTTGATGATGGAGACGGAAGACAGTTGCAAAAGCTCCTCAGCAGTTTACAGCGCTACATCGAGTTTGGGCTTATTTCATTCACCTTGATGAGAACTTTAAACCCAGCTAGGGTATGACTGTCATCGAGGTTCTGACGGTGAATATGGAAGGCTGTTGAGGAAATTCCTTACTTGAGGAAAACAATAAAATTAAATGGTAACTCAAAAGCGAAAAATAAAAAACTTTTTAACAAAAAATTAAACTAATTTAAGTAATCAATTTTGAGGCGGGCGTCAAACTCATTCAAAAAAGATCCATCAAGCTACCATTTTACACTATAAGTAATTAATTTGTTTGTTTTGCGCCGCCTCACAATTTGTTACTTAAATTAGTTTAGGAGCATAGTGACACTAAAAGGTAATTTTTTTATTTTTCGCTTTTGAGTTTTTTTTTTCATTGGTTTAAGTTTTCGCCATTAGAGATAGAAGTGTCATGCTTCGCCCAAACACTCTTAAGCGGAAATGTTACTTTGTATTCTATTCGTAGAGCGAATAGAAGACAAACTTACGTTTCCGTTTAACCAACTTCGAAGAAAGGAGAAGGTTCTCGAGCCGTATATTTTTTATCTTCGTCTATCATGTCGCGCCGTATAAATCATTCTATGATCTGTTATTTTGTATTTTTCCGCTTCTATGAAGGTCAAGCTACGCGTGCTCGTAATGTTCATCAAAAACTATACCGAGGTACAAGTACCAGACGGGCAATTCCGGTATTTTTAAGAACGTTCGCATTCTAATATCAGTACATATGAATCTGTCAAAAATACCTGTAATATAACTAAATAAAGTTTTTCACATTGATTGTCGCTGACATGAGACTGAGACTAGATTTTGAACGTTTCTAATGACGAAAATTTGACCTTCATAATGCAGTAACCCACACCATACTGATCTAAATAAATGTATATATTTTTAAATTTATTCAAAATCTGTATTAACAATAACATACGTAAAGTCTGCCAAACTGTATAAAGCATCGTGCAGACTAGCGCGACGCGATACCGGTTATTGTTATACCGTGAAGTTTTCTTAGAAATTGTATTGTTCGAGACGCGTCGCGTCGTCGCGTCGCGCTGGTCTGCACTGCAGCCTTTACAACAATCAATTAAATACAAATTTTGAACAATGAATTACAAATTTTGAATTTTGAAAAATGTATTTGCTAAAACTTAATTAAGCTAAGTAAATTATAAAATAACATACCTATAGTCGAGACAAGAAATCTCACATTGTACAAAAAGGCCTTATAGCAAACGTGATGTTTGTTACAGATATAGCTATGGACACAATGGCAGGTAATGTTTTTGTGGAACTGTTTTAAGTTATCTTTAGACTTGACATGCGATATCAGTTTTGGGGGTAGCTCATTTTCTTTCTAGCAAAGAAAAAGCTAGTAAAGAAAGAGGGTCGGGGTATTGGAGGATGTAGTTTATAAAATTAGAAGTTCACAAAGTGCTGATTCTCAGCCTAATTCTGGAACTTGGAAAAACCAAAAGGAGGTTGTAGGGATCACAGCAAGAATTAAAAAAAAAAAAAAAAAAATTAAAAATATTTTTATTTCACATAAACCTACAAGGACACTTATGAAACGTCAGAAGCTAGGTGCACGGTTCCAATTGGTCGTTTCCTATGGAGAAGAGCCGGCAAGAAACTCCACGGTTACTCTTTTAAAAGTAAATGGTTTTTACAATGTTTCCAAGTTACAGTGTTAAAAGGTATGAGAGGACAGTGTAGGCCCATCAATAAGTACCACGTACTTAGCAAAATATTAAATGGTCCACAGATCTACAGTCTGTTAAGTCTACAACGTTCTCTCATTCACAAAATTTAAAAGAAAATAAGCTAGGTACATATATAAAAGACAAATAAAAATTCCTAATAAAAATAAAAACATATTTAAACCAAATGATAATGGTTGCCACTACTGCTGTAACAAATCAAATTTAATAAAAAATGTAGAATATTGTAAATATACAATGTCAAATAATAAAAAGAGCATGTCATTTAAAAATTAAAATAAAATAAAAAGTAAATTAAAATAATTATCGTAATTTGGGAGCAGTTAATAGACATTTACATAGTTATGCCGTTAATGAGGCACCAGGGAAGTCACATGTGCAGAAGGAATTATTGCCAAACTTCCTTGTCTTCAACGTAGTCTTTAATCTTATAGAATGCTTTTTTGATAAGGACACGTTTGATGTGGGCTTTGAATGTCTATAGTTTCTGTCTATCTTCATGTAAATAACTGTGATTCGTTGTGGAAAGAAAATTAACCTAGCCGTGGACCACGGCAAGCGCAGTTTAACCACGCCGATCGATCGAGCCCCTGAATATATTTTTAGCCAGCTGCTGCTGTAAATAAGCTATTTTATTGTTACCGAAACAATATTCCCCTGTGGTTTCAATAAAATAACTTAATACATCAATGTCACAGCAACTTGGTCTGTTTTGATTGATTGTGGGGGACTGTTTACCCCAAAGCCCCCGAATACGTTGTTGCAAGTTTTAACAAACAACTGTTTGCCAAAAAACTCGGGGGTAACTTGTTTCTTTTTTATTGTTATATTTGGGGGTAACGCCCTCGTATTGGAATTTTCAGGGTAATGTTCTAGGATATTAAAATGTTCTCTGATATTAACCCATAATGTTTCCACTGTTGGGTCTCAGGCCTCCTGTCTTTGAGAGGGAGTGGGCTGTAATCTACCACTACACATAATAATCAGGTCGTAGGTTTATTTACCTTACAGCAATACCAGATCAAAGGTCTCATGGATGTGCGGCGGCATCTACATCGCCACATGCGAACTAGGCATCCGAGACCTGACGTCACACAAGATGCTGCATCGCGCAAATAGAATTTACCACGCGTATATCCTAGACCTTGAGGTTTTCGAAGGGGTTTGTTAAACTCTTGCTAACTAATCCACACTTCCTCCAACTGAACCTTACACTGTAGCTATGTGAAATTGCTTTCACGTTGCAGTGGACCAATCTCCTCCTCGTGTCGGCAATCTATTTCTGCCAGCCAAAACAGATTGCTTTATGAGTAGCGTCCGTAACTTCCTAGAATGGGCAGGGATTAAGACTTTGGGTTTAACAGATTTTGGCCAGCAGTATCCGATCATTTGCGATAAAGCACCACATTTGCAACAATTACATGCTTAAATATGTAAAAAATTGCTCAATCAAAATTGCCGCTAATGACCTGTATAATTTTGAAGTCAACATTCTTTTAACTTTCCTACAACATAACTTAAGTGCCCTGTAAGGCCGCGTTTACATACTTACCCCAACTTTGTAGCCGTAACGCATACTTTGCGTTCGTTCACAAAGTTTTTTGACGGCGCACGAACTTTAGGATATAATGAAAGTTTATTTTCGCCAACTGAACGAAATTGTACTTCAGGAAGTTTTGAATATTATTAGGTTTTATTACAGGCTGATGTTGGAGGAGTTAGCTGTGTGCGTAGGCGTTTGAAATGTTTTTTTTAGTTCTGGTTGTGTAATGGCAGCTTGTACCCTAACCTAACCATAATAACACAATAATGCTAAATCAGATTATTTCAAGACGATGGTTTCTAATACCAAATAATTCAGGACGTTTGTTTATTATCTTCATCGCCTACAGCAGTCTGTGCTGGACATAGGGCTCTCCAATTGCACGCCATTCAGCTCGATTCTCGGCAACTCTCATCTATCTGCTACCAGCCACCCGCGAAGATCGCATCCCGATGCAAACATCGTCGCTCCACCTGCACGCTTAGTCGTCAATCATCACTCACTTACAAGGGTCTACTCGTCATACTAAAAAACTTTCGCTATGAAATTTATATCCGATTCTTTAATAAATAATATTTTTCATATATTAATCGAAATAGTCTCTTTACCATGGTTTTGGGAATTCGATTTTTTTTCTCACGTATCTCCACGCTTAGCATGACCACAATAGAAACGGGTTTTGTCGACGGAAGAATAGAAAAAATTATGGATAAACAATCAGAATCTGTTATTTTGCCTATTCTTCCGTCGACAAAACCCGTAGAAAACAGGTTTCTTTGGTTATCATGTTACGCGTGCTGGCCTGAAAGAGTCCTACCTTACGTTTACCTATTCGCGGTCTGAACTTAAGAACACGCCTACCCCTACTTATTATGAAAAATATTCGTCAATTTCGAAAATTCTTGACTAATACAAATTCTAGATTGGTTTATACGTTATAAGAACGTTTTTAACGTTTTATAAGAAACTCTTTTTAAGAGCGTTTATCCTAAAAGTTGGCAAATACCTAGCTGTCAAAAATTTACCTGTTTTGATTAATTTGGCTATATTACTGTATGGAAATAAGAAATGTGGCTAACTAGCGAACTAGAATATTATCAATGAATTGCAATTATAACATTGAATTTGATGTTCTATCTGTTTTAAGTGTAAAAAAGTCATTTGGAAAGTGTCCAAATACTTTTTTTACATCTAAACCTAAATATTCGGTGTTACGATATTAATAATTGCATTTCATAATCAGTATTCTAGTTCGCTAGTTAGCCACATTTCTGATTTCCATACAGTAAAATTGCCAAATTAATCAAAACAGCGAAATATTTGACATTTTATTTGCGACGTTGCCCACTTTCAGAATAAACGGTTTATCAGTTGTATTTAAACATTTTAGAGACCACAAAAATAGCTCGCAAAAACGATTTTAGGCGTGTAAAGCTTTGGAATTAAAATATCATGACCATCAACCGTCAAGGGGTTCAAGGCCCAAACTGTTGTTCAAGTAACTGATAACCTAAATACCCGTCAGGCGATCCCATTCCTTTTAACTTAATTATCTCTTTATCTTTATGTTAATTAGTAACGGGTTAAGTGTTAACTCGACCTTGTTTGACCATGGGCAGTTAATTCTTAGCGCCGTTTAATGGTACTAAATGGTTTGATGTTTGTGTTAAATGTCTGAATATCTAGTTACAATGTTTAAATAGATTTTTCTCTTAAACTTGTAATCGATTTTTCGTGGGTCCTTTGCTTTTTTAAAGTGTCAGAATCATAACTGCATTAAAAAAAACAACGGTGACAATTTCATTCTTACTTTGAATAGGCACTGAAACCATCCATGGCTATTCGCGTTATACGTAAAATTGAGCCTTCTTAGTGCAATAAGAAAAATAAGCTAATGCCTACAAAGTAAATAAAAAAAAAATAAAAAAAAAATAAATAGTGTTTTATTTCAGGCAAAATACCCATATACAAAAAAACAATAAATAAGTAGTAAAAAAAACATTAACATTAAAAATTATTAATAAAAATTATCATTAAAAATTATCATTAAAAACGTATCATTAAAAATAGCCGTGTAATTGTTTCATATACTTATTATACATACTTCCATTCTTGAACGCTTCTGAAATTAAGCGATAACGGCCAGAACGGCCATTCTTATTTATTCATAAAAAAATTATTAAGTATCTCAATAAATTTAAATGAATTTAAATTGAACCCTTAAAATTTACATTTTGAAAAAAATTATTACATCATGGATGATTTTAGCGCCTATAAAAAGTAAGAATAAAATTGACGTCGTTTTATTTTATTTTTAAACACATGAAACGCTAATTCTGATGACGTTTACATTTATTTCGTTTGTAACATTTTTCCTAAAAAAAAAATACACCCGAGCAACGTTTTACTCAGTTCACACCTTACCCATTCTTTATCGAATACTCTCTACTAACCGAACTAAAGCAACTAATGCAACTAAAAATACCCAGCTAAAAATGAAGACATTTTATACTCTCCAGTACCTAATACCCAAGTATTTTTACGTCACGGCTCGCTTCATCTGAAAACAAAAGAGTGCTAGGACATCGTCGCCTGCAAGCGAATCGACGGGCTCGAACGAATACGGGTGAGTGCACTAGTCTTATTTCTAATGCATTTGTTTTCTACGACTCAAATGGTGTGAGCTTTTCCTGATTTTTAGAATGTGTGAGCGTAAATAATGTGACACTATCGAGAAAAAAATCTGCTGCTCCATAATGGTGAGTGTGAGTTTATTTGTTTAGTACGTCTTCACGCTAAAACGGCTGAACGGATTTGGATAAAATTTGGCACACGGGTAGACCTAGGTGTGTCCTACATAGGATATTTTTTATACCGGTATTATTATTTACATTTCACTGGGATAATGTCCGACCTCTACGCAGGCAAAGCCGCGGGCAAAAGCTGATAACTTACTTGGAAAACAGCTGTTTTTACACCCACAGTAAAAGTTGTCCATTTTCATGAGTACTTCACTCCCTTAAAGTATAGTCCCTCGATTAACCTAACATCTTGTTTATTTATTTATTTATATATACTTTATTGTAGGTACACCAGAACATACATAGTAAATAATAAATAAACAATTATTTCTTGTTTAACCAATTAATCATCACGCCTGTAATCCCCAAAGAGTTAGGCAGAGGTGTACCTATAGTACACCCATATTTCGCCAGTTATGTTTATGACCCATGTAACAGAGGGCGAGCCAATTGTCATCAACCGGGCACAAATCCAGACTCCGAATTGAAAAATTCCAAATAGCAAAATCTAATACTAGTTTGCTCGACGAACGAACCCAGGACCTCATGCTCAGCAGTAGCGCTTGCGACCACAAGACCAACAAGGGAGTCTTACCTCAAATTAGAGCCTAGAGCCTGGAGCCTTTTTGGCCTCGCACAGGTCGTTATTATTCTGTTTTTTAAATTCTCTTTTTTTTTGTTTTTTATTTTATAATTTAATTTTTATTGTTATTATTACTTACTGTTTGTATTTCCTGTGCGTGTCCCAAATAAAATATTTTTGTATCTTTCTTTCTTTCCTAAATAAACATACGATAATTTACACTAAATGCTAGGAGTCAAAACATCATTGACTAAATGTTTAGTACATCAAAATAAACACACTTCCAATAAAATTACATTACATCCAACGCTAAATATCGAACATTATTTGAAAATTCTGGAACAAGTAGAATTATTGAACTTAATAATAAAACCGATTCTGACTATTAAATGCGAGCTGTGCACCGCGGTTTCACCCACTGTTTAATTTAAAAGAAATTGGATTATTTATAAATTACTTCGATTTTGCTTTTAGCGTACCTACTCGTACTTTCTACCTTTATTTTCTTTTTGCTCGTCTCCTAAGGGTCGCAGCCTGATATTAAATTGTCCATAACCTCCCTCAATACTTGGGCATCAAATGCGAAAATAATTTTTCAAATCCGACTGGTGGCTCCAGAGATGGGCGCGTTCAAACAAAAAAACAAACTCTTCAGTGTTATAAAAAATATATATATATATTTATATATATATGTATATATATGAATATGAAAATGATGATGACGTATGATGATTTTTTATTATGAATATTATTATAGAGTCATCTAAATACCTAATACTTTCTTGTATAGAATGCTGTTATGTTGGATAGTGACGTCTTTCACTTTACAGACGTTAGACGCTTTATAGCTGTGACGTCAATCGCCTTAAATGTCTAAAGAACTAGACTGACTTTAACGATGCCGAGATAAGTACGAAATCTGTTTGTTTTAATTTGGTATTGGATCAATCAATCTACTTAACCTTTTCCTTAATATGTTGGGGTCGGCTTCCAGTCTAACCGCATACAGCTGAATACCAGTATTTTACATGGAGCGACTGCCTATCTGACTTCCCCAACCCAGTTATTACAACAATACACAACACTATCACACACACAGTTACTACAACACTATCGTGTTACCCAGTAACTGGGTTGGTTCCAAAAGTCTGACAACCAGTCTTACCAAGCGGTACCCCCCTTGGTAAAACTGGTTGTCAGACTTTTGGGCTTTTGACTACTCGTAACAACTGTCAAAGATCTACGAATGACAGCCGGGCCCAACGGCATATCGTGCTATACTCGGCAATAAATTTCGTGCCTCGGAAAAGGCACGGTATGATATTAAAATACTTTGAATATTCGGTAGGCATTATTTATCCCTAGCTAGGCGTTTGCCAATTACAATCTACATAATAATGATAGAATCCACAATTCGGCTCCACGTGTTCCAATAATGGCTTTAAACCGATCCTTGAATAATACATCCATGATCAACACTTTAAGTGCTGTTTTATTAGTAATGGAGAGTGATATTCACGTTAATATGTTAATCTCAGACTCTGTGCGGATTTGTTGGTGACATTTACAATTAAATCGTATGTCACCGCCCACGAGGGATGTGCCCTTCTTAAGAATAGAGAATGAGGGAAAATGTTCTGTGTTTGGGGCAGCCTTGAAGATGTTAAAGTTTTTTGGGCTAGATTTGTGCCTTAAACGTGTACTTGCTCCAAAAGTTAAATTCTTACGCAACCACACACTAAAGGGAATTAGTAACAATTTTATTCGTAGTTTCAACTTTATATCTCACCATTTTATTCAACAATTATTATTGTTTGAATTACATTATTTTTAATTTTAAAATCGTTTCAATTTACGTAACCTAGCTTATTTACACACGTATTTACACGATTTCAAACAATATTTTGTGTGTAACTGTGTACTACTGGATAATTCAATATGGTACCACCGCGGCTCTAACCGCAAGTCAAATATTATTTATTTTCCACAAGACTTCTTACACATATTCATTTATCCTACTGGACCAACATTAGTGATTACTGATTAGATGTCTCGTTTGGCTATAAGATTTTTACAAGAGTATAATAACCACGATTGTTTGAAGCTGCTCTCTGTTGGATATCTACTCATGCGCTTGTAATACCGCGTTCTGATTATATCAAGATAGCTGCGGCATTAGTATGTAAACCTCATTATACAATAATAGACGTTAATTGTGATAATTACGTTCAAATAGACGCGAACTAGTTAATGCGCCAGTGACAGATTTATGCGGATTTAAAGGTTTGAGCTGTGATCGAACTTTGATCTTAGTGCTTAAGCATAGACCTGACTTTGTAATCAGTAGCAAAAACAGAGTGAGGGCAGAAATTAATTAATAGTTTTATCATAATATTTAATTTTAGTGACGTTTCAATTTGGGAAAGAGGAAGCCGTCCATAGGTTGTGTAATGCCCCTGAAAAAGGTCTATTAGTCTAGTCTAGCACTTTAAAATTATAGAACCAGATTTTTAATAATAGGGGCCACCTCTAAAAATTCAATTTACAAAATAACTTAACTTTCGGTATGTTTCTGAAACAACTTATTTTTTATGTCATCAGGATCATAATTTATCTAAAACCTTTCGGTTATTTTTGTGGACATTATTTGTCAAACTCAAACTCAAAGCATTTATTTCAAATAAATCAAATACAGGCAAGTGCCTGTAATTGGTTTATTTGAAATAAATGACTGACCGACCCCTTGACAATTCAAAAGTTTGAATTTCCAAGGGGTCGGTCCGTCAGAAAGATGAAGCTAGTTAACCATTCCAAAGCGTAGTAAGTTCCTATGGAGAAGAACGGGCAAGAAACTCCACGGACACTCTTTTAAATCAAAATATTCTCTTCTATTATTTATCATATATTCATAGTCCACTTATCAAATAGCCCAAGCCTAAATGGGCCAGGAAATCAAAGGACAGTTCGTTAATCGCTGTATCCACCACTAATCACATTGACCTACATTCCATCCAATTTATCGATGAACCCCCATAAGACATAACCGTTACTGAGCTGAACCAAATCCGATCCCCCCTGGTCTTTAAAATAAACGGCGAACATGACTTGGAGTTATCAAATTGGGGTTTAGCCGCAGAACGTCGAAATTAGTGAGGTGTTAATATCATTATTATTTATATAATTAAATAGCAGCGTCTCGGATCGAATTGATCTGCAAGGTTAAGCTGCACTTGCTACGGTTAGTTAGAAGATGGGTGAACATCATTTTCATATTTTGGCCTGCTCAGTGCTTCAAACAGCACTTACAATTTTTGACGCCATTTATTCTTAAAAGATTTATTGTGGATTTTCTTGCCGGCTCTACTCCATAGGAAACGACCAATTGAAACCTAGCTTCTGACGTTTCATAAGTGCCCATGTAGGTTTATGTGAAATAAAATATTTTGATTGATTGATTGACCTCGGCTGACATGCAGTTTGTCTCCCATTAAAGAAACCGAATCTCCATGCTTGGCAGATAGGTTGATTATACAACATATAAAAAGGCCTGTTCGATCCGTGAGGATGTTGTTAAGTATCGTACTGAGAGTCTATTTATGTGTTAAATTTAAGGAAAAAAAAAAAAAAAATCGCCACTTTTTTAAATTGTGAATTTTTCCGGCTTATTATTACATTCTTCCGTCATATCCTATGGTGCACAAACTTGGTCTTTGACTAACATCCACAAGTCCAAACTCAAGGTCTGCCAACGAGCAATAGAGCGCAGTATACCTACTAGGAGTTAAATTAACGGATCGTGTTCGAAACACTATACTGCGCTCCAAAACAAAAATAGCTGACGTGGCTCAAAAGGCTGCCCAATTTAAATGGGACTGGGCAGGACATGTCTGCGGCATGCCGGACAAACTGTGGGCCCAAATAGCACAGAACTTGTGCCCTGAGACAGTGAGGCCGGATCGCGGCAGACCACGTAGGAGATGGTGGGACGAGCTGGATAGGTTCCGACAAAACTGGAAGGAGGACGCGCGGGCTCGCGAACGATGGAAGGAGTGGAGGGAGGCCTTTGCCCAGAAGTGGGACAACGTAGGCTAGAAAAAAAAAAAAAACATTAGGTACATTGGGCTGCGGCGGCCGTCGTTTAGTGGGTCTAAAATTCATAACCTAAGAGCCCTGTTGAAAAATTTGCCAAATTTTTAATGGATTTGAGGTAATTTTGGTACTAAAAATGTGAATTTTAAATAGCAATAACTTTTTATTTTCATTAATAATATTTAAAAAAGGTCATTTTGGTAATGTTATTGCAGTAACTATAATATGCCCCTTTCGGATCGGACTTGTCTTTTTTTACATATTGTAGAAGACGTTACTTATGCTCTCGACACTATAGTTTTTACGATCCTTGAAACAATAATCGACGAAAAATAAAAGCCACGTTTTTCCTGAGTGAACACGTTACATTGCTTTCTTCCTGCACTCAATATATTTATGTCCAATTTGGTCCTATAGTTACGACATAGCCATATGTCTTCCATAATCTCAGGATTAAGCATAATTTGTAGTAATTTAGCCAAGGAAGTTGGTGCTAGCCTGAACACTTGCATGATAAGAGTGTGTTAATGTAGGGTGGGTTCTGTTAGTAGTCCCCTACGACTCGTAGGAACTCCTAGGAACATTCCTACGCCTACATGTTAGGCGTGTATACACAGGCTTATTTACGGTTATTTGGGCGACGGAGATAGAGTTGTGACAGTTGTCTCTTGTTTTGGTATCTCGTAATTTAATTACGTATACTTGGTCGCTATGTGTAGAATGGAGATATTTTGATAACATAATAGTAGGTTTTGGAAATACTTTACTGGTCCTTTAAACAGCACTTTCTGAAATAATCAACTTTAGATTCTGCCTCTGGGAATCTATTTCAACTAAAATTTTGTCCTACTTTATACAATATGTTACAAAAATCCAGTTCAATCCGAAAAGGGCACATAGGTACCTACTGCACTAAAATTACCAAAAAGTAATCAAAAAACTTATTATTATTAAAAACAAAAAGTTGCTATTTAAAAATCACGTTTTTAGTACCAAAATTATCATAATTCCATAAAAAGTTTGAAAATTTTCAACAGGGGTCTTAAGTTATGACTTGTAGACATCCGTTAAACACCCCCTCGCGCCTCATGTACCCGGTAAAATTCTTAAAAAATTAAATAAAAAATAAAATTATTCTTTGAAAGAAAAAAAGGCCATTATTTCGTTTCTTTTTCCTAAAAAAAACAACATAAATAGACGCTCGGTACGAGTCATAACAAAACCCTCACGGATCAGTCTGGGACTTTGTTACACGTTGTATTTTACTTAATTTAGATGGTGTGCAATGCATTTAAAGATAATTAACTGGGTAGTCACTGAGCTGGTCCTAACTAAATAACTTTTACCACTGCGTAAGCAATTTTCTTATAACTTCAAACAATAAAACAAATTTAAATATTCCATTCAAAATATTATCATCTACCCATTTCAGTAAGTATTCTGAAATGAAATTCTCATAAAAACTTCATTTTCTAGAACGCTCAAACGAAAAGCTAAAAATTGGAGCTACCACGAAGCAGAACATTTGCGTATTATTACTTTCTAGGTCGAAATGTAAACACAATCGCTTATGATAGGATTCAAACGGAATTGAATCGTGTGTTATGGGTGTACGCTTACACACACGAACGTAATACACCGAAGAGTAACACATATTTTGGGCAAACTAAACCCGAATAAAAGGAGGTACATTTTCAGAACGTTGTCACCGGAATTTCTGCTTCATCGTGGAATGTGTGTGAACTTTAAAAAGCATGACCAAGATAAACCATTTTAAATCGCAACTTAAAAAATTCTTGATTGAAAAGGCTTACTACTCTATCAATGAGTTTTTAGATGATAGAAGCATAAAATAAAAAAAATGTCCGATCCACTTGTTATTGTGTCCTGTTTACGACTTTACTTGTTTGAAACAGTTTTATTTAGTTTGTAGGTTTTCACGCCAAATTTGTACGCCTTGCAAGGCAAAACATAGTGATACAACGCAAATTTTATACCATGTACCATATTACCTATCTTCAACAAATAAAATACTTTGACTTTGACTTTGTAAAATGGATCCTTGTAGGAGTATATTTTTTCTGGGTTTTTAAGGGTAAGTTTCAAGCGTTGGCCTTGTCCGGAAAATACAACAAGGTTAAGAAACCCACTACAAGACTAAGAAAAATAAATGAATGGCGAAATATGGGTGTACTATAGGCCAACCCTCCGGGAAAGCCTTTTCTAAGAAGAGAAAATAAGAAGTTTATGAGAGAGCCCAGAAAGATTTATCGAACCTACGGATCAGGCAGACATGCTCCTTTCAACCTGATAAATTGTGTATCTTGTGATTCAGTCTCGCATTGAATCCCAGCAATGTGACGTCTCTAGGAAGTCTCAAACCTTTTCCATTACAGTTCGGTGTAAACAAGGACCACCATAAAGCGAAAACTTCCCCATTCACGGAGTTTGAACGACTAAATTGCTGATACCTAAAAGTGTTTTAAAATTACTTCCACGACGACGGTTAGTATCCGCGATTTGAAGTTAGTTTCTATTTAACTCTTTGAGTTTTAGTAGCAAAATATTAGTTTGTGAACTCAGTTCAGAACTAAACAAATGTACTGTTGTTTTTATTTCATGTATCTCTGTTTTCAGATTTACGCTGCACGGAAATAAGTGGTGTATGGAAGTCGTATATAAAACGGATATAGTACATGTAGCGAGCGTCGATGTGGTGTTTTGGCATTTGAATTTCTCTGTACGATGTATGGTTCAGATGACACTACCCTTTTTTAGTGCTCCGTGCCAGAATTGGCAAAAAGGAAAATTTATGACATCACTCTGGTATCTGTCATTGTGATACAGTCGATTTTCCTCTGAGATTATTAGAGGGATTTGGAATTTAGTGCATAAATAGAACGGTAGCCTTCTTAAAATTGTTAAATATCTGTGATATTAATGTGCTTAAACGAATTATGTAAAAGAAAGGTTCGACGCGTCTAATGAAATCTTCATTATCTGCCTGGCGTCTTCCCAACTTTGTTGGGGTCCACTTCCAGTGTTACCAGATGCAGCTGTATTTGAAAGAAAGAAATAAATAAAAAGTATTTATTCTGCACAAACTAAACGCACATTACAAAATAAAAACAAAATACACAACCACTTTACAAATTATCCATATAAAATATCAAAAGCCTCGTATTCATTATTCAACAGAAAAGTTTGACAAATTTTGTCTATTGCTTCCTGTCAGGGCCAGAGGCCAAAGACAATTTACAATCATTGCGTAATGTATTGCGAAATTATCAAATCAAACAATAAAACCTGCAAAATGCCGATTGCAAAGTGGAAAAATAGCAATTTGTGTAACAATCAACAACAATAACAAGAACAAATGTAAATAACAGTGACAGGAAGTTATCATCATATCATCCACATATACATAAACAATTTTTCTTTTTTTTTTTTTCTTTTGTATACCAAGTGGGAAAAATACGTATTATTGAAGCTTACTCAAAAACTTTCCAAGCAAAGTTAATAAAATTTATATGGGACCAACTTGAGAGCATACCCTTTCATATAAAAAATATTTTCTAAATCGGGTCACAATTGACGGAGAAATCGGAGGACATATGTACATAAAAAACGCTACGAATATATAATCTCCTTGTTTTTGGAAGTCAGTTAAAAAATAAAAACTAAACGTAAACAAAACTTAATATCTAAATAAAAGCCTCCAGGCATAAAGGGCATGCCCGCATAAATAACGCTATATACGAGTATAACTGTAACTGGAAGTTATAAATGTTAAACTAGGACCATCGAGGTAAAATAAATAAACGGTTAATTATTAATAACAGTATCAAAACCATGCAAGACGACCAGCCACCACAAGCAGCACCCGTTCACGAGCACAACGCCAAGATCAGCCATTACCCCCTCACCATATTTGAGGGAAGGAAGCAACCCGACCACCGACGCCACCGCAAACAGTGACATCTACGGGAGCATGACGAACTTGCTGCCGGTTGCTCAGGCAAAAAATAATATGATCAATTGTCGAGGTCGCGTAACCACATATTACAATACAACTCATACAAAAATATTGTAATGAGTAGATGAGTGTGGTGGCAACAATAAATAAAAATAAAATAAAAATAAATTGACTTATAAAGTCATATAAACTGTCAGTAGGTAAAATAGTTCTGGAGAAAGAACATAGACATTATCTTGAGTTAATCACAGCGACCAACTATACATACTTTCAATGAGTTTTCTTTAACATAATTTTAAAGGCCTTGAACGGCACCGACCTATTGCAATCAGCCGTAATAAGTCAAAGTATTTGTGCATAAATCAGAGAAGATTAAAAAACTTTATGACAAAAAGTCAAACACGAAATCTTTCATTTAAATCCACACACAACTGCCACATTTTTTTCCAGAAAATTAAGTTAAAGCAGAAATATTTCAGCAGCTGCCACATAACCCCGGATGGATGTTTCACTTAGTTTTTTTACTGAAAACAATGTTAAAATGTCCGTGAAAAATTCCTGAAATTCGGACTAACTTGTTTGCCACGTGGAGCGACAAAAAGAACTAGTTTTTGCATTAGCAGTAAGCTTTGTTTCCTTAACAATTGTGCTGTTTACATTTTTGAGGTATGAATGTGATGACGATGACGTGATGAATATACATGTTGATGGATGGAGAGGGAGAGGAAGACCAAAGAAATGATGGATGAATTGTGTGAGGAATGATTTTTACAGAAAAAGAAGTTAATTATAGAGTTACAAGAGACGGGGCGAATGAAAAAAAATATATCGGCCAAGTGCATGTCGGACCACGCACAATGTAGGGTTCTGTAATTGTACTTAATTTATTCCAAAACCAAATTTATCATTGTAGTTGAAAAACATGTTCTGCCATAAATCGATATACCTACCTAATGTTGACTTCTAGAGCATTTAAGCGCAAACTATATAAATGGCTAAATATACAAAATATCTATTCTATTAAAGAATTTATAGAGACTAAATATGCTCCAACAATTGTATAATATTATGTGATGTAACGCATGCCGACAAATTTGCATGTTATGTATGTATAGCAAAACATGTAAGCATTAATTTTAATGTAACATCTGTAATACCATGTTTTAATGCAAATAAAAATGTTTGATTTGATTTGATTTGACCTACGTCATAGTCGATTCTCCAACTGCAAGTGTAAGTTTGTAATCGGTACAATTTTCGGACATTTTCCTTTAAGCTTTGTGCAGACCAGAGCGACGCGACGGCGCGACGCGACTTGAACAATACAATTTCTAAGAAAACTTCACGGTATAACAATAACCGGTGTCGCGTTGCGTTATCGCGTCGCGCTAGTCTGCACGACGCTTTAATTGTGCTGTGAGATCTTGCTTCTTGCCAAATTACATGATTTTAGGTCAACGGGAAGAACCCTATAGGTTTTGATTTATTAGCGAGTATCAAAATATGTCATAATATGAATGGCCGTATTTTTGTACTGCGCTGACTTAGAAGCTTAATTTTAGAACTCCAAGAGACCGTTGACCTATGTATTTGATATTAATTTAAACTTGATACCTCCGCGCATTCCTGAGGAAAAGGGCTTGACAGACTGACAGACTAACGGTCAACGAACTGATCCTATAAGGGTTCCGTTTTTTCCTTTTGAGGTACGAAACCCTAAAAAACGTGTTGCGCAGTAGAATGGTCCATCATCATCTGCCCAATAAGTTTGTTTATTTGTTTTTTTATTTCTTTGTCCGTTCATTTAAAATAATAAAATGTGTAGAAGGGAGTCACAGAATTATTCTAAACAGGCACCAACAAATTCTTAATTTCTATACCAGTAACGTTACCGATGCTAATTAACGAAGAGCTATTGTTAATTATATATTGCATCGTCCGTCCGTACGTCAAATTAGCCTATAAGCCGCCGCCATATTGATTTTATGGTAATTTCATTTTAACAGTGCGGAAACTCATCACTTTGTCGGATAGCCTATCGATAATGAACGGTCTTTATTTATGAAGGTTTAACACTCAATCAATATTTTTCGCGTGAAGTGAGTGGCGTATTTTTATAATCATGCCTGATAAAAGTTTACGTCAGGAAAAAAATTTGGTATCAAGTTTGGCAAATGGATTCTCGATAACAGTATCATGAGTAAGTTATCACCATGCTTATCAGCCCTTGAAGGTTCGTCCATAAACATGGGCTATACACATACCTACATACATGTATAAACTCACGCATGTGTTTTTCCAATGCGGGAAGGCAGAGACTACAGAAAGCCACCTGGTACGATCCTCACATACTGAGCCTGGTTATAAAATGATCTTAAACGAAAGAAAAAAATAGAAAAAAAAAAAAGTGTTGTTAATTTAGATTGTCAGAAGGGTTGTCCAACACAGTTTGATGTTTATAGCAGACAGGATTCTGACCCATAACTGTGCTTTTTAAACCGACTTAAAATAATGGAGGAGGTTCTCAAGTCGGTTGTATGTTTATTATTTTTATGTTTGTTATCTCAGAACTCCGTCATTTATAAACTAATTTGTAAATTTTATTTTTATTTTTTATTAGTCACATATTTTGGTCAAGTTCTGCTGAGTGGTTTTTGAGTTAGTTTCAATAGTATTTTTTTCACTTAATGTATGTTGATGATTTTACATTGCACGCTACATAAATTCGTATGTGTTCGTACCACAACGTCCGAATAAATATGTATTTATGCAGCCTAGGTACCACAGTTAAAAAGTTAAAAATAAAGTTAAAAGTAAGTTATTTTTCACTTTGTAGTGTTTTCTTTTGTAAATACCTTTTTATCGTAGAGCAGCTCGTGTCTACATAATCAAACAAGAATAAGCAGGTTCGAATAAAAACTCAAACCATTTATTTCAATTAAACCATTTACAGGCACTTTTGAATTGTCAAGGAGTTGAATCGGTCAGTCAGAAATATGAATATGGTCAGCAATACATCTGAGTGAGCATGACATACTCACAGCCGCCACGGCACATTAAACTCAATTATCCAGTAAACGGTAGCTCTATAGTACATAGTACTCACACCTGTGTGCTATGAGATTGAGTATAAGCAATGCAAAGATGGTCTTACAATCTTCAGCAGCTCCAACAGTATTTTCAAATGTTAATCAATTATTAGTTGTGGTTGTGTAGCAGGACCAGCATTGAGCCAAGCATTTTTGTCAGCGTTATAATCCCCCAACTTATAATATGCCTGCCTGCATAGTGTGCGTTTTGGGAGTGATACTTGAATTTCTTCTCATTCGGTTGAAATAAGTAGGGAGAAATTTTGTTGTAATATTTTAAACAGTACCCCATGAAAGATGAGTCTACTTTAGCCAGTCTGAAATCCATCCCACTCGAGTAAGGTGTGCCACATCCCAACGTATAAAGGCATGAAAACACCTGGAGATAATTTATTAAGTAATATTCTATATCTGATCATGCAATTTCACAACATCATTAATAATTCATCTTTCCATGAATGCCTCCAATATCTATGCACGAGCCATGCTCATAATAGTATCTTCAAACACAATGCATGAATTGTATGTACCTATGTACTATGTAGGTCCCAAACTTAAAGGGTCATTGTTTGACATATTTAATCGATATATCGTTTAAATCGGATTTTGGCTTTTGAATAAAATTTAAGCTGGATTGACGGTCGGTTTTTTTTCGATTCTTTCGTCCGTAGAGATGGCGCCTTAGATAAGGTACTTAAGGTTGGTTTACAATTCGCGCCCTCACGGCCCTAGCCGGAGACGCCCTGGGCGTCGGGAATCGCAGGCTGATTCCCGGCCACCGTAGGCGCGGGCTTGCGGACGGTGAGCAATGGGTAGCTCGCCGTCCGATAAGGACCAGGCCTGGGTCAACGCGCGTTGTGTTCCACGCGCGCCTCAAAGAGATGTCAGCACAACAGAAGGGGTCTTCTAGGACTGATGCCTGCCGGGGTCGTTGGAAAGTCCGAAAGGGACACCGTAGCCCCAGGCAACGTACAGGCAACACTGTAGGAACACGGGTGGGTTTTAGTCAGTAAGAGACTGACACGCCCGCCCTCCCGCTCCGCCCAGAGCGAGAGACGTTAATTATTATAATTCCACATTAAAAAAAAAATAGGTAAAAAAAATAGGATTACAAAAAATGAGGAAATACACAATTATGCATTCAATCCTTACTCTAACCAAATTCTTCAACAGGGACATTATATTAACATTATATCCTTGTTCTATTCATACTAAAATGTCATGAATACAAAGAGAATGCTCTTGCTCTTATTCTGGTTTTGTTCGTTTGGTCTAAACCCACCTTTACCTAGATACCTACCGCTTGTTTTTGAAAAGTTATTCCAATTAAATCTCTTGTCATCTTTATAACAATCTAGCTGTTGCCCGCGACTTCGTCTGTGATTCAGGATGAAACGTAGTCTATGTCCTTCTCCAGGTCATGGTCTACCCTTGTGCCAAATTTCATCTAAATCCGTTCAGCCGTTTTAGCTTGAAAGCGTAACAAACAAACAAAATCACTTTCGCATTTATAATATTGGTTACGGACTTTATTCATGTTACATTAAAGAAAATCTAAAGGATCTTCATAATCTTGCAAATGCATTATAGCTAAAAGTCTTCCCATTATCTTTTATTACGAAAGATAACAACGATTATAATACAGGCTACATAGAAGAGTCAATGCCCTCTGGTCATGAACTCATGACCCCTGAAACTGAAACGATAAGTAGGTAGTAAGGATGACTTAGCTGAAATTACGTAACGATCTCTGGACGATAAGAAGGAGTTTATTGTCGAATATCTACGGGTCATAAAATAAGATAATAATTTAATATCTTTTGAATTTGGGTGTGCAGTTGAGGTTTTTTCTTGACTTTTACCGCAAGGATTTTAATGAAATTATGAAAGTAATCGTGAACAGTAGTCTTATATATTTTACTATTATTTATGTTTTTAATCGTGTTTGTTTTGGTATAGGGATGTTGACAAACATTTTTTTTTTGTCCGTTATGTAGATTATTAAAAAATATTCGACACGTATTTTTTTTTTTTATGTAATCAAAAGATTACGGCAGTACATTGACTATTAAAATGTGGCATGACTTGACTCCCCGGTAGATTTTATACTGACTTGTGATGTAGCGAGACTTCCCAACTTTAATGAGTTTTATCTAAACCATTTTTTATTAATATGATAATGCAAAAAATACGTGTCAATTATTTTTTTTATTATCTGACTTTTTTTTCCCAGTCAGCGTCCCTATTGAACCGGTCTGTTGAACCCGCGAGTTTGAATCGTGACCTGCTCATAAATAAAAAGGCTAAACTGAATCTGTAGGAAAGAAACCCACTTCTGTTTTGGCCCCGTCTCCAATTTATTTATTGGTTCCACAGATATGTTTTGTATATAATATTTTATTTATTGGTTCAACAGATATGTTTTGTATCTCATAATTTATTTATTGGTTCAACAGATATGTTTTGTATCTCATAATTTATTTATTGGTTCAACAGATTATGTTTAGTATCTCATAATTTATTTATTGGTTCAACAGATATATGTTTTGTATCTCATAATTTTCGTTAAGTACGGGCTAAGTATTAGACATACAAAAAACCGTTTGTATCAAGTATCAAATTATATTGAATTGGTAAAAATATACTTTTTTAATAAGCTTTTTATTAACTTGCTTCGTTCCTGTGTTTTTCCGGTTACTCTGTTTGTAATCCATTTTAAGCACTTTTTAGCATGCGATTAAGATGAAACCTGGCATACCTATTTGTATTTTTAATCACATCAAAAAGATCAAATCAAATCTTTTACAATAATTATGTCAACATGTAGTATAAAAAAATTCTTAGGTATCACTTCTAAAGCAAATCTTACAAAATAACAATTAGGTGGTACGGTGACAGATTGTAGTAGGTACTAATTATTAATAAAATCTTGGATCGTGTAGTAAGCTTTGTCAATGAAAAAATACACAATTTATATTTGAATAGTGGGAGTTCCTTGGTGCTTAAAATGTCCACAGGTATCTTATTGTACATTTTAGATGCCATTCCAAAAAACCTTTTGCCCAGAAGAGCAGTTCTATGCGGTATACTAGATATTTTCAGTATATATCTTTTTGATTTTAGTTTACCGAATAGATTTTTATTTAACAAATACTGTAACTTCATAGACACAGGCTGATGTAAAGGCCAAAATTTGTAACTTAAAAAAAAAAATGGTTTGCATAGTTCGTTCAACATAATAATTGCCGACAAAGTTTTTTTGGGGACACTAGAACGCATCAACATTTTCATAAAAATCTTTTTACACTTGACAAAATAATATTGAAAACCACTCAAAATCCTTCAACACAAACACATAAAACAAGACATGAGGTTACAAATCAACAGTCTTACAAACTCCCTTGTCCCACAATCCACAGAACCTCGTTTAATTACTATTAAACACAGTTTAAACCTCGGTAAACAGCGGCTGCTCATCAAAAGCGATCTGAGAATTAACTACGAACAACAGAACATGGTGGGACCTGAGTGTCGTAATATTTCATGGCGACATGACCGGACGTGGCGGCTTAGGGGTGGTAAAGATGTTTGGGTATTTTGAGGGTAGTTTATCATGTCCTAGGGGTTTATGATAAACTTGCTTTTGTTCGTAGTTTCACTGGCATGGTGGAGGAACTTTGTACCCGGACAAAAAGTACTTATGAGTACCATGTCAGTTTTTAAGCCCTGTGACAAATTAATGTTGAAATCGGTCTATTAGCTAAGAAGTAACAAATAAACACACATCCAAATATGGTTATGATGTTATAGGAACTTTGTACCCATAACAAGTACTTATGATTATGTCGGTATTTAAGCTCTATGACAAATTATATTGATATAAACCGGCTTATCAAGTAAACATACTTTTAACTGTGGTTATTGATTTTATTAGTAGTGGAGTGTTCAAGGATCAAGAGAGGTCATAAGAACATAGGTTTAGATTTAAAGAACGTTTACATTCTAATGTGACACTCAATCTGTCAAAAAAAGCTGCATATACTCATGTCACTACACTCAATATCAAAAACTTGTTAAAAATTTTGGTAAATTTACCAAAGTTTTTAACAAGTTTTTGACATTGAGTAAATTTACCGTGGCCTTCAGGTAATTATGGATGAGAGCGGACGAACATTTATGTATCTCGTGTGTTCTTAAAGACGTTGAAAAAAAAAAAAAATTGTCCGTCATGTAGAAATTATTAAAAAATATTGGACACGTATTTTTTCTTTTTTTACGTACCGAATCAAAAGAGTCATTGAGGAGGCAATACGTTAAAATGTGGCATGACGTCACTGGCCAGTAGATTTTATACTGACTTGTGACATAGCGAGCGACTGGGGAACTTTAATGCGTTTTATCTAAACCATTTTTTATTAATTTGATAAAGTAAAAAATACATGTGTAATATTTTTTTATTATCTGATTGACGGACTAAATAGTTTTTTTTCCCAGTCATCATCCCTATTCACGAGGCAGTCTGCGGCGGACAGCTAATGCCAGATGATGACTAAAAAAAGGTTTTATTTTTTAATATGTGTCTCTTTGGGTAATTTATTCGATATAAATCATAATTTCCTGAAAACGTGTATCATTAAATTAAATGCAGAATTTACATCATAATAATAACTATATTTGCAACGCTTACAAAACTTTCTACGTATTTTCAGATATGTATTAATAAATCACAATTATAGTTTCGTCCGCAAACAGCAGCCCTGATTGGCGGTTAATTCTGGAAATACCATTTGACATTCGATGTTAGTTATTAATTGGCAAACGTTCAATATGAAATCAATCCAATTGAAACAGTTCAATCAATTTGTTACTATTTTTAGCATCCGCAAAATACAATGGGATATTACTATTAGCCCAGGTTCGCAAAAGCGATTTTTTCCCGCGGCGATTTGTTTTCGTCGATCTTCGAAAAATAGTAACAAATTGATAGAACTGTTCGAATTGGACTAGCCGCGATATTTTTACGTCCATACGTACGTGGGCTTAGAGACCAGCAGCGGAAATAATTATAAATTAATTTAGGCAGTAGTTAATTTGAGTTATAATTATAAGTACCTGGACGACCAAGGTCAGCTCGAGTGAAAATTGAGAAAACAAATTTTCCCAGAAATGAGACCCAGCTAGATCAATTTTACGCCCCCGTAAACCAACAACTTTCATCGAAATCGTTAGAACCGTTTTCGAAAAAGTGATTACAAATATATGAATATACAAATATTGCTCATGAATTAATATGCGTGAAAGCAAAACGTGCAATATATACGCCTCCCGTAATTGGTCACTTCATAGCCGATGACATTTTAGGTCGGGGTCAACGTTTCATGTTGTTATAATGTTTAAGTACCTACTAGTCGTTGATGCCTGCAGATTTATAGGCCTAGTTTTCTTTAAAATATTATTAGTGTAGGCAGAAACTATAAAATGTCTTAAGTCTGTAAATGTTCCACTGAAAATCAAAAGGTTATTCATATAGAGAAGGATCACCAAGTTAGCTCACTGCGTGTTAAGTTTAGGCTCTTCTTGAACGCTCACTTGCAAGCAGAGATCTAAAAAGAAAAAAGAAAAAAATTTTTTTTTTTTAATCTGCTAAAAAAAACGCACGTTACAAAAAAAAACTCCTCAAATCCTTCTAATAGTCTCGCTTTTGAGTTTGAGGCCAATCCTTCAAATCTAGATGTCTAGTTCTGCCTCCAAAACTGCATCTGCAAAAAAACGGCAATCAATTTAGTTGACCGTGATATGAAACCAGCGGGCTAATTACTTAACACACATAAATGAAAATATTGTTCGCAACGTTTCATTTTTGTCAGTTAATCCACGTCCATTGCGTTTTTTACGTTGTTGAGCAGACGTATTTTTCAAACCTATGAAGCTATGGGTTAGCGATATCCTTTAAAACTTTCGGAATGTGATTCAAAGTGTGTTACGCAATTAGGGTGCAAGGGAATGAACCCTAATTCATGAAAGTGATAACTTTCGTCTATTAATTCCGTTCCATCCACAAACACCTGATTATCCTGGACCTGACACACCCAACACATAATACTGCGGCCCAACATCAGCATTCACTAAACCACGTTTATCGGGCGATAATACGGACATTACGCGAAACAGCCTAGAGTTATGACTACCAGTGTTGCTAGGTGAGAATTAATTAAATGGCTTTGGATTTATTTTATTTCATAATAATTAAACAAAAAAAAAAACAAGTAGCAATAAAAAAATTGTTATCCGTTTCCCTGTCTTTATATTATTTTTAACCGACTTCCAAGAAGGAGGAGGTTCTATGTTCGTCTGAAGTATTTTTTTAAAACTTCTATTCAGTTTCACATCTGGCTAAGTAACAATTGTATTTTGCGATCGATTTTTCACACACTTCCTTTTCCCATAATCCGATTGAGTTTAAGTTTTACAAACCTGTGTGGTTCTAATGGCAATATTTTAATTTGTATAGTATCATGATTTCAGGAAATATCTTAATAAACATTATTAAATATTAGAAAAGCCATTACTGAAACTGATTCATAAAATAATAAATTAAGTAAAAAATTTTTTTTTTTTTTTTTTTTGCATTGTTTATGATAACATTTAATGAATGGATTGTTAGTAATAACATTAGTTTTGTACTCTCACTGTAACTTAGTCAAGCTGTAACGGCTAAACGGATTTGAATTCAACTTGGCACACAGTATACCTACACAAAGGAGTTTTGATTCCACTAAAATGCCCCGTAGTGATTAATACACACTTAGAGATCACTACAAATGGACTTGCATTGTTTTCAAAAACTCCATTTATTCTCTCAATAATATTCCTACCGCGCTAGCAACACCGGGCAATATCAGCCCACCGCACTGTTCGGCTGAGTTATGACCAGCAATTTGACCGGCCTAAACCGTGCACACATATCGGTAACATACTGTATTACCACGTGACTGTTTACCGGTTAAAATAACTGCAGGTTTAATTGGAGACGTTGTAAGGTTCCGGTTAAATTAAAGTTTAATAATTCTGTATTTTCTTAAATAAATGAAGGATATACCGAGCTTGTTACAAATTTTAAGTTTTCCGTGTCGAAATGATCAATGTTAAAAAAATTCAGGATTCTGCAAAATTTTTGTCAATTGGTTAAGTAGTTTATACGTGAAAACACCAAAGAGAGAAAGATGAACGAATATTTTGAACTTTCATAGCGGTAACGCTTGACGCCTACGCGCACATATGTAGCGCTACGACGTAGCATGAAATAAGCTACGCCGTAGCTAGGACACGATGGAAAAGAGGGAAAATGCCATGAGTAATCTTTATGTAGTACCTTCTAGATTTTTATTTCATGTACAATAGCACAATCAGCCTTTAATGTTCCCACTGTTGGGACGACACAGGCCTGCTCTCGGCGAGTGGGAGTGGGCAATCCACCACGCGGGTCCAGTGCGGGTTGATAGATGTCACATGTCTTCGAATTTTTGGTTTTAGGACGTGCGGGTTTCTTCACGATGTTTTCCTTCACCGTTTTGAGAGCAGTGGTGATGAAATAATTTACACAAAGTAAAGCGCCTGTCTGGGTTCGAACCTACGACCTACAACTCGTAAGTCGCGGCCGTTACCACTGGACCACCACTGCTGTCATTAGTTTTTAAAACAAACCAACAAGACTTGCACCCGAATACTGAAACGCCACTCAAAACTTAAGCGTTACTTAAAACTAGTTTCAACCAATCAAAAGGCTTTAAACGAGTCATAAGTAACGCTTAAGTTTTGAGTGGCGTTTCAGTATTCGGGTGTTGGTAACACAAAAATCACTTTCTAGTCATTTTTTCTGGTTTGAACTCACTACCTGGCGTTTAATTATCCATTAAACAAGTCAAGTAGAAGAAAAATCATTTCAACCAGTTAATGTGCGTAACCATTTTCAAAGCTTAGTACAAAGCCTTCGTCAGCACAGAACTATTACAGCGTATTAATGTTTCTCATTGCGGTTAGCAAATAGTTACAAATGAATCGCCTATAGGGGTGGAAATACTCACTCCAAAACCTACCCTATCACATTTGGGTAAAGTTGGAATTTTAGCAGCAAACTAAACACTTAAAGTGATCATTAATATAGACTATAATCATTTGAAGAGTTTGTGATTAATCATTAGAATAGTGACTGATAGTGAATCATCAGAAATTCTCGTTCAATTGATTTAGAGAATTTGGGGGAAATTCATGGTATATTTAACCTTTGGCTGAAACTGTGTCATTAATTTCGACCAAAATGTGATGAAATTGGTTAGGTTTCTATTTTACTGTCGCGTGTCTATTGGGACGATGATTGTCACTGGGAGGCTGGTAATACAAGGATCGAAAAAGATCGAAGATAAAACTCAATGGTGTGCAATTGGAGAGACCTATGTTCAGAAGTGGACCGTTTTAATGTGAAAGCGTAACAAATAAACAAACAAAAACATTTTCGCATTTATGGCATTAGTTAGGATTAAATGTAATATACAATATATAAAAAATAAAAATAAACATGTTTCGTAGTATGTAAAACCAACAAGGGCTTTAGTCATGCAGGAATCAAACCCATAATGCCAAAATACATGGAGAAAAGCATTCAAATGTATATTATGAAGGCGCTAATTCACAGTTCTATTGTGTCAAAAAAACCATCATCAAAGTAACTTATCATTATCTGCCTAGCCTTTTCCCAACTATGTTGAGGTCAGTTTCCAGTCTAACCGGATGCAGCTGAATACCAGTATTTTACATGGAGCGACTACCTATCTGACTTACTTAACCCAGTTACTGGGTAATACAATACCCGTTGGTAACACTGGCTGTCTGACTTTCGGTTTTCTGACAACCCGTAACGACTGTCAAAAATCCATAAATGACTGCCGGGACCAACGGCTTAACGTGCTTTCCAAGGCTCTTCTCTCGATCTTGGTATGTAAAGACGGTCACCCATCCACGAACCAACTGCGGCAAGCATAGCTTAACCTGATCGATCGACCCGTGCGGCTGTCATTCTTAGCCACAAACCTCCCCATCAAAGTAACTTATCCAGGTAAACATTTTTCCAATTATGTTCCTACGAAGTTAGGGAATTTGCTAAACCGCTTAGTTGCGCTTTAGTGCTAAAGTTAGGTGTGGCAGTAGTTTGTGGGTACGCTTTTAACCTCTTTATGTGCCTTATCCACGGAAGAGAATAAGTTTTAGTAATATATCTCTTTCTGTTCTGTTTTATTTGTATCTAGATATAGAAATATACTGCAGTACTACCTTGTCGGTCTTGTGATCTTAAGCGCGACTGCTGAGGCCCGTCCCCAAGGGCCTATTTAATATAACTGACAATAACTGTCAAAAAATAAAAATAAATGTCACCATCTCACGACAGGTGCTGTTTTTAATAATTACAACTAACTGACAGTTGGTTGCATCCATCAACCTGATGCGTTTGGTATATAATTTTATTGATAATTTTTAATGTTTTTACTACTTATTTATTCAATTTTTATTGTATACTAGCTGCCCGCCCCGGCTTCGCTCGAGTAGCACTAAGTACGTATCTACGGCGCACCTACCTGCCTACCCTACCTACCCTACCTACCCTACCGACCCTACCGACCCTACCTACCCTACCTACCCTACCTACCCTACCTACCCTACCTACCCTACCTACCCTACCTACCCTACCTACCCTACCTACCCTACCTACCCTACCTACCCTACCTACCCTACCTACCCTACCTACCCTACCTACCCTACCTACCCTACCTACCCTACCTACCCTACCTACCCTACCTACCCTACCTACCCTACCTACCCTACCTACCCTACCTACCCTACCTACCCTACCTACCCTACCTACCCTACCTACCCTACCTACCCTACCTACCCTACCTACCCTACCTACCCTACCTACCCTACCTACCCTACCTACCCTACCTACCCTACCTACCCTACCTACCCTACCTACCCTACCTACCCTACCTACCCTACCTACCCTACCTACCCTACCTACCCTACCTACCCTACCTACCCTACCTACCCTACCTACCCTACCTACCCTACCTACCCTACCTACCCTACCTACCCTACCTACCCTACCTACCCTACCTACCCTACCTACCCTACCTACCCTACCTACCCTACCTACCCTACTAAAAAGTATGTCCGTCTCCTGGTTCTAAGCTACCTCCCCACCAATTTTCAGCCAAATCGGTTCAGCCGTTCTTGAGTTATAAGTGGTGTAACTAACACGACTTTCTTTTATATATATAGATGGGTATTTTGCCTGAAATAAAACACTATTTATTTATTTATTTTGTAAAGGAAACTATCTACAAGTTTAAATTATGAAACTAAAAGTTTTTTTTTTGATGCGCTGTCGCACCGCTGATGTTTGACATATCGTTCTGTCGCCCTAGCATTTGTCGCGTATTTCTTTGTCGCAACTATGATACGGAGTTGAACGAGACACAATAGAAGTTTTATTGTTATGACGTCTATGGTCGTTTAGTGTTCCGGAAAGTGTTAAATTTGCTAACTGAGGTTGTCTTTGAATGCTCATAAATATTCGAGCGCGACATCCACAGTTAAAAAATTTCAGCAGCAGTGATTCCTAGTGGTAGCGGCCGCGACTTATGAGTTGTATATCGTAGGTTCGACAGGCCTTTTACTTTGTGTAAATTATTTCATCACCACTGCTCTCAAAACGGGAAACGAAAACATCGTGAGGGAGCCGGCATGTCCTAGAACCAAAGATTCGAAGACATGTGATATCTACCAACCCGCACTGGGCCCGCGTGGTGGATTACGGGCCAGTTCCTCTCACAGAAAGGACGCCTGTGTCCCAGCAGTGGGAATTTTATAGGCTGATTATGCAAGAAACATTCAAACTTTCACATTACAGATACCTAATATTTGTGGGTTAATGATGACCACCCACAAGATACACAATACTAATTGGCTGCTCTTTGCAAGAACCCTATTATAGTCAATCAAGTGTAGCGAGCTGGGTGTAATCGACGGAATATTAACACAATAAATAGGTAATAATCAAGACAGTTATGGGACACACGGCTTTGTGGTGTGATTTGCAAATCCATGGTCTTGCCGGCAACTGTCGATCCGACGTTTTTGGACATGAATGAAAAATATTTGTTCTGTCTGTTCAGTTAGAAAACTTGATTCTATAATAGCATAATTTACATTACGCAACACAAAACTATACTATACTCAGGCAAAAATAAAATTAAAAAAACTAAACGTAAACAGAACTCAATATTTAAATAAAAGCCTCTTTTTTTCTGATAGAAAATCCCAATAAAACCTTACCCGACATGGGAATTGAACCCAGGGCTTGCAACCATTAGACCAATGAAGCAGTATTTTTATAATATTAGTTTAAGTATACAAGAAGCATTTATCCTACAACTGAACAATAGCAGGTTGGAATTAGTAACGTCGTACTGCCAAGGCATAGGTCTCGAGTTCGAACACAAGGACTCACGCACTTCTGACTTTTCAGATTCATGTGCGTATAGTATGATTAGATCACTTTCTTCAAAAACGATGAAGAGAAATATCGTGTCGGAACCAGCGTGCCTCGACGGCATGTGAAGCCAAGTCAGAGGTCAATGCGCGGCATAAAAGCTCTGACACCTGAAGGGATTGCCCTTCAGGTGTCAGAGCTTTTCGCGTACTTAAAAAACTTTCACATTCAAGTCGCAATCTGTCAAACTTGTCAGAACTTGTAAATTGAATGTATTTTTGACAGAGTGCGAATGAGATGCGAATGCGAACGTTCTTATTGATTACGGGAATTGCCCCTCAGGTTAGTCACACACACGAAAAAGAAGAAAAAAAAACGGCAACTTAACTTTTTCAGTAATGTTAACGTATCGCTCGTGAGTGACAAAACAAACTTACAGGAACGTGTTTACGTTACACGATCACGTTCTTGAGTAATTTGACTGTGTACAGCAAACGGTACTTACTATTTTCAAGCGAAGTACATACAAAGTACTGTCGACAGAAGCGATAAGTATGCAGGTAGCTAACTACAAACGCGTTGTGCTGAATAGTCAAGTTTTCGCCAATGTTAACTGTAGAGAACCCCACTAGCATATTGCTGACTGCCTTATTCTAATATAAGATATGGCATTGTGCTATGAGGGAACTCTGTTCTTATAAATAGGGTATTTATGGCCTAAAAATAATGTATCCGTGCTCTTTGTGATGTGCCACCATTGACTTCATGTAAACCTGTTTTTTAAGATTTAAAAATATTAACTGTTCCCTTAAGTAGGTACATATTTGAATGCTGTAAAGAATGTACTCCAAATTATTGCAACGTCTTGGAGACACTGTTAAGGCTCGTGCAGACCAGCGCGACGCGACGGCGCGACGCGACTCGAACAATACAATTTCTAAGAAAACTTCACGGTATAACAATAGCCGGTGTCGCGCCGCGCTGTCGCGTCGCGCTTGTCTGTACGAAGCTATACGCTTAACACAAGATATCCTGATAGACTAGTTATTCCTCCAATGAAAAGCCACTTATTATCACAGAAGTTGCTTTCCAATGGATATAATGTTATTATAATAAATTTCCAAAATTAGCTAGGGAACTGTCAATCAATCGCTTTAAAACAATATTATTCAAATGGCTTATAGAAAAATCATTCTATTCTGTGATTGAGTACCTAAACTTTAAAGACTCACACTGACATTTTTACTATTATAATTTGACAAATTATTGAATGAATAATGTATGTTCCAATTTTAATAACATAATTTCATTTATTTAAGTAAAGTAATTTGCATGCTAGTTTTAGTGAATTGTTTTAGAAACTGTTATATAACCCCACCCTGTAATGTACTACAATTCTTGCAGAAATAAATTTCATTTCATTTCATTTCTTATATTTTTGCCACGGTATGCCATGACCTGTGTGTACCTATATGGGCACATACTCTCGCCATGTTAAAACAATGTCCTCCCAGACCTATTGACACTGTCATTCGGAAACATATATAAGCCAATTATCTTTAAAAGAGTACTTCTCCATATGAAACGACTAATTGGAACCGTGCACCTACAATCATTAGATGTTAGGCGATTATTCAGTCGACGATATAGCACGCTTATGTTACCAAAGATGTTTACGCACAATTAATATTGTTTGCCAAAGCAAAGACTTTTACCACGTGTGTTATGTATTTTGCCTTAATACTAAACTGTTTTCCTGTCTGTACATATCAAAATATGTAGGTTATCATGCTATTTTCGTAACGGAAGCCACTGAAGTCGGGACTAAGTTTTAATTACAGTACAGACTCGTTAACCTAAACCCCTAAAAACACAGGCTGGTACGGACAACGGTGCGCTTAGATTTTGCTTACATAAAGTATAAGCATAATCAGCCTATAATATTCTCACTGCTGGGACACAGGCCTCCTCTCAGTGAGAGGCAGTGGGCCGTAATCCACCCCGCGGGCTCAGTGCGGGTTGGTAGATGTCACATGTCTTCGAATTTTTGGTTGTAGGATATGCCGGTTTCGTCACGATGTTTTCCGTTTTTGAGAGCAGCTTTGATTTAGGTTAAAAAGAAAAATTAAATATTTACCTGCTGGATAATGCTGTGTTCTAAATAAGTCGGATGGGTTACCTAGAATGCTGGTAATGTGCAACCAACATTAAAAGTACCAACGAAAGATTTTTATTTCGTCCTTTATTGCCAACATAAGATTATCTAAGACGTAATTACCACTTTGTGCGAGCCTATTGTTATTAATTAGGCAGAAATTTAGACTCCAGCTGCTACGCCAAATCCTGTGGGAAAATCCCAATAAGGGCTGGCTTTGGGAGGCAAACTCAAGATTCCATGCTCAGGCGTCGCGCTTGCAACCACTACAACAAAAAAAACCAGTTATTAAATTATTATAAGGATATCCAAATGATTCCTCGTACAAAAATGAAATTGACAATCGTGGGGAGTGCCGACAGACTCCAGTAGCTACAGATTACTGTTAAAATTAGTATATCCGTGACGCGAACTCATAGGATTTTTCCCCTACCAAAAATCGCTCAAGGCGGCTAAAGAAGTTTTCACTTCATAAACAACTTCTACAAAAAAAATTTAGCACACACGCTACCAGTCGACAACGATGCGGAAGAATTTTCGGCGCCATATTTTATTTTGTCAATAGTTTTAGTTAAGTTAGGATATTATATTTCTATTTTATTAATGTTATGTTATATCAATTGAGTTATATTGTATTTGAAATAACATATTCTGCTTAGACACTTTTCAAATCTATCCGTAAACGAGCATTGAACATAAATCCCCCAGGTTCATAGCAGTGACGTCATCCGACACCCGATACCCGTCTCTGAGCACATCTCGTACAATTTTATGTGTCTATCGATTTTTTATTTAATCACCATAATGGTGTTTCCATTGACATAATCATATACTTTGTACAGTCGCGAAAATTCTCAGTGAAGTTCTGGGGATTCTGGCTCTTGCTTTTGTTAGAAATGTTAGTCTAGTTTTTATTTGGCTTTCGTCGAATAAGAAATTGACAGAAAGGAAAGGAAAGTTTCTATTCTTACATTTGTCTTGTTAATTAGCTGATGGAAGTTATTTTATATCCACAGTAACAGTTATTTCAGTCTATTCAATGTTAATCCCTTTAGCTGCTAAAAGGTCATAAGGCTCAATCCAGAGATCGAGCTTTCGATGGATAGACAAACAACTACCAAATCTAATATTGCTAATGTATATTTTAGTTTTTGTTAGAATCTGCTTGTTAAGTTTTTCTATATAAACTAATTTTATAAAGAGAAAAGATTTGATTTTTTATAATGTTTGTTTGGAATGCATAAACTGAAAAAAAAAAATCTTAGCAGATTAAAAAAAATATTTCTAATTCAAATTCAAATTCAAAATATTTTATTTCATATAAACCAGCACGGTTCCAATTGGTCGTTTCTTATGGAGAAGAGCCGGCAAGAAACTCCACGGTTACTCTTTTAAAAATAATTGACCTTTATAATATTTTCAAATAACAGTATTAATAGACAGTGTAGGTCTTTCAAAAAGTACCAGGTACTTAACAAAATAGAAGATAGTCAATAAATCAACAGTCCACTAAGCCTACAGCGTTCTCACATTCACAAAAAGAAAAGAATTAAAAAAAAAAATGAATAAATGAATAAAAATAAAAACCAATTTTAAACGAAAATTCGGCTATAGTAAGCTACATTATCTGTGATTAACATGAGCTGTATTTTATTTTTCAAGAAAATTAAAGAACCTTACGAAAATTGCAATAATTTAACCCAAGATATCAAAAATTTGTCTATAAAAGTCATAAGTTTATAACCGGGATTAACAGATAGAATTACGTACGTTCCCGTGGAATATTTATCGACATCCACGTGGGCGAAGCCGCTGGCTAAAGCTAGTAAATAATATGGTTGCGTCGTTTGGTCTTTGATAAAGATTCAAAAGTCCAAACTCAAGGTTTGTAACGTGCCATGGAGCGCAGTATTCTCGGCGTCAAACTAACAGTCCATATAAACAATACCACACTGCGTTCCAAAACAAAAATTACTGACATTGCTCAAAAAGCCGCAAAGTTGAACTGGGACTGGCCACGTCTGCTGCATGCCTCAATCAACTGTGGGCCAAAATAACAACTAAGTGGAGCTCTGAGACAGCTTGAAGGCGTCGCGGAAGAAGATGGTGGAACGAACTAGACAAAAAAAAAAGTCCACATTAGCACTGGATCACGAGTACTGGAAGTCATGGGTGATGTCTTTGTCCAGCATTGGGATGATACAGGCTAACAGCAAGTAACAGTATGGTTGCGATGTGATAATTCTTTACCAAACCTGGTTTTAGCTAACAATACTGACAATTTGACAACAGTTCATGGCCTCATTTTATAGCGCGTTCAGTCAGTCCAATTTACAATCATTTCCTACAACACCACAACGAAAATCTCCTTTATCTCCATCCGCGGAGCAAATGTTAAGTATTCAATGCGCGTCAGTCGTAACCAGTTTATCTCATAAAAAGTGGCTCAGAAGGAAGCGCTGCCATGTTTTGTGATGAAGAGATTCCTAAATGATTTCTAAAGGATCGCTGGCTAACCGTGTTTGATAGAGGTGGTCATAAAATGGTTTATGACAGCATATTTCTGTATCGGTGGACGGTTGAATATTTTTTTGTGGTTTTACTACAAACATAACTCAAATAATCTAACGTCAAAATATCACGTTCGACTTTTATAAGTGCTAAAACAATTTTTTTCTGACCTCGTCTTCAGCTGGACTGAATTCATTTCATTTCAGCTGAGGCTTTTTCTTAAACCTAGAAGACACATATGTAGACAAATGGAAAAAGGATAAAGAGGCATTTACCCAAAAGTGGTGGAAACCCCATATTATTATTGTAAAATTAGCTTGTGCCCGCGGCTTTGCCCGCGTGCTGGTCGGACATGATCCCACGGGAATGTACTACTGGGACAAAAATATTTTTCTGTGTTAATCCAGGTTATTAACTATCTGTGTGCTACATCCAAAACCGTTCAGCCGTTTTTGCGTAAGTAACAAACATCCAAACTTCACACTTATAATATTAGTAGGATAGTAGGATAAATAAATAATATATATACTATAATCTATATATATAGTAGGATAGTTTTCACGGTACTGGTCATCGAAAACTGGAAACTATAGGTAGGTAATGCATATTTTTAACCGGGGTTTTACTGGCTTAAATTGATAACTTTGTCCAATTAATAACTGTTGACAGTTTGTCGAGGGAAGACCTCGGAAACCAGACATCAGAGAATAAAAGACATTTAGACTTTCAAAATTATCGTTATGTTGTCTCAATTACCGACATACGTATGTCAGTAATTATTAAATGGCCGCTCTCGAGAATGGCGCGCAATTTTTTCACAAACACGCCCTCGGGAGCCACAGACCACGAGTAATGGTCGGATGTGTCGCTGTTGCCGTAAATATTTACAGCTAACTGCTTTACAAACAGATGACCTTGGTAACAAAGGGTGAGGTGGAATAAATAGGATTATACTGAAGTTAATCAGTCTGTGAATCTTGCGGCAGAGTCAAGGCATCTTTCAAAGGAAAATCAGTAACGAGCTGCAACCACCTGCGTTTTGAGGACTGTAGGTGATTAAGTCCAGGTTGATTATGTTTTCGACATTTCATACGGCCTCCCCCAAGGACCGCCACTTCGACCAGTTCTGTGCTTCCCTGCGGCCTTCACAAGGTCATCGGTCCACCTGGCTACGTCTTTCGGTACGCAGTCGCCATTCTGGAACCTTTAGGCTTCATCGGCCATCTGTTCTGCGAGCAATGTGCCCAGCCCACTGCCACTTAAGTTTGGCAATTCTGCCGGCTACGTCGGTTACCTCAAAAAACTCAAAAAAAAAAAAAAAAGGTTGAAAAAAAAATTGGTACGGTATTACGTATTTGGTCTATCACAGCCATCCCGCTTGTATGCCAAGATCGCAACACAGCGTCCCATGGTTTCTGTCTACCTAAAAATATTTTTTTTTATTTTTGTTGGAAATAAGAACTATTTCTTACATTACTGTATGGTACATGCAATGCTTCAGAAGAAAATTACATTTTCTTAAGCCACATTCAAACTCAACGACATAGTCAACCATCGATGGTGAGCAGGCTCACTAATAGCGAAATAGCGCATTATAGGTTCGTCGTGAACGAAAAGTTAAATATGTATGGAATGCGTAAAGGTACAATACCTTACTCGACCGTAGCCGGCAACTGCAGACGACGTGTCGCTGCAGTCATGATTCCGAACCCGACCGCAGGCGGCAGCAGCCCGTATTCCAGACGGTACATATAAGATAGAAAAACGTATTATCGCTCGAGCTTTGGCGGCACTACTGGTCTGCGGTCGGGCTGCACGAGTCGCCTGTCGCTCGCCCGTAGCTGCCAACGACGTGTTGCTAGCTACGGAAGGTATTTCATAGAAATTCATAGAAACCAGTCGTGTCGCGGCGACACGTCGCCTGCGGTTGCCTCCTGCAGTCGGGTACGGAATGGTACCTTTAGGCTTGCTCATAGTCGGCGGACAATACGTTTGGTGTGAACACAGCCTTAACTTACATAATTATTACGTAACCTATAAACTAATGTCCTTCTAAAATGATGGCCACTTGGAAACTATCCCTGGGAATATCTTAATCACCATGTATGCTGTGCATCTCTTTGATATAATCCCGTAATCTGCTGTAACGGCGCCCGAGGGAGGCTGTGGGCAGCTCACTAATAGAGGTGCACAGAATTTATTGTATGGCGCCCAATAGTTATTACATTTGGTATAGGCGTACATTGTCACAGCAATTAAGAGTCTATAATACCCTAAATTCTTAAATGATCCTTCATGATCTTTCGTTATATCGAAAATATTGCAGCAATAATTTTCAAATAAATATATGGTAAAGTTGAGAATTAATGGTATTATGTTTGACCAAAACACGATTTCATAAAATTTTCTCTATAGAAAAAAAATAAAAAGTTACCTCCAAACCGAACAGTAAACCACTGGTATTTAAAATATACTTTAAATTAGATCATGCAACTTTGCATAATAATTAAATAACTATAAAGCAGATATTATTTTTGTTTAAATAACTTTATTTTCGCCGTAAAAGAATAAGTAAAGCTATTGGCGCCTTGGACCCTTCTCCCCGCCGCCGCCGCCGCTCAGTCTCGCTCTCACTCAGAGCGAGATAAGGAGTGAATTTGAGCTGAGGTATTATGGATTCTTAACACAAAAGTTTAATATATACAATAATTGTAAAAAAAGTCTAATGAAAAACGGATTGAAGAGTACTAAATGAAAGACATCATGACGTGTAGCGCCATTTTGAATTTTCCTTGGTGTCACAATAATGAAACATTTTGGATCAAGATGTTTTCAACGACACTATCTTAATTTTGTACAAATTTCAGTTTCTGCAATATGAGAACTACTGAGGTACCTCACACACATTATTGCATTATTGGTCCTACCTATGATTTTGGAAAGTTAATTTTGATGTACCTACGCAGGCATGGGCGATTCGATAATTGTATCTAGAAACTACGATGGCTTTGTCATTTAGTTATAACAAACAAAAAAGAAGTTTGACAAAAAAAGAATCGAACAATTTGAAAAAGAAATTCAAAATACGGCAGCAATTTAATCTCTGCTGTTCCCCTGAGGTTCAAATCTCAATATTATTAACTCGGTACGCTATTCGTTACCCGGGTGCCGGCGTCGCGTCGTGCCCCAAAAGTGCATTATTTTGTCCCGCACTAAATACGAACACTACTTTGTTCGTAAATTGAATTTCAGGGGTGTCACGGAAAACGCGATTTAGGAAATAAAAAGTAGTTTTTTTAAACAGAACAGAATTAGAAGGAAAGTTAGAAGACTCATCGTTGTTTGTAGGCCATAAAAGTAAATATAGAAATAAAGCAATTACGGAATAAGAAGGAAACTTTGTGCCTTCTGATATAAACAGATGTGGTTAATAAACTGGAGTAGAAAATCAAATGAATAGTCATTTATTCAAACTAGGCTGAGAACAGCACTTTTTGAACGTCAAAATTATATAAGGCAGTCCCCCAAATCATCCGTACCTCACCACTTCTTTCTTTAGCTGGGAAGAAGAAGTGGCGCAACAAAAACTCTTCAGCAGTACAGCTGTCTGTTTAGTTTAGCTAAGAAGCTCTAGAAAACCCCATGGTTTTTCTTGCCATTTCTACTTCATAGTAGGTTCTTTTGTTTTTATCTCTGGAACGGTACTACTAATGAATTTACGACTTTCCCTATATAAGGCACTAAAACGTGCAAAAAGCACTGCCGTATTTTGATAACTTTAAGAAGTCAAATAAACTTAAATAAAGACAACAAAGAACAGTGAACCCACAGATTTTTTCTGTTTTCTATAACATTACTTCTGTTTTGCGTAAAATGTTCGGATATTTTCTGGAGTTTCATCGTCAAGTCGATGTTACATTTTTGTTGTGTTTATTTAAGTTTAGGTGACTTCTTAAAGTTATCAAAACACGGCATTGCTTTTTGCACGTTTTTAGTGATATTAAATTTTTATTTAACAATCACTGACTGGTGAAACTCTTCAGCTAGCCAGAGGTTCTTTTAAGTTTCTATAAACTTTTCCAAAACCCATAACACGATCTCCTATCCGACCATTGAACATTGAAGATTTGAGGCCAGCTGAGCAAGGTTCAAGATCTCCCTAATTAGCACTGGTACCTACTAATTTCAATCTTTGCTAGATACATTTTTGCGTTCGAACTGTATATACATTATATACAATGTGAAATTTAATTCGTTTGCACCCTCTTAAGGGGTCATTGTGCTTTTTTTTTTCGCGATTTCAGGGTTGGTCCCATACTGATAGTTGTTCATAATGATAAGTACAATGACCTCTTAAGAGGATGCAAACGAATTAAATTTCACATTGTATATTTTTTCTTTTATAAAGTATCACAGCTGCTGATACTTTATTCACACTACAATCTAGCTATAAAAGTAACTATAAAATTATGAAATCGTCCAATAACGTAAGAACGTTATTGGACGATTTCATAATTTTATAGTTACTTTTACAGCGTGAATAAGAATTCACCATATGTAAGGCTGATTTCACAGCTGTCCGGGAGATCCGTACGGACCGCCCGGCACCCAGAGACACTCGTGAGGCGCTAGAACATTGTTTCACAGCGACGTGGATTGGTCCGTACGCGACCAGGTAAGGCCCGTACTACTCCCGCGTTTCAGAGTACTGCGGGCGCTACCCGTACGGGTCTCCCGTATACGGACGGCCCGGACAGCTGTGAAACTAGCCTAACGGGAAGACACTTGATTGACGTGGTCTTTATAAAAGTCAGCACTTACTCACTTCCACTGCACTAAAGTAGCTCAAACGGTTTTACCCCTTTTAGTTGTCGCACTAATTCAGTTTTGTCAAGTATATTAATGAAGAAGATTTAGTTGGTTTTGTTTTCTTTTCTTGTAACAGCAGCAGCCCTAGCAACAAAACGGTACAATTTTAGCGTAATTGTTTAGAAACATAAACGATATAAAGTGCAGTGTCATAAACGGGCTGCGTTTCAAACACTCGACGATTCAGTCTGAACATGTTTTATTTAGATTTATGGACATGAATTAAAATAATGGTGGGGAGTGTGGCAAAAAAGGTTTTTAGTATGAATTCGGGGAAGTTTGTGTGATGTGAAGAAATTGGATAAAATACATAATAAATATAAGAGGAAGTTTGAAAGTCGAACTGGTGACAAAAAAGCTAGACAGCTGACTGTCCTGGTATGAACGACCAAAGGAATGATTAAGGATTGTGTGAAAAATTATTTTGGATAAAGTTTATTTATCATCATAACTACTTAGATTATTTCTTTCAATCAAAATAATATCGTCTTTCATACCAATTACTTATTTATTTTCAAGTTGCAAACAAGTAATAAAAATAAAGAACATTTTATACGTTAGCTTCAATTCTAACTTTCTTCAGAATTCAGTTTTTTATTGAAAAACTGGACTTTGACATTTTTTCTTGGCGTGATCACAAGAGAATTTCACGAATTACAATGTCGGAATAACTTCTTTATATTTTTCTTTCATTTCGTTTTGTTAATTTTTAAGTTTTCATGATTAAATCGCAATGTACTTAAGTTAAGATTTTATTTGGTTTTTGAATTTTGAAAGGATTTGTTTTCATTTTTGAAATTTGAAATTTGATACGATTTGTTTTGTTTCTTTGTTTTAATCGTGGTCTAAAAAAACAAGGTCTGGCATTCCGAGAGTGACACATGCTTACGTCACTATCCATTTGCCACTTTCTTGCAACAAAACACGAAATAAGGAAAGATTTTCAGCCATTTTCGGTAAAAAATATTATACAAAGCATTTAAATTGTCGTTTCGTTTGTCTAATCAAATAAAACAATTCAATTTAAACATAAACCAACGTAATTATTAATTAAAACCTCATTGTTTTGCCGGTTTCGCACAGGTAATAAAGGTGTTTGGGGAGTTATTATTACACACTACTGGTAACACAGATGTGATGACGTAGCTTGTGTCACCCACGTGACCACTGTCTCTCGGAATGCTATACCTGGTGAAGTATATTATTATGCCATGGTTTTAATAAATACATTATCAGACTATTTATTGTCCCATTACGTTGTCTATGACTGCCCCTTTGGATTCGTAGTCGCAAGCGCAACTGCTAAACGTTGGTTCCTGGGTTTGATTCCCAAGTCGAGCAAAGTGTTATTGGGTTTTACATGAAGAATTTTTCGTCCCATCGGACTACATACGAGAGTGAGGGACGAGAGAGCACTCACACACAAGTAGTGCACAACACTTGTGCACTATAATATCTCCGAAGGCTAGGTAGGCTCTGTTGAGATTGCCCATTATGGCCGAAATACGGTCTCAAAGACTATATATATATATTTTTTTTTTATTTTTTTTTTTTTTATTTTTTTTTTAATAATAATAAATTTATTTGAATAAAATATTTACAAAAAAGTGTACATTTAGTCAACAGTAAGATTTCTCAAACAATTATAATGCCTAAAAGTAGACTAAAACTAAAATATGTTTATTACAGGTGCAAGTCGGTAATGATGGTTCGAGATTACAATGTTAGATAGCGACCCGCCCGATCTAGGTTAATTCAAACCTGTGTTTCAGGCCATCACTTTACATTTAATTTAAAGAAAGCACTAAAATTTAAAGTTAAACTGATATAAAATAATCTATAGAAAAAACTATGAGAAAAAAACCTAATTATTAGTACATTAATATCTAAAACTAAACCTATGTAAATTTACAAAAGTAAAATACTTACGAGGGAATAATATATCATCATGACAAAATTTCTAGAAGTTTTTCTGTGTCTGTGTAATTGAGTATCGCTAAATATTCTGTTAACAATATACTACATTTCTTATAGCTTACACTATAGAAGCCTAGTAACTTGTTGAGCCTATTATACAGAAAAGGTCCTAATAATATTATTGTCCTACTGCAGAGCAAAGGCCTCTTCTCATACAGAGAAGGCACGAATATTGATCACCACGCTTGCTCAAGACGGGTTGGTGATTTCAGACTTATATTAACAATAAGTCCAGGTGTTTTCCTTCACCAATGCCAGTAATGTCCAAAATAGACTCAGAAAGGACATAATATTGAAAAAGTCACATTAATACTTGCCCAGGAAAAGTTTTTGACAGGTAATGTACAGCAAAGTGTGTTTCGTCTTCACAATCATCACAATAAAACCTCTAATCACAATACAAACAAAAACAAACAATTTCAACCCCAAAAACAAAACAAACACAATCTTTCAAACATGAACACGAAAATAATGAGTCTGAATACAGAAGTACAATGTTTAGTCAAACCCACAAGCGGTGAACACAGTTCACGTCGAAATTCATTTGAAAAACAACAATAAAATAGGTTGTTACTAAACAAACCAACAATATAAAGGTAACTGCGGACCGACTGTAAATTATTAAAACGGGTATGTTTAGCTTGCGTTACGTGACAGGTGTGACGTCACAATGTGTGGGGAAAAGTGATAGAAGGATTCGTGATCCTAACTAATATCATAAATGCGAAAGTGAGTTTATTTGTTGGTTACGCTTTCACGCTAAACAGATTTGGATGAAATTTGGCACATGGGTAGACCATGACCTGGATTCGGACATAGAATGCTTTTTATCCCGATATTCCCACAGGATCAAGACTTATGCGAGTGAAACCGCGGGGCGCAGCTAGTATTTTATAATTTTATCATGACTGGCTAGCAGCTCTGTCAATCATGAGATACAACCATTCTGATACAGAGCAATATGAAACTTAAAATTACTTTTGACAAATCGTATTTGTTGACAAAGTGAGTAAGTAGTAGGTTAGTAGTTTAGAAAGCCTCATACTTCAGAGACAGTTATGATAATTTGTTGCAGATGACACAAAAGTCATCATCGCAGTTTGTTCTGTTTATGTAGATAATGGGATGTATTAAAATGGCCGCAGATACCCTGAGCATTCCACACAGCGAAATGGTAAAAATAACAGGATGAACGCTATTTCACAGTTGTTTCGTGTTGTAACTAAACTTGGCCAAGTGTGAGTCGGACTCGTACACGAAGGGTTCCGTACCACAGGTACAATATTTGACAATACGTTGGTTACTTTAGTAAAAAAAAAAACAGGATTTTTGTAGGGGGACCATAAGAATCCTGTTTTTTTTAAATCCTCTAAATGTTAACTTTATTTTATTTTTATTATTTGTTGTTATAGCGGCAATAAAAATACACAATCTGTGAAAATGTCAACTATCTACCTATGCTGCCCTGCTAAGCCGAGCCAATTAAATTCTCATTATGTAGGTAACGTAAGCTAATATTATTTTCAACACCACCGTCACGCAGCGACTTACGAAAACATAGACTAAACTGTGTTTGTTTCAGTATTATACATCAGAATGTTGTAGAAATTCTGCCTGGAACTTACAGCCATAGATCTTAGAATCAAGACGTTATTATAATAACGACGAATTATTATAATAAATCTAGAGCGAAAATTAAGGCGAACTTAGGCAGAGACAAAAACCCATTGAGTAAAGAATGTTGCAGATTTCTTCATTGATGAGTCCGTGGTGCCAGTGAAAAGTTTTTTTTTGATGCATCTCTCAGGTCTACCTAGGAGCTTGTCGGCTGATTAGTAAATTTAGGCCTCTAGCCAGGACATAAAATTATAAACGACGCGACTACACGCTAATTGCACCCCCTGTGGAGTACGGATCTCTGTTTAGCGCGCCGATGGGGAGGGCAACAACGGAAAGGCTTGATCGGAGCTTAACTGTGAAATGACAGCTACATGAGATACTTAAGTTTGACATTTAGATTAGTCGCGCCGGAAATCCCGTTGGTTTGGGGTAGTAACCCAGTTTCCAGCATTAACCGATCGTGTCAACTCTTTACTTACATTAAAAACGCGTATTAAAAAGAGTTACATGACGTGGTCTCAATGAAGCGGGCTTTATATTAAGAAAATGAAAAAATATAGGTAGGTATATATAGCAATTTTATAGACACAGATTTTTGACACAGAAAAAAAACAAAAAAGCCGATAAAAGGCGATGGCTGAACTATAGCCGATTGCTAGAGTCCGCTCAAGATAAGTCTGCGCGCGGCTGAAATCGGAACTAATGCTGCCCTCTTGTCTTTTATGTAGGGTCAAATTAAGTATAGAATTACTTAATTAATTAACATTAATATAAGATTAATAATCAATCAATCTGCCTAGCCTTGTCCCAACTATGTTGGGGTCGGTTTCCAGTCTAACCAGATGCAGCTGAATACTGTATTTTACATGGAGCGACTGCCTATCTGATCTCCACAACCCAGTAACTGGGTAATACGACAACCCTTGGTAAGACTGGTTGTCAGACTTTTGGGCGTCTGACGACCCGTAACGACTGTCAAAGATCCATAATGACAGCCGTGACCAACGGCTTAACGTGTTTTCCGAAGCACGGAGGATTCTCGCTATGTTAAGATGGCACCCATCCACAGACCAACCCCGGCAAGCGTAGCTTAACCTGATGGATCGAACCGTGCGGTTGTTATTACTAGGCCAGGAGCTCCTCTAATATAAGATTAATAATATTAAGACTAAATTATTAATTATAGATTTAATATTTTAAATATTACAATATAGAATTAAGCACACCAGCGCTACCAGTCGCGCGCAGACTAATCTTGCGCGCCCTCTAGCAATCGGCTTCACAGATAGATTAGCTATGAAAAGTTGCATGACAAGTACAAACTAAATAGTTTTACAACGGTATACATTTGGTGCGTTGCTGAAATCGAAACTAACGCAGCCATCTTGTTTTTTAATACAATTTCTGCGACAATTTCACAAATGTTTACCAATAACGCCCCCCTGTCAATGTCATTCGAGTGCCAAAATCCTTGTAGGTATCTCTACATTGGCATATCTCCTTTCATTCCATGATCTATGCTAATGCCATATCTTAATGTGTCGTAACTCGTATGCCACACTATTTTGATAAGTAACAGTCGCGCGGCGGCTGTTACGTCGTCGTTAAGCATATTTGAGGCTTTGTTCCCTCGAAATAATTATAGTAAGTATGAGATTTTGTTGTGGGATTACTTTTCTCATCATGTTTTCAGGGTACTGTTATTTCTGGCTGTTGTTAGAATTCTTTTTTGACTACCTAATGGATTTTACTTAACTTGGTTTTTTGAATATTACTACACTTGCTGCGCCCCGCGGTTTCACCCGCATAAGTCTCGATACCGAGAGAATATCGGGATAAAAAGTATTCTATGCCCTAATCCAGGTCATGATCTACCCGTGTGCCAAATTTCATTCAAATCTGTTCAACCGTTTTAGGGTGAACAGATTTGCAGCAAACAAAGAAATTAAGTCACTTTTGCATTCACATGTACTCGTATTATTAGTTAGGATTAGGATCGGTTGCAACTTTTTACTTATGTTATGTCGCTATTATGTATGCTGTACATATTTTATGGGGCTCGTGGCTAAGTGATAACAGCCGTACGACTAGATTGAAGGTTAAGCTACGCTTTCCGCGGTCGGCTCGTGGATGGGTGACCATCCATTACAATATCGAGACCCGTCTGTGCTTCGTAAAGCACATTTAGCTGTTGGTCCCGGCTGTCATTTGTAGATCAGAAGCCCAAAAGTCTAACAACCAGTCTTACCAAGGGATATTGTGTTACACAGAAACTTTTTTGTGAAAGTCATTTAGGCAGTCGCTCCATGTAAAATACTGGTATTCCGCTGCATTCGGTTAGACTGGGAGCCGACCTCAACACAGAAGGGAAAAGGCTTGGCAGATTGATTGTCCGCAATTATGGTAAATGGATTAGATTCCGCAGTGCAATAGGCCGGGTTTATTTTAACGGCTAAACATTGTCCGTCGTATTACAAAACAAAGTTATTTTCAGAGCCAGGCTTAAACCATGAAGCCACTTTTGAATTTCGATCTTTATTCCTACTACGGTAAAGTTCTTAATACAAATCTGATTACTTATTCCGGATAAGTAGTCAGTTTTGTATAAAGAGAGGCAATTCCCGTAATTTTAAGAACTGTCACAGTCTGATCTCTGTCTCAATCTGTCAAACATACATTTAATTTCCCTACATTTGACAAATTTTTGACATTGAGTGTTGCTGAGAGAGATTGCGAATCTACGTTTTTAACTACCGGAATTGGTTTTCTGTATTTCAATCACAGTTACGTTTTTATTAAAAAACGGGCTCGTGGGATTTGTGAACTTTTTGTCCCTCAATCCCCATCAATGGGGATTTGTGGACAAAAGTTCACAAATCCCCATTGATGGGGATTAGTGAAATAACCTGTTTAAACTATGTCGAAACCAAAACCTTGTTTTGTAATAATAAATTAATTAAGTAACAATAAAAAAAGCCCTTTTTTCATGCAAATTTACAAAGCTTTATAGATTTCAATGTTTATAAAAATAAAATATAAGTATTGATATTCACAAATCCCCATTGATGGGGATTAGTGAAATGACCTGTTTAAACTATGTCTAAACCAAAACCTTGTTTTGTAATAATAAATTAATTAAGTAACAATAAAAAAAGCCCTTTTTTCATGCAAATTTACAAAGCTTTATAGATTTCAATGTTTATAAAAATAAAATATAAGTATTGATATATTTTGATTTTATAATAAATTATATTGTTTGTATTATTGTTTTGTAATAGGACCGTATAATCACAGTATAATAAATTGTACTGTTGCACAATTCTCGTGTTATAGTCATGTCAGTTCTTGCTTTGAGGAAAAACGACTGGATAAAAGGATTTTTAGTTTTGTAAATCTCAGTAGTGAGTAGCCTACTATAGCTGTAGTAGTCAGTCTAAGGTCGGATCCAAGAATGAAGCAACTGAAAACAAAAGGTGACTTTCAAGTATCAAATAGGTACTACGCGTAAGGCTAAGTACTCTGTGAAAATTCAGCGTAATGTTCGTCTATATCTACATATATAACAGAGAATGGTGTGTCTATCTCGTTATTATCAGGTATATTTGAACGACTGTGGGCGTACATGGGTGAGTAGTGTTGGTTATTGCGAAATAGAAAACCCGTTTGCAGTTCAGATCAAATTATAATTCACGATCAAATTATTCACACTAGCAATACACACTCTTTAGGTACACAACACAACTATTCGAAACGCGCGACAGATTTTAAACGTCTTCGCTGCTTGACCGCCACCCATGAAGTTTGCTCAGCTCCAGTTCCGGCCGGTCCGAGCGTTATACTGTAGACTCTGTCAAACGCCGCGAGGCGGCGCTGGCGTCCCGATTAGTCAACTCAGTAACGTATTTCCGACATATATATATATTAAATTAAAGTCCCTATATGCTGCACCGGTTGACGTCATCACGTCAACGCCGGCTGTCGCTGAAAACCAGCGTTGGGGCCCTGTCTCGCGTAGGGTCGCAGCATTAAGCTGAGCGATGGCCGTTTTGCGTGGATATGACGCATATTTTCCCCCAAATTGTTTATTTTTGTGTTTTGTTCTTTCTTTGCGTCATGTGTACCGCAAATAAACGTATTTTCTTTCTTTCTTTTCTTTTCCCTTTTCGTGTTTGTCTGTATGTCCGCGTTGTTCGTCTAAACCACGCAACAGATTTTGATGAGATTTTCACCATTGTTAATTTATTCCGGAAGGTTTATATGTGTTTATTACGTTATTATCAAAGTAACATATAACTTAGAAATCTCGATGTTTTTGTCAAGTAGTGAAAACAGTGCGAAACAGAAGCGGGTCGCTAGTTTAAAATAATATCGTTGTTAATTAAAGTTAAGAACACCAGAATTTGTATAGTCTTGGCCTAGACAGAAATGTACATAGTGCTACATCAACGAAAATGTTTGAAGTGTCTAGAGTCTAGACGAAACTTCTAAAGTACATACCAACCTATTTCTAGCGTGACCCAATTTTCGCAAAAATTTAGAATTAAATAACACAGCATAATCAGCCTATAATGTTCCCACTGCTGAGACACAGGCCTCCTCTCTGTGAGAGGGAGCGGGCCGTAATCCACCACGCACGCTGAGTGCGGTTTGGTGGATGTCACATGTCTTCGAATATTTGGGTTCTAGGACATGTCGGCTTCCTCACGATGTTTTTTTTTAGAGCAGTGGCGATGAAATTAAATACACAAAGTAAAATGTCTGCCTGGGTACGAACTCAGGACATACTCGTAAGTCGCGGCTGATACCACTGGGCCACCACTGCTCTCTAAATAATACAGGCTGTTTCATTTTAAATGTTACGCAAGTAGGTAGATAGAATAAAAAGGTCTTGAAATTTTTTGGGTGTAATAACTAACTTTTGCCCGCGACTTCGACCTTGTGGATGGATGTATTTAAACTTTTGTTGGATTGCACCATGAAATTAATTAAGCAAATTGACTACAAACTTAAATTGTCTATACATTCAAATTACAATTGTCATTCTTTGATGTATGAAATGGTTATAACACGGGAGTGTCAATTTGCTTATCAATTAATTTCTATGCATGTTATAATATTTTTTTATGGATTCGTAATTTACCCAGGAGTGGGATGATGTAGGCTAACAGTAACATTTATTTGTTCCTTTATGTGCCATTACAATCTGTCATAGAACAATAAGCCACTGTGTTGACCAACTTCGAGTCTATTTGGTCGCCATAACGTGGTGTTTGTCATTGGTTTTAAAGTATAGGTAATTAATAATAAACAAATATTAAGATAAAATCTTCGACATAATTTAAAAAGGTATTATGTTAGAAGCCTGTACTAGGATAAACTTGTATCACAGGTGCAATGAGCTCACACTTTATGATAATTGTAGGACAATAAAATTCTTAACAATATTTAACAACGTCTTGAAATAATGTCAAAATTTTATTTCAATTACCTAATTAAATAAAAAAAAAACAATTACAACTATGTACTTTCAACACAGGGTTAGATTTTATTAAACATTTTCTTAGTTTACTTTGACAGCACCTATTAAAGGTAACTACAAAAAAAAAAAAAAAGCTATTTTAGTTTATGTGATTTCACTGGAATTTTAATTTTCAAAAAGATAAATCAAAATCAAACCAAACTTAATTTAAATGTAATTTTCTAAAATAAATCATCATTTATTTTACATTCGTTGATGGACGCTACCCCTCGGGGGAAAAACCGATAAAAATATTTAAATTTCAAAATGTAGATTGCTTTTTCATTTAAAAAATATGGTTATCCAAATGTTTGACATGATATTTTTTTGTAAATGGGAATTTTATTCGTTACAGATTTTGAATTTGATTTTTCTTTTGAGATCTTTTAACTTGAGTACAAGTGTGATATTACTATCGGGAACCGACCCCTCCGTGCGCCACTGGGACTTTACGTCTAGAAAATAATAACCATGTAATGGATTTGTAAAGTATAATGTCCCCCTCAAAGGAACTGTGATCCCTCTTCGTATTTTAGATAAAAGTTATCACCGATCCACAGACTTACCAACAGTACGTCTACCATGAGATGTCATTGAAAAATTACTCGCTAGCGTATTAACGTGGATCAAATTGATTTCGATAATGCTTGCACCATGACATTTACGGAATCTTACGCAGGCGTTTTTTTTTTTTTTGGTTGGGATATTATCAAACAACTTCTCCCGCTCTGTGCGGAGCGGGAGGGCGTGTCGCGTGACTCTTACTGACTAAAACCCATCCGGGTTCTTTCAGTCGCCTGAACGTTGACGGACAAATTAGTTTTTTTTTTTTTTTACCCAGGCATCATCCCTATTCAGCGGCCACTAACATATTCCATGCTAAATAAGCTCTTCCAGACATTATTTTGACTAAAAATCTTATTTCATTTTAATGTAAACAAAATAAATGTTTCACACGTCAAAATGCTTGTGAGTTACGTAACTATTATCGCAAGCGTATTTTTCGATAGCGTCTGTCGAATTTGTGACTCATGGTGCCGTTTTGTATGGTGCAAGCTGAAAAACGTTAGTGACTATTGAATAGATTACGTTAGGTTTCTTATCTATCAAAATCGAAAGTGCTCATGGTACGAATTTTAACAATTTCTGTGACCGCTAAGAGCGCTGCACAATATTTAATATAAATCATTTACAGAGACACTAGCTAGTTTTGGCTGTGTAAATTCATGGTAGAGGCTCAGATCTATTCCCTAAAATCTTACCGTAACAAGTTTCGTGAAGTGAGCTTGCGGTGAGCTGTCAATAGTGTCAATGTCAAACAAAGAGAGGTGTAATTTCACGGTAAGATTTTGACAATAGATCGGCTGTTGTAGTTTAGTTTGACCGGGACCGCTGTTTCGCGCCTTAGGAATACGCGGCGAGGTGGGGGGCAGTGTTGACGAATGAGGGGTGGGCAGGACGCCGCTCGCCGTGAGTCTTTTTAATTTTTGTCACTACACGTTCTTTTAAACGAAGCAAATGACTATGTTACGATCGTGGTAGGTGGCATTCTGTAGTTTCTGCCTACTCCCAAGGGATAAAGGCGTGACTTTATGTACGTTAATTAGATGATTTGAAACTATTTTGGTTCTGAGGAAATATAAAAGGTCCCATTAAAAATAGATGGACTTATTTTAACACAGCGTTCAGTACGTCTAACCAAAGATATCCAAGCAAAAAAACACTGATTAAAGTGATTTTATTTTGATCTAAAATAATAAATGGCATTGGGTAACCAACATTTTTTTGTATATTTTCGTTAGCTGATTTATTTTTCTTGTAAGTATCTAATGCATTTTTCTTATATATTTTTTTACCATTGTCCTTATTTTGATGGTCTGAATGATTTCTAAAAGATTGTCCATCTATTTTAATGGGTCCTTATATAAACTTGGTATAGGATCTATGAATATAATTTGTCCTAAAATCAAATACAACTAACAGAACTAACTGTTATTGACATTAATTTGTTTCCTGAAATATTATTTCGATCAAACGTTGGTATTCTGACACCTAACCTAACTCTTCCATTAGTGTAACTATACACTGCCAGCCCGACATACGTAAAGCTGCACCTGCCAAAAACGCAATCAAACCTTATCTCGGAACAATAAAGATGAAAGTTGCGTAAAATTTGACTACATCACTGTAAAGTTAACATGGTTTAATATCAACGTTTATGTGTTCCCAATTCCGCAGCAAAGTGCATTCTAACTTAATAAAATTAAGGTCGAAATTTCGGTGTATCGCCACACTGACCACACGAGAACCTTGTCTTATCACTCTGCCGCGGTAGAATATCTTTGAAGCCGACAAAGTGTTTTGAAATTCAATCTAGGACTGTTGTTTGTAACTACATATAATTATTTATTTATTTATTAAAAAACCAACTTACATTAACAGTTTGCACCACACAATTAGTTAATTACACACACAGTCATAAAATTAAAATTAGATTAAATTACATAAAAGTAGACAAAATTTGTTGAAATGAAATTAGTCAAGATTAGGCAAAAATTAGATAACAGTAGACAAAATTAGATAAGATTAGATATAATTGGGATAAAATAGGAATGAAATTGATTAACAAGAAACAAATTAATAATAAATACACAAACAAACAAAAACAAACAAATTAATTAACAAACAAATTAATTAATAATTAGAGATCGGATATTCGGATGCATATTTATCTAAAGTAAAATTTTGGCTAAGAAATAATGGAAGAGGCTTCTCATGTTAAAATAAATCTTAATATAAATAAATAAATCCCGGAATTCCATAAAAACCGGGAACGTACAACTACGACGGATACACGGTATGAAAACGACTTATCAGGTTCTCCCGCAATCTTCTTCTAATCGTGGAGACGCTTACAGAAGTTCTACGAGCTGATCGGAGTTGTTGCTGCAGCTCAACAGCATTAGAGAACCGATTACGTAACGACGTCGAAACAATGAAGCAATCGTCTCTATCGCATTTGCAGCGTTGTCATCCAGATCCACGTCTTTGGATGAAGCCACCAATCTTTTGGAAGCGTTGGAACACTCGTCGAAAGGAAAAACGACTCAAGTTCAGTTGCCGAGCAACATGACATTGCCGCATCCCTGATTACAGTAGTGCAATGACTTGACCAGCTTCATCTGCAGTGGTATCCATCTACAGGGATATTTTTCTTGATGTAGCTGTTCACGTGTGTTCACTTCAAAGGTGGGATAGCAAATGACCCACATTTGATTCGGGTCGCCCGTTTTTACCCTTGTAGGGTGGTGCAATTAGTGGCCATTGTAATGCGTATTTTGAAAACATTTTTTTTTAACGTTACGTGCTAATGAGGTTTGTTGTGTTTAGGAAATCTAACTGTTTTTAATTTAAAGATTGCTAAACATACTTTCAATTGATACCAATATTAATTGGGTTTAATGTATTAGTTGATGGCGTGACATGCTTGAAACTTATTTTCGGAGAGGTGCGATTTTTGTGACGCCGAGTGTACATTAGATTCTATAATCAGAACTCTAAATTTGTCGATCCCGAAATCCCGGGATTTTTTGATACAAAATGTGCATGCAACACCTCAACTTTAGGTAAATATGCATCCGAATATCCGATCTCTACTTATAAATAATATATAACATATATACTCACGCATTCTTTCCAAGGAGGTAGAAAAAAAATACAAAAAGCCACCTGCTGTGATCCTTGCAGCCTTTGATCCTTCGACTAGAATCAATTCTATTTTGTGAAAAATTGACGTTCCAAAGTGCCTCTTATGTGCCTTATTGAAATAAATTGTTTGACTTTGACTTTGACTTTGCATACTCCTTTTGCTTCATTTAGATTCATACATCGGTCGGTCATACACGCACGCCAGTCCTACGCACCTGACCTTTCTGAAGAACATCGCCAATAAGGTTACTATATTATGACCTTCTAGGGCGTCCACTCCCGGCATTCCCCCTTTCCACTCACATCTGCCGTTTATTATACATACCTTTTGTTAGTCGCCTTTCATTTATCTTCTCAATATGACTAAACCATAATATATGCATACTCTTTTAAATTTTTGCCGCTACATCTTCTATCAACTAATAATTATGTTTAAGAATTTCCTTCGGGACAACCCTAGTACGGTTATTGTAAACACGTTTCATCCCTTATAAACAACCTTTTCCAGTATTTTTCGCCATAAACTAGGAAACTTAAGTAGGGATGACCTTCAAGGGTAAATATTTTTCCTATTATGTTCAGGCTCTGTTATTCAAAAACAGATTTGAGAAAATTACATTTTATATCTTTGGTAGACACTGGTAGCCGTCCAGTAAAATACTAAAGTTAATATTTTTCTTGTTTTGTTTGACATCGTGTGTTTGACCAGAGGGCCTAGACAAGTAAGAGTGCCAATCGCTTTCAAAGCGTTTCATATTTCCACAACGAAGAATTGACATAAGCTTTTCGTCAATCCAATACATTTTTGACTTTTCTATCATCATTATTGCTGATAGAATGGGCTTGTATCCCTCAAATTAATAATTTATCAACGTAGAATAAAAATTGTGTGTCCCAGCTCCGACACACGACTGGAGTACGATTGTCTTTGAATATGCAATATGCAAAGAGAGTAAATAAAAGCATCTCTTAACCCCCCCCCGCCCCCTAATACAAGTATACACGTACTATAAATAAATAATTAAATATACAAATAGTGATTTCAAAGTAAAAGGGTGCGTAAGGTACGTTGCACAGAAAAAACTTTCCCACTTGCGTTTATTCTGAAAGTGGGCAACGTCGCAAATAGATGTCAAATATTTTGCTGTTTTGATTAACTTGGCAATATTACTGTTTGGAAATAAGAACTGAGGCTAACTAGCGAACTAGAATATTAATAATGAATTACAAATATAACACTAAATTTTATGTTGTAACCGTCTTAGATGTATAAAAGGTACTTGGAAAGTTTCCAAATACTTTTTTTAGATCTAAAACCAAATATTAGGTGTTGCGAAATTAATTATTGCATTTCACTAGTTAGCCACATTTTTTTTTTTCCATACAGTAATATTGCTAAATTTATCAGAACAGGTAAATATTTGACAGCTATTTGCGAAGTTGCAAACTTTTAGGATAAGCGGTCTTAGCGCTTGTATAAATTTCACTCCCTATAAATTTGCCATACCTAGAGGTATATACTTATATGAAAATCAATTCTTAAGGTGTAAACTTCAAAATGCACGTTCTGTAGTTTCTACCTACCAAAATTTGCGAAAAGCGCGTCAGTTTATATTATCTCATTTATAATCACCGCCCACATACGTACTTAAGTAATTTGATTTTGGCTCCAATCCCCAACAACAACAATAACAAACACTAAGTACAAACAAAAGAAAACACTAGGCCAGAACTGTTGGCTCACAATAACTTGATAAAACTCCACGAGCTACGTTTGAATAGAAAACTTTGCGCTGGTATCAAAAGACTAATAAATCTAGTCAGCGCTAGTTACTGAGAAGGAGCTCATTGAATCCTGTTCAAGTTGCTACTTAAGTATTGGTTCTTGGACTGCTGCAATCAAATGCGGGTTGATTACTTTACTGTTTCTGTTAGGCCTTGAAATATACTCGTGCTTTTAATAAGACTACGTTCACGTCATGAGGACAACGAGTATAATAAAATTATATCGACGAGATAAGAGTAATACTTAATAGCCAGGTCAGTGCATTTATAAAAAAGACTACTAGCCTACTATTGGTGGCGCGTGTGTGAGATCATTCGGTTCCCTACAAAATGGTTGAGCTGGGTATGTTGTGACACGCGTCATGTTCGTGAACGGGCGCCGTCAGTTGAGACTGGTCATCTCTTATCTGTCAGGGCTTATTTCTATTTTTATCTTATATTTTGAATTGTTTATGTTTTTTTTTTACATTGTTCTCACATATAGAAGCAACAAGAATAATGTACCCGGATTTTGTAATATCTATATTTAAAAGAGTGTCCTTGGAGTATCTTGCCTATTCTTCTTGAATTGGATTTGGAATGGGCAACTAGCTTCAACTTTCTGACTAACTGACCAGTTCTTTGACAATTCAAAAGTGCCATTAAATGGTGACATAAATAACATAAATGCTTTGAGTTTGATTTTGATTGTCCCAATGTAGCGCAAAGGCTCTTTTCAAACAGAGAAGGTACGAGCATTGATCACCACGCTTGCTAAAGACAGGTAACCTATAACCGATATCAGTAATGTCGAAGATAAACTCACCTTAAGTTCATATGAATTAAAAAGTCATTTTGGTACTTGCCCGGATTTGTACCCACATTTTCGTGCTTGTCTTTACCACATAGCCATGACGAAATAAAAATTTAATTCTTTTGCCGTTTAGCATTTCGTGAATGCCTTACAGTCGGTCAAAACAGAGGATTTACTGTCGTTAGTCTATTGTGAAAGATAGATGGCAACCAATATTTCATTACATATTTTAGCGCACGTTTGGATTACTGAAAACAATGAATAAATATCTTTATAGTTATCATTTATAATCATACTACCTCTTAACAATTGCAAAAACAGAACAAATAAAAGCTAGCAGTGTACATCTAAAGGCTAATAAAGCAGTGGGTGCACAAGTTACTCTGTGCCTCAGTCTGCGTCTCATTGAAATAAACTGCATTGAATTATACAGCTCTGGAGACCCTACCATAGGAAAACTACGTGCACGCCTAGCTATATTATTTTTTATCTCATTAGTTGACAAATACACCAATGTATCGTCCCCCGGAAAACACGTTAAGCCGTTGGTCCCGGCTGTCATTCGTAGATCTTTGAAATTCGTTACGGAAAGTCCAAAAGACAACCAGTCTTACTAAGGGGTATCGTGTTACTCAGTAACTGGGTTGTGGTATTCAACTGCATTCGGTTCGATTGGAAGCCGACCCCAATATAATTGGGAAAAGGCTAGGCAGATTGATTGAGTTGAAAAATGCACCGATGGTCCACTAAATGGAAAGTGGCTGATGAAAACCCGCAATACCAAGGGTGTTTCCGTCTCTTCGCCTATCTAGGAGACAAAAAAGTGGCCAAGTGCGAGTCGGACTCGCCCATGAAGGGTTCCGTAGCAGCAAGTAACATAATATAAAAGTTCTTGTAGTTCGTTGTAACTTTGATCGATGTTTACGATTTAAGACGTATTAAAAAAAAAACTACTTACCTACTAGATCTCGTTCAAACCAATTTTCGGTGGAAGTTTACATGGTAATGTACATCATATATTTTTTTCAGTTTTATCATTCTCTTATTTTAGAAGTTACAGGGGGGGACACACATTTTACCACTTTAGAAGTAATCTCTCGCGCAAACTATTCAGTTTAGAAAAAAATGATATTTGAAACCTCAACATCATTTTTGAAGACCTATCCATAGATACCCCACACGTATGGGTTGGATGAAAAAACATTTTCGAGTTTCAGTTCTAAGTATGGGGAACCCCCAAAATGTATTGTTTTTTTTCTATTTTTGTGTGAAAATCTTAATGCGGTTTACAAAATAAATCTACTTACCAAGTTTGAACAGCATAGTTCTCTTATAGTTTCGGAAAAAAGTGGCTGTGACATACGTACGGACAGACAGACAGACATGACGAATCCATAAGGGTTCCGTTTTTTGCCATTTGGCTACGGAACCCTAAAAATGAAGAGTTCCAGTCATTTTCATTATAATGACGCTCGTTTTTCACCATGCTCTAAGCCTCCACTCGGTACATGGAGATGCAGTCGATGATGATGTACGCTTCCCTCGAAAACCTAATCTGTTCGCCCAAGGCTTGAAAACTCCCCGGTTTAAACTTGGTTATCGGGTCGGGAAACACAAACTCCGGTAGAGAGTTTCACTCCTTAGCTGAACGCAGAATCACTGGCTGAGTACGGCTTCCTTATACGACGCCGGAGCTTCACCGGTGCCGGACCTCATGTATGTGTTTACGAATACCGCCCATGCGCCGCACCGCTGACGCACCGGCGCGCGGCGCCACACACCAGCTGCATCGGAGCCGCGTAGATTTTACACTCATTTTTAGTTATTATGATTTTTTTTCATCTTGCGGTCCAGCGCCGGTGCGGTTCCAGAGTCATGTACAGGAAGCTTTAATGTTAAAATCTGCTCTACAGTTTATGCTGGCCAGGCACTACAATATTCATGTAAAGCCTGCTTGTGTCATAACCCATTCGACATCGCACAGAATGAGTTCGAGATGACTTCAAGAAGTACCACAAAGGAGGCAGCTATTTGTCAGGTCGCGGTTACATGGCGAAATGTTTCGCATTCAGTCAGCCCTGCTAGAGGTGACGTAAATTTAATTTCCTTCATCTCAGCAACTTAAAAGACGGAGCAACTAATAAGTATAGAATAGTACAAGATATATAAATAAACGTTTCAGAGGCGACAAATTAGTGTGGTCTCTGCAATTTGTCCGCAATCCAATTTGAGGGTATTTTTGAACTACAAGGAGACTGCGTTTTGTATATAAAAGGACTTTCTTCGATAAAAGGTGGTCTGGGTAGATTATTATAGATATAAGTGGTTGGTGGTAAAGTTGCTTTAGTTTTTATTATAGAAGACGAAATATTACGAGGTGTTGGTCATTAAACTAATAATTACGATAACCGACTTTTAATGATTTTAAACTGAAGATCACGTCTAAACGAGTAGTGTTAATAATTTGGAAGAAATATGTCTTAAATGAGAGCTTTTCTTATTAAATGAATATTTAAGATTATGTTGCTTTTACATAGTGAAATTAATTTGTAAAGTTGTCTAACGCGGATAAAAAACTGAGAATTACGCAAAATCCCTCACGCAGAAACCTTCACCATTTTAAAGATAATTTAATTATTGATCTTTTAGTATAGGTACATGTTTTATTAAAATACCTTTTGTTTTATGTATAATAAATTAATAATGTGTCTGATTTGGGACAGCGCTCCTTGTTGGGCGAGTCCTATTACTGGCTGGACGTACGACGCGTTACGTGAGCTCAACACAGAATACGCAAGCTAACCACTCAAGGTCACTCAATTTTATTCAATTTAAACTTATCTCAAATTTAATTCCTGAAAACGTTAGTTTATAATCAAAATAACTTTCAAACGGCTACATTTTATTATGAAAACATCTTTGAACAACAAACGCTGACTGTTATATTGGACTGGACTCGACTCCTTTCGACTTTAAAGCGTGTCCAACTGAAGAATAACTCAAAAAAGTGTCCAATAGGGTTGCACAATCACGTTGCTTCAATTCAGTACATGACAAGTTAGTTCATCGAGGTACACAGGTTTGTCGAGGCTTGGTTCTCCCGTAGTTTTGGTTTCTTTAACGTCCGTTAACTAAGTCTTCACTGACAAAAGAAAAAGCCAACTCCCTATAATATCTTTATCTCGGAGCTCTGGATCAAATCGAATTTAATTGGAAGTTTTGTCAAACTGATATAATTTCAATGCAAGCAAGTCTCAAAATGGCACCAAATTGGAATAAAATTTTGATTGAATGTTGATGTCAACAGCTCGTCAATTTTATTGGTTGTGTGTGTGTTAATTCAAATATTACATGGGTCTTATTTATTTAAGTTAATATTTATAATAATATTTTTATTACATTACAAATTTAAGAGCTATTACTGTGTCGTAACAGATATGTTATTGTATATTTAATTAGATAGTTATTTAATGAAAGGTTGCGTTATTGTTAAAGTTACTCGTATATTTTTTATTTTATTTTTCCTAAGGTATGTTTCTATAATAATGTTATTCTTCCTATACCTACCTATATTATAGAACTTAAAGTTCCTAATAGTTTTAAATTGTAAATATATTTTAATATACATATAAATACAGTATATTTATAAGAGACCTCGCTATCGTATTAGGTGACCAGTAATGATAATTCTATGGGAGAGATAAATAAATTAATAAAAATTACTGGCGTAGGTCCACTATGAGGTAGGTACGTCTGCGTATGTTGTTTATGTTAGAATAATTATGAAGCCAAAACTTTTTACGGCTGGTTAGCACCATATTTAGCACTAAGGCGGTGCAACTGTCCCCTTTCACAAACGACTACATTTACAAGAACATGCATTGCAGTATATCAAACGTTGAAAGTCAGTCGTTTTGGCGCACAATAGCATCTGGTTTGCAAAGGCGATCGGATTTGTGATCAAAGGATGTGGAAGTATTGGTGATTCGAGATCTAAACGCTTACTGAGATTTTCAAGAGAAGGGTCGAATGGATTTCAATTTTTGACCGGTGCCTACATTGATTTTCTGATACATTTTATAACTTTGGTCCAGTGGTCTCAAGCACGAATGCTGAGTTCACAGGTTCTGGTTGAATTCACAGCACCGAAATTACGTCACACACTTTGCATTAGAATTCAAAGAAAATTTTTGTTTGAATTTTTTTTGGTAGTAAGTGGCGTAATATGTACTACATACTCCTCTGCCTTCCCTTCGGGGAATATAGCCGTGATGGTTAATAATATGCAGTATGTTAACTAACGAAGGGCGTTCCCGTAAACCCGCAATAGTATAGCGCCCATACAATCTAAAAACGACACGCGTGTTTCTCAACGAGGCATCCTCAGGATGACGATTGACTTGTTGCAAACCCGGACGCGACGTGCTACCACGTCAAGCGTCGAGAGCAGAGTAAAACCAGGCAGTGTGCTTACAGGGTTCTTTATGACTCTTTAGGAACAGTTAAGCGGATTATGTTACTAAATATACATCGTTTATTGTATTTTATTAAATAATAAAAAGGTCAAAATTAAATACCCCCTTGTTTTTTTCGGCGTTCTTTGCTAAATATTGTACGGTGGTACTGAAACCTTTGTGTTCGAGTCCGACTCGCACTTGGCCGGTTGTTTACCTACAGCTAACATCCTAGATTTATCATTTACCTAAACTAAAATGACCTGGCTTCCATTCTGACTCCCGTATGACATTCACAACCGAGTTACTGGGCAATAGGGATGTCCTAAGCTTAAACCGGCTGTCAAAACTTTCCGGTTTCTGACTACCCGGGATTAGGGCTACACAGGTATTGTTATGACGACTGGAACCGACGGCTTAGTTTGCAATCTGGCACTTTTGAGACATCGCAATGTATTCACGTACCTTAGCATAATCAGCCTATAATGTTCCCACTGCTGGGACACAGGGCTCCTCTCGGTGAGAGGGAGCGGGCCGTTATCCACCACGCGGGCCCAGTGCGTTTTATTGTTGTGGAAGTGCACTTTTAAGTTTATCTAAAAGTCCTTTACTTTACTTAACACAACAAACACCAGGACTGTAATCTTAGAAGGGTTTTGCAGAGGTGTACGTGTAGTACCTAGCACATTTCGCCGGTTATATTTAAGTCCCTTGTAATAGAGGCGAAAAACTATTGCCTTCAACCGGGTACAAATCTAGACTCTGGGTTGCTACTGAGAAATTCCTGATGAAAATCCCAATAACACTTAGCCCAACCCGGCAGCTATTTGCGACGTTGCCAACTTTTAGGATAAGCACTCTTAAGGTGTGTCCAAACATTGAGCGGCAAGAGCAGCAACACGCGGCGTTTGCAGGAAACATTTCTGCCGCGCTCTAGTTAGGACTAAACCGACGAATGTTTACGCGGCAGAGTACTGCCGCGTAAAACATTCGCGTCTCGGATGTGCCGCGCGGTAGCGCGGCACATCCGAGACGCGCACTTCAGTTAGCATCAGAACTAAAATGAAAGCGGTTGCGTGTGTCGTAGCTTTGCTTATTATTCAAAAATTGCGAAAAGGACTAAGAAGAATAAAAATCCTAACTAATATTATAAATGCGAAAGTGAGTTTGTTTGTTTGTTTGTTATGATTTCACGCTGAAACGGCAGAACGAATTTGGATGAAATTTGGCACAGGAGTAGAACTTGAGCTCAAGAAGGATATAGGCTACTTTTCATCCTAGATCGCAGATGAAGTCGCGGGTAAAAGCTAGTAAAACTATAAAAGAGGTTTTATACTTCTTGTTGGCTCCAGTGCAGAAATACGTCCAAACACAATTACTGACCAATGTTTACTAAAATTTTTTGTGCGCGGCAGTTATGTAGACAGAAGCGTTCGCGCGGCAGTCGTTCAATTACAGCGCGGCAGACCCCGCGCGGCAACCGCGATCGACACGATTGCCGCTCAATGTTTGGACACACCTTTAAATAGCTCCTGTTTATGCCTGGTAACATAACATAAAGCACCGTATCGGAAGCACCTTACGGCTGCTTCCGATATTATTCATTGAACAGAACATACTCACAGGCAAGTGTACAGAAAACCTCACTATCTTATCGATATAACATATCTATCCTACCTGCTCAGCGCTCGCAGCTGAGAGGCACCCGACTCCGTGCAGGATGTTTTGATGTTAGACGACAATACGGAACCGCTTGCGATCCGATTTACAATCAGAGAGGCTTTATTATGTAGGTACAGTGTACGTATTTTAAATACATTTTGGTTAGTCTAAGAGCCAATTCTTGTATTTAAATAACGTTCAAATCCAAGTCGCAAACTATTGTCAGGGACAATTAATGTTAAAAAAGTTGAATCCATGTTCTAAGGTTGCCTGGAAGAGATCGCGGAAAGCGATAAGGTCGCACATTGTATATTTTGTAGTGCTTAATTATAATTTTTTTGTTATATATTTTTATGGTGTACAATAAAGTGTATATAAATAAATAAAAAAAAGGAAATTTGAGGTAAGATTGAGAGCTTAGAACGCGACCGTTCTTACATACATAAGCGGGAATTGCCACTCTGATTGATTTTCTGTCGTCTTGGTCCCACATGCGACGGTCTCAGTAGGTATCTTAAATTCATCTGTTTTTGAGTTTACTCCTTAAGAATCAATTTTCATATAAGGCCCCGTATGGAAATTTTATGAGGAGTCAAATTTATTCGAGCTTTAACTTAAAAAATACAAAAGACGACTTATATTTAGTAACCTAATCCTAATCCTAGGTCTCTTTAAGAAATCGACACGTGTTCCACCTCTAAACGAGGCATCCACAGGATGACGATTGACTTGTTGCGAACCCGAACACGACGCTACGACGACGGACGAGCTTTAACTTGTTTAATTCGTAAATAACACGGATTCAAATTTTGAATAAGACATACTACGTATATCACATTTCGATCAAGATATTTCGGCAGGTTTTTTTTTTTTTGAGTCCTGCTTTTATTTACCAGTCGTATTATGGAGGAAACTCCAGTCGCGCGGCGGAGCTGACACACATACTTTTTTTGGTTCTAGAAGAGTTCAAAAACGAAATAAGAGGGTAGCAGATAACAATAGTGCATTCTGTCAGACACGGGCTAAACTATAGCTAAAATATTGTTTCTTACATGGGAAGAAATAATAGCAGTCCTCCAGACTGTATTTCGGCCTTGGCGGCCAATCTCAACGGAGACTAGCCTTCGGCGCGGGAGTTATTATAATTTACAAGTGTTGTGCGCAGACACAGGTGTACTATCTCTTTCCTCACTTATACACTTATATAGTTCGATGGGACGGCACACAATCCAACACAATCGAAAAGAGATCAGGCGCAGGACCAACGGTTTAGGCCCAGACTCCACCAAAGCGGAGACGAGACGAGAGGAGAGGAGATGTGTTTTAAATAACCAATAGAATTTCCTTATTCACACATCTTGTCTCCACTTAGCTTCAGAGTAGACCATTAAGCGGAGATGTATAATATTTGTACGGCGCGATCGAATCGGAGATCTGAGATGTGCCTCGCAAGCTGGCGACGGCGCGCAGCGGAGATCAGAAGAGGTGTGAGCGGCGTGCAGTGTACTGCGTCGTACCTGTTTTGGTTTAGCCAGCACACATCTCCGCTCCAGTCTAACCTATACGCATCTCCGCACAGCTGTGGTGAATACACTCTATCTGAAAAACATCTCTTATCTTCTGCGCCTCGGCCATCTCCGCACATCTCCGCTTTGGTGAAATCTGGGCCTTAACGTTCTCTCCTAGGCATAGGTGTACCACACCGCCGCATTACAAACTCCGGGCTGTTACTAAGAAATTCCTTATGGAAAACCCCAATAACACTATCAAAGAAGAAATAAGAACAACATGCAAGACCAAAGTAAGTTTCTATTTCTGCGTAATTTAATTCAGTATTTTCCTCAAATATTTTTTGAAAAGTGGTTCCACTATAAACCTCTCAAACGCTAAGCGAGTCCTATAAAAATGCATGAACAACGCTTTAACATAAATAAATATAAAAATGTCAACGTTTAGCATACTACGGCCGCTCTCTAAAGAATGCTGACACGCGTTCAGTTTGCATGGAACGAGTGCTTTTCTCTGCAGTCCATGATAAATATGTTGAAAGAACTTGGTTGTGAAGTAAAGAAAATTATTTCTGTTACTTTTATACACTAACTTTAAGCCCACGTGTGATGGTCTATCAACTAAAAGTTTTATAGGTCTAAACAAAAAATTACGAATCGAAATGAGAACCCCTCCTTCTCAGACACGTTTAAAAAAAATGGACCAAGTGCTTGTCGAATCACGTACAGTGCAGGGTTTCGTAGTTGGGTTGAATTTATTCCATGAACAAACTTAACTTTGTAGTGGAAAAACGTTCTGCCATACATCGATATACGTCACGGTCAATTCTCCAACTGTAAATGTTAGTTTATAATTGAAAAAAAACCACAAATTAAATATTTTCAGACTTTTTACTTTACATGTGTTATGAGACCTTGCTTCCTGCCAAATTTCATGATTCTAGGTCAACGGGAAGTACCCTGTAGTTTTGATTTATTTGCGAGTATCAAAATATGTCACATAAATGGCCGTATTTTTTTATTGCGTTGACTAAGAAGCTTGATTTTAGAGCTCCAAGGGATGATAGATCTACGTATTTGATATTAAATTCAACTTAATCCCTCCACGCATTCCTGAGAAAATGGGTCTTGACAGACTGACAGATAGACAGACGGACAACGTAGTGATCCTGTTTTTCCCTTTGAGGTACGGAATCCTAAAACAAGGTCTGTTTGAGGAACTCAGGCGTTATGTTATGATATGTTATTAAACGGGTAAAGTAAAGTCTATTATCGCAAAGCTACGAGTTTGAAATCTGGAAAGTAGTCATCTGACTGTTCTTCATTTCGTACGTGGGAACCACTTTTGGATACCAAATGACTTAGTAACACGTTGGGAAAGAATACGGACTTTATGATCTAAAAGTTCTTGTGCCAACACTCAGTACCTGAGCAAGCTTATTGATCAATGTCCTACCTTGTTTCATTCTTCCATTTTCGAATGAGAATAGTATTAATTGCTCTGCAATAGCAGGTAGATAGCTGTTTCTACAGTTAGAGAGGGCAGCTAAGCGCATCTTCTTTTCTGAACTCAAGGAAACAAGGCGGCTAGTTCCTCACATACAAAGACGTACAGAAAAGTCATAAATGAAGAGATGTAAAATAGCTCCGTCCCTTTGGGGGGAGTTGGCAAATGATAGGCCAGTACCATAATTGCGTAATACACGATCAATCAGAATCTGAATCGTGTTGAAAAAGATTGCTAATCCATTGCTTCATAAGTTCGACAAAAAATTCTGCTCAACAACGTAAATAACGCAATGATTGTTGTTGAACTGTCAAAATGAAACAGATTAGTCGTAATCGTTTACGAAAATGTGTTACGTAATTAGACAGCTGTTCGGTGGTGTTTGCTGAAACAAAATGTTTATGACTTTGAAAACCAGCGGCAGAGAGACAGTAGGCGACATCGCGTCAAGAGTAAACCACCCTCCAACATATATTACCATTATCATAGTACCATTCTAACGTGTCCGCACTGTACACATACCTTTACAGTCAGGATAGGTTAGATAACCCATAGCAGAGCACACGCTCGTAACCTATAGTCGTCTGAAGCAAAAATTGTCACCGTAGCCGAAATAGGCATTATTATTGAAAGAAGAAACAAAGAAAATTTGTTTATTTGCGGTAAACATGACGCAAAGAAAGAACACAAAACAAAAAAAGAACAAGTTGGGGGAAAATATGCGGCACATCCACGCAAAACGGCTATCGCTCAGCATAATACTGCGAGCCTATGCGAGACAGAGCCCCAGCGCTGATTTTCAGCGACAGCTGACGTTGACGTTATGACGTCGACCGGTACAGCATACAATGAAATATAATGAGAAATACAAATAAAATAAATATACAATAATTAATCTACATTAACACATTGCATTGCATTGTTGTCACATTGCAGAATGTTAGTGTAATATAGTTATGCTGATAATCACAAGGCTTAATAATCGCTAATACTTTAGAGATTCTTAAAAAAATTGTTACTTTAAAAGATGAATTGAACCCACCAATCTAACTGAAGGCACAATGGTCTAAAAGGGATTTAGGGTCAAAAGAGAAAAAACCGTCAAGCGTAAAAACGTCTTTAATTAAAGAATTCTTTTTAACATTTCCCTTTTTGGGGGGGAAATTTAAATAGTGCCTTTTACTGGGAACGCTTAAAGAAATCGGGTGTAAAGAGACTGGCACATTTTGGTCGTTACATAGATTATGGTAGATAGGTAGAATCGTAGGCTTTTGTGAAGTTGAAGTTTTGTTCGTTTGGCAGAGTGAGACGTTAGTACGGTTGGAATAATTAGAGGGAGAAAAGAAATGAAAGAGATATGAGTTGATATTTTGTTTGGTAGCCTTAACATTGAAACTAACTAAATTACTGAGAGTTCTAAGCTATGTACAACATTTTTGGAAGAGATGGTCGCAAACATGAGTCAAATGGCGTCGATCCAGTGCCAATCTATCAAGGTTGGAGATGTACTTGTAATCAAAGCTGCCGCCAATAAAATGGATTTTGGGAAGTGTGGAGAAAGTGCATTTTACGTATTGAATCGAGTTTTAAAACGAAATGTGTTCTTTTGTCCGTTGACAAAGTTCGAAAAACTAAAGAGGATGTTGCTTTGATGTCTTTTGAGATAGACTTGAATTGTCCTATGAGCATGGTGTATTATCGTCAACCATAGCCCTTCTAGTAGATCGTACAGGAAAGACACACTTGGCTTAGGAACCAAAAATCATAGATACTGGTTCAAACCATGACTAACGTCAGTCGACCGTTCACTGCTACGCTGGATGTGCAAGGAGAGGTTTGCTACGTTAGCTGCACAGTTCACTGCACGCATTCGTGCGTAGCGTAGCCGTAGGCTGCAGTGCACGTTCCTGCATACATATTCATGCAAAGCTAAGCTAATGCGTAGCTTAGTCATGACTAAGCTACGCATTAGCTGCTGTGGAGCGGGGCCTCGTCCAACTCCACAAATGTCAAAAATGTTTGTTCGCCTAAATCAATTAATCTGCCTAGCCTTTTCCCAACTGTGATGACTTCCAGTCTAACCGGATGCAGCCGAATACCAGTATTTTACATGGAGCGACTGCCTAATTGACCTCCACAACTCAGTAGCTGGGTAGGTAATACGATACCCCTTGGTAAGATTGCTTGTCAGACTATCGGGCTTCTGACTACCCGTAAAGACTGTCAAAGATCCAAGAATGACAGCCGGGATCAACGGTTTAACGTGCTTTCCGAAACACGGAGGAATCTCGATATGTAAAGATGGTCACCCATCCACGGACCAACCCCGGCAAACGTAGCTTAACCTGATCGATCGACCCGTGCGGCTGTTATTACTTAACCACGAGCTCCTCGTTGTTAGCCTAAATAACTAATAAAAACATGTAAGGTTTGTGTCTTCAAGAATTTAATCAACAATTTCAAGACTTTTTCATAATAATATGAAAAGTGGGTAACCCCGTTCTGACAAAAAGACAAATAGCACACTCGAGACCTAGGCGTCACGTGGCCATCTTGCCAATCTCGACAAGTCTCCTAATAACGTCATCCCCGGAGTGTTCCAGTACTTTGACATGGGTCCGACCACTTACAGCTGTCCGGAGTAATCGCGATGCCATCGATAAGGTCTTTGAGGAAACCGTTATTAGCTTCGTGTCATTTTTTCTTTTATCGGATTGATGTGGAGGAATAATTGAGGTTTGTGGGACGGGTTATGATTATTTCATTGAAGGATTGTTTGTCATGCTGATGGGGTATTGAGTTATTATTAGAAGCTTTTTTTGTTGTATCTTAAGCCAGGCCAATCATCTGTAACACCATAGTGTTTGCAATCTATTTATATAAACAATTTTTTTACAAAAAAACACAACAAAGTGAAAAATAACGACTTCTGAAATTTCTGGAAGTCGTTTTTTTTTTTTCTTGTTAAAAGTTTTTATTTTTCACTGTTTAGTTATGGTAAAACTATCCAAGCAAAGTTAACACAATTTATATGGGACCAACTTGGGAGTATACCCTTTCATACAAAAAAACAATTTTCAAAATCAATCCACAATTGTCGAAGGAATCGACGATCATAAAAAAAGAAAAAAACATACATACGTGACGAACATATAACCTCCTCCTTTTTGGAAGTCGGTTAAAAAAGAAAAGTCCTGACTGACTGACTCATCAACGCCCAGCCCAAACACCTGGACCTGGAAAGCAGAAATTTAACAAAAAGGTTATCTTTATAATGTAAACAAGGAATAAGGAAGGATTTTTCGAAATTCGACACCTAAGGGATTAAAATAGGGGATGACAGTGTATATGGAAAATCGAAATTTTTGTAGTTTAAACCATTAAACGTACCCGTGGAATATTTTCCGAGATCCACGCGGGCGAAAGGTAGTAAACTATTAAGTTGAAGTCGAATGTGAAATGCTTAAATAGCGCTACAAGGTTTTTTTGGCGCGTGGCCAAAATGGGAACTAACGCCGCCATTTTGGTTTTTCAATACATTTCACAAAACAATAGAACTAAATGTTTACCAACAGCGCCACCCTGTCAACGTCATTCAAGCGCCAAAAGATCCCGGTATAGCTGTAATTTTTTTGTGCGGTTTAAAAAGTAGGTAAGCTTGTCGTCCATTTCTAAACTGGAACACTCCATGCCGCTTGGCGCCGGAAAAACGAAAGATGTACTCCTCCGGACAAGCAATTTCACTTAGGGTCCCAATTATTACCTACAAAACATGTTGATTATGTACTAGCGACCCGCCTTTGTTTCACACGGTTATTACCGACTTGACAAAATACTTTATTATAATGTAAGTTCAATATATACAAAAGCCATCCGGAATAAATTCTTTAAATTATGGTGACAACTGAATAAAAATCCGTTGCGTAGTTTAAAAGAACAAGGTCACAGACAATCACTAAAAGCAACTAATTTATAATACTATGTATCAAACTCAAACTCAAAGCATTTATTTCAAATAAATCAATTACAGGCACTTTTGAATTGTCAAGGGGGTCGATCAGTCAGAAAGATGAAGCTAGATCCCAAAGCGTAGTAGGTACCTATGGAGAAGAACGGGCAAGAAACTCCACGGACACTCTTTTAAATCATGATAAATACATAGGCAATAGGCTCGCCTCCCTGTTACATGGGACTTAAACATATCTGTTGAAATGTGGGTCTACTATGTGTGCAATTCTGCCTAACTCTTCGGGGAATGCAGGCGTGATAATATGTTAAGTACTTATAGATGAATATGATGTTAAAGTGAAATAAATAACCGAAGATACAACTATTCATTTACAAGAAAGAAAAAAGGCGATTACAGGCATTACAAAAAAAAAAAAAATACACCTTAAAACTATAAAAACAGAAAACAAATTATTATAATGACAAAAGGGCTTCAGCTCAGCATAATGTCAGATGACAATACAAAGTGAACCACCTGACGCTGATTTTCAGCTGCAACCCACGAGTGCCATACGCTAGAATAATAAACATAGGGAAGTGTGTGTCCGTTATAATAAATAATTTAAAGATAGTATAAAAATAAAATAAAATAAAACTCATTAATTAAGATCAAATAAAATTTTGTGACATATGTACATGTGTGTGTGTGTTGTGTTGTGATTAATGAGAAACTAAACTAAATACCTAATATCTGTGTATATCCTACTTAAAATAATAAATATTTTATCTATAAATAGAAAGTACCTTCAATGCAAAATCGGGTAACTGCGTTGTTCTTCTAAACTACGAAACGGAGGTTGAAGCGGTTTTATTATCATTTAGAATACAGTTGAATGGTCCACTCTAACTTGTCAAGGTCTTAAAAATCAACCCCTTTTAAAGCTTAAAGTAACTTACAAACTTAAAAATTTAAGTAAAAGCTCTTACACACAAGTTTCCAGCCGCTTAGTGGATAGTATGACAAGACCACGATGTGTTTTAAAATTTAACATGCTATGTACCGCCGAGCTGTGTTCCAGCGTTGTTCTGTGTTTACTTCAAGTAAATCTATTAGACACTCACTTTGAAAATATTCTGTCTGCTTTATGTGGGATTTGGTAGTAGTGAGCGCGGATAGCGGGTTGTGGAATACGTTTTATTTACAGCGGAGGTAAAGAGAGGAAAGCGTTCAAAACCAAGTCTTGTTATAAAAAATCGACGTGGTTATTAACATGTTTGGAAAGGGAAGCCAAAAGGAATCGTGCTATAATTATGACGTGCCTCTAAAGTAGTCTGTAAATGAAAATGGTCCGCAAGGGTTAGCCAAAACTGTACTATGCCTTCCTCGCTACAAATAAATTGAGAGCCTGCCCCAATTGCGGCGGATGGTTACAAAAATGATTCCTGGAAGACGGGATTTGAAGTTGTAAGCGGACTATGATATGCAGCGGTTAAATGTTTGACATTATCCTCAGTTTTCTATTGACTATGACTATCCCACCTTGTAGTAAATAAAGCCGTCAAATCAAGACAAGATTATAGAAGATTTTGGGGCAAATGCGTCACTGGGACAACACCGAACGAAGTCGATTTCCGGCTAAGCATTTTTTTTTATACTGACGTTGTGTTCTGCGCCAATTTATTTGGCATCAACCGTTGGAGCATAATAAAACGCAAAATTTGATTTGTATGGTCTTATCCCAGAGCTGAACTTATCCTCATATACCTAATGGGTCGTAGAACGTGCGGCTATCGCGGTCCGCTCTCACTGTGACCTCTGCGATAGTACCCTTAGTCTAAACTAGCTTCCGCCCGCGACTTCGTCCGCGTGGAATAGTTACTTTGAGCTAACGCTAACTTTAACCCGCGACTTCGTTTATATAGGTGAAGTAACTAAAGTACTGGGTCTTATAATCTTATATCATGTAGATTGAAGGTTATTCTCAAAAAAACTAAACTAATGTTATTTTAAAGTACTTCTGCGTACACTATATTTTTAGTTTTGTTTTCTTCCGCCAGAAGTAGATATTGATTTTTACCAGAACCAGATCTCGATAGGGCAACATATAGTTGCCAGTGCGAAAAACACTCTTGGCGTAAATCTATTATGATATAAAAGGCAATTTTGTTTTAAATTAAATACTTGTGATGAATAACGTATTTATTTGGATAAGGATTAATAATGTTTATAAAAAACACCTTCGCAAATAATGCATTATTTAAGAGGAATTTTGGTTAGCATAAAAAACGTTATAGTGAGCTAACCTTAAAAGATAGACATATGCTGTCGCGGACTTTTTTTTAGAACTTTTAAAGGGGAAAAATTCTATCGTACATAATTTTTGAGAAACTATAACCGTTTACGCAGCACACGCAGCGGAAGCTCTCAATAGGAAAAAAATCCCCCGATTTTGAAACATTCTTCATTGGTGCTCCGCTCCTATTAGTCTTAGCGTGATGATATATAGCCTATGGCCTTCCTCAATAAATGGGCTATCTAACACTAAAATAATTTTTCAAATCGGACCAGTAGTTCTTGAGATTAGCGCGTTCAAACAAACAAACAAACAAACTCTTCAGCTTTATAATATTAGTTTAGATATAAAGTTACAGTGATACTATAAAGTCTCTAATGTATATTCTCAGAAATAACTGCGCCTTATACAGGGTGTAAAAAGACACATCACAAAGCCGTAAACTACGCATACTGTACGTATAGCTAAGTAGCTTTGCGCAAAAATTATTGCTGGGAACCGTAATTTTTTTTTTTTTAATAAAAAAAAACAAGTTTTTATTGCGCGCAATGTAACGCGAACCCACGCTTGAATGATCGGATTCAGTGTTAGTTAAGCTCCGCCCCTACGCTACGTAGGTAGGTACTTGTTGTTCATTGCGTTTTTGTAACTTCAAATGCGTAATCTGTTAAGATAAATCTAAAATTCAGGTAATGTTTGTTTGGAAAAAAGTTTCGTATTATCGCATAGAATTCATTTTCGTGAAAAAGTAAAAAAAAAAAATGCGACTTTGACCTTCAATATCTCCAGAACCAGTGGATTCCCAGGTATGGTCTAGTGGAAAAAAATGATGCAAATAATGGGTAGAATATGTGGCTTTCGGCTTCGGAAAGTGTCTTTTTACACCCGATATATTTTTGTTTTAGATACAAATTTCAAACAGACTCAAGAATATTATAAATAAATCTTTGGATTTGGATTTTTTGGATTTGGGATCGCAACTAATGATTTTGAAAATAATTAATTACTTATTGGATTACAAAAATTTTTACTTAGTAATATTAGCTCCAAAAAAAACTGTTACAATAATTGCAAAATGTTGCGGTATTGTACAGAAATGAGCTCCAAGATTTTTAAACCTAATGGAAGCCTTAGTGAACGGATTAAGTCACAAAAATAAGAACTCCACGACCAAAACTGAAAATAAATTACATAGAAATAAGATATTACAGAACGTCCAACGACAACAAAATCAATTCACACAAAAGGTAAATTTTAAAATTTCCATACCTTCTCCACGCGTTTCTCGGTCGTCGTGACAAGGCGAGGCATAACCACAAGGCGAGGCGCAAGGCATGTTGCATTTTTGCAAAATTGCATCCACAAGCCGTTGAATTTCACTTGTAAGAGGATTTACGTGTTGAGATTCGGTTAATATGCTCGTAAAACTTGTGTTTAGAGGATGTTACAATGTTGGAGATGTGGACGGATTTATGGCAACACTGTGTTGTGATGCAGGAAAGGAGTAAGTAAGTACATTTAATTGCATTGATCGATAAAGTATCAAACGTTCAGTGCAGTTTTATGGCCTTATTGAGCAGGCCGATAATTGAAATGCAAGGTTTTTTTTTTTTTTTTTTACGTTTTGATATTTGACATTCTAATTTTGGTTCTTGACATTCGAATTGTAATAATAATATTGTTAATTGTAATGACATGTCAAATATTCTAATGATAATAATTTATATATTTTCTTTTGTTACACAACAATTTTTTTTTTTAAATTAATTTGATGATTTAAATAATAATTCAAAAATTATAAATTGATATACCTAATTGTGATAAGAATGATATAAATAATCTAATCTAATTTTGCATGCCGATTGGTAAAATGTGGCTGAGCTATAATTATGTACTTAATTTTAAGACCTGTCTGTATTACCCATATTTGCGAAATAAAAAAATTCTATTCTATTCTATTCCATGATCTGGAACTTTCATACATATCCGTTCAGCCGTTTTTGCGTTAAAGCGTAACAAACAAATAAATAAACAAACAAACTCACTTTCGCATTTATAATATTAGTTAGGATTCATTTGATTAGATTCATGATAAATAAAAGTTGTCATTTTTATAATAATTGTCACTTAGTATTATGTATTCTTTGGAATTTTGCTTACTGGTCATTCTATTTTTTTTTAGTAAATTTGTTTAGACTTTGTAATTTATTTATAACATCACCTTGGATGAGGCTGCAAAAGTGTTATAATTCTGATTAAAGTAAATAAATAAATTTGTTTCTCGACTGATTTTATAATAAATTATTTTACCCACGTATTTTATTAAAAATTTTCAGTAGATTTTTTTTAACAGTACATTCTATCATTTTATTCATAGTTTCAAAACAGCACATAACCAGAGTTTTTTTTTCATTTTACACATAAAACAAACACCATGGTGCAATTAAATATAGCATTTTTAATCATTTTAAGCAATCTGTGTACCCTTTTCCCAAATATGTTGCGTCGGCTTCCAGTCTAACCGCATGCAGCCCAGCGTTTTACATGGGGCGACAGCTTATCTGACCTCCCAGTAACTGGGTAATAATACGATACCCCTTGATGAAACTGGTTGTCAGACTTTCGGGCTTCTGACGACCCGTAACGACTGTCAAAGATCCAGGAATGACAGCCGGGACCAAGGGCTTAACGTGCTTTCCGAGGCATGAAGGAATCTCGGTATGTAAAGATGGTCACCCATCCATAAACCGACCCTCGCAAGCGTAGCTTAACATGATGGATCGACCCAAGTGGCTGTTATAACGGAGCCACGAGCTGCTCAGCATTTTTAATAATTAGAGTCTATAAAATAATATTTTATAGACTCTAATTATTAAAAATGCTCCATATTATGGTGTGATTTTCAAATATAGCGTGATCATCCTTACTACCCAGACGTTTTATAATAAAGATAGATAGATAAAAACATAGCTAAAGTGTTTTAGAAACTTAACAGTTCGTTCAAATAGATACCCGTCTATAAGTTTGCACCTTTCTATTGATAAATTGCTCTCTTGCGAACAGAGTCGACGGCGCCGGTGCGGGTAGGAAATTGAATTATCTGTCTCAATATTTTTCAATTGAATTTTTTAAAGTTATATCCAATTTTAAGAATTTTCTAAGTTAGTGTTGATTGCTAAATGCTTTAATATCATTTGGATGAGGTGTTAATTTAATATAGAGGGTTGAAATGCGATGCGAAGTCAAAGTCATAACATAATTATGTCAAAAGAGTGATGAGCTTGACTTCGGAGAAAAAATAATCTACCTGCTGTTCTGGGAATGGAAACCTAATATTATTATAATATATTAATGGACCTCGTGCTTGAGTGGCGAGGTCTCAATCACTGGGGGGCATCACGATATAAATAAGCCCGAGAAGGCAACACACAGGGAAGACTGGAAAGCTGTGGGAGAGACTTTTGCTCAACAGTGCGACATTAAACGATGTAAAAAAATAAGCCACGGTTTGTAATGTTGGTACTTACTTCTATTTTATGACAGCAAACGCAAATGAAAATCAAAAGATTTTATTTCACATAAACCTACATGGGCACTTATGAAACGTCAGAAGGTTGGTGCACGGTTCCAATTGGTCGTTTGAAAGGGTTATGAATCTTATTCAGACCTAAAAACTTACACCTATTCATGAATGATACTTTGTTTCCTTGTATGTGCCTATATACCCTAAACAAAAAATAATCCTGATCAGATTTTATCAGGTGTCTTTTTTCAAAGGTCTTGATCAAATAAAATTGCTCTCTTGCCATTAACACTTTACCCGACTCGGGAATTGAAGGGCCTCATGTTTAGCAGTAGCAGTTGCGTCCAAGGAGTTACCACAGAAAATTCAATGATACGTCTTCAGCAAGACTTGACAATTAAATAGTTTGGTCTCAATGTGATAAGTATCTTAACAATCATTCTTTCAACATCATAATCATCTAACTATCCTTTTTCCAATTATATGTTGGGGTCAGCTTCCAGTCTAACCTAATTCAGCTGAATACCAGTATTCTACATGGAGCGACTGCCTATCTGACCTCTACAACCCAGTAACTAGGCAATTATGATACCCGTTAGTAAGACTGGTTGTTAGACTTTCGGGCTTCTGACTACCAGTAATGATTGCATGTGTTTTCCGAGGCATGGGGGGGTCTCGATATGTAATTGATGGTCAACCATCCACGGGCCGACCTCGACAAGCGTAGCTTATCCTTCGATCGACCCGTGGGGCTATTATTATTTAGCGCTCCTAAATCGTAACAATCATTCTTTATCAAACTAAATGGCAACGCAACAGAAAATTTCTCCTTTTTAAATCAGTTTCAGTAACTCTTCTCTCTTTACCATAAACGATAAGACGTAATACATGCGACCATAAACAAACTGAAGATTTTTAATAAACTCGCCGCTAAAGTTGATACACAAGTTAATATGTACTACCATCAGATCTGGGGAACGTGATCTGTTTACCAAGACGATGCCGGCCAGCCTATTGGCCAAACTTTCGCTTAATACCGTAACCATTGCTGGGTACTTACTGGCTTAATTGTTGGAGCTTGTAACAAAGTCGTCGATGGATGGAAAAATGTAGATGGTGGAGGTTTTGTTACAGCTAAAATGTACTGAATAGTATACTTATTGCGGGCGAGTGCGAAAAGTGTCGAGTGCTGCCGATCGTGCCACGAATGTTAATAAGATTAGGTACCAATCGGCCACTTTCTGGTTATAGTCCTTTACCTGTCGGGGTCGTTAGTCTTTTTTATAGCCTTTTAAGATTAGGAGTGAAATACCGGGCTTAGGTTGACAAAATGGGTCTGTGATAGCCGGAATAACCTACCCAGTTTAGGTAGCCGTGTGATTGTTGTAAAAGAATGGAACTCCTCTTTTCGCTTGTTAATCGGTCGTTTATCGGTTGGCTAGCGGTAAGGCTCACTTTATTGAGAATAGGGATGCACACTGGGAAAAAAAATGACTATTTAGTCCATCAGTCAGATAACAAAAAAAAATATTACACACGTATTTTTTGCTTCGATCAACTATAGTTGGTATTGTTGATCGAAGCAAGTGAGTATAAAATCTACCGGGGAGTGACGTCATACCACATTTTAACTCAATGTACTGCTGTAATCTTTTGATTACGTAAAAAAATAAAAAAATACTTGTCCAATATTATTTAAAACTTTTTTTTTTGTTCATCAGGTAACGAACAAAAAAAAAAGTTTTTATTCAACATTCCTATTATACACATATCATAATTATTAATTATCTTGCATGCATGAACTTACTTGCAGCCGGTGAAACAAGCCGGGTGTTAAAGTTCGGTGACCTATTGATTGTACTGATCGAATACTTGGTGAAAGTCGCATGAATCCGCTGAATGTGCACGACTAGTCGTTGAAGCAATCATTGTGTAACAGGTGACGTCTTTCGTCTGAAATGATGACGATTACAGTTACAGATATAGTCCGTCTAGTGTATTATCTATGTACCATCTCATTAAGACGTCATCAACTGTCAAGCACCGCGGCGTGATATTGACGCGCGCTCCAGGTTATAGATTGAACCTGCCTACAGACCATATTAGCCCTTATTTATCAGTTTAACAGTAGAAATAGAGATGTAAGCCACATGCATCGGCCGTGTACATCGGGCCTTGACACGACGGCCACTTGACGGGTCGGGACTATAGCGGTTAACCAAAATTTCCAACGTTAAACGCTAAATTGAATGTATATAAGTACAGCAATATTGCTCAGCAGTGAAGTTGGTATTCTTTCGTTTTTTTTTTTGTATTTCTTTAACTAATCATCATCACCATTTCAGTCGAAAGATATTATAAAAATCTCCATTTCTTATGATTCATAGCGTCATCGTAACATTACTCTCCTATTATTATTTGACGGCGCAGCAAGTGGCGCCACCCCATTTTGTTACGAAGTTACTGGAATCATCGGAAAGGTCGAATAAGAGTGACACTGGCTGGTGACAGTCACTCTAGCAGAGCGTCGCATCGATGGTTGCGTGGCGGCTGTCTTCTGATGACAGATGATGTCATGGGAGCCGCTGTCGTACCACGTCCACGACGAACTCCTCGAACAATCTTGATGATATTGAAGCGCCCTTACATTTATTTCCTCTGGTACTTACATTTGTATAGAATCAAAAATAACAGATCAATAATACTTATTTAAGTTACGGAAGAGCGGAGTCTCCTTACACAGGCTTATTTGCTTAGAAGGAGGCTCCAATCAATCGTTTTTAAGGTAGGTATTTACTTAAAATAAAAACCACCTTACATTTTCATTTTTCATAAGAAAACAATGTTCAATAAACTGAATATTTGCGTTACTAATACTGCTTTTAAAATGAAGATAAATGGCTAGCAATATGGTTTGCATATTGATTTACTACTTAAAATATGTTTATAATATGAATATTCATTATAAACTAGCTGCACTCACGGCTCCGCGATGCAAATAAATAAAATATTATGGTAAGCGTAGAATGCAAAGTTATAAAGTACACTTGTACGAAGGTACTCATTTTACATAATATTTCTAAAGGCATGTTTTTGTTCTTTACGTAAATAAAGTGTAAATGTCATCACGACGGGGAATGGTACCATCACTGTATCTCAGCGATGTCCAAGATAAACAAAAGTTTAAAACTTCTTAAAATTCTGTTATTAACAGGCTTTGTATGGTGTACACATAGATATGGAAGAGATCTTCTGGTACAGGTATCTCCATATTTAAAAGAAGGCCTCTCGAGGGCTCTCACGAGTCTTCCTCTTCCTTTTCGTGTGGTTAGTGACTAACCTGGTGTCAGTTTTGCTGCCCATAGGCCTCTGAATTGGTTTCACATACTGTCGAGAAATATCATTCTGTCAGGCATGCCAGTTTGTGGGCCAGGCGGCCACCGTTGGAGCGGGCTTGCGGGCGGTGAGCAATGGGTAGCTCGCCGTCCGATAGGGACCAGGCCCGGGTCGACGGCGCGTTGTGTTCCACGCGCGCCTCAAAGAGATGTCAGCACCAACTGATGGGGTCCGGAAGGGCCAATGCTTGCCGGGGTTGCGAGTTTGTCCGAAAGGGATATCGCGACCCCGGCACACAGGCAACGGAAGGAACATGGGTGGGTTTTAGTCGGTAAAAGTCTGACACGCCGTCCCGCTCCGCCCAGAGCGGGAGAAGTTATTTGATAATTTTCCACCCTCAAAAAAAATAAAAAGGCATGCCAGTTTCCTCAAAATGTTTTCTTTCATCGTTTTTGAAGCAAGTGATAATTGTATAATACGCACATGAATCCGAAAAGTCAGAGGGGTTCGAACTCGAGACCTATGAGTCGGCAGTCCGACGGTCACACCACTAGGCTATCACTGCTATGCCTCTACAACTTATTTGTTAAAACATAAACATAAAAAGAGTTGACTATGAAATAAACTTCTTTTAAAGGTTCAAATTAATTAGAAAAGTCACATTGGTACTTGCCGGGTTTCGAATCCACAACCTCGTGCTTGAGAAGTGGTTTCCATCGCGGCACGTACACAGTCTGTATAATCGTAGCTGCAAAAACAAATTTACAATATTATTACTGATGCATCTAGCTTTTCAACCTATAATTGAATTTCTGTAGCACTTCTTCTTCTTCTGTAGGAAACTGTGCAAAATAAGGCACTGAGTGCTTTAATGATGACGTCACAAGAATTTATTATGTACCAGTTCACTCTCCTCTCTGTGTTTATTTAATTCTAAATGTGCAGGTCTTTTTGTGTTCATTAACTTTATAAATAGGTAAGTTCGTCCACAAATGATCAGTGCGTAGTTCTTATAAAATTGTTTGTAATTCGAACACTACTAATGGACAATGGAGTATGTTATATTGTCACGCGTAGTTGACACACACAACACTCCGTTCAGTGACCTCGAACAATACAAACATTTTGCCGCGCACTCACAAGAACGCGTGGTATAGTTACTAAGTTCAGTTTGTACGCTGCTTTTGTACCGCCACAAATGTCACGAGTCGATCCGTTGGATGTCGGTATCCTTGTCCGGCTAATAATAACCGTACATACTGCTGTCTTTGTCACGCGTGACTACCCGTCCCCCCGCTTCTTCTTCAACCCGCTATCGAGCGAGTCTCGTGTCAGTCGTGTCAGTTTGCTGAGTAAACCAACTGCGAACGCACGTGTCTAAGTTGCGCATTGCTACACCGCTTTATAAACATGTCGTGGACGCAAGATACTGTTATCAAATTGATAAAAGCATACCGAAAACAAGAAATATTGTGGGACCAACAAAATCCAAAACATTTTAATAAAACACTTAAAGGTCATGCCTGGAAAGAATTAGCGCAAGAGCTTGAAATGTCTGTAGTGGCGGTGAAGACGAAAGTTGAAATTCTTTCGGGACAAATACGTCGTGAAAAGGGAAGATTGATAAGAATGTCTAAACAAGGTAAGAACATTAATTCATATTTTTGTATTTGTTAGGTTCCGCGCAGACCAATGAAGTATTTTCTAATGATATGGAAAAATACACTTTTTTTTTCGAGTTGATGGTAAAATATTTGTTATGTTAAATGAGTTGGGCCCACTAGGTGGCTATGCCAATCCCAGCATAAGTGGCATTGTTTAGGTCCTCAGAAGTGCAGGTGTATGGACACTTTGGACACTCTCAGTATATGGGACGGGATTGGTCAGGAGCACCGCATTCACACTGGGTATCAGTGGGATCTATTATCCCCCATTTTGCTAGATTGTGCTTGTTATAAACTTTATAATAAGTGACATATCTAAAGCGCAAAATCGTACGAACATGGAACCAGACAACAAACAATACTCGGGTGTCTTCTGCGACTCAGTTTGCACTTAAAGACCCTGACTTTAAGGTTCATCATTCTTATTATTATTACATGTATTGTATATGCATATCTATCTATACCTAAGTCTTATAAGATTTTGTAAGAGGGTCGATTCCATCGAAGCTAGGGTTGTCACAAACATACATAATTATTATTAGTTTTTTTTTAAATTGAGTTAATAGTAATCTTAAGTGGGGTTGTCTGGCGAAGTGGCTCACACTGCACTCGGCGCTTGACGTGGCAACACGTGGTGTCCGGATTCGTCCGCAACAAGTCAATCGTCATCCTGAGGAACCCTCGTTCAGAGGTGAAAGACGTGTCGATTTCTTTCATGGTTCTTTATGACTCTTTAAGAATAGTGAAGCGAATTAGGTTACTAAATATACGTCGTCTATTGTATTTTATTGAGTTAATTATTAAATTTGTACAACCTAGTTTCGTTATTTAATTTGTTGATCTACCTACCTACCTATAATTTTGTACCAAATGGGGTACTCGTTGTCTTAACTAATCATTATTTTTTAATTAGTAGGTGTCCACGTTTCGTCGTCTTGGTACGCATACGAGCATTTGCAATTTCTAATTAACAGAAAAACTCGCAGGCCGCTTAGCAACGTAAGTTCTTAACAAATACACCCAAAGATACCTACATACAATTTTTATACTGCAGTAAGATACACTTTACTTGAGTGACTTATGACTAAGTAATAACAGCCGCACCGGTTGATCGATCGGTTAAGCTACGCTTGCCACTGTTGGTTCCTGTATGGGTGACCATCTTTACATACATACTAAGACCCCGCCGTGCTTCGGAAAGCATGTTAAGCCGTTGGTCCCGGCTGTCACTTGTAGATCTTTGACAGTCGTTACGGGTAGTTAGAAGTCCAAAAGTCTGACAACTGTCTTACCAAGGCTTATCGTGTTACCTACTTAGTAACTAGTTTGTGGAGGTCAGATGTGCCACTGTAGGCAGTCGCTCCATGTAAAATACTGGTATTCATCTACATCCGGTTAGACTGGAAGCCGACCCCAACATAATTGGGAAAAGGCTAGGCAGAAGAGTAAGATAGTCTTTACTTATAACAATATAGGTCAGTAGTCAAGAAAAAACGATAAAAAAAATAAAAAAATCGTTTTTTCTTCTGTCTATTGACCATTACTACAGACTGTCTATTGACACCACTACTTTGAAAATTACTATTATTAAATAATGAACCTACCAATGATGTTACCGTGATATTATGTCAGTCAATTGTTAATTGAGGGTACTGAACAAAATTTTTGTTCGTTCGACTCTTATTCTATGATTACTTAGTGGTTTAACTCATTCTAAAATAATATTGTTATACTTTTAGGAGGACACAAATTACAAATCTGAGACACTAGACCTGCAAGTTCCACAAACAAGCAATTTGTCGAATGAATTGACTTTGAAACAGCGGACAGAAAAGGTGCTGACACCTAAAAAGAAAAATAAACACACAAGAAATCGAATGATGAAATCTGTCATGGACACTGACAGTCGAATGATGAAATCAGTGTACAGTGTACTTGCGCCAACATCCAATACAGTGAAGGATGTTTTAGTCAAATCAGCAACTGATACGTCCGCTACAGATGCAGACCAAATATATGCAAATTTTATTGCCACTAAATTTTGCATGTATTCTCAGCGAACAAAAAATGTACTGCAATATAAAATAAGTAATCTTCTATTTCAAGCTGACACTGGTCATTTTGATAACGATCAGTCATATGCCACTTCTCAAGAAAAAACTAGAACCAGCCGAAGTGAATCTCGACAGCCAAGAACAAATGAATCTGATTCACCATCATCATCGCCAGAAACTATGAGAGCACGAAGAACTTCCTCAGAGGATTGGACACCTATCGTATTAAAATTTGAAGATAATAGTGACTTGGAAGATCCATAGAATGATGATTATGAGGATTCTAACTAAAACGAAGACAATGATGAATCTGATAAGATATATTAACAAAGTGATTCTAAAGTATTTTGATTTAAAATAAAAGTATAAATACCGACGCTTTACTTATCACTGTCATTGTTACTGTCTTTTGCAGCATAACTACACCTCTTCTTATGGAAGAAAATAAAAAAGATTCGTGTTTGTTTGAGTCAGTCGTCAGTCACATCTCATTGATATTTGAGTATGAAGTAACATTTTTTTACTGCGAGTAATTTTTTTCGGCGAACATGCACCTTCCAGATTTCGCTGTTTTAATTAGGTCTCCTACCCAGAGACCGACCGGGATATTTTCCCTCAAAAGGTATTCTCCGTATTAACACTTGAGGATTCCAATTGTTTGTCTAACACCCAACCTAGCTACATAATTTTGCCTTTCTCTCGGGTCTAAAATGGTGTTTATCTGATGATTCAGATAGAAAAGGCCGATTTCGGCCATACCCTTGGGCTACAGCTGCTCCACTGGGTCCTGTACATCGCCGGCACTGACCTACTGCCGGTTCCGTAGATTCGAGTGAATTCTGCGGGCGATCCCGAGGCAGCGAGTACTGAGAGCGCTTGCCGGGCCTGCCAGCAGAGCGTCGCCTTATCCTGGTGCAGGCAACTCCCAAGCGGTTCCACTTCTATCTTCAATTCCTACTAATTCTTTAATAAACCTTTTGTACTACCGTAAGCTAATTCGGTGTTTTTTTTAAATCGTTATTTAGTCACGATTACGCTCCGCTTCCTTTTAAAAATAAGTACCCAAACGACTTAGGTTCATCGCGACGAATATCAATGCCGGTGTTAAACGCGGAAGTTCATGGGGGCTTTACGAAGCGATAGCTATCGAACGTTCGTCCGAGTCGTTCTAAAAATCGAATTAGATCACGTATGCCGATGGGCCTAGCGTTTTTCCGAGAAAGATAAACCACTGAATAATTGATCGAACGTGTAAATCAAGAATTTATTTATTCATTAAGTTTGACGCTGACGACTACATTTTCTATAATCTTTTCATAATTTTTATTTGCCTTTTCTAGTTTTTCTGCAATAAATTTTGTGATTTTACCTGAATACCTCGTTTTATTCTATAACCTATGTCGTCTAGGGTTTCATTCCTGGGCTACATTTGACTTGAATGTGGCAAATCATCTTTTTTTGCTACACTTTGCAGTGATAAATTAGTCACAGTTACGATCCGTCATTAAATAACATAAAGTTGCCGGCACGTAACTAGGCAAGGTTTTGGCGTATTGGGAGTAACCGTGCGCATGTACACATATGTAGTGCAACATAAAATGGACACTTTTATTGCATGCCATCATTCTATGGTTATTGCCATAATTTATTTTTGAACTGGTCTAAATAATTAATAAAAAATAATAAACGAACACGAATTATTCTGTGCTTTTATGATTCTTGCCAAGTGACGTGCTGGTGACTATATACGAGTATATATATACATACCGTCACAAAGTATTGTACGTTGAAATGTAGTCAACCAAAAAGTATCAAAAAAAAAAAGTGTGACAAAAACATTTCATTATTATAGGTTAACAGGAATACTGCTTACCCTTCTGGGGAATACCGATGGCGAGGCGATGTTTTCGTTACATTTATGTTGGTACAACGGTGGTACAACGCTACCAAGAAACTAAAAAAAAAAAAACAATCTACCTAGCCTTTTCCCCACTATGTTGGGCTCGGCTTCCAGTAAAACCATTTACTTTTAAAAGAGTAACCGTGGAGCTTCTTGCCGGCGCTTCTCCATAGGAAACGACCAATTGGAACCGTGCACCTAGCTTCTGACGTTTCATAAGTGCCCTTGTAGGTTTATGTGAAATAAAATATTTTGAATTGAATTGAATTGACTGGATTCAGCTGAATACCAGTATTTTTACATTAAGCGACAGCCTATCTTACCTCCACATCCCAGTTACTCGGTATCACGATACCCCTTGTTATTACTAGTTGTCAGACTTTTGGGTTTCTGACTACCCGTAACGACTGTCAAAGATCTACGAATGACAGCGATGACAAAGTGCTTACCGAGGCACGGAGGGGTCTCGATATTTGTGACGGATTGTCACCCATTCACGAACCGATCGCGGCAAGCCTAGAGCGTACCTTTGATTGATCTGCGGCTGTTATCATTTGGCCACGAGCCCCTCTTAAGTGTAGGAGGTAATAACAAAATTTATTGTAATTTTATGTCAAATTCTCGAATTATCTAACGTTTTAATACACTAACGAGAAAATTAAAAAGGCGCTAACTTATCATGAAATATTTCCGAAACCACCCAGGTCTTGAAGTAAAAAGCAACATTTAAGGGTTAATAGCGTATAAAAAACACCTATAAAACTGTTTTCAAGATTTTTTTAACTTAATGTAGCTAACTCGTGTGGTTCAGGAGATATTTCGATTTATTTGGCACTTAGCAAGTGGCTTTTTTATATTACTCGTCAGTGTGATTGGATCGCAACGCCGGAATAGTAGACTCTTCAAACACGCTTCGAAATTCAATTAAATAGCAGAGCTCTCTATGAAAGGGCAAATAAGTAAAAGACCAACCTTTGCTTCGGAGTTTAAATTAATAATCCTATTAGATTCGACCCAAAAAGTGATTCGGTTTGGGTCACTATTGATAGTGTGATAGCCACATTCTGGTCACTCAACTTAATTTAAATATTTTGTACTCAAACGTAAACATTATCTTAGGACTTCTAAAATGAACACGGGTGGGTTTTAGTCAGTAAGAGTCTGACACGCCTTCCCGCTCCGCCCAGAGCGGGAGAAGTTATTTGATAATATCCCACCCTCAAAAAAAAAAGGACTTCTAAAATAGGGTTTCTTCTTTTTTGCTAACACTGGAACACTGGTTTCTTTTAAGGTCGCAGGACCGGTCCTTGTGGCAATAATATACAGTCTTATTTAATTACCCAGCGAACCTCTGCAGACATCACATGTTCATAGTTTTGCTAGCTAATTTAATTTAACAAGGCTACCAGTGGTCAAGAACGAAAAGAAAACATAAAATATATTTATTACCGACTTCAAAAAAAGAAGGAGGTTCTCAATTTGGATGTTTATATATTTTTTTAATTGATGATTTTATTTTCGGGCATAACTCCATCAATAGACGGATTTACAAAATTCTTTTTTTTTTAAAGGGTATTAATTATCTCGAGGTAAAATTAAGTAAAATTATAAAAAAATTATTAACTTTGCTTGAATAATTTTTAAATTAGTTTCAATAATACGTATTTTTCCCACTTAGTATATGTGGATGATATGATGAGTTCATCTCAGTATTATTTACATAGCAGGTAGTGGTATTCCTGCCAGGGTCGGGAATGTCCGGAAGGGATACCGTGGCCACTGGCAACACACAGGCAACTGAAGGAACACGGGTGGGTTTAAGTCAGTAAGAGTCAAAATAACTTTAATTTCGGAAGTCAGTGGCAAAAAACGTAAATTCAAAACCAAAGACACCAACTTCCGAAATAAAAGTTATTTTTCACTTTGTTGTGTTTTCTTGGCAGTTTTGTTAAAGTGTTTTTTATAATTGATTCTATATCAACTCTACGATATTGTAAACTAATAATATGGAAAGAGTCACATTTTTTTATGTTGTAGCACACTCTTAACTTAAGAGCGTTCATTCTAAAACTTGGCAACGCGCAACGTCGCAAATAGCCGTAAAATATTTACCTGTTTTGATTAATTTGGCAATATTACTGTACGGAAATATGAAATATAGCTAACTAGTGAACTAGAATACTGAATTTGATGTTGTAACCGTTTTAGGTGTAAAAAGGGCATTTGGAAAGTTTCCAAATACTTTTTTTACATTTAAAACTCAATATTCGGTGTTACGATATTAATTATTGCATTTCATAATCAATATTTAGTTCACTAGTTAGCCATTTCATATTTCCATACAGTAATATTGCCAACTGTCGTTTTGAACAAAAAGTAGTTTGTTATTTTTGTACTTGCAATATTACAGTATAAGGTACTTACTATTTATTTTATTTGAAGTCGTATAAGTGCCATACGTAATGGTCTAATAAAATAAAATGATCCATTAAATATGCTTCTACTTTCTGTACTTTTATCATTATGAATGCATGAACCTTACAGCACTTTTAAAAGCTTTCAGGATTTGTTTTAATAAAAATCTGTTATTTTCTCATTTTGATCCGATAGTTTTTTTTTTGTAAAACTATTCTTGATGCCTGACTGGTGTCAAAGATATAAGATGCATTTTAGTAACCTACCAAAGAGAATCTAGCTGAAATCCCTACTTTATTCTTGGAAGATGATACCTACGTATCATCTTCCAAGAAATCAAAACATTTAATATTAAAAAGCTTATAAAACTATAGCACGTTTATGGTATTAATTTAAGTCATTTTGAAAGCGCCATAGTTTCTTAACAATTTATTTTTATTCCATATTGCTAATAGAAAATAATAGGAAATATTTTACTGATCCTCAAAAAACTTATTGACTTTCTAAAGATGCACATTTTTTTTAACAAATGAGCCTCTTTTTAGCTTTCTGACCTTTTCTCACAGTTTTTCGCAGTAGCTAGGGTACTCCAACCAAACGTGGGTGTGGTTGATCACAGTTCTCCGGTACCAACCTCGTGGGAGCCGAGCGAGTGAAGTGACATCGAAGTTGGTCGCAGTTGCTATTTAGTATTTTTAGAACCCTAAAATAGCAATAATTTGAGCTTCAGAAAAAGAGGCGCATTCATTATATTAGTGTATTTTTAGGAACGCAAAATTAGAATTATTTAAGGTTCGATAAAATTTTAATACACGTTGAAAATAAGGCGCTGTCAAAGTCAAAACACTTTGACAGCGCCTTATTTTCAGCATGTTCTGTTCTTGTTTGACATACGTCAGACCACCATTATTACGTTTCATAGTTCAAGTGTCTGTTTGTCCGTCCATTGATGGACTTATAACTGGTAAACCAAGATATTCGATTAGCATGGTTTTTTTTCTCTAAAAATTTGAAAACAGTGTGCATATATTTTATTATGTGGAGAGGATGAATGAAAGGCGACTAATAAAAGTTATTTACAAGACAGATGTGAGTGGAAATGCCGGGAGGGGGAAGGACGTATAATTATAGTGAACTTGTGGCGGCATCTACACCGCCACATGCGAACTACGCATCAAAGACTTGACGTCACACAACATCCTGACGTCACTCAAAATCCTGCATCGCGCAATTAGAGTTTACCGCGCGGTGGACATATATACAAGCTCACGACTTCAACCTCTGGGCAATTGCCCGCCAGACATGACACCCGTCTGGTCGGAGGATCCTCCCTTTTCTATGGGGGATGAGTGAACTTTACACCCTGTTCCTCTTACCCCTAAAAACTTATTGGTGATGTTCTTCAGAATGGTCAGGTGTGTAGTACTCGCAACCTTCGTGTGTGTATGACCAGCCATGCTATTCTGTAAACATCTCACCGTGAAAATTTGGGTGAGGTGAGCTGTCAATAGTGTCAATCCCTGTGGAATGACAGCTCACTCCACGCTCACTTCACCTAAGTTTTCACGGTGAGATGGTTACAGAATAGCACTGCAGATGTATGAACGTAGATGAAACAAAAGGAGTATGGAAAGATCGAAGCAGGTGGCGTTCTGTAGCTTCTGCCTACTCTCATGGGAAGAAGCCGAATACTTTTACGCTAAATAGCCAGTTAATAGAAATGGAACACTATTTCAGTGACACAAGGTTCACAAAAGGTTGACACAATTGCCCTGTGTATTTATTACGACATCGTTTTAAATCTGTGGTCAAGTTTTATTTTACTCACACGCACTATAAAATTCAATTTAAATGTTCAAAAATTGGCTTTCGTTCGGCTCGAACGTGATATTTATTTTAATTTGAAAAATACGATGGCATTTTAATCGTGGCTTTGTCATCAAAACGTCATTCTTTATTTCGAAACTATAGACCGTTCACTATAACTGGTCCCTTGCAATCATGTTGGCGCTATTGCTTGTCAAGCTTAGTTTCAATAATAATAGAGTTCAAAATGGCGACTGACAGAACAGTACTGCCGATCGCGTCATGGGTCAAGTTATAATGAACGTACTATAGTTTTTTGGAGATATTTTTCGGCCTATTTATGTCAGTCGAACAGAATGAAGGATGATGGTGGTGGATAATTAACTTTCAAGCTACTTATGCAAATTTTAATCTTATTTTTATGTATGGAGCTTAAGAAGAGCCTCTACCTACTATCGAGGATTCAATAACTTAATTGTATTTAAATATTAATTGTTAGAAAAAGTGGTTAGATATTAAAGTTGAAGCTTTGTGAATACTTATGAATGTCTGAACCTGAATAGTGTTTGTTTACACTTTCATTTGATAATTTCGGAACAGACCATATGTCCTTTCATTTCGATACGCGTCGAGGATTGGCAATTCCGACTACAAATCTGCAACTAATCACAAGATTCGTCTCCTTGTATTGAATACCAATAGCACACGGTGTCGGATACATTGAGAATACTACTGAGTTCTGAGAAATCGACTCATCTTTCAAAGAGCTGTCGTGTTCTGTCAACAATACCTGAATGGAAAGCATTGTGTGAGTTGCTCGAGGATCAGTGCCAATCAGTTGCATTGTTAAGTGGATTTAATCGAACCTCAAATAATTCTCGTTTTGCTTTCCTAACAATATTATTGTAACTCTAATAAACTTATTGCGCCTGTTTTTGTGAACCTCAAACAATTTATATTTTGAGGTCCTAAAAATACGAAAAAGGCAAGTAACTACTACCAACGTGGGTGTAAACGCGGCACCGCTTGTTTCGCTCGCTCAGCTCGCGCGTGTTTGTTCACAGTTCTAACCTAACCTAACCTATTTGGTCGGGGTGCTCTACCTCAGTTACTGAGACCCACTGTGATTAAAGTCAGAAAGTTAAAAATAAGCTCAATTAATTAAAAAGTGAACATTATTATAAGTTTATTATATTATATACATTAGTTTTAAAAGATTAGTTATATATTGCCCTTATTATAAAGATCTATTTTGAGCAAGGTTCATGTTTAGGCGACTTGCAGGTTTAGACAATATCAGCTCTAGAAATTCATTTATGTTCCTATTATATATGTAAATTCATGTGTGTTTTTTAAACCGAAGAATAATTGGTACTCAATTTTCTCGACTATTTTACTGCTATTTGCGATGTCCGTCAAATAGGAAAGCGTTGGGACCTGTCCCGATCCGGGGAGTAATCGTAACGTGAATATGAAGGATTTTATATTTGAACATCCTCGTTTCGCACATAATATGTACTAAGATTTAAGACTTTTATTCATATCTATGGATGAAATGCAATTTTTTTTACCAAAATGCTGAAGTTGTATTTTAACCGACTTCCGAAAAGGAGGAGGCTCGGTGTTCGTAGCGTGTGTATGTTTTTTTTTTGTATTTACCCCAATTTCTCCGTCAATTGTGGAACGATAAAAAAAAAAAATTATGAAAGGGTATGCTCTCAAGTTGATCCCATATAAGTTTTATTAACTTTGCTTGGATAGTTTTTAAGTAAGCTTCAATAATACGTATTTTTTCCACTTAGTATAAGTGGATGATATGATGATAACTTCCTGTCACTGTTATTTACATAGCAGGTAGTGGTATTCGAATGTGTGTGGGTTAGGTACCATAATAAAAAAGTGAAAAATAAAAACATTTTGACAGTCCCGGAATGTGACATCTTTAATGACCCACTCAGGGTGATCATGTCAAATTGTCTCATGTTCTGTGAAGGCTATGTTTGTTAGGTAAATAAGTTGTGTTTGTTATCACTTTATTAGATTTTAGATTTTATTTTCTTAAAATTATTGTTAAGTATGTTTGATCTCTGACTTGTTATTGTTTTTGAATTATAATAATAAAAAATAAAAAAAAAAAAAAAAACTTTATTTCCAGCATCGCAATAACAACCATAAGAATAAAAAATACTTATAAAGAAAAAATAAAATACAAAACATAACATCTCATGTCGTGCGTACAAATATTATGGTTGTTAGAGAGTAATTCACACTGACCTCCGTACTAGTAAAAACTGTATCACGGTAGGTCAGTCTTCCTCGTTCTCCAACAATCACACACTTAACGGCACTTTATAGTGAACATAATATTTTGAGACATTTAGCAGGTGTTCGGTATTAATTAATACATTCGTAAGGTGGGTAAAACTAAAAATTATTATGTATATGCAAAATATTTAGACAAAAAATTGTTATGAACAAGTTGTTGTGTTGATGTTTGTATGATGTTGTGTGTTGCTGTAATTGGTGTATGTGACTGAATATGTGTGAATACGAGCTTTGTGTTTGTATTTATGATAGGCTTACTAATAGCTTTTCTGTGTTAACATAATTAATCTGAAGTAGAAATTCATTTAAAATCTTTTTGCAATTATAGATTGACAAATCACGTAACCGCAAACTCCTAGACAACTTATTATACAAATAAGGCCCGATGTGATCAAAAAATTTGCTAGCAAATTGTTATGTTTATTTATGTGATATGTTTAGTTATAAGATTAGTTTTTACCTGTTAATTATCTGTTAATTACTGTCATTGGCGCAAGCCGTTGTAATTAATTAAATAAATAAATAAATAAATAAATAAATTTTACAAAAAAAAAAACAACCAACTTCCAAAAAAAAACACTACAAAGTGAAAAAAAACTTTCACATTGAAGTGTTTTTTTGGAAGTCGGTTGTTTTTTTTTTTTTTTTTGCGTAAATTGTTATTTTTTTTTTACTGTTTACCATTTATTTATTCTACTTTTTGTATGGGTATTTTGTCTGCAATAAAACACGTTTTTTCTTTAAATATGTGTAAGTATATATTTTGGAACGTGAAATTGAATATTCATAGTTTTTGCTTAAGGTTTTTGGTTTTTGATTGTGCCCTGTAACAAACGTTTTTCTCTATTTCACTTTAATAATTCAGACAAAAACGCATTTAAAAAAAAATCGTCAATCCCACACAGATTCCCAAAATGGCCGACAAAATTAAATTCACGGGCGCCATATTTCATAAAGCCCTCTAATAATACAGACTTGAGGCCTTCAATAGCAGTTAACATACTAAACTAGTATAACGAAGTGGTGAGATTATGTTTTATTCTCATAACAATGGGGAAATTGCGTTATAAATCACCCGGCTTCTCCCTGTGGAAAATATTATAATTAAAATATGTCGGCGTCCTTGCTACTGGCGCTAAGTTGGCTCTTTTCCTGATGCTGCTGATGTATTGTCTGTTTTATTAATAAGGAACAAAAGGTATACTTATTATGATGTCATTAACCTTTCATTTATAAGCTCAGGTGGCCTTGGGGATGGGCAGCATCAGTTTGTGGGTAAAGATGTCAAATTTAGAGGGAGTTGATGCCTGTTTGGTTTTCGTAAAATAACTATGAAACACCACCACCCACTACACCCTACTAATTGCGAAGAACATTAAAAAAAAATTTTTTGCTTGCTACCCTTAATCAATCTGCCTAGCCTTTTCCAACTCTATTGGAGTCGGCTTTCAGTCAAACCGGATGCAGCTGAATACCAGTATTTTACATGGAGCGATAGCCTATTTGACCTCTACTGCCCAGTTACTGGATAAAACAATACCCCTTGTTAAGACTGGTTGTCAGACTTATGGGCTTCTGACTACCCGTAACAACCGTCAAAGATCTACGAATGACAGCCCGGACCAACGGCTTAACGTGTTTTCTGAAGGGTTGAGGGGTCTCGATATATTATGTAATGGAACATCCATGAGCCGACCGAAGAAAACATAGCTTAACTTTCAACCGACCCGTGCGGCTGTTATCATTTAGCCACGAGCCCCTCCCTACCTCTCTGAGTGAGACAAATATAAAAATCATTCTTCAAAATCACTTTGCTTACAAACATTCATACGAGGCCACAACTTAGCCAAAACACTCGGTCTGAACTCGGTACATCAAACGTGGAGAAACAAAATAGCTTTACCAAGTTATATTAATACAGTTGATGTATAGCAAGTAAGGTAACTTGCTCGTTTAGTACTGGATTAGTTAGTAGACAAGCTCATTTTGAACTAAATCGTGTAACTAAATTAGTATTCCAGCCATGCTATTCTGTAAACATCTCACCGTGAAAACTTGGGTGAAGTGAGCTGTCAATAGTGTCAATCCCTGTGGAATGACAGCTCACTCCACGCTCACTTCACCTAAGTTTTCACGGTGAGATGGTTACAGAATAGCACTGCTGTTGCTTTGGTAAGTAGTTATGTTGTGTGTGTGTGTGTCTTTTAAGCAGGGAATCGGGAATACACGGGCTGCTCGAGCAGTTAGCCAGTGATCAAAATACACGGACCCTTCGTGCAGTCATAGTCAACAGCAGCCAGCCATATAACTGCAGCAGTCGGTTTCAACTGCTAGATCAGCCACAATTTAATCCGTAGCGGGTGGAAGGCGCGCGCGACGCGCAGGTGGGATGAAGAGCGCGGGCGGAGGGGATAACCGCGCGAGAGCAGTTGTCAGATCAATAAGTCAGTGTATGCCTAGCAACTGCTTGATCGCACGATGAAATATCACCGTACTGCTGACCGTCCGGAGCAGTCGCAACTGCTCGAGCGGTTTCATGTATGTATGTAAATAGAAGACTGTAGTTGACTATGCAGTCGGAGCTTGAAGCAGTCAATCATGACTGCTTCAAGCTGCCCATATATGACCTTCTAAGAGTGATAACTGCCACTCTTTAATTTGCTGTAGCACTTAAGGGGGATGCGTAAGACTAACCGTACGCGAAATTCAAATTATCTTACGTTTTTTTGCAATTTGCAGGTCAGTGTTGGGTTGTATGTTGATTAAAATATGATTCGCGACCTTAACAAATATGGCTTAACAGAATAATAATCATTAGAATCAGCAATCCGTGGTGACCCCCAATGGCACCGGTATCCGAATAAACAAGTCACTTCATTGTATTTCTCAGTAGCAGCCCGGAGTCTGGATTTGTGCCTGGTTGATAGCATATGCTCTCCTCTAGTACATGGGACATAAGGCTCCCCCGTAAACAGGAGCGACGCGATACCGGTAAAATAATGTTCTACCGTGAAGTATTCTTAGACATTATTTTGTTAGAGCCGCGTCGCGCTTGTTTGCCTCCAATTTCCTTTAAACGTAACTGGCGAAATCTGCTCAATCCTTTGGGAAATACAGGTGTGATAAATGTTAGGTTTATTTGTTGGAGCGGACTTCCTTACCGCACGTTATGTTCTGCACACCTGACGAATGAGAACTATACCGAAATACCTAGGTTTAACTCTCATTCGCCAAGTGTGCAAAAGCGAAGGGTACTTACACTTAATTCCAACTAGGTATTCCAGGAGGCCATGACACCTCTCGTCTTTTTTTTCATACGTAAGTAAATTGTCACGCATCTTTTAGTAGAAAACATGAAACAAGTACAAAGATAAAAGAGTTATAATAACTTCTAACACAAAAAATGAACTTTCCTCAACATGTCACCGGTTCCCAAACTTAATAAAAAAGTTAAGAAAAATACACAACAAAATATTACCATACAGAGTTGCAGGTTAGAAACTTCCACAATACATCATGTGGGAGTACATAATATCTGTATAGGGAAATGAAAATAAAGTCGTTTTCATAACAGGAGGCAGCGAACGTTGACTCTAACGAAGTAAGTTTGTGCCAGTTTGATTTGATTTAGCTCCCTTCTGGCAAAATATCAATTTTATATAAAAAGAAAAGAAATAAAATATATTTATTTAGCACAGACTAAAAAGCTCACAACGCATATTGTATTATTATTGTTTTATTAAAAGTAAAAAAAAAAGAAAAAAAAAGGATAAACTGCGTTGTAAACAATTTGCAGGGAAGTGTGTCTCGTGGCTGCTAGTGCTAGTAGTCTAGTGGATGTTTGCACTACTGCTGAGCCTCAGGATCGCCCTATTTATTAAGCAAAATTTGGGTATACTAGGTACCTAATAATTAACCTCTGTCTACCTTCTAGGAATACAGGCGATTTGATAGATTATACTAGCTGCATCCCGCGGTTTTACCCGCATAAGTCTTGATACCGTGGGAATGTCAGGGTAAAAAGTATATCCTATGTCCTAATCCAGGTCATGATCTACACCTATGCCAAATTTCATCCAAATCTGTTCAGCCGTTTTACCGTGAAAGTGTAGGAAACAAACAAATTTGCTTTCGCATTTATAATATTATTATACTAGCTGCGCCCCGCGGTTTCACCCGCATAAGTCTCGATCCCGTAAGAATATCGGGATAAAAAGTATCATATGTCCTAACTCAGGTCATGGTCTACTCATGTCTAAAATTTCATCCAAATCCGTTCAGCCGTTTTAGCGTAAAAGCGTAACAAACAAAAATACAAAAAACCAAATCTTTTGTCTTTATAATATTAGTTTAGATAATAATTATACAACATGTAAAAAACCCTGTCCGATCCATGAGGGTGTTGTTAGATATAGTACTGAGAGTCTATTTATGTGATAATTTTCAGGAAAAAAGAAAAAAAAATCGTCCCATTTTTTTTCAATACGGAACTTTACTGGGGATCTTTATTGGGTGGAGGCGGCCGTCGTTTAGCGAGTGTCTACAAGTAATAACTTATGACCCTGTTGAAAATTAGCAAATTTTTAATGGATTTGGGGTTATTTTGGTACAAAAAATGTGAATTTTAAATATCAATAACTTTTTTATTTTCGATAATATATTTTTTTAAATTACTTTTAGGTAATATTTTTTTACACATTGTGTAAGTTAGGATTATTTTTATTTGTCCAAGCAAACTACAAAGACCTTTGTAGAAGATCCGTTATAAACAAACATAAACTGAGTATGAACCTTTTAGTAAGAACCAAAGACTATAGGGTCGTGTTTGGCACCCGATGTTACATTGTGTCGCCCGCCATGTTGGGCCGGTGTCCAAATGATAACAACTTCACCTATCGCCAATATGCAGAGAACATCGGTTCCATTCTACTATGGCCAAGGAAGCTGTGCAAGATCTATAAGCCCTGATGTATGTAACCATAGTTTACTTTAAGATACCTAGTGGTTGAAGAATTAAGGCGCCGCTCCACAGTAGCCCAACGCACGTGTACTTCACTTGGTATGCAATTATCGGCCAGATCGTCCGCTGCGACCCATGTCCACGCTATGGATGGACGCGTGTTTGCAAACAAATGAACCGTACAGCTAACGTGGCAAATCTCTGCGTGCCCACCCTACATTGAAGTGAACATTTGATTTGAGACTAATTATAAATGGGTAGCAATTGAAAATTCGCCAGAATATGATTTTTGTCAGGCAGTTATTAAATGTTCTTACTCGTATTATGTTTTGGGTATCGTTTCTTATTTTGGAACATTTCAACGTACAGTACTTACTCTGTGGCAGCGGTTTGGTATGTTGTGAACTTGTTTGTGTCATTTTACCGTAACTTTAATTAATTTTGTATCTGCAGAGATAATTGATGGACACGCGGAGGGAAGGTCGTTGAAAGAATTAGCTAATAAGATATGATTTTTTTATTATAAAAGAATCAAAATACTTTCATTCAAGAAATCACATTGTTAAGTTTTCTTAAAATTAATCTTTATCTTTGTTTTAGTTAGAAATCATCGCTAAATTAAATTCTCATAATAATCATTCAATGGATCTTCCAAGTCACTATTATCTTCAATTTTTATTGAGATAGGTGATCGATCCTCTGAAGAAGTTCTACGTGCTCTCTTATTTTCTGACGATGATGATGATGAGTCAGATTCATTTGCTCTTGGCTGTCGAGATGCAGTTCCTCTGGCTCTAGGTTTTTCTTGAAAAGTATCATAATTCTGGTCATTATCAAAAACACCAGTGTCAGCTTGAAAAAGAAGATTACTTATTTTATATTGCAGTACATTTTTTGTTTGCTGAGAATACATGCGGAATTTAGTGGCTATAAAATTGGCATATGTTTGATCTGCATCTGTAACTGGCGAATCTGTCGCAGGTTTGGCGAAGACATCCTTCACTGAATTGGATGTAGATGCAATACTGTACGCTGATTTTATTATTTGGTTGTCAGTGTCCGCTGATTTAATCTGTCGCTTTACAGTGTCCACCAATTTCACCTGTCGGTTTACAGTGTCCACATTTTTCCTTTTAGGCGTGATTTTGTCTGTCGGCCGTTTTGAAGTCGATACATTCGACAGATTGTTTGTTTGTTGTACTTGCGGGTCTTCTCTCTCAGAATTATTAATGACATTTGTGTCCTAAAAAAATACAAAGTATATTATAAAACAAAATACTGTATACTTAAAAAAGATAATGGTATAGAATGAAGTTAATAGAACCAATATGAATATTGATAAAGTAATAATTCGTGTGTATTTATTCAATAACTTACGCTGCTAAGCTCTCTGCGATATTTCTTTCTGTTAAGAAGAAATCTCAAATGCTCGAATCCGTACCAAGATGACGTAAATTGGACTCCTGCAAATGAAATAAATACAAGGATCACCTAACAGAACACAAAAGCTACAGTAAATACCAAAATTTTCGATACATCCGAAAAACAAAAAAAAATACACTCATGAAAAAAATCTTTTTTTGATATGGTCGCCATCTTGAAGCTATGACAAAACAAATGCTATAAACAATAGAATCGATCTGTCTAAAAAATTCGATTTAAATACGTGCAAAATAGCTGACATTGAAAAATAAACTCACAACTGTCAAACAGAAGGCGGGACATTCGTTAGATGTTTGACTCGATGTTCGTATGTATTTCCAGTTTATGATTCACAATAAAGTGTATTTTCAATGTCATTTATTATCCGAGTACTATAAAATCAAAATTGGTTTTACCTCGTTTTGTCATTTTTGCCTTTTCGCCCTTTCACGACGAAGCTGAGCCGAAAAATTTTCAACTTTCGCCTTCACCGTCCCTTCTGACATATTCATCTCTTGTGCAATTTCCCTCCAGGCGTGGCTTTTGAATATTTTATTGAAATGGTTTGGATTACTAAGATTCCACAAAATGTCGTGCTTACGGTATTCTTTTATCAATTTGATACTTAACAGTTTCTTGTGTCCACGACATGTTTACTAAATGGTGAAGAAACACGACAGCGTAGACACGTGCAATAAGCCGGTTTACTCGGAACACTGTGGGGAGCGAGACTACTCGCTTGTTAGCGGGTGGAAGGCGGGGTGGGGGGACGAACCAGTCACGCGGGACAAAGACACTATGTACGGTTGTTACTAGCCGAACAAGGACAGAATGCGTACATCCGACGGATCAGCTCGTAACATGCACCCGAACAAAAACAGCTCCCAGACTTATTATTATATATATTGTGTTATGAAACTGTGAGTGTACGTCATCCGCTCGGTGTTTTGTCCGAGTTCACTGAACGGAGCGCTGTGTCAGTTACGCGTGACAAGGACAGACATTAGTTCTGTCTTTGTTACGCGAAGCTGACACGGTTCGAGGCACGCACGGTGATAACAGTGGTTTAGTACCAAAGCTACGGACAATTTTTTATTTCACCACACATTATTATCACTATCTATTCTCATTATATTTATATTTTATTTTTATTACCAAATTATAATTGAGTTTTATAGTACTTGACATGTAGGTACACACAAACTTTATTGCCGCTTGAAAAGTGCAAAGTAATGACCACAACAATATTGTTTTTTTTATATTGCAACACTGATGATTCTACTGTAGTTAGATATTTTGATACCTATTTAAAAGTTCTTTACAAGCTCAATTTTAACTGTTTGTTATGACTTGATACTTTGTGTGTAAAAAAATAAAAGTTATAAAAACTAAAACCCAACTACGACAAAAAAGTCAACTAAAAAGGTATAAACAAGACATCACAGACAGACAAATTAAAAATCCGAAGTCACACGTGTTGGGTATAAGTCGAACCGACTACGTGTGATTCCGGATTTTTAATTTAATTTGATGTCATAGTTTTATATATCATTGCATATAACCTATTAGCCGCGGACGATCAATACGCTTCCAACGATACCTCATTTGTCAAATTATGATGAATAGTTTAGAAGTTATGAGGGAACAGATGAGCATACATACATTACCGGTCAAAATCATAACCCTCCTTTTTGCTTCGCCGTATTCAGGTAAAAATAATGTTTGACTTTACTGAAAATAAATAAAAAATGATCTCCAAGTGCATCGTTAAGAAGAAAAATGTGAAGTGCCTAATTCATTAGGTAACTAATTAACCATGTATTTCCTTTTACTCTTTTTAACAGTTTTTAACCCACTAAAAATAGTTTATTTTCATCTAAATATTGTGAATTCAGTGTACATTAGCATACTTATGCCGTGGTTGTGTATTTAGCAGTACACCTGGTTGTGACGCGGGTAGGATCACGCTCCATTCGTGTTGACCTTACGGATTTTCACTTTAAATATTACTATGAGTTCTCGTCTCGATTAATCGAAAACGTTATTCCATAGACCCCGTGTACAGATTTGGCACATGGGTAAACCATGTCCTGGGTTACGAAAAGATACTTTTTATCGCAATGTTCCCGTGAAACCGCAGGGCGCAGCTAGTAAAATTATAAAGAGAGAAGATTTGTATTTTTGTTTGTAATGAATAAGCTCAATAACTACTCGACCGATTTTATTTATTTATTTAACAGTTTATGTACTACGCACATATAAACGGACAAGAAGAAAGGAACAGAAAAATACGTACAAAGGTGATGCTTATTTCTAATGAAATCTCTTTCAGCATACCTGCGATAGGAAGTAGATAAAGAGACGTAGACAACGTTTGAAAGAGTAGAAAATAGAAAGATTAAAAAAAAAATCTTTCGCCATTAGTATGCTAGGATATTATCTCCGAGCAGCATAGGCTACAATTAATAAAGATATCACGCGAGCGACAGCGCTGGCGGAAACTAGTAAATATAGCCAACTCCAATTTTAATTAACTTAATTGTTGAACAAAAGAATCAGCACATTTTTCATCACAATTTCTGGTAGACTGGTCATGGAGTATTATCGCTAAAATGTTGACTACAACAAGAATAATAGGTACAGTAGGCCGTTCATCAGTGGTAATAAAACCAGCATATAGGCTGACCTCGCATTCTATTCAAGGTCAAGGTCAAAGTCAAAGTGTTATCACCGAGACGTACAGTCGGTGGTAATATATAAAGATTTTCAGTCATTTAAACTCACTTGATTATCACTTTGCCCCTCCATTATCATTCTCACACTACTGTCCATTCCAATAGTACCTGCAAGGTAGAAATTCAGCCCAAAAGCCAACATCACCAGATGTGTCTAACTTGAGACAAACGTTTATTTTGGCACTCACACTTTTTGCTTACAGCCTGCTTTGTTTGTGTTACTCATTAGAGGCACAAATAAACGACGTTAGGAAATTATTGAAGTTGCAGTAAGTAGCGGTAAGTGTGCCTTGAGGCTTATGTCTGTAGTCTTTTGTTAGTACAGCTTTGTTCTATAATATTCTATAAACTATACCCACATTAGTCACATCAGTGTCTCTCCATTTTCACCCTTACAGGGCGTTCCTGGAACCTATGGGTGTTTTTAGTATTAATTTAATTTATAGAAACTTATTAAGAGATTATCTCAAATCAATCAGCCCAGCCTTTTCCCAACTATGTTGGGGTCGGCTTCCAGTCTAACTGGATGCAGCTAAATACCATTATTTTACATGGAGCGACTGCCTATCTGACCTCCACAACCCAGTAACTGGATAATATGAACCCCTTGGTAAGACTGGTTGTCAGACTTTCGGGCTTCTGACGACCCATAACGACTGTCAAATACCCACGAACGACAGCTGGTACCAACGGTTTAACGTGCTTTCCGAGGCACGGAGGAGTCTCGATATGTAAAGATGGTCACCAATCCACGGACCAACCCCGGCGGGCATAGCTTAACCTGTTGGATCAACCCGTGCGGCTGTTATTACTAAGCCACGAGCGATTAACTCAAGTAAAGAGGACAAAAATATCTGTTAAGAGTTAATCGATTCGATGAAAGTTTTAGAGCCAATCCATTGTGATTCCATGTCTTTTTTGGAGGTACCCATATCATTTTGGGCCTGTACCTCGTGGCCTTAACAGTGTTTAAAAAAATACAAATAATATATGTTGTAATAAAGATAATTTGTATCCATTCTGTACCTAATAAAATTTTCAAGCACCCTAAAACAAGACTTAATTTTACTTTTTTCATCGTTATCTCGTTAGTAATTCGACAAGATAGTATCAGCCATATTGGTAGACTAATGAATCTGTCAAAACAATATTCTGTTTAAAAAAAATGTCTTTCACTTAAGTGGGTACTAAGTACACAACTTCACAATGTTGCAGTGTGTAGTGAAATAGGTCTTTTGGCAAATTACTATTTTTCTTAGGGGAAATATTCGAGAAAAAGTTTTTGATGTTTAACATCTTTCCTCTCACTTTCCTGCAATCAAAATCTAAATAATAAATCTGTGGGAGGGATTTCGTGAAAAGCGACGGAAGTGTGTAACAGGTAGCCGAGGAGGCGCGCGCTATTTGAATTAACCGCGCGCGTTGCTAGAGTTTGCCGTCAGAAACGACTTCGACGAGGCCCCGCCCCTTTAATGTTGCTTACCTTAATGCTACTCATTAGCAAGGTGAGATGTCAGATGTTACACATCTTATGCGACTATTAAAAGGCTCGCTCGTTTTTTTTTTTTGTAGGTTCGAGGCTTTTAGGCCACCCAGATAGACCAATCTGTGTATTTAATCCCTTTGGTAATACGGGCTGGTGACCGCAACTCCACGTCAAAGCGCGTATTTTGCGTACAGGTGGGAATAATAGTTAATCCCATGACGAGGTCAGTTCGTGGATAAGTGACATATTTCCTTGTTTTGGATAGCACGTAATTACGTGCTGTCAATCCCAGTTTATAATTATTTTGACAAGTCAACAGGAATGGTCAAATACTTACTCCTTGACAACACTGAATTAGTGCGAAGGCTAAAGAGGGTAAAACCTTTTGAGTTAGTTTAGTGCAGTGTAAGTGACTTTTAACTGTAGTGCAAGTGCTGACTTTTTTAAAGAACACGTGAATCAAGTGTCTCCCCCTATAGTGAATGAGAAAGACGTTATTGGACGACTTCTTAATCTTATAGTTACTTAGCAGTTTATGTTATATTTAAATTACTTATTAGCTAATAGGCTAGATTGTAATGTGAATAAAGTATCACTAAGTGTGTAACTTAAAAAAAAAAAAAAAAAAAAAAAAAAAAAAAAAACGATGTCTAACATCTTTCCTCTGAGTTTCCTGCAATCTATGGGAGCGATTTCGTGAAAAGCGACGGAAGTGTGTAACAGGAAGCCGGGGAAGCGTGCGCTATTTGATTTAACCAATGAGCGCGCGCGGGTCTAGATTGGTCAGAAATGACCTTGACTAGGCCTCGCCCCTTTAACGTTGCTTATGGCGAGATGTCAGTTGTTACACACATCATATGCGACTACTATAAGATCGCTCGTATTTTTCATAGGAAAATGTGCGTTAGATGCATATTTATACTTTAAATGCGATGGTATCTATCTCTGTTAGTCTATTGAACTGATTTCGATGAAATTTGGTGCACAGGTAAACCATGACCAAAGTTAGGATTTATGATACATTTTATACTCGGTAGTACGTTCTCGTAGGACCTTCCGACATCCAAGCGGGTAAAGCCTCGGACAAAAGCTATTATAAAACAAAACTTAAATACTCCCAAGAATAAATTCAAATTCCTGGTCACTACTCTGTCTATTTCCCTCGCTAGTGATACAGTAACAAGGCACTGACAGATCAAGTCGTCGAGTTAGTTCTGTTAGTAGCGCTGGCGCAGCATGACGGCTCCCTCGAGGATTGTGTTGCTCTAGCAGCTTTACTTAATAGCCGGGATGCATGCGACCAAGTAACTCGGAAGTTGTTGGCGGTTACGAGTTCAAATAATTGTCTGTTAAAAGTTAGCTGATTTCTTTGGAAAATGATGAATTCTGGTAACGTTCTGAAATATTAATTTATAACTTTACTAGTACATATATGTAGCGGTATGAGGAACAGGGTGTAAAGTTCATGCATTCTCTATACAAAGGCAGGATCTTCCAACCAGATGGGTTAAGTGTCTGGTGGATAACTGCCGGGTAATGTGACGGGACGATGTATAATATATGCTGGTTGCGCGGTAAACTTTGCTTGCGTGATGTAGGAGTTTGCGTGACGTCAGTATGACGAGCAGTTCGCATGTGGCGATGTAGATACCGCCACATCACTCCTCTCTGGAGATAGAAGGTCGATAGTGGGCCGAATCGTGCATCTTGCGATGATTGCCAGGGCCAGTTGAGGTTCCAGTGAGTCGGAATACGCCCTTGTTTTAGGTGGTTTTAGCGACTTGCTAATACATAGCGATTTCTTTATTATAAATTTAAGTTTTATTAAATGTATTATACACACAAACCTTCCGGAATAAATTCTCTAAATTATGGTATAAACTGGATCAAAATTATAGTATTATAGTAAATTATAGTATAAATTTAAAAACAACGCGGGCATACAAAGAGACACGAAAAGCGATTCAGTTTTATACTATTTTAATAGATTATAGAAGGTTAAAATTTGACTAGGTAGTTAATAAGACTATCTCCCCTTATACATATAATAAAGCCGTTTGTTTCCAAACTTTGGGTACATCACAAATTTGTTAGAAGAAAGTATTTGGGTAATCATAATATGTCCCGCAGCTCGGTGTGGATTTTGGCATAGGCCTCCTCCAATTGTCTGCATTGTGCTGTCCTCAGCAACTCTGGTCCAGTCCCAGAGTTAGACGGATGTCATCTTCCCATCTTGTTTTTGGGCGCCCTCGTTTCTAATCCCATCACTTGGGTACCACAGAGTAACGTGTTTGCTAAATTTGTTTGTTTTACATAAAAGCATGTGTCCTGTCCAGCCCCATTTCAAATGTTCTATGCGAAAGACTATATTATCTTTAACCTTAGTTTTACTTCTTACATCTGTATTTCTGATTTTGTCCCTTAGTTTCACTCCTAGCATGCTTTCTTTAATATGCTTTATGATTGTCGGCGAGCGACCAAGTTTCGCAACGATACGTTATGCAGCGAAGAATGCAAGTGTTGAAAGTTTTCATCTTGATATGATAACTCACCTTTTAGTAAACAATCATGTGGTGGACTATGGTGCACGCTAGCACAGAAGTAACACGAGAAAAAATACAGGTTATAGGGGTAAAAAACACAACGAAAACAGTACCTAAGGAAAGATGTTACTGCCTGTGTAGAAAACAATCTTATTGAAACCTGGCATTAATAGACAGAAATCTTCATACGAACAGTAAGCAAGAGTAGACATCAAACCTCTCCATCTTTTTGAGAAGACACTTTCTTCTACAATGGGATAGTTGCACAAATGCACATTGATACAAACACAACCAAGGACACTCGTCCCGTCACTACATAAACCAGTTCCGACACTTGATATATTACAGCCCGTCACAACACGACACGATGAAAACGATTCCTTAAACAGAAGATCTTACAGATGACAACCTAATCCTCAGTTTGTACACCTTCCTTAATACTAAGGAGTACACGACGTTCTAAGCTAGCTTTACATTTGTTGACATCAGTAACAATAATAGTAATACGTAAACTAAACAGGAGACAATAGCTTGCCGTTTAGGGTTACCATAGAGTTACGATGTACAGAAGTGGATCTCCTGGTTCATTCAAAATCGAGACTATTTTGAGGCTTTACTATGCGTTTCGAAACTTGTCACATGAAACAAATTTCATAACTTGTTTTTGTTGAATTTGCGTTCGCACAGCACGAAACTTGAGTAAGTTTTAAGACAGATCTCAAGATTTGTTGTTAGTTGCGTTCGCACTTTTGTTTGTATGTATCTCGAAACTTGTCAATATCTTGTGTTTAGTTCAAGGTTTAGTGTTTTCTAAATTAGACGGTAAACATCGAAACATCTAGTGGACAACATGTTACAAGTTTCATACAGAAACATTTTGTTTGCAATACTTCTGTAAAACATGTCAAGTGATATGAAACTTCAAACATGTTTCGCGTCAACAAGTTGCCTGACAATCCGAACGCGAGTCGATAACTCGAAACATAGATTTGAACATGTTTTTATGAGAATGTTTCGCCAATGCAAACACGCAGAAACGTTCAACACAGCCAGGACTCAGCTGGGCTATTCTGTAAAAATCTCATTGTGAAAACTTAAGTGAAGTGAGCTTGAAGTGCTGTCGACAGTGTCAATCTAGCATCAGGTGGAATGACAGCTCACTTCAAGCTCGCCTGTGAGATTTTTCAGAATAGACCGGCTGGAATAGGATTATAATGCCGCTTTTGGCGCACGTATAGTCAACCACACGTGAACGGTAACAAATTGACTTTGACAGTGACTTTATTTCGTTGCAGTAAACCCTATGTGCTTATGTGCACCCTACGTGCAGTACGTGCTCCGTGCTTGAAATTAACAACTTTGGTTTGGTATGGGCGAGCGCAAGTCATTTCAGCGGCATCGCACATGCATAAAAAAGCAAAGTAGGTACACGAGTTTCGCTTCTATTTTGTTCCTATTCTATGCCTTTACTTGCTCAGAACACCTCCCAGGAGATAACAATGCCTACTGATGGTTTAAGTACATCAATTAACATTTAATTAATTCTGAATTAGGCTGTTGATTTCTGAACAGGACGTCTAGTGTTTGCTTAGGTATGTGTTCGGAGTATTTGACCTGGGTTTGTTTGTGTACTCATGTTCCAACATATTAGCCTGATCGTGTTTCTAGTCCTAACTAAATATGAAAATTCTGGTTTTTTTAAACGAATTTTATCACCCCTCTTTCGGCAATTTGGCAATTTAATGCTGCTATATTTATTATTTTAATTAATACATCCAAACTTAAGTTGAAAGTTACATTTTACCGAAAGCCATGTGATAGATTGGTGAACGATAGAGATGGTTTTGGTTTTATAATTTCTTTAACAATTTACGTTGCAAATTACAATCAGATAAGCCTGTTATCCCCTAATAAAGCGATTCACACTTGTGCTAAGTATGTTTTTATAAATATTGTGTAATTAAGGTTTCAAAATCACGCTTCTCGTTCGTCAGTCCGCATTTTAACCGTTCAACTTAGCCGCAACATAGTCACCAAAATAGACTCAATAACACAAGTAATTTAAACTTCCGAATTAACATACACATGTCGCATTGAAAGTCTAATTCCGGGTCCCACAACAAACTCCTAGTTTACTAGTTCAAATTATAATTACCTACCGTTCCATTTAGCCGATTGTACACGAACCGAGAAGTCAAACGAACTTCAACGCGACAACTTAATCAAAGTTAAATAATTAGGACGTATTCAATTTGGTTTTAAAGTTGCATGTGGTTGATATTCAGTATATGTGAGGTGCTGATTACTTATAAAGTGATTTGCTGGTACGGTCAACCACAATTCAGCTGTAGCACTAGAACTGCGATAACCACCCTTACTGATACTAAATAAACATAACGTCAAGCCTGTAATCCTATATTACACCACATTTTGACAGTTATATTTAAGTCCCATGTAATAAGGGGCGAACCTATTGCCATCAACTGGGCATAAATCCAGCTTTCGGGCTGCTACTGAAAAATTCTAGTTGGAAAAATCCAATAACACATTGCCTTACCTGGGAATCGAACCCACGACCTCATGTTCTCAGAGGCAGTGATACCAAATAAAGGGGCAGTAAAAGTCAAATTGTTACCAAGGCCATGCGGTTGACTCTACGAGTGGGAATAAAAAAGGGGCATTAGGAGTATCCGCTTTGTTTCACGCTATAAACACTTACAACAGCATTCGGCTTCATTTCTCAATCTATACGTAGATCTAGGGACAGCCTTAAGCCTTTCTACTTTCTTTATTTTTCGTGAGGTTGGTGACTAACCTGGTGTCAGAGTTTTCTATGCCACCCATGGGCCTCTCACTTGGATTCACATACCGTCGAGAAATATATCTCAGGAATAGCGGTGTCCTCACGACGTTTTCACGATAATCATACAATACGCACATGAATCCGAAAAGTCAGAGGTGCGTGCCTTGGGTTCGAACTTGAGAACTACATATGACTTGGTAAGCCTTTCTAAGGTGGTGGGACGTGTGGGAGTGTTTTCAAAACAGAATAGGAACGAGAAAGAACATTTGAATCTGCCTGTAACTTATAAACTATGAACCAAATCTGTACCTTTTTGAGAGAAATAAATAAAAATTATTATTATTAGCTATGCGCAATTTGTATACGTATTTTATATCAATAAAAATCTAGTCATTTTACAGAAACTCCCGTTTATAAAACAGAACTACAACATAGACGTTCCCTTTGATGTTCTGTGTCAAAGTCAGGATTAAATTGGCTATTGTATATTAAAAACTGTCTATCTAAATATTTTTATTTATTATTTACTTGTTAAAAATATGTAAATAATAGGCTGCTGTAGAAGACAAGTTGAAAAGCTGTCAATTTTGTGACAGTTTTGTAAGATCGAGTTAAGTTCTTCATGGCAGTATTGAATTTACCTTTTAAGTAAAATGTTTCATCTGTTACTTTCCAACTGTGGAGTTAACGTTTTTTTAATGTTTATTAATGTACTCGTATAGAAAACACTTAGATATTATCTTGCATGTTTATTCTTAACAGTGATGGTCTAGCGGTGTGGCCGTCAGACTGCCAAAGCATAGATCTCGTGTTCGAACCCAAGACACGCATCTCTGACTTTTCGGATTCTTGTGCGTGTTGTATAATTATCACCTGCTTCAAAAACGGTGAAGCGAAAACATCGTGAGAAACTGGTATGCCTGAGAGATATTTCTCGACGCCATGTGAAGTCACGTCAGAGGCCTATGGGCGGCATAGAAACTCTGACACCACTTTAGTCTTTTCGTTTTCTTTACACGAAAAAGAAAAAATAATTCTTAGCTAATAAATATGGGTTTGAAGAGTTTTGAGGTCTGTGTTATTTCATTTTGACGTAAAAAAATTGGTGTTTGTCAGGTTATTTTGAATGAATATTTTGTTATTTTGAATTAAATATTTTCATTTCCAATATTAATGCTAAGACAACCCGAACTTATTTGGGAAAAGGCTAGGAAAATAATAATTTTCTTTTCAATATTAATGTCGGTTTGCTACAAGGATTGATGGGAATCATGAAATCCCTTGCGACACCCACCAAAAGAGCATAAAATAAAATAAAATAATTTTCCCCCCAACCACCAAAGTTCCCCACCACACAGTAACTTTGACATACAAGGAAATAACAGTATTATACATAATCTCCATGAAAATAAACGCAAAAGGAACGGCTATCACCATAAAGACGTTAGCGGCCCGTTAGCAAAGTTTTTACAGCTCTCCGACTATAATATACATTTATATAGGTACGGAGCTAGTCAACACGTATATTTACAAAGCTTATCTGTTGTTCTATGTGATTCGTATGCGTCCGACATACACAACGTTAATGTTTGTGTGGGGGTAGGTGGCGAGCGGGTAGTTTGATACGTATAGTACTGGTTAGTGCGCGTAAGATAAGACTGCGCGCGACTGCAGGTGGCGTGGCTAAATATACAATGTAATATTTAATATATAAATTAAATCTTTATTATAATATAAGAATACTCATACATACATATTCCGGTCTCCGGAGGGGAGTGATGTGGCGGCATCTACATCGCCACATGCGAATTATGCATCAAAGACCTGACGTCACACAACATCCTGACGTCACTCAAATCCTGCATCGCGCAATTAGAGTTTACCGCGCGGTGGACATATATACAAGCTCCCGACTTTAACATCGGGGCAATTGCCCGCCAGACTTGACACCCGTCTGGTTGGAGGATCCTCCCTTTTCTATGGTGGATGAGTAAACTTTACACCCTGTTCCTCATACCCCTCAACATAAACTAACGCCTTCTTCCCATAGAGGTAGGCAGAAACTACAGAACGCCACCTACTTCGATTCTTACATACTCTTTTTGCCTCGATTACGTTCATACATCTGGTCATACACGCACGCCGGTAGAGAGTACTAAGCACCTGACCTTTCTTAAGAACATCACCAATAAGGTCAGTATATTATGTCCTCCTAGGGCGTCCCCTCCCGGCGTTTCCAGTCACCTCTGCCTTGTAAATACATTTTGTTAGTCGCCTTTCATTCATCTTCTCAACATGACCAAACCATCTCCGCATACCCTTTTAAATTTTTGTCACTACATCTTCTTTTAACTCACACCGTTGCCTTATCACATCATTCCTTAGATTATATGATTATAATATTATTAATATTAATTAATTAAATAAAAATATATTTTATTTGACCTTACATAAACGACAAGATGGCGGCTTACGATTAGTTCAGATTTCAACCGCGTGCAGACTTACATAATATCTTGCGAGCACTCTACGTAATTAATATTAATATTATAAATGCGAAAGTATCTCTGTCTGTCTATCTGTGACCTTTTCACGCCTTAACGGCTGAACGGATTTCGATGTTTGGCAACGTAGACCATGACCTGTGTTAGGAAATAGGTCGATACCCCATTTTTTATCCCGGTTGTACGTTCCCGTTGGTCTATGATCCGACCTAGAGATGACCTTCACCCATCTGTTTAATGGATGAAAAGTACTTTATGTCAAATTTAGTATGTTAAAAAATATAACGCGAGTGGGTTGGCAAAAAAAATCCTGGGCAGACTACTAATTAAACATTCAGAAACTACTTTTTTCAAAAAATGCACTCATTCCTATAACGATTAATTCGTTTAAGTAACAAATGTTTCGCATAAAAAGCGGTATCTATTGATACATCACTTGGGCCCCAAGAACATTTCTAAACTTAGGTGGCCATGTAGTCACCTATTTCGGTCATTAACTCCGAATTAACTTACAATTGTCGAAAGTCGAGTTAGTAGCAAAGGTTCTCCTTGAAAAATTCAATTGGTTTATATCTTGCAATGTTTAAAAAAAACTAATTTTTGAATTTTTATTTAATCACAGTCTGGCCAGGAACTTTTTAGCTAACCCACTCGCGAAATATTTTCTAACATACTTGATTTAAAATACTTTCATCCATTAAACAGATGGAGGTCGGTGTCCGTTACCCAGGCCAGATGTTGTCGAAAATGGTCATTTGAATCTTATAGATAATTAGTTGTGCGGCTTCTGTAAATGTTGCGCACATTTTTAAATTTGTTGCGCTTATAGTTTTTTAATTATTTCACAAAAACATTTCCTGCTGGCGTAACGTTACCGCAGCCAGACCTTTTTCTTTCTAATGGGAATATTTAAATAAATACTAGCTATACAATTAGTTGTCTAGATGAAGTAAATGTTGCGCCTTATTTTGAATTTGTTCTTTCATCGGTTGCGAAGTTATTCGAGATTTTGCTGGGGTAACGTTTTTGGTTTTGCTAGATCTTTGAAACGGTTAAGCGGATTCTTATCATATTTTGTACAAGACTTCTTAGGAATTAGTTTAAATTTGTTGGGCAATAAAAATACCAAAAAAATGCATAGCTTAAAGGTTATTTCATTAAATAGAAAAACACTTCAATCGGTCCCAGCACTCTCAATAAGAGGTCTAAAGACTTACTTTAAACGTTATTTTAAAGCTTGTAACTGCCTTCAAATGTATGTGAAGTTTCATTAGTATCCTGTAAGTATTTAAAAAGATATGATGATATTCAGTTCTTCACGAGCACGGTCTTGATGCGCGCGGTGTTATTTGGCCACTGGATTGGATATATGAACTGAATGTTATGTCAATTATTAGTTGTTTAGTTCAGTTGTATATCAGTAAAATTTCAGCGTAGTACATTGGATAATTAATGAGATAATACGATTAAAGTCATTAGGAAGTGAATGACCGAGGTTACCCGACCAAGTTTAGGTGGTTACGAAAAAGCGAAAACTCAGAACATTATGCTATCTTTTGAAATGATCAGTATAATACACCTTACAATTTCGGTACAGACGCGTACACTGTTAAATACATAATAATATAATCATATCTGTACTATGAAAACATTATTATTATCATCCAGTTGCACATACTTATCAAAAATCACCGATATAACATGTCGTTCGGCGGGACGCGGGAGGGGTGGGGTGAAGGGGTAATTTTCATTGTTTGCAGAACGCACTAAACATGCTCCATAATTACATAATTCATCTTGTAGAGTGCGCGTGCGCTTCGGCAGTTCCGTTTCCTGTTTTTGCAAATATTTATCGAGTGCGTGAGAGCTATTATATATAATAATAAGTGTGGCGAATTACTGTTAATGTGGAGTGCTTCTATTGATGATCATAATTATGGTGCGTGTTGCTTGATGAATTCACGAACAAGGTAAGCTTGCATAATGTAACTACAGAAATAGTAGCAAAATTATTATTAATATGTACATGTTGTTAGGTACCTACTTATCTAAAACGGTATTTTTTTTAAGGCTTAAATATTTGAATTTAGGAACTTACTTATTATTTTCTTTTTTTTCGTACTTAGTTATTACCTGGACTGGAATTCTCAACAATGATAACGACAAATTTATCCTTCGCTACATAGTACCTATAAAACAAAGTCGCTTCCCGTAGTCTATCCCTGTTTGCTTAGATCTTTAAAACTACGCAACGGATTCTGAAGCAGTTTTTTTTAATAGATAGACTGATTCAAGTGGAAGGTTTTTGTGTATACATTGTCAACATTTTATGCGGGCGAAGCCATAGGCGGAAGCTAGTTTGTAATAGACTTGAAACTTGATTAATGAAATTCATGACTTAGCGACCGATTTTTATCGTTATCAATGTCGGGAGTCGGGACTACCGCAACAGGTAGGTAGGTATTTATTTCCACAAACTCCTTGGACACATAGACTTTAAGAAATCCATAATTACCTTGTTGCGACACTTGCGTTGATATAAACTCGCAATAGATGACGTTTCGAGGCTCAAATATGTAGCAAAACTACAATTGAAACCCCATTAAGGATTTAGACAAAAAATGTACTCTTTCTTTTTATTGTAGGCATCAACAGAATGACAAAATAGCAATAGCCGTGGGCCGCGATGATGGACGCGGTGATGGCGACATAATACCTGCTTATGAGTGTGGTGGCGACTATGGCTGCGTGGTGAAGTTGTAAAAAATATCGTTTGACGTTCTCTACGTCTGTAACTCAGAAACTCTCAATCTACGGTGAGTACGTGCTTATATCTAGCTAGTTATATACTACTATGATTTAGGTAGGTTGACCTGCTGGCCACTGTAGAATCTTTATTACTATGGATCAGGACTTAAATAGATTTTTCTACATTATATAGTAAGTAGATTATTACAAATGTAATGTGTAGGTAAATAAAAATGCTCTAAATACGCGCGCTATTACAGTCCCCGACACGTAACTTGGCAAAAGTTGGTAGATGCGCAGAAGTCGTTTTTATGAGGTAGCGCCGATCTGAGCGCGCGATTGGTGTGTCACTCGGACTTCTGCCCCCCGCACACCCCGTATCGTCTCGGGCGTATACAAAATGTGTACCTATATTTCAATAAAAACTGTAACTGTGTACTGTGTATACTGAAATCTATAATTTAAATAAAAAGTAATAGAAAATTTCAAAATAGCAAAATTACTATCTGTAGTTTTAATCTGTGATTGTTTTTAAGTATACCTAAGTTTATTAATACTTTAAAAGTTCAGTTGAAATGATTATTTTACCTGTTAATAAAAATTCTTTAATAAACATGTAGTTTTTTTTTAAACTTGTGTACATTTCTGTACTAAATTTGTAACACTATCCTACATATTTAAGAAGGTACCATAATGTTCTGAGTTTTCGCTTTTTCGTAACCACCTAAACTTGGTCGGGTAACCTCGGTCATTCACTTCCTAATGACTTTAATCGTATTATCTCATTAATTATCCAATGTACTACGCTGAAATTTTACTGATATACAACTGAACTAAACAACTAATAATTGACATAACATTCAGTTCATATATCCAATCCAGTGGCCAAATAACACCGCGCGCATCAAGACCGTGCTCGTGAAGAACTGAATATCATCATATCTTTTTAAATACTTACAGGATACTAATGAAACTTCACATACATTTGAAGGCAGTTACAAGCTTTAAAATAACGTTTAAAGTAAGTCTTTAGACCTCTTATTGAGAGTGCTGGGACCGATTGAAGTGTTTTTCTATTTAATGAAATAACCTTTAAGCTATGCATTTTTTTGGTATTTTTATTGCCCAACAAATTTAAACTAATTCCTAAGAAGTCTTGTACAAAATATGATAAGAATCCGCTTAACCGTTTCAAAGATCTAGCAAAACCAAAAACGTTACCCCAGCAAAATCTCGAATAACTTCGCAACCGATGAAAGAACAAATTCAAAATAAGGCGCAACATTTACTTCATCTAGACAACTAATTGTATAGCTAGTATTTATTTAAATATTCCCATTAGAAAGAAAAAGGTCTGGCTGCGGTAACGTTACGCCAGCAGGAAATGTTTTTGTGAAATAATTAAAAAACTATAAGCGCAACAAATTTAAAAATGTGCGCAACATTTACAGAAGCCGCACAACTAATTATCTATAAGATTCAAATGACCATTTTCGACAACATCTGGCCTGGGTAACGGACACTGGAGGTCGTTCCTAGGTCGGATCCTCTACTACGTGGAATAATTTCCGAAAACCACGCGGGCTTAGCCGCGGGCAGTAGCTAGTAGATATCCAGATATAATCATGAAAATCTCTCTAGCCTTTTCCCAACTATGACGGGGTCGGCATCCAGTCCAACCAGATGCAGCTGAATACCAGTATTTTACATGGTTCTACTGCCACACAAAACACAATTGCAATGTGCAAGAAATCACCAGGTATCTCTGTATGGGTAGTGTAGGGGATTTGCAATGAAACACCGACTTTGATAATTACTTTTAAGGTATATTGAATCGCGCACTAAAAAACTAGAGTTTCACAATTTCGGTTCGGCTTAAGTAGTTTTCTACTATAGTACAAGTTGCGGGTGGTTCTACAAATTATAATACAAGTTTTACAGTGTTTAACCAATGGTAGGTTAGTGGGGCGTGGTTATTTCGGTCAAGCAAGGTCTTGATTGTCGACAGGTTGTAACCTGCTCCCCGAATGATACCTTTTCGCCTAGCTCTTTCTCGACAAGTTGCAACTTGTTCTTGGGCGATGCCATCTGTCTTATATTTGGTCGACAAGTTGAGACTTGTTCGTGAGTGATGCTATTATTTTGTTTATGTGTGTGTAGGTGCCTGTTAGTGAGTTACCCATGTGTTATTGTCAAGTTAGGACCTGCTTGGTGGGCAATACCATTATTGCTTATGTTTACCTTTACCTTAGGGAAGTGTTGGGGTACTATCTACGTCTTTATTAGGGTACATCAATCGCAATTATAAGTATGGGAAAATCAAAACTATACCTATGCTATACAATCTTATATCTAAGTAGACTACGTAAAATGGTTTTTATTGGTTTAATCAAATTCTTAATTACTAATCAGTTCGTCTTCTCGTCGCCAACAGTCTCCCTCTCAGTGCGTTGCACTCCATCTCGTTGGGGCGACGTTGCAGGTACAATCAGGACTAGGCGTGATGCTGGCCGCCGCAGGATACCCGCTGCTGTTCGCACGTCGACGATCCTGGTTCTTCCGTCTGGTCCGGGATGAGTAGCGACTATTTCGCCGCGTGGCCACGAGTATCGTGGCAAGGTGTGGTCCACGATTAGGACTATGTCGCCCAATATCGGGTCCCGGTAGTCAGGACCTTGGTTGTAGCGAGGCGAGAGAGTTGGGAGGTACTCTCGCAACCACCTTGACCAGAAATGATCGGCCAGGCGTTGGGATGTCTTCCAGTTGGGAGAGCCGATGAGTTCTGTGTCGTCGAAGGAGCCAAATAGTGTGGCTCCGCATGACCGCCCGATGAGAAAGTGATTCGGGGTCAAAGCTTCTTCTTCTTCTGGGTCGGTGCTGACGGAGAAGAGGGGCCTTGAGTTCACGACGTGCTCGGCCTCCAGAAGTAATGTGTGGAGAATCTCTTCTTTAGGTTGCCGCTCGTGTAGTGTAGCTGTGAGAGCGACTTTTACAGATCGCACCATTCTTTCCCAGGCTCCACCCATGTGGGGGGCTCCAGGAGGGATGAACTTCCACACGATGCCATTCTTGTTCACTTCTTCTCCTAGACTCGCGATGGCTTCAGCGATCTCTCTATTCGCACCGATGAAGTTGGTACCGTTGTCGCTCAGTATGATCTTCGGTGTTCCTCTTCTGGCGATCATTCTTCGTAGTGCGAGGATCATGGAGTCGGTCGATAGGGAGTTAGCTAGCTCCAGATGAATTGCTCTTGTGGTGAGACACGTGAACAACGCTCCCCATCGTTTCTCTGTACGTCTTCCAATGGTGACGAGCATGGGTCCGAAGTAGTCCACTCCTAGGCAAGTGAAAGGAGGGCTGGTCTTCGTCAGACGTTCAGGTGGCAGATCTCCTTGGGGTGTGATCTGCGGCGTCTTCTTCCGAATTCTACACCATCCGCAGTCTCGTGCTACTTTCTTCACCATGTTTCGAAGCTATGGTATCCAGTATTTCTGCCGGACCTCATTCATCACGGTGTTGTGGTTCCCGTGATTGAAGGCTTCATGGATGTGCTTCACTAGCAGTTGGGTTATTCGGTGATATCTATCCATCAGGATCGGATTCTTGTATGAGGCCATCAGGTACTTGGCCGCTCCGATGCGTGTGGATAATCTGATGAACCCGTCTTCTAATTTGATCGTTAGATTCTTCAGATTGGATGTTGGATTGAGATCTTCTTTCTTTCGTAAGGCAGCGAGTTCGTCTGAAAAGCTGTCTTCTTGCGCTCTTCTTACTAGCAATTGTTCCGCCTTTTCAACGTAGAGCGCTGACTTCGGTCGGAAGGCTATTTCTTTTCTGCTTGGCCTCTTTTCTAGTGGTTGGACTTTCTGTTTCTGTGTCTTCTTCCAAGCTGGGTCTTGTGTATTTCGGGTGATGAGTTTCGTGATGTTCACCTTTTTCTTCATTTTTCGCTTGAAGACATCTATGGCTTGCAAGTATCTCGCTGTTGCGTGGAGTAGGCGCGTCCAACTGGAGAACCTTGCTGGATCGGGCACGATGACAGGGATTACTTTTCTAACGCTGAGAGTGATGGCGTTAGGTTTTTCTTCACCTGTGTCGGTGATGGAGACCTTCTTCTCTTCTGTAGGCCAATTTCTTTGATCTTCATGCAAGAAGGCCGGTCCCTTGAACCATCTATGTGTTATATCGAAGTTGGATGGGGTCTCTCTGGTGGCGTCGTCGGCTACATTGAGTTTAGTTGGAACCCAGTGCCATTCCTTATGCTTTGTCAGCTCTTCTATCTCGGCGAGACGATGTGCGACAAAAGGCTTGAATCTCCTCGGGTCTGATTTGATCCATGTCAGTGCTGTTCTCGAGTCGGTCCAGAAGTATCTTCGGGTCGCAGTCAAGTCCATTTCTTGGCTCGCACTATTGGCCAAGCGACTTCCCAGTAAACACGCTTGTAGTTCTAGTCGAGGTATTGAAGTTGGCTTGAGAGGTGACACTCTAGCTTTCGCCGTTAGCAGCTTCACTTCTACGCGATCATCTGGGTGTTGGGAGCGCCAGTACACCGCGCAGGCGTACGCCTTCTCGCTTGCATCGCAGAATGTGTGCAGCTCCCCCTCAGTCGCGTCGTATGTGAGGCAGCGAGGGATTCGAAGATTTTCAAGTTTTCTTAGATCCTCAAGCCACTTTGTCCATTCCTCTTCTCTGGGTGGAGGCAGTCTTTCGTCCCATTCTAGGCCGGACCTCCATAAATTCTGAAGCATTACTTTTCCTTGTATGGTTATGGGTGACGCCAATCCTAAGGGGTCAAAGACCGACATCACTGCGCTCGTTGCTTCTCTCTTCGTCGGTGCACGTCTTCCTTCTTTGGCTTCGTCGGGAGTATTGCGCAGACTCAGAGTGAAATGAAGGCTGTCTTCTTGGACGTTCCAATTGAGTCCCAGGGTTTTCTGGTCTTGATTCTTCTGTTCTCCTAGTACGATGGAGTTGGTATTGCTTTCTGCGTCGGCGAACTCTTCAATCGCCGAAGGGTCGTTGCTCGCCCAGCCTCTTAAGAAGAAGCCTCCTTTCTTGTGAATTTCGTTCACATCTCTTGACACTTTGGTAGCTGTTGTCACGTCGGAGAAACTTGCAATATAGTCATCCATGTAATGATTTCGGTTTATTGCTCTGACGGCTTCTGGACAGTGACTGACGAAGTCTTCTGCATTTCTGTTCTTCACGTATATGGCGGTACATGGCGAACAGGCGGCTCCGAATATTAGGGATGTCATTCTGTATTCCTTGTTCTTCCAGAGAAATCGGAGGCTATCTCTGTCTTCTTCGTTGATTTTTATCCTCAGGAACATTTCTTTGATGTCTGCGACGACAGCTATTGCTTCTTGGCGGAAGCGGAGCAGAACACCGAACAGTGATTGTAGCAAATCGGGTCCAGCTAACAATGCGTCGTTCAGCGATTTTCCATTTGATTTAGCTGCGGCGTCGAAGACCAGTCTCATCTTCTTCTTCTGAGGGTGGATAACGGCAAAGTGAGGTAGGTACCACGTTCTTGAAGATGTGGGTTCGTCCGTTGCTTCCTCGGCGTATCCACTATTGATCAGGTTTTCAATTTGTTCTTCGTACTTTTGTTCAAAATCTTTGTCCTTCAAGAACTTCTTCTCCATTCCCCTCAGTCGTCGGGCTGCTACTACTTTACTTTCAGGTAGACTTTCGTCGTCTGTCTTCCAAATCAAGCCTGCGCTGAATCTTCCATCAGGCAATCTTTTCGACGTAGAATGCAGCACGTCGAGGGCCCGCCGGTCAATGTCGCTGGATGGTCTCTTTGCAGCGATTCCTAGGGCTTCGATATCGAAGTGGTCTCTGATCATCTTCTCGAGGTAATCGTCTTTTCCATTAGGCTGCGTCACCAGATGATTCACTATTCGTACCGGAGTGTTGTTGCTTGATTTGGTCCCATGTAAGACCCATCCCAACTGGGTTCTGGAGGCTACTGGCTTGCTTCGGTCGCCAGTTTTCACTTCTTGAGACACGATGAGATGCCAATTGTCCTGCCCAATGAGTACCGTAGGACGAGCGTTAGGGTATTTCAGTTGCTCTGCTATCTTTTCTAGGTGCTGGCAATCTTTCAGGTCACTATCGCTGACCTCTTGGGGGGATAGGTTCAATGTCTTAACGGTATATCCTGACATTTTTTCAATGTTTCGCTCGAACTTCCCTCTGATCTTAATGTCAATCTTCTTTGACTTCTGATCCATTCGATGTCCTCCCACACCCTCAATTCTTAACTCTTCTTCGGGACCCTGGGCTCCAATCATGTTCACGATGTCATCTTCTATAAGTGTCACCGTTGATCCCTCGTCCATAAGAGCGTAGACTTCGGCTTTGGCATCTGGTCCCCATAGTTCCACTGGCACGATTTTCAAGTAGGCTCTTGATATTGCCCGCGTTGCGTTCACAGTCGATGCTACGGCTTGAGTCTCTTGTGTGGTCGGCTTCGTCTTTTCTTCGGAATGTAACATCACATGATGATCCCTCTTGCATTTTCCACACGACTTTGCTTTGCAACTGAATCTTTTGTGTCGCCCCAGCAGGCCTTTGAAACATATGGAGGCTCGCTTGGCTTGTTCCCATCTTTCATTTATGGAGGAGTCGATAAACTTCTTGCATTTCAACAGTGTATGTTCCCCTGCACATTCAGGACAGGCAATCTTCTCTGGCTTCTTTGCATCATCCTTGCATGAACAAACTGTTGCTGTTTGTGGTTCGGCTCGCTCTTCATCTGAATCCTCTTCGTTCGATGAATATTCTTCCTCATTGTGCTGTGTGGCTCGAGTGGTGTTCACGCCGCGGGAACCGGGAGGTCGCATGCGGCTTTTCCATCCTTCTTTCTTTACCTTGGTCCCCATGAACTCGTGCATCTCGAACTGATCCACCATCTGGTTGAAGAAGTTCATGAGGCTGATGAGGATTGGTTCATCATCTTCTTCTTTGGATGCCCTGTACTCGTACCACCTGAATCGCACCAGGATACACATCTTCTCAATTATTCGATTCGATATGTCACATGAGTGTAGATAACTTTGTTTCTTCATTTGCTTTACAACACTGACTGTATTGGCCACGGCTCCAGCATATCGCACCAACTCTCTTGCATCTTCAGACATGGGAGGTAGCTTCTCTATGTTTTCTATTTCGCTTCTTATCAGGTAAGTGGGTCTTCCGTATCGACGTTCCAACGCAGTTATTACTTCTTCTGGATCCACTTGTGTATAGAGAAGAGACTTCACCGCTTCCTTAGCTTTCCCTTTGATTGCTCTTCTCAATCTTCCCATATTTTCGATACCACTGAAGAGAGCCTGTGAGTCTTTGTATGTTGCTTTAAAGGCCATCCAGTCTCTTGCATCGCCGTCAAATTGATGTAACTCGCTGACATACTTCGGCGCGCGTTGCATAATCGCTGTTGCCTTGCTGTCTGTGGCGGACTTGACTGCTTCCAATATGGCTTCGGCCAGCTGATTTGTGGGAGTCGTTGTGGATGGCATCGTTTCTGCAGTGGGCGGCGCTTTCTTGGAGATCTCTACTTCGTCGCACTCTGCTTCCTTTGACTTTGACACCCAAGCTTCAGTGGCCTTTTCAGCAGCGGCTTTGGTAGCAGCGTCCTCTTCATCATCACTCAAGTCCGAGTCATCTTCGTTGACACGTGTTAATTCCAACTTGGTATTTGCTAACTTGGATTTCATCTTAATTTCTTCCAATTGTAATTTCTCTAATTCCAATCTAGCTTCTAGTTCTTTCTTTTTATTCACTGCTTTATTCGAAATTGATTTTGTCTTTTTCTTTTTCTTTTCCACCAAGGTAGCATCGCCATCCTCGACCACGGTTGTGTCTTCAGTACGCGCGCTGCTATCCGTCACCGCCTCGGAGGTGGTAGCTGACGTCTCCGTAGTCTCTTCTTCCGTGGTCGAGCGCGTGCTATCCCCTTTACGGCTTCGCGTCATCATGTTATTCACTTTCACTTAATGTCAATATTGTTCAGTGACTTACCCGTTTTTATGTTACAATCCTTCAGCAGAGGGTGCGTCGAGGTGTAGGTGTACACACCCTTCGACACACACAGTTAGCACTTCACTGAACTATGTTTGATGTTCCTTATGTACTCACTAAACAATGTCCAATGTTCCTTATTTACTCACTAAACAATGTCCAATGTTCCTTATGTACTCACTAAACACCGTTCAATGTTTCTTATGTACTCACTAAACAATGTCCAATGTTCCTTATGTATTCACTAAAACACTGTTCAATAACACTATGTACTCACGCAGGGCTTCGAGAATAAGCGATCTTCCAAGTCGCCTATTCCCAGCAATAATCTTCACTTGGCACACGTAAGGCTTCGAGTGATCCCTGGCTTCGAGGGGGCGCGGCGTGTCGTCGGCCCTCCCAGCAATTTTCTTCACCCAGCAGGTCGTGTGCCCAACAGGTCTTCCGTAGAGGGCCTGGCTTCGAGAATAAGCGATCTTCCAAGTCGCCTATTCCCAGCAATAATCTTCACTTGGCACACGTAAGGCTTCGAGTGATCCCTGGCTTCGAGGGGGCGCGGCGTGTCGTCGGCCCTCCCAGCAATTTTCTTCACCCAGCAGGTCGTGTGCCCAACAGGTCTTCCGTAGAGGGCCTGGCTTCGAGAATAAGCGATCTTCCAAGTCGCCTATTCCCAGCAATAATCTTCACTTGGCACACGTAAGGCTTCGAGTGATCCCTGGCTTCGAGGGGGCGCGGCGTGTCGGCGGCCCTCCCAGCAATTTTCTTCACCCAGCAGGTCGTGTGCCCAACAGGTCTTCCGTAGAAGGCCTGGCTTCGAGAATAAGCGATCTTCCAAGTCGCCTATTCCCAGCAATAATGAGTAGTTAGTGCGCGGTACGTAGAAATAATCTTCTCGTAACTTATGTAGTCTTCACGAAATAGATAAGCTTCTCGTTCAACGCTGCTTATCACAAAAATAGCGATGTATCTTCACGTAGCTTATGTATTCTTCACGTATCTTCAGACTCAGGCTTCAGTTCTTCAAATCTGGCTGCAGAAGGACCAATTCTTGTAGGGGATTTGCAATGAAACACCGACTTTGATAATTACTTTTAAGGTATATTGAATCGCGCACTAAAAAACTAGAGTTTCACAATTTCGGTTCGGCTTAAGTAGTTTTCTACTATAGTACAAGTTGCGGGTGGTTCTACAAATTATAATACAAGTTTTACAGTGTTTAACCAATGGTAGGTTAGTGGGGCGTGGTTATTTCGGTCAAGCAAGGTCTTGATTGTCGACAGGTTGTAACCTGCTCCCCGAATGATACCTTTTCGCCTAGCTCTTTCTCGACAAGTTGCAACTTGTTCTTGGGCGATGCCATCTGTCTTATATTTGGTCGACAAGTTGAGACTTGTTCGTGAGTGATGCTATTATTTTGTTTATGTGTGTGTAGGTGCCTGTTAGTGAGTTACCCATGTGTTATTGTCAAGTTAGGACCTGCTTGGTGGGCAATACCATTATTGCTTATGTTTACCTTTACCTTAGGGAAGTGTTGGGGTACTATCTACGTCTTTATTAGGGTACATCAATCGCAATTATAAGTATGGGAAAATCAAAACTATACCTATGCTATACAATCTTATATCTAAGTAGACTACGTAAAATGGTTTTTATTGGTTTAATCAAATTCTTAATTACTAATCAGTTCGTCTTCTCGTCGCCAACAGGTAGGTACATAAACAATCTCCACAGAATTAGCAGTATCCAGGAACACAATTTCAATTCTAGGGATTTTCTCCTTGCATGAGTCCAAATATCAAATAAGACACATCATCATGATTTAGGTAGTATCCAGCAACATACAGAGATCAATCATTGGCTCCTTTTAATGTTTCTACCTTGTCCATATCTAGATATGGACAAGGTAGAAACATTAAAAATAAAGAATCTCACTTATATTCCTACATAAATGATCCCTGAAAACATAACAATCCCTTTTTAAGCAGTCGTGTAAAAATAATCCAATGGAACCATCAGCAGAATCGACGATCGAATACAAAATCACCCTTCCCTACATCCCTAATCTTTCGTGGCCCGACGTTCAGCTCACCTTACCCCAGGCTAGGGATAATCGCTGATTTATGGCTAATATCCTCCATGATTTACCAGTATTTCTGCCTTCATTTTTTTTCTCCGCACTTTGAACGCATGTATTGAATTTTATTACATCGCTTTGAGTTAGTTTTACTTGGCTATAACTGTCTGAAGTTTGTTGGAGATTTTATGCTGATGTTTTAAGATAATCTGAGAGAATCTGTGCCAAGTGGTCGTGGAGTTTTTGAGTTATCTATCTTCTTGTTGTAAGTAAGTGGCTGCTTGGCTACAGCAGCTTTAAGGTTGACTTTTCTGCGTACGCTGTTTTGATTGGTAACGTTTGCAAGAGTAAACTTTAATGAAATGGGAGTACGATTATAGCTTTTATAAAAAATTTCAAACCTTCATGTTAAAAATATTTTTCGGTAAATGTTTGCGCTGCTACAAATTTTAATACAATTAATAACTGTATATAAAAGTTCATGATCGCAGTTTTGTAATCAAATGCTTCTCAAACAAAATCCCATTTCGAAATGAATAATAACATTTTCATGAAAACCTTTTGTTTGATGTTTATAAAATCTTTTTAAATCAAAAGAGAACAATTTTCGTTTTCAAAGTGTGTTACGAGTATGATAAACAAACTTTATTTTCTATAAAATACTCATAGATAAAAAAAACACACGTCTTCCCATGGGGATGGGCAGAGACTACAGAACCTGCTACGATCCTCACATACATGGTTATGTAGGGATCGTAGCAAAAGGGGTATGGACCCCTTTAGCTTCGTTAAAATGCATGTTATGTTGTTGTTGGTGCAAATGAATGTTTTCTATAAAATGTTTGTTTGTATCAAACGTAGCGCCGTAAAGTAGCGTGCAATGCTTTTGCTATTGTTCATTAACTTTCAGAAAACCAAGTTGTATGTTGTTAATTGGTAAATATCAATCTGCGTAACCTTTTCTCCAGGAAAGAAAGAAAAATAAGTTTATTTGTCACAGAAACACGTGCAAACAAAAAAAGATAATAAACTCGAGTAGAACAAGAAAATAAAACACAATAGATTTAAATACAATAACGAGCACAAAACAGAAATAGTCGGCAACTGCTGGCACGTCATGACTGTGACAAGAAGGCTACTACTCAGCATGATGCTGTGGTATGGGGATGCACAACACAGCGCTGATTTTCAGTGGTCACCCGATCCCACTTGGTAAGACTGGTTGTTAGGCTTTGGACTTCTGACTACCCATAACGACTGTCAAAGATCTACGAATGACAGCCGGGACCAACGGCCTCGATATGTAATGGCTTGTCACCCATCCAGGAATCGACTGCGGTAAGCGTAGCTTAACCTTCGACCGACCCGTGCAGCTGTTCTTAACTATCATCACTTAAAAATTAAACTCCAAGATATTATAGTTTTAAGTATAAGTAATACTTTAGGCAATCCATTAGCCTTGTTGTAAACTGCAGACTGGTTCATATTTATTGTACATACAGTATCTACTTAATAAAAATCTTAATTGAATAATTTAATTTACTAGCAGACAACGCACAGCCTAAGCCGCTGGGTCTAGGAGATAAGAAATTTCACAGAAGAGCTCTTTATATAACGAACTAGTTTCTGCCCGCGACTTCATCCGCGTGAAATTTCGCCGCCGACCCATCGCGTCGCATCCCATCGCCCGCCCGCGCTATTACTTAGGTTTTTTTCTTTTTGCGCAGCTCCTTAGGATCGTATCATGATGTTACATAGCCTATAATCTTCCTCAAGCATTGGACTATCCAATGCAAAAAGAATTTTTCAAATCCGATTGGTATTTCTGGAGATTACCCCCTACATACAAACGTACAAATAAATTTTACCTCTTTATAATATATTATTTATTTATTAATAGTATAGAAATGCTTAAGAAGTATTTTTGAAAATTCACCCCTTATACGGCTTTAATAGGCGATGACAGTTTGTATCGAAGTTTGAAATTTTTGCTGATGAGAATTCCGAAAATTGTATTCAAATAAACCTTCTGAATGAACGTCTTTTGTGTTGACGTAGATACACAAACAATTTCAATCAGTTGTTTATTAATACGAATAAAACAAACTGCATTTAAACGTTGAACTCCAAAGCGTTGGATAGATAGACAGAGTATCTTTTATTGTGTGCCGTGGAATGTTCACTGTATTGAACGATTGAGTTCGAAATATGACGGCGTAGAAAGTAGCGTCATCTAGTTTTGTTACTAAGTTATTAGAATCACTGAAAAGGTCGTATAAGAGTGACACTGGCTGGGGACAGTCACTCCAGCTGAGCGTCGCATCGATAGTTGCGTGGCGGCTGTCTTCTGATGACGGAGCTTCTGATGACGGGTCTTCTGATAAGGGCGTCACAGAGTACCTTTTAAATGGCAGGGGAGCCGCTGTCGTACCAACCTATAGATTTAAAATTTAAAACTAGCAGTAGTCGTACCACGTATCACGATCACGACCCCGACGAACTGCCCTCTCGGCACAATTCTGATGATATTCAAGCTGCTGAACCACTAATACGATGACCACTTCTAATAAAGCTATCCTGCACCGTTTTATACAATAAGAATCCGAAATATAGACCAAATGGAAGTATTCATATAATTAAATTGAAAGCAAAAACTATTCATAAAGAGAATTTTCAACCTAAAAGATTTTCGTCAATTATCAAAGATGTCTTTGATCTTTAAATCACATCAATCACTTACATCGTCTAGTCGTCTTCTTCTTCTTTTCGTGTGGTTAGTGACTATCCTGGTGTAAGAAAGCCGCCCATGGGCCTCTGACTTGGCTTCACATGCCGTCCAGATATATCTCTCAGGCATGCCTGTTTCCTCACGATGTTTTTCTTAACCGTTTTTGAAGAAAGTGATAATAATACAATACGCACATGAATCTGAAAAGTCAGAGGTGCGTGGCTTAGGTTTAAACTCGAGACATATTACTTGGCAGTCTAAGGGTCACACCACTAGGCTTTCACTGTTCATTACATCTGCTAGTGAATTACATAAATATATAGGTATATAAACTCACGCGTTCTTCCCATAGGGGTAGGCAGAAGCTACAGAACGTCACCTGCTACGATCCTTGCATACGCCTTTTGCTTCGTTTACGTTCATACATCTGAGGGGCAATTCCCGTATTTTTTAAGAACGTTCGCTTTCGCAATCTGTCAAAAATACAATAAATTTTCCAACATTTTTGACAAGTTTGACAGATTGCGACTTGAACGTGAACGTTTTTTAAGTACGAGAATTGGCCTTCTGGTCATACACGCACCGGTGACGTGACGTGTTAAAACCATCACCTTTCCGTTGTGAAATAGAGATAGTGCTATTCATCCTGTATAGCTTCATCTCTCTCTCACACTGGAACGATGATTGTTTTGACAAGTCAGTACAGCCCCTGTCCTTTCTGAAGAACATCACCAATAAGATTACTATAAATGATGTAGGTTAAATATATTTTTATTGGTTTCTGTGTCTGATCTAACCAAATCCAAGTGACCTATCCTATATTGTTTGCGTTTTGTTTTTATAAACTGCGTCATCTAATTACTTTTCATGGAACACTGTAAGTATTTAGATCCCTTCAGGTTCCCAGTTCAATTTTCTAGACCTTAATTATCTCGCTGCTAATGAGATTTAGTTTAGCAAGTTAGCAACAGCTGTGTAATTTCTAATAGGTAGACGCTAATTAGATTAGATATTTTATTATATATAGCTATGGAAGCTTGATCAAAAGTTTTGGGTTTCAACATATAATAAAATATGAAATAGGCCAAAACTGACGGAAACAAGAAAACTTGCGCCGATCCTAAGTAACACGCTACGAGGGTAGTAAGATGACGGTGATGATGGGCTAAGAAATATAGGCTAGCATCATCTAAACATTGAAAAAAATTGATATTAGATAAAGTGAGACTGGGTAATATTAGTATGTATGTAGCTTTTAATGTTATTAAATTTTTAATTGTATTTAATGTTTAATTTGTAATATTATTAAATTTTTAATTGTATTTAATGTTTAATTTGTAATATTATTAAATTTTTAATTGTATTTAATGTTTAATTTGTAATATTATTAAATTTTTAATTGTATTTAATGTTTAATTTGTAATGTTATTGAATTTTTATTTTTTTGTTTTATTCTATAATTTATTCTATTATGAATGTGTTAGTTTTATAGTTTGAATGAACGTGTTTTTATTTTTTTATTTATGATTTCAAACACAATGTGAATGTTCCTGAATAAATTGAATTGAATTGAATCTGCCGAGCGTTTGCCCAACTATTTTGATGTCGGCTTTTTCTAACCTCCGCAACCCAGTTACTGGGTAATGTGAAACCCCTTGGTAAGACTGGTTATAAGACTTTCGGGCTTCTGTCGACCCGTAACGACTGTCTAAGATCCACAAATGACACCCGGGATCAACGGCTTAACGTGCTCTTCGAGGCACGGAGGGGTCTCGGTAGGTAAAGATGGTCACTCATTAACGGACCAACCCCGACAAGCGTAGCTTCTCCTGATCGATCGAGCCACGAGTCCCTCCGTCCGGTGATGATGATCCCTATAACTGAACTGCACTGAACTACTGTACACATTGAAGTTGCTTTGACGGCAATTAAAACTATGTACGTATAGGAAATGTAATTTTGCAGTTGATGTGCAGTGGTGTACAAAGCCTGTTTAAAAACTATTCTGGTATATAAAGATTATCAGTTTTACCATCATTATTCTTCTGAAACTAAATTTCTTACCGCGTGAGGCTGTTACGGCCTCAAGATCGATCACCTATAAATTAGGTACATTCGATTGACATTTTAGTTTTTTATTCTTAATGATTGAGGTAAATAGCATTAAAGCATAAGTATAATCAGCCTATAATGTTCCCACTGCTGGGACACGGCCTTCTCTCTGTGAGAGGGAGTGGACTGTAATCCACCACGCGGGCCCAGTGCTGGTTGGTAGATGTCACATGTCTTCAAATTTTCGGTTCTAGGACATGCCGGTTACCTCACGATGTTTTCCTTCACCATTTTGAGAGCAGTGGTGGTGAAATAATTGACACAATGTAAAGCACTTGTCAGGGTTCGAACCTACGACCTACCTACTCGTAAGTCGCGGCCGTTACCACAGCTCTTATTGAGCTAAATATTTAATTAAAATTGAAACAGACGTAAAATTATAAGAATATTAACTCTTAGCTATAAATAGATGAAATGCTGATTGTATCAAATAATTAAGTGTCAATGTAAATGTTGTAAAAAGAGGTAGTCGTTTAAACTAAACAGTCTCAATGTCCGTTGATCCCTCCAAGAATACCAACAAAGAAGGAGTGCCATGATCATCATTCTCTTGCCCTATCCCAAGAAGATAATGTTTTGTCGACCCCAAAAAACAGGCGCAAAGCGACACTAGTAGAGCAATTTCTATGAAAATATTGTATTATTTTCAATGAAAGCAGTAGGACAAATGAAACCTAGTCTAATTTCTATCAAATTAAATGAAAATGAAAATTTCTTTATTTCAAAAATGTGTCAATATTGTTACAGACATTACATTACAAGATACAGAAGAAATGTCTTAAACATAGGTCCCCTGGCTCCCAAACTAGGTTGGTACCGTCAGTGTTCCTCCATTATAAAAGTCGTTACGTATGTCGATGGTTATAAAAAAAAAAAAAATATATATATATAGATTCTATATAAAAATATATACCTATACGAGTATATACAGGAGGTTCATGTTGGGTTCAACACTTCAGTAGGACCAATAGGAATATCATACCCTCGTGGACCTACTGGTAGGGCAAAAAAGTAGCTCCACGAGAAAACACCCGAAATTGTTTTACCAGAATGGCGTCGCAGCGTCGCATCGCGCCTGACTCTTCTTCCATACTTCTCTATTAATCGTCATCTCAGTACCAACACACACAAGAACATTTTCTATACCAGTACCATCTAATAATCTCAAATAACACAGACGATGAATAACGTGAATGCCAGACTACTATCTCAAGGTCATACACCCCACCACTCAAATTAAACACCCACGGGAAAACAGATAAAGCTTTTTCAAATCTTTTGACTTAAGAAGTCCAATCCAATTTTGTTTAAGACCTTAATTCGTAATGTTATCGGGTGGCAGATTAGTTTTCTAAGTTAAATTGAAACTACTTATAGTCTAGTATAAAATTGGTCTAGGCAGAAAGAACTTGTTAATCTAGCTGAAGTAAAGCTGTAGATTATAAATTATGACAAAGTGTGGGATGCAACCTGTGTCGACACTCTTGCGCCATCCCATCTTCCTGGCTCGGCGTACTGTGCCGGTGCTGCTACTGCGGCTGCAGAAAACCTCAAGCGGCGTAAGTATAATAACCTTACTGGTAATTATATTTTCGAACCGTTTGGGGTTGAAACCCTCGGCCCGTGACCCAAGGGCTGGTTTTCACCTTGGGCAGAGGCTAAGCATTGCCATACAACGTGGCAATGTGGCCAGTCTCTTGGGTACATTACCAGTCGACACCGATGCGAATGAATTTTATTTTTCGATGCTATATTTTAGTTTGTGAATATAGTTTTAGTAGTATATAATTTTGCTATTTTTATTAATTAATTAGTTATAAGTTGTTTTTACCCACTTGTCAATATCTATATAACATTAAAAATTCCTAGCGACGCACCATGTAGATCACACCTTAGATCCCTCCTTAAATCTCATCCTCATAAAACTAGCTACTATTCTTATTCCTTCTCTGTTCATGCAGTAAGATTGTGGAACTCACTTCCGCCTAGCATTCGTGATTAAAAAAATAATTCTGTATTCAAATATCGAGTAAAAGAGCATTACCTTTCCTCTCAACTGTGAGTATTTATATATTAGCTTTATACGTGTAGGTATATTTAATATGTTAGTTTTAAGACTTCGCTTATTCATATTTTCTTTTCTTGTTCTCACACACTATTGTATACATTTATTTTTCACTTCTCCTTTCGCAGGTCTGCTGGAAGAAATTTCTTATGAAATAAGCACCTTTGTACTCAATACTATAACTATGTCGTCTCTATATGTATTTTACCGTATGTACATAAATAAAAATAAAAAATTGACAAGCAGTTAGCAGTTAATCTTAACTCTGTTAGCGTATGTATTATGTAAATACCTATTATCTGGTTTAAAAATAAAATAATCACTTGATAGAGGAGTTTTGTAGTGGTTGAGTTTCCAAAGAAAGAGGTGCTGCTCACAATTTCTTGTCGGCATGATTCAACACTCGAGTTCTAGGACGTAGGTTCGAACCGTGACAGGCGCTTTTCTTTGTGTAAATTATTTCAACACCACCGCTCTCAAAACGGTGAAGGAAAACATCGTGAGGGAACCGGCATGTCCTAGAACCAAAAATTCGAAAATATGTTACATCTACCAACCCGAACTGGGCCGGATTACGGCCGACTCCCGCTTACTGAGCGGAGGCCTGTGTCCCAGCAATGGGAAGATTATAGGCTGATTATGCTTTTATGATTCGACACAGCCGGGTGGCGTTCGATTTTACCGCCCGGCTTGTGCCGAATCAGACTGAGATGATGATGATGGAGGTATGTACCCGGAAATCGATCTATTATGCACCAGCGCACACAGTATTAGAAAGATCCTAAACAAGGAATATTTTTGGGATAATCATGAACGACTACTAAATGGTTCGGTTTGTGTTATGTGATGTAATGTTATGTTATGGAGTTGCTAATATATGACTTCACTGTTTTGATGTTGCACGACTTGACAAACTTTTTCTTTTTTATATATATCATCGTCTACGTTTTTATTAACAAACTAAAAATGTTTAATTTCTTTTTCTTTGTTTGCAATTCGCTGTTAATGAACATTTAGTCAACGCAAAATATTATACATGTAAGCTTGTAATTGGCAAATTTTCCTACCTATGAATGATTTTAATTGTGTTATTAGTCTGTAAGCTTTCTGTAAAACAAAATAATACATAAATGTAGCCCGCCTTAGAGCCGAATTAAAGTCTGAGGCAAGAGAAATCAACAATTAAACACTCTGGTGCCGATTTTCATGTTGACAAGCTGGACATAATTTACCCACCACCATCTTCTTCTCCCTCATAAAAACCAAGAAAGGGATGGACATATATTACTGTTGTTTATTTTAGTTTAACTATAGCGTCCATAATTGACTTTTGAGAACACATCGACTAAAGACACAGCGAAATTCAAAGCATAAACTACTTTGACGTCTCTTAATTAGTTCATCTGTCACCATCCTTTTGTCGAACTGTCTGTCAGTAAAGGCTGATTTATATTTGCATTTGATAGTTAGTTAAGTAACAAGTTAAGTCCCTTGTTGTCTATACGTGACACTTCATAATGAAAAACTGTCACTTTTGGACTGACGTTTGGACACAGATTTAGGACACAACTTTTGTTACTTGAACTTAACTGACAACTTAACTAATGCAAATGTAAATCAGATACAAGAGATGTAAATTTATAATTTTAGTTATTTTTCGAACAGAGGAATCTGCGCCACTGCCACATAAACCAATTTCTTCTAAATCCAAAAGTTCACCCTAACTTTTTTCAAAGAAATTCTGTCCATCATCAGATAAATTGGCATCACTTAAAACTCTGCCCACCCTCGAATCGTGAGCAACATCCATAATTCATATGAAGTAATACTTTCTGATGCGTCGCGCGTCATACATGCTCAGCTAAGCTCTGAGAAGAAAGGGCGATACGGCTTCTATTAATATTATGAGGCGACAGCAGAATGGTTATCATGGGTACGTAGCGTCGTTGCGACTTTAAGACCTCTTATGTGTAAAAATATTTTTTATGAGAAAATCGATAAAAACCGTCTACTGAAAAAAATATAATGAAACCAACTACAGCAAAAAATATAGGTATCAGCCACATAATTTCCTGTTTTTTACTTTGCTATTGTTAGTTGAAATGAAAAGTAATATCATTGTTTAAAAAAAAATACAATTTCAGTTAACACATAAGAGATTTTCGTTGCGCTTTTCACATCAGAGCTTTTGAACTTAAATGCCTATAATAATTAAAATGAAATAAACTATATTTTGTTATTTTTAATATTAATAATACCATCTTATTACACTAGTTATGTTATAATCAAGATAACAGTTGAATCAAAAGTTAGAATTTAAAAAAAACCTACAATTCAAAGTAGGTACCAGTATTTTTTATGAACTAATGTTATTTTACCCTTTATTTTCTGAGGTAAATGTATCATTACGCATTGGTACCCGTATTAAATTGTAATGTATTGTGACACGGACTTAAAACTCGTATGTGTATTGTTTGTCGTGCGTATGTGGTCTAATATTGACACATAAGATATTTTAAGCACCAACTTTTAATTAGCAACCACATTCGAGAATTTGAAATTGGTAAACAAATTATGATTTAAACATAGTATATACATGAGAGTTTTTGCATTCGAAAGAGTTTCAAAATGTAGAATCGGATGGCGTAAAAAAGTGATTTTGCCAAAAGTGACACATAAGAGGTCTTAAAGTCCCAACGACGATGGGTAGAATCAGACACTTTAAAATGAATGATGAATTAGGTACTTAGGTCTTGACTACTAAACTACTTTTTAAAAGATTGGCCCAAAATCGTCAGACTTGGAAAAGAAAAAGGCTAATAGAGGGAATTAGGGAATTTTCCTTGTGTGAATCAGTCTCATAGATCGAACAAGAAACTAAACACAAAAAAACTGACTTGTGTTTTTTTCGACTTTTAATCCTTTCTCCCCTAAGAATTGATAATAATAAGAAGTGTCTTTATGTCCAATTTGGACATACACAAGTGACATACCACTTATCACAAAACTATCCACTTTCTTTCCACGATCTATAATGACTATCGCTCAAGATGAAATTCTTTTTGTTTCGACCTCCTGACCTGACCTTGAACATCGACAAGGTCAGCTTTACCTCAGATCTAGATAAGTCTCGGTGCTACAAGTTTCAAGATCATATTGTTTGGCTTCGTATTATTGCTAGGCGTTGAAGTCAAATAGTTCTAGGTTTAAGTATAAAAGAAAGATAAATACATGGTTGATTGGTTAAAATATAACCAATCAGATAATACTCGTATTGTATTTTTCTTTTATTTCCATTCAGTTGGATAGTGGGTAGGTAATGGTTGCTTGCAAAAGGTTGCTAAGTCATAAGTTCTTAGTCGTCCAGACCGAATTTTGGAGATAGCGACCAATCTCAACGGAGACTAGCCATCGGCGCGGGAGATATTATAGTGTACAAGTGTGTGCGCAGACACAGGTCGATGGGACGGCAATCCGACACGACCGGAGAAAGAAAGAAAATACGTTTATTTGCGGTACACATGACGCAAAGAAAGAACAAATACGAAAATAAACAATTTGGGGGAAAATTTGCGTCACATCCACGCAAAACGGCCATCGCTCAGCATAATGCTGCTGGAGAGTAATCAGGCGCAGGATCAGCGGCTTACCGCCATGAGTACCAACATAAAATAAGACCAATATTTGTACACTTAGTTTTGAATTAGACTTTGACTTTATAAAGATATCTCAAATGTATATACAGATTGTCCTTTATTAATGCTGAAGTCATTATAGCCTTAGCCCCAGCAAGACAAAGGGCTCTTCTTTAAAGCGGGTAACTAAATTCCGTTGTTTAATCCCAGCAACAAATTTGACAGGTGCAATTGTCAAACTACAAATTGAAAAAACAAACAACAATCACTTGAAATGTCAAATTAGTCTCTAGGGTTGAAAAACGAACTTTACACGAACATTGATCAGCATTATATCAATGCCTGCTCACTGTGTCTTCACATCCAAATAATCCACTTTAGACCAAATCCAGGCTTTCTCCTGAATACTCCCGGTATATATATTTGACCTCGTAATATCATTATATACTAATTATGAAACTACAGGTGTTCACAGCAAAAATGTCGGATAATATACAAACCAAGCGAATGTGTGCTGTCAACATGACGCGTACGAGTGACATTATCTAATGCGTCTGACGTCGCCTGACGTTGCCTGACGTGTGTTCAACATACATTTTGACGTTTATTAAATATGAAACACAAGCACAAATTATATTTTGCAATTGCAATTTTCATTGCCATTTTCGTATATATTTCTATTTTTTAGGGAGATAAATGTACCTAGGTAGAAGTATTTTTTTTTACAGCATAAATTATAAGCATTTTAATATGAGATAGCCCGTCAAGCTGCAACTTAATTAGAGAGTGGTCGATCATGCACTGTTCACGTGGCGAGGTCACGAATCGAATCACGACAATCCGGATAAAATGCAATCAATAATGTAGACATCACCCTCTATATAAAAAAGAAAATAGGTATATAGTTAGGAGCGTTTATCCAAAAAGTTGGCAACGTCGCAAATAGCTGTCAAAAATTTACCTGTTTTGATTGATTTGGCAATATTACTGTATGGAAATAAGAAATGTAGAATATTAATAATTAATTGCAATTATAACATTGAATTTGATGTTGTACCCGTTTTAGGTGTAAAAAAGACATTCGGTAAGTTTCCAAATACTTTTTTTACATCTAAAACTAAATATTCGGCGTTACTATATTAATTAAGTATTACATTTCATAATCAATATTCCAGTTCGCTAGTTAGCCACATTTCTTATTTCCATAAAGTAATATTGCCAAATTAATCAAAATAGCGGAATATTTGACATCTATTTGCGAAGTTGCCCACTTTCAGAATAAACGCTCATAAGGCGCGGACAATCGATAGTAAGGTATTCTTTTACAATAAGTCGAATCAACTATCCCATACGCATATTTACCTAAGTATGATAAAAGATGAACATAGAAAGAGCACATAATTTAAGCAAACTCACTCCACCTCGCTCTCATAATCCCTCAACCGACCACGAGCAAAACCACAACAAAAGCAAGGTGCACATTACCCGATGATGCCCCGCTATCTACCGGCCAGACTGTGTGTCCTCGCTTTATTTCCTGTGGGAACCCGCTCTCCAGTATAAGCATTACTATTGATTTTCGATTGATATTAGTTTTGTCCTATGTTCCAGATGTTCTGTTCAGTAAACCAGTTTATTGGATGTTGTTTATTTAGCGACGAGTAGGATGTTAGATATTATGTAATGTATTATTCAGTAGCTTTAGAAATACTTGTGGTTTATGTTTGGGGATATCGTCGCTTTAGAGTGAAAAGCTCACGAATGCAATTTTGATATTTTTTATTTTATTTATTTATTTTAAAGAAAATCTCGCAGCGCACCATAGTTTCATACAAAAAAAAAAGTTTTGTAACTTGTAACACCATCTATGACAAGTTTGAAAAATTCGTAAACGAACTTGCGAGGTTTTCAATTTACCAATACTTAGATTTTTTTAAATAATAATTATATTTACGACTTTTTTGATGATTGTTGGCCATATACTTACGTTACGTTTTCACGCTAAAACGGCTGAACGGATTTGGATGAAATTTGGTACATGGGTAGATCATGACCTGGGTTCAAACATAGATTACTTTTATCCCGCTATTCCCACAGGATCCAGAACTATGCGGGTGAAGAAGCAGTAAGTTATAGTTAAGAAAGGCAACGAAAAAAAAAACGGATTTAAAAAAATATATGAATTTTTATTTTATAATTTTTCATTGATAAACTTGTAACTGCCAAGAAAACTCACAACTACCATTTTACGCTTTTACGATGATAAAATGAAATATATATCTTATGCATCTGAAAATTTACCCAAACTGCACACTAAAATATACCTTATTTGAAGAAACTGTGGTCCTAATATTTTTTTTATAGGCTGTTGTTTTTTTTTTCATCCTTCCGTAGAGTTGCCTTTTTGCATAGGTGAGATAGAGAGATGAATATTATTGATACTAGTGAACATAATTAGTGCAAGACAAATGAATAACCGACTGAAATTACAGTTCTGTAATTAAGATAACCGATTGAATGCAATAATCAGTCAGTTGCGTTCAATTCGTACCTGTATTTGCCAATTTAGTAGACAGGATGGCAAATCTCTGCTTATGAGATTTTCACTCTGAGACGACGAAATGGACTTCTTTTTCGGCTGAATGAGATAACAGCCGCAGCATAAGTCGATCGAAGGTTAAGCTACACTTGTCGCGGTCGATTCGTGGATGGGTGATCATCGGTGAACCCGTGCGGCTGTTATTATTTAATTAGCAAGGAGCCCCTCCATTATGAGTCCCTCAATCGGTTATGGATTACAGGCACTTAAAACCTTTTAACGTTGTTTCATGGTTCACTATATCTACTTCCTTCGATGTTACTTGTTATAAATGTTTGACCAAGATAACAACAATTAATCATAATAATTTATTAACAAGACGAGACACATAACAGATTAAATTGGGAAATAATGTATTTATAAAAATAAAAATTACTTATACAATTTGTTACACAACTAACTATTTACACAAGGTACCTACTACAAACGAATTAAATGACTAAATACAAAAACAAAAGGTCTATTCTGTCGCCGAGTAGTCGTCACTCCACGGGACCCTCTAGAGGGCTCTGGCTGGATTTTTGGTTAATGAATTAGTATGACCATTCAACCTGGCAATGCTGCCAGTCTTCTTGGCATTTTTCCAGATGACAGCGATGCGGAGGAGTACTTCGACGCCTAAGTGACTTTCTGTTTTTGTATTAATTGGTGAACTAGAACTAAGTAAATCATCTTTATCTGACCACAATCATTACCAAAAATATTTCATTTCTTTCACATTAAACAACTTAATCCAAACTAATATTATAAATGCGAAAGTGAGTTTGTTTGTTACGCTTTCACGCTAAAACGGCTGAACAGATTTCGAATAATTTTATCCCGATAGGTATTCCCACGAGATCGAGACTTATGTGGGTGAAACCATGGGGCGCAGCTACTATTCAATAAAAATACTACACCGCATGAATATAAAGCTAAAAAAGCAGAAACTCATAAATTCAACGAGACCCTGAAATAAGATTTAAAAAACTGGGTCATAAAACAGGTTTCCATTTCAAGAGCTTACAATTTTAATTTCCTTAACATCCTAAAAGAAAGTCTCGCGACCCGTGGTAGGGTTGTGCTAGATATAATCCGTCGGACTGCTAGGAAATAACTCCGGGCTAGGGCTGGCGGTCTGATGAAAAATGGGTGGGGGTTATTATAGGTTTTAATACGTAGTAAGGTCAATTTTAGGAGGAGTAGAAGCCGATCCCAACGCACTTTGGGAAAAGGCATTTTGTGTATTAGAAACTTACTCTTTTCTGCATCTATATATTTGCTCCCACACTCCTAAAGAATAGGCTCTTGTACAGGATCTTGGTTCAACTTAGACAGCAAAGCTTAGCCAAAAGTCGTGGCCTGCCAGTCTATTCTGTAAAAATCTCCCCGTGAAAACTTAGGTGAAGTATGCGTGAAGTGAGCTGTCATTCCACGTAATGCTAGAGATTGACACTATTGACAGCTCACTTCAAGCTCACTTCACCTTAGTTTTCACGGTGAGATTCTTGGAGAATAGCTCGGCTGGTCGTAAACCTTCAAAAAGTTTGTTGAGGGTTTATGGCGTTGCCGTTGCCTATATCTAGAACGTTGTACACGTTATACAAACTTACATAAACAATTTTTTTTGGAATGATTTTAGCCCATAGTTCAAATTCACTTTTTATCTCGCTCGCACCATACTGCTCGCGGACTGAGTGAGAGCGAGACAGAGTGGGGAGCTCGCGGTTCCAAGACGCCAATAGTTTAGGTAATTTCTTTTTACGGCGAAAATAATGGTAATAAAAAATATAGTATCTGCTTTATATGTAGTTAGTTCAGTTATTTTTTTAATACCAGCGGTTTATTGTTCGGTTTGAAGGTAGCTTTGGATTTTTTCTATCGAGAAAATATCATGGAATCGTGTTTTTGTCAAACATAGTTTCAAAATTAAAGCTTCCTGCAGACCAGCGCGACGCGACAGCGCGACGCGACACCGGTTATTGTTATACCGTCAAGTTTTCTTAGAAATTGTATTGTTCGAGACGCGTCGCGGCGTCGCGTCGCGCTGATCTGCACGAAGCTTTATGCTGCATGCAGTATTTTCGATGTTACGGAGGATCGTGCTAAACAATTTGAGATAGTATAAGCCCTTAACGTGGCTTGCGGTAGCAGTTGACTGGTAGAAATCGTCAGATAAGGATAAAGCGTTATGCTCCCCATCCATGCTACTTTCTCTCTCTCTCTCTCTCTTTCTTTTATATACAAGTGTGTGTGTGCGTGCGAGTTTCACATACGGAACTTCGTTCCGACGGGCGTCTCCCGACCGCACACTTTATTTTTTATCCTTTCGTTTGTTCTTGACAGATTTTCTCGGCGACTTTTACACTACTGTAAAATCATATTTCTTCTAGCCTCGGATTGGAACAGAAAATATTCAAAAAATATATTTTAATAAAAGTGCATGATGCAGCAGTAGAGGGCGCCCTATCTTTTAAAGCAGGTGTGCATAATATCTTTGCTAATAAACGAAAAGTTGGTAGTGAAAACCGACAGCAAGCACGAAGTAATAAATGATGTCGAATACTGCATGGTGTCCAGTCATTTCACCAAAACTTAATTTTTAAATTTTCACTTGACAAGTAACGATTGACAAAAACATGATTTGTTAATTCATCATTATACAACAACAAGTTTGCCAAATAATTCACTTAAGAAAATATTTATTACTAACTTATTTTAATAACGTATTATTTGACAAACTATTCATTTGTTATTCGTGTTATCTCATAAAACAAAGTGTGGAATAAAAACGTTTTACATATTGTATTACATATTGCATTACGCAATTTCCTAAAAATTTAATAAGCAAAAGAGTAATTTAATATAAAAACCATTAAAAAAAATGCCAGATACGACTTGTGCTAACAGAAAAAAAATATAATTTTAGTAGATTAATCGAACTGACCGAATTAAAACCGAACTGGTTAGTTTAGGTTAAATATTTTTACTTGCAAAAAATGTCAGGTTAGGTTAGAACGGACCCATAAAAACGACTCGAACATGTAGAAAAGAAAATTGTGGTTTAAAGAACTTCAGACCCAAACTGAAATTGCAACCATGATTCCTGTGATTGGTTTAGAAAATTTATTATAAAATGATATTTAGTACTTACATATATACGTGATTTTTATAAAAGAATCTAAATATTAAAATGACAAATGTATAAATTATTAAATATCATGCGAAACATTTGTAAAGAGAAGCATTTGCTATATAAATGTTTGTAAAACGAGTGTGTATAAAATAAAATATTTGCGGAAAATGTAGTTTTTTTTAAAATAAATAGTATAAGAAACGTTGGATGTAAACTAAAAATTTGTCAATGGTGTTTTGGTGAAACATTCGTGAATCATACTGCATGTCTATTTTAATATTATTAAATATAATTTACCAAATTTCTTCCTTCCAGATTTAGAATTGTTCGATTATCGACACAAGACACGTCATTTTATTTTGCAGGCTGAAATTGCTAAACTTAAACATTCCGCAACCAATAACAAAAGTGTATACGAGGAATAATTCCTTACATCCTGTATAAATTAAAACTCAAATTAAATCACTTAGCAATTAAAATGTCATAATTTTTCATTAAAAAAATATATTTAAAAAAAAACAACATATAACATCACGCCTGTAATCACCGGAGCTTTAGCCAGAAGTGTACCTATGGTACACCCACATTTCGCCAGTTATGTTTAAGTCCTGTGTAATAAATCAAATTAAATCACTTAGAAATTGAAATGTCATAATTTTCCATAAAAATGTGATATTATTTAAGACAACACATAACATCACGCCTGTAATCACCGTAGCTTTAGGCAGAAGTGTACCTATGGTACACCCACATTTCGCCGGTTATGTTTAAGTCCTGTGTAATAAATCAACTTAAATAAAAATTAAATCACTTAGAAATTGAAATGTCATCATTTTTCATAAAAAATGTTATATTAAATAATACAATACGTAACATCACGCCTGTAATCAGCGGAGCGTTAGGCAAAGGTGTATCTATAGTACACCCACATTTCGCTAGTTATGTGTAAGTCCCATGTAATAGGGGGCGAGCCTATTGCCATCAGCCGGGTACAAATCCAGACTCCAGGCTGCTACTGCGACATCCCTGATGGAAAAACCCAATAACCCTTTGCCCTTTTTTTATTAAAAAAGTATAATCTTAAAATAGTTTGTCGCCAAGTCACTGATCTCTATTGGTATACGTTATTATCCTACATTATAATTATTTCAGGCTATATGTAAAAACAATTTACAGAATCGTCAGTTTGTTGAAAATTATCAATTGATGACAGTCTAGCTTCTGCCCGCAACTTCTTTCTTTCTGCAGCTCAGCGTTATCGGCCCCGACTTACGAGTTGTAGGTTCGAGTCCGGCGCCAGGTGCTTTATTTTGTGTAAATAATTCATCACCACTGCTCTCAAAAACGGTGAAGGAAAACATCGTGAGGAAACCAGCATGATCTAGAACCAAAAATTCGAAGACATTGTGACATCTACAAACCCGGGTCACAGTATAAATAAGTAACAGTATTATATCTTCATAGAAAACGGTCGAAACGACGTGCTTCGAAATCTCAGTGTATATACGGAATAGTATCGAGTGTGCGGCAGTTACGCACAGACAATCAATCTGCCTAGCCTTTTCCCAACTTTGTTGGGGTCGGCTTCCATTCTAACCGGATGCAGCTGAATACCATATTTTACATGGAGCGACTGCCTATCTGACCTCCAAAACCCATTAACTGGGTAATACGATACCCCTTGGTAAGACTGGTTGTCAGACTTTTGGGCTTCTGACGACTCGCAACGACGGGTAAAGATCCACGAATGACAGCCGGGACCAACGGCTTAACGTGCTTTCCGAGGCACGGACGAGTCTCGATATGTTAAGATGGTCATCCACAGACCAACCTCGGCTAGCGTAGCTTCACCTGATGGATCGAACCGTGCGGCTGTACTTACTTAGCCACGAGCTCCTCTTTTACGGCAGTTACGCACAGACGCGGAAGGTTATTAAAGGTCACTTCGAAGATATAATACTGTTACTTATTTATACTGTACCCAGGTAGTTCCAGAGATTTGCGCGTACAAACATACAAAGAAAAAAAAAAACTCTTCAGCTTTATTATTAGTATAGATTGGTAAGACTTGGAGTGTCTGTTGCAATTATTTTATTCATTTTGTGTGCTGCTGTCAAAATACCAAATTGAAATTGAAAAATAAAAAATACTTTCTGTGACGATAAACGAAAATAATGACAGTCTTTTGGGGACTGTTTGGTCCCTCCAGAGATATAAATTTTAATGTTTTTACTACTTATTTATTCAAGTTTTTGTATATGGGTATTTTGCCTGAAATAAAACACTATTTATTTTATTCGAAATTCAAAAGTCATTTATTCAAACTAGGCTGAGTATCAGCACTTTTCGAACGTCAAAATTACATAAGACAGTCCCCCAAAATGCCCACCCTTCACTATTTATATTATTACAACCCATTATACAAAAGCTACGTAAACTGACGCTTTCATCCCAATGGGGGTAGACAGAAACTACAGATTGCCACGTGCTACGATCATTACAAACTCCTTTTGTTTCGTTTACGTTCATACAAGATCTTGTCCTGCACGCACGCCATTTGCGAGTACTACACTACTCACCTGACTTTTCTGATTTTCTGCTTTTATTTTAAGGTAAATACGTTGTAATAAACATAAACTTACTTTTCTCTGTATTTCTTCACATCTTAAAAGATACATAATTATAATCAATCTGACATAACTTATACGTCATTCACATGAAGAAGCACCTCTCCAACTATAAGTACTTATAGAGATGCATCTTCTATCGTGTTCCTCCAAGCGAAGGAATTCAACATCAGTCGTCTTTATTTTCTACTTCGTAAGGAATTAGGAGCAGTACATACTGGAAATTCTTTTAAAGAAAAAAATGACCCGTGAGTTTTTGTAAATCAAAAACTCTACTACATTACTTTTTCTACATTTATATCTGTAATTTGCATGGTGTACATATTAAGCTTCGTGCAGTCCAGCGCGACGCGACGCCGCGACGCGACTCGAACAATACAATTTCTAAGAAAACTTGACGGTATAACAATAGCCGGTGTCGCGTCGCGCTGTCGCGTCGCGTTGGTCTGCACGAAGCCTTAAAGAGTATTCTATTCTTTTCCAATTATTATAAGATTTTTTGCGGAAAAAGACGCAAATGTGCAACAAGATTTACTGAAACTCAAAGCATTTATATCAATTAAACCATTTAAAGGCACTTTTAAATAGTCAAAGAGTCGGTCAGTTAGTCAGAAAGTTGAAGCTAGTTGCCCATTCCAACACGTAGATCTCTGTCGAGAAGAACAGGCAAGAAACTCCAAGGACACTTTTTTAAATCAAGATACTACAAAATCCTGGATATATTATTCTTGTTGCTTCTATATAAGTGAAACAATATGAAAAATAAAATAAAGAAACAATTCAAAATATAAGATTTAAAAAAAACCCTGGCAGTCTGTTAAGAGATGACCAGTCTCAACCGACGGTGCCTGTTCACGAACATGATGCAAGAACTGCGGTAAAGGTAGATCGGTGATATCCGAACAATTCGCACTGTGGAAACATTAACAGCAAGTCTAGTACACTGCGAGTTTGAATAACAAAACTTTTCAAATTGTCAACTTTATGATCTCATGTCCAGTTTCGAACCTAGTTAGTTCTTCTTGCTTCAGAACCGGCTCCATGCCTAAGACGTGTTCGGGTTCGGCCATGTTTTGACACGATTTAGCAAAGGCTGAATATTTATTCAATTTTGCCGCACGACTGTGCCGAATCATGACCATGACGACCAGAACAAGTGAGTAGTACTTAGGAGTACGTGAATGTCACGTGCGTAAGTGTCAGCACAAACTGTGCGTCTAGTCGTTTGCATCTGCATCTTGTCGCTGCGACTAGACGCAGAGCTGTCGTTTGCATATTCGCAAGCAACTGTCGTCGAGTTGGCGTGGCCACCGTGCGCCTAGTCGCTGCGACAAGCAGTGAGAGCGTGCGACTCCCCTAGCCTGTTGTTGCGACTCTGCAATTTGACAACAAAATTGTCGATCGCCTCTATAGTGGCTGAGCTGTCGCGGTCGCATTTCGCATAGTGTGCGCCATGTCTTAACCATTATGTCCGAAAAGGATATCTTGGCCCCGGCACACAGGCAACGGAAGGAACACGGGTGGGTTTTAGTCAGTAAAAGTATGACACGCCCTCCCACTCCGACCAGAGCGGGAGAAGTTATTCGATAATTTCCCACCCTCAAAAAAAAAAAGAAGCCATTATATTATATACTAGCTGCCCGCCCCAGCTTCGCACGGGTAGCACTAAGTACTTATCTACGGCGCACCTACCTACCTACCATACCCACACCTACCTACCCTACCTACACCTACCTACCTACACCTACCTACCTACACCTACCTACCTACACCTACCTACCTACACCTACCTACCTACACCTACCTACCTACACCTACCTACCTACACCTACCTACCTACACCTACCTACCTACACCTACCTACCTACCTACACCTACCTACCTACCTACCTACCATACCCACACCTACCTACCCTACCTACACCTACCTATCCTACCTACCCTACCTACACCTACCTACCTACCCTACCTACACCTACCTACCTACCCTACCTACACCTACCTACCTACATCTACCTACCTACCCTACCTACATCTACCTACCCTACCTACATCTACCTACCTACCCACATACCTACCTATCTACCTACATACCTGCCTACCCACCCTAACTACATACCTACCTACCTATCTACCTACATACCTGCCTACCCACCCTTACTACATACCTACCTACTTACATAACTACCTACCTACCTATATACACCTACCTAGCTGACCCGACAGACGTCTTTTCTTTGATTTGGTTTTAGAACAGTTTGTGTTGGAAAAATAATAGTGGTGTTTTTACGTTTTTCCGGGCAATTATTCCAAATTTTCACTTTTATGAACCTTTCTCGAACATAAAGGAATATTAAAAAAAAAAATGCTAAATTGGTCCAGCCGTTCTCGAGTATTGCGCTTAGCAACACGTTTATTGATAATTTTTTATTTATATAGATTATTTATTATATGATTAACCCTCTCGATTCGTGTACGTACATATTATTATACTGTTACTGTTGTTTAGCAGTGATAGCCTAGTGGTGACCGTCAGACTGCCAAGTCATAGTTCTCAAGTTCGAACCCAAGGCACGCACCTTTGACTTTTCAGAATCATGTGCGTATTGTATAATTATCATTATATATTATTAGTATATTAGTATAGATTTTACAAACACACTAATTATTGTAACACTGAATTGCATCCACAGCTTACAAAAGTTTCACAAAACACCACAGCTGATAAAATGTACTCTGATAGAATCTAAACTATTTCGCATAAAAATGCAAGATTTCTTAACCGATCCCGTGGCGTGAAGAGCTTTTTGCATAAAAAGGAAAATGAATGAGCTGAACTAGCTCTAGGAACGCCTTCAAGAGCTATTGTAGCCAGCGAGATTTAATGCCTATCTAGGTAAGATGAAATATAGTTTTATAAGTAGTTGGGAAGAGAGTAACAATAAATATTGCTGAGATTAAGAATTATTATTTCTGGCATAGGGATAAGATGATAAGCTGATAACTGAACAGTTATATGAGTTAGGGCGTTTGGGCAATTATCCGTATACGGTTCGTATTTGGTTCGTGTTCGATTCGCATATTATGCATTGCATCATATCACTAATTACTTAATGCGCCATGTTATAATTATTACGTAACCACTACATAACCAATATGTCAAAACTTGACGTTTTGACATATTGGTTATGTCAACACATAGTTTTTATGACAGCTGCGCGCACAGACTGCATTAAGACCGCGGCGCGTGAGTCACCGACGGTATGAAATGTTACCATTTTAAATATTATATTTTATATAAATATTTATAACTAAGTATTGTATTTATTCATTTTATTTTTGTCTTATTTTGTTATTTCACTATATGCTGCACCGGTTGACGTCATCACGTCAACGCCGGCTGTCGCTGAAAACCAGCGTTGGGGCCCTGTCTCGCATAGGGTGGCAGCATTAAGCTGAGCGATGGCCGTTTTGCGTGGATGTGACGCATATTTTCCCCCAAATTGTTTATTTTTGTGTTTTGTTCTTTCTTTGCGTCATGTGTACCGCAAATAAACGTATTTTCTTTCTTTCTTTCTTTCTATTCGTTTTTTGACGAATCAAAACCGAGTATATCAAACAAAACGAATCAGGTACGGATAAGTGCGGAAACGCTAAGACGTGAATTTCCTGGGCGTCTTTTTCACGTATCGAACACGAACCGGATAAGTGGGCAGACGCCCTTAGTGATATCAAAACTCACTGGATACACTATTGATGAGAACCTTTTATTTATTTGTATACAGGGTCCCTGGAAGTATGGATCAAATCGAATAGGTGGGCAAGGTCATTTCCAAACTTTTTAACCCTAAGAATCTTGATGCAATTTTTTACGGTTCAAGAGTTTCGACCGATTTTTAGGGTTCCGTACCTCAAAACGAAAAAACGGAATCCTTATAGGATCACTTGTGTGTCTGTCTGTCACAGCCAATTTGCTCCGAATCTAATGGACATCAAGTAAACTCTATTTATCAACTTCAGGTATCAATCTGCCTATCCTTTTCCCAACTATGTTGAGGTCAGCTTCCAGTCTAACCGGATGCAGCTGAATACCAGTTTATATGAAGCTACTGCCTATCTCACCTGTAACTGGGTAATACAATACCCCTTGGTAAGACTGGTTGTCAGACTTTGGGGCTTCTGACGACCCGTAACACCAGTCAAAGATCCACGAATGCCTACGGAGACCAACGGCTTAACATGATTTCCGAGGTACGGAGGATTCTCGGTATGTAAAGATGGTCACCCATCCACGGACCAACCCCGGCAAGCGTAGCTTTATCTGATGGATCGACCAGTGCGGCTACTTTACTTAGCAACGGGCTCCTCTACCCCTGCGGCTGGAGCTCCTCTTCACTTTCAGGCATGCCACTACGAAATTCCATAATCCTACTTTGAGTAGTGTTCAAACATTAGTTGTAAATGTACTGACTCCACTATACATAAGTTGCGGCATCCTATATTAATAACACTTAATTGTTAGAAACAAATTTACTCAGTAAATCATTAACTAAACGGTGCATTCAGATTGCTTATACTGCAACTTGCGACTTCATTATTGTGAAACTTCGGGTAACTGCTGCCACCCAAACAAATTCTAAAACACTGGATAATCACCCTTATTTCCGTCCCTTTAAAGCTCATTAAGACGGCAGGTTTATCTTTGTGAAGCACGCTTGAAGAAATTTACAAGACCCTGTTGTATTGAAGATTTCGTCATTCAATTATAAATCCTATTCAGTTGTAATAAGGTCAAGATTCTAATAGCATACAACAATTGCATGTAAGTCTGACAATGCATATCATAAACAAAGTGATAAGGGAACTAAAAGTCAGAAGAATTTGGTTTTATTAAATTGTCTTTTTATTTTTTCCAATTTCCATACTTTGCTTGGTATTAAGGAAAAACAGGTTACGGAAGATCCTTATCGGTTTAATTTTATGACTATACAATGCTGAATATACATAGAGCTGTGTTTTTACCTCTGCTATGTGAATGTATACAAGGTGTAAGCACAGTATAATAAATTAAGCAGTATCTCGGTATTGCCACAGTATAATAAAGTAAGTGTAAGCACAGAAGATTAATACAAAGGGTTCACTCCGCATTTTAGGTATGAAGCTACAAGTACGCGCCGTGTTCGTCTTGTCGGGTCAATTCAGTAAACGTATCGGAGTCAGAAGATATAAGAGTTACGCGATAGAAAGAGAGGCAACTTCTAGGTGAATATAACTGTAGGTAATTAGCGCTTTGCGACCTGAATTGCACTTTATTGTGTCGTTGTAAGAGTCGCTTTTTATTTAAATTATTTTGCGGAGCGAACCATCTATATTCAATTTTGTGGTGTAAGCATCGACGCGCAATATCTTACCGTGAATTTAGCACATGATTCAAGACCCAGAAGAGTTGATTGGCTTCGCAAAAATAGCTTGCCTATTACCTATTCTCGAATGAACGGGCACATATCCAGACTACTACTAAGAATTGCTAATGGAAAAATATTTAGCCCAAAGTCAAAGTCCAAGTCAAATAATTTATTTCAAATACCTTTTATGGCACGTTTGAACGTCTAGTCTCCAAACACTAAGCCCTCCAAAAGGTTGTTTTCGTATGAAGAAGAATGGGCAAGAAACTCCTCCGCTACTCTTTCAAAATGTTTTACAATATTTTATATATGTAATTTTTGACCTTATCGCTTAGGCAATAAGGTAAAAAAGTGGTCAGGCGCTACAGTCCGCGATAGTACATTAGTTATATAATTATATGTGAAGACGATGCACCTAGAATAAAATTACTATACCATAATAGGTAAAAATAATTTGAAATGAAGCAACGACAGATAAGTTAATTATTGTGATAGATACATGGTGCCCGACCTGGGAATCGAACCCAAGACCAAGACTGTACAGTCGCGCTTGCGACCACTAGACCCACGAGGCTGTCAAAACAAAATGATGTTCTTAATATCAAAATGATATTCTTAATATCAAAATGATTGAGGAGTGGCTAGAGAGGCGCCACGGCGTCCTCACCTTCCGCCTGACACAGGTCCTCACCGGACATGGTTGTTTCGGGAGGTTCCTGTTCAGGATAAAGCGGGAGGAAACACCCGGGTGTCACCACTGTGTGGATCGCCCGGAGGACACGGTGGAGCATACGGTGGAGGTCTGCCCAGCTTGGGCGGAGCACCGCCGTGTCCTCACGGAGGCGATCGGCGGCGGCGATCTCTCGCGTCCGGCCCTGGTTCAGGCCATGGTCCGGAGCGAGAGTGCATGGGAGGCCGTCACCTCCTTCTGCGAAGCAGTGATGCTCGCGAAGGAGGAGGCGGAGCGCGCGAGGGAGAGGCAAAATGCGCCCCCTCGCGCCCCTAGTCGCCGCAGGAGACGCCCCGGGCGTCGGGAGTCGCGAGCCGACTTCCGGCCACCGTAGGCGCGGGCTTGCGGACGGTGAGCAATGGGTAGCTCGCCGTCCGATAGGGACCAGGCCCGGGTCGACGGCGCGTTGTGTTCCACGCGCGCCTCAAAGAGATGTCAGCACCAAGTGACGGGGTCCGGAAGGGCCAATGCCTGCCGGGGTTGCGGGTTTGTCTGAAAGGGATATCGCGACCTCGGCACACAGGCAACGGAAGGAACACGGGTGGGTTTTAGTCAGTAAAAGTCTGACACTCCCTCCCGCTCCACCCAGAGCGGGAGAAGTTATTTGATAATTTCCCATCCAAAAAAAAAATAAAAAAATATCAAAATGATATTCTTAATATCAAAATGATATTAATATCAAAATTATATTAATATCAAAATTATATTAATATCAAAATGATATTCTTAATATCAAACCGTTATTAAATTAAATTATTACGCGTTCTTATTATAATGCTGTTCTCAGAAACATAACTTAGTAGAAATAGGTTTCTTCTACAAACTATTTAAATATAAGTACATAGTTTCGAAACTAATCTCCTAAAGAAGTCTTAATAAAGCATTAATTTAAATTCAAATAACGCTTTGTATAATTAAGTACAGTATTAAGTTAAATATTTCGTGTCACGTGGATTATAAGCATAGTTGTTCATTTTATAAGTAACTTAATTATTTTGTGTATAGCGAAATATAAAAGAATTTATTAATGAGTTGAATAAAGGTATAGGTGCCAACTTAGATGTATCCACACTTAATGACATTACTGGGTACATAACCTTAAATGACAAACATTTTAGTACTTACTACTTACTTTACGGAGTGTTAAGTTTTTAAGGTTAAGCTTTAAAACTTAACCCTCCGTCAGGTGCAGTCGGTTAATCCTAACTAATATTATACAAAATGCGAAAGTGAGTTTGTTCGTTTGTTTGTTTGTTTGTTACGCTTTCACGCTAAAAACGACTGCAAGAATTTGGATGAAATTTGGCACATGGCATGAACTGGAAAAGGAAATACTTTTAAACCTGGATCGCAGACGAAGTCGCGGACAACAGCAAAAGCCTCAAGCTCTTCAAGGTTGCCTGGAAGAGATTGCAGTAAGCGATAAGGCCGCCCGTTGTATATTTTATAGTGTATTACTTTTTCTTTATGTAATTTATAATCTGGTGTACAATAAAGTATATATAAAAAAATATAAATTAAAAATTAAACAGCTAGCAAAATTATGAATGCGAAAGTGAGTTCGTTTGTTATGCTTTCACGCCCAAACGGCGGATTTGGATGAAATTTGGCACATGGGTGGACCTGGGTTAGGAGATAGATACTTTTTATCACGATATTCCCATGAGATCGAGACTTATGTGGTTGAAACCACGGGCAAAAGCTAGTTAAATTATAGATAGAAAAAAATAAGGTGATCTCTTACTTAAAGTAAATACCTTTTCTTACTAAAACACACGATCTAACCTGAAGATATTGAAAACCACAGCCTGGATAACTCTCTTACATATGAAATTGCTGGTTGTGAATCGAGCCGCTTCGCCGCAACCTTGCTGTGAAAGCCTTCAATGGATCCAACCTTCGAGTATATGTGCATCATCAAACCTATCATCGCATTATTTTTTTTCTTTTACATACTAATAATAATAGTTAGTTAAACATTGTTTAGATAATTTATCCAAATATAAGATTGAATAAATTAATTAATATTTTAATTCTACAAATATATTTAGAAATCACTAGATAACCCATTTGAAATATATTTGTCAACATAATTTTATAAAATTTTATAATATTTAGTCGGTATAGAGGGTGAAGGGTCGATCTTACTTTGGATTTTAAACTATTACGAGAGTTGCCCCTCTACTTTTTGTCATATAATATCTTTCGGTTTTAACCACCCCTTTCATTTGCTAGTAAATTAAAGGAAAACGATAAAATAATGCTGCAATGGATCACCTTGTTCCGTATTTGGTCCTTTCACAAAACCCCTTCGATAGCGCAATGAGCCATTTTTAACAATATAAAAGATTAATAAATAAACGCTCATAATTAAATCAAGCTTTGACTTTAATTTTCTAGGGACCAAAATACCCTTCGCACCCAACGAACCATCATTATAAACAGGAGAACACAATATAACGTCCTAAAATTATGAAAATCAAAACGCGGTACACACGACTAATTAATAAATTAAAAGGGATCAAACGAATCGTTAAAATGCAGGCGAGCGGAAAAAGGGTAATTTGAAACAAACGCGTTAGGCTGTTGACACACGAGCTACTTGTCGGGCTTTCTCGCGATTTCATACGTGATTTCCTTAGGATTTGCAAATCGGATGCATGCTTTTATCCTGGGTGGTTAAATTGAGTGGGCCTAACGCGTGATGTGAAAGGATTTCGGTATATTGTGGGCTATTTATAATTTGGCTTTAGCCTTTTGAACGTAGCGTTATTTGATGTCAGTCAGAGCTGTCTTTTTAAGGTTTGGCTCTTGGATGTGTAGGAATGTAAGCCTCCTACTTCTGCGTGTAACATAAAATTTATTTGTATATTTTTATCGGAATGTGGAATAAAACAACTCGACTCTTTCTTCCGTTAGAAAATTTACATCTTGTTTTTTTTTTACTTTTTACATTGAATGATGATGATTGAAGTGACAATACCTACACCCTAAACTGTCCGCCGCTGGTATTTTTAACAAACGCGCAGTTCCAAGGATCAATTAATTTTAATCAGGACTGGCGTGACTTAAGTCGCAGATATATGCCAGTGACCTTGAGTGGTTAGCTTACGTGTTCTGTACTGAGCTTACGCAGCGCGTCGTTTGTCCAGCCAGTAATAGGATTCGCCTATCAAGGAGCGCTGTCCCAAAATTAGACTCCTTATTAATTTATTATACATAAAATAGGTATTTTAATAAAACACTTCTAATACTAAAATACCAATAATTAAATCATCTTTAAAATGATGAAGGTTTCAGAAAAATACGCTTGATAAATTTTGCGTGATTCTCCGTTTTTTTTCCGCGTTAGACATAACTTTAAAAATTAATTTCACTATAAACATAATCTAAAATATTAATATATTATGTTATTAAAAAAAATGCTCTAAATATGTAACATATATGTTCTCCAAATCATTAACCAGTGGGAAACTATATTTAACATACTAGACAACACACGTCATTCCTAGTTCTCTATACAAAAGAACAAAGTTAATTACTAGTCGTAACGTCTATAATCTGAAAGTCTGACAACTGGTTCGATCTTTTTAAAAGTTTTGTAACTGAGTTGTGGTATCAGTGGTCACTACCTGTATAAATAGGTATTATTCAGTCACACATTAGCTGGTTACCGAATTTATTCTAAAAATGTAAAGACAGAAGATGGTAGTCAACTATTATCTTTTGTCAGAAAGGAAAGAAATGAACCAAGAAATTTGTTTGACGAGAAGGTAGGTAAAAAACCGGTAGGTATATTAGGTAAGTACATGAAGATAAACGACTGGTTTTTTAAAAGCATAATTAAGCATAATCATCTTATAATTTTCCCACTCCTGGGACCTCCTCTCAGTCCCGGGATTGGACTGCAATGCACCACGCGGGCCCAGTACGGGTTGGTGGATGTCGCATGTCTTCGTCGGTTTGTTAAAGATATAGATAAAATAATTAGCACAAAATGAAAAAGATTGAGACAGAAGAATCCAGACATAATCTATTTTAAGACTTCCAATTCCAGGACGGACAAATTCAGTTACTAATGAAAGAGTCTGGAAGTAGTAACATTAAATGATCTAATAATAAAGACAAACTCGCGTTAGGAATATAGGATGTATTTTTAGATACCTTTATGTACTAATGTGTTAATATTATTATGTGTCATGCTCACTTTTTTGGGTTGGTATGATCCCACAGGCGGGCAAAATCGAACATAATAGAGATGTTGACAAGGGAAAAAAACAACTATTTAGTCCGTCAGCAGGGTAATAAAAAATATTAGATACGTATTTTTTGCTTTATCATATTAATAAAAAATCATTTAGATAAAACGCATTGAAGTTGGGGAGTGGGGGCTCGCTACGTCACAAGTCGGTATAAAATCTACCGGAGAGTGACGTCATGCTACATTTTAACTCAATATATTGCCGTAATCTTTTGATTAGGTACGTGAAAAAAGAAAAAATACGTATCCAATATTTTTTAATAATATATCTGAAGGACAACTTTTTTTTTTCAACATCCTTATTATGAAGATCTTCGAGTCGGCTTTCACGAAATCGAATGTACCAGCCCGAACAAGTAGTCTGTAACCACGCATTAGAACCTCGCCTCGTTGGCAGAGTTGTATCAAGCGCGACTGAGTCTGACTGAGTAAAAGAGTGTCCGTGGAGTTTTGCCCGTTCTTCTCCATAGGAACCTACTACGCTTTGGAATGGGCATCTAGCTTCATCTTTCTGACTGACCGACCCCTTGACAATTCAAAAGTGCCTGTAATTGGTTTATTTGAAATAAATGCTTTGAGTTTGAACTGCTGAGCATAAGGCTCATTTCCCGGGCTGAGCATAGTATTTTTGGGATTTGAATTAGGATATTCTCAGAGGCAGCCCGGAGTCTGGATATTGGCAATAGTTTTGCTCCCTATTACTCAGAAATTTTAATATATCCGACGAAAATATGGGTCTATCTACTAATTCTAGGAATACAGACGTTATGAAAAACTCAAACAAAAGGAATTTCAATTGAACTAAATACAGGGACTTTTGAATTGTCAAGGAGTCGGAGATATACCTACTATATTTTTAACAGAAATATTAATAATAATGTAAAGCTATTTGACTGTATTACAAAAATAGGTTAAGAGTCCTTACGTAGGTAAGGCAAGTGGGGCCACTTAAAAAAATACTCGTTTATGTTTAAAAAAATCTCTTCCACATATTTGAAGACATTCGTAATAATTTAGCTTTTTGCTTTATTTGTTTGCCTCAATATTTTTCATCATTACAGAAAACTATTTTATCATAAAGTTGTTAAGAGAGCGTCTAAAAACGTACTAAGTATTTGAATGTCTCACTGAGTGAATGTAACAGACTTCGATAATAAGCATCTTTATTCGCGAGAGATCTTTTTTAATAAAAGGGGCACCACTAGACTTAGGTAAAGACTCAACTAAACGAAAGTTCTAAAATAATCTGCCACGAAGTTACCAAAAAGTAATTTAAAAGTTGATCTCCAAAATATTATATTTTTATAGTAAAGTTTAGACTGTAATATGATATGACAGAAATATTTTACACTTAGGTTAGTAATTTTTAGCCATTACTTTAATTTGTTTGATTATAAAAATAATCAATGAGTCCTTTTTTTTTTTTTTTTTTGAGGACGGGAATTTATCAAATATCTTCTCCCGCTCTGGGTGGAGCGGGAGGGCGTGTCAGACTTTTACTGACTAAAACCCACCCGTGTTCCTTCCGTTGCCTGTGTGCCGAGGTCAATCAATGAGTCCTGACCTCCGTAAAAAATAAAGACTTCGTGATTCTTATATAATAATTATGTTGTTGGTATTTTATTTTTAAACCGATGGTGATTTGTGAGCTTTTTGTCCCTCAATCCCCATGGATGGGGATTTGTGGACAAAAAGTTCACAAATCCCCATTGATTGGGATTGTCAATGGGGATTAGTGGAATAACCCCCTACTTTTGTATGGGAAACAGTCATCTGCTCAAAGTCTACCGAATGACTGCAAGACTACAACAAAAAAAAGGAAAACAATAAAATTATTAAAAGTTAAGGCTCCTAAACACAGTGCCGGAGGGCAAACGGCTTGCCACACAAAGGAGCAGCCGCTAAGTGCCGCTCGGTGCCGTCGGCACGGACCGCCGGCACTGTGTGTGCCTTTAGTAATTCGATAAGACAAAGTGTCTTTTGTTTCAGCAGATTGAACAATAGGATTGAACGACATTTTTTTTTACTATCGTGTGGTTTACTGGTGCTGTTGAATACCAATGTATTGTTAATGATCCCACACAATGATAATATTTTTCTGAGTTCTATGTTATTGTCACGTATTTAACTGCCTCTTTGGTCTAGTGGTCGCGAACGCTAGGTACTGCTGAGCATGAGGTCTTTGGTTCTATTGCCAGGTCGGGCGAGTGTTGTTGGTTTTTATATCCGGAATTTCTCAGTAGCAGGCCGGAGTCTGGATTTGTGCCCGGGTGATCCCGGTTGGCTCGCCCCCTGTTACACGGTACTTAAACATAACTGGCGAAATGTGGGTGTACTAGGTACCTTCACCTCTGCCACACCCTCGGGTAACGAAGGCGTGATGTTAGGTTCATGTCACGTATTGTAGAAACAGTCTCTTTGTTGATACAAAACTGACTGTTGAGATGAAGATCGGGAATCTTGATGTTTGTTTATGATAAAATAAACGTACCTAGGTCGAAACAAAGCTTCGTGGGTAGATGAGATGTTAGCAAGAGATCAAAGAATTAGGTTATTGTGTTATTATTTTTGAAACAAAATTATTCCTTTGTTCGTAGTTGCTAACTTCTTGATGGTTCTTCATACATGTATGTAATGAAGTATAATTCGCAGCTACCTATATTTCGTATTTTTTTAAATAATATTGATAACAACTTAGTAATTACCTAGCTGTAGATAGTTTGAGTAGTAAAGCCATCTAAGAGTCAAAACCAATCTACCCAGCTTTTTCCCAACTATGTTGAGGTCCGCTTCCAGTCTAAACGGATACAGCTGAATACCAGGATTTTATATGGAGCGACTGCCTATCGGACCTCCACAACCCAGTAACTGGGTAATACGATGCGCCTTGGTAAGACTGGTTGTCAGACTTTCGAGCTTCTGACGACCCGTAACGACTGTCAAAGATCCACGAATGACCGCCGCACTGTGTATCGAAACAGGGCGCTCGAGGACATTGGAGCTTAAATTTTAAAGTGTCGATTTTTTGCTTGAAATGGCTTCTAATAACCAATAATATGAATGAATATATCATAGGATACAATCTGGTAGGGAAATTGGCAACTTTTAGGTTGATTGGTTGTTGTTTGTTTTTTGGCTTTTTTAGGTTTTTTGCAAACAATATATATTTAGCTAATTTAATGCTTATATCTCCGGAACGGAGAGAATAGCCGTTATATCCTTGCACACGGTAATGTAACTATTTATTTATGATTTTTACACATAATAGAATTTTTTCAAAAAAAATCGCGCAAGATCTCGTTATATGAATAACGTGACCATTTATTTTTTCCGTCAAAGCGGGACAGGGTAAATGTAATGACTTATTATTGATTTACATTTTTACTTATCTTGGGGACAGCGGGACGCATAGCTTAAATGCGGGACTGTCCCGCTCAAAGCGGGACGTATGGTCACGTTATATATGAAGTATGTCAAAAATCATAAATAGCACTTTCAAACTTAAGCTCCAATGTCTTCGAGATCCTTTTTCGATCCAGAGTGCGCCGGGACCAACGGCTTCTCGAGGCACGGAGGAGTCATGGTCACCCATCCACGGACCATCACCGGCAAGCGTAGCTTAATCTGATGGATTGACCTGTACGGTTGTTATTACTTAGCCACGAGCTCCTCTATTGCCATCTACGAGTATGTATTACAATTGTTCCAAAGCAATTTACAAAATTCATGTTTTACTATCATCATTACAAACTGTGCTTACCCCAATAGAATTCATAATGACTGTCATCCAAAAACTAATTTAAACCTAAATAAATATCAAAAATCTCACCGAGACAAATGGCTCTCATCTCCTTACAAAGGCAAAATTACTTTGAGACTGAAATCTAGATAATTGTAATCGTTTTTCCAGATGTTTCGTAATTCAGTCTAGTAATCTTGAAATCTCTCAGTCTTTTAAATATCTGGAAATCCCTCTGTTTTAATGATCCTTTTAATAGGTGCTCGTTGGAAGTTTATCGCGCATTAATTATATTTGCCGAAGTCGGTTAGTGCCGATTGCTTAATGTTTTTACACTGTTTTTAGTTACACATTGTATTTAAGGACTTTGAGCAACATTTTAGTATTTTTGATTCATTGCGTAAATAACTATCCTTTTTTTTTGAGGTTGGGAAATTATCAAATAACTTCTCCCATTTTGGTCGGAGCAGGAGGGCGTGTCAGACTTTTATTGACTAAAACCCACCCGTGTTCCTTCCGTTGCCTGTGTGCCGGAGCCACGAAATCCCTTTCGGAAAAACTCGCAACCCTGGCAGGCATTGGCCCTATCGGACCCCGTCAATTGGTGCTGACATCAAATTGAGGTGCGCGTGGAACAAAATGCGCCGTCAACCCGGGCCTGGTCTTTATCGGACGGCGACCCATCGCTCACCGTCCGCAAGCCCGCGCCTACGGTGGCCGGAAATCGGCTTGCGACTCTCGACGCCCGGGGCGTCTCCTGCGGCGACTAGGGGCGTGAGAGCGCGAATCTTGCCTCTACCTTAGGCGTTCCGTCTCCGCCTTTGCGAGCATTACTGCTTCGCAGAAGGAAGTGACGGCCTCCCATGCACTCTCGCTCCGAACCATGGCCTGAACCAGGGCTGGAAGCGAGAGATCGCCGCCGCCGATCGCCTCCGTGAGGACACGGCGGTGCCCCGTCCAAGCCGGGCAGACCTCCACCGTATGCTCCACCGTGTCCTCTGCGTAAATAACTATCCTAGCAACAATTATATGAGTCGTTCGCACTACTTAATTTAAGATAATAAACATTTATACTTAATTTTGACCTTTCCATCAGCCTATATCTATGAAGTTACAGTATTTGTTAAAGTAAATAAAAATCTATTCGGTGAACTAAAATCAAAAAGATATATACTGAAAATATCTAGTATACCACATAGAAATGCTCTTCTAGGTAAAATATGTTTTAGTATGGCGTCTAAAATTTACAATAGGATACCTGTGGACATTTTAAGCACCAAGGAACTCCTACTATTCAAATATAAATTGCGTAATTTTTTAATTGACGCTTTGTCAATTAGAAAATCTTGGATCATGTATTAAGCTTTTTAATACATGATCCAAGATTTTCTTAATAATTAGTAGGTACCTACTACAATCTGTCACCATACACTTAATTGTTATTTTGTATGATTTGCTTTATACGTGATATCTAAGAATATTTTTATACTGCATGTTAACATAATTATTGTATGCCTATTATGCAGGAAATAATAGAACTGTAATTTACCTAACAATTGTCTGATCTTTTTATATCTGAAATAAAAAATAGAACAAAAAAAAAAAATGATTCGATACTTCAGTCACGAAAATTCGACGTAAGTACACTTCGAATTTTCGTGACACCACAAAATAAAAAAAATCGTTTTATTAACGCCTGCAATCCCCAAAGGGTTGGGTAGAGTTGAACCCACCTGTAACCACATTTCGCCAGTTATGTTTATGTCCCATTTAATAGGTGGCGAGCCTATTGCCATCAACCGGGTACAAATCCCGACCTCGGGCTGCTACTGAGAAATTCCTGATAGAAAAACCCAGTAACACATTGTCTGACCTGGAATCGAATCCAGGACCTCATGTCCAGCAGTAGCATCTGCGACTACTTGAGCAACGAGTCAGTCAAATATATCACTTATGACATAATGTCACTATATCAACAATAAATACGGAAGATGACTAACATTTTTTTAGTCCGTCATGGAGATTTTTAAAAAATATTAGACACGTGTTTTTTCTTTTTTTACGTAGGTAATCTAAAGATTAGGGCGAGACATTGAGTTAAAATGAGCCATGACGTCCCGAGTATGTAGATTTTATAGTTACTTGTGACGTAGCGACCTCCACTCCCCAACTTAAAATGCGTTTTATCTAAGTATTTTTTTATTAATATGATAAAGCAAAAAATACGTAAGTATCTAATATTTTTTTATTATCTGACTGACGGATATATTAGAATTTCTTTTTTTTACCCGGGCATCATCCTTATTGGTCACTGTTCTAATTCAAATTCAAAATATTTTATTTCACATAAACCTACATGGCACTTAGGAAACATCAGAAGATAGGTGCACGGTTCCAATTGGTCGTTAAATTTCTGATCTCATGATCGTGGTTAGAACCGGACGCCATAGGTTCATACATTATATTACTTTACTTGTAATTACGTTTATCTAAAAGATTAATCATGGCGAGCGAAATTTTGGCAGTCATTTGTTATATCCGGGATTATTGTAACTTTTTATGACGCTTGAAAGTATCTTCAAGATATTCTAATTATGAATGTGGATGAACATGGATGGATGGATGGATGAAGAGTAGGGAAAGACTAAAGAAACGAGGGATTGATTGTATAAATAACTCAAGAATCATGGCTTGTTATGTAGATGGCTCTAAGAGTAGGGAACGAAATGAGAGATTGTGTGAAAACTTTGAATCATGGCTAGTTATGTGTTTTCCATTTGAAAACTAACTCACACCCCTTTTTTATATATATATTTTTATATATATATCGGAGCGCCGAGCTCACAATCGTCATCAGTAGGGTAATTATCGATTAAATCGTTCATTATTTAAATGTCCTGTCTACTTCGTGGGCAAAGGAAACGCGCGAGGTTAATATAATCACTAGTTACTTAAACTTATAATCTACGCTTTTTTTAAAAGAATTTAGAAGGGCATACGAGTCCGCAGGTCGCGCTCAATCGATCTCGTGGTCCGAATGGAACTGACTGCCTGATCCAGGCTCCTATGATTTTTAACTCTTATCGTCTTAAAACGTTCCCATGAGAAAAACAAGCCGACCTCCGACCACGTTCGACGCAATAAGATTTACGTCGTCACCTTTCATATCGGAAACAATTATTGATTATTTAATATCAATAAGCTCTAAGCGCTAACAAAGACCACAGTTATCTTAGCAGGGAATAGATTTTGTCAAACTTTTCTGTTGTCAATAATGGATACGAGGCTTTTGGCTCATCTGTAAAGTGGTATTGTTTTGTTTTTTTGTTTTTTTTTGTAATGTGCGTTTGGTTTGTGCAGAATAAACACTTTTTCTTTCTTTTTTCTTTATCTTGAGAGTTAGACGAGGTGTGAGTTGACACCATCGTCTCGCGCCTCGCGCCGACATATATATTTTTTGGGTGGGTAACTTCTCCCGCTCTGGGCGGAGCGGGAGGGCGTGTCAGACTCTCACTGACTAAAACCCACCCGTGTTCCTTCAGTGTTGCCAGGGGCCACGGTATCCCTTTCGGACTTTCCTGAGACCCCGGCAGGCAGTAACTTACACCCCTGAGCCTGGATTTGTGTCTGTGTGTGTCTATGTGTTTTATGACTTACCCGCAATCATAATCAGCCTATAATGTTCCCACTGCTGTGACACAGGCCTCCTCTCTGTGAGAGGGAGTGGGCCGTAATCCACCACGCGGGCCCAGTGCGGGTTGGTAGATGTCACATGTCTTCGAATTTTTGCTTCTAGGAAATGCCGGTTTTCGTCACGATGTTTTCCTTCGCCATTTTGAGAGCAGTGTTGATCAATTAATTTACACAAAGTATAGAGCCTACTTGGTTTCGAACTCACTATTTACAACTCGTAAGTCGCGGCCGCTACCACTGGACCACCACTGCTCTTTACCCTCAATACTCAATCATTTATTGCATTCCATAATGTGTACTTAAGCGGTAACCTAAAATGTAATGGGATCATTATGGCCCTTGTCGGGCACAACAAAATAGTGGGAGAGGAAGCTTTAATACTTTGAGGGACACTAAACGCCCATAGGCGTTATACGATAAAACTTTTATTGTGTCTCGATCAGTGTTCTTTAATGCGTTAACTTATCTATTCTTAACTATATCTGAATAAATTATTAGAGATTTTCCAATTCGTATGAGTTTTCAATAAATTACTACAGTTTTGTACTAATAATTAGTAGATACGTAATGTATCTCTTATAGTTTATCTCTGGAGGAAGTGATGATGACGTCATGCTGAAGTAGTTGCACGAAGGCTGCGCGCTGACGTTCATGTTCGGGGTCACGAGTTTAGAGATATGAGGAACAGGGTGTAAAGTTCACTCCTCACTCATACTCATACTTCTCAAAAGGGAGGATCCTCCAGACGGGTGTTGTATCTGGCGGGCAACTGCCCGACAATTGATTTCGGGACGTTGTATATTTGATACTCGTCGCGTGGTAAACCCTGCTTGCGCGTTGCAGGATTTTGCGTGATGCCTAGTTCACATGTGGCGTTGCAGATGCGGCCACGGTTTAAATCCATCTCTATTACATTTGACTCAAATATGCTAGCCTCCTATACTTCTGCTTTGTGCCGGATAAAATCAGCTTGATGTTATGTTATTTAAAGTGCTGCAATACATTTTATACCCATTTTTTACTTCGTTTTAAATCTCATGGTTAATGTTAATATAATAGAACAAAGTATAAAAACAAATGAATGCGCAGTGCTTAAATTAATGAAACGTAAATAATAATTAAAAAGCGATTAACTTGTTAAATTATAATACATATTTCATTTTATGGTAGAACATTATCGTAGTTAAATACTTTATATTTAACTATGTTAAAATAAGCAGACTCTCTCATTATTTTTTAATGTTTTAGTTTGTTTTTTAAGTACCTAGATACACCTAATAAGTATTTAAATATTTCTTTAAAAATAACTCCCTCGAATGTCTGACTTGACCGTCATTTACAAAAGACTCATGTATTTTTTAAATTGTTTTTATGTATTGACTAACTCATTGGTGTAGTTGTCGCTCTGACCGTGAAGTTAAAGTTCGATCCCCAGACAATTATATATAACTTACACGGCGTAATATATTAGTGTCCTACACCTCTGCAACCCCTTTGGGGAATAGAGGCCTAACGTTAATTAATTATGTGTTATTTCAAATACTACTCCTCTGTCCTTCTCAGACTTCCGACTTTGTTCATTCTTCCTTTCATATTCAGTCCATTCTTCTCTGGAATGCGCTTCCTCTTGATATCAGGACGGCCATCACACCAGTTGGTATGCATTTAAACAAAATAAATAGAGTAGAGTCATCTCAACACCTCTCTCCCTTTAATTGATATAGGTATATGTATATATTGTACCTATTTTAGTTATAATTTATTTAAGTCGAACACACGTGATTCATATTGTTGTTAGTAATACTTATAAAACTATTTTAGTAACCTTTCTAATTAAAATAAATAAAACAAACTAAAACAAAACAGAAACAAAAGTAAAACTAGTTTAAGAGGCTTACAACAGCTAAAGCGCGGTCACTGTCGGACTGCATAGAAATGAAAGAGAAGCGCGATGACACGACGCAGGTAATTTATTGCAAAATATGAAGCAGTTAGCGATTTACAAAAAATCTATTGATTGGACTGGAAAATTAAAACACTATTATGCTAATATGTAACTTGTAGAATAATCTGACAAAAAATCTGAATGATTGCATGTAAATTAATATGATTTTTAATCGTTTAAAGAAATTTTTAGAGGTATCTTCATGATTTTTTTCTATCGTATCAAATTAGTTGTATTATGTTTTCAACACACTATCATACTAGCATATATCCTGAAGAATATCATATATTTTTCTGATTTTGTTTTGCGCCCTTGTACCTTTTTTGAGTGTGATAAGATTAAATAAATATCCAATTCTATCGTATAGGTTACTACATATTTTACAGTGTAAATAAAAAAAATAAAAAAATTGTAAGGACTTCAATATTCTTTGTAAAGAGTTCTTTCATTTGACACATTTACCAACAAAACCTATTCTGCGCGCGCTCGGCGGAACGCTGACTTTTTTAAATGTACATAGTGCTTATTGTTTTTACTTTTTACATTTAGATATAATTAATCTTTTTTATCGTGCTTATTAGTGATCCTAAGATTTCTACTACTTACTCTGTTTTTACCCGTGACAACAATAATTGGCTCTATGTTTCTCAAACAACTGTTATCCATTTGTTATAGCTGTTGGTTCTCCTATCAATAAATAAATAAAATTAATTATATCCACACCATAATGTATGTAACTAGTGACCTCGACAATTGATCATATTATTTATTGTTATTAGTAATTAACTGTTTATTTATTTTACCTCGATGGTCTTAGTTTATCATTTATAACTTCCAGTTACAGCTTTATGTAAGCAGGCACGCCCTTTATGCCTGGAGGCTTTTATTAAGATGTTAAGTTTTGTTTACGTTAACTTTTTATTTCTGCCCGAGTATAGTTCTCGATGATTTTTTTTGGTATATTAGCGTGTACCTTAGCTAACATATGAATAATAGTTTAAATTAGGTTAATTATGTTGAATACTATGATATAGAATAATCTTTTTTCTTTCTAACTGAACAGACAGCTGTGCTGCTGGGGAGTTTGTTGCGCCACTTCTTCTTCCCAGCTAACGCACTAGGAAGTGGTGAAGGGTGGGCGTTTTGGGGGACAGTCTTATGTAGTTTTGACGTTCGAAAAGTGCTGATTCTCAGTCTAGTTTGAATAAAAGACTTTTGAATTTTGTAAGGAGCGTTGCAAATGGCGTTCTATAGTTTCTGCCTACGCCCTTGGGAAGAAGGGATGAGTTTATGTATGAATGAATTATGTTCAAAGGAGACGGGGATTTCTGGGCCTGATTGTAATAAGTTGACGTATGGTTAAAAAAAAAGGTTATATTTTTCTATTACAAAATGTGAAATATCAGCCCATTTTACAATCTGGAAATTGAGAAATCCAAAAATTAAGTTATGGCTACGAACAAAATGGAATATCGATTAAATTATAATCGACTATCGTGACCGAGTTCATACTATTTAAAAGATGCTTTTACGAGTACCAGATGATTAATTCAAATACATTAATTATTAGAATGAACGTATTAAACAGTTTAAACAAATTAAATATCTATAAAGATAAATGTTAAAATCGATTCACGTTTGCTAATCGATTATTGTATTTTTAGTCTGTGGTGACATGTCAGTCAGTCACTCGTTTCGTATCGTTTAGTGCGACTGCGTGTGCGTTTTAGAGTGTTTCCTCCCATAGTTTTATTGATATTTTCTTCGACCCTGCTTTCTTTCTACGGACTTCTGATCTTACTTCTTGTACGACCCTTGCTGCCATACCGGACACGGAGAGCCTCGCTTTTACGTTGGACTTGGACTTGTTTTTTTGGATTCTACGACCAGCCTACCGATTGGATATTATCATAATGGATCGTTGTGTAAATATACAGTGCCGCTAGCGGCACTGTATACACCTTCTATAATTGTAAAAGTATCCTATCTTTAAAAAAAAAAAAATACGTGTGGCACTCGAGGACTGCCGCGGTAAAGCTATTGCATAGCATATATTCAAAAATAAGAAGATAATATTGTTGACTTAAAATATTTTTTTTAAAAACCCCCCCCCTAAATCGCAGAATTTACACAACCGTCAATGACGTCTGCCCTCACGCGTCTGCCCGCGTTCGGGTCGCGCACTCGGTGATCGCGCGTCATTGCCTATCCCGCCCCTCCACCCTCGTTCTGCGCGCCCGCCGTCGACTCATCGCAGGTCATTCTTATCGTTCTAACTTTTAAAATATTAGTCCAAATTACTTAGTGTAAAAGACAAATTTTATCTACATTAAATACCGAAAGCGATGAAGGTATTTATTTTGATACGAATTAACTAAATACTCTAAAATATGCAACTTAAAAAAAGTATTCAATTTAAATGTATTTATAGCTCACTATTTTGGCTATAATGGCTTCCACATAAAAGGTAGATATATGCTGTCGCGGACTTTTATTTAGAACTCTTTAAGACAAACAACCCCACAATACATCATTCTTTTCATGTAACTCCAGCGGTTTAGGCAGCGCACGCAAAGATAGATCTCAGAGGGCAGGATTTTTTCCGACTTACTGGATACTTATCGTTATATTATGGCTAAATCACATAAAATCTTTATAAATTGTAGCCTATGTGTTATTCTGATATATAAGCCACATTACTGTAAAGTTTCATTAAAATCCGTTCGGTAGTTTTTGCGTGAAAGAGTAACAAACATCCATCCATCCATCCTCACAAACTTTCGCGTCAGGTTTTTTTTTCGTTACGGAATTTCTACATTCGGTCGCCGCGCTCAGAGTCTCCGATAAAAGCTATGCAATAGCATAACAACTACCTATCGCACAATGAGGTTATACATCGCACTTCAAAAATCTGCTGTTTTGTTACGTAACCTCACTTTAACAAATTTCATTTAACTCGGCTCTCAGATTGCTAAAATCCGCAAAATTTTCAGTGATGGTTTGATAATATAGTAGCTGTTAATTGACACCAATTTCATCTCTTTACATCCAGGCCCAAGATTGTATGAAAGCGTATCCGTCTCCTTTAAGGCGCATTTGCAATACTCTACACATAGCAAGATAAGATGTACCTGTCACGGGCTTGATGTATCGCTGCTACGCACATTCGTCAAGTGCTAATATTTTAGACTTGACTGTTAGAAAACTATTGCTACTTTAAGCAAATATTGACGTAATGTATTGTTTACGAAGTTACGTTATTTTTTTTTTTGTATATTTTGGGTTTTACCATCAGGCATTTTTCAATAGCAGCCCGGAGTCTGGATTTGTGCCCGGTTGAAGGCAATAGGCTTGCTCCTTATTGCATGGGACTTAAACCTAACAGGCGAAAAGAGGGTGTATTAACTATAGGTACTTACATCTCTGCCTTATCATTCGGGAATTACAGGCGTTATGTTATGCTTATTGTTTGTATCAGGCATAAGTATAATTATAGCAATTGGCGACTCGATTCAGCCCAGTTGTTGGGTAATTTTATAATTGGCTGCCGCGCTACGACTTGTGGGCTCGTCTCCCATTTTTTAAGACAGGCTCTATTATCAACTTTGCAACTTACACCAAATCCTATCTTATGTCCTGACATGTCCCAGGAGATACAAAGTCAGTTCAATTCATAGGTCAATAGTTCAGAAGTGTTTGTTACCTATCGGGTCTTCCCTTTAAGACAATTCTTAGAAACAGCTCGGTGTTTATCGGAAATCGGTCGGTTTAGTGTTAACATCCCCAAATAAACAATAAATATTGTTACTGGTACCTTAAGAGAACTGCTTCTTAGAAGTAGCCAGGTAAGTATTATATGTGTTAATTCATGGGCACAGTTTATCACTGCACTAACCTTTACATAAATAATTCTGAGACGCTAGCTGGAGAAGCATAATTAGCCTATAACGTTCCCACTGCTCGGACACAGGCCTCCTCTTCGAGAGGGAGTGGGTCGTAATTTCGCGGTCCTGGTATTCTTGGTAGATGTCACATGTCTTCGAATTTTTGGTTCTAGGCCATGCCGGTTTCCTCACAACGTTTTTCTTTACCGTTTTGAGAGTAGTGGTGATGAAATAATTTATATAAAGTAAAACGCCTGTCAAGGTTCGAACCTACAACCTACAATTCGTAAGTCGTGGCTGATTACGTCACGGAGCAGACTAGTGGTGGCCCAGTGGTAACGGCCCATCACTGCTCTGCTGCTGGACGTAAACGGAACGTAAATTCGAAAGATTTTTGGATATATAAACAACTATCTTATTTACTTTTTGTTTGAATTTTGGCGCCAAGCACAATAAGTATCGCCCTTAGATAATGAATAAAGTCTGACATAATATTGTGTGCCAAACAAGAATTATAAAGTTTAATATCCTTCAAATTTACGTTAAGTTAACGGCACGCGTTCGTGCTAGCCTCACTGTTCAGAAATTTATTGAAAACAGACATCTTGACGACCTTTCGCACTCTTAATAATAGTGAGATTTCATTATTCATAACACAAGACGACCTTTGGGATACCTTAATTCAGCAGTGGACTTCAGCTGACATTCATGAATAAAACAATCTACATACAAAACGCAAAGTAGATAATTACGTAAACTTGTCAACGAATGCGTAGAGTACATATTTCATTTTTATTTTTAACTGTATCACCACGTTTGTATTTCCTTTGGGAGTAAACACAAATACCTAATCAAGCGACAAAAGCTTGATATTTATATCCGTTGAAAACTTCAAAGTTCGCACAACAGATGGTGCTAGCAGTTTAAACAAATTAATAAATTAGTTTTAAACGAAATTCATTCCCTTTACTGGCTATGAAAATTGATTTGGTAACCCACACCGTTCTAAAGCCATATTTACCCAGTCAAGCGTCAAAAATGTATTATTATTGAAAGAAAATGAGTGTTTCGTTCCCCGGGAGTTCGGGTAAGCGATCCTAGCGCCAATACGCGATTCCGCCGCAGTCTGTGCCCGCCCGCCCTAGAGACGCACGCCGCCCGCCCAAAGCGCGCCCGAAAAAACCGAACATCGATTTTTTGTGCTTGTGTTGTGTGTGTGAGTGTCTGTGTGTGTGCAAAAAATATTGGATAACAATCATGTAAGTTACGAGTGTTTTTTTATACTGAATTTTTTTTCTAGATTTTTCTGACGTGCTGGTTTTTAACGTACAATATTTTAATTGAGTGGCATTCAATTGATTTAAATGTGCAGTTTAAAAACAAGTGAAAACCACCACCCAGTGATATAAAATTAAATTAACAAACGCGTCTATTTGTGTTGACAAATGAAAATCGCGTCAAAAAATATCCGAAAAATTGTTAATCAGTTCGAACTACAAATTCGAATAACGAATTTGTTTTCACAGCTGTAAATGGTTTGATCGAGGGTGGCTACAAAATATTATTCGTGCGATAAAATCGAGTGTGAAAATGATCATGTATGTGCCTCATCTGCTGAAATTCACGGTCGTTATAACTTTTAATCGGCAATTTCTCACGGTTTTATAGCTGTAATCAAACGGTATTCGGTGTATAATTGAAAGGAGTTTAACTATTAAGAAGTATTTGGGTAACCGTTTAACCAATTAATATTATTAATTCTAACACGGTTAATTTTTTAACTGTTCTACGTAATGAAGGTATTTAAAAGTTTATTCGAAAAATAACACTTAAAGATAATTTCGATGTACATTTTTATAGAAGGCGTATTAAACCAATTGAAATAAATAATTAAAGACCTAATGAAATTATTCCAGTTCAATTATTTTAATCAATTAATAGATATAACGATATTTAACATAATTACTTTTTAATTGAATGCGTTGAAAACATTTAAGTATAAGCCCAGTTTAATATCTGTTATTTTTCGTTTAACTGGTTCTGTGAAAAGTAATTATTCCAATTATAATTAAGCATTATATGTACTATTAAATTAAATGTAAATAATTTGCTGTTTTTACCAATTGAGGCCTTGTTTCGAGTATTTTGTGTAGGTATATTATTCTAATATTTCGTATAATTTAAACACTGATTCTGATGATCTTTGCATACCATTATAATTTTAACCATTCATAAACTGATGTATACTTGTATTTTATTGCACATACCTACTAATACTTTATTGATATCAAGAAATATTAATCAGTTGAAGGAAACTGAACGAGATCCAAAATAAGTTTTATTGTTATTACGCTGGGGCTCGATTCAGACACTATGATCCATATTTATGTTAGTAGACCTACTTAAAAATTATATTAGTAAGCTAATAATTAAATACACACTACAATCACACTATTATAACAAAAATTAAAAATCAGGAGTACATTATTCACATAAATACAATCACAATCATCTTTAGATTATTAAAATGATTACAATCATCAGTATTTTAGTAGTAATATAGTTATTAGTTTTCTTCAAAGTGTTAAAACATGGTTTGATTTTCTCATCCACTATCTATTTATTTCTAAACCCATTATTTTCTCGGCTTGCCGCCAGTGTAGACTTGTGCTACATTCATAAAAATCTCCACTATATTAACAGTTATTTCATTCATCTACTGTACATTAATTCTGGTATAGGTACACAAAAACCCATAAAGACACTTACATATTTCCAGAAATAGCTTACAAAATGTTCTTGTTCAATATTTATTGGGTCTAAGGGAGTCGTGTAAGCCAGAGGTATACGTAAATATTTAACGATGGATTTGATACCGATGTTGGCATTATCTCATTGATCTTTGGGATTTACGATTACAGCTTATAGCAGGCCCTTCATCAATCGCTAAGAAATTCGGCTGCTTTTCGTTACTTAGACTCGGTTCAGTTGATAAAAGTATGATAGGATGCCTTCGACATAAATATATGGGAATATGTAGGTAGCGAAATCTTTGCAGCACTGAGTTTCTTGCCCATTCTTCTCCATCCGAAAATATCTTTCGGAAGGAGCAACTAGAATCAACTCTTCTTTTTACTTGTAATTTGTGTTTAATAGTCTAATCTAAATATACAACTTTGACATTTGTGAATATTCTGGCTGTTTGTCTGATAATGCATTTTTAACTTAAGTACTCTTTAAATTTATTGTTTTGAATTCCGGCCAGGTTTATGCACTTTGGAATATATCAGTCTGAGTATTTTTCGATGCTGGAATTGAATTATCGACACGTACTTAGCGTATGTTTCATAAAATAAAAGTCGCCATGCCATTACTGCACTGAAATGGTCCGCGCCAATGGAACGCCATCTTTACCTTGATATCTCTCTATTCTATAAAGTAGAGAGAAGATATTAGCAGACATCACTAATCTAAGTTAATCGTTCGCGAGACGATGTGTGATGGCTTCATTAGACGGCTATGAATTGATAAACGTTCCCTAAGTTATTCATACATACATTACAAGTCTTAAGTTACGCGTAGGACAGACCATTACGTCTGCTTAGTTTGGATAAATCTTTTATTTGGGGTAAGTAGATTTTTTATTTAGGGAAGACGGCCTACCGGAAAGTTTTTGCTTAAAGTATAGATCTCATCATTCGTAGATCTTTGACAGTCGATACGAGTAGTTGGAAGCCCAAAAGTCAGTCAACCAGTCTTACTAAGGGGTATCGTGTTCCCCAGTAACTGCATTGTGGGGGTTAGACATGCACGTCGTTCCAAGTTAAATACAGGTATTCTGCTGCATCCGGTTATACTGAAAGCCCATCCCGGAATAGTTGGGAAAAGGCTAGGCAGATTGATTGATAGGCTGGCAATACCAAAGGTAAAGTCAATGCTAACCGTTGCATGGCCATCTGCTTGTTATTTTACCGGGACGCATAGCCGCAAACCGGAATAGAGAGATAAGTTGCTTCGTGGCAAAAATGTGTACGGCGCCGGCGGTAGAACTTTCCTGACTAGGTCCTTTCATGAAAGTACTACTAGGTATTAGTACCTAAATGTATTTATCTGATGTTACTGTGCAGTGTTTTGATCGAGCTTCGCGCCTGAGTCTTTTAATGAAAATTATATCAAGGTGCTTATAATCTAATTTATTGTGAAGAACAGGGTGTATCCTTATCATTAAATCGAGATTGATTAAATATTTAAAACAGACGGTAAAATTATGAATTCATTAAAGTAATTCTAAATTAATGAGTTGAATGAATTCGTAATTTTAGAAATTTGGTGGGAATTATTCATTAACGGCAGTAGATCTCGGAAACAGCCCTGAATTAAGAAGAAATAATTATACGGATACCTTATCAAGACCTCAAGGTTCACTCACAAAAATTTACGCCGACGGCTCATTTGCTCTAATGTATGTCTCACTATGCCATACGATTCAAAGCTAAACTAATCAATTCGAGTCCTCATAGATTACGCGGATTTGCTCACACAAGCATTGAATTTCTGTAGTCTCATTATTAATGATGCAAGAGACACCTACAATCTCGCTTTTTTCTCCCTAATGCGTCTAACTGTTTTCCTCGACATTTAGCAGATTGATGGTCGTTTTTATGGGATTTTCAATCGGATTAGGGTCTTTGGAAGCGTATGCGAATTTGTGAGTCTCTGCTGCATAATATATTTTTTTCCCATGGCTCATTTCTTATGTTATTGTATTCGGAAAATGGTTTCGATTCTAAGAACGAATAATGGTTTTAGATTTAATGTAGGTATTATTCACTTCGTGGGTTATTTTCGGTTTTGATTCTAATATTATTTTCCTATTACCTTACGGTTTCAGGATTAAATTAAGTAGTCTAGGCACGTTCAGGCTTAAGTCAGGCTAAGTTTCAGGCGTCTTACGTAAAATTAGATTCATGGCGTTATGTAAGTACCTACCTAAATAATTCTAGAAGATATCGAAAATATTATAGGTAATGGGTTTATAGAAAAAGAGGTTTGTGTATTGATCGTTAAGTATTTAGACCCTTGGAATAGTTTAGTTAAATCTTTGGTAGAATCAAATAAACTTTTGTGAAGGAGGCATGAACTTTTATTCACACGTAATTATTAAAACTTGCAGAAGTGTTTTAAAGCTTTTTCGTCGTTTTGTTTTCGTCTTCTACTTCTTTTCTTGTCGATAGTACTTTTCTTCGTTGTATTTATTTTTATTTTTATATATTGTATGAGCCCAGCAGGAGGCCAGATTGATTGAAATGAAATGAAATTGTTTATTCTGTAAATAGGATATCGGAATCACTTTTACACGTCATATAAAAAAATATTAAAAATAAGCTAGATGAGGTCGGTGTTTCCTATCTGACTACTGACTGACTTTTGCGGCATCACTGGCATTCTTTAGGTCATCCGAGGTACAGGTGAACGGGCACTTTGGATACTCCAGCAAGTGGGGCATGGTCTGATCAGAAGCTGGGTGTTGTATGGGTCAAAACTTTCGTGAAACGTAATCATATATTATTATTGTATATTAAATATACTGTCGTGATCGCGCAGTGGTTAAAACCTTGCCTCTCATGCACGTGGTTGTGGGATAAATCCGAGCTACCAACCAATGTGACTTTTTCAATTCATATGTTCTTTCTGAGTTTATCTTGGACGTTACTGACATCGGTGAAGGAAAAACATCTTTGAGGAAACCTGGGCTTTTGGTTAAGGTGAGTCTGAAATCGCCAACTTGTCTTGAGTAAGCGTGGTGATCAATGTTCGTGCCTTCTCTGTATGAGAAGAACCCTTTGCTATGAGTGGGATAATAAACAGGCTGTTAATATTATTATCTTCTCTAATCAATTTCCTCAGACATACTTGCTGTTCCGGCTGTTGCCGCTGTCAACTTTCTTCGAAAATGATGGACTTTAGGCCTGGTATAAAATCTATTTTATTTTCCGCCATGCGATGTCTGAATAAAAGTCTTCTTCTTTTTCAAAACTCACGGCTCTCCTGACGGTGTGAAGAGCACTGACTAGCACAGCGGGTATGGCTACAGTAAGTCCCGCCGTGTGCCACCTGGCGGCGGCAGGGCCGTAACACTTGCCAAAACCAACCCTTTCCACAGGCAATAAAATATGTATCTAGCCTACATTAGGCCAGTCTCTAGATAATAACTTAGACCCAACTATAGGCAATAATTGTGCTTACCCGGGGATAATAATTATTGTGGCTATAACATAAACAATTGGGATGGGGGACTTGGCAAGCCTTTAAGTTGGAGTGCTTAGGGTCGGTTAGGTGTAAGCTAAATAAGTGGTGCTTAGAGTCTACGGTTTATTTCTATTTGGGTTTTAAAGGTAATACTGAATGAAATTCTGCCCTTTTTTAGAACATTTTCATTCAGTTTTATACTCGTTTTACCTGTCTAAATAACAGTCGAATATGGGGATTGATTTTGTTTTAATCCGCTTCTCGTAATTTGATTGGGTTAAAATTTTGCCTACACGTTCAACTGTTGGCAATACAATTTAATGGTGTCATAACATTGATATGATTTCGATGGATAAGGGAACGTGTTCTGTTGCTGGAATTTTGTGACGACGATGATTTATTAACTATCTATTTACTATTATCACTTACAAGTTACGCTTCTTTTTACAGATATAGACCCAATGTACTCGTAACAATTTGGTCACCAATTTCAACACCCAGAGAAGTCACTCAATAAATAAACACTACCACCGACAAAATTGAAGTAAATAATGTTTTAAAATGTCATATTTTTGACTGTTATATCAGCGTGTAATGTTCCCACTGCTGGGGCACAGGCCTTCTCTCTTCAAAAGGGGCTATAATGTACTACGCGGGCCCAGTATGGATTGGCAGCTGTCAATGTCACATATCTTAAAATTTTTGGTTCTAGGACATGCCGGTTTCCTCACGATATTTTCCTTCACCGTTTTGAGAGCAGTGATGGGATGAAATTATTTTGTCAAAGTCAAGCGCTTGCCTGGGTTCGAACCCACGACCTACAACTAGTAAGTCGGGGGGCCGTTACGACTGGGCCACCAATGCTCAATTTTTGACTGACAGGGTTCAAATTGATACCTGTCGATTACGTGATTATAGTAGTATTAAGATAGTTTTATTTAAAAGGTATGAAAAGTTAAACGTTACAAAAAGATTTTTAAGGATTATAACATGAGTTGTTTTGTAATTTTTGCCTTATTAATTGTCATTGTCCAATTACATATACCTACTGCAGAATAGGTAATCAGTGGAGACATATTTCTTTCACATCCCTCATTTTAATTTGAATGAACAAAAGTCTATTTGATGACAAAAATATAGGTAAATCGTGCGTTTCCCTAGTGTGTTTCTAATAAATATCAATAATCGGATTCATGCGCTTATTGTATAATTATCACTTGCTACAAAAACGGTGAAGGAAAACATCGTGAGGAAACCGGCATGCGTTAGAGATATTTTTCGACGGCATGTGAAGCCAAGTCAGAGGCCCATGGGGAACTCTGACACCAGGTTAGTCACTAACTACACGAAAAGGAAAGAAAATATATCGATTTCAATAATGAGGAATACATTGGTCTACCGAGACTAGAAAGTCTGCTGACCACCTTAATTTTAAATAGGGAGAGTGTAGCAATTCATCCCTTAACGTAAACGAGGGCTGAATAAATATTCAAAATCTCATCAGAATCAATGTACCGGTATGATTTATCACGGATTCCCTTTACGAGGAAAACTTTCTGAATTTCTTTTGTATAGACCATTAATTTTCTTATGATAATTAACTATGCTCAAATTAGTTTGTTAAAGCCATTTCTCTTTTTTTTTTAAAGAACTTTATTTTTCAGATTTGTCTTGGAATTAGAATATAATAGAGTAGTGGAAAAGTTATGATATTTTTTGATGTTGTAATTCTTAATCAAATTATTGTAAATAGTGGTTTAATCTTCTTATCTTTTTTCTAAAAATACTGTTTACAGTTACGGTTTTAGAAAGTATGATGGACTTACTAGTTTTACCTCAGGCAATTGGTATGTAGAGCTTATTAATTAGATTATAGTGTTCTATTCTATAGCGACTGTCCGCATATTATTTATAGATATGTTATCGAAATTGAATTAAGGCTCGTGCAGACCAGCGCGACGCGACGGCGCGACGCGACTTGAACAATATAATTTCTAAGAAAACTTCACGGTATAACAATAATCGGTGTCGCGTCGCGTTGTCGCGTCGCGCTAGTCTGCACGACGCTTTAATTGTATTAACTATTTAATACAATTAATTCAATTTCGATAACACCCGATTACGTCATAATTTTGACATATCAATGATTTGAAAAGTTTTGAATTTCCCATTCGTTTTTAAAACATAGTCACTCAACACGTTGTATTTTCATCGATTAGGAAACGTATTTGGAACTAAGCAAGTAGGTGTATTGGAAATCATTAGTGTATTTTTGTAACTATGGTTTGTTTCAAAAGAAATAATCTGATAAAGTGTAAACAAAACAGACTATAAACACAGGAAATATACAAACAAGTATGTGGTGGCTTCTACGAACTACGCATTACACTGACGTCACGCAAAATCCTTCATCGCGCAAGCAGTTTTCCGCGCGACTTCGACAAGCACAAACAACGTCCCGACATCAATTGTCGGGCAGTGGCAGCAGGCCTACCAGACACGGCACCCGGCACGGAGGATCCTCCGTTTTGTAAGAAAGTCAAAGTCAAATCATTTATTTCAAAAAGGCCCTTGTAAGGCACTTCTAAACGTCAACATTTTCAAGAAATTGAATTGATTCTAGTCGCCCCTTGCAAAAGGTAGTTTTCGTATGGAGAAGAATGGGCAAGAAAGTCCACCGTTACTCTTTTAAAATGTTTTACAATATGTCAAAGTCAAATCATTTATTTCAAAAAGGCCCTTGTAAGGCACTTTTGAACGTCAACAAGAAACTCCACCGTTATTCTTTTAAAATGTTTTACAATATAATAGAAGGATGAGTGAACTTTACACCCTGTTCGTAATACCTCTTTAAGTATATCGACGGAGTAATAGAATGCTTAGTTAGAAACGCGTTATAAAACATTATGTAAATACAAACATTGGTGCAAACAGCCGGAATCTAAAACCTTTTTAGGCAGAAGTTGGCCTAAATCCGTCAAGTAAGGCATGCACGGCCTATCTAATGCTAACGAATTAGCAGTAATGCGACAGTATTTGGCAAGTAGCTCGAATAAAAGAGGGGTTCAAGCCAAGATAACAGCAATTCGTGCTGTTAGCATAGAACAGGAGTAGAATTTGGAATTGAGCTGGAAATGTGAAGTTGCTTGATAAGGGACGTCGGATATGTGCGAATGAAATTTTTTGGTATTCGGTCTTTTGATCCACCATTTTTGAATTGGTATTTTTATGCGACTATAGCTTAGCCAGTTATCTTCTCACTGGACCTGTGAGCATGAAAGTATTCTGAAGTTGTCACCACGTACAGCCAAACTAAAATGATTAAACATGAAGTAGAAGTAGGTAATTATACTTAGCTACTCCCCGCAGTTTCGATCCCGTGGAACTATCGGGATAAAAATATCCTATGTCCTAACTTAGGTTATGGTCTACCCATGTGCCAAATTTCATCCATTTCCGTTCAGCCGTCTTAGCGTTAAAGCGTAACAAATAAACAAACATAAAAAAAATGAAATCTTCTCTCTTTTTATGATTAGTTTTTATTATATTTAGACAAGCAGTGTGCCCAATTGGATGTCCCATCGCCAAAAATTACGAAATTCCATACTTACTTTCATCCCCTATTTAACTTAAGAGATGAATTTTCAAAAATCCTTGCTTTGTGCTCACTTTATTTACATAATTTCACGCTTTTACACTTAGCGGTTAAGGTTGTGCGTTGTCTGTCAGTATATGAATGAATTAAAGATTTTTATTTAGTAGAATAATACTATTTTTTATTCCTAAATTTGGTACTTTAGAGGCATGAGAGTGTAAAGTTCACTCATCCTCTATGGAAAGGGAGGATCCTCCGACCAGACGGGTGTTTGTCAGGCGGGCAACGCCCAATAAATTGATGTCGGATAGTCTTATATATTTCGTCCGCGCGGTAAACACTAATTGCGCGATGAAGGATTTGTGTAACGTCAGGATTTTGTGTGACGGCTGGCCTTTGATGCGTAGTTCACATGTGGCGATGTAGATGCCGCCACAGGACTTACTGTGTCACTTACTGAGGCAGGACACATAGATACTTACTTTATAACGTTGGAACACATAATAACCAGTGTGCACAAATAAACATATTTGATTTTATTCAATATCTAAAGTGTCCCAAGATGGTGAGCTTAGACTTCAAGTCACTACTAAAGTTTCCAATAGTTATCAGTGAGATAAGTTCTATATAAAATAGTTGTCGCTTTGCAAATTGCAATTGCAACTTCTCGAACAAAACAATTTCCTTCCTCTATCGACTGTTAGTAGCAATACTTGTGTATGTCAAACTATTCTTATATAGTTTGCGCCAATCTCTCTTAGAATCAGCAGTGAATGCACCTAAATAATTCAGCATCATCATGATATAGCAGTCCACTGCTGGATATAGGCCTATCCAAATGCACCCCATTCAACTCTATTCTCGGCAACTCTCATCCAGCTGCTACCAGCCACCCTGCGAAGATCGCCGCTCCACCTAGCCGGAGTGCGTCCTAGCTTACGTTTGCCGATTCACGGTTTCCACTCAAAAACACGTCTGCCCCAAATGTCATCAGTTCTTGGGCAAATATGGCCAGCCCATTGCCACTTCAGCTTGTCTATTTTACATAAAGGTCTATCCACACATACCAGGGCTGTGTCCGGGACGTGGACGGACCATGCTCCGTCAGGGAGTCAAAAAAAAAATCGTTATGATATATGAACTCGTTCACACACGTCTGAGTCCGGACCGGCGACGGAGCTTCAGTGCCTGCCTTGTGTGTGTCACGGCCCTGTCACGTCCCGGACACGGCCCTAGTATACCACGCCCTGGATAGACCTCAAACATTCCTACATAAATACCAAGATTGTATTTACAAAGCTGTAACTCAGCCCACGCCTGCGGTAAAAACAAGGCCGATGCTATTCATCCTGTTTTCAATGATTTAGGTTCCCGACCAATGTTAATTAAACTTTGAATATCAAACTTTTGTTCAGTAATTAGGTCGTTTCAAACACTTGCGTATTTTTTTCCCCGCCAGGCCGCGACTGAGGGAGTCTCAAAGAAAACTCGGAAATTAGATCTTTTGGTCTCATCTCATTGGTGGATGCGGAGTTAGGCTACAATCTAGTTACGTATAGTACTTTCGACGAATATTGCTAATCTTGCTTGGAAGGTACGATAATATGGATTTTGTAAGAATGAAACAAAAAATTGAATTTACACAGAGAAGGTCAATTCCCGTACTTATAAAACGTTCAAATTCAAGTCGCATCTCATCTCAGCGACAATCAGTGTAGTTGATTGTTTTGAGAATGAAATCATTCTTAAAAATACAGGAATTGATCTATATAATTGAAATAAAAACATTATTTTGAACCATAGCCACGGATTAATTCAGATGGGAGACTCCGCAGTTTAGGTATGAAGCTACAAGTATGCGGCGGACCCTTCTTGCTGGGCCAATTCAGTGAGTGTAACGTAGTCAGAAGATCTAAGCGTCTCGAGATAGAAAGAGAGGCAACTTCTAGGTGAATATAACTGTAGGTGATTAACGCTGTGCGACCTGAATTGCACTTTATTCTATCGTTGTAAGAGTAGCTTTTTATTTAAATGATTTTGTGGAGTGTCTCACCTGTATATTAATCTGTGCCATAGCTTAGCTTCTATGTTCCTGTCAGTCTTCTATGGTAACAGTGCGAATAATACGGTAACATACACGGAAAATGCTCTCGAATAGGTAAATCCTCCCTTTTGTAGTCGGTAAAAAGGGAGGATTTTTCTACTGGAGTACATTTTTAGGAGGGAGGGAAATAGATACATAAATAATATCATGAATGATTGTAAACTAGCTTTAGCCCGCTGGTTCGCCCGCGTAGATGTCGGAAATTGAAAGTGGAAAACGGGTGCGTAGGTACTACCGGAATAAAGAGTCCTATTTCCTACCCAGGCCATGGTCTGTCTACTTTTGTGGTCAAGTTCCATCAAAATCCATCTAGCCGAGTAACAGACAGACAGACAGAGTTACATTCGCATTTATAATAATAATATGGATTACATTACTATCGTTGAAAACATAAAAGTAAAAATATCGTCTTTAGGTACCTACTTTTACAATATCCACAATGAAAATAAGTAGGTACGTATCTATTTTCTTACACAAAATAAAATTAGCTTTTCGCGTAACGAGGCAAAAATTTAGAGGCATCAGCTCCCTTTCAGCAGCTGGTTCGACTCAAATTTTCCATTTCATTATAGGCATTATGTTCAAGATTACTTCGCGGTGTAAGCACAAATGGATATTTGAGTATCAATTACTGGGAGTACCAACCAGGCTGTAGCATTGGCAATCGATTTACTTGTGGAAAATGCCGATGTTTAGTTAGACTATTCAATGTTTAGTCAGCAAAATAGTTCATCAGAGGAAGTAATAGGAACTATTTTTGCCGGCAAACTGCGTTTTTTTTTTTTTTTCATTTAAAAGATTTCGACCGATTCCAAAATTGAAAATACTCGTTTCGCTTATATAATATTTACTTAGTTGAAAGACTTTATTCATATTTTTATGTGATACTAAATTGTGCTTGGCACAAAAAATTTAACAGAAATGCTTTGGTATAAAAAAATCGTTCGAAATTGCGTTTACATCGCGCGTTCGTGCTAGAGCCTTTGAGCTCTTTGCCCACGAATTCATCCGAGTGGTTTTCGGAAGTTTCCAAATAATCTTTTTCACACTTTGACGGGTTTTTACGGAGGTAGAAAAAAAAAACTATAGGTACCTACCAATAAATTCATTGAAATCGGACCGTTTCCGTTAAAAGATTAAAGTGGTATTGGTTTTTAACCAACTGTAAAAAGGAGTAGATTTTCAATGCGTCTGTATTCTTTCCAGAGGGCCTAGACTATTGTTAATTGCTTTCAAAGCGTTTCGTATTTCTACAGCGACTTTCAACAAGATGGTCATAAGTTTTCCGGTAGCTTATCCAATACATTGTTGTCTTTTTCAACATCGTTATCGCTGATAGAATGTCAGTTTGCCTAGGCCCTCTGGTTAGGTTTCGATTTGACGGTGAGATCTGTGTACCATCAAAGGAGTTCATATCTAACCAGTTTCAAAACAAAATCCCGTGAACACGATGACCACATCTGTTACCGGCCCGGCTCTATAGCCGCCGAGCGCTGCAAGCAAGAATAGTTCTTACGGTGGTTAGATATGAACTTCTTCGGTGGTACATGGTCTCCTTCGCTGCACATAGTGAGTAAGATCGCCACGGAACAAATATTTGCGTTGTTCCAAATCCGGTGCATACGATGTTGTGTTTGTCAAACACACGAAACAGGAAAAACGTGAGGAGCAACACTTTTCCAAAATACAAACGGTCAAGTGCGAATCTTACTTGAAAAGATTTTTGACGGAGATAGTCGGAAAAAAGTGGTCTTATAAATGTCGTTTTGATATGAAAAGCACTCGACATTATTCTTTTTACCCAAATTGATGATTGGCTAAAAAAAATGTCGTGTTTCCAAAGAGTCGTGCAAAACAAAGCTGACAATAATGTCGGGTTCTGTATCTAGTTTGTTCGTGTTTTATTCGCGTGACTGTATGTCTACTGACGGTTGATGGATTGCAGTAGCTACTTCCATAATTATTTAGTTTTTTGTTTCATTAACTTTGTTCATTAATTTATTTTTATTTTGTTTTTTTTTTGCCACTTTCCTATATTTGTAGTGAGCGAGTACCTTACTTAAGATACTAGTATGATTGAGTTTAGTAATAATAATATTATCAAACTGCACTGCTGCGATGTTCTTCAGAAAGGTCAGATGTACTCTCAACCGGCGTACCATCAAAGAAGTTAATATCTAACCAGTTTCAAAACAAAATCCCATGAATACGATGACCACATCTGTTACCGGCCCGGTTCTATAGTCGCCGAGCGCTGCAAGCAAGAATAGTCCTTACACGTACCATCGAAGAAGTTCATATCTAACCACCGTTAGATATGAACTTCTTCGATGGTACGTGTATAACCAGATGATTGTATGAACGTAAACAAAGAAAAAGGAGTATATAAGGGTTGTAGCAGATGGTCTATAGTTTCGGCGTACCCCCATGCGAAGCAGGCGTGAGATAATATAAATATGTATCTATATCAAACTGCACAGCATAGAATTGCAACTGATTATGTCGTGGTTACCCTTACGTGTAAAGGAAAGTTAATATGCAGCACCTGTCCAACTTTTTAGGGTTCCGTACCACAAAAGGAAAAATCAGAACCCTTATAGGATCACTCGTGTGTCTGTCTGTCTGTCTGTCTGTCACAGCCAATTTTGCTCCGAATCGAATGGAACGATTAAGTTGAAATTTGGTACATGGAATATGTATTTTTGTGACCCAAACACGAAAGTGTAACATAAATAAATATATTTTGAATATTGGTGTTACTTTCGGGGGCCAATAAGAAAAAAAAAAAAAGTTTGCAAACTGAACCGTGTGACATATCAAATGAAAGGACATGTTGCGAGGATCTCAAATATATTTTTTTTTAAATAATTTTAACTAAATACTTTTAAAGATATTTAAGAAAATTGACGAAAATTGACCATCCCACCCCCCCTATTTCCGAAACTATTGAGCAAATATATTTTTTTTAATGCGGAGAATGGTTCTTTACTCATAAATTACAGGAAAACCTATAAGAAATCTATGGTCGTAAAATAACATAGTAAATCTCTCCATATTGTTGTTGTAATGTTAAGTTTGTTCTTGGGATGAATTCATCTCAATTACGGAACCGTTCATTGTGCTTGGTCCGACACGCACATGGCCAGTTTTTTTATTATGTGTAGGTACTTTCTAGAGGCTGAAATTATTTTAGGGCTGAGTATGTTATTAAAAAGTTCTTGCTGATCCCCGCGGTTTCACCCATATTCCGGACAAAAGTTACCTATGTCCTGGTCATGGTCAACTCACGTGCCAAATTTCATCAAAATCCGTTCACCCGTTTTAGCGTGGAACCGTAACAAACAAACTCATTTTAGCATTTAGAATATTACTAGCTGCGCCCCGCGGTTTCGGTTTCACTCGCATAACTCTCGATCCCGTAGGAATATGGGGAGAAAAAATACCCTATGTCCTAATTCAGGGCATGGTCTACTCATATGCCAAATTTTATCCAAATCTGTTCACCCGTTTTAGCGTGAAAGCGTAACAAACAAACAAAGTCACTTTCACATTTATAGTCACTTTAACTTTCACATTTATAATATTGTGGCGGCATCTACATCGCCACATCCTGACGTCACAAAAATCCTGCATCGCGCAGTTAGAGTTTACCGCGCGATGGACATATATACAAACTCCCGACTTCAACCTCTGGACAGACACGAAACCCGTCTGGTCGGAGGATCCTCCCTTTTCTATGGTGGATGAGTGAACTTTTACACCCCGTTCCTCATGGCCCTAAATAAAAATCATCAAATCATTTATAATATTATATATAGCAAGAAAATAAATTTATTTGCGGTACACATGACGTAAGGAAAGAACAAAACTCGTAAATAACAATTTGGGGAAGAATATATATATATAATTATATTAGGATAATTATTTTAATTTAATTTATTTTAATTATTGAATTTGTTTTTATACGACGTGCACGTCTTTCTACATTGTTCTCACATGTATAATTTCAACATGAATGATGTAACCAATATTTTGATTTAAAAGAGTGTCCGTTGAGTTTCTTGCCCGTTCTTCTCCATAGGAACCTACTACGCTTTGGAATGGGCAACTAGCTTCATCTTTCTGACTGACCGACCCCTTCACAATTCAAAAGTGTCTGTAATTGGTTTATTTGAAATAAATGCTTTGAGTTTGAGTTTGATATTACATATAAGTGTGGATTCTGCGTTTTTTGATGTACTATAAATTTTAATATACCTCTTCCTTACCCTTCAAGGATAAGGGCGTGATGTTATGTTTGTGTTATTCTGCAGTAAGCAGCTCAGAGCTCTGCAAAACCCTTGCACATCCCAAGTTAAAAAGTAACATCCCAAAAAGGTTATAAATATAAATAAAGGAAGAATACATTTAGTACTGGCACGCGCCCCGGTGGTACCATACGGAAAAAGAAGAATGCTACCTGTCTAGTTTTATGGCTAAAAGTAACACACTGTAAATTTTGTTTACCATGCTTATTTACACGGAAATAAAAAATAGGTCAAGTGCGAGCCTCGGAGCTTTGTGCGTTCCGTAACCTATTTATTTTATGAGTAATTTGGGCGGATACAGTAAAAGGCGTTCGGAGGATTGGATACGATTTTGATTTTGTTGGGTCTTAACAGTAACTGTGATATTTCAGATAATACCAAGCGGTTTCTGTATAAGAATAAACTATTTTTCTTATCAAAATGCTCGAATTCAAACAAGTATTTAAGGGAGAAAGATAATTTAAAATACATGTTGTGAGGTTACTTTAATACGCAAATTACTGAAGACTTTTGTGTAGGTCTTTTTTGATTTACCATTAGCCAAGAAGCTTAGGAAAGCAAGCTTAAGAAACTGTCTTTCCAGTTCACCTTTATTGGCTTATTCTGCTAACTAAATAGGGCCGAGTCATTCACCCGACAATTGAATACAACGACATAATTACATAGACAATATTGATCTCTGAATAATCCGCAAAGCCACAAACTGATCACCTGCTAGCCTACATGTCTATGTCCTAAATTGACAACCAGTATTTGATATGTGTGAGTACGATCAACAAAAAAGAAAAGTAAACAGCAAGGAAATGAAGATATGTAGTGTATTGGTACTTTTTACTACGCAGACAAAATTTATAAAAGTAGTAACTCTTTAACTTTTAACTAATATTATAAATGCGAAAGTGAGTTTGTTTGTTTGGCTTTCACGCTAAAACAGCTGATGGGTAGACCATGACCTAGGTTAGGACATATGATACTTTTTAGCTCGGTAATACTTTCCTGTGGGGTGATTTCCGACCTTCATGCGGGCGAACCCGCAAGCGAAAGCTAATATAAGATAAATCTTAACTCAAATCAATGCTTAAACTATGGCACATATTTAATCAAACTTCAAATAATTCCTATTTTCGGGTTCAAAAAATAGTAAATGGTAAAGACCAATAATTATGTTTCATCAGTAATTATACCGAAAAGTAATTTATTTATTTATTTCATTTTATCTAATGAAAGCTTACAGTCTAATATCTATTTAGTATGTACAATAGCGCTTACGATTGCCATTTATAGGCTTCCACAAATTAAAAACTATGTATTAAAAATAAAGAAAATAAACATATAAAAATTAAAATTAAAAACAAAATTTCTTAAATATAACCTAAAAATTTATTCATAAAAAAGACAAAATAAAATAAATTATTAAAAAAAAAAAAAACATAAAAACATCTTGAAATTTATGAATCATAATCATAATAATTAAGAGGTATCTAATAATTGTGTCTTTATTTATTGTAAATTAGGTAACTGTAATGGACACACCAGTAAAAAAAGATTTTTGTTGTCTGTACAAGACAAATCAATCTGACGTTGAGTCAAACGCAGTGCCAGATTGACGGCCGTTTTTCCAATAAGGCCGCGGATCCCTAAACGGATTTAACCACCCCAAATCCCGTAAAAAAGTTAGGGATGCTGTAAATTCTGTGACAAAATTTGGAGCTCAATTGAATGTAATATATTTCATGACTCTTTGATGTTGTATGTATCTTTTTTAGCTGGTACCTTAGATATGCTTTTATGTAGGAAGTTCATAAATGTAGATAAGAAATGTTTCTTTTATCTCTGTAGGATTTTTACTACTTATCCCTGCCTTATTTCCGAAGTAAAAAAAATATGATCAAAGAAAGTTCACAATAAAGAACGGTAAAACCAAATAGTTAAGGAAAAATGTTTCAATTCAAAGAAGGTATTCTATTTTCTGATAACAATTCAAAATCAATTTGCCAAGCCTTACCCAACTATATTCTCCAACATAGTTGGGAAAAGGCTAGGCGTTGTGTAGTGTGTTGTAATAGGATTATCAGTAGTGATAAACACTCAGTCTGCCTAGCCTTTTCCCAATTATTATATTAGGGTCGGCTTCCAGTTTAACCGGATGCAACTGAATACCAGTATTTTACATGGAGCGACTGCCAATCTGACCTCCACAATCCAGTAACTGGGTAATACGATACCCCTCGGTAAGACTGCTTGTCAGACTTTCGGGCTTCTGACGACTCGTAACGACTGTCAAAGCTCCACGAATGACAGCCGGGACCAACGGCTTAACGTGCTTTCCGAGGCACGGAGGAATTTCGGTAGGGAAAGATAGACCCATCCACGGACCAACGTAGCTTAACCTGATGGATCGACCTGTGCGGCTGTTATTACTTAGCCACGAGCTCCTATTTTTTTATACCAATTGAAACCGCAATAAATGTACTATTTACATAGAGGAAGAAGATACCTACCTAATAATTATTTTAATTCTAGTGGTCGCAACCGCTGCTGCTGAGCATGAGGTCCGGGTTCGATTTCTAAGTAAGGCGGTGGGTTTTCCGTTTGGAATTTTTCAGTAGTAGCCCGGAGTTTGGATTTGTGCCCAGTTTATGGCACGCTCCCTTCTACATGGGACTTAAATAAAGCTGGCTAAATGTGGGTATACTATAGGTACTCCACTAACCCTTCCTGAATACAGCCGTGATGTATAATATATACTGAGACGAAGAAGATTAAAGAGAAGAAAATAGAAGATATCATATAATTATTTTCATAAGCGAATTTAAATCTATGCAAGCCCGGAAAAATACAAAAAATTTCTTCAAAAAACCAAGATGGCCGAGCGTTATTTACGTAAATAATTTAATTTCTTTTTTCTTAACTAAATAATGCTATTTAGGTCAAATTAAATTCTAAGGTTTCGAAACACGGAATTCTGTTTACCTTATTTAAGTAGGCTGTCCCCTCTTCGGTCTTCCCTGATTGAATTCTAAAAAGGATAAGGGGGGTATGTCGTCGTGGTTTTGTAGGACAGTCCTGTGTCGAAATCAATTGACAGGGAATTTATTTGCTGACTATTTAGAATTGCTGCGTTGTGAATAAACAAATTGATAATATTACAGGAAAATAAAACTAAGGAAATACGTAAATATATATGTGTTAAATCGAATTCAAATTATTATGAACGTGAAGCCATATTAAATTGTCCGTTTTATTTTGCTAGAACGCATTCTAAAACGGAAAAACACACCTCATTTTCTAAAAACAATATAGTAGATACCTAGGTACTTAATAATGCATTTTGATTAGTTACCTTCTACTCCTCAAAAAACCATTTCGGACTTCGTTCAAATAGTAGTCAGGAAACGAACTCATATAGTTTTAAAACATAATTTAATTTTGACGTGTAAAAGTGTTTATTAAACCCATTTACAGAAATAAATATAATTTAAAACGAAAATTCATAATATTTAACGTCATTCTGTAAGATTTTGATTCCTTAGTTTTCCTTTATAAGTCCCTTATATAGAGGTTATTGTTGAATCAAAAATCCCAAACAGACAAAATAAATTCAAACTTTTTATAACATCTTTTGCTGAACCTACAAAATTTGACCCTCCCGAAAATTGTTTTAAAAGTCTCCCAATGATAGAATTATAACGAGAAAGGCTCCTAAAAAGAGAATTACCTGTTTTTTTAATTAAATTCGCATTATAAGAAAAAAATCTTTAACATTTTTGTTTTGTATAGAAACAGATGAAGAAAAAATGTGGGCGTACTGAAGTTTTTCATAATAAATTTTCCTTTTGGTATATGTAACTTACTACATATTTATTTCCTTTTGTTCTTTCCTAAATTGCAGGAGTTAAGGAAATTATTAGGAAGTAATCATAACAAAGCTTGTAAAGGACGGATTTATAATTGGGTTCATAACATTTATATGATTTAGGCGCAATTACATTTAGTCTGGGCCACCAACCAACCCGAATTGGGCACCGCGATTACGACCCACTCTCTCTCATAGTGGGAAGGGCTGTGGGTAAATTATAACCCTGGTTATTATGCTTCGTCATCAGCCCGAATTCGAGAAGACATCCGAAATCCAAGTCTCGTGCTTAAAAATTCGCCCTTCTGTGTGTGTGTATGTGTGGCTGTATTGGTGTCTGTGTTTCGCTACTGCATTAATCCTTTATACTTAGGAACGCCACCTTGTTTCTGTAATTTACTGTTAACATATTAATCTACTGCAGGACATCGCTTTGACAAGTATAGTTCCTTGATAAAAAAATATCCTAATTGATTAACCAATCTATAATTTAATTTATTTAATAGTAACAAAATTCATTACAATCACGATGCATAAATCTAAATATAATTTCACACTTACCATTTTGTCAGGCACCGGTCAACGTTATAACGTCAACGCCGCTGTCGCTGAAAACCAGCGCTGGGGTTCTGTCTCGCACAGGGTTGCAGCATAATGCTTAGCGATGGCCGTCTTGCGTGGATGTGACGCATATTTTCCCCAAACTCGTTTTTTTTGTGTTGTGTTCTTTGCGTCATGTTTACCCCAAATAAACGTATTTTCTTTCTTTCAAAAAAACGTAATAATTCAAATTGCAGGCTCATCTCAGCGACAATTTCAAGGTAATTTAGAGGTTTTCTTGGCTATAGAGACTCAGATTAGAATGCAAAAGTGCTATCGGGTTTATCCATCAGAGATTTCACAGTACCTAGCAGCCTGGAGTCTGGATTTGTACCCGGTTGGTAGCAATAGGCTCGCCCCCTATTTCATGGGTCTTAAACATAACTGATGGAATGTCAAAGTCAAACAATTTATTTAAATTAGGCACATAAGAGGCACTTTTGAACGTCAATTTTACACAAAATGGAATTGATTCTAGTCGCCCCTTCCAAAAGGTAGTTCTCGTATGGAGAAGAATGGGCAAGAAACTCCACCGTTACTCTTTTAAAATGTTTTTACATTATTTCGTATACATTAATTATGTAATTATATGTGAAAACGATGCATCTAGAATAAGATTACTATACCACGATAGGTAAAAAGAATGAAAAATGAAGCAATGACAGATAAATTAATTATTACCTATGTGATAGATACATGGTGCTCACATACTTACAAACATTGCAAAATTATACGATATTCCTAAAATTTTAACAAGTAATAATAATAAGTCAGTGTGTGAGTTCAAGTAATCAGAGAATGTAAAATCAGTGTTATAAAAATAAAATCTAAATAACAAAATATATAATTAACTTAGCAACCAGTTTGATTTTGTCTAGATCAATGTGGGTGTAGGTACCTACTATAGGTACACCTCTGCCAAACCCATCGGGAATTACGGACGTGATGTTATGGTGTAAAGAACGGAACGCAAACGTTTCGGATAGTTGCCATGCATCCGACTTATGCCATGAAACAATTAGGCAACGTTCCCACTGGGTCATAACGACAAAAAATAAACAAAATGAAAACGTGCAGTAATATTATCTTGGACGACAATTAAGTTTATCCTGCCGTGGTATTAAGTAAACAGTTCCATTTAAAGTACAATCCACGTCATTTAAAAAGGGTGACTATTCTGTCGGTGTACAGTGGAAACATTAGCTCGTCATGACGTCGTATTAAATAATATACATGTGCGGTATTAAATTGCACAAGCCGAGTTCACACGGCAACACCCTTTTTATTTTCACAGTTTTCGATTTCAACCGCATCAACAGAAGGCCTGTTGAAGCTTCGTGCAGACTAGCGCGACGCGACACCGGTTATTGTTATACCGTGAAGTTTTCTTAGAAATTCTATTGTTCGAGTCGCGTCGCGTCGTCGTGTCGCACTGGTCTGCACGAGCTTTGATGCGGTTGAAATCATGCAGGTTAATGCCGTATATTATCAGCATTCCAATTAAAATGTCCGACACAACTGATTCATAGAGTTTCTAATAAATTTGATGGCACGACGTGACGATCGCTATGATACTCTCGCCATATAGAAAGAAACAAGGAAAAATACACAAATGCGTTTATTGGTAGGTATTAGAACAGAGAACACCTTAAAACTATGAAAAAACAGATAGAAAACCATGCACATGATGCCAAAAGGGCCTCAGCTCAGCATAATGTTAGATGACAACACAAGGTCCACCTGACGCAAATTTTCAGCTGCAGCCCACGAGTGCCATACGATAAGCGAATAAGAAGCACATAGGATTTGTCCGTTTGAATAGTTTACATTTAGAATATCTCATACAAACTCAAATAAAATGTTATGACATTCATGTATGTGTGGGTTGTAATGCAAAAAAAGAAAATGCAGTGTAATGTCATGTGAATGTCATCTAATACGAATGCTCTTGAGTGTTATTTCAGTAGGTATTGCCAAATTATTAGAATTATGCTGGCAGTTTGTCCCTCGCCAATTTTCACCAAATGAACCTGTTTTCGGCATGACTAATTCAATGCAGTGTTTGATTTGTGTTACATATATTAATGCTTATAATACACATAATAGTATTTTAGTGTTCATCTATTTTGTTTCATATTTTCTTTGAATGAAAAAGTCAGTTTATGAAAAAATTGTGCTTAACACTGCCAGGGTCAATCTTTTTATGTAAGAATACATCATTTCTTTCACATTAAATTATACTGCTTTCCTTCTCTAACCTTAGGTATTTAAGGACATCCACCCGTGGTTGAAAACCATTGTGCTTTTCGGCAGTTTTCCGACACAACAAAACAGTAAAGTTTATCACAAAATGACAATTGTCAACTGTATATTTTGTTGTGTTTTGTTTTTTTTATTTTATGAATTTTGTAGTGTGCAATAAATTATATAAATATTAAATAAATAAAATGACTGACACCTCAGCCAGTATTCCCAAAATAACCATGACACTATCACCACAGAAAATACACTAACCTAATTGAAAATGGCTTCCACAAAAGGTGAGAGAGAACCCAGACGGAAATGCGATTGAATTCCGACGCAAAGATGCAAAAGCCACAGAAATTATCGCGATCAAATAAAGCGGGTCACATACATAGGTAGCGGCGACGCGAAATGGGAACCGGGCCAACTATTTACCGTTTCAAACAGAATTTTGTTTCAATGAAAACAGTAAAATTGGCTCGATGGAAAAGTTACCGGTTTTCGATATTATTTCAACACTTCCGCAGATTTCGGATCGGTGGTTTTCTATTAGCTTGAATTTTTTTTCAAGTAAACTTAAAAACTTCCCAACGAAATTCACGCACTTCTGATTTTATTTTGATTATTTCGCCCACTAATATTTCTGTTGCCGGCGAGTGCGATTTCACTTGTATTCTAACTTCATCCCAAGTTTATTTCGTTCAGGGGTCGTGTTTCGTAAAATCCTTCCTTTGTGACCTCAACACTCGGTAACTTAATATCCTTCAAAATTTTCTAGGTATTCCTGTGTTCAGCAGTAGAATTTTATGCGTAGTCAGTCTGGCAGTCACGAAATGGTTTTACACGTATGGATTTTTCTCAAATAGCGTGCTTGAATTTGACGAGTAATAAAATCCAGTTGTTCGAAACGCACGTTCGAAATCGTATGTTCAAAAGCGACTCGTTGCTATGTACCTTTTATTACGGATTTTATGTTTAGAGTAGATTTGGTGGTGTTTCGTGTGACTAAGTTCAGAAATAAATTAAAAAGAAAGCTTGCACTGACGGAAAACCGTCCTTTTCCATAAATTTTAACCTAGCTACTTACGCGACATAAATAATATGGGTATGTATTATCAAAACTACACGTGCGTAAAATAACTCAATCAGTTATCAGGAAGTGGACGTAAAATCAATCATAAGATTCGATTGTTCGACAAACGGGTGTGAAACTGAATAAAATCGCTTAAATATAATCAATCCAATGTAAATAGGTTAGGGGGAGTGAGTGTAGCCCCATTCACGACCTCGAGCGATGCGTCTGGCGACGCGACTTGCATCAAGCCAAGCGCGCGCGCGAGTGTTTCCGTCCGTTGCTCCACAATTCGCGTCGCGGTGACTCGTGGTATGCTCTAACTCAAACATGAGACGGTCAGTCAGAAAAATGAAGTTCCCTAGCGTGGTAAGTTCTATGGAAAAGAACGGTTAAGAAACTCCATGGGCACTTGTTTAAATCAAAATAATGTTAACCTCATCGATGTTGAAATTACAGGTACATATTATAAGAACAATGTAGAAAGACGTGCACGTTAAAAGCGTCCAGAGCAAAAAGGGAAGAAAAAACAATTCAAAAATAAAGTAAGATATTTAAAAAAAACTTGCCCGTGGCAACTAAGAGAAGACGGCGCCCGATCACGAACATGACAACTTCTTTAATTTGTTTTCTCCGCAGTCGCTGTCACAAGACGCGTGTCGCTTGAGCGTGTAGCTTGTGGCCACGGGGTAACAACTTCCCTTGGGATATGCCCCAAGGCGGAGCACGGTAAGGACACCGGTAATCCCGGAACTCCACATAACAAAATAAAAACAAGAATCTATCCATTGCATGTCGTATCTTTCGAGATCCATCTTTATTATTGTTTACATTATTGTTCACGTGTTTATTACGAAATTTCGTAATGAGCTCAATTGATTCCGAAATAATTAGGGCAACGTCAAAATAAACACGCGATTTCTGTAAACAATCCTAACTAATATTATAAATGCGAAAGTTAGTCTGTTTGTTACGCTTTCACGCTAAAACGGCTAAACGGATTTGGATGAAATTTGGCACACGGGTAGACCATGACCTGGAATAGCACTTAGGATACTTTTTATCCCGATGTACTTACGAAATCGAGATTTATACGGATGAAATCGTATATATGTTTTATCCCGGTAGTAAGTTCTCGTGGGATAATTTCCGACATGCACGCGGACGAAGCCGCTGGCAATTAGTAATAGAGTTAGTAATACATATTTAAGTAGAATAATTAGTACCGTGCATTTTTATTTTTATTACTAGCAGCGCCCCAAAAGTATCCTTTGTCCTAACCCAGGTCACGGTCTACCCATGTGCCAAATTTCATCTAAATCCGTTTAGCCGTTTTAGCGTGAAAGCTTAACAAATAAAAAACAAACAAACTCACTTTCACATATTTTATAATATTAGTTTAAAAAAAAAATCGTATCGAAATATTAATTGATCTTTCATTGTTAAGTTTTTGAATTGGACTTTAATTGATCTAGAATTCTAGATACTTACCAGTACCTATTAGCTCATTACACTAAAAAAATATCTCTTTAAACATAATACATACATACATAACCTCACGCCTACTTGCCATGGGGGTAGGTAGACACTACAGAACACCACCTGCTAGGATCCTTACATTATTATCTTGAAACCCCGCGTCTGTCTGTTTGAACGCAATAAACTAAAAAACTACCTAACCAATTTTCATGTGGTTTTTACCAATGGACGGAATGATTCATGAGGTTTGTGCGTTTAATTAATTAAGGTTTTGTGCAAATTGGTTGAGATATCACGATGATTGCTGAAGATGTCGGAAAAAAACATGCCAACTTGGGAGCTTTACTGGCGTGCGCAGCGTAAACATTGGATGAAATTTGGCACACAGATAGTTTATAACTTGGATTATTATTATAGGGTACTTTAAATCCCGGTAGTACCTACGTTCCCGTGGGATATTTTCCTATTTTAACTTTGATAACATACGAGTAGTTGTTCACTTTATTGTACATGCTACACAGCATGCATACACATATAGGAGATATAGGTTTACACCTACTTAATATTGGGTTCCCACCTATGAAATTGGCGTTTTTTTTCTCAAACTCAAACTCAAAGCATTTTCTCACAAATAGAGAACCTCGTCACTTCTATGATTTAAAATATTTGTCGGAGGATGACCCACTCCATCATCATTAGTACTCATCGTTGGTCCTCTTATTAACTGTGGGCGTCGGTGGGTAGTGTTGGAAGGCAAGAGAACAGACTTGTTCACATAAATCAAATTATAATTCTATTACAACACATTAGTTATGTAGTCACGTATAGCAAAATAGGTACTAGGTACGTATCACAGAACGCGCGATGGTTTAGTGCCGCACGCGCCGCCCGCCAACCGAGAAGTGCCGTGCTTCCAAAATCGATGGCGCGCGTGCCACTAACTCCATCGAGCGCCAGCAGATGGCGCTGGCGTGCCGGATACGACTCGATTGCGACATATTCATCAATTGCTTGGATAATGACCATCATAGACAACTACCAATAGTAAAAAAACCTTATTACTTATAGTTTTCTAAACATAAAAAATACCTTAAAAATGACTCCTCCTTTTGTTAGCAGAAATGACCACTATTTGTTTTAACTTAGCCAAAACTTAGCGACAAAAATAATCGCTTAATCTAAGTGGCATATTACGTTATCTTAGTTTTTAAACATTAGTACATAAAAGTTTTAAAACATTAGTGTTCATGGTTGATAGATAAATTAAGAAAATGTTAGTATGAAAAATGCAACTTCTTTAAAATTCTCCATACAAAACGCTGATTTCAAAGGTATACCTGGGGTTCCCTATTATTTATGGTTAATTTATTGTGTTAATCTTTTGTTGGAGATCCATGTAAATAAATAAATATAAGTAATTCTAGTCTAGTTACTCCCCTAAATCCAAACGCACCATCACCATTCCAAAAGTCATATTCCTCCAGCTACATCGTGTTATGATCCACAAAGGTTATTGCATACGGAAATAATACTACCAAGGATACCTATAAACATTATTATACCAGTACATTACATACTAAGGTTCATGTGAGGAAGAATTTAATATCTTTTGGTACGTGCTAGCAGTATTCGTTTACTACAAACATTCTGGGGATTTGAACGCACCTGGTACATTCAGGGCTGTTTCTATGACAGTTTTTAGATAATACAGTACGAGTAACAATGGCGAATGGTACATTTTATTAATTTGACGCGGCAAGTGGCGGGCGTCGTCTAGTTTTGTTACTAAGTTATAGGAATCACCGAAAAGGTCGGATAAGAGTGACACTGGCTGGTGACAGTCACTCTACTAGAGCGTCGCATCGATGGTTGCGTGGCGGCTGTCTTCTGATGACAGATGATGTCATGAGAGACGCTGTCGGACCACGTCCACGACGCATTATAACAGGCGCCTGAGGTGCGCGTTTTGTGCGCTGTGTTTCGGGCGCTCAATAAAATTATATGATTTTCTATGTAACGAATTACATCAAGTGGGAGGGGCTCCCGGGCGCCCTTAGCGCGCCCTCGACGCGTGGACGCAAGTTCCTTTTTTACTACTTTTTCCTTCTCGTTTTCTCTGCATCAATAATAAACTTAAAAGAATCACAGTTGTACTGAGCATGCAAAGGGTTCAAAAGTATCCTATGCGAGACAGAGCCCCAACGCTGGTTTTCAGCGATAGCCGGCGTTGATGTGATGCCGTCATATAGTGAAATAACAAAATAAAACGAATAAATACAATACTTAGTCCTAAAAGTTTATATAAAATATAATATTTAAAATGGTAACATTTCGTACCGTCGGCGACTCACGCGCCGCAGTCTTAATGCAGTCTGTGCGCGCTGTCATAAAAACTATTTGTTTGACGTTTTGACATATTGGATATTAAGTAGTGGTTACGTAATAATTATAACATGGCGCATTAAGTAATTAGTGTTATGATGCAATGGATAATATGTAAAAACAAAGGATGCATTGGGTGATTGGGTGTAGCTATGGTTCTTGTAAATAGTGTAAATCCTTCCGTCGACAAAACCCGTTTATATAGTGGACATGCTACGCGTGCTGAATACGAATACACCGCGGTTGTCTCATTTGACATCCGCGGGGTATCTTCAGTTTGTAATAGCTTATCTAGTTTACATTGAATCTCGTGTTGATTACATTCTGAATTTATTTTTCCTACCTATTTTTCTCTAAGAACCATCAGCAGGTGGTAACCATGGTGATTAGTTGGTAGGTAAATAGGTAAATCATTAAAAAAGTTGTTGGTATAACACTGAGCAACGCATAACAAGTCCATGTAGATTCTTAATATGTGAGAATATGCTACAGACTGTACATCTATGTAAGTAATGGAAATTATCTAAAATAGTAATACGAGATAATTATTTTGATTTATAATTGTGTACAATAACATTGATTATCATAAATAACATGTTTTGTTGTGTATTATACAAGTGTAATTTATTTAAAAAAATAACACGAACAAGAGCACAACAACAGTATTTATTAAGTAACCAAACAATACAATGATAACAATATTGTAATATACAAAGCGCTCCAAATAGGTACCTACAATTATATTCTACTTTTTAGTTTTCTATTCAGTCGTACATCCCATAATTCTTTACTGAAATACATACATATATATACTCAATTACATTTTATAAAAAAAGCTTTGTAGCTTCAACATGAATACCTACCTCCAATTGTAGAAAGTTAATGTATTTTCAACAAAGCACTCTATATACCCACTTATCAACAAGAAAGAGGCCGTAATGATATCACTTATAATACCCTAATGGTTTCAGTATCGTAAAAAGGGCTAATCACTATAATATTGACGATAAATAATGTCTAAATAGGCCGTAATTTGGTTTTATTGATACTATAGTTTGGTTTGATTAGGTAAGTGTGATTGATTATAATTATATTCCTACAACATTGTTATTACGTATTATCTGTATTCTGTATCAAGTGTGCTGTAATAGGATTATCAAAAGTGATAAACACTCAATCTGCCTAGCCTTTCTCCAACTAACTTGGGGTCGGCTTCCAGTCTAACCTATGCAGATGAATACCAGTATTTTACATGGAGCGACTGCCTATCTGACCTCCACAACCCAGGATCTGGGTAACACGATACCACTTGGTAAGACTGGTTGTCAAACCGTTAGGCTTTTGACTAACCGTAACGACTGTCAAATATCTAGGTACGTATAACAGCCGGGACCAACGACTTAATGAGCTTGCCGAGGCACGAAGGGGTAGCGATATGTAATGGATGGTCACCCATCCACAAACCGACCGCAGCAAGCGTTGTTTAACCTTCGATCGACTCGTGCGGCTGTTATAATTTAGCAAGAGCTCCGTATACACACTTGGGCCATAATATGTCGACAAGCTCTATTCGGAGCTCAGTGCTCTCTAAATTAATCTAGACAATACCGACTGATAACATCTCGAGAGAATCAATTAGTAATGGTCTAAAATCACAAATCCGTTCTCTATTGTTCTATCAACGAAAAAAGAAAGGATCACCGTTCTTTGCAAAAATTAATAGTGAACTTAGTAAATTATTTGGAAGGAGCACTATTTTCTTGACTACGATAATCTTTTCTCTTATTTATAGCTCCCCCTAACTGTTTTCTCTTCTACATTATTGACTGGTGCTGCCAAAATTGGGTCACAAGAAGACCCATTTAGATCCAAGCGAAGAAATAATAGGGTAGACAGAAAACGATATCATGTGTCGATAAATTCATGAAATAATACTCTAACCAGCAGAAAACACTCAGTGGAAGCGAAAAAACGGAGTTTCTACGAACAATAACTAAGTACCTATCTTATTTTCCGAGAAAATGAACACTGTCGAAATATTTTTTGCAACTTATGAATCGGAAAATGATGCTGACTCAATTGGGAGGAGGTATGTGGTACACTGACGTTGTAATGAAACATCAAGTATTTTATTAGACAGTCAAGATACTATAGGTTGTTTATTTATTTATTTAAGGATTACTAACGAGATACATAACAATTATTTTTGACGAAATTAAAAACTTATATAATATCCCTTATCCTGTAATGCACACCCAATTACAGATAACCACTGCTTACACATTATCGAGTACACATGCTCTGAACACATAATTAATTAAATTAAATTAAGGAATACATAAAAAAAAATACAAAAAAAAAGAAACAATATACATGCTATTATAAAAGTTTACACTAATACAATACAGTAAAACCAAGTATTAACTTGATCATCAATATTATGTGTGATTGATTTAATATAAAAAACTGTAGAATCAAAAAAAAAAAAAAATTGAATCATATTTTTTTTTTTAAATAAAAAAACATTATTTAATTATTGGAATAATAAGTCTAAATATGAGTGGTAAGTTGTGGCGGCCAGAAGGTCAATTCTTGTACGGCGTAGTTACATATTTTTTGGATTACTTCTAAACTAATATTGTCAAAAGAAAAGATTTCATTTTTTGTATATTTGTTTGTAATGGGTTAACTCAAAAACTACTGCACCAATTTAAAAAATTCTTTCACCAATAGAATGCTATATTATTACTTAACTAGGCTATAATTTATAAATATATCACGCAGGCAAAGCCTGAAGCCTGAATAATAATTAATATAATTACGCCAATAAACAAAACATAGGAACATGGCAGTGCCAGATATTAGACTAGTATCATTAACCAGAGAGTAAACAGAGGAATACCTTAGTACAGAGTGAACGCCAACCACCACGTGACCGCATTTCCTCTTAAAGAACCTTCTAATTCAATTCGTAATCTCATCTCAACCAAAATAAATGTCACAAATTGAGAATGAGATTTGAATATGAATTCAAATCTCATTCTCAATTTGAATTGTTCCTCTTATACACGTATGCAGTCACACCATGTAAAATACTGGTATTTAGCTGCATCTTTGGTGTAGTGGTCGCAAGCGCTACTGCTAAGCATGAGGTCCTGGAGTCGGTTCCCAGGTCGGGCAAGTGTTAACCGGTTTTTCCATCTGGAATTTCTCAGTAGCAGCCCGAAGTCTGGATTTGTGCGGGCGGTTGATGGCAATAGGCTCGCCCCCTATGACATGGGACTTAAACATAACTGGTGAAATGTGTGTGTACTATACAACCATTTCTTTTTATTTTTATGGTGGGGAGTTATCAAATAACTTCTGCCGCTAGAATGGGGAGGGATAGGTACACCCCTGCCTAACCTTTCGAGGAATACATGCGTAATGTTATGTTTATGTGTATGTGGTAAGACTAGAGGCTGACCCCAACATGCATTGTTGGGGAAAGGAGAAGGCAGGGCCGATCATGATTAAAGAATCTAGGTACTGCTAATAATTTGTTTAGTTAATTGGGTGGATGAATAGTAAATAAATCCACCTATACATTTATATAACCAAAGAGCTTGGTTTTAAAGAGGTTGAAATGTTTTCAATCAATCTGCCTAATCTTTTCCCAACTATGTTGGGGTCAGCTTCCAGTTAACCGGATGCCGCTGCATACCAGTGTTGTACATGGAGCGACTGCCTTTCCGACCTACACAACCTGTAAATGAGTAACACGATACCCCTTGGTAAGTCTGGTTGTCAGACTTTCGGGCTTCTGACGACCCGTAAAAACATTCAAAGATCTACGAATCTACGTGCTTTCCGTGGCACGGAGGAATCTCGATATGTAATGGACGGTCACCCATCTACGAACTGACCGCGGCAAGCGTAGCTTAACCGATTAACCCGTGCCGCCGTTATCTTTTAGCCACGAGCTTCTCCCCATGTTGAAATGTCCTATGTACCTGTAAAGATATCACCAAAATAACACATTTGTTTTGTCAAGATACGCAAATATCAGATACCACCAAGTAAAGCCTACAAAACCTTTAACATCCCTAACGACATCTCTTGGCAAAGACACAAAAGTACTTCTAACGCAAACTCAAGCCTTATGGATGACTGGATGTGCCTCCCAAATCACGACATTACATTACATTACATTAACATCGTGCCACGTAAATAAGGGCAAAAAGACCATAAACCTACCATTTTGAATTGTAAATGTGGGGAAAAACGAATATTTGTCAACTCATGAAGAAATGCGTGGTTTTTGGTTGAAATTGTTTTTTTTAAACAGTTTTTCGGCGCCAGAGATAGAGGTGGAAAGAGGCTAGATGTGAGATCTATAGTTTTACTAGCCTAGAGATTGTAAATGAAAGTTGTCATAGTACACCTATCATAACGAGAAGCGGATCTTTTGCGGAACTCAAAATAAACCTAGAGCATGCTATGCCAAGATATTCTATAACTGAAAAGTACCAACATGACGTTTAATATTCTATTATCATTTTGGATCACTCGTGTCTTTAATGGCTAGATAAAAGAATATCTTTATTTCGCACGATACTCAAACTCAAAGCATTTATTTTATTTAAAACATTTACAGGCACTTTTGAACTGTCAAGGAGTCGATCAGTTGATCATACAGTTGAAGCTTGCTGCCCGTTCCAAAACGTAGATCTCTATAGAGAAGAACGGGCAAGAAACTCCATGGCCACTCTTTTAAAACCTGATATGACTAAATCGTGGGTATATTATCCGATATCTTAGAACAAAGTAAACAAAAAAAATGCTACATATTAAATGTTATTATAATTTAAACGACTATTTGAATGATACTCTGACATCCTGAATAAATTGTGTGTTCATGATATTATTATTAACTGCCATAACTAAAATTATAATTTTAATTCGTAATTGGTAATACTAACCTAATAACCTCTATCCTGTCATAAATGAATGTACCTAGTATTTGCACGCCACACTTGGCAGAATGTTATGATACCATTGACTAATCTTAAGACCGTATAATGTACCATATTCTGACAAATAAATGCTTATTATTATGATTAAAAAACAATATACTTAAAACAATCCTGACTAATATTATAAATGCGAAAGTGAGTTTGTTTGTTACGGTTTCCCGCTACAACGGCTGAACAGAATTGGAAAAAATTGACACATGGGTAGAACTTGACCTGGATTAGGACATAAGAAACTTTGTATCCCGATATTCCCACGGGGTCGAGACTTATGCAGGTGAAATTGCGGGACGCGGCTAGTTCAAAATAAAGAATAAGCTACACCGACTTAATTTAGTACGTACGGAAGCTGGTGATATAAAACCATGAAACGTTATCATAACGTGAGACCATGCTAACCTAACGACGAACTAAACTTATTCAGTGTGTTTCTGTTTATATCCAGAAACTCCCCAGATTCTCGAAATTGGCACAGTAACACAAAACTACGGACAAAATATTAATGTTAAAAAACCGTCTCTTCAGGCGTCGTGATATTTTTTATTTCGTCACAAAAAGCAGTGTTACGTCATCTGCACCCGTCACGGATAGAAATCTCTTGTAGCCTGTGGGCTAGGAAATTGGAGACTACTGATCTAGAATGTGAGTGTGAGTGAGTTTGTGTGTGTCTCGTGTGTGTGTGAGGGAGGGTGGTTTTATTATCAGTCTATGTCTGTATGTTTGTAGTTACGTATGTTGCACCGTAGCCCCTAAACTACTCATCCGATTTTGTTGAATGAGTTGTCAATCGATTCTTTATAATAATCCGGGTGACATAGGTGAGTAATTACAACAAAATCAATATGACGGATGTTACATTCGAAATAGTGGGGTTTCTGTTTTTTTTTTTCATTAACTTTAGTTATGTATCCTCATCATATCACGTCAGTTCGGCACGTCGTGAGAAGTTCACTGTTGGATATAGGCTACCCATCGCTACAATGACCGGTCCCGAAGTTCAAAATACAATTTAAACAGATTCATAAAGACGTCACCTTTTTAACTTGTAGAACTGTCTTAGTAAAATTACCTATGCGATCTAAAAATTATTCAACGAAAATAAAGGCGTTTGCTTTGATTGAAACTTTACTTTACTTTGAAAAACAATTCCAATTATTTCTTGCAATTAATTTATAGCTAAATACTAACACTGATAGTGTCTTGGAATGAATCAGTAGCTCTACTGAGTTTTCCCTTACTGACCCAATTTGCTAAAACTGTATCAATTTGATAAGAAAAAAGGTTGGCACAGAAGCAATGGTTATATAGTTTTATTGCATTCACTGAAAAACCTATTGTCGTTCGCGAACCACAGCCACAATGGATTGCCTGAATTGCACAGCCATCCAAAAACTGAAAAGCAAAATAACAGGTACAAAACTCCGACACTCCGATTTCAACGGAAGACGCGAACAATCCCACCACGAAACAAACTCAAACTCCACTTATCATTCGTCGAAAACGGACCTACAAAATTGATGAAGCGAAAACGATATAATCGCTTTATCTAAAATCGCCATTTGTGAAGCCCCAACTAAAAGTACTGTGAAAAATCTGCCCGGCGCGCGGCTGGTACGAACGTCCGCCCCCATACTAAGAAACTCCTGCAACTACCATTCCATCCCTACGTGCCGCATCCGTTGCAGGTTCCGAAGCGATTACCGCTCGTTCATTCCTGCTGACTACGTAATGGATGTTGTTTGGACGGAGTTTCCAGTTTGCTGAAATTACGTGGATCGTTTGACATTGAGGAAGGGGTTCCATTTTTAAGATTCAATCTTGTAAAGTCTGAAATGGGTTCAAGTTTTAGTCAGATCGTTTTTGTGTTTGAAATTTTTCTTTATAATGAAGGTTAAGGGTCCTTGAAGATTAATTTCAGTGTTCGAACAATTACATGAAAAACTTACAAGCAAGTAGTACATAGGCATATAACCTTTGTTCCCATGAGCGTCGGCAAAAAATATAGAACGCCACCTGCAGTGCTATTCTGTAACCATGTCACCGTGAAAACTTAGGTGAAGTGAGCGGGGAGTGAGCTGTCATTCCACAGGGATTGACACTATTGACAGCTCACTTCACCCAAGTTTTCACGGTGAGATGTTTACAGAATAGCATGGCTGCTACGCTTTTTAAAGTACTCCTTTTGTTTCGTTTACGGTCATAGGTACCATCGTGGACACTGGCGCCTGCCCACTTTTCAATAAGTTCGAAAAGTGATCAGGCACCAGTGTCCGCGATGTACCAACATCTGATCATACACGCACGCCGGTTGTGAGTACTACGCTCCTGACATTTCTGAAGAACATCACCAATTACTTAACTAATGTCCTTCCGGCGTTTCGACTCAAATCTGCCTTGCAAATACCCTTTCAGAGTCCCCCAATAACCAAATACTGTTATGTTTAAATTACTAGACTAATTATAGCCCAGCTCTTGTAAACCAGCTAATAACAAGTTTGACAACATGCAATAAAACATAAAGAAAGCGTAAAAAGAAAATAACAAGGGTGCCATTTGCATTGGCGTGCTTATAAATAGGTTGAACCACTCAAAGTCTGAATGTATGAACAATTTAGTGAACAGCCAATCAAGTTGGCAGTAGTACACTTCGCCAATAAATTGCTTTGAAGGGCTCTCGACTTGTTCACCAAGCGGTTTGATCCGCCAATTACGACTTACATTTCAAACTCTGATGATTTTTTTAAGTAAGTACATAATATTAGATTTTGCGTAAGTCAAAGTCAATTTATTTCAAATAGGCATATAAAAGGCACTTTTGAACGTCAATATTTACAAAGAAAATAGAATTGATTCTCGCCTCTTTAAGTTTCGTATGGAGAAGAATGGGCAAGAAACTCCACCGTTACTCTTTTAAAATGTTTTACAATATTTTGCAAACATTAATTATAATATATGTGATAGTAAGATCTTTCAAATGTAAGAAATAGAGGTTTTAAATTGGTATTTTTTAATATCGGAAGACCATTTTGTAATGAGTTGCCTACTTCGTTACCAAATTAACTTTTTATATAACATAAATATAGTTTGCATTTGGTAACGAAGTAGGTAGGATTGAACACTAAGTTAATTAATAGAACATGCATACGAGTAGTTCTTTTGTCTTTATTTTCCTGGTACATTGTCAATGTCACGCTATTTATGTATATACATAGGCCTTTCAGTTTTTTCCTTATTGTAACAGAAAATTACAATCCTTCTTACTAGATGTCAGTTAGATTTTGCCAACGTAGTATAGATAAAAGCATTTTCGTTTATATTCCTGTTGTGTTCAAAAACAATTCAGAAAATATTAAAAGGCTTTTTGTACACAAACGAAATTGGAAAACTGTTACTGATATTTGTACGTAAAACTTTGCCCTTTATCGAAATGGAGCCTTTTTATACAAATAGGATGAAAATTTTGTCCGAAATCCCAAATTCGATAACCGAAATATTCGCAAAAGCGTATAAATAATGACAATTTGCTTTTGACACTTGCGTAGGTACCTCTGAAAATGAAATGAACACAATCTCTGCTGCCATCTACCAGCGAGTTCATTTGAAAACAAATGAAAAACAACGTTTAGGTAGGTATAAAAAAAGCAATATCAAAACCGACTAAAACTTTTTGGTAACGCTTTCAGTTGTTTCACAAATCGTATAGACGACTATATACATGATTTCGTTGGCAGTTATTTTAGGATCTTTTTTATTCGTGAACATACAAAACGTTATAATTTGTATTTAGAGGCAAGAATGTAACAATACTAATATTATTCGGTGCGTGCCAACCCCAGTTTAGGGCTGGCACGGATATAATCTGTGGTTTTGAGTGGAAATTTGCAATATTCGACAAAAAAGAGCCTATAACTTCCCGTTAGGTATAAGTATTCAAATCAACCTCAAGAAAGACAGACGTCGCGTAACAGAGACATTTACAATTTAACTAATTGACCCTTATAATTATGACGACGCCCATCAAGATTAGTCACGAAAAAGATACTCAGCAAATTGATACAAAAAGAAAAAAAAGATGTCGAGTCAATATTTCACAAAGACTTTTCCGAGTAATTACTGACGACGGCAAACGAACTCTCTTTCAAACAAATTACACGAAAAATTCTGTTTCCCTATAATTGCAAACAGGAAGCGCGAACCCTATGGTCGAAGCAGTACATTTTGCGAACTTTTCTAATATACCGAGCGACCGACACAGAGCGTTTCCTTTTGCTAACATAATGAAATCAGTGGGATTTCTCTTTTTTCTGTTTTCCGAAACGCTTTTTTAGGTAATATATTTATTACGTTCATATATCAAAGGTCTCATATGTTTCTATATTGAGATTTAGGGCAGTCGTAATTGCTTTTTGCGGCTTAAATTGTAGGCGTGTCGAAAGAATTATTGGAGTTGGAAGGTTCATTTAAAAATCGTTTGAGTATAGTGGACTGAATCAGAGCAATACATTTTGATATTGTATGTTAATTTGTGTTTGGGAAAACGAATTAGTTAAGCATTTGGTTCAAATAATCAGTTACCTTTTCCCGAGTTTGACAATGACATATTTTTTTTCGAGGAAAATGCTGTTACCGAATACTTAGCCATCTAGAAGTTAATAGTTACACTAACTAGGTACCAACAAGATCAACCTAAAAATTAACGTCTTTAAAAAAGTAATTTTGAAGCCTAAAGATTGTGATTTATAATAAATTTAAATTTTACAAGCCAGAATACGGCAGTAGTTATTCCCGTCACAAAACTATCCACAAAGAACTTCTTTCTTTTTCGTGTGGTTAGTGACTAACCTGGTGAGTTTTATGCCGTCCATGGCTTCTGACTTGACTTCACATACCGTCGAGAAATATCTCTCAGGCATTTTCTCACGATGTTTTCGCTTACCTTTTTTGAAGCAAGTGATATTTATACATGAATCCGAAAAGTCAGAGGTCGAACTCAAGAACTATGACTTGGTAGTTCACCGGTCCCACTACTAGGCTATCACAAAGAACTAAAACTAGACTACACTTGCGAGTAATAAATCCGGGTCAGCCACAAAAACCTTAATGTCTTTAAAACTGCAAATACTGGCTTAATTAAATAAAAGTCCGTCTATTTATGAATCCATTAAAATAAAGAAGTTTAAAGCACTAAGTATCTACTATCAAACAGTTTTTATGAACACTAAGCCACTAACTTAATTAAATAAATAAAAACAGTTTTCACAGCATATTTTTAGAGAAAATAAAGATTTATGTGACCAGCCCGAGTTTCATTGCTCGAGAATATACAACTACTTTTGTTGTTTTAATTTTTTTATATGCTTTAGTCTCCACTAATGGAGATACTAAAATGTGTCAGGCATTGCCTTGTCAGGCCCGCTATCTCTTGCTGACTAGCTGTTACTTCGGCATGAGGTAACTTCGCCATCAGCCGCAGAACCGATGGTTATTGTGTAGAAGTGTTCCTGAATGGAGACCGCGAAACGGCAAACGTAGAGTAGGAGGCCATCGGGCTTGTTGAGGCATCAAATCTTCGCAGGGTCTTCCGTTTCGTTGACGTTGACGTTCCTCTGGAAAAAATCTTATTATTGTATCTACGTTATAAATTCTACCCATTCATAGAATCAATATTACATTTATTACAATTATCAAAGCCTTTAAAAAAAAAAAAAACTGAATTCCATTGAAGTTGGTAGTATCTCTGAACGCAAAAAAAAATATAAAAGTTGTTTTGAATGGAAATAATAATTTACTGGGCAAAAGTTTAATACCTCGGTGAAATGTTTTCTATTCTATCTATTCTTCGAAAAAAATCGAAAACTCATTGCATTGGATAAATATAAAACTAGTATTTGCAAGCTACCTAGCACACAAAATGGCCCCCTTCCTGGCATAGGTGTAAAATTTTGAAAGTGTTATTATTGCTAGTGGTCGCCCAGAGGTCGACATTTGACCATAATTCATTTAAATGTCATGATTCTAAGGTAGCCATCTTGTGTCAAATGCATGGTAGTGTGTGTAATGTTTTTTTTATTAATTAAATTTATTTCTAATGTATATTATTTAAAAATATTAGCTTTCTGCACTCATTCTCCAACTTTAACTGTGCCAAATTACGTAAGTCAGGGTCGTAACCGCTTGGCCACCAGTGCTCCCAAAAAAAACACAGCATGTTTCTTTTTTCAATTAACATAAATCATATTGATTCAATCAGATTTATCGCCAATATTTATAAATCAATCAAATTGTATGCCGTAGAATTTCATCCAAGCATGGTGATAATGATAATTTCAACTCATTATAATTATATAATATGAATATTAAGAAAGAGGCCGCTTATGGGGTGATAGTAATTATACTGGCAACTCCTTGCGAGGGCCGTGGCCATAGTCTCATTACGTAACTTGAAATCAATTGTCATATTGGCTCAACGCCGAGATGCGACCGATATTGAAAGTAATTTATTATTGCGAAGCTTATTGGCCTTTTACGACGCACAGTAGACAATATCGCCCAGTATCTTTATTTTTCAACAAAAGGTCATAATATTATGGCCAAAGAGTTAGCGAAAAGAAAATGTTACCAATAACAAAAATATTTTCAATCAAGCATTATTTTTATGAAAAAAATAGAGAATGGGGAAACCTTTTTACGGACATACTCATATCTCATCATTTTTTATTTAAGCGATACTGGACAATCGACGAAAAGGTCAGACCTTTTCGTCGATTGTCCAGTTAAAGAAAACTGTATTATTTACTATGTAATATTTATTTTGCTGTGGATTAGGTAGATAGGTATATTCGAGATCATAATTTCTTTATCACTTTTAACAACAATTCTCACTAAATTGAAACATGACTAAGGGTAAAAATAACTAACTGTCACAGCGACAAATAAGCTTCGTTGTTGTATGACAGTTACAAGGTCGACTATACCTACAGTGAAATTTTAATGTCGATAATGTCAAGAAAATAGAGTAAGCTATGAATAAGTTATTTAGTACTTATTTAGACATTTTCCGAACTGTTATTAAGTCCATGAATAAATAAAAAAGAAAAACCTTCTGCCTTTACAAAATGACAATGTGCTTTTAAAGGGTCAACTCAAAAATTTCTACTATTTTACCATTTTGAAGCGTTACGACTGGGAACTCATTTTACCATCGAAGAAGTTCATATCTAACCACCGTAAGGACTATTCTTGCTTGCAGCGCTCGGCGGCTATAGCACCAGGTTGGTAATAATGTGGTCATCGTGTTCATGGGATTTTGTTTTGAAACTGGTTAGATATGAACTTCTTTGATGGTACATAAACTCATGCCTTCTTCCTATGAGGGTAGGCAGAAACTACAGAACGCCACCTATTCTGATCCTTACATACTTTTTGCTTCGTTTGCGTTCGTAGAACTGTCGGTCGATTCTGTAAAAAGATCAACGTGAAACTTAGGTGAAGTGAGCATGAAGTGAGCTGTCACTGTCACAAATCGACCGGCAGGATGTTAAGGATTAACACTATTGACAGCTCACTTCACGGTCACTTCACCTAAGTTTCACGGTGATATTTTTACAGCATCGATCGGCTGGTCAAAATTATACGCACGCCGCGGCGCCAATTGCGAGTACTACGCACCTGAACTTTCTGAAGAACATAAAATCATATAAGGCATTATATTCTTTCTAGGGCATCCTCTCACATGTGCCATTGCAACTGGGAACTCCCAAATCATCAATAATAATATGTACATCGTAGGTAAAAAATCGATTCCAATCTCGAAATATCTTGATTGATATACTATCGATATCGAAGATACGATATCCGTATTTCACCGATATCAAACCCGGCTAGCCCGGGCATGTTTTGAAGGGCCATTTCCCCTGGCAAAGGGCCCCAGGACCTTATTGGGGCTTAAATAAAAAAGGACCGAAGGGAATACGTTCCCTTTGCTATGGAATTTAATATAACATGGGTTTTATATGGGCGTACTTATTTAAGAATGGAATTTCATAGTTATTATGTACATAACTTCAGTGGTAAGACAAGTTATTTAATATGTTTTGTAGGGTTATTCGTGTTTTCGGTGGGGTTATTAATGAATGAGTTTAGAATGAAGGTGTATTTATTTATTTTTATGATTTTTCTCGGGTAACCTATGTGTTATATTAAACTGTGAGTCAAAAGGGTCATTTAATGAATCCATAAATGTGTACTGAATAGCAAGGAATTATGATTGAAAGTATAACCGGCTATAATACATAGTTAAGTGCATTTTATTAGGATCCGCGGAATAAGGTTAAATTTGTTGTGTGCTTAGATTTTTATACAATCTGCTATCTAATTACGTAACACATTTTCGTAAACGATTACGACTAATCTATTTCATTTTGACAGTTCAGCAACATTCATTGCGTTATTTACGTTGTTGAGATTTTTTTTTTAAACATATGGATAGCAATGAGCGATCTATTTCAAAACGATTCAGATTCGATGTATTACGTAATTAGGGTACTGATTACCGCCAGATAATAAGCACTTACTGAAATGGAAATTTTATGTTTAAAATAAAATAAAATAAAACTTTTATGATAATGTATTAGCATGAGTTCTTTGTGAAAAAATAATGTTTGTATAATACAATAGACCACATATATTGTACAATAAATGATATATATTGTGTATAGAGCGGTACACTGCTCTCTACGCTTGACGTGGCAACACGTCGTGTTAGAGTTCGCAACAATTCAATCGTCATTGTGAGGATGCCTCGTTGAGAGGTGAAACACGTGTCGATTTCTTTATAAGTCTTAAAGAACAGTTAAGCGGATTAGGTTACTAAATATAGGTCGTCTATTGTATTTTATAATGGATTTCCGCAAAATCACGTCTGAGTCAATTAACTAGTATCTTAAATGTTTATGTATAATTACATACAATTATTATTTTTTGTATTTAAATTACATCAAAACATTTGCCTTTTAATGCTATTGCTTATCCAACATACAACATACGTAGAGCCTAAAAAAATTAGGTTTAAAATAAGTAATAAATAAAATATTATAATCTTTATCTTTAATTCAAGTCTGTTCAGCAGTTTTGATCTAACTGAGTTACACTAAACAGACCAATCCTTCAACCGTATTTCACATTTTTTTATTTTAGTGTTGGTATATAATATACCTACTTTCTAGTCTCTACTATGTGAGCAATTTATGCAGCCAAAATTATTTTTAATCAATAAAAAACGTTTTTGATTGGTTAATTTGTCCTAAACGTCGGATTAATCTCACAAATATCACAAATATCTATACCTGTATTTTCATAGTTATTATGATGTCCAATAAAAATATATGAAAATAAAATATTCCCAATTCAATCGTCAACATTTTCACAATTCAATGCTGCCAACATAAAAAAATACATTGATCATTCCCCTGTCACTCCAATTTACAAACAGGGGAACTGCTATCCATTACAGTGTCGAGTATTTCTGTGTATCTATTTACTTTGTCGGTGCTTTACATGAAATTGAACCTTCATCAATGAATTTTTTTTATTTTTTTGTGATGACATCTCTCCTCTCGTTTTTACGCCTTTGACTGGAAGTGCGAGGGTTTATAATTTCGAAATAATTTTAAGGATCCTTACACAAACCGGAGACAACAATAAATTATACTGCATTTTAAAAATGTGACCAGTCTGCAAACGAAAAAATCTTTTTTACAAAAACTTAAAGCGAGGAAAAAAATCTTAAATGCGAAAAATTTAAAATAACATTTTAGTGTAACTAGCTCTTTAACTAATTTAATTTCCAAATTTTGAGGCGGCGCCAAAATAAAAAAATATTACATAATAGCGTAAAGTGGTAGCTTCATGGATTTTCGTTGACTGTGTTTGGCGCCGGACCACTCAGTAAAAATTTATGCGTGGCAATACATAAACAAAAAATTAAAAAATCATGTCGACGTGAGACCTCCTCCTTTTTTTTGTTTCAGTTAAAAATTAAATCATTTATTATATCCAATAGTTTAGTCACAATAGCTAGTCTTCTGATCGGCAAAATCCATATCACTATTATTTAGTTTGTTTGTTGAAAAAATCACTTTTTTAATTTAAAGTCTTAATAACTTAAACTTCAATTTACTTTTCAGAATAATTACTATCATTTTCTCTATAAATCATTGGGTACGTACTTACAAAGGTTTACCGTACTATTTAAAAAGGTGTTAATTTTCAAACAATGTGGGAAAGGTGCAGTTTTTCTTGAACAAAATTCAGCTGTGTGATACTCAGGTAAGAAATTAGGGAACATAATAATATTATGCCATTGAATAAGACACGTAAGATAATTTTTATTAAACCACTGCCAATATTTAAATACTGCCTACTGGCTTAGAAAATGTTCCATTAAAACCTTACCGGGCTACCAGACGCCTTCAATTATGCCATTGATTATTCAGTTATAATATTCATTACATTAAAGGAAGTTACGCCTATCCCCTGGGCTGGCAGACGTGCTCAATCAAACGTTGCCGTACTCAAATGACAGTTTGATGTGAAAACTTGAATTTGAATCAGGGAGAATCTTGCGTTACAATACCATTACGAAATTTCAAGATTATTATTATTGGGGTGAGAAAATTGATACATAATTTTGCTGGGATTCGTATCATATTTGTGACATGGGAATATTATTTTGAAATGAGGTATTTCTGCGAGAATGATTCAAAAAATTATATTGTATATTGCTGCCTGATACAGAAACCGCGGTTCAATAATTAATGATATTCATTTTTGTAAATCAGTTTTGCCAAATATTTTTACACGTCAAAAATCATTTTTAAAGCTAGATGAGGTCGATGTTTCCTAGGTACGAAAAAATACCGAAACAAACTCAGAGGCCACTGTCTCTTTAAAAGTCCCGATATTATCTTGGCCAGGCCATCTGAGGACCATGCAAATGAGTGTCTTAAATGGTGTTTTGAGGAAAGAAACACATTCATTTGAGTTGACCTGTCCAGTCAGTGCACGTATTTATCAATAATCGTGCAGCTCAACACAACTTAAGAAGCTCAACGACTCGAAGAACAATACCAAAGAAAGGACATAAGTAGACACAGACAATAAATCAACCGATTAACTTTACACTGCAACATGATACTCCCCATCGACTTTTGGTACATTATATGTTGTCTAAAATACAGTAAAGAATAAAGATACTTGCTTCATTTTTCAACATGGCGGTCGATCTCGAACAATGGAGCTTGCGGTAGGCGCTAGAACAATAGACGTGTCTCTCTGATATACACGTCAAATATACAGCAGACGTGTTTGTGTATAAGCGTCTTGGAGTGTAAACTGTCGTAAAATGACTTATATTCCCGTCGATTTTAGTAGTACTTTAGTAGGTATTATGTCGTGTGTATTGTGTTTTATCTATTGTTAGGTATTTTTCCTTAACTAATTATTACGGAGTTCTATTACAAGCGCCCTATTAGTTGTTATTAGTTACCAATGGATTTTGAGAGCCCATTCAACTAAATCCGTTGACAAAATTAAAATGTTTACCTACTTACATTTTGTTATCATTGGATTGGATGTATTTTTGTTTTTAGGTCAACCATCGCAACTTAGAGAACGGCATGTACTGTAATTTGGCATTCGCTTTAAATTATTTAACTTGATCTAACTCTTAAAAGCTAAACAGAGATCCTTGCCTTGATGACAGAAAATTTCTTAACATTTTGTATAGAATCTCCAAACATATTTTCCAGGTCACTACGTTCCTAAATTACCCAAGGGTGATAAAATTTTCGTTTTTCCTAATTATGTTAATACTAGCTGATGCCCGCGACTTCGACTGCAATTCAGTATGCAATCTGCCTATGTCTTTCTCCAGGTCATAATCTACCCATAAGCCAAATATCATGCAAATCCGCTCAGCTGTTTTAGCGTGAAAGCGTAACAAACAAACAAACATACAAACAAACTCACTTTCACATTTATAATATTAGTTAGGATTAGGTATTTAGGTCGGTTTCCCCCCGTGAGTTTAGTAAAACTAGGTTACTGTTTAAATACTTAATGTTTTACAACTGCCCGCACAAACCTAGGTATTTGAAGCAAAAACTAAGTTCATCTAAAGTAATCTCCTTTAAGTACATTAGACGTAGACTTGTTTTTCTTTCCAGTACTTAATAGTACTTACCAGTGGGCCTAGCACGAACGCGCGAAGTAAACGTAACGTATATTCGAACGATTTGAAAATTCTTCTTTTTCGTTTAGTTAGTGCCTAAGCAACACGCGTAGTATGACCACCATAGAAACGAGTTTTGTCGACGGAAGAATAGACAAAATGACAGATTGTGATTGTTTAAATGTCATTTTGGCCCGTTTGTACGGTGGTCGTGCTACGCGTGCTGGTGTCAGAGATTTATGCCGCCCATAGGCCTCTGACATAGCTTCACATGCCGTCGAGTATACCTCTCAGGCATGCCGGGTTCCTCACGATGTTTTCCTTCACCGTTTTTGAAACAAATGACAATAAAATACACACATGAATCCGAAAAGTCAGAGGTGCGTGACTTGGGTTCGAAGTCGATACCTATGACTTGGCACAACTAGTATCTACCCATAGATATGAATAAAGTCTTAAAACTAAGTAAATATTCATTGTGAAAGGGGTATGTGTGAAAGCAGTGATAGTCTAGTGGTATAACCGTCGCATTGATATGACATGAGATAAATATTTTACACTTAGGCTATTAATTTAGCCATTACTTTAATTTGTTTGATTATAAAAATAATCAATGAGTCCTTACCTCCGTAAGAAATAAAGACTTCGTGATTCTTATATAATAATTATGTTGTTTGTATTTTATTTTTAAACCGATGGGGATTCGTGAACTTTGTGTCCCTCAATTCCCATCAATGGGGATTTGTGGACAAAAAGTTCACAAATCCCCGTTGATGGGGATTGTCAATGGGGATGAGTGGAATAACCCGCATTTTTTATTCGAAAATCCGATTGAATTTACATTTCGTTTTCTCCGAGCGTTCATGTTAGGCTCACAGTATTGAAACTTTACTTATTGTATTACTCATACATTTTGAAGCGGGGTCGTCTCAAGAGCCCATAACGTCTAGTTTCTAGATTAATTTATTTTAACTACTTCCAAAGTAGACTGTTAGAATATTAAAATGGTCGTCTTTTGTGCAAAAATATATAGCAAAGTCTCTTTTAAAGTTATTTTATTACTCTAATTGGTCGTTGACGTAGATTCGTAGACGAACCCACGTAATGTGAATAACTGGGAATTTTCCTTAAGTTATTAAGAATTTTGGGCCAGCTTGCAAAATTCCCCTGGTATTACTGAAGTATGTTTTAGTTCCAACAATGGTTATAATCTAGTAAAATGACTAGATTAGATTCTTATCAATTAATGTGTTGATTAACGCTTAACCGGTAAAGCCCTGGGTGACCCTCAAGCACGTCAATTAGCACGTTAATTAGTTGTTTATCAGGCCTTTAACGGTTAATAGAGACCCGTTAAACTTAATGTATTTTTACAAAACAAGGGTCTTCTTTCGACATGCTTTAAACTATCGAGCCAGTTTGTGAAATAAAAACGTACCTGTGATTGAAATACAACACATAACTAACAATACAAATACACAAAACTATACAAAACACAAACTGAAACACTTGTCTATATACAAAGCTGACACCCTTGTCCGGTGGTCAGTTTTGAATTCAGAATTTTTTAAGAAGTTCAAAATAAAAAATGTGTCCTTTTTTATACAGTATAATCTGTAAACTATTCAGATACCTACCTACTTGAACTTCAAACCGACACGAAGATAATTAATGAAACTCTAAAACATCTGCCACAACAAAAAAATCTGTAGATACCTACAACGTAAAGTAGTACATCCAACCTCAGCATTTCGCGTGTACGTCTCACATCCTCCCCACAAGAGGTCTGAGCCGGAATTGCGGTAAAGTGCGTGAAAGAACAATTATCTGGGTATCTGGGTAGCCTCTGTGGCACTCCCACATGCTCCACTAATACATGTCTGTCGGATTGGATTTTTCCGGGTTCCTAGAATGAATAAATAAAAGGTTTGTTGAAAATTGAGCCCGGGATAAGTGGAGATAGTGAGTGCTTTAAGGTAGGTAGTAACTATATCAGTAAAATACATTATTTTGCTGTTTTATTTACGAGTAAAAATATTTAAAATTTCGAACGAACACAAAAAGGTTTGAACTAGCTAAATGAAAACGAAAAAAAAGGAAAAGTGCTTTTAAACATCCATTTTGAAGTGAATTAAACTCAGACCAAATAAAAAACAGACACAGATACAGACAGCGCTGCGAACAATACAGTGAAGCATGCCAGAACTACACCGCCGCTCTGTGCATACACGCTCACACGCACACATTTACAACCTTTTACAATGACACTACAATCAAACTACACCACACAAAGTGCACACATGTTTACGAAACCGGCTTTTCTCGACTTGACATCGCTCGGTATTGGTTTTTTATTTATTATCTGGGGGAATGAAAATTATTTTTTATCTCTTTATATCTAAGTGGATTAAACATTTCCCAGATTGAAGTAAAATTGTAGCAAACTAAGATTTCTTAGCTATATAGTCGATTATGGCATTATCCTCTAATAGATATTTGGATTGGGGATAAAGCTCAGCAGTAGAAACGAAGGACTGATTTACATATTGTGATATTGTGAATTCAAATCAGTTCTGAATCCTTTCTGCTCTTTAATCTTTTTCAACACACGTATTTGAACCTTAAGATTCAATCTAAATAAACATATTTTTTTCTGCAATCATTTGAACAGCGCCATCACAAAAATAACCAATCCACTAGCAAGAGTATACGTAGAAAATAAATAATTAAAATCAGTTCTAAATCCTTTCTACCCTTTAATCTTTTTAAACACACAAGTATTTCAACCTAAAGATTACATCTAAATAAACATCAATTTTCCTGCAATCATTTGAACAGCGCCATCATAAAAATAAACAATCTACCAGCAAGAGTTTATGTAGAAAAATCATGATATGCAAATATTATTTACAACATAGACATATTTATTTACACTTTTCAAATAAAAAATTGGAAGGAGCGAGCGGATTTTGTACGCTGATAAATACACCGGGGAATGGGGCATACACGCCAGGGGAATGATAAAAGGACGAGTAACAAAAAATTTGTTTGTTGTGATCATTAATGGGGAAATGTAAAGGAGTGTAATAAATTCAAGGCGGTGAGGAGTTCAAAGAGATGTGAAGATTTCGAATAAGGTTACTGTTATTGCGGTTGTACTGATGTGAAATCTAAAACAGTAATGACTTAACTTTCTTCAGATTGCGAGGCCTGTGATTATGTCAACGTAATGCTGATTATTTTCAGTAACTCAACGCTGAATAACTTCCTACCGAATGATTTAAAACACTGCATCTATTTTTAGGAGAATCTGCTACCTGTTTTTTGTTACCTTAAGAATTAAAGGAGAGAAGAACATCCCGGAAACCAATTTCCTACAAAATGAACGATGTATCTACATTACGAACTTAATGACCACGTATACAACGAACAGTAGAATGGTTTTAATTTACTCACAGCTTGATAAATTCTTGTAGACGTCGCACGTGTACAAAGTAATAAATGTCCTGGGAAATGAGTCGTAGTCTCGCAGTCTTTTTTACTTGATGACCCGTAATTACCTTCTAGCGATTTTATGGCTGGATTTCGATACTAAGTTTGTACGAAGTATCTACCTTGAAATAGAGATGGTTTAATAAGTATTAATTTTAAGTACCTGGGCGACCGAGCTCTGGGGGAATAAAACGGCGACTTTAGCAATTCTGCTAAAAGCGATTCATTTCATTTCCTGAATTCCCAGCAATTCATTAGCAATTCCTTTAACTTTCGTGAAATGGTGACACATTAGCTGAATAATATCTCAATTCAATTCATAGCTTAATCATATTTGGTGTAAATATTGCCATAATCGCCAAGAATCGCTTTTAGGAGAATTGCTTAAGTGGCCGTTTTAGGCCCCCTGCTCGGGTGAAAATAGAGAAAACTAATTTTCCCAGTTACAAGACCTAGCTAGATTGATTTCGCCCCCCTTAACCCCGTTTCGTCACCTTTATATTGCAACTTTAATCGAAATAGTTAGAGCCGTTTTCGAGGATGTGATTACAAATATTTATACATACAAATATTGCTCATTTAGGATAATAAGGACTGCCTCGTTGGTCTAGTAGGTCACAAGCACTACTGCTGAATAAGAGGTCATAGGTTTTATTCCCGGGTCGGGCAAAGGGTTATTGGGTTTTCCATCTGAAATTCTTCAGTAGCAACCCGTAGTCTGGATTTGTGCCCGATTGATGGCAATAGGTTCGCCCCCTATTACATGGGACTTAAACATAACTGGCAAAATGTGGGGGTATTATTTATAAGTACACCTCTGTCAAACCCATTGGGGAATACAGGGGTGATGATATGTTATGTTTAGGCACACTATCCTCTTAAATTATTATTATTTTACACTTTTTATTTGTTTCTTTTTTTTATTTCTTTTTTTTACTTGTGTTATGTTGTGTTGTGTGCCTTTTTGTCTGTGCTAAATAAATGTATTTTCTTTCTTTCTGTCTTTATGTCATGAACTGCATAACCAAATGATTTGTGGTTTTATTTCATACACATTATTATTATATTTTGAGTCCCATATAAAATTAAATGGTATCTAATTGTCAGAAATTCCACACAGACGAAGTTAGGGAACACGGCAGTCAGTTGTTTTCGTCACAATTTGGCGACGACAAAATGCGAGTTATTATAATTTCATAAAGACTTGTGAAGGTTTTTGATAAATAAAATATTTGAAAATAACAAACTTGATTTGGAAAGTTAAATTGATTGGTTCTAATGAGTTTAAAACTAAAACGGTGACTAATTCGCACAGAGTGAGCAAAGTCAGCGTGCCATTGCAGCGGTCACCAAAATGTCACTAATGTCAGCCGAAATCTACGGTGCAGAACTTTTGTCAAACTAAAAAAGTTTTTGAAAGTCGTAACTGGTGCCGAGTGATTAGTTGTGTCACTAATGTTTTTAATTATTATGTTTTTTTACGCTCAAAGATAACAATAGGCTTGCTCCTAGGATTTAAACGTACACATAGTGCCATCCACGAAGACGCCCCCACTTTTCTTCCTAAACGCTTACAGTACAAGAGTGCAACATTCCGCTAGTATTTTACTATTGTCGATACACACTAATTGCCTATGAGTGGGTAGGTAGTAACAATGACGAGAGTAAAACACGGGCGGTAAGTTGCATACTTGTACTGTAAGGGATTAGAAAGACGTATACATGTAGAATACACGTATACACGTAGAATGTACCCTATAAACTTCTAGCTCGAGGAGCTCTTGGCTAAGTATTAACAGCCGCACGAGTCTATCCATCAGGTTAAGCTACGCTTGCCGGGGTTGGTCCGTGGATGGGTGACCATCTTATTTAATTTTAATTCATAACATCATTCAAATTCTTAAATAAGTGCTGACAATTTTCATTTCATTTTATTACAATAACTGCTGACATTTTGTATTTTTTCTCACTACACATAATTTATGAAGTCTAAAGGACACTGTTCAATGTGATTGAAAATTCATAATAATACTATAATTACTTGTTTATTTGTGGTTCGTATATCTGTATTAATTTAAATGGTCTAATCTAGTAATTCTAATCTGATCTAATAATTTTAATTGTTTAATCTGTATTTACTACTTTTGTACGCCCTAGAGGCAAAGCATAGCGCCCTCAATGTACCTATTACCAAATAAGAACTTATAATGTACCTATGTTTTACAATAAATAAATGAATCTGAATCTTACCATACCGAGACTCCTCTGTGCCTCGGAAAGCACGCTAAGCCGTTGGTCCCGGCTGTCTTTCGTGGATATTTGACAGTAGTTACGGGTCGTCAGAAGCCCGAAAGTCTGACAACCAGCCTTACAAAGGGGTATCGTGTTACCCAGTAACAGTGTTGTGGAGGTCAGATAGGCAGTCGCTCCATATGAAATACTGGTATTCAGCTGCATTCGGATAGACTGGAAGCCGACCCCAACATAGTTGGGAAAAGGCTAGGCAGATTGATTGACCTAGTTACTGTACACTTCTGCCTACCATATAAGTTAATATAGGCGTAATGTTATGATGTTATTCAATCTACTAACTTTAAATAACTATTTACTCAGTGATTTACTGCATCCTACAGTACGACACAACTTAGATGTAGCATCGGCAAAATTCGTAAATCCGATCATCATCCGAACTGAGTGCGCCTTCAAAATCACCAATACGCCGCCTTTAGGTGAAAATTATCTTTACGCAAACGCAATAACTTGTACAATCATATAGCCACATATATTCGTAAAATTTAAATGAATTAATGCAAATTTTCAAATTGATGCTACATCTAAGTTGTGTCGTACTATCTTAGTTATTTTTTTTTTTATAACGGTCCAGTAGATTTTGAGTTTATTCATTACAAACATAAATACAAATCTTTTCTCTTTATAATATTAGAGTAGATACCGCCTGTGTTCTGTATTCCGTGTGTGTGTGTGTGTGTGTGTGTGTCTTGCAGACTTCTGCAAAAAACAATTTCGCTGAAACTGAGTTTGCCTGCACACAAGTGTACAGGCAAACTCAGTTTCAGCGAAACAGTTTTTTCAAAAAAATTGGCTTCTCAGTCATAACTTAATAATAAACTAGTGCTCCGTGTAAAAGACTCAACCGCAACACAATTTCTAGAATTAGTGAGTTCGTTTTTACAACGCGATCTCGGGAACAATGCGCCCAGTATTTCATATTAACGGTCCCAACAGCGGGGCAATGAAAATTAATGCCCCACAGAACTACGAATGCATACGATCATTATTGCTCACATAAAAACGAGATATTGCCCGTGATATATTGCTGTAACCTTCTACAGGAAGTATTGCTGTTTTAAGTTACAGTAATGGAGGGACAAGTCGCACTCACAAAGCAATTACTTGCTTTTGGTTGTCGTCAAAAATAACTGACTACAATTTTACGAGACTAATTTAGCCGTGTGGATTTTGTGGTCAATAGATACCAAATAAGTGGCTGCGATAAGAAGCTACTCTATGTACCATCGCGGCACTGGCGCCTAACTACTTTTCGAAAGTGGTCAGGCGCCAGTGTCCGCGATAGTACCAACAATCAATATTGACATCCTACGTCATTTTCCCGTAGTATGAATGACTGTTGTGATTTGAATATATGTAAGATTTTAGTTGGTGGTCAATTGAGGGAGAAAGAGATCAAACTTATAGGGATATCTATGCATTTGAGCATAATCTATTCTGTAGCATTTTCGTGATGCTGGCACATAAATTCAGACAAACAGATCGAAATTCTAAAAACTATATTTTCGTCATTAGAATCGTTACCCGACCTCATAACAATACTTTTTTTCAAAAATATTCATGTGAATTTGTGATTTCACTACGATTTTATTATATTATGTATTATAGATAATCTACCTGTGTGTAAACTTTTATAAAAAAACAGTACAGCTGTTGTTTTGCAATTGAGTTACAAACATTAAAATGATGAATAGACACAATCCCTTAGTTGTCTTTAACGACACTAAACAAAAAACAGCACTCGGTCTTTTTGGACAAAAATAAAAGGATATTTTGTCAAAAAAGTGAGAAAACATCGCATTGTCAGAAAATAACCGTTCTTTCTCATGTCTAAATGCTTACATAAAATAATTCTGAACAGCACTTAAGTTTTTCAATCCGTCGTAATGCGGAAAGGGGAATTTGACGAAAAAGTCTTGTACAAGTATAGCATACATATTTTATCGTAAGAGAGTGTTTTGCACGGCTACCACCCGAAGTAAGTGATTTTGTAAATTATAAATTTACGTACGGAGAGAAGGAATATTATTGTGTAAGGAAAGGACCATTTTTTTTCTTGGAAATGTTTCTTGGTCCTGTGGTGCTTGGAAAAGATGTTTTCAAAGTAAGTTTCAAAAGGAAATGAACTGATTTTTTCAGTTGGATAATTTCATTGTCATAACATAATCTTTTTCGCAAGAAAAGAAAAGAAAAAAATATTGATTACCCGTCGGGGGCGAACTTTTTTTTTTTATATTCGAGACGTTCACCTACATCATTAATGGTTGTTTTTTATTGACCATAGTACCTTCAAATAAAAAATAAAATTCAAGATATTTTTAACATGGTTATTCTTAGGCCCATCGTGTTAGAAACTCAAATCACGACTGAGTGACCAGAAAGTCACAACACTAGTATATCAGTGGGGGTCCGTACACGAGGCGACTTACTAACTCGTTATTAACTAGTAACGAGTTAGTGATTGGATGCGTATATTTTAATTGGCATAATGGACAACAGCCGGTCGATTCTGTAAAAATCTCACCGTGAAAACTTAGAGGAAGTGAGCTTAAAGTGAGCTGTCATTTTACCTAATGCTAGGGATTGACACTATTGACAGCTCACTTCACCTAAGTTTTCACGGTGAGATTTTTACAGCCATGCTATTCTGTAAACATCTCACTGTAAAAACTTGGGTGAAGTGAGCTGTCAATAGTGTCAATCCCTGTGGAATGACAGCTCACTCCACGCTCACTTCACCTAAGTTTTCACGGTGAGATGGTTACAGAATAGCACTGCTGATCCGGGCACGTATACCTCCTATGTCACTTTTCAATTCATATGTCCTTTCTGAGTTTATCTTGGACATTACTGACATCGGTGAAGGAAAAACATCGTGCGGAAACCTGCCATGCTATTCTGTAAACATCTCACCGTGAAAACTTGGGTGGAGTGAGCTGTCAATAGTGTCAATCCCTGTGGAATGACAGCTCACTCCACGCTCACTTCACCTAAGTTTTCACGGTGAGATGGTTACAGAATAGCACTGCTGAATAGCACTACAGCAGTGCTATTCTGTAACAAAACTTAGGTGAAGTGAGCGTGGAGTGAGCTGTCAAGAGTGTCAATCCCTGTGGAATGACAGCTCACTCCACGCTCACTTCACCTAAGTTTTACGGGTGAGATGTTTACAAAATAGCATGGCAGACCTTATTTTCTAATCACGTCAATACCTTAATAAAAAAATGCTTTTAGAACCAATCTCGGCAACAAACAAATAATAAATTCCTAAAAATACTCGTTTTTTCTCTGTCTCGAAACATGGCAATTACCAAGTTTACGTTGGAATGAAATTATGGTAATAGAGTAAGCGAGGTGGTTGCCATGGTAACCCGATTGTGGTAACCCAGATTGTTGACTCTGGGAGTTTTCCTAATTAAATATCAATTTACCATTTGTGTTGGATGACACGTTGGTAAAATTGTATAACGAGAATTTATTTTTGACAGATTTGTGCTAAGGAAATGATATTGTATTTTTTCAGTTTGAATAATCGAGTTCTGGGAATAATTTGATTTGTGAATGTTGTTATATTTTTTATTCAAGTGATTGATGTATATTTTTATAGAGTAATTACTTATTTATATTTGGTTTATTTGTGTCTAAAATCAGATTCTAAAATAGGCATTGTTTTATTTATAACAAGTTACATCATGTATTTTGTTCGATTTTTTTAATGTCGGTTAAAAACATCTCTTCACGAGATTCTAAAAAAGAAAATGTCCTATATTAATAGTTTAAATACCTACCAGGAATAAACAAAACCTTGTTGTACATCGCACACGTCTCCACAGAGTAGGCAACTCGTTCATGGGTTAATGTATACGCTTTTACAACAAACTTCCCATTGAAAACTTACCCATTAAACGATTTAAAAGCTGTATTAAGACCAAGCTTTGTAAAAAAGGGTACTACAAAATTTCAGATCATTTAAAAGATAAAACCATAAAACTTGACATTTTAATTATTGTGTACAATCATCAAAATATACCAGTTTTATGTACCTACACATTGACATTGTTGAATATTATATACAAAATGACATGATTACTTTGTAAAGTGATATATTATTTGAATTATTGTGAAATATCCACATAGGCCTCACAGCCTATGTGGATATTTTTTAGGGTTCCGTACCTCAAAGGAAAAAACGATACCCATATAGGATCAGTCGTGTGTCTGTCTGTCACAGTCAATTTGCACCGAATCTAATAGACCGATTAAGTTAAAATTTGGTACACATATCACACATAAACACATATCTGTGACTCAAACACGGAAGTGAAAAAAAAAGTGTTGCTAACTGTACCGTGTGACAGGATATAATTTTTTTTGTTGCGAGGATATCAATTTTTTTTTCTATTTTATCTCCGAAACTACTGTCAATTTTGAAAAAAATACAGAAAATGGTTCTTTACTCATAGATTATAGGAAAACCTATAAGAAGTCTATGATCTTAAAAATAATATGGTAAAGGTCTCAGTATTGTGCGTACAAACTTACATTTGCAGTTGGAATGCATGGGAGAACATGTTTTTCAACTACAATGTTAAGTTTGTTCTTGGGATAAAGTCCAACTACGGAACGGGAATGTGTCCAATATGAGTCCAGTAGAAATAATTTTGTAAGGTCCCTGAATTTGAACAAAACTGATGTAGGCATGTTCCATACAATTCTATCCCAACCAAATGGCGACGATGCGAAGGGTTTGTTCAAATTCATGGCCCACGTGTTGTGAAGTACCTACTATTATTTAGGATACGATGGAACTGACATACGCTATGCGTAAAAGCCCCTTTAAATAAATAAAGAAAAAAAAAAAAAAAAAAAAAAAAACTACGGAACCTTTCATTGTGCATGGTCCGACACGCACTTGGCGGGTTTTTTTTTCTCTTTTAATTATTTTTTCTTTCTAAGTTAGTTTTAATTATGGGTTTGCAGCTTGAGTAAAATGACCTTTCTTTGGTATTGTTCGTTGAGTTGAGCTCCTAAGTTCTGAGTTGAGCTCCACGATTACTGACAAAATATGCTTGCACGGACTGGACAAGTCCACTCAAATCTGCGTGGTTCTTACCTCAAAATACCATTTCAGACACTAATCTACATGGTCCTCATATGGCCTGACCAAGATTATGTCTGGACTTTAAAAGAGACTGCGACCTCTGAGTTTGTTTCGGCCTTTCTTTTCAGAGTAGTCAGATAGGAAATGCCGAACTCATCTAGCTTATTTTTAATATTTGTTTTGTATGACTTGTAAAACTGATTCCGATACCCTATAGAATAATATACAGAATACACAATTTCATTTTATTTCATTTGAAGGCTTCAACGATCCTCCAAACCTTAAAACTTTCTCCCTTCGAACCTTTTTTTAAGTAGAACTGAGAATCGAACTCCATAAAATACAGGTAGGCTGATTGAAAAGGAGGCATGAAGATTAAATTAGGCTGTCAGGAGCAGAAGGTACGGTTATTGGTCGCCGAAACTAAGCGTTTGTGCTTGCTTGAGGAGAATCGTATCAATCAAGTTCACGTTCAAAGTGAGTTGAGTAAAGGAATTTGGTGATTTTTTCTATAGTGATTTGTCGATCCATCAGGTTAAGCTTCGCTTGCCGGGGTTGGTCCGTGGACGGGTGACCATCTTTACATACCGAGACTCCTCCGTGTTTCGGAAAGCACGTTAAGCCGTTGGTCCCGGCTGTCATTCGTGGATCTTTGACGTCGTTATGGGTCGTCAGAAACACAAAGTCTGACAACCAGTCTTGCCAAAGGGTATCGTATTACCTAGTTACTGGGTTGTGGAGGTCAGTTAGGCAGTCGCTCCATGTAAAATACTGGTATTCAGCTGCATCCAGCAACACAGAAAGTCGATCCCAACATAGTTGGGAAAATGCCAGTTAGTTTGATTGATTTCGATATACCTACCTCATCAGTGCAAGTATGTTTTCATTCTGTAGGTATTTTTTTGCAGACCAGAGGAGCAATTCCCGTATTTTTAAGAAGGTTCGCATTCTAACCTGAGCCACAATTTGTTAAAAATTCTCTAATTTAATTTGAGAGGTCGCTATTTGAATTTGTACGTTTTTTAAATCCGAGAATTATTGGCCTTCAGATTCTGGTCGCTTTAACTAATGATGGCAACCTCATGCAAAATAAATTGTTACAATTTTTATTTATTCAGCATTCCCTGGTAAATTAAGCAAATGAGTAAACAATATTCAGTCAGACATCATAAAAAAAAAACTATTTAAATAGCTCAATATTTGTATTCTAAAGCCAGTTACGATAAAAGTGGTCATTACTTTTGTAAAAATATCTATCTACATTTACAAAAACTGAACCGATTTTCACATGAACAAACATAAAAAGATAATACCGAATGGCTTTTAAAAACCACTTTTGACATAATAACATGAATGAATCCCATTTATCTTTTTCTTTTATTACGAAATCAGCGAAAAGGCTTAAACTGAAATAACTCCAAAAAAATCAATGCTCGTATCGTTTTATAGCTATACTCTTTGAAGCCATAAAATGTAGGTATTTGGTTACGCCTTTCATACGAACTTGACTTTGCAAAGTATTACCAAAGTTATAATATAAAATAACTTTTGATGTAAAAATAATTCTGAGACCACTGTTCGTGGTAATATTCGCCACAATTTTGTTTTTATAGTCGTCTAGTTATTAATTTACAATTAAAAAGTTTGATAACATCATCATCATCTTCATTTCAGCCAAAAGGAGACCACTGCTGGACATAGGCCTCCCCCAAGCACCGCCACATCGATCGATTCTGAAAAAACTTTTGTCAAAAATTTTAATGTCACTTCTGAATGACTCAACATAAACATAACATCACGCCTTATTTACCCGAAAGGATGTGCAGAGGTGTACCTATAGTACACCCAAATTTTGCCAGTTATGTCTAAGTCCCCTGTAACAAAGGGCGAGTCTATTGCCATCAACCGGGCACAAATCCAGACTCCGGGCTGGTACTGAGAAATTCCAGATAGAAAAACTCAATAACACTTTGCCCGACCTTGGAATCGAACCGAGGACTTCATGCTCAGCAGTAGCGCTTGTGAACACTAGACCATTGAGGCAAGCAACAAACAAGTGCATGAATAAAATGACAACCGATAGGATTCGCCTTATAAATATACCGGAATAACTTAATCCTTGTCTTCAGTGACAGTGGCTTGGTCCTTTAGTGACTGACTTTGAGTCCAGACCACGATTCCTCAAACGCGGGACACCTACAAGGATTTGTGGTTTCAACTTTGTTCGCCCACGTTTAATGAAACTTTTATTTACTCCCCGCCTTCATAATTAAAATGTGTCATAGCAATTCGCCTTACTTGACCTTTAAAATAAATAAAACTGCCCACACTATTACATAGAATAATAAGAACCAAAGGTTAACATACATTTCTGATAAAACTCAACGTAAAAAGTTCAAAACAAGCCCACTTTACAAGCTGTCTGCTGCAGTTGGAGGCAGTTATTTGACCCCAGGTCCACAATCTCCAGGACGTAAGACGAGGATAGAGCGCAATAGTGTGGATAGCGCCCTTGCCTCCTCTCGTCGTCTCTCGCCTCGGATCGCGCACTCCCCGCTCGATGTCGATTCCGGAGTCAAAGGACGCGAAGCGCGAGGCGTGGCGGGTAACTGAATAAAACGAGAGTGTAGCTCATGCAAGGGCGTCCACGAGGCGCATTCGCGAGGGTGTGGACCCGGGGTTAGATCAATCTCAGATTTGATGCCACTAACTGCATCAAACTGCCTGAATAGCGACTTGAGTCTTGTCCTTGTAGTCGCGCAGTCGGATCAAAACTGACTACAATTCTTACTTTGACAATGTAAGCAGTGTAGCATCTGCCTTACCAATCTCAACAACAACAAGTACCTAAAAAGCTAAAATAAAAGAACAAAAACGAGCCACTTTTACACACTAATCAATACGACACCAACCTAATTTAAAACAACGGCGACAACAGCACCCTATAAATACAGTATGTTCAAAGTTTATTTGGCTCGTTTACCCCCAAGTGATATCGGGGCGAAACACTGAACTACCGACGTAGACAATTCTCCATAAGATTTATTGTTACCCTTTAACTGGAAATTCGGTGAAAATTGGCTTTATTTCATTTTATTTGAGATCGTGTGGGTAGATAAGATATTTTTTTGTCGAAAAAGTAAATTGGATGGTCAGTGTCCAGTGGATTACGTTCGTTATAGTTGGTAAAAGATGAGCGTTGAACGGTATGATGAAAAGTCTGGCTTTGGAAAGAATGGCTTTAACTGGTTATAGGTGTCAAAAATTCGGGCATAGAATCCGAAAAAAGACGAATGATTTTTATTTTATGTAGGGGTACATCAGTAAAATTGTCTGCCGTTTTAAGAAAATCTATCTGTTCTTTTTGTTCCTACTTACTTGAACCAGTCCAGGAAAACAGTCCAATTGGATAAAACGTTGAAAATTATAACATGATTATTATTTTTAATTAAAAAAGTGCTCGGAGTTACTTTCCCTTCGAATGAGGAAACTAGTTTCACCTTTCCAACTGACCGACTCCTTGACAGTACAAAAGTGTCTGTAAATGACTGAGATGATTTATAAAACTAATTATCGCAGGCTTTATTTATTTGAAATAAATGCTTTGAGTTTGAGTCTGATGTTAAGCCAATATCAGAATTTTCATTCGAATGAATGTTTCACTCGAGTGAGTGTTCATTTTTGTTTCATTCCACGTTCAAACATTACTCTTTTCTACATTTACGAGATATCTGTAATTCATATGATGTCCATAATACACAGTATTCTATTCTATATTCTTTGTACAAAATTTATCTCTAAATACATCAAAAACCAGGAAAACGAGTCACCACAGAACAGTCACAGGGGTTAACAACACAATTTGGCAATTACACTCGATGTCAAGACGACCCGTTGATCGGGAATCACTTTTTCTCCAAATTGTTCCTCCGACAGATCGTTTCCTGCTAAATTGAGTTCCAATAGACTGGTCGATATCTTTTTTCTAATTTTACGCCTTCTTTCGTAAACGACGTTGGCAGGATTCAAGGTCTGACAAAGGTTAGAATGATTTTTGGTCTAGAAGTTTATTTTCATGGGCATTTGCTTGATACATCTAGTTATTTTGGTTTGGCTTTCGGGATTATAGCGGATGAATAAGCAATGTTTCTGTTAGATTAGTTTCAGTTACGTAACTCCAGTGAGTTCGTTCTCCACTGAGATTCAAAGCAAATCATGGGGCAGTCAGAATTAGAATGTAGTATTATTTATTTCGAAGTTTTGGCAAACTATAAAGATGCCGCTCACGACTTCACTGTCATCTGCATTATTTAAGTAATATATAAAACAAATAATATATGAGTGTAAAAAAAAACGCTATCTGATCCATGAAAGTGTTTAAATATCGTACTGAGAGTCAGTTTATGTAGAAACATTCAGGAAAAAAAAATCGCCACATTTTTTTCAACGGGGAATTTTACCGGTTTATTACATGGGTCGCGGGTGACCGTCGTTTATCGGGTATCTACAAGTTGTAACCCCTGTTGAAATTTTTAAATAAATTTGGGGTTATTTTGGTACCAAAAATTAGAATTTTATTTGTTTATTTATTCATTTTATTATTTATGTACACACAGTAAAATACATAGAGATACGACATAATTATAATTTGAGTACAAAGGTACTGCTTATTTCTTAAGAAATTTCTTCCAGCAGACCTGCGAAAGGAGAAATGAGAAAGAAATGTAGACAATTAGTGTGTGAGAACAAAAAGAGAAAAATATAAATTTGCGAAGTCTTATACTAAAAAATATCAAAATATACCTAAACGTATAACGTAATAAATTAACATATACTTAAATAAATACATAAAGCTTAAATATATAAACACATTATTATAGGTATATAAATACTCACAGTAGAGAGGAAAGGTAATGCTCTTTTACTCGATATTTGTATTGCGAAACAGTTTTTAAATCACGAATGCTAGGCGGAAGTGAGTTCCACAATCTTACTGCATGAACAGAGAAGGAATAAGAATAGTTATTTTAAATAGCAATAACTTTTTATTTTCGATAGTAATAAGGTTTTATATTACTTTTTAGTAATGTTATTGCAGTAGGTACTTATGTCCTCCTTTGGAATCGAACAGACTTTTTTTTACAATTAGTATATTTTACTACAGTAATAATGTTACAAGGTAGATAACCCGATTACCAGATATAAACTGTGTTAAAAAAACCAAAAATCGTATCTCAGATCCTCACACGCCTACACAACGAGCCAAAAAAAATGACCGAGTCCAAAATCCAATTCCGAGTGTTCCATTTTTCAGTGCCGAGCATCGCTGTCAAGCTAGCTCGTAGCCAGCCATCCGTGTTCTTCTTTCATCGAAAACAAGTTGCCATTTGTCTTTGCCATCTTTTTTATCTCACAGTCGCTCATCGAAACACCATAAACTGACTGATACCAACTTTTTACGTCGCTCCAATTTAGGAAGGACAAAAAGCGAAGCGAATATAGCCTTTGAGAAAGGGTTCTGTACTTTTGTTTTTTGTGTAACATTTGTTGTTTTTATAGGTTTTTGAGGTCGGTACCTACAACCAGTGCTGTTTCAGGGTTGTACTGTCTTTTTGAATTCAAAGTATTCTAGAAGTTTATTTAGTTACAGCCATAATAATGCCGTTGGGCACGCCACAATTGTGGCGATAAGTCCCCTCTTTGAGGAGTGGCTAGAGAGGCGCCACGGCGTCCTCACCTTCCGCCTGACACAGGTCCTCACCGGACATGGTTGTTTCGGGAGGTTCCTGTTGAGAATAAAGCGGGAGGAAACGCCCGGGTGTCACCACTGTGTGGATCGCCCGGAGGACACGGTGGAGCATACGGTGGAGGTCTGCCCAGCTTGGGCGGAGCACCGCCGTGTCCTCACGGAGGCGATCGGCGGCGGCGATCTCTCGCGTCCGGCCCTGGTTCAGGCCATGGTCCGGAGCGAGAGTGCATGGGAGGCCGTCACCTCCTTCTGCGAAGCAGTAATGCTCGCGAAGGAGGAGGCGGAGCGCGCGAGGGAGAGGCAAAATGCGCCCCCTCGCGCCCCTAGTCGCCGCAGGAGACGCCCCGGGCGTCGGGAGTCGCGAGCCGACTTCCGGCCACCGTAGGCGCGGGCTTGCGGACGGTGAGCAATGGGTAGCTCGCCGTCCGATAGGGACCAGGCCCGGGTCGACGGCGCGTTGTGTTCCACGCGCGCCTCAAAGAGATGTCAGCACCAACTGACGGGGTCCGGAAGGGCCAATGCCTGCCGGGGTCGCGGGTTTGTCTGAAAGGGATATCGCGACCTCGGCACAGGCAACGGAAGGAACACGGGTGGGTTTTAGTCAGTAAAAGTCTGACACGCCCTCCCGCTCCACCCAGAGCGGGAGAAGTTATTTGATAATTTCCCATCCTCAAAAAAAAAAAAAAAAAGCCATAATAATGCCGTATGAACCATTGACGTCCTTTTTCTGGCTTAGTTGATATCTTCAACATTCTCCAAACAAAATATGATAAGTTTTAGTATAGTCAGCTTCATTTAATTGTCTACAATTTGCGTTCTATAATACTGTATAAATGTGTAGCTACAATTAAGTTTGCAACCTTGATATGTTTTGTGGCCACACATTGCTACAATATTTTGATACAATATTAAATAAATATATTTTAATATTAAAAGAATTCTTGTCGATGTATACATCTTTTTGAGGGTACTCTTGTGATGTTTTTCATCACCGCAAGTAAGTGGCTTCTTTAATTAATTAGAACAAATCTAATTTGCAACATTCAAAAAGACACCTTTAATTTCGTGTCCGATGACATATTTAAAACAAAATACACTTCAGGACAAAAAAACAACCTACAAAAAATTCCGCCACGGTACCCTAACGAACCAGGGCAGGGGGTGGTTCCGATCAATTTTATAAGACCCTCCCAGATTTTTATTGTCTTCGCTCGTTGTTCGTTAGTTCCCGTTTATTGGCAATAGGCAAGTTATTGATTGGAAAGGGATAATTTAAGAACACTAGAAGAGGGGAATAAAGGGGATACAAGGAAAAATTCCTTCTGTTTCCTGCGCAATATTGCGCTGGTACAGATTTTGTGGTACTTTTTAGCGTTTCTTGATTTATGGTGTTGTACTTTGTAGGTTGTTTTATTTTGTTGTTTTGAATAATGGAATGCAATACCTGTAATGAAAAGTATACCTACGAGTACTTCAGTACTTTCCTTTGTGTATTTTTTTAAATGTTATGTTTAGTTAATTGTAGATACATATTATAAATTAAATTCGCTTTCCGTGTCTGTCTGGTGACCGCGTTGTTCTTTTAAACTACGCAATGGATTTCACTATCATTCAGAGAATTTATTCTGGTAGGCTTATGGGTATAATACCTACATTTATATTAAACTTACTTATGTGCTAAAATGTATTTTATTGTTATATTCATGCTGATCTACAACGTAAACTGTAATGCTAAAATAGTTATTTATGATGAATGTAAGTCCGAGACGAGGTCGAGGGCTTACCATAGTCACGAGTTTGTAAATACGAGTTTCCGCACGTGTGTCATCAAAACAGTACAATAGTTATTAAATATAAATATATTATAAAAATTGACGATTTTTTTGTCAAGTCGTAAAAAGCGAGCGACGCGGGCGGTCGCTAATAACAAAATAAAAATAAGTTTGTGACATTCACAGAATTATTTTCTCTGTGAAATATCATTATAATAATCATATAGCAGTAATAACATATTATGTGATAAAATATTCCGTATAAAGTGTTCTCAGTTAGGTATATATTAAATTGAAGATATATTTCCTCCAATGTATATTACTAATAATAAATAAATACAATATTCTCAGTAGTAAATCAGTACCTACTTAGCAACAGTCTCGTATCTTGAGCCCAATGAGTCATGTCAGACGGCGCCGATCGATGTTCGATTTTTATGATATCACGATATTTTGCTGTCTCTAACATACATAATATAAATGCCATAAATATCTTACTTCGTTACTTCTTACTTACCTATTAGACTTGTGGGGTAAGCACATAAAATGGCAATCGATCGCAACGTCTTATATTTTGACAGTACTGCCACGTTCATTGCGTTATTTACGTAGTTGAGCTGACGAATTTTTCAAACCTATGAAGCTATGGATTAGGAATTTCCTTCAAAACTCGTATTATGATTAAAAGTAAGTTACGCAATGGATGCTGAATGTCTGATCCCAAGAACGAATCGGGGAATGAACCCTCAAAAACTGAATTGCATATTAATATTGGGTGGAGTTCTTTGTGAAAGATCTGAACTAGAGAAATACCTATTCCTATCGCCAATCAACGTTGCTATGTTCCGGTTTGAATGCCCGCCGACGTAACATGCACATAGCTATGTATATGAAACATTTTACCTTTGTCTCTAGGATCGCAAGGCACCTCCGATGCTTCTACAAATTCATAGGCGGCATTGACAACTAACCATCCAGTAAATGGCCTGCTTGTTTACAGAGAAAAAGATACATAACTTTATTATTTTTCCTCATTGCATAACTCAAAACTGATGCCCAACAATATTTGAAAGAAAAAATAATGTTTATTTGGACACAGTTCCTGAAACACAAAACACAAAATAAAAAAAAGTGAAAATAATATTTTAACAATAATAGTGTGTGCCTCACGGCTGCGCCAAAAAGGTTCATTTCAGCATTAATGCCAGACAGGTGCTGTCTGACGCTGGTTTTCTAATGAACCTATAAGTAGGGACAAGTGACGTATTTCATTAACACCGTTCGCCATTTCGTAGCAATCAATCTGCCTAGCCTTTTTCCTACTATGCTGGGGTCAGCGTCCTGTCTAACCAGATGCAGCTGTATACCGAGATTTTACTTGAAGCGACTGCCTATCTTACCTACGTGCGTACCTACAAGGCGTGTCGTGTCACCCAGTAACTGAGTTGTCAGTTACTGGGTGACACGACACGCCTTGGTAAGGCTGGTTGTCAGACTTTTGGGCTTCTAACTACCCGTAACGACTGTAAAAGATCTACAAATGACAGCAACGACCCATCCAAGAACCTACCGCGGCAAGCGTAGCTTAACCTTTGATCAACTTATTATTTAGCAACGAGCCATTCCGCCATTACGTAACATGGTCAACAAAATGGCGGCCCATCAAAAGGCGCCATTATGGGCCAGAATAAAAATATGGATTACTGAAACAGTTTCATTACAATGTAAAGTGGCGTGGTTTGCATAAAGCTTTGTGCAGACCAGCGCGACTTGTCGCGCGACGCGACACCGGTTATTGTTATACCGTCAAGTTTTCTTAGAAATTGTATTGTTCGAGTCGCGTCGCGGCGTCGCGTCGCGCTGGTCTGCACGAAGCTTTAAGCTGGTCATTATAATATCGCTTTCCTAACTCACGCGTTTTTGCTATAGGGTTACGCAGAAACTACAGAACGCCACATGTTATGATCTTTACATACTCCTATTGCTTCGTATACTTTCATACCTACATCTGGGGGCCTAAAACGGCCAATTTAGCAATTCTGCTAAAAGCAAATCATTTCCTCCAATATGGCAAATATTTACTCCAAATATGATTCAGATATGAATTGAATTGAGATATTATTCAGCTAATAAGTGTCACCATTTCACAAAAATTAGAGGAATTGCTAATTGTTTTTAGCAGAATTGCTAAAGTGGCCGTTTTTGGCGTTTTTGGCCCTGTAGCCTAATTGCGTAACAAATGATCAATCACTATTTCATTTTGACAGTTCAACAACATCCATTGCGTTATTTACGTTGTTGAGCGGACAAATTTTTCTAACGTACCTAATGAAGCCTATGGATTAGCAATATCCTTCAAAATGATTCAGTTTATGATTGATCGTGTGCTACGCAATTGGGGTGCTGGTCATACACGCTCGCCGGTTGCGAGTACTACGCACCTGACCTTTCTTAAGAACATCACCAATAAGGTCACTATAATTATGTCCTTCTAAAGGGCGTCCCCTTCCGGCGGTGTTTCTACTCACATCTGTTTTGTAAAGCCTTTTATTAGCCGCTTTAATAATCCAGGACCCTTTACCACAAAACTTTACATTTAAAGGACACAATTTACAAATTTGTAAATCTTACAAGTGTCTGTACCACAAAACTGTAATAATTGCCACATAATTGTAACGGAAAACCTTAAAAAATATGTAAATTGCAGATTTGTGTCTGCAATTTACATACTTGTAAATTTCTTTGTTACGTAATCTTTTCTACAATTTGAAAAAAATTTGAATACAATTCTGCAATTTTTTGTAAAGTTTTGTGATAGGGCCCTGGAATATAATAATTTCTATACTTGTGTTACTTCTGGGAGGATAAATAACTCAAAGTTTAATCATTACAGTCTGTTTTCCTCAACTGCCAAGAAAAGGAAAAATATTGAATGTAAATATTTACCCAAGAAATATTTATGTAAATATTTACATATATTTAAATTGCTGTATTGCGTGGAACATAATCAGGACAGGTGGCACACTAACTTGCTTCTAAAAGCGCCAGTTACTCACGCCTTACGTACACCCAATGAAATCGCCGAAAGGATTAACTTAACTACAGGGATTAACTTAATATTTTGTTTAATTAAGCATAATTGCAATTTTTGTTATTTCTTTGTATAGTTTATAACCACTTATATTATGTCCATTATTTTAAGCTTAAGTTATCACTATTATGTTTGAATGTTGGTTCACCTGTTATTGGCAACTGTATAAGCCTAATACTTATTACTACTTTATTCGATATTTTATATACAGAAGCTGTTGGTGTACCTTTATTAATAAATAAATAAATAAATAAACTTGTTTTCCTGTTCATTAAATGAATTCGCAAGAATAACTGCATACCATTTGTGTTACAATTTGTAAAATAAGTATATGCTAAGTACCACCTTATCCCTTTGGGATATCCTGTTATGATAGAAGTGTTCTGTAAATAAATAAATAATAATATTTCTGATAGATTTTCTTTTAAGGCTTGATCTTTTTTTAAACACCAATACTTACTACCAACCTAAAAGATCAATAATGTATATTTTTTATAACGAATACTCTACTATGATTATTAAAGTATCCTTTTTGGGAATCGTGGTGATTCACAACTTGCAATACATGCAAGCCGATGTGATGTGATGCTATACATGATTCACTAAATTACCTACCCGATAATACAAAACTGTTTTTTTTTTGTAAATGGCGTCTCGCAATTTAATCTAGGAGGTTGTCGGCTGCTTAACTAGGCTTGCCTGTGGGCGCCTCAATAAATTAAGACCCCCAGCCAAGGCTTACAAAACTGATCTTCTAAGCCTTCAATAAGTACCTACGCTATAAAAGAAGATAATATATATGCTAGATAAAACAAAAGCACCTAAACCCAGTGCCCTAATTCTACTTTATTGATCTATACATCGTAAACAAAGGCTACTAATAAAATTGGCATCCTTTTTTATCTAGATATCCTAAGAATTCATAGCATTCAGGTTGAATAATGTTGCGTTCACATGTGTGACATTTCAATGAACCAAACTGGTGAAAATGCAACGGTGCTCGCTACGGTTGTTTTTGACATTGGTGCCGATTGTCTTGTCACAAATGCCTGTAAACTAGACTAAAAATCACTAAAATTTAGTCTATTCCTGTCAAACGACGATTTTCCATTCTGAAATAGACTACAGTGACACAAGTTAGTGAAAATTGCAATTTTGCTATTCTGAATTTGATGTTTTTCACCTAAAATTTTGATTGTAAAAAACCAAACCAGACTAAACCTGTCAATTTTTAATCGCGATTAAAAAGGTGTGGGATAAAATAAGTTGACATGAACTAAAATTCACACCAACATCTCGACTTCACGTGCAAAAACAGTACTGTTTATTTTTTCTTTTGCATATATTTCGAAAATGGTGCGTACGTATCGCAAAAATAATGAAAATTTCAACCTCCTTTATAAAACCCATAAATCGCTAAAACTCAACATGTATGGTAATATTTTATCATATTTTCCATACAAAAAGTGAAAAAATCCATATAAAACACGTCGAGGCTGCACCCCCTGCGCGCCTCTGGCTCTAAAAAAAATCACGAGTTAGGACAAACCACGGGTACCACGTGGATTCGCAATTGTCAAATTCGATTTTAGTTGTGTCAAAATATTTTTTTTATTTAGAGAATTTGCAGAATAGCTCTAAGATTCTCATAGCCGATATGATATCATAGTTTAGTTAGTTTAGTTAGTTCGGTGTACAAGAGAATCGGCACCATTGTTTATAATTGTCTCCACTTACTACTGTAACCTAATACTCATTAATTGTTTTTGTGGAAGAGACACCACAATTTGACGATATCAATAATTCCTCCAAAAGGATATTCTTCGTGAAATTATTGATTGTTTTTTTTTTGTTTTTTTTTGTCACGTGTTTTTCATCGCGTAATATCACGGTTTTCGTTCCATTGAAATGTCACAAATGTAGACGCAGCTTTAGGCCATGACGCCGCCGTAAAGTCAGTATACACGAGCGATGCAGAACCTTCGTATACGGAGTAATATTCGTACATATGCAAATTCTTAGTACATAATAATTCCGTAATGGAAAATTCCACGCGGAATCAACGTGGACTATACATTTTTATGTTACGCTTTGGATATAGGCTTCTTTTGCGAGATAATGGGGATTTGAGTGAAGTTTTATGAAGGCTACATTAATATTTATGTCGTGTAGGACTTACAGACACATTTGTTCTATTTTTCGTCTTGTCTTACATGTCTAATAACATTAGGCAGGACTCTTTTACGGAAAGTAAAACGAAAAAAAATAGACTTAAACCAGCAATGGTCTTCTATTTTTGTCTGGCATTCATATCACAAACAAGGGAATCTCCTGTAATGTCATTAACGCATTCATAGACACTGATCGAAACACAATGGAAGTTTTATTATTATAACACAGATGGGCGTTTAGTGTCCCTCAAAGTGCTAAAAGTTAAAATAACAGATGTGAAACATCTTTAGTTAGTCATAAAAGTTGGAACAGAGTTAAATGTCAGTAATGATTTATCATCATTGTAGGTACCACTTTAGAATATCAAATCTATAATTATCGGCATTAGCAATTAATGTACATAGATATAGAACACAGCTGGGTTCTTATACCAATATATCCGTTCGTTTGTATAAACATGTCTTTATCGTAATATGAGTGATGTCCGCCAAAGGACCAGCGGCCGAATCGGTGCCAGCGCCCACAACCGTCAAACCCCGCTGGCACCGAAATTGACACGCAAAGTGGCACCTTTTCGGTGCCAGCGATCCTTGCCGGTTGGGGCGCGTGGCGCGCTGGCACCGATTCGGTGCTGCTGGTCCTTAAGCGGAGATACAGCGTGCTTTTCATACTTGAATTTATCTAATCATTTGATTTGTTAGCTTCGTGGGCCACATGAACCGTTGTTATAAAAGCCAATAGTATGATCTAGCGCAAATCATAATAAAGATATACAAATCTGGGGGCCTACCACCACCTCTTATTATTTAGCAGTATTATTTTAATCTTAATTTAGCGTTAGATGGACCTTTAGGACTTTACCATCCTCCAGCCATCCATTCAAGAGATGAGAGAGAGATGAACATAATACTGCTATAAAATATACTGGTCTCCCTGATAAAAACTGTATTCAACTGAAAATCGCCAGGTATAAAACCGATTACAGAGTAACATTAAAAAAAAACAATAAGCCAGCTCTGTGACAACATGAATAAAATAATCCGTATTTAAATTCGCGCCAACATCGGAAGCGTTTGAGTCCGCCATTTTGTGTCGAACGGAACCTCGTAATGGCCGACCTTTGTTTCGTCCTGCTTTGTACGATCACGTTAAATTGTATGAATAATGCAGAATGACTAAATTATTATAATAGTTTTCTCTTTTGTAATAATTATAATTATGCTTACATTATTGGCGTTGAAATCTGGTTGGAACACGCTCGAAATAGAAAAGTAAAGGACGTATCAGGTTTAAATATTTAATTGCAAAGTGAAAGAAGTTTGGCTTATACTCTCTAATACACGTCAATTATCCAGACATCTATTATGAAAGTGAACCCCTCGACCACACTCAAGCGTCTGTGGAGAAATTTCATAATTACACTAGATTGGCTCTCAAGATCAACATGCGCCGATCGTCTAACATCGTGTCCGGTGTATATAATACTGCCAAGATAGTTTGTCTGCCAAACATGTAAACAAACACGAGTTTTAGGAAAAACAACTGTAATGCCTACCTACATATAAAGTTCAGTTTGCGCTACAACTTCAAAATTTTTAGGACTTTTTCGACAGGTCTAGTCAGTCAAAAATCAACTTTATCTACACGCGTATAAAGTTTATGTTTGTTTAAATAGACATAGCATCAATTGGAAAGAAGGAAACCTTAGTTGTTTGTATGGTAGGAGCTCTTTGTGAAACTGTTTAGAGGAAGTAATTCCATATGTTACATAATATTTGTCTCATATTTTGCAGGAAGTTTCAACTGGCTTCAATTAACTGACCGACTCTTTGACAGTTCAAAAGTGCCTGAAAATGTTTTAATTTAAATGCTTTGAGTTTCATTCGAGCTTTGGCATTCATGGGAGTACGTTTTTCAGGTATCAATTGTTTGCAGTTACTTACATAAAACTGTTTATAGCATGAACGCGCAGAACAAACGAAACGTAAATTCTAAAGTTAAAAATACTCGTTTCGCACACAGTATTTCCATAGTTTTAAAAGGCTTTTAAATTCATATCTATGGATGACACTAATTGTGCTTGTCGCAAAAAATTTACGCAAATGCGTTAAGATTGTAGTGTATTCGTTTCAAAATAACATGCCCAAACCATCTAATAATATGTCAGGTGCGCAAAATACTGACAAGATAGTTCGTCGAGTACATATTCGACGTCTGCTGCACTACCTAGCTTATGAGGTAGCTCTTTGTGAAGCTGGTTGCCAGGAAGTAATTCCACGATACATAATATTTGTTCTATAGTTTGAAGAGAGTTCAGTTCAGATCTGTGACATTGTCGTTAGTATTTCTGGTGTAATATGGTTGTGGTAACTTACATAAAACTGTTCGTATCCTGTAACAAAAACCGAAACGGTTTTTCTACGTCTTGCATTACGGTAATCGAACTTATCCAAAGGCTGCAAATATAAAAACAAAACAAGCGAGCCTCACAGTAGTCGCATATGATTTGTATAATACGACATCTTGGCTGACAGTACCAAACTCTCGGAAAATGGGTTGGTACCTATCGGCCAACTCTAGCACCACGCGCGCTCATTGGTCAAATCAAATAGCGCGCGCTTCACCGGCTTCCTGTTACACACTTCCGTCCCTTTTCACGAAATCACTCCCATATATAGCAGGAAAGCGAGAAGACAGGTGTTACACATCAACAAATCCCATTGAATAGCGAGCGAGCCCATTTCCATAAGCCAAGTGCAACTCCAGACTTCGGGCTTCTACTTGGATTTCTTGGTGGTTATATAGTGTTCAAATGTAAGCTTATTAATCATAATGTAAACATAAAAACCGGCCAAGTGCATGTCGGAACACGCACAATGAAGGTTTCCGTAATTGGGATGAATTTATCCCAAGAACAAACTTAACATTGTAGTTGAAAAAGATGTTCTCCCATACATTTCAACTGCAAATGTAAGCTTGTACGCACAATTACCATGCTATTTTAAGACCATAGACTTCTTATAGGTTTTCCTGTAATCTATGAGTAAGGAACCAATCAATCTACCTAGCCTTTTCCCAACTATATTGGGGTTGGCTTCCAGTCTTACCGGATGCAGCTGGATACCAGTACTTTAAATGGAGCCACCTCCAAAACCGTAACGACTGTCAAAGATCCACGTACGTCTTAACGTGCTATCCGAGGCACGGAGGAGTCTCGGTATGTAAATATGGTCACCCATCCACAGATCAACCCCGGCAAGCGTAGCTTAACTTGGTGGATCAACCCGTGCGGCAGTTATTACTTAGGCACGAGCTCGTTCAATGAGCAAAGAACCATTATCTGTATTTGTTTTAAGATAGTTTATATAGGTAAGGCTCAGTAGTTTCTGAGATAAGGGGGAGGGAATGGTAAATTTTAATCAAATTTCCTTAAATATCTTTATACTATTTATTAATTCAAATATACTTGAGACCCTTACAAAAAGCCCTTTCATTTAATATGTCACACGGTACAGTTGGCAAAACTTTTTGTTTTTATTTTCTTATTTGGCCCTCAAAAGTGGCCCCCACATTCAAAATTTATTTATTTACGTTACCCGTCGGTCTTTGGATCACAGAAATACATATGTGTACCAAACAACTTAATCGGTCCATTAGATTCGGAGCAAATAGGCTGTGACAGACGGACAGACACACAGCCAGACACAACAGTGATCCTATAAGGTTTCCGTTTTTTCCTTGTGAGGTACGGAACCCTAAAAATGCTGGCCGATTGAACGCTGAACCGCTCATCATACGTCTCTATCCTCTGCCCCAACCTTCAAGTCAATACATAAACCCAAGGAAATAAAAACCTAATACGAGTATTACCACTTAAACCCTACAATTCCCTATTTAACGGAAAGCGTTCCAACCAACCTTTTGTTACTAGTTAGCTTTACGTTACCATGTTAATGGTTTCAGACATAAACGCGGCTCTTTGTGTAAGTATGGGTTAATATCCCGCAGAACTGTTGAACGAAATTGTTAGATGTAGTTGAAGTTTTGTGGGGTCAGAACATAGCTGTACTGTCTCGTTGGTCAAGTGATCGCAAGTTCTACTGCTGAGCATACGGTCCTTGGTTTCATTCCCACGTCGGACAAAGTGTTATTGGGTTTTCCCTTAGGAATTTCTCTGTCTGAGTTTGTGCCTGGTTGCAATAGGCTCGCCCTCTCATGGGACTAAACAAAGCTGGCGACATTGGGTTATATGTAGGTAAGTACACCTCTGGCTTACTCCTTGAGGAATTCAGGCGTGATTATATGTCTTGTTACATAGCTGTACAGGATTTCCGTTTCCAATTACCTTTTAAAATTCTTATGTATTACGTCCTAAAGGAACTACCTATTTCATTATTATCTGTCTAGCTTTTTCCAAACTATATTTTCTTCTGATTTCTGTTTAGAACTGGATGCAGGTGAATAGGGATGTTGACTGGAAAAAAAAACTAATTAGTCCGTCACTCAAATAATAAAAAAATATTAGACACGTATTTTTTGCTTTATCATATTATTAAAAAATGGTTTAGATAAAACGCATTAAAGTTGGGGAGTTGGGGCTCGCTACATCACAAGTCAGTATAAAATCTACCGGCCAGTGACGTCATGCCACATTTTAACGCATTGCCTACTCAATGTATTGCCGTAATCTTTTGACTACGTAAAAAAAGAAAAACATACGTGTCCAATATTTTTTAATAATCTACATGACGGCCAAAAATTTTTTTTTATAATTTACTATTTTACCTCCACCCACTTACATACAGTCAGGGAAAGTTATTGATTATCAAATTGACACAAGTTGAGTGAAAGTTATTGTTGTCAATTTGACTTGTTAAACCATTTCATATAACTGTCAATGAAGAATGACAGTTGTGATTTGAGTACCTTTGAGGACAATTTAAGTTGATAGACATTGGCTTTGCTTGCCATTTATTAAAAATATAATAGGATTTAACTTGATAGTCTATTTGACAAACAATTTTTTCATTCAGTTTCATTTTTGTTGTCATTTTTGTCAAAACATTTAATTTTTTTTGGTGATGTTATCTAATTGGTTTTCGGGGGACGGCTCTAAGTGTCAAAATTGTGACTACATTATTGTATTGGGATCCCACCTGTAAAAACAAACGTGAATACTAAAAGTAAATAAATAAATAAATTCCCTTGAATTTAATCTATGGGGTGTTTTAAGCTGTGCTTTTCGTAGGAATCTCTTTATCTACTTGAAAACTTGCTTCCATGAATTTTCTCTCTGCTATTTCCAGAACCTCCTATTATTTATTTATTATCATACTGAATACAGCATAAACAATTTAAGTAAAACCGGGGCTGCGCTGATTACATTCGGCTGCAGGCGAGGATGCAAAGAAAACCTAATTTACTTAAGGGGACTACAGGACCTAAACGTGCCTAAACGCAAGTTTTATAATGCCTAAAAGAATATGATTTACTGCAGTAAACAAAATCAGAAAAATATATGATATTCTTCAGGATATATGCTAGTATGATAGTGTGTTGAAAACATAATACAACTAATTTGATACGATAGAAAAAAATCATGAAGATACCTCTAAAAATTTCTTTTAACGATTAAAAATCATATTAATTTACATGCAATCATTCTGATTTTTTGTCAGATTATTTTACAAGCTACATATTAGCATAATAGTGTTTTAATTTTCCAGTCCAATCAATAGATTTTTTGTAAATCGCTAACTGCTTCATATTTTGCAATAAATTACCTGCGTCGTGTCATCGAGCTTCTCTTTCATTTCTATGCAGTCCGACAGTGACCGCGCTTTAGCTGTTGTAAGCCTCTTAAAGAATTGAATTAAAATAATTATTACAATTTGATCGGTAAAACTAAGATGCGCGACAATTGTTCGTTATGAGAAATAAGAGTGATCTACCAATACACTAAATCAATATTAATCACTGGTGTTGCAAAATTTTCGATCCTACAATTTTCGATCGGATTGCTGAGGAGGCGAATTTCACGGTGCAGAGCGCACTGAGGTAGGTAGGCATTGTCAATGCGGTAGGTATTACTCATAAGAATTTAGGCTTCCGCAGGTAGCGACATAACACGCTGTTTTAGCTTGCATTTTGATGTTATGGCCTTTAAAATCGAACTATAGTAAAACTACTAATTCTCTTCAAATAATTTTCCTTTATTTATTTTGACAGCATGTTCGCAGTATTTGAAAACTTTCATAACAATAAATATTATTAAATTATTCAAATACTAGCGATCCACCCCGTCAAAGAAATCTCGACGTTTTGACAAGTTGTTTCTCGTCGTTGCGCGTGCAAAAGTCGCTATGTGTTATTTCGTGATTTTTGGTTTAATATTCTAGTTCCGTGTGGAGCCGGACGTAAATAATAGTACCATCTCATTTCTTCCCGTGGGTGTCGTAGAAGGCGACTAAGGGACTTACTAGAGAATGGGCAGCAGCGTTCTCTATGTATTTTAACACCATACTGCGATCGCCAACCCGCCTGCCAAGCGTGCGGATTATGGCAAACCGGCCCATTTGGGGGAGGCCTATGTCCAGCAGTGGACGTCTTTCGGCTGAAATGATGATGATGATTCTAGTTCACTAGTTAGCCATAATTTCTTATTTACAGTAATATTGCCAAATTAATTAAAACAGGTAAATATTTGACAGCTATTTGCGACGTTGCCAACTTTTTGGATGAACGCTCTTAATCTAAATGTATTTTATACATAAACGTTTAAGAATAAATTCTCCAAATAATAGTGAAAACCGTATCAAAATCCAACGCGCGGTTTTGAAAAACAACGCGGTCACACAGACCGACATCAAAAGCGACTTTAATTGATTTATGTATGTAGATAAAGTTACAGATAACGCTCAAATATGGGACTTATACATGGGTGGAAAAGTGTGGGTATACTTTATCGAACCTCTGCTTAACTATTTGGGGAAAAAAGGCGTGATGGTAAAGGTACCACACATACCAACTCGGAAATGGATCGTCACCGTATCGCCGCGGTTCGTGAGCTTCCCCGAGGCGAGGCGATTTCGTTACGATTCCGATTAGTGTGCGTTGCAGTAGGGAGTTTCAAACAAAGAATACTGAACAGCTCGAGTTGATGCGGTGACGATCCCTTTCCGAGTCGATATGCGTGCTATTTCGTTTAATGATAAATGATTTTATTTCTGTAAGTAGGTTTGTACAAACACTTTTACAAGTCAATCATATTTTTAAAACTAGATGAGTTCGGCGTTTCTTATCTGCCTACTCTGAGAAGAAAGACCAAAAGCAACTCAGAGGTCACAGTCTCTTTTAAAGTCCAGACATAATCTCGGTCAGATTATGTGAAAATCATGTAGATTGGTATCTGAAACGGTCTTTTGAGTAAAGAACCACGCAGATTGAGTGGAAATCCACTCAATTTGTGTGGTACTCTATCGCATGAACGTATTTGACAGTAATCGTGCAGCTCAACTCAGAACTTAAAGAGCTCAACGATTCGACGAACAATACCCTTGACTCAAACTGTAATGTTATGTTATTATTTAGTTGGTATTAATTCAAATGAACCATGATAATTGAAATTGAATTTTCGAGTAGTAGATATTAATTTACTCGTATAAATAATGCAAAATTCATTTACGATTAGTGAGAAATATTCAATTAAAATAAAACAATAGTGGTGAATAAAATATCGGAATTGATATTTCGCTTTGGACAAAACAAATACCTACAATAGTACATAACTTTTGTATTTATTTTGTAAAAACTTGTTTATTTTTGGAGTCGGGAGACCCGTAAGGGCTCGCGGAACGGAGACACAGGTGAGGCGCTAGAACATTATTTCACTGCGACGTGGATTAGTCGGTACGTGACCCGCTCCGGGGTAGAGCTCGTACAAGGTATCGTAATACTCCCTCGTTTCAGAACACTGCGGGCGCTACCCGTAAGGGTCTCCCATGTACAGACGGGCCGTACGGGTCTCTCGAACCGCTGTGAAACCAGCCTTAAGGATAACATTACTGAAGTTAGCACTTTCCGGAACACTAAACGCTCAGAGACGTCATGACAATAAAACTTCTATTGTGTCTCGTTCAGTATGACATCCCGAAAAGTGTTAATACGGTTGTCATGAATGGTGCATAACGAATTTGCCAAATTTCAACTAAATAGTGGATAACAATTATTGAAAACAGAAGGCAATAATGAGCAGTGGTCTGATAATTTGTATATTTCGTGGTCATTATTTTTACACAAGCGACAAGTGACAAAGTACAGAAACATATGCCGTAACTATATTAATTTGAATCGGTGACAGGCATGTGCAACAGGCCAGTGCATACATATATGCGACCTCTTCCAATAAACAAAACCGTAAAACTTTGCAACAAATGAAAATGGTGGCCAAAAAAATTGTAAACCTTCGAATTAGCCAGCCTGTATAACATTTATTGTTATTTTTTTTTGTTTTGGCTTACAATTTATTTGGTACTCTCGCATCGTTTGATCAAGTCAAATATGGATGTGAATGATTAAACTATTTATTTCTTTCAATGTATGTAGCATTTACATTATTTTTATAGGAATCATCGGATTTACTAAGGGTATTCGGGAACGGCCTGATACTTTTTTCATTTGTCCCATCCTGCATTACAAAGGCAAAATACCTCAATAGGCCTGGACTTTATTCTTATATAGGTATATATAAAGAAAGAAAAAAAAAAAATCTGCGCAAACGATACATATTACAAAAAAAAAACAGATATGTGAGAGTCGGACTCGCACACGAAGAGTTCTGTACCTTATGAAGAAAGAGCAAAAAACGCCAAAAAAACACGTTTCTTGTATTAGTCCGTACGCGACCCGCTCCGGGTAGAGCTCGTACAAGGTATCGTAATACTCCCTCGTTTCAGAGCACTGCGGGTGCTACCCGTAATTAACTAAAGGGTGTCCACATTATAGAATTTGTATTATTTGTTGTTGTAGCGGCAATAGAAATACACAAACTGCGAAAATTTCAACCGTCTACCTTTTACGGTTTATGCGATACAGCCAGCTGACATACAGGCGGACAACGGAGGCTTAGTAAAAGCCTTCTGTTTGGGTACCGAACCCCATAAAATACACACACTTCTACAAAGAAACCGAAAGCTGCGTATTCAACACATGAAAGTTAAAAGTTTGACAATCTTGCCCTTTGCTTGATGTCAGGGCAGTTCAACATTTTGCCTTGCCGTAATGTTGGCTCTATTATTGTTGGACGAACACGAATACGCTACAGCGCTACCTAATAGGTCCGTTGTTAAAGTTTAACATTACGGCATAGGAACTATTTGATGAAATGCACTTTAATTGTTACACCAACACCAAAGACAATACCATAATATGGCTGTAGTCAGCAACTACTTAAATAAATCCTCCTTTGTAAATGAAAACAAGCAATTTCATGCCGTAGAACAAACAGCTTGACTTTACATCTAGAAACTTATTTCCCATCGACCAAAACTGACTATTTTGCTTAGACAGGCGTCTCCCCAGCAAAAGTCTCTAACGAAAATCCGAGCATGGCTAATGCATCTGTTACAGTCGGCTCTTAAATACCGTACCCTGCTCCCAAAGTTCTAACTACTGGCACAAGTTCCAGACATTAAGTTGTGCTTGCTTTAACCCCAAAATCTCGCTAACTAGGTGGAACTTCCTCCTTTATCGTAAGAAGAAAACTTTATTCGATTTCATTTTCCCTTTGTTTTCTCTAGGGAGCTGAAAGCGATAGCATTTTGTTTTGTAGAGATGATGGCTATACTAAGTGCTGGGTTCCTATTTCTGAGAACGGTTCGTTTACCGTACTAATCGTGTCTTTGGGTAGTGTGATTACTGTCGTACATCTTTGAAACTATTGAACGAACGCGCGGTGTGAACTTTGCGTGACTATTCACGTAAAGTTCAATCCAAAATCTGAACCTATGTTCTGATTATTTTTTTGCTGAGGCCGCCTTCACCGCCTCACATATCTGTCGGGCACACTCAAACACACCAACTCTAATATGTTGGCGTTATGTATCTTGCCTCTAATTAATTAAAATAAATATGAGAAAAGTGCGAACTCACGCCTAACTCTCAGCTGTTGCCAGCAGCCAATTGAAAATACTAGTTTCGCACACAACACATATTTACTAAGTTTTTTTTAAGATTGTATTCATGTCTATGGATGAGAAGCTCGTGGCTAAGTAATACCAGCCGCACGGGTTGATCCATCAGGTTAAGCCCCGCTTGCCGGGGTTGGTCCGTGGATGGGTGACCACCTTTACACACCGAGACTCCTCCGAGTCTTGGATAGCACGTTAAGCCGTTGGTCCCGGCTGTCATTCGTGGATTTTGACAGTCGTTACGGGTCGTCAGAAGCCCGAAAGTCTGACAACCAGTCAGGGGTATCGTGTTACCCAGTAACTGGGTTGTGGAGGTAAGATGGGCAGTCGCTCCATGTAAAATACTGGTATTCAGCTGCATCCGGTTAGACTGGAAGCCGACCCCAACATAGTTGGGAAAAGGCGAGGTAGATTGATTGATTCATGTCTATGGGTCATACAAATTTTATTGTACTTGTCGCAAAAATAAAACGAAAATGCTATACGACAGCTCAGACCAAATAAAAAACCAAGACGTAGCGCTGTCAACAGTGATTTGAGGCCGGTTTCGTAAACATGTGTGCAATTAGTGAGGTGTAGTTTGATTATAGTTCGATTGTAAATGTGTGCGTGTGAACGTGTATGCACAGAGCGGAGGTAGTTTTGGCATGCTTCACTGATAATCGCAGCACTCTGACTTGGTTTTTATTTGGTCTGAGTCAGTTGTATTTTCGAAAAATAAACAAAAAACTAGACTCACACAGATTTTAGTGACAGAAAAGACGCTCTTATAGCCGTTTTTTTTTACTCGTTGTATAATTTACGGACAGGGGGCGTTGTTGGTAAACATTTATCACGACTGAAATTGTCACCGAAATTGTATTGAAAAATCAAGATGGCGGCATTACTTCCGATTTTGGCCGCTCGCCAAATGATCCTTGTATAGCTATGAATATTTATACACCACAAGAAAACAAAACACATCAATTCTGAACACAAATCCTTATCTAAGCCTCTCAAAGCGATCCCTGGAAAATACAAGATGAAAGCTTATATTACAAGAGACACAATGGCAGAATACATATTCATAACTCTTCAAACATTCATGTCTAGTACCCTTGTCACACGCTACAAAGGTTTTGACGAGAAATATCAAATTCACGGATGGACTGGAATAATTTTGCCCTAAATAGCCTGCTTTGACGTTGGTCTAGATATGGAGGAAATGTATGGAAGTTGATGTAACGGAGACTCTTATCTCGGTTACAGAAGAAATAGCTTATTGAAATTTTTTATTTATAAAACCTGACATAATACTAGGGCCCCGTTCACTGCCTCGAAAGATGCGACTTGCATCAAAGAATACGCGCGCGCGCGAGTCTCCTGTTTCCGTCCGTCGCTCTACAAGTCACGTCGTGGTGACTTGTGGCATGTTGTAAACAACTTCTTTCATATGTTTTCTTCGTAATCGCTGTCGCGTGTCACTTGAGTGTGTAGGTCGTGGCCAAGGGTTAAGGTCAAACCTACACAGCTGAGAGCTTTGCTTAGTAAGTAGTGAAGCTCAGTTATGAATTGTGGCATCAAACGCCAATGTGGCTATTGCAGTACGGGATGGTATTGCATTTCACTCTGTTATTATAACTCTGATTTTGCATCACTGACAAAATCATAGTGACCTTATTCTCGTTATGATAAGGTCGCTGTTGGATTGCTGCTTTCGAAGTTAAACAGTGTCAGGATTGCAGTAAAACCATGTGCTATGTCACCTAGTACTGCAGAGTAACTGAGCCAAGCAGTCACTACAGACAACCACTCACCTGTTACTGAGTAAAGCGGCTAGCTTTGTGGCTTCGAGCTAAGAATTCCTCATAATATTGTTGGTTCGTTCAAGCATATTCTATCTATCTCTGCACATAGGTACGTAAACAGAACGTAACATTTGTGTAATGTATATTTATTTATCCGTGCAGAATTTAAACTCATTGATAGGTTAATCTGATTGCCGATTTGACACGGAAGCAATTTTATCAACGTTCAACACGTTTTGTGAAGACTCTGACTTTTAAATATTTATAATATTTGCCTTTGGGAATAATTTCCAAATATCGATGTGTTGAAAAGTTTGGCCAGTTAATGATGAGCGTAATCTTTCACTACGCTAAACATTAACTGGCAAAACTTTTCTATCTATCATTAAATGATCGATCTAGTATTAGATTATTAAAAAAGAAGCAATTTGACTTCAGCTATGCTACCGCTAATTCAACAGTGTTGACTCAGTGGTTGGCCAACATTATAAAACAAGTATTACTTTACAGAACTTTACCCAAAAGATAGTGTTAGCTCTGCACCCCTACACAATTTGCCAGTAACATATAAAGGCAAAACTACATATATAGATACCTAGACACATAACACAAATAATAAAACCGGCCAAGCACAATGGTTCCGTAGTTGGGATGAATTTATCCCAAGAACAAACTAAACATTGTCGTTGAAAAACATTTTCTCCCATACGGAATGTATGGGAGATCATGTTTATCAAACTGCAAATTCAAGTTGGTCGATTATTACTCGTTAACCTGTAAAGCCTGCTTAGCTGTGATAGTTTTCCTTTTATTTTTGTTTTAAATACTACTGCTGTAAATTTTTTCACAAATTCCAAGTACAACCATTTAGTTGGCCCCGTCACTTGACTCTAACAGAAATATGCACTTTAAAGCTTAATATTTCGCAAACGGATCCCTGAATTAAAAAATGTTTTTCACACACCCTCAATATTTTTGAACGAACTTTCTAACGGCACCCCACACCATGGGATAGACGAGAAAAAAAACATCCCCACTTTACGTGTTGGGGAGGTAAACTAAAAAATTTTTTTTCTTAATTTTATTTTACCACTTCGTCGGCGTGATTAATATGTATATCCATGCCAAATTACAGCTTTCGAGTACTAACCATCTCTGAGCTAATCCGCGGACAGACAGAGAGACAGACGGACATGGCAAAACTATAAGGGTTCCTTGTTTACTATAGAACCCTAAAAATGAAGTGAAGTTAGATTTCTGGGAAAGAACAATCACTGGTTAGGAAAATCTAAGGAATCAATCAAGTGAAAACGCTTGCCTACACGAGAATGTTTTGCTAGCTTTGCAGATATGAATACTGACTAGGTTCGTGCCAGGAGGCGATTGCTTTGATTGACTCGTTCTTGTTAGTGGAATGGTTGCATCAATTGCTTTTAACCGCCTCTGTGGTCTAGTGGTTAGACCACCTGTCTCCGACCTAGAGGTCCCGGATTCGATTCCCAGTGGGGGCAAAATTTTCTGCTCGGTTTGGTTGGTGATAGGGCTTGTTCTAAGTCCACCTAGCTAGCTACCACCATCTTATATAAGCCTGTAGCCATAACAACAATGTTAACAGTATTGTTGTGTTTCGGCAGTTAGATATAAGATGACCAGTTCCTCTGTCGTTGAGGATTCCGGGTGAAGCTCGCTTCCACCTTCGGCCTGTTTATCATTTACCATTAGGTGAGATGCAGGCCAAGGACATATCCGTTGTGAATTAAAAAAAAAAAAAATGGGAATATTTTAATTTGCATAATCAAAATTCAAAAAAATTCAAAATTCAAAAGTCATTTATTCAAACTAGGCTGAGAATCAGCACTTTTCGAACGTCAAAATTACATAAGACAGTCCCCCAAAAACGCCCACCCTTCACCACTTCCTAGTGCTTAAGCTGGGAAGAAGAAGTGGCGCAACAAACTCCCCAGCAGCACAGCTGTCTGTTCAGTTAGAAAAACTTGATTCTATATAATAATGCTTTAATGCAAAAATAATTTACATAAGCACAAATTGCAATCAACTCATAAAATAAAAACATTTTAATGAGTAGATTATGTCAACAATAAATGAAAACAAAATTTAAAATAAATTGACTTACAGTCAAATAAAATAATCCAAACAATTATATGAGCTCATATAGTATCATGTAGTCTTTGATTCTAAAAACACTTGTTTGTTGCTTGGGGTACATTGGAGTAGCTTAATTAGTCCCAAGCCTTTTTGTCGTCTAAGTAATCTTTAACTTTATAGAAACCTTTTTGACATAGTTATAATCAGCCTATAATGTTCCCACTGCTGGGACACAGGGCTCCTTTGTGTGAGAGCGCACCGTAATCAACCACGCGGGTTGGTGGATGTCGCATGTCTTCGAATAGTTCCAGGACACCGGCATTTCCTCACGATGTTTTCCTTCAACGTTTTGAAAGCAGTGGTGATGAAATCATTTACATAAAGTAAAGTGCTTGCCTGGATTCGAACCTACAACCTATAACTCGTAAATCGCGGCCGCTTCTTGGTTTACAAGCCGACGGGATCTTCCATCGGCAAAAATGACGGATTCCATACAAACTTTTATTACCTATTTGATAAAGATAAAGATAAAATTTATTTGTTAAAACACGTGTAACATGATACATGTATATGCACATATAGGTCGAAACATAATTTTAACATAACATCATGTTTTGCCTCACTCGGCGTACAAAATGTTTATGCGTTATTAATTAAATGGGCAATTATAAATTAATTAATAATTACTGTTTCATATATAAAATTAGAGTCAGTGCAAACAATAGAGGAACACCTTTCGGTGGTCCCCAGTTCCTTTAGGGAGTGAATTTCACAAAATCCCTTCTTCTTCATTCCTTCTTTTATTTATATTTTTATTTTTATCTTTTTATTCTGTAACTAAATCAACTAACGATACATAACTAAAACGTCCTTTAATCATTAAGTTCTCTGCTAGTGCTGTGCACTTCTGTAAGTGACGAATTCACAATACCTAAAACTGTACCTATTTGATTTTTGTATATGTATATTTTAGTGAGTAACTCGTTGAGTGGCCTTACCAATAAATAAATAAATTTAGTACTCACCTTTGTGGTAAAAGAATCCACAAAGGTGAGTACTAAAATTCGAATTCATGCATCTTGACCCAGTGGTATAGGCAGTGTGTTGTCTATTGTCTGTCAGTTAATTTTAGATTTCTATTAAGTACATGGATCAGCTTCTTCTAGGTTCATAGTTGTGAGCAGAGAGTCTTTCTCCTCTTCCTCAGCAACATGATACTGTAATAAACAATGCAGCATCGTCAAACATTGCGTTATCAATTTCAACTTCAAACAACAGAACACCAATCGTTTTACTTATTTGGTATGCAAAACGATTCGTAACATACGATAATGCTTAAATGCTCCATTGAAATCGTGAATGTTTCGATACATCAAAAGCGTAAAATACGAGATTACCATCATTATTCTTCTGCATTCGATTTCACACGCAGCCGCCTACAAAAACACGTACATTTGCGGACCTTTGCGAAATCTTTTCAATCGAACCCAACCAGGGTTACACCAAAAAGCATAACCCAATGCATAAATCCTGCGAAGGGATAGGAAATAAGAGTCGAAATATATTTTGTTTTGAAAAATCGCTAACAATAAAGGTATCTGTATGTCCAATGAGGACGGACCAACGACAAATGGCTGAGGGGATCCAGACCGTTTGTCATTTGGAGAAAAAACGTCGCGAGCTTATGCGAAGAGGGAGGGATGGCCAGATATAATACATGTACGGGACAGTCTCGACGATAATTTATTTTCATCGTGTTTTTATTTCGTTGCTGATTTTTCTGGGAAAGGGTTTTTGGGTTAATTTTGTGTTTTTGATTTATAGTATGTTGGTGTTTCATATAAATAAAACAGTAAATTGTTACACTTCGCTATATTATTATTTTTTGTAGGTGTTTCGACTCATATACCTAATTGGTTGATGTCAAAGCTGAGTGATTTAAGGCAAAGTTTATTGTCTTCTACAATATTCGACGTAAGCGTACCACGCTTTTTTCTACTACTCATTCGCAAAGAAACTAATTTATTGAAGCGAATAAACTTGCCTACTCTATTCTATTCACTATTTCAGTGGTAAATCGACTGCAATAATCTGATTAATGTTCGCCCCATTTGTGTTATGATATTTATCGATTTTATAAAAGCTAAGCTTGCTTTGCTAAGCATGTTTAAGGTAGTTTGATTCCTTAGGTATTTCTGCACAGTCCGCCAACCATAGGGTAATGAAAGAAAACCATCTTAGTTATATTAATTCGAACTTCCTTATTACCGGCACCCCAATGCCATAGAACACTTTCTATCACAGCCCGCAGGATTTTGAAGGAAATTCATAATCCATTGCTTCCTATGTTTGAGAAATACGTCTGCTCGACAACGTAAATAGCGCAAATAATTTTGTTGAATTGTCAAATTGAATGGCATTGAGAATGTGTGTGTGTTAAGCAATGATCCCGTTGATGTTGTATATATATATATAGCCTGGTCGAAGACGAGAGAGGAGTTATGTGACACTGCAGGTTAGTAATATATTAGATTGACACTGTAATAACGTCTGTAATGACTGGTCGCAGCGCCATCACAGCTTAATTGGCAATGGACGGAAGGTACGACGTGCCTTAATATTTATTAAACTATCTACAGGATATTTAGTTAGAGTTAACTATATTTGTGTAGGAGAATTTCATTATGGGTTCCTGTTAGTTAGCTACATTTTTGTTATTGTTAAAATAGTCAGGAGCTTCTACGTGCTGTGCGTTTTAATGTAGGGGGATAGAAAGTGTGATATTTTAATTCCCAAGACATTAAAATTATATCTTACTCTCTTATTAAGTACCTACAGTACTTAATACATGAATTGCCTTTATGTAAGAAAAATTTACGGTGTTGAAGGACTCTTACTATTAATCCAAAGTAAAAATAATTAAAACTGGTTTTGTAAAACTGGCCACAGAAACTTAGCACAATGGTCACCCTAAAAAAAATATTTAGGTTTGATTCATCTTTTAGGGATAATATTTTTTTTACGAAAAAGGTTCCTAGAAATTATGTTTGATGGGACTAGACGACAGCGATCCTTTTAGATTTTCTAAATATTTGTGTTTTTCTTCTCAATATTATTATACATATTTATGGGTTTTGGCATTATTGGACGATACTACTTTGAATTCTTAAAGGAAAACATTTTGCGATGTTTATTTATGGATATTTTTTTTGTATTTTAGAGAGAACTGAAAGATGGCCAAAGTGATCTTATTCAAACAAACGAAAAAGATTATTTGTTTTTGAAATTGTAGTCTAGTTCTGGATGCGAACCTCTTCCAATCTGTGCTTAAATTGGTGCTTTGCATGAATTTGACAGCACTTAATATCTTTTAATTTTTAGTTCATATTATGAAGAAAATAGAAAAACTTTTTTTTACGTATATATCATCCCCACTGCTGAGACACAGAGGCCTCCTCTCTGTGAGAGAGAGTGGGCCATAATCCACCACTCGGGCCCAGGGCGGGTTGGTGGGTCACATGCCATTTCTTCGAATTTTTGGTTCTAGGACCAGTTTCCTCACGATGTTTTCCTTCACCATTTAGTGAGCAGTGGTGATGAAATAAATTACACAAAGTAAAGTGTGGGTTGTAGGGCGTGGGTCCAACCCACGCCCTACAACTCGTTAGTTGGGCTCGTTACCACTGGGCCAACACTAAATACTGGAGGGAGGGAGTCCTCCCCTTATTTGGTTTACACTGAGTTATATTTAGCGCAGATTTTGTTTGGCAAGGCACAAAATATTGGTAGGTAAATATTTTAATTAGTACTACGCAGAATGTAGCTAACAACACTTATTAAAATAACCCTTTCACCGCTGAACTGGTTAAAAACTAACATAGTTAATTTAGTTATGAAAACAGCGCGTTGTTCATTTTACATAATTTGTGAAATGAACACAATATTATTATTTTGCCAAGTTTATTTTAGGTACATTGTTAACCACGGACACTAGTTCGTTGTGATTCGATTTTGGTTTAATTTATGGAAATATTTTTATAATTCTCTATATTGACATGATTTAGATTATGTAGGTTGTTTACCTATTCAATGAACTAACAAATTGCTCTATGCATTCATGCTTCATGCTCAGCGAAGGTCATTTGTCCTTTTCAAACAACTTCAAAAGGAGGACGCGCGGTGTTCCCCCATTAAGTCATATACGCCCATTGTTCAGTTCTATAAAAAAATGTTTCAGATTAAATAGGTTTTTATTTTTTAAACATTCCGATGCTACACAATATAATAATTCTCATACTTTAAATAATACATAAAATATCTCCAAAAGCCTCTCAATGAAATACAAATAATAACATGTTATCGTCATCATAACACAGTATAAACATACCATAAAAATTTCCATCGGGTGGTAAACCCTTATTTTCAACCCAATAACACACATCCGTTCACATTAACCTTTTGTTTTACAATTTAACTGTTATTCTATGGAAAGGCATGTTTTGTTTCGACAGAGCTTAAAAAAAGTTTTTAATGTTTTAAATTAAAAACGTTTTTAAATCGCTCAGGGAGTGTGTATTCTTTTTTAAAGGCCTTTAGGGTTAACAGAATAACTTGTTTTTTAATCCAACGTAGCTTTAGTATTAAAAATATGGGTCTTAAATCGTGACAAGGAACTGAGCAGAGCCTATTTGTTCGGTAATGTGTATCACATGATTTAAAAATTTATCAGAACTTGTAGGATTATCTGCAAGGGTTAACCGGAAGTTGACACTAAACGAGTAAACGGCCATTGGAGTCATAACAACTTTAAGTGTCCTTCAAAGTGTCCCCCTCAAAGTGTTAATATAATTATTTGACGGTTTTGTCTATTTGTTTAAGTAATTTGCACAACACTGAGTTTAAATCTATGATTGTGGTAAAGAGCAAAATCGAATCATTCAAAGAAATCTTTTTTTTTTAAATACATAAAAGCTCTTCGGTCAAACTTTAGTTTTCAGACTATTACAATCGATATGCCAAGAAAAGTTGATCATCTTTAGTTTGACCGTGGAAAGCTTTACCTAACCTTGCCGACTTATTCAATAACCCTTGGCCGCAAAGCAATAAGCGCGGCTAAGTAATCAAACGGAGTTAGAATCAAGTAATCAATTATTTCAACTTAAATTTAGATTTAGATGTTTAGAAACTTGTGCGTTTTAATTTAAATTTCTAAATCAAAATAAAAAGTTGTTTATTCAAATAAGGTTGAGAATCAGCACTTTTTGAACGTCAACGTTACATATGACAGTCCCCTTAAACGATCGCCCTTCACCACTTCCTAGAGCTTTAGCTGGGAAGAAGAAGTGGCGCAACAAACTCCCCAGCAGCACAGCGGTCTGTTTAGTTAGAAGAACTTAAACAAAGAAAAGTCGACCTCTTTAGTTTGGCCGTGGAAAACTTTACCTAACCTTGCCGACTTATCCAATAACCCTTTGGCTACGAACCAATAAGGCGGCTAAGTAATCAAATCAAGTAAGAATCAAGTAATCAATTATTTTAACTTAAATTTTGATTAGGTTGTTTTGAAACTTTTGCGTTTTAATTGAAATTTCAAAATCTAAAACATAATTAAAAGTCATTTAATCTGACTAGACTGAGAATCAGCACTTTTTGAACGTCAAAATTACATAAGACAGTCCCCCAGAGCGTCCGCCCTTCACCACTTCCCAGTGCTTTAGCTGGAAAGAAGATGTAGTGCAACAAAGTCCCCAGCATCACAGCTGTCTGTTTAGTTAGAACAACTTGAACAAAGAAAAGGCGACCAACTTAACCTTGCCTACCTATGTAAAAACCCTTTGGTCACGAACGAATATTAAGCCATGGGATCTGGAGGCGAAAGTCCTCGCGCACATGTTGGAGTGGCGCGAGGAGGCAATACGCCGGGGCGTAACTCCGCTGCCGCGAGAAATCACAGCACAGCGGATAGAGCTCCGGCGGGATCTCATTTTATTTATTATTGAATCACGTCTTTTCTTCTTCAGCAGCCTCTGACTTGACTTCACATGCCATCGGGAAATATCTCACAGGCATCGCAAACAGATATCAAATATTTCGCTGTTTTGATTAATTTGGCAATATAACTATGGAAATATGAAATGTGGCTAACTAACGAACTAGAATATTAATAATGAAATGCAATTATAACACTGAATTTGATGTTGTAACCGTTTTAGGTGTAAAAAAGGCATTTGGAAAGTTTCCAAATACTTTTTTACATCTAAAACTAAATATTCGGTGTTACGTTATTAATTATTGTATTTCATAATAAATATTTTAGTTCACTAGTTAGCCACATTTCATATTTCCACACAGTATTATTTCCGAATTAATCAAAACAGGTAAATATTTGGCTATTGGCGCCGTTGCCAACTTGTAGGATAAACCCTCTTAATAAAGAGAGCAACTTCATAGGTAAAGTCAGGGAGTCATTTATCATTTATTAACCTGTCATTCTTTGACAGTTGTATCAAATGGCCATAGCGACTGGTACGATAAAAATGTACTTCCTAATTATTAATCTCAGGAGCAGTGGTTCAAGTGACTTGGAATGCAGTCTTAATATTTAAAATTGATGTAATTTGTTTTTATAGAGTTCTATCAATATTAATACCTATTAGTTATAGTGTATATTGAAGGTAGGTACAATTCAATAGCATGTCTATGGGTACAATTCGATAGTAATAACGCAATAGCAATAAGAGCACTTTGAGCGATACAGTCGATTAAACGGCTTTAAAATTAATTTTCGAGACATGGCTCACAATATTAATAAAGAAATTAAACTGAAGCTCCGGGAAACGGGAGATTTCATGGCAACCCAGGTCTACTTAATTAAAACATAATGACTTATTATTAATGTTTTCCACGTGTTATTGCTTATTATTTAAAAGTCATGACTTTGTAATTATACTTTCATTCAGCATAAATTTTGGTATTTTGTTTTCGAAACCCTTTTCTGTATAAATGGTTCAACCGTTATTTGTATTAAATATCTGTAGATCATTTAATTTGATGGGGCTATAGATCACTTAAATTACATATGAAAATGTCGTTATTTCATTGCAAGAACGAAAAAATCGTTAACAAAATGGTGTTTTACAACGAATAAAAAACTAGAAAATAACTAACATATCAGATTCACTTACATTACTTATCCAGCGTTTCTGTACTGTCATTTAAATATTTACGACACAAAATATATGGGTCACTAAAATTTGGGGTTGGCTTCCAGTGTAACCGGATGCACCTGAATACCAGTATTTTACATAGAGCGACTGCCTATTTGACCTCCACAACTCAGTAACTGGGTAACACGATAACCCTAACCAGACTGGTAGTCAGATTTTCAGGACCAACGGCTTAACGTGCCGAGGCACGGAGGGGTCTCGGTATATAATGGATGGTCACCCATCCATGGACCGACTTCGGCAAGCGTTGCTTAACCTCGAAGATCGACCGGTGCGGCTGTTATTATTTAGCCACAAGCCCTTTGGTTAAGTCTCATCATAACGTATTAAATCATACCAGCCACTTGTATTTTTCATTCCACCTGGCTTGCAAACTTTCGATTTGCTTAGGGGAGCGAAATAAAGTTTATAAGAAAAAGTAAGCAAGTTATCGGATAACGAGTTTCCTGTTCAAAGGTTTCCGTCTGCCTACAGCTTTCCAAGCCCTTGGGAAAACTGTTATTGGAACGAGGATCTTTAACGCGGCATGCGGTAGGAGTTCGCTGGTAGAAATCACGTTACGAAAAAGTCAGTTTCAAGGTCTCAGGTTTCAACTGTGAAAAGTGTTTGTTTTTTAATACAGAGCCATCTAGTATAAGTTTTTGGCTTCTAAAAACGTATACTTATTAAGGCTATGTCTTTAGAGCCATGAGGAACAGGGTGTAAAGTTCACTCATCCTCTTTAGAAAAAGGACGATCCTCAGACCAGACGAGTACTGTGTCTGGCGGGCAACTGCCCAACGATTGATGCCGGATAGTCATATACGTCGTTTTCGCGGTAAACTCTTATTGCGCCATGCAGGTTTTGTGAGACGTCAGGATTTTTGTGTGACGTCTTTGATGCGTAGTTCGCATGTGGCGATGTAGATGCCGCCACATGTCCAAATCCATTCAGCCGTTTTTGCGTGATTGAGTAACAAACATACAAACATACAAACTTTTATAATATAAGAAAGAAAGTAGGATGTATGGATATGATACTTTACTCCAATCCACCATATTCTATGGGTACCTGCAACAAGCCTGCATAAACTGTCACATGCAAATGTCTTGCACTCGACAATGCACGTGTTTTGCTCCGGAGAAAATGCGCTTTATCATGTTAAGCGGCGCTCTAATTGTAGGATTTCTGTTTATACCGCGCTGTGGGTGGGAAGAGTAGGAAGCTTTTGATTTTAATTATGTTGAATATGACTGTGATGATGAGTACCTACGTAGTGTACTCGTATTTATTTTTGGATAATTACGTTAACCAGTAAAACTCAGGAGGTTCGCAGATTTTGATGTCTTAACACAACCAATATGACTTTTCAAATCATTATCAGGTACTTAATAGGTAGGAATACCTTCTCGTTCAAACTCAGAAAAACTTATTAATTTTAATTCTTTACTTATTATTTATTTTATTTTACAGAAAGCTTACAGACTAATAACACAATTAAAATCATTCATAGGAGGTAGGAAAATTTGCTAATTATAAACGTCCACATGTATAACGTATGTGATATTCATAACATTAATTCTGTTTTACCCTTTTATACTTCATTCTGTTTTCGTATTGGCTTGATTTAAACTAGAAAAGGTCATCATGCTTTAATGAAACCTTTTACCAGTCAGCAACATCGGTAGCAGAGCTGACTGCCCAGGAGATTTTATTTATTCTTTTGGAGATCGTTTCAATGCTACGTCATCTGTACCAATAATTCTGCTTTGCCCCGTATCCAAAAGCAATACTTTAAACATAAACATTACAACGTTCCATTTTACACAAACGATTCGTTTCCACATCAAAGCAGTATGGTAATACGACCCGGTAGTGAAGCAGGGGCGCAGCGGTATTGAGGAAAAATTATGATAATTTTCAAAGATGGACGCTCATTATTGTATTTTTATTGACGCTTTTTGAGGTTGTTTTAACTATGACGTTGTATTTAGTGGTGAATAATGTGTATTCACAGGGATTGGATGGAGTTATGATAATAGGAAAGGCTGCCGGAAAAACGTTGTGTTGTTGGCCGAAAGCTTGCAAAGATTCAAACCATTTACCTACTTATCACAAAAAAGATGTTATTATTTCTCCCTTAATCAAAGAATTTGGTTATGACCTCATAAGAAAATAAAATAAATAAAAATACTTTATTACAGACATTTCCGTCCATATGATGTTAGTAACACTTTTATGTAGTACTTTTATGCTATGTTATGTAAAGATAGAAAGGCCGCATTCATAGAGAACGCTGGTAATCGGCGGCGATAATATGACAGCGCTTGTTGGCGCTGACAAGCGTTGACAACCAGCGCTAAAATCAGCGCGAACCGGCGCCCATAATAGCTGACAAGTTCCTACTTGATTATTGGGCGCCGGTTCGCACTGATTTGGCAAAGACTATGAAAACTGCCTGAGCCGACCAGCGTTGATAACCAGCGGTTGTCGCTGACAAGCGCTGGCATATCGCCGCGCCTTTTCAGTGCTATACATGAATGCCGCCAAAGGAAACATGTATTGGCATGATTCGCAATTTGTTTGGAAACAAGGACCGTAACCGGTATGATTAATACGGGTATTTTTTCGGTTACTACATTTATATTTTTACAGCTTTTTTTAAAGGTTACCTTAAATTGAATACGACCAATATTAAAACCGGTTACTGAAATAAAAATTGCCGCTATCTTACACGTGCCGTCGGCATTAGTCAAAGGGCCCGCATCGCCTGTGTGTGTGTGTAACCGGTATTAAAACGGTAACCTAAATGAGGTAACATGTTTCTTCTTCTTGGTTACCCATATAGCGGTAACCTTAGTCGTAGAAGTAAACAAAATTATTCAATACCTGTACCGTAATTTATAAAGGTTTTCGGCCCCTGACTGGAAATAATATAGGATGAAATGGTTTGTGGTTCATCTAGTGTCTAACGTTGGTTTCCAACTAGAAAACCTAATTTAACACTGTCTAGTCTAGCTCTCAGGTACACACAAATATTGCAAAGACCATAAGCAATCGCTTAAGACGATAACACACACACAACACACACACACACATTATGTAATTATCTTTGGCCTCTGACCCTGACAGCAAGCAATAGATAAAATTTGACAAACTTTTCTGTGTCAATAATGGATACGAGGCTTTTGGCTAATCTGTAAAGTAGTTTTTTTTTTTTTGTAATGTGCGTTTAGTTTGTGCAGAATAAACACTTTTTCTTTCTTTTTTCTTTATAACACAAAGAAAGCATCAATAACCCATAAATCCATACAAAATCCATAAAACCGTACTATCAATGCACTTACGTACTATGTGAGCAGCTCTTATGAGTAAACAGCATAAAGATACACATCAGTTTATCTTCCTCGGTCGTTAAGAGCATCTCGGGACTCATAAAGTCGTAAAGACTAGCCAAGCGGAAAGGGATAATGGTCTCATAAGTAATGGGCATACAGTACATCAGTGTTGCACCGAAATCTAGCTAAAACATTTATGTTATGGGGCGCCGAAATGCCGGTCTGAAATAGAATTTGTAATAGGATTCTGCTGATTTGGTCTTGTCGTTCTAAATGCCTATGTGAAGCAGGGACCGAAAACTTTTATAAATAACGGTACAGGCATCGAATAATTTTGGTTACTTCTACGACTAGGGTTACCGCTATCTGGGTAACCAAGAAGAAGAAACATGTTACCTCATTTAGGTTACCATTACATACATACCGGTTACACACACATGTAAGACAGCACGTGTAAGATAGAGGTAATTTTTTTATTGCGGTAACCGGAATTAATACTAGTTGTGCTCAATTTAAGGTAACCTTTAAAAATACCTGTAAAATTATAAATGTTGTAACCGAAAAAATACCCGTACTGATGAAATCGGTTTCGGTCCCTGATGTGAAGTCAGGGTAATTAATAGTTTATCAAATTCACTACCAACTTAAACTGTCCGTATATTTGAATCGCTTCTGTCATTCTTTGACAGTTATATGAAATGGCTATAACACGGCAAATTGGCGTAGTGTGTCAATTTGATAAACAATTTAATGTCCCTGACCTTATTTACTTCAGTGTTGACATTTTCATGATATTCAGTGGGTGCTGTAGGCGTTTATTTAAGTGTCTGTAAAGACCTCGATCCCGTCTGAATGTAGGTATTTATGAGTCCGTTTCACAACTTGATTATTTTGGTTTCCGAGAAATTGTGTTTTAGTTTTATTCCTTTGTTTTTAGATGTCATGTCTAAAGCACAGGCCACTGGGAACGAAGCGAAATGAAGCTAAATTCGTTTAGCTTTCCTCCGCGGCTTTTCATACATCGGTTCACACCGCGTATTATGAACCCAGTGTGGCCAGCGCTGTCTAAAGCGCTGGCCACACTGGGCCACATTTTGACACCTAAAACTTTGCTTTATAAAATGATTCTTAAATATTTAATACCGTCATGCTTTGCTATTAAAACTTTTCCGTCTAAGTACTATGTAATTTTTTCCTTTACATATTTCTTGCATTCCTACGGCGGTGGCGAGCAGTCGTGCTGCTTAACTCTTGCCACCGCTATGCCACCACTATCTATTAAGTAGAAAAATAGTGGTTGTCGAGCAAAATGAAAGAAAAATAACGAATAAATATTGTATGTTAAAAACATTAAAAAACGGTTGAAGTTACATGAAACGCGTGCAAGTCAACGTTAAATATTGAAACGACAATCAAAATCATCTTACTTTAACTCTCTTGTTGCTTCTACCCATCGTTATCTGTCTTTTCCCCCACTGTGTGGGTCCGCTTCCAATCTAACCAGATGCAGCTGAATACCAGCATTTTATATGGAGCGACTGCCTATCTGACCTCCACAACCCAGTAACTGGTTAACACGATAACCCTCGTTGCTTCTACCTATAACATGATTGTAAAACGTTATAATCCTAAATTATTTATTTCTACTCGTATTAAACTACCGGAACCAAATTCACATAATTGCGATTTCAAATGAGCTTGAGGAGGCTTATCATATCAACTTGTAACCCGCTCAAATCCGTAATACAATTTTGAATTGGAGATTAAACTAAATCCGATGTGAAATTGGATTAGTTGTTTATTTTAGTAATCACTGTAATTAATTGATATAACATGCGGTGATTTACTGGTAAATTATTGAATGGGAGTGGGAATTAATCAATTCATGATGAGATAGGAAATATTAATAGCTACCTACATCATAAAGCTTCGTGCAGACCAGCGGGACGCGACACCGGTTATTGTTATACCGTCAAGTTTTCTTAGAAATTGTATTGTTCGAGTCGCGTCGCGCTGGTCTGCACGAAGCTTTACTGATGTAGTTCGTTATGGAGCATAGTCCTTATATGGTCGGACCAAGATTACGTCTGGATTTTAAAAGAGACGAGACCTCTCATTTGCTTCGGTCTTTGTTCTCAGAGTAGGAATAGGAAACACTGAACTCATCTAATTTTAAAACATCATTTATTTTTGTTGTGTAAAAGTTGAACACAATTTACAGAAATAAATTTAATTTCTCGTCATATAATATATAAGGTAGACATTATTACGTAAACGATACAGACTCGATCAAAAACTGAATTTCTTTTGTTTTTACAGGTATTTGCTGGCTGATGAACCGTCATGATTTTGGTAAGTTATTTAACAATGTTCTTCTTCTTTTTCGTGCGGTTAGTGCCTGGAGGCCAATTCTCGTACTTAAAAAACGTTCACATTCTAGGCGCAATCTGTCGAACTTGTCAAAAATGTTGGTAAATTGATTGTATTTTTGTCAGATTGCAAAAGAGACACGAATGCGATACGCGATATGCGATACGTTCTTAAAAATTATGGGAATTGTTAGTGTGCTGTTGTAGTTTTTTACCGCCCATGGGTGGACTTGGTTTCACACGCCGTCACGATGTATTTTTTTCACCGTTTTTTAAGCAAGTGATAATTATACAATACACACATGAATCCGAAAAGTCAGAGGTGCGTGCCTTGGGTTCGAACTCTTGACGTATGACTTGGCAGCCCGAAGGACACACCACTAGGCTATCATTGCTGTGTTATCGATTTATTTGTTGCTTCGATTAAAACGAAATCTTTGAGTGCAATAATCGAACATAATATTATTTTGACAGGTAAAGACCAAAAGTCTTTGGTAAATTGAAACTTTGGCATGGGTAGATTGTATTCATATATATGAATATTATTGCTGCCTAGATTATTTGAATTAGAAAGAAAGAAAGAAAAATAAGTTTATTTGTCACAGAAAATAAGAAAATGAAACACAATAGAGTTAAATACAATAACAATAACAACAACAACAGCGACAATTATAGTTCGGTTACTTAGTTTCGGTACTAAGTGCCAAGAAACAATTAGCCTTACAGCCTCATTTACATGGTGCGATTTAATTGCTTGTGGCATGTCATAAGTTACTTCAAGTAACTTATATATCTTTGTTTAGACGGTACAAGTAAATTCTTACTTCAGTTGTATTGTATGTGTGCCAGCGGCAAGTTACTTACATCGTGTAAATGCGGTTTAGTGTGTACCTACCTACTTACCATATTCAAAATCAAGATGCCTGCCTTATTTTTCTTGAGTATTGCGTATTTATTATTATACAGTTTCTCAGAGAACTGCTGAGTATGTTCTACTCCACTGCCTACATAGAAATCAGGCCTAACAAAACGTACGATGTTATCATTCCCACTAAAATGATAAGCCGTGATAAAACTCCAATTCGTCTTTTTCGCTGAACACAGACGTGCGCCATTTTATCCGGAATATGTTATATAGGAAATCTGTTCACGTAAACAAGGGTGCAACTGGTGATGTATCACCCCATATCATTCCGATTGCAGGGTAGACGGAGATTGATCTCCAAGATTTCTGCCTACCCTTTTCATTTCACCGCAATTGTTATAACTCTCCGTTTTCTCCCAATTTCAGTAATCAGTTTCATCATCTTTACATGTTACGCCAAAACAGCGCTTAAATACGAACCCTACTTAAATAGCCATAAAGGCTTTTATCCGTCAACGACTGCTTTTAATATTTGTAATCTAGAGTGTTTTTATAGACACCCGTAAGATAGAATAACCTACCATTTGTGGGGAATTGCGCACATTTTGTTAGTACAACATTTTTCTTTTTTCAATTTTTATGCTTAGAGCTATTTAGGTGGTCGTTATTCATGTAAATCGCCTGAAGATTATGTTTTTTATCTGCCTTTTGTTCTTGTAGATTACAAGACTGGTTTTTATCTATTTGAATTTGTTTTACAGATGTTTGTTCGTTACTTGGTAGCGTTTTTTATTTGTATTCACTTTGGCTGAGTAATAGAGAAAACATGGTTTAGGTAAACTGCAGGGTAATTGCGTGACCCAGATACAATGACAATCGATCCCAATGCCTTTTATTTTGACAGATCAGCCACGTTATTTGCGTTATGACATTTTTGAGCAGACAATATTTTCAAACCTATGAAGGTTTAGAGGTGTGAGGAACTGGGTGTAAAGTTCACTCATCCTCTATTGAAAAGGGAGGATCTTCCGACCAGACGGGTGCCGTGTCTGGCGGGCAACTGCCCGTCGATTGATGTCGGATAGTCTTTGATATGCCGTTCGCGCGGTAAACTCTAATTGCGCGATGCAGGATTTGTGTAAAGTCAGGTATTTGATGCTTAGTTCGCATGTAGCAATGTAGATGCCGCCACAAAGGAATTGATTAAGAATTTCCTTCAGAACCCTTTGATTCTGATTGAAAGTATTTGAAACAATTAGGCTGCAGATTTATTTTACGAAATCAAGCAGAATAAATGATAGCTGTTTTCAAATTAATTATATACCTACTTAGCTATGGTGACCTATCTGATTGAATTAATAATAGGTACGTCTGCAGTTACTTTCCTATAATTCCATATTTTTATAGGTCTGTTGCTACACGTATTGATGAATGCCTTACATTTTCCGCTCATATTAATATTAAGGGCTGTCCGCCTCGGATATTTCCGTCCAGTCCATTACATCGCCGAAATCCCTAAATTCATTCATCATCAAAATTCCTCAAATAACAGATATTCAAGCCAGGCGTGTCGGTACATAACCATGATTTTAATTAAATCCCGGTCTTCTAAAACCTTCCTTACTTTTATTGTTTTTTAAACTAGGTATTCATTGAAAATCTCAACGGACGACAAAAATAGAGTATGCAAACAAATAAATTTTAATTAAAGCCCAAATTGCTCCGGTGTTCAGTCCCCCCATTGTTTTTCCTTTGCCTCGATCAATCTCGTCCAGTCTTTAACACAATTCCGAAGTGAATTTTAATATCTCACTCGCTACGGTTCTTAATTAAATGTGCCCCTTTAACGTTTATTTTAATTTGCTGAAACGAGTTTGTTTGGATTATTAAATTAAGAGGGTTCTTGGTTATGGGATTTTAAGGTCAATATTGGGTTAAGAGTGCGTGATAACGCCACCATTTGCAAAATACGAAATCATAATTGTTAAGTTTATTTATGAGACCTTCTTCATCTTCAACCCTTCTCATCATTAGCAGTTTGATTACTGTCTCTCATTATGGCAGAGCAAGATCTTTTTACGTAGGTTTTGGCTATAAGGGTACCTCTCCTCTTATAGCCCTTCTCATCATTAGCAGTCAAAATTTATACAGATCGAAGAGATGTATTTACTTTAAGGATACCTCTCATCTGAAATCCTTCTTGTTTGTAAAAATACCTAAGTCCAAAGTATAATATTGGAAAAATATCGTTAAAACCGTCACATCAATAAAAAAATTATCGAATCCTGTGGTAACTGAAAGCGTATTTCTTTAGCGTTTCTAGGTTAGCCCGGTCACTACTTCCACACCAATGGATAAGCTATGTTTTCTTTCAAGCTGTATCAATAAAAGTATCGATACCACCGGGAATACATCTCTCTTTATGAGCGAAAACAAACTATAAATAAAGCCCCCGACTTCATGTGTTTTGTATTTCATCATTTTTAAAGAAAGAACAATTGTTTTACTGTCACAGAGACATGTGCATATAAGAAGATAAGTTTAAGTTTTTCTCAAACTATTTAAAATATATCCAGGGTGAAAAGTAACCCATGTCCTTTTACGGCCGAACCCATTAACCTACTGTCAGTAAAAGACAGGTCTATTGATGATAAACAGTATAATTCTATCTGTCACTGTGTCATATTCCATAGGATTCCAAGTCTCTGTCAGATCATTGGGACCTTAAAACCATATATAGGTTTTCTATCTTCAGTATGCCAAAATTTGTGATAGATAGGTTATTGCCTATCCATGGTATCCATGCGTCATGTTCGTGAACGGGGCCGTCAGTAGGGACTGGTCATCTCTTAGCTTCCATGGCTTATTTTAATGTATTTTAATTTTTGAATTTGTTTATTATCTTTTCATTGCGGACGCTTTTAAAGTGCACGTCTTTCTAAATTGTTCTCACATGTATAATTTAAACGTGAATGATGTAACCAATATTTTGTAAGAATATTTTGATTTAAAAGAGTGTCCGTGGAGTTTCTTGCCCGTTCGTCTCCATAGGAACCTACTACGCTTTGGAATGGGCAACTAGCTTCATCTTTCTGACTGACTGACCCCTTGACAATTTAAAATTGCATGTAATTGGTTTATTTGAAATAAATGCTTTGAGTTTGAGTTTGATTGGCAGGTATTGGGTTCGGCCGTTAGTCCCATGCTGGCTACTTATCTGTGAAATTTCTTATCAATAGTTTTAGTGGTTTCGTGAAAAGGTAACAGACAGACAGAGTTACTTTCGCATATTGTAATAGTATTGATTATTAGAACAAAGGATGTGGTCGATGTCGGTTGAGCATGATTCCAATAATCGAGAGAGAAGCGAATATCCAGTCTTTGTTGTTCCGTGGCGAAGTAATTATAAGATGGTCTGTTAATTGTGCCAAGTTTTTCGCTTGTTAAGGAAAAAGCGATCGAGTACGTCTTGAGGTCTTTGAGTAAAACGATATTTGATATTTTCAGATCATTCTCAACCTAAATGATGAGTTGTTTACGATTTTGTGGAAGATTTCTATCTTTGTATTATGATTTTGCTTATATTTTGATCTTTTTAAGATAAATCAGGTTCGATCAGAATATTTGATGGCGGAGTAGTAAATTTTGAGAGGCTGACTTCGCCCTTTTGTGTGTTAAGAAGTTATGAAACAATGATTTTAATTTTCTATAACAGTATTGTAAAACCATTTTAGCAGTATCCATGATGGACCACACAGTAATTTTTGAATTCAGGGAAGCTTCAGCAAGTCATTCCTAAAACAACAGCAAAAATATTACTGTTATTGTTGTTCATTTCAGTGGACTCGATTTTGAAATAAATTGTATACAACTTCGTTCGCGTAGAAGTCGTAAGACATCACAATATCTATATATGTATATAGGTACTAATATAATAGAGTGCCTGAGACGCGCGGGATGGTATCTCATCGATGTCAACATAGGCATGCACAGTTTGGCTCTTCTCGGTAATGGTTGGTTTTCGTCGGGTGGCCGCTATTGGCCCCCGACTTACCGCATCGCATCGTCCGCACGTTTCGTTACTTAGTTTTCGCTTAGCGTCTTTCTGACAATTTTTGATGATGATGATTACCAAATTTATAAAATGTTGGACTATGTACTGTTGTATTTATATTGTGTTAATTTCATGAGAAGTAAATAATACCTTTGCCGGCAATGACACAAAAGCAGGATGTTCGCGGCAATAGAGCGGAAATTTTGCATTGTCCTCCATACAACATGTTGGACAGTGGAAGGATTCTGCAAAACATAGGAAGAATACTGAAATAAACTTTTATAAAAAACTAGATTTTGCTCGCGTGGAGGTCAGAATACAGAAACCTTAATATTAAAAACCTCCATAAAAAAATACTTTTCGATGCCAAATTTCATGTTAATCGGTCATATGGTAATAGATGAGGTTTGAAGAAGAATCTAGGGATTGATTGCAATGAATCATAAATGGAGATATGAAATTTAGGCAATATCTAAACTGCGTCTCTATATGTACGTACTATACCCAATATAATATAACATAAAAAAATCTAAAAATAAAACAGTGCTCATTTATTCTGTAAATAAAATCATCTTAAAATGCAAATAACAACCAAAAAACATAATAAGCGAATAAATAACCATTATTTTAATAAACTAAAATCAATGTCTTATTTAATTACAAACAATGTTCTTCAATTATCATATCGGAAGCTTTTCGTGCAATCATCATGACTGAAGCTTGAATCACTGCGTGTACATTAATCGGCATAACACTGGCATCAGCCACACGTAACCCTTTAACTCCAAGTACTCGCAGCTTGGAATCCAACACCGTACCCATAGCGCAAGTACCAACATAATAATGTGATGTATCTGATGTCCCCAATGTATGACATCTCCAATATTCTATAGTCCCTCTTTCCAAACCTTCACACCACTCCATGTGTGGATCAACAAACTCAGCTTCCATCTTTTTGAAATATGTCGTGTTCAGAATACGGTTAAAATCTGCTAAATAATTAGCATGTTTCTTTATGTCTATACTTTTAGAATAATAACCCGGATAGATCAATGGAGGGTCATTAGGATTTTTACTTTGCAAAAGAATCTCTCCTCTCGATTCGGGGTTTAGATATGTGATAAACACCATTAATGCTTCTTTATTATCAATGCATTTGGCTAAATTGTTACAGAATTTTTCGTCGTAGTTGAAATAAAATGCACATAGACCGAAAAATGTGAGGCTGTCGCCAATGCGAACGACAATTGCTTCATAGTCAGGGTAACTCTGACACTTATTAAGAGCTACATACCCGTCGAATAAAACTAACGGGTGTTTATGGGGATCTTCAGGATTACAGGTAAGTGGAGCTTTTGTCATTTTATAAAATAAAAGACTGTTCACATGATCTTGAAAATTCTTTCCCACGGGTAAGTTAGATACGACTTTGATACCTTTGTTATGTAAGTGGTCTTTTGGACCTACTCCCGAAAGCATAAGTAGCTGTGGTGACTTAATGGCCCCAGCTGTTACTATAATTTCCTTGGTTGCTTTCAACGTCAGTTTTCTATTATCTCCTGTCAACACTTCTACTCCAATAGCAGTCTTGTTATCATCAAATATTATTTTAGTTGCTAATGTGTTCAACATGAGATGTAACTTCTTGTTCTTTTTGAGAGGACTCAAGAATTTCTTGGCCGTACTTTGGCGTATATTGCAACCTAAATTTAACATAACATCGGTGAATCCTAGTGGATGCTTCGGGTTTATATCCCGATGATATTCATAACCTAGTTCTTCTATAGCATCAAAATAGTCTCTATTTATTTTATCATATTGTTTCTGTATTAGAATTTTTCCTTTAGTTCCGTAACAATGTGTTTCATTAGATTCAAGGATATCTGCATCAATGAGCTTTTCGTTCTTTTGGAATAATGGTAAAACTGATTTCCATGACCAGGAGGTGTCGTTAGTAATGGTTGCCCACTCATTATAATCGTGAGGGTATCCTCTTACATAGCCGAAATAGTTTAAAGAACCAGAACCACCCAACATTTTACCTTGCGACATATGAATAACATTGTCCGTATGATACTCTGCATGTGTCAAGCCTCCACAAGATGATGTGAAGTTCCAATCATACTTCGTTTTTTTCATAAAAAGAAGTAACCCAGCCATCTGAAAATTAAACCATACAATAATTTCGGTTGATAAAAGTGCTGTTATTTATGACGTTACTCTCTCAAGGGGCTCTACTACTATATTTTTATCTTAAATTTACCCATTAATCGATTTAAAAGCTGTATTAAAACCAAACTTTGTAAAAAGGGTACTATAAAATTTCAGATTATTTGGAAGATAAAAAGGCTTGGGATTGAGCTGCTCGCTCTGCTAAGCCTTGTCATAAAACAATAAAACTTTACATTTTAATTAATATGTAAAATCATCAAAATATAAAAGTTTTGTATACGCTTTTTTTGTAGTTTTATGACATTGTTGAAATGACATACAAAATGACATGATTACTGTGTAAAGCATTATGTTTTTATGATGGTCTGGCAGTTTGAGTAGTTGATGCGTCCTACCCAAATGTCCTATCTTTGGTATTTTTCGTCGAGTTGAGCTCCTTATATTCTGAGTAGAACTCCACGATTACTGACTAATGCTTGCACTGACTGGACTGGTCCACTCAAATCTGTGTGGTTCTTTCCTCAAAAGCCCATTTCAGACACTAATCTACATGGTTCTCATATGGCCTGACCAAGATTATGTCTGGACTTTAAAAGAGACTGCGACCTCTGAGTTTGTTTCGGCTTTTCTTCTCAGTGTAGTCAGATAGGAAACGCCGACCTCATCTAGCTTATTTTAATATGACGTTTAAAAGTGATTCCGATGTCCTATTCACAGACCAAACAATTTAATTTAATTTTAATACTCACATCAGATTCTATGGGTGGAACAGGTCCAGCTTCAATAAGCAATACTGTGGCATTCCTTTCCACAAGTCTACTGGCTATCAGACATCCTGCCGTCCCACCACCCACTACTATGAAATCAAACTTCGCTCCATCTGAAAAATAAAATATTTTTGGATCAGTTACATTCGTGTCCTTGTTGACCTTACGTCTTTTGTTTCTTGTGCTAATAAATTCATTAAAAGATTTAGGACTCGTTTCACAGTATCTGATAGGCAGTTTCTACCAGAAGAATTCTAATAATGTACAGATATTTTTTTATTGTGTTTGCCCGGTAATTTTATATTCAGGAACTTACCTTGAACACAAGCGGGCTTCGGCCATTGATATGTAGTAAGGTTTAGAATGGTCAGCATCTGTAAAATACCCTCAACCTTTTTAAAGTAAGAAATTGTGTTGCTGGAATCCATCATGGGTAAACAACGTTTCCTGGTTTTATTTCTACACAAGTATGTAATAACAAATTGTAATATTTGATCTATCTTTGTAAGGTTTTGGCTCGTAAAACTGTTTCCGGTAGTCCAAATTCTACATGTTTGCACGTGTTACATAAAATGTAGGAACTGAAACCATTTTCACGTGTCTTTAATTATATTGGAACCAAAATGCTTAGAAAAGCAATTGCATTTTATTTTATTAGGCTGTTTATCAATTCTAATTGGATAATGATGCAAAGAAGTCTAATAAACAATGATAATGTTGAATAAGAACGTTGAAATTTTATAGCTCAGTTATTTGTTGACTCCGGTTATACATACGAAAACTGAAAAAAATTACAAAGATTATCTTGTTTTTACCATTTTAGTTGACGTATTTTTATGTTATATAAAGCAATTTAAAATAAAAATGTTATTTTCTTTCGAACGAAATTCGTATACTGGTTTCAAAATACCTACTTAGTACGAACCCAGTAGATAAGCAGCTAACTAGCGACAACTAATTAAAAGTCAAATCGTTTCTTTTTAAATCAATAGAAATGTCACTTATTTGGGAAATGAGAAATATTTTACGTTTGCAGTTAGTATTTCCCAACAAAAAACAATTACTAGAGATATCTGTATATATTTATTCAACCAGAACGACGTAAACCCAATTACATGAAATACATAATAATGAAACTTATCCTATAATAGGTATGCATTACGAATAATGACAAACACATTATAGCAACATAATAATTAAAATATATTATTATTAATTAAATTCTTTCACTCAGTCTTCTCACTAATTGCCAGTCATTCCAACAGTGTCACCTTCCATTGATCAGTGAATAGATCCAATCCAGCAGTGCTTTTCTGTAACCATCTCACCGTGAAAACTTAGGTGAAGTGAGCGTGGAGTGAGCTGTCATTCCACAGGGATTGACGCTATTGACAGCTCACTTCACCCAAGTTTTCACGGTGAGATGTTTACAGAATAGCATGGCAAGACTAGATTCAAGGAACGCGTTGAATTTGTTCAGCATTCGCGGAATTGCTCGCGAGATAACTCTTGAACAAGGTAACATCATCAACATTCTCTTGCTTTTATCCCGCATGGTATTTTTTTCCGACTACGGCGAAGTAAAAAGAAGGGTTATGCTTTTTACCGGTATGTATGTATGTATGTTCATCTGTTACCTCGTAACTTCTAAACTACTCATACAAAAACGTATTTTTTCGGCGTTTTTTTGCTCCATCTTAATACGGTACGGAACCTTTCGTGTCGCACACGACTCGCACTTGGCCGGGTCTTAGAACAGATTTTTTTTTGTGTTGTCACAGAAACAGGTGCATATAAAAAGGTAAGTTTAAGTTTTTCTCGAATTGTAGCAGTCCTCCCGAGCGCCTCCCGAGCTTATTTCGGCCTTGGCAGCCAATCCTTCGGCGCGGAAGATATTATAGACCACAGGTGTATGTGCGCAGACATAGGTGTACTTTCACTTCCCTCACTCTTCCCTCAATCGGCTCGTAATCCGAGACGATTGGAGAGAGATCAGGCGCAGTACCAACGGCTTAACGTGCATTCTGAGGCACGGGGGTATCACACCGCCAACTTCCAAACTCCGGATTGTTTCTAAGGAATTCCTAATTGAAAAACCCAATAACACTTTGCCCGACCTGGGAATCGAACCCAGGACCCCAGGCGCTTGCTATCACGAGACCAACAGGCTCGAATTGTACAAATATCCAGGATAAAAAGTATCAATATCCTTCTCCAGATCCCAGGCTACCTTTCTGTGAAATTTCATAACGATTGTTTTACTGGTTTATGCATATAAAGGTAACAGACAGACAAACTAAGGGTCTGCGCAGACTGGGGATGGGATGGCTGAGGATTTTAAATTTATCAATTGAATTTAATACTTATTTATTCGAAATAAGGTATATATTTCAATGCTCGGTGATCGACCATCGCAGCGCAATTTTCACTGGAGCATCGAAGAGCACGCTGGAGGATACCGCGGCGGGGGGCGGCGGTATGCCCCGGTATGCGCTGGAGTCTGCCAGTCTACCACACTCTTTCAAAAGCAAATGTTCGACAGCTTACTCGCTAGTAGAATATTCAAATCCTAGCTCGCTGTAGCTACTCGGTGGATGCTCCGGTAATCCGGCGGACGCTCGCGGCATCGCAGAGGACTTTTCTTGTCAGTGTGCGCTGGCGGATAGAGGAATCTTCCTCGATACTCTCCCCTGTCGTCCACCTGAGTGCGCAGGCCCTTACTTTATTTTTTATTTTATTTATAATGTTTATAACATGGATTATAAGAACAAAGGAGGCGGCGAATGTCGGTTAGTGCTTAGTTCGAAACGAGAATCAAGCCTTTGTTTTTTTATAGCAAAGTAATTATAAGATGGTCTGTTAATTGTGGCAAGCTTTTATACAAGAATCGTTCTCATAATATCAAGCTTTTCGCTTGTTATGTAAAAAGCGGTCGAGTAGTTAAGTCTGAAGGTCTTTGAGTAAAACGATATCGAGTCTTATGCGGGTGAAACCGCGAGGCGCAGCTAGTTATCTATAAGACCAGGTTTCCTCACGATGTTCTTCCTTCACCGATGTCTGAGGTAAACTCAGAAAGTTATAAATATTTATTGTGTTCAATTTATTAGAAGTCAATAATACAAAGACCGTCAACGAGACAAAAGCAATACGTTCGCGGCTATAATGCGGAAATTTTTCATTGTCCTCATACAATATGTTGGAAACCTAACAGGATTCTGCAAAAAACAGGAGGAAGAATGAAGAAAGCTTTTCTACCTTTTGCCCGTGGGTTTGCCCGCGTGGAGGTAATAAAAAAAACGTATTATATTAACCTTCTTCTTCAAAATACATGCAAACTTTCATGGTAATCGGTCAAACGTAGTGGGATTTTATCAATTTCATACCAACATCCATTTTTATATACGACAGAATGTTTTGAGGCAACTGTTTTAAATAATATTTGTGACTTTTGGTAAGATACCTAGGGTGTGATTGCAATGAAACATAAAAGAGATAAGAAAATTAGGCAAAATCTAAATGTAAAATCCAAGATGTTTTCCCGTAAACTGGGTAACCCAAAGTTCACCTAACACTAAAGAATCAAAAAATAAATCAAGGAAACAGTGCACATTTATTAAATAAATAAAAAAAATCTTGAAATGGAATTATCATTTACACAAAAAAACATAATAAGCGAATAATACATGATAAGCGAATGCGACTGTAGTACGGGTTGTAGTAGTTAACACCGTACACTGATTTGTCGTGAAGGTTTGTAAGTTCAGTCAGTATAGAGAAACACGTCCCCTTATGATGCAATAAGTAGTTGAGTTTATTTATGTTAAGAGTACCTGGGTAACAGTACTAGAGTGAAAGGCGATTATTGTTCGGCAGTTGTTAATAGCTAAACAATTATAAGTTCACTATATTTAAATTCGTTACTCATGTTACGTAATTATGCTAAATTATGACGCGCATCGTTGACCTAAAGTAGGTTACAGAGTAAACAGAAAAATGTACGGCGATGTGACCGTACAGCGATAAACAATAATTATTAAAAAAAACTCAAAACAATGTGTTTTGCAATTATAAACTATGTTCTTCAATTATCATATCGGAAGCTTTTCGTGCAATCATCATGACTGAAGCTAGAATCAATGCGTGTACATTAATCGGCATAACACTGGCATCAGCCACACGTAACCTATTAACTCCGTGTACTCGAAGCCTTGAATCTAACACCGTACCCATAGCGCAAGTACCGACAAAATAATGTGATGTATCTGATGTCCCCAATGTATAACATCTCCAATATTCCGTAGTCCCTCTTTCCAAACCTTCACACGACTTCATTTGTGGATCAACAAACTCAGCTTTCATCCTTTTGAAATATGTCGTGTTCAGAATACGATTAAAATCTGCTAAATAACTAGCATGTTTCTTTATGTCTATACTTTTAGTGTAATAACCCGGATAGATCAATGGATGGTCATTAGCATTGTTACTTTGCAACAGAATCTCTCCTCTCGACTCAGGGTTAAAATATGTGATAGCTACCATGAATACTTCTTTATTATCAAGGCCTTTGGCTAAAGTGTTACAGAATGTTTTGTCAAAGCTGAAGTAAAATGCACATAGTCCTAAAAATGAGAGCCTGTCGCCAATGTGAATGCCAACTGTTTCATAATCAGGGTAGCTCTGAGACTTATTAAGAGCTACATACCCGTCGAATACAACGAACGGATATTTATGAGGATCTTCAAGATTACTGGTAAGTGGAGCTTTTGTCATTTTATAAAATAAAAAGCCGTTCACATGATCTTGAAAATTCTTTCCCACAGGTAAGTTAGATACCACTTTGATACTTTTGTTAAGTAAGTGTTGTTTTGGACCTATTCCCGAAAGCATAAGTAGCTGTGGTGACTTAATGGCTCCAGCTGTTACTATAACTTCCTTGGTTGCTTTCAATGTCAGTTTTCTATTATCTTCTGTTAACACTTCTACTCCAATAGCATTCTTGTTATCATCAAATATTATTTTTGTTGCTAATGTATTCAGCATGAGGTGTAACTTCTTGTTATTTTTGAGAGGACTCAAGAATGTTTTTGCTGTATTTTGGCGCATATCGTCACCTATATTGAACATAAAATTAGTGAATCCTAGTGGATGCTTTGGGTTTATATCCAGATGATATTCATAACCTATTTCTTCTAAAGCGTCAAAATAGTCTCTGTTTATTTTATAATATTGTTTCTGTATTTGAATTTTTCCTTTAGTTCCGTAAAAATGTGTTTCATTAGATACAAGGATTTTTTCATCAATGAGCTTTTCGTTCTTACGGAATAATTTTAAAGCTGATTTCCATGACCAAGAGGTGTCGTTAGTAATGGTTGCCCACTCATTATAATCGTGAGGGTATCCTCTTACATAGGCGAGGTAGTTTAAAGAACTAGAACCACCCAACACTTTACCTTGTGACAGATGAATAACATTGTCCGTATGATACTCTGTATTCAAGCCTTCACAAGTTGTTGTGAAGTTCCAATCATACTTCGTTTTCTTCATATATAGAAATAATCCTGCCATCTGAAATTAAACCAAACAATAATTATTGTGGTTGATTAAATTGCCATTAGATGCTCTACTGCTATCAACTACACTCGGCGTCACAAAAATCGCACCTCTTCGAAAATAAGTTTAAAACATGTCCCGCCAGTAACGAATACATTAAACCTTATTAATATTGGTATCAATTGAAAGTATGTTTAACGACCTTTAAATTAACAACAGTTAGAATTCCTAAACACAACAGATCTCATTAGCACGTAACGTTAAAAAAAATGTTGTCAAAATACGCATTACAACGGCCACTAATTGCACCTCCCTACAAGGGTATAAAACGGGCGACCCGGGTTAAATGTGAGTCATTCGCTATTCAACCTTTAAAGTGAACACGCACGTGAACAGCTACAGCAAGAAAAATACCCCAGAAGATGGATACCACTGCAGATGAAGCCGCTCAAGTCATTGCACTACTGCAATCAGGGATGCGGCAATGTGATGTTGCTCGGCAACTGAACTTGAGTCGTTTTGCCGTTCGACGAGTGTTCCAACGCTTCCAAGAGACTGGTGGCTATATCCGAAGACGTGGATCTGGAAGACAACGGTGCACATCCGAAAGAGACGATCGCTTCATTGTTTCGACGTCTTTACGTAATCGGTTCTCCAATGCTGTTGAGCTGCAACAACAACTGCGATCAGCTCGCAGAACTTCTGTAAGCGTCTCCACGATTAGAAGAAGAATGCGGGAGAAGAAAATTGCAGCTCATAGGGCTGCTACAGGGCCAAAATTAACTGCACAGCATAGGAGAGACCGGTTGCAATTTGCCCGTGACCATGTGGATTGGACAATAGACCAATGGAGGGCTGTGCTCTTCTCGGATGAGACGAGGGTGTGTCTTTTCTGCAACGACAGGCGTCGAAGAGTGTATAGGAGGCAAGGGGAACGATTCGCGCAAGCCTGTATTCAAGAGACAGTGGAATACGGGGGTGGCTCGTGCATGTTCTGGGGCGGCATGTCAATCGAGGGTAAAACGAACCTTGTGTGCGTTTCTCGGGCTGGAAGTGCTCGCGGGCAAGGGTCGCTGACTGCTGCTCGGTACATAACAGAGATCTTAGAGGAGCAGGTTGTCCCTTATGCTGGTTTTGTTGGCAGTGGGTTCACGTTAATGCACGATAACGCCCGCTGTCACACCGCTTTAATTGTAAGAGACTACCTGCAAGAAGTTGGAATCCCTGTTATGCGCTGGCCGGCGCGAAGTCCAGACCTGAACCCTATTGAGCATCTTTGGGATGAACTGAAACGGCGAGTACGGGCACGTGATCCTGCCCCTACCACTCTCCAAGACCTCCAAGATGCCGTCGTTGCAGAATGGGACAACATTCCTCAAGAGACTGTTGTCACATTAATTCGGTCCATGAGAGGACGCATGGAAGCAGTCATCAGGGCTAGAGGGGGTAACACTAGGTTTTAAGTTGTTTTTAAGGACTTCTTTGTAATTTTTGCTGATAAAATAAAATTTAACTTTTTAATCATTTGCATTTGCTTGCTTTTTTTTTATTCCCTGGTAAACAAAAAACCAAATCCATTGATTTATTCTGAAATTTAAATGAATTGCCTTTCCAATGATACCTTACAGTCATATGTCTACCATTGATTAATAGGGTTAAAATGACTTTGAAGGGAATTCTTAAAGAGGTGCGATTTTTGTGACGCCGAGTGTAGTACCAGTCTTAACAAGGGGTACCGTGTTAAGCAGTAACTGAAATGTGGAGGATCAGATAGATAGTCCATCTTTGTAAAATACTGGTAGGTATCAAGCTACATCCGGTTAGACTGAGAGCCGAGCCCAGCATAGTTGGGAAAAGGCTGGGCAGATTAATTGAACTCTACTGCAATATTTTTATCTTTAATACTCACGTCAGATTCTATGGGTGGTACAGTTCCAGCTTCAATAAGCAGTACTCTGGCATTCCTTTCCACAAGTCTACTTGCTATGAGACACCCTGCCGTCCCACCACCCACTACTATGAAATCAAACTTCGCTCCATCTAACAAGAACAAGATATTTTTGGATCAGTTGCATCCGTGTCCTTGCTTGACCTTACGTGTTTTGTTTCTTGTGATGAATAAATTCATAATATAAAGATTTAGGACTTGCTTTATAGTGTTCGATAGGCGGTTTCTATCAGAACAATAAAAAAATGAGAATATTAAAAAAACAAAAAATGGTCCGGTATGTTGGCAAGACGTTGTCTGTAGGTAGTGTGAAGGTTTTAAATGTTTAAGAAATTTTAGATTCAGTAACTCACCTTGAACACGAAAGGGTTCCGGCCATTGATATGTAGTAAGATTAAGAATGGTCAGCATCTTCAAAATACCCTCAACCTTTTTAAAATAAGTAATTGCGTCACCAGAATCCATGATGAGTATACAAGGTTGTCCAGTTTTATATGTAATAACAAAATTGTAGAATTGTATTTATCTTTGTAAGTATGGTAGTCTAAATTCTACATACATGTTTGTAATAAATATATCGTAAATAATAAAAATATGTAACATGTAACACAAAATATAAGAACTGATACAATTTTAACGTGTCTTTTATTATAATGGAACCAAAAAAATTGTTTGTGTTTTTTTACAATACAAATACATTTTCTTTTATAGGCGGTTCATTAGTTTTTCTTATTGAAAAATGATAAACAGAAGCCTAATTGGACAATGATAACAACCGAAAAAAATCGACATTGATATATTGTTTACATCTTTTTAGTTGCCGTTTTTAAGGTTTCGTACCTAAAATGGGAAAAATGGAACCCTTATAGGATCTCTTCGTTGTCCGTGTATATCGATGTCTGGCAGTCTGTCAAGACCCTTTTTCTCAGGAACGCCTGCAGGTATTTTGCAATGCTGTTGAAATGTATACCAAATACGTCTAAGGTTTGTTGGAAATCTAAAAAAATCTAGCTTTTAAGTCAACGCAATTAAAACATATGGCCATTTATGTATGCGACTTAATTTGATACTCGCAATTAAATCAAAACCTACAGGGTACTTCCCGTTGACCTAGGTCCTAGAATCATGAAATTTGGCAAGCCGTAAGGTCTCACAGCACAAGTAAAGAAAAATGTCGAAAAATCATTAATTTGTAGTTTCATCACATTTTTTTTTGCGATTTAAAAGTTAACTTTTGCAGTTGGAGAATTAACCGTGGTGTATATCGATGTATGGAAGAACATATTTTTCAACTACAACGTTAAGCCCAGGTACGCACGGGCGATTTTTTCCCGTGTCGAATGTTTTTCGTGCCTACAACGGTCTGCTTAGCGCTGAGAGTTGAAAATTCAACAGGATGTTTTTTCAACGCGCTGGGACGAGAGTGCGTCCCAGCGGGTTGGATTCTCAACGCTCGGCTCAACACCGGGAGATGAAAATCCACTGCGTGATAAAATCCCGCTGGGATATTTTTACGTCTGTGCGTACGTGCTGTTTGCTTTTGGGATAAATTCATCCCAACTACGGAACCCTTCATTGTGTGTGGTCCAACACGCACTACGCCGGTTTTTTTAATTAAAATGAACGCAATGTATAATGCAAAATGTTATTTTCCTTTGCCAATTACTTAATTGGCGAACGAAATTAGTTTACTGGTTTCAGACTACTTAGTTTGAAACCAGTTGATAAGCATCAAGTCAAATCGTTTTTTTTATTTAATTCAATAGCAATGTCACTAATTATACAACTGAGACATATTTTACGTTTGCACTTAGCATTCCCAACAAATAACCAAAATCAAGAGATAAATTTATGTTTTTACTTATTCAACCAGAATGACATAATGGTAGTTTAGGAAACTGTTGCATAATGAGGGGTATTAAAAAACGAGTGTGTAAAAAATAGTATCACACGAGTGTTTTAATACCTAGTTATGTGTAGTTTCATACTTATCTACTCTCATACATAAGGATTGAACCTACTAAATAAAAGATCAAAGTTAAAGATCAAGAATAAAAAAATCCCACGAAATTTAGTACAACTTCACGTATGAAGGGCGCCTGCACCCAGCACATCACCGCGCATGCGCTAGAGCGGTGCTGAGCTGCAGTCCCGCGCTAACGTTCCATAGTTGATGAAAATTCCACGGTTATATTAACTTCTTGGATTTGTCTTGTATCGTTATACTCGTAGAAAAAAAATAGTATATTATGCAATTAGTGAATAAAGGACGGATTTAAAGCGAGGGCCATAGATGAATCACGAGCAAGTGATGGATTCTAACGACTGAATCACGAGCGTAGCGAACTATTCAAGAGTAAGAATCCTGAACGACGCGAGGGATTCATGGCCCTCGATATAAATCCGTTTTATTCATGAGTTGCATAATATACTCAGTTACTCAAAAATTTTCAGTTAAATGCTTAATATTTCGCAAACGGATCCCTAAATCCAAAAATGGTTTTCACAAACTCACAATATTTTTGAATGACCTATCCAACAATACCCCATACCACGGGGTAGATGAAAAAAAATATATCCCCACTTTACGTGTAGGGGAGGTACCTCAAAAAAAAAATAATATGTATACATATGCCAAATTAAAGAAAAACTATAAGGGTTCCTTTTTTACTACGGAACCCTAAAAAGGAAGGTTAAATTAATTAAAATGTACATTACAATTGAAACAATTACTAAAATTAAGAGTAATTTTCTTATTATTGTTATTAGGATGGTCAACTTGTGAAGCGCTATATATTTCCTGTGTATCGAGTATTTTTTCGCAAGGAGGTTGTATAGCATTTAGATGGAGGTCGAATATATTGGTGTATTCTAAATTCGAACACAAAAATAGTGATTAAAAGAGCTTTTTATTCACAGTTTTCAGTGAATAAAATAAGCTTTTTAGAGGAGGAATGGTATAAATGTTTTGTAGCATTATTTTGTTAGAAAAATGGCGCTATAATATGAATCTATTTTTAAATTTCGGTATTGTGTTTATAAAGTATGTCAATATAAACTCGTTTTGAAGTTTATAATTCGAGTATTACGATATGAGAGTCGATAAAATCTATTACACGAGATACACAATAATGATACATAACATAAATTATGCATTACAAATTGTGACTAACACCATTATAGCAGCATAATTAAAATAAATGATTTATTTCGATCCCTTCATTCAATTTTCTCGCAAATCGCTTGACATTCCAACAGATTCCTCTAAATGAACTAAAATACCGCCAAATTATTTAAGTTTCAATAAATTATTATTTATTATTTTAGTATTGAAATTTTTAATAAATGGGTAATCCTAGTTTTTTTAATAAAATTTATTAAATCACTAATAAATATATAAAATATTATTAAATTTAGCAGTATAATATATATTTAAAAATTCTCTATTCTCCTAATGATACGCTTGCTTACATTCACTTATATGAATACAAACATTATATTATGCGTAGGAATAAGGTTAATTTTCCTATGAAACGTACTTTACTAAGCAAAGTTGATCGTGACGATAGGTAGTGGTGGAGTTAAATTAAATTGAGTGGACTGTTCAACGTGTATAATTAATGCAACAAGTGAAATTACAAACGGTGATGTTGGTTAAAATGCAAACAAGAAAATATATACGTTAAAAAAACGCACAAGCGCAGCCGACTGGTGTGACGCGGGGGCTCGCGAACGGCTATGCGGCCGGCTGACTTGCCACTGTCCTCGCACCCCTCAATCACTGTCGCCAGCGCGCAGCGATGTTGAGAGGAATTTGTCAAAATGCGATCTCTGACATTTGTCCGTAAGATGGCTTGAGTATGTTTACTTAATAAGAAAGAAAGAAAAATATTTTATTTGGAACACGCACAGGAAATAACAATAAAAAATAAAAGAATTGTAAAAAAAAACATGATAATAATATGCGATTACGATAAACAATAATTATTTGAATAAATTCAAACCAAAGTATTTTTCCGTTTCAATCCATGTTCTTCAATTATCATATCAGAAGCTTTTCGCGCAATCATCATGACTGAAGCTTGAATCATTCCGTGTATATTATTTGGCATAACACTGGCATCAGCCACACGTAACCCCTTGACTCCATACACTCGAAGCTTTGAATCTAAAACCGTTCCCATAGCGCAAGTACCAACAAAATAATGTGACGTATCTGATGTCCCCAATGTATGACATCTCCAGTATTCCGTAGTCCCTCTTTTCAAACCTTCACACGCCTTCATTTTTGGATCTACAAATTCAGCTTCCATCCTTTTGAAGAATGTCGTGTTCACAATACGGTTAAAATCTGCTAAATAACTAGCATGTTTCTTGATGTCTATACTTTTAGTATAATAACCTGGAAATATCAATGGATAGTCATTTGGATTTTTACTCTGTAGCAGAATCTCTCCCCTCGATTCAGGGTTTAGGTATGTGATAAACACCATGAATACTTCTTTATTATCAAGACCTTTGCTTAAAGTGTTACATAATTTTTCATCGTAGCTGAAGTAAAATGCACATAGTCCCAAAAATGTTATGCTATCGCCAAAGTGAACGCCAATCGTTTGATAATCAGGATAGCACTGAGATTTGTTAAGAGCTACATAGCCATCGAATATAACATATGGATACTTATGAGGATCTCCAAGATTACTTGCAAGAGAAGCTTTTGTCATTTTATAAATCAAAATGCAGTTCACATGGTCTTGAAAATTCTGTCCCACAGGTAAGTTAGATACCACTTTGATACCTTTGTTATGTAAGTGGTCTTTTGGACCTACTCCCGAAAGCATAAGTAGCTGCGGTGACTTAATGGTTCCAGCTGTTACTATGACTTCTTTGTCTGCTTTTAACGTCAGCTTCCTTTTATCTTCTGTCAACACTTCTACTCCAATAGCAGTTTTGTTATCATCAAATATTATTTTAGTTGCTAATGTGTTCAACATGAGGTGCAACTTCTTGTTCTTTTTGAGAGGACTCAAGAATTTCTGGGCCGTACTTTGGCGCATATCGTCACCTATATTGAACATAAAATTAGTGAATCCTAGTGGATCCTTCAGGTTTATATCCAGATGATATTTATAACCTATTTCTTCTAGAGCATCAAAAAAGTCTTGATTTCTTTGAAAATATTGTTTCTGTATTTGAATTTTTCCTTTAGTTCCGTAACAATGTGTTTCATTAGATTCAAGAATTGTTTTATCAATGAGCTTTTCGTTCTTACAGAGTAATGGTAATACTGACTTCCAGGACCAGGAGCTATCGTTAGTGATAGTTGCCCACTCGTCATAATCGTGAGGGTAGCCTCGTACATAGCAGTTAAAGCTTAAGGAACCAGAACCGCCCAACACTTTACCTTGCGACAAATTGATCACATTGTTTGTATGATACTCTGTGGTCAAGCCTTCACAGGTTGATGTGAAGTTCCAATCATACTTCGATTTCTTCATAAATGGAAATAATCCTGCCATCTGAAAATTAAACCCAACACTCATTTCGGTTGATGAAATTGCTGTTATTTGTGAAGGTATGAGCTTTACTGCTATTTATATTTAATACTCACATCAGACTCTATGGGTGGAACAGGTCCAGCTTCAATAAGCAGTACTTTAGCATTCCTTTCCACAAGTCTGCTTGCTATGAGACATCCTGCAGTCCCACCACCCACTACTATGAAATCAAACTTCGCTCCATCTGAAAAACAAAAGGTTTTTGGATCAGTTACATCCGTGTCCTTCCTTGATCTTACCTCTTTTGTTTCTTGTGATACATCTAAGATATTAAAGACTTCGTTCACATTGTTCGCTTGGCAGATTATATGAGATGAAATAACCTGAGCTTGGTAGACCATAATATTTCTAGAGGTTCCGAAAGAGCCATTGAATATTTAAGAAATAATATAATCAGGAACTTACCATGAACACAAATGGGTTTCGGCCATTGATATGTAGTAAGATTGAGAATGGTTAGCATCTTCAAAATATTCTCAACCTTTTTAAAAAAAGACACGGCGCTGTCAGAATCCATGGTGCAAAAACAACGTGGTCCAGTTTTAAAGACAAGTGTTAAAATAATATAGTATTTTATTTATCTGTGTAACTTTTTCAAATGTGATTTTTGGCTCGTAAAACTTTTCTCTGCAGTCCGAATCCTACATACTGATGAATACTCCACAAATTAGCAAAGTGACGAACATGTAACACAGAATATAGGAACTGAAGCCATTTTAACGTGTCTTTATATTATATTTGAATCAAAATGCTAAAAAACCAATTGCATTTACTTCATTCTAATCAAATACTTCTATTACGGTTCATTAAGTCTAATTCAATTATGATACACAAAAGTCTAGACAATGATAATGTTGAATTAGAATGTTGCAATTTATAGCTAGATAGCTTTTGTTTTGTTGCTTAGTAAGAGCTTGTTGCAAAGTAGCTGAAAGGTAATACTTGCAAAATATTTTATACTAGCTGCTCCCCGCGGTTTCACCCGCATAAGTCTCGATTCCATGGGGGAATAAAAGGTAATATCGAGATGAAAGGTATCCTATGTCCTTTTCCAGGTTATGGTCTACATAATAATATGTGCCAAATTTGATCCAAATCCGTTCAGTCGTTTTAGCGTGAAAGCGTAACAAACAAACAAACTCACTTTGGCATTTATAAAATTAGGTAGGATTAAAAAAAAAGACATGGTTTTTTCATAATTATACTTTTTTAATATTTGTTTTTATTTGAATCTAATCTAACCTTGGCTCGTCAAAACTAACTTTTTACGTAAAATTGCGTAATTTTAAATGCAAATGTTATTTTCGTTCGCGAATTAAGTTGTTTGGAACCATTAGATAAGCAGTGGGATTGCAAATCGTTTCTTTTTATGGAATTCCTTTTTAGAATTATTTCTTATTAATAGAGTAACAGAGAAAAAAAAATGTTTGAAGTTAGCATTCTATAGAAACAACAATTTCAAGAGATTTATTTATTCAACCAGAATGACATAAAATCAATAACACTGAAGAGATACATTATAATGACATATAACATTAAGAATATAGGTACTACAAATAGTAACAAACGCAACATTAGCAATTTATATAACAATTAAAACAAATTATTATCAACTCTTTCGCTTAGCCTTCTCGCAAAACTATGGTGAAGTGAGCTGTCATTCCGTCTGATGCTATGGTTTGACAATAATCAGACAGCTCACTTCACGCTTACTTCATCTAAGTACTTACGGTTAAATTTATATAGAACAGAACGGCTGGACTAGATTTAAGGAGAGCGTTGACCACGTTCAGCATTCGCGGAATAACTCTTGAACAAGGTAACATACACGCGGATTCTGTGTTATCATAAACGGTGCTTACCACAAACCTCTCCCTACCTATAAACGGGGTGGTCCAAATAAAAAAATCTAATATAATTTTATTTAAATAATTATAATTATAATTTTGAGATTTTTTGTAGTTGTCTTATGGTGGTGCTTCTAAATTTCATATCATAACTACACAAAAAAAAAATACTCGAAGACTACAAAATATCGCGGAACATATATGGAATATTTTCGGATACCCTTGGGCGTGAGGAATCAATTCTTTTTTTCATGACGTCACTATTTGGACCAACCTGTACAATATAATATTGGTTTTAGCCCATTTTGTCCCATCTCAAAATGCTTTATACCGAAATGTGTCTCATATACGTTAATTCATTCTCAAAACCACTTAGAATCCTGCATTCTATAAACTAAAATAAATTCCCACCTTCAAAGCAAAATTAAGGAGAATTTCCTTTAGTTGTCGCGTAATACCAAGGCTTTGCTGCCAACGGTTAATGAAATAAAGTGGTGTAAGTATAACAAAGTTATAAGGAAGGAAATAAGGTAACGGACAAGGACCACGTGGTCCTTGTCCCTTACCTTATTTCCGTAGAGGAAAATATGAATGAACGTTAAAATGCTGAACAGAATGTTTACTAACAGAGTATGGCGAAACTAGACTACCTTTATTGATTTAAGAAGCCCTCTCTATATAAATATTTACCTTTAAGCCATACACCGTAATTTTTAAACCTATACCTATTTATTGTTCTCTGAACCAGAATCGATAACAAAACTCATAGAACAGTTAAGCGGATTAGGTTACTAAATATACGTCGTCTATTGTATTTTTTAAATAATCGCAACTACGTTTTTTTAATAAAACTACCATAGTTTTAAAGACTGACATTTGTTCAAAATACGACCACTTAACTAATTTAGAAAAAACGCGTGCTCGCTCAAATACACCAGCACACAGGACGGGTAGAGCGTGGGGAGCGACAAGCGTGCATTTGGGCGGAGATGGCACTAGGTGGTCTCATGATCAGATCAAGCGCAACAAACAGTCGCTGACAAGTTGTGACGCCACTCTCCTGTCGCAGGTCTGCTGGAAGAAATCGAATAAAATAAGCAGTACCTTTGTGCTCTTCTATCTTTATGTATTTTTTTCTAATAAGTGTTTTGTGAAAATAAATAAATAACTTGATATTACTTGTTTCTATATATGGTGCGAAGGACCAATAAATTTACGTGTGGAAAGTGCACTCCGGCTTGATGTTGCTCTACCCAATTGAGCGATAATGTCCCGGTTGTCTTCGCTAGGAGTGATCACGGCGATATTGAGGACTTGAGTGTTCTACTCTAGATTTTAGCTTAATGTAGTGTAGTTGATGTTTGACCATAATTTTAATATACGGTAGTGAAACATCATCTTAGCTTTGGCCAGTCCTGGGTGCCTTAAGATGGCTTTAGTATGCCTTTACAAATCTATCTGCCGAACCTGGATACCAGAGTATTCACATTTCTGATCTCCATTGGTTTTTCTAGCCCCTTGCCTTGCCTTGCCTTGCGATGAGAGTTTTTTTTATGTTTAAAAAAAGTCATGTATTTTGCCTTAAGTATTCTTATGGAAATGTGTTATTACATTTCCCCCTATTGCAGCAAATTGATTGTTGTATTCATTAATATTACTTTATTGTTCACACAGTGGGTAACCGAAGAATAACATCCGGATGTTTTGTTTTCCGGTATAATATAATTATTTTTTTATTACACAGGCCAGTTTCAGATTTCCAACAAGTAACTATGTATTATGAATTAACTCATAGTAATAAAATAAACCATTGTTATGCTTTATACAAAACTGCAAACACCATATTGTGAGATAAAAAGAAAGGGAAAGAGCTACTCTTTCACTTTCTTTTTATCTCACAATACTTTGTAGTGTTTCATACATCATGAAGTAATCTTAACTAATATTGTAAATGCGTTTGTTTGTGGGCTTTCACGCTAAAACGGTTGAACAGATTTAGATGAAATTTGGCACATGAATAGAGCATGACCCGGAGAAGGACATAGGATAGGATACCTTATAACCCGATATTCTCACGGGATTGAGACTTATGCGGGTGAAACCGCAGGGCGCAGCTAGTAGAAAAATAAAACAATAAGCAAACAAGATAATTTATTTCAAAGAGTGTTTTTTAATAATCATATCTACAGCTTTTTGTGCAATCATTATAACAGCTGCTTGCGTACCTGATGCCACTATCGTTGGCATAATACTAGCATCAGCCACGCGGAGATTTTTAACTCCTATTACAAGAAGATTTGAGTCTACTACTCGACCCATAGCACAGGTGCCGACGAAATAATGTCCTGTAGTTACCATACCTAAAGCATAGCACCTCCAATACTCCTTGCTACCTTTATTAAAACTAGCACATGCTTTTAGTTTTGGATCGACGAGTTCAGCTCCAACACTTTTAAAGTAGGTAGTGTTTAATACTTTGTTGAAATCTAAAACAGTCTTGACATGCATTTCTACATCTCTATCATTGCTGTAGTAATCAAGTTTTACAATCGGTTGGTCTGCCATATTTGTCGTGTTTAGAAGAACTTGTCCCCTAGATTCAGGGTAAGCGAGAAGGTTAAAAACTAAATAGATTTGCCTGCCAGCCACTTGTTTTACAATATTATCACAAACCTCATTGGTAAAGCTTCACGAAATTGAGCAGAGATCTAAAAATACTTCTGGATCGTCGAGAATAAGACTGAGGATCTCATAATCAGGATATTTTTGAGATTTTTTCAATGCAATGTAACCGTCTATTGCTGGTATGTTAACTTGATGGGGGTCTGGAGCTCCGGTTGGAGATCTTGCTTCCCCCATTTTGTAAACTGTAACACACATTGGGTGGTCCTGAAGATTTCTTCCTACAGGCAGATCTTTTATGACTTTAATTTTCTTACTTTTCAAATGCTGTTTTGGGCCAATGCCAGAAACCATAAGCAACTGAGCCGTTTTAAAAACTCCTGCTGTAATTATGACTTCTTTATTTGCTTTCACAGTGATTGTTCTTCCGTCTTTAGTTTTTATTTTAACTCCTACAGCAGTTTTTTCATCATTAAATATTATTTTAGTTACCAAAGCATTAGTTAAGACATGCAAATTAGGTTTATCCTTTACAGGTCTTAAAAATGTAGCGGTACTCGATCGTTCATGACCATAACTAAACAAAACTGTTGTAAAGCCAAGTGGATTTTTGATATTAATATTCGGAACGACTTTATGTCCCATTTCCTTAAAAGCACAAAAATATTTTTCTCTAATTTTGTCGTAGTATTTTGTAAGTTTTAATGTGCCATTTAAACCGTGTAGAGCCCTGTCCTCTGGTGAGTTTAGAATTACTGGGTCAATTACACCTTCGCTTCGGATGAATAGCGGAAGTACCGAATCAAAGGACCATGATGTGTCATTGGTGATGGTTGCCCATTTATTATAGTCGGCTGGGATGCCGCGTACATAAACCATGTAGTTCAGATTGCTGCTGCCTCCAAGCATTTTACCTTGTGTTATATCTGCAACACATCCTTTATGGTACTGCAATATTTTATCCCGAGTTGACGTGACGTTCCAATCGTTTTCTGTATGTTTCGGGTATGCGAAGAAAGCGGGAAACTGGAATACGAACAATTAAATAACAATGTTTAACTATTGTTAAAATCCATTTTAATTATAATTAATTGGTCAGCAAACGTTAGAGTCAGTGGTCAGGTGTTAATGTTATGATTCTTACACGAATATAAAAGTTTGAAACTGCCTTAGTTTTCCTTGCACGATATTACTTTAGTCACACTGAATATTCTTGTAGGCATGCAAATTATTATTTTTATGGTCTGTAATCATTTTATTAATATTATTGGTTGTATAGTAGCGTTATATTATAAGTTTAGGGGTATGAGGAACAGGGTGTAAAGTTCACTCATCCCCCATAGAAAAGGGAGGATCCTCCGACCAGACGGGTCACCTTAGATCGCTGGCATGCTAAGCAAGAACGGCTCCATTCTCTGCAGTCTTTTTTTACTGCTGGCCAAACGTACCGTTCAGTAACCATTTTGGTTGTTGCGTTTGCGCCAGGATGACTCCACGAGTGTACGCTATCGAAAACTCTGCGACGGTGCTCTTTTGTGCTGGACTTAACTTGCGGGAGTAGAATGCTAGCGGTTGCCATGGTTCCTCGTCCTTGCGTTGCATGCCAGCGATCTAAGGTGACCCGTCTGGTCGGAGGATCCTCCCTTTTCTATGGGGGATGAGTGAACTTTACACCCTGTCCCGCGGTCCGTAACGATATCACGTCGGGGTCACCAATTTAGGGGTATGAGGAACAGGGTGTAAAGTTCACTCATCCCCCATAGAAAAGGGAGGATCCTCCGACCAGACGGGTCACCTTAGATCGTTGGCCTGAGGTGATACCTACAACCGACATAACAGCTGAGACAGTAGCAAAGGCCCTAGTAACTGGCTGGATTTCTCGATTTGGCGGCCCCGTTGATATCGTTACGGACCGCGGTCGACAGTTTGAGTCAGCTTATCGCTACCCGAGAAGGTGGAAGCAATCACGTCGGGGTCACCAATTTAGGGGTATGAGGAACAGGGTGTAAAGTTCACTCATCCCCCATAGAAAAGGGCAATTGCCCGCCAGACATGACACCCGTCTGGTCGGAGGATCCTCCCTTTTCTATGGGGGATGAGTGAACTTTACACCCTGTTCCTCATACCCCTAAATAAGTACTATTTATTTTATTTATTATTTATGTATAATTCATTAAACCTGACTTGGTTTCCATACATCTTTTTCGGGTGACCAATGAAAATCAGCGCTGTGCTGTGGGTACCATAGCACAGCATCATGCTGAGTGGTAGCCTTCTTGTCATAGTCATGACGTGCCAGCAGCTGCCGACTATTTCTGTTTTGTGCTCGTTATTTTATTTAAATCTATTGTGTTTTATTTTCTGGTTCTACTCGAGTTTATTATCTTTTTTTTATGCACGTGTTTCTGTGACAAATAAACTTATTGTTCTTTCTTTCTTTCTAGTCTTAACACGGATTGAAACTTACCCGCTGATACGCAAAATAATAACTGCCAGGGAGAGAGAGCCACCGCTCAATCTTTCAGTTTAATGTTCCTTTAGAGTTGATCCCTAAGCATAACATTTGATGAACTCTAGGCCCCCTAGAGTTCATCAAATGTGCATGTTCGTGAAATGGCATTAAAATTATTCCGTTTATATTATTGTTAATAAATATTCTTACCAATGATTCCAAAGGTGGGTTTCCTCCAGCTTCGACAAGCAAGACCTGGACATTGCAGTATTCTGCCAGTGCACTTGCTATCACACATCCTGCCGTTCCTCCACCAACTATTATGAAATCGTATTTAGCGTCATCTGAAAAATAGCATAATCTGTTTAAAATATACTAGCTAGCTAGCTATAGAGTATACATGGTGAATTTTTAACCGCACTTCATTAATCGGTTGAAGGATACTGAACGAAACAATAAAAGTTTTATTGTTATTACGTCTGGAGGCGTTTAGTCTCCCGCAAAGTGTTAACCTGTGTTTGTAGATGGCAAAAAATTCACGGTGAAGTTGTGAAGGAACTCGTCCGAAGTAGAACTACCATCTCTATGTATTTCTACAACAAAGCAGCGTTATTCCAAATTGAAGGGTATGGAACTGGTGTGATTACAGACATAATGTAGCTTATCAGTCTCTTATTGAAAATGTTTATAAGTAGGAGCTGTGACCAGTTATCATCAGGGTAGTAGCTTCCTTGTTTGTCACCTGATAACATACATAATCCATCTATAATGTTCCCACTGCTGTGACACAGGCCTCCTCTCGGTGAGAGGAAGTGGGCCATAATCTAACACGCGGGCCCATTGCGGGTTGGTAGATGTCACATGTCTTCGAATTTTTGGTTCTAGGATATGCCGGTTCCCTCACGATGTTTTTCTTTCACTGCTTTGAGAGCATTGGTGATGAAATAATTTAGACAAAGTTAAACACCTGTCTGGGTTCAAACCTACGACCTACAACACGTAAGTCGCAGCCGTTACCACAGAGCCACTACAGCTCACATAAAGTATTTAATAAAATATTATCAAAGTTACCTTCAACACAAGCAAGCGGTGGCCACACGTGTGAATACAACTGCAAAACATTTATGACACCAAATATTTCTTGCACTTTTAAAAAGTTGGTTACAGCTGTTGCTGTATCCATTTTGGAAATCAATCCAAATTACCACTGGTGCAGCTGTAAGTATTTTAATACAGAGTATTAGACTACTAGAAGATTATTCGAAATTTTCAGCAAAATATTATGAAACAAATATTAAAATGAAAGATTAGATTTTATTACTCATTTTATATAATTTTAAATCAAAATCTAGATAGTCAATAAAGAGTTTAATAAATATAACTTAGAAAAGATTAATTTAAAGCAAACCTGGTTAATGAATCAATCCTTCTTCCATTCAGTCTGTCAAACGATTAAAAGGATAAAAAATTTGACGTCGCTGTCGCTCCTTATAAATAGTGTTTGCGCCAACGGCTATGATAAGATTTTATTGACACTTTACTAAAATGTTAACGTTGATAAATTGGTAAAAATACGTAGGTACGGGAATTTGATAACACCTTATAGAAGCATAATTAAGCGTTAATTAGGGCCAATGAACTACTTGATATTCAGTTTAGAAATTTAATTCTAAATTGTATGTCTATACAAACTACCATGAAAATAATTTGTATATGTCGTGGCCAGATCTTAGAATTGATCATTTCATGAAATGGCCAGCTACATTTGGCCATATCGTTTAAACATAAACGTTTAATGATATTTCAGTCGACGTTTGGCCATATCAATGTAGGGTATCCATGGTTTATGATGTAGTAACAATAACCAAGTAACTTCGACCATCTTGGAAGTAGCGCTCGCTTGGCTTGCGCACGGTTGGTTACAGTTTTAACCTAACCTAACCCATTTGGTCGGGGTGCCACATAAGCGGAGTAAATTTTCTATTTACTTAAACAAATTTTAAGGGGACTACAGGACCTAAACGTGCCTAAACGCAAGTTTTATAATGCCTAAAAGAATATGATCCACTGCAGTAAACAAAATCAGAAAAATATATGATATTCTTCAGGATATATGCTAGTATGATAGTGTGTTGAAAACATAATACAACTAATTTGATACGATAGAAAAAAATCATGAAGATACCTCTAAAAATTTCTTTTAACGATTAAAAATCATATTAATTTACATGCAATCATTCTGATTTTTTGTCAGATTATTCTACAAGCTACATATTAGCATAATAGTATTTTAATTTTCCATTCCAATCAATCGATTTTTTGTAAATCGCTAACTGCTTCATATTTTGCAATAAATTACCTGCGTCGTGTCATCGCGCTTTTGTCTTTCATTTCTATGCAGTCCGACAGTGACCGCGCTTTAGCTGTTGTAAGCCTCTTAAAGTATATGATCCACTGCAGTAAACAAAATTAGAAAAATATATGATATTATTCAGGATATATGCTAGTAAGATACTGTGTTGAAAACATAATACAACTTATTTGATACGATAGAAAAAAATCACAAAGATACCTCTAAAAAAATCTTTTATCGAATAAAAACCATATTAAAATACATACGATCATTCTGATTTTTTGACATATTATTCAACAAGAAACATACTAGCATAATACTGTTTTATTTTTTTTATTCAATCAATATATTTTCTGTAAATCGCTAATAGCTTCATATTTTGCAATAAATTACCTGCGTCGTGTCATCGCGCTTCTCTTTCATTTCTATGCAGTCCGACAGTGATCGCGCTTTAGCTGTTGTAAGCCTCTTAAGTGCTATGTTGCATTTCCCGCCGCGGCAGCGGCCGGCGAGCGCTACTTCCAAGGTGATCGCTTTCCATAATATCGTATTTGGAAACCCCAATAAAAGTCCATCGACTTTTTTTGCGTGGTCACCGTACTTTGTTTGATTTGTTTTATGCTGCCGCCATAATGCAAAAACAAAGCGACATCAACGCCTCTACCGGTGGATTATCTAACTATGTTACGATATGATCACTAATATTTGGCCACATCGTGAAGTAGTCGTGCGTTTTAATGATGTGACCAGCGTTTAAAGTTCATTTCATGAAATGATCAATTCTAAGCTCTGGCCACGACATATAATGAACACATATCACATATATATGAACTCTCTGCATGCCTGTCTGTCACATGGAGTGGCGTGCGTAACTCTTCTCTGTCATTCTGCTCTCACGCTGTAAACTTAACATCTAAAATTTAGGCAACCATGGATTGGAATAACTTTTGCTAAAGCAACCTAATACTGTTAGGTAGTGAAAAAATATCCTTTTATTTCATTAAAAAAACGATTAAATAACTGATGAGAGGAATATTAATAACGCTTGCTATCCTGCTTATACCAGGCAACTTCATAGTTGTGCTAAGGAGAAAGTCGAAATATTTTTCCAATTACTTGTGTCATATTTTCTCAGCTAATGCTCGATTTTTACGAATATTAAATCGGGGAAGTTTATCAAAAAAAGTTAATGAGAATTTATAATAATTAACTGAATCGGTACGCCATTTAGTTAGGCGACCCATTTGCGATATCAATGTCGATATTGGTGAATCGGCACCAATATCGACATTGATATCGCAAATGGGTCTCTTGTTAATAGAATCTTGTACACCGAACTAAACTATCACTAAAATTTCTTACTTTTGGCTATGAGAATCTTAACGCTATTCTGCAAATAAAAGTCTCTAAATTAAATTATAATTTTGACACGACTAAAACGAATTTGACAATCGCGTATCCACGTGGTACCCGATTTTTTTTAGAGCCGGAGGCGCGCACTGGGTGCAGCCTCTACGTATTTTATATGGACTATTTCACTTTTTGTATGGAAAATATGAAAAAAATATTACCAACATGTTGAGTTTTAGGGGTTTAAGGGTTATATAAAGGGGGTCGAAATTTTCATTATTTTTGCGATAGGACGCACCATTTTCGAGATATAAACAAAAGAAAAAATAAATACAGTACTGTTTTTGCACATGAAGTCGAGTTGTTGGTGTGAATTTTAGTTCATGACAACTTATTTTACCCCACACTTTTTTAATCGCGATTTAAAATTGTTAGGTTTAGTCTGGTTTGGTCTTTTACAATCAAAATTTTAGGTGAAAAACGTCAAATTCAGAATAGCAAAATTGCCATTTTCACTAAACTAAAAACTCAGTACTATCTTAGTGCTGTCAAACTAAAATATAGTTAAGTTGTGTCACTTTAGTCTATTTCAGAATGGGAAATCGCCGTTTGACAGGATTAAACGAAATTTTTGTGATTTTTAGTTTAGTTTAGAGGCATTTGTGACAAGAGAATCGGCACCAATATCTAACTTATAATCTTTGTCATCGTCAAATAACAGATGGGGATCAGATCTCAGACCAAATAAAAACCAAGACAACGCTGTCAACAGTGAAGTGAAACTGGTTTGTGCACTTTCTGTGGTCTAGTTTGCTTGTAGTGTCATTGTAAAAGGTTGTAAATGTGTGCGCGTGAGCGTGTATAGCACAGAGCGGCGTTGTAGTTTTGGCATGCTTCTCATGCGTATGGTTCGTAGCGCTCTGTCTTGGTTTTTTATTTGGTCTGAGTATCAGATATAACAACATTGCTTGATTTGAGTAAGAAGCAGGTTCTAAAGAAAAAAAAAAACCGTCATCTGTTTGCTATCCAATAATAATAATGTCTTTGTCATTAAAATTACATTGTCTATCTACTTCTTGCTGCTAACTGTTGGTGAATAAGTTGACAACTCGGTGAATAAGTTGATAACTCGTTGATGAACGACTTGACAATTCTATTATTATGCAAATGTATGGAGAATTTCGTTTATTTATTCTCATCATTTAAAAGAGGGCATAAAACTCATACGTAAAACTACTTTACCGAATTACCAGAAGAGGTCAAAACTTTAAAATGGCCGCCCTGACAAATTGCAATTTTAGACATGTCACCATATTCACGCCTGTCACGGAAATAATAATTTAGATTTTAAGACATTAATAAATAACTTGAATAAGTGTAAAAAAATTAAAACACACAAATTTTTATATCATTTATTACGAAAAAAGATGATCATTAATTAACAAATCAGTAACTTTCTCAGCGATCATGAAAACAGTCGCTTGGATAGTCGACCCCACAATTTTCGGTATTACTTTGGCATCAGCAACTCGCAACTGCTGGACATCAAAACACGAAGTTTAGAATCTACAACTGATCCCTATGCACAAGTATCGTGACATGTACATGTGTGACGGAACCATCATTCCTCAGATGTAGCATCTCCAATATGCAAGAGTTTCTCGTTCAAATCCTTCACAAGCCTCATATTCATTAGAGGGTTCATTTTTGCCTATTCAACGTAGTCCTTAGGATTTCCGATCCAGTAAAACAATTGACATTCCCGGAGCCGCCCAGAACTTTTCCTTGCTGTATTTGTGAAACGGTTCTTTATAACTGAACATCACGGCTTTGTCGGCTGATGAAGTTCGGTTCCAGAAGAATTTTGTCCCTTTTAAAAACGGGAACGTGGCTGGAAGCTAAAACAAACAATGGATTCTTTTATTTTAGGTTAAAATCTACAGGGTGACTTGTAATTTGACGTATTTTTTCCAGGACGTGACAGTGTAACCCATTTGCAATAATTAAGCACCCCATAAAGTCGAAAATATTTTTTTGTTTTTGTTGAATACTCACCGCAGACTCTAAAGGTGGTTCACCCCCAGCATCGACGAGTATTTATGCTGACATTGCAGAGTTTAGCAAGTTGACCAGCAATAAAGCAACCTGCTGTCCCGCCACCTACTATTATAAAGTCATAGCTTGCAGCACCTGATTGGAAAAATCGAGGTTATCCTTAGACATACGTACTTTTCAGATCTAAGAAATCAAAATCTTTGTATAATGTGTTAGTGTCCCGGAAAGTGTCAAAAATGTAAATGAAAGGACTCATTAACAACTAATTGAAAATGATAATATTGCTTCAATTACAACTAAAGAGAAAACACGAAAAACAGATTAGCGTTTATATTACGAATGATAATGGTTTTAGTCCGCAAATACGACTTAGGAATAGTAATCTCATTTAAAACACCACAGCTTTGCGTCAGTAAACAATTACCTATGTTGATAAGAACTAATCTACACGTGTTTCTTTTAAAGTTTAATTTATTAACTTCAGGTCGTGTTCGGTTGTTTAAATAATCCAAATATGTCCACGTAGGAATTTGAACACCGCAAAAGTTTATATATTTTAGGTGATATTAAATTTTATATGGTAGTAAATAGTTACAAAGACTCTCCACATGAAACCCTTTAACATTTAAAATTTAGCGTACACGATTTGTATCAATATCATAACAATTAACAAAGACAGTAGGCAAGCAGTATATTGTAAGAGAGATTGTATTCAGGATCATCATCTGACAAGAGTACCTACTCGATTACCTAGGTACTTTAGTACCAGTATTGCAATATATGCAATTTGCGTAAGACTATTTTAGATAATTGACCTTAATTCATTGAAAAGTTTTGATAGAAGACGTATAACAAAAAGGCACACGATATTTTGAAATAATTTATTGAGCACAAATATTGTAATGTTTCACTAAAATATCCGTGAGTTTCTGTGCGATGATCATAACTGTTCCTTGAATAGTAGACCCAATAGCTTCAGGCATAATACTAGCATCAGCTACACGCAGGTTCTTTACTCCCTTCACTCTTAGTTTAGAATCTACTACAGATCCCATGCCACAAGTACCAACATAGTTGTGTATAGTAGTTTTCATTCCTAGGGCATAACACTTCCAATAATCCCTGGAACCAAGCTCCAGTCCAGTACACGTTTCCAATTCAGGATCCACAAATTCAGCGTTAATACTCTTATAATATGAGGTCCTTACAATAACATTGTAATGCTCCAGCTGTTCAGCATGGCGATCCAAATCTCTTTCATTATAATAGTATCGAGGATCGATAATTGGATAATCTTCAGGATCAGTACTATTGAGAAGAATCTCACCACGAGACTCAGAATATAATAGATTATGGGTGATGAAATGTATTTGTCTATTATACATTTTTTTAAATAAACGATCGCAAATCTCATCTTTAAAGTTGAATACGAATCCACAAATTTCTAAAAAGTATTTTGGATCTTTGATGAGTCCACTCAGGATTAAAGTATCAGCATGATTTTGGCACTTGCTAATGGCCAACCGTCCTTCCATAACCTCTACGGGAAATTCATAAGGATTTGGTGGTGGTACTGGTGTTGCTTCTCCCATTTTGTGTAGTACAATAGTTGTTGGATGATCTTGGAAGTTTTGTCCTACAGGAAGATCTGAAATCACTTCGATTCCTTTGCTCTCCAAATGGTCTTTGGGTCCAATGCCAGAAAGCATAAGCAAATGAGGTGATTTTATAGTGCCAGCAGTAACAATAACCTCTTTTTTTGCATTCACAGTTATAAATTTCTTATCTTTCGTAAGGACTCTCACTCCAATAGCGCGTTTGTTATCATCAAAAATAATCTTTGTTGCCAAAGAATTATACAAAACCTTTAAGTAAGGGCTATCTTTTTTGGGACTCAAAAATGAGTATGCTGTGCTCTGTCGGACGCGGTTCCCGATCGTGAAATAAGCGTTTGTGACCCCAAAAGAGTTTTTTGGGTTTATGTCGTTCAGAACTTTGTATCCCAATTCTTTGTAAGATTGGTAAATACCATCATTTATCTTGGAATGGTATTTCTTAATTTGCAATTTTCCTTTCGTGCCATGGAAGAAAATGTCGGGTGAATTGAGAACTTTTTTGGCGATGACTTTTTCAGTTCTTTTGATAAGGGGACAGAGTTCCTTGAGGGACCAGCTCGGGTCATTTGTGATGTTTACCCATTTCTCATAGTCTTTAACGTGCCCGTTGCCATAGAGCATGAAGTTGACTTGCGCTGATCCTCCAAGTACTTTGCCTTGCTGCAATTTTGTTACTTCTCCCTTCTGATATCGCATCGTGGTCTCATTTCTCACTGATGTGAAATTCCAATCGTAATCCGTGTTCTTTGTAAGTGGAAATAATCCTGGAAGCTGAAAAAAAAAACATTTCAATCTGTTTTTTATCAGTAGTATTATAATGCAAATTTAATTTTTCAAGAGTTGGTTGTCAATAATTACGACATTTAACGAACAGATCATTAAAATTTCGTTGATGATTCTATATTACTATCTTCAAGTGAGTATTATTTCAGATTTTGCTAACGTGAAAGTATTTTAAGGACTTCTTTTGACTCATGTATCTAGTTTAGTTGCTATACCTTTATTGTACCGTATGATGTACTTTTAACACAAGAATTTAGGGGCTACAAAACAACTACGAAAATTCAAATCATAGGTACTCAATTAAGTTAGACAAACTTCAACTTAAATAACAGTACCACAGTTTCTAAAGTAGGCTCAGGACCGGCTTCTATGAGAAGAACGTTCATTTTTTGTTCAACTAGATTACTAGCTATTAGACACCCTGCGGTTCCGCCTCCTATTATTATAAAGTCGACGCTGCATCCATCTGAAAAAACATTTATTATTATTGTTAAGAAATTTTAAATCAAGATAATGATAAAAGATTTTTTTTTTGTTCAAATAAAGGCTTTTACACGTTCAGAAAACGATTTTAGATGAGGGCGATGTTTCTTATCGGATTACTCAGAGAAGAAAAACCGAAACAAACTCAGTATAGTATAGTCGAATTAAAGTTAGTAGTAGGTAATGAGAGGTCAGATAGACAGTCGGTTCATGTAAAATACTGCCTTCTAAGACTAGAAGCCAACCTTAACTAAATTGAGAGAGCACTAGGCTGATAATGATGACCTACGAATACAGCGCCTTAGTAAATGGATTCATCCGAGGAAGTGCTCCTATACCATACATAATATGCAACCAAGCTGTAACGCTGTGATTCTGCCTGCGCCTGCGGTGTAATTACAGACACAATGAACATTACAACTTTGTCTTTATGATTGAAATTTTGTTGGAAAATACTGGGTCCCGCAGGTCATCGCGAGGTTGTAGGTTACTAAAAAGCATATGGTGGTAATACGATAATTAAATAGAAATAAACTAACCTACAACTAACCAATTACTATCTGTTTAACACGACACTTTACTTTTGAAGCTTCTTTACACCTATCAAAACTCAGTCACACCAAATGTTCGACGAGACCTAACCATTTGGCGAGCGACAATGACAGCGCGATCTAGCGGTGCACAGTAGCGTCATCTAGTGACCTTATTGTAAACAAATATTGAAAATGATTTTCAGAATTCTCTAGTTTTGTGATGAGAAGGTGGTCCCAGCTGCTCCATCAATCCATACCAGTATCAATCCAGTACCAGTAGAAATCTAAAAGTGAGCAATTTGAGAAACTATTCTGCTATCACGCCGAAGATCTTCATCAGATCTTAAATTTTTTATGAGACCAATTTAAAGTTAATACCTTTCAAATAAAAAAAGAACCATTCAAATCGGATATTATACGGCGGAGATATCCACTAGCCCCTTTTTTGCCTCTATTTTGAGGAAGTACCAATCAAAAATCCCCGATGACAAAAATCTATAAAGTCGTAATGGTATATAGGACCAAGTTTGGTCCAGATCGGTTGTAAAATACGACTTGTAGAGGAGTACCAACGAACTGTCACACGAAAGAAAATTTTGCCAGACTTGAAGCAAAGACGCTTTGCTCACTGGGTCAATAAACTTCTTAAACTGAAATGTGTCATTTAATTATTTGATTTTACTTTAGCATGAATTGTTCATTTAATGCAATTAATCGCCTCGAGCAGAACATTTACTTTTAGGTAATTCTTTACAAGGGAATTCAGTATCTTTGATTCATTACGCTCCAAAATCATAAATAATATCCAATTCAATCACATAACAACAGAACGGTTGAGCAGAGGTGTACCTATAGTACACCCACATTTCACCAGTTATGTTTTTAAGTCCCATGTAATAGGGGGCGAGCATATAGCCCACAATCGGGCACAAATCCAAACTCCGGGCTGCTACTGAGAAATTCCAGAAAGAAAAACGCTTAGTCTTACCTGGGAATCGAACCCATACCCTCATGTTTAGCAGTAACGCTTGCGATCTAGTGGTCTAGTGACCAACGAGGCGGTCAACAATTCAATCAATTATGTTAAAAGAAAATACCTTCTACAATAGCTGGTTGAGGCCACAGAAATGCAGTTAAGTTCATGTACGTTAACAATTTCAGGATGTTCTGTCTTTTTATAATTTTCGCATATATTCGCGATGCCGTCTCCATGATGTTTTTGAACCTTTATAGCATAGGTGAAATCTGAAATATAGATATACATTGTATTTGAAAAACACTGACGCAGAAGTTTACGCGTTAAATAAACGAGCCCTTACAAGCTTAAGGTCCACTTGCACCAGAAACCGCTAAAAATGTTTAGCACTAAATATGATAACTAACTTAATTATTTCTCTGTCATCTTCAACGAATCAATCTGCCTAACTTTTTCTCAACTACACTTTCAGTCGAACCAGATGCAGCTGAATACCAGTATTTTACATGAAGCAACTGCCTATCTGACCTCCACAAACCAGCAACTGGGTAACACGATACCCCTTAGTAATACTGGTTGTAAGGCTTTTGGGTTTCTGACTATCCGTAACTAACGACGAACCAATTCGAGGCTCGGGAGGGTCACCCATCCACATACCGACCGCGGCAAGCGTAGCTTAACCTTCAATCGATCCATGCGGTTATTATCATTTAGCCACGAGCCTCTCTCCGTCATCTTCAAACGATTGTCAGAAATATAACGATGCTTTCAATTCGTTTAGAGATAAACGTATTAAGTGATTATTGGTGCAATATTGTGCCTTACGATTGTGCCTTAAGGCAACGATAACCAGGCGCGGGAAAGTCCGAAAGGGATACCGTGGCCCCTAGCAACGTACAGGCAACTGAAGGAACACGGGTGGGTTTTAGTCAGTCAGAGTCTGACTCGCCCTCCCGCTCCGCCCAGAGCGGGAGAAATAATTTGATAATTTCCCACCCAAATAAAAACAAAAAAAGCGAGCATTTTCTTAATAGCTTAATATATGAATGTTTTAGATTATGTTTATTTTACATAGTGAAATTAATTTGTAAAGTTATCCCAAGTAACACAACTGGGTGGTAAAATTGCTCCATATCATATCTGTTTGTAAACTTGGGTGAAATATATAGGCATGAATAAGTTCTATAAAGGTGGAGAGAACCCTTATGCAAACATTATAGAACCACGGGGAGAAAAATTGCAGCTTAATTTTGGTTCCAAATGAAATCCATAAGAGTTCTCACGATCACCTTAAGTGGCAATTAGAACTATGGGTGTAAGTTGTGCGCAGTGAATGGTTGATTGAATGATATGACGTTTCAATTCATTCATTGAGTGAAAAATGAAACGCAAAGTTCTTTTTAGGGGCGATAAGTCGAGAAGTGTTTTTGAATTTGTACTGTGAACAGCCATTTCATTTGGATTACATCTATTTGGTGAGTATTAAAACTTCACGTGTACTGATATAATGCAGGCATTAATTTACAGCACAAAATCCTTGCGAATGTTTTGTTACTGTGAAAGTATAGTATGGTTTCTTTGTAAATTTCGAAGCGCTTTCGATTTGATCAAGAACAATTAAATAAAGTGTGCTAAATCAATTGGCGAAATAAAAGTATAAAAAAATAAAACTGTTAAAAACCTAACGTAATGGTTTTAGACGTAAGTATAATGTCAAAGTACATCAGTTACAATTAACAAAACTCAGTGATTATGCGTTAGTGTGATAAAACATTTTCAAAACAAAATATTCTCAAGGACAACCATTTTCTAAACATGGCGATGTTTATGGCATCTCATAGTTTTTATTTTCATTTATTTGTTCCCTATTTGGAACTGTAAGGTCTAAAAATCACTTATTTGTATGTTGCTAGTGGCTGACCAGTGGATGCTACTACCAGCAGTAATAATTAGCTCTATTGTGGATCTCCCAGTACCCGTGAATTAGGGGTCCTCAAGAAGTCCAAAAATCAAAAATTATGTGACTGCAAGTTTTTGTGATTACCAATGTAGTTGTAAGTCAGATGTTTAAAAATAAAACTAATTTTTATACATTTATTATTGTTTTATTTGTAATCTTAAAATTATTGTTAATAGTAAAATAATCAAACTGTGTGAAGCAAGGGTAACAAATACATTTCAGTTCTATGTTCAATTGCTACTAATTTATATTTTATATCCTCAGGAAAACGAACACATTCGGTACCAGCATTTGTGGTCAATTTATATTTAAAAAATTTGAGATAAGAAGACGACATAGGACGCTCAAAAACATTTTCTTTATTAATAATCGCATTACAATTTAGAATGATTTTGTTTTCCTGAACTTTAATAGATCTTGTCTCCATTATCTCTTGTTTCTTTGTTACAAAAAGTCGGTCCGTTTTTCTTTCCGATATAATAAAATCCTTATAAAACTAACTTATGACTTTATGATACTTTTCATGCGTCCAACGTGCACAAATAAAAAAAGTGATTTCGGGAATTGCAAAGAAACAAGAATGCCACCTGTACCTATATTTGTATAGGTACAGGTGGAATTCTTGTTCAGGTCTTCGATATAAATTCTGTTCAAATCTGATTACCGTTTAATAAATAACTACTGGATTTCCTTAAAAACACTACAAATAATGTTCAAAATGTATTTAAAACACACAAAAGAATGTTAATTAATTTTTATATGTACGGAACCCGTGATTCCACAGTAAATTTTTTCTTGACACAATTATATTTATAAGTAACCTAATTAATATTTTTCTTATATCACCTAGCTATTTTTTTAGAAGATTACTCATTATAATTTTAAATTGATATAACTACCTTTCAAAATTACGAGTATCTTGGGATTGCTGATTAACAACTTCATGGTTTGAACCTTTTATGTCCACGTCCATTATATTTCCTAAAGTACGTACAACCTGCCGATGATAACTACCATATCGCTTAATTTTTTTCCATTTCACGGAATTCATTTTTGATGAAGTAGTTTAAACCATGAACTTTACAACAACAGAAATAAAAAATGCTATCAACAGAGTGACGCGCAGGACGATCTGACTTAAGTAATCACAATTATGTATTTTGGGAACTGTTACATCGTTAGTGGTTTTAAATAAGTGGAAATAGCTGCTGTTGGTTTTCAAGAACCCACTATCGAAATTTATCTACGCGTTGGAGTGGCATATTAGAGTACAATAGGCCTGAAAGATGCAATCACGTTAGGTTCCAAAAAGGTTGCAAAATGATCCCTTTAGCCACTACAGGTGATATACTACTCTGTTATACTACTGGTTTGGAAATAGAAGTGCCAAATAAGAGTATGTTACAGCTTAAATGGAACAGTTGCTTACAAGTGATTTAAAGGCCTCATATACCACTGTTGCTTCTAAATTGGTAACAATTAAAACCCGTTTTCAACTTTAAGTAACAAAATCGACTCTATGCAACAATAAGATATAAAGTATAAACAGAATATACTCTTATGCAACTAAGAGTGATAGGAGGTACTCATATACAAATATGAGTAGTGTTTGAAGCTATAAGTTTTATCAAATACTGTTATACCACTCATTTACAACTTAAAGCTATAAGATAAGTTGCAAAATTCACTAATGTGCTACTTGGGATGTCTAACGTGGATAAAATACTGAGAATCACGCAAAATCTATCAAACGTATTTTTCTAAAACCTTCACCATTTTTAAAGATAATTTAATTACTAATCTTTTAGTATACGTGTTTTATTAAAATATATTTTGATTTATGTATAATTAATGAATAATGCGTCTAATTTGGGACAGCTCTCCTTGATGGGCGAGTCCTATTACTGAACGTACGACGCGTTGCGTGAGCTCAGTACAGAACACGCAAGCTAATTACTCAAGGTCACTGGCATATATCTGCGTCTTAAAAATGGAACAGCTTGCGTAGGTATGCATATAAATAATATAAAAGAAATTGCACATTAAGTTAAAACCACGTTTTAAAGTTTTCTACAATAATTAACTTAATTAAATAAACTAAGACTTACCTGTATGAATTCAGAGTTAAAATTCTTCATTTCCTTACATTTCACCTACTAATATACCACTTTAGATATCATTTTAGAACCAGTCAATATATTTTTAGAAAACTAAATTGGATACTGATAAGATGAATTTATTAGAAAGTTAATTAAGTCACTAAATAACGTATTTATTATAATAACAATGAATAAAGCTGAGGTCACCTTGCGTTGAGCTGTGCTTAAGCGATAGCGGGATGATGAGACAGCGATAAACGTGCAAACCACCCACGATGTAAAACAGGCAAGGAACGCAGTCAGGCTACCTAACAAATGTGCACCCCGGTGAAATATTTTTTTACTAATTTTATAAATGCGAAAGTGAGTTTGTTTGTTTGTTACGCTTTCACGCTAAAACGGCTGATCAAAAACAAACATAAGTGTCTGTCGCGCCTTCCCGCTATATGTATATTGCCCGCTGTCGTCATATTCCTGTGATGTCTTAAAGCTCGTACAGACTAGCGCGACGCGACGCCGCGCCGCGACACGAACAATACAATTTCTAAGAAAACTTGACGGTATAACAATAACCGGTGTCACGTCGCGCTGTCGCGTCGCGCTGGTCTGCACGAAGCTTAAGTCTTCAGCCTTATACGATTAGCATTCAAAAGTTAGATTGACGTCAAACTGTAAAAAACAATTAGTAGTAGGTAATGTTTTCTCTGTTTATTATACAGGCATTAAGAGCGATGACTCTTAGTGATATCAAGTTCAATTACACTTAATAATAGGTACATTTTTCACATACCTAATAATATTATTTTGGTGGCAAAAACAAACATAGGTGTTTGTCGCGCCTTCCCGCTTTTTGCATATTGCTCCTTGTCGTCATGTTGCTGTGTTCTCTTAGTCCTCAGCCTTATACGATTAGTATTCAAAGGTTAGGTTGACGTCAAACTGTAAAAAATAAAATTTGTAATTGTAGATAATGTTGTTTATTATGAAGACATTAAGAGCGTTGACTCTTAGTGATAGTAAGTTAAATTACACTAGTAAGGGCATTTTCCACATGCCTAATATAATTAGTAAGATAATCTGTGGAAAATATTCTAAAACCAGTTACTAGTATCTAATAACAAGGCATTTGAAGAAAAGGCAATAGGTATAGAATGATACCATTTTGGTTACACAAATTGAATTTCTATATTTTTCTGTTACAATTTTTAGGTAAAGTGGTCTCGTCTAAAGCAAGTGGTCGCCGGGTGCTTTCCAACAGTTATTGGGTACAGTCAACCGCACGTAGATGGCGAATAAGTGGTGATGTTTATCGAGCAGCAAATCGTGAGAAAAATATTTAATATTACTTGAAGAACTTATTCCTAAAACTTTTATCGCAATTTTGACTAGATTTAACAAAATATACAGGCAAATAACAACATAATAAGATAGTTATCACTTGAAATAAAAAATTAAAGGTTGAGATTTATTTAATAGATAAAATAATTTACGTCACAAAAATACATCATTCTTTAATTCAATTCAATTCAAATCTTTATTGCATATCTCATGTCTGTAAAATATCTTAAATAATTGTTATAAAGTTCACATGAACCCAACAATTTAATAGAATAATGAAAAGTAGCATGCTTTAAAATAATTAAGTAAATAGATATTAATTGTACGTACGTCATAATTTAAAAAATAGGATAAAACTAAGTGTACAGTTATAATTAAAAAAACAAATTAATTTAAATAAATAACATCAAATTTTAGTGATTACGTCATTACAAATTATACCATTAAACATAAATCAATTAATATGAAGTAAATACGTAACATAGCAATAATAGGTATCATTCAATATTCAATTTATATAAGAAAAAATTAAACAATAATAACAACGTCAAAGATTAAAATAATATAAAAAATTCAAACCAAATAATAAAAACAAAGAGAAACAAACGTCAAATACAAATAATTAAAAATAAATGTTTAAAAATTAATAAATAGTGAAAGTCATAAGTCATGTAATATAATAATTACAATTATTTTCAATTAAGTACAATGCTTGCGTGGCTATCGTTTATCCTGAAAGTGGGCAACGTCGCAAATAGATGTCAAATATTTCGCTGTTTTGATTAATTAGGCAATATTACTGTATGGAAATAAGAAATGTGGCTAACTAGCAAACTTGAAAAATTTATTATGAAATGCAATAATTAATATCGTAACACCGAATATTTAGTTTTAGATGTAAAAAATGGATTTCGAAACTTTCCAAATGCCTTTTTAGGTTTAAAGAATCTTTATTCTCAATTAAAACATACACAAATGTCACTTACTTGAGAACAATAAATTAATGTTAACAATTTAATAAGGTTTGACTTGGTCTTGGTTTGTTTGGTTTGACTTTTTTACACCTATAACGGGTACAGCATCAAATCCAATTTTATAATTGCAATTCTTTTTTTAATATTCTAGTTCGCTAGTTAGTCACATTTCTTATCTACACACTCAGGTAAAATTTTGACAGCTATTTGCGACGCTGCCAAGTTTTAGGATAAACATTCTTAAAAATAAAGAATACTAGCCTTTAATAATTGTTCCACTACAATAGAATTCCCACAATAAAGTATAACTCAGATCAAGTTGGCGATATCAAACTATAAATGAGTAACGGACGCCATCGTAGCGGTGGAGGTTTAGACCTTGACCGCCGTGGAGGCGGAGGTGGTAGAAAAAAAAAAAAGAGCTTTGTTGGATCTCCTTAAGGATGCCAATGCAGAGGTACGATTTCTTGCGCAAGTTTTACGGAGGCGAACCTGAAGTCCCGTCACAACCCTATACCAAACCACTGTCCTCATGACATTTTCCTATAAAAAACAGTTATTTCATTAAACAAAGAAGGTAGGTAAGGTAAAATCACCATAATATACCTATATATACAAACCTAATAATATACAATATATACATAATTATACACCCAATTAAAAACATCTAATAATTTATATTAATATTGAATTACTGCTTAGCCTTCTTCCTCTCTACTTATTTTGCTGTGCCCAACAGGGTCCATATTGATCTCTTACTTATTAAACCATCTATGTAATACATTATGGAATGCAATAAAGATTTGAGTATTGATGTGTACACCTACTGATACCGGTGACCCATTTGGAACTCTATTAAAGGATATTTATATTGCTTTAGTGCAGTCTGTTTTGGTGTACTGCATCCCAATTTGGGCAGGGGCAGCTAAATCCAAATTTATTACTGTGGAACGAGTTCAACGAGCCCTAATAAAAATCATGTTCTTTAAAAGGATTAGATTTCCCACCGAGAGTCTTTATCAGATAAGTGATTTGCTTTCGGTGAGAAAACTTTACATTGTTCAGACTATTTTGAAAAAACACAAAGAGCTGCCTTATGATACCGCTATCTTATCAAAAAGGAGGAAAGATGTTATAGCACCGATTCCTCAAACAAAAACCAGGTTTTGTAGCAGGCAATACGAGAAACAGTCATCTCAACTCTATAATAAAATAAATAAAGAAATATATGTCTACACCAAACAATTTCTAGAATGTAAAAAACTTGTAATCCAATGGATAAAACCACTATCATATGAGAACACTGAGGCCCTCCTGCAGCACACATCATAACTCACTCATTCATGCACACACTTACTCTCATGCACAACCTTTACAATTACACACATACAGGTCACACACACACACACATCCTACACTAACATACATCCCATAACACAGATCACATAATTATGCCCACCTCACCTCACATTACATACACAAAACGCACACTAAGTTATATTAAATCTAATCTAATCTAATTCTTAAAATTGTAATTAATTATAAATAGTAAATAGTAAACAATGGCATTTCTTGTGTACATTATGTAAATTTAAGTTACGGAAGAGGGGAGTGTCCTATTACAGGCATTTACTTGCTTAAAGGGACACTTCTATCACTAGTATGTAGTACAAGTTTGTTAAAGAAAATAAACTTTTTGTATTTTGTATTTGTATTGTATTGAGTATTGAGTATTGAAATCTGTCAGGTTATAAATTCCCTTCTGATAGAGGTTTAGAATAATCCAGTAGTTAGTAAGTGCCCATTTAAAAAAACTGATAAGATTTTAGCAGTTTCGTAATCTACGCAAATGTGCCTTATTTCAAATAAGTTATTTTACTTTCTTTATGATCTGAAACACCATAGTCTAAGGGCAGACAAACTTAGATTATTTTAATTGATTTGAATTATTGGAATTCAGTTACTGACTAACAACTAACAATTTTTAGGCATGTACATAATTTGCGGATGTTAATTCATTACCAATTTAATGTAACTACATACACACGCATGGGTAAAGGAAATAAGTTAAATTACAAGATAAGTGAGGGAACTAGGTAAGTACCTACATTCTTTTTAAATTTTGCTAGTTTTTTCCCGCGCCATCATCTGCGTGAAATTTCTTCTTTTAAGATCAAATATATCGTACGGCTACCCTCGGCCCCCGGACACACCGCGTCGCATCGCATCGCCCGCCCGCGTAATCACTACGTTTTCGCTCAGCGTTCTTTCTGCCTTTTAAGGGTTCCTCCCTTATAGTTTGGCCATGTCCGTCAGTCCACGGCTTAGCTCAGAGACTGTTAGTACTAGAAATCTGTAATTTGGCATTGGCATATGTATATTAATCACGCCGACAAAGTGGTAAAATAAAATCATGAACAGAACTTAATCCACCACGCGGGTTGGTAGATGTCACATGTCTTTGAATTTGTTAGAACCAAAAACTCACGATGTTTTCCTTTAACGTTTTGAGAGCAGTGATGGTGATGAAATAACGTACAAATTGAAGCGCCTGCCTGGGTTCGAACCTGCAACTCGTAAGTCGTTACCACTGAGCCACCACTGCTCTACTGGGCCACCACTGCTGGACTGTAAAAAATACATACATTAGATATGATTTATTCGTTAATTCGAATAATACCAAACAACCTTAATATAAGTTCGTCCGGGGCAATACTACCAGCTAGCTATATAGGTACTTCTTTAGCGTAAACAATGGCTAATTATTTAAAATATTCACCTGAAAAGCAACAAGTTTTGTGATTAATTGAAAGCAATAAGAAGGCACACAATATTTTGCTAAGTGATTTGTTTTAATCTTTTAGACTTGTCTGTTTTAGAGGATTTTTTTTAAACGCACAAGATGCGTAATTTGTAAAAATTATGGTAACATTTATTGATTTAGAAAGAAAAAAAGAAAGAAAAATGCGTTTAACAGCATTACAAAAAAAAAATACACCTTAAAACTATAAAAACAGAAAACAAATTATTATAATGCCAAAAGGGCCTCAGCTCAGCATAATGTCAGATGACAACACAAAGTGACGCTCATTTTCAGCTGCAACCCACATTTAATACTTCAAGCACACTACGTAATGTACAGAGGCAGACTTGGCGGCGGCAAAGGGTTCCGTACCCAAAAGGTGCCAACTATTACTAAAGCGCCTTATTCACCATTGCTTGCTGGATTTGCACGACATCCAGCAAGCGCCCCCACCACCGCGAGTGTCGTGCATCGAGCGTGCTGGATCGTGTATATGCTTGTACGGCAGATTCAGCCAGTTTTTCCACTTTATGGGATTTTTAGGGTAAAATAATTAATATGACATGACATGACATGGCTTAGAGCTATTTTATTTTAATTTTAACAAAATTTAGAGAATATTGGGGTAAAACCGCGAAGAAAATATTAATATTATGCATGGCTTAGAGCTATTTTATTATGACAGGGATTTAGGAAATTTTGTAGTAAAATCACGAAAAAAACCCACAATCTGGCAACATTAACCGCTGCCTTGGCGGGACTTACAGCAAGATGAATGGTGAATAAGGCGCCTATGGCTCCGCTATCCGTTCCTCCATCCGTCTGTCACAGAGCTGTAAGTTTGGAACTAGGTAAACACTTGAAGTATTCACAAAGTGTGTAATACTGTGACCGCTATAACAACAAATCATAAATTAAAGGTAAAAATTCAAGAGGTTTTATTACTAAAGTACTTTAATAAAATATGTAGAGTTAAATATTGGCCGGTGGTACACTTTGTGTGCAAGTTCGACTCGCACTTGGCCGCTTTTTTTATTGGTCCTATATGATATTTTTGAATTAGATTACCTAGTTATGTTAAATCATGATGAATAATTTTTTGATTGTAAGATCTTCTCATTTACATCAAAATCACACGGAACCCTAAGTTTTATTTCGTCGATTGGTTTACCAGGTATAAATATTATTTTGTGACCGACTTTTGATTCAGTCGCGTGTTAGTGTTGCGTATGATACCCGTTATTTGTTTATTTGTATTTTTTTCTCTTTATCGTAATAAGTTATTTTTAATAATATGTGGGAACCAAAATATCACAAAACAATAATTGGTTACATATAAAAGAATTAAAAATAATGAAGGTTACGTAAAACTAACACATAACAAAGGTAAGTTTTAATATTTAGGTTCTTTAATTATATGTATATTAGTAGGTAACTACATAAACACAAATGTGTGTTCAGTGGTAAACTTTGGCAAACTATGAGATAACCTGCGAAAATACATGAAAAATTTTGTTTGACTGTTTGATTGATACAAAAAAAAACTTTTCAGAATATTTCCAAAACTCCGTTATCATTGTGTGGTGGTTACGAAAAGATCCTAAAAACTTTAACTGTAAGAAATATCCAAAAATGAATGCAACTACAGCGATACTAGGAATCCAGAAAATTCAAGGAGCCTTCAATATATTGGCTGCATTACAGCTGACCGCGTTCTTATGGCCGCAACAGGCACAAGTTCAAGGTAAGAGTCAAATTAATCCTAACTAATATTTTATAAATGCGAAAGTGATTTTGATTGTTTTTTTGTTACGCTTTCACGCTTAAACAGCTGACCGGATTTGGATGAAATTTGGCACATGGGTAAACAATGAAGACCTGTAGAAGGACATAGGATACTTTTTATTCCGATATTCCCACGAGATTGAAACTTATGACGGTGAAACCCCGGGGCGCAGCTGGTATAAACTAGTTGGATAGGTTAGAAAACAGTTCAGACTAGAAATTCATACATTACCATTATTATACAGGGTTACTACATTAAATTGGCTTGCTAAAATCGAAATGAAAAATACAAAAAAAAAGAGGTTTGATGGTTTTTTTGGAAGGTCGACGACTTCTGTTAGTGTTTTCACATGAAATATCAGTTTGAAAATCTGTTGTGAAATTATAACGGCAATGTTCTAATTATGGTATTGCCAGTCCATCATTACTTATATTAATACAGCTGCTGTAGAAACTATTACTACTGTTTCATATCCCGTTCACTTATTGTCCTAATCAGATTATTTACAAGGCAATTCAGTAACGATAGTATTTTATGTACATTTACCAGATGGTGACAGTTTTGACTTCATCATAGTCGGTGCTGGGTCAGCAGGAAGTGTGATAGCCAATAGACTCACAGAGATTGAGACAGCTACAGTATTACTAATAGAAGCAGGCGGAGATCCTCCAATAGAATCTGTGGTAAGTAAAGTAAAGTAACTTTGTTTAAATATCGAGGCATTAACAATGATTAAGTCAGTACTTAAAATAATTTTATTAATAACGCAATCGTTAAAATCATAGAGCACCAAATCACCGCGCCAGTAGCGTTTAGAGATGGCAGTGCCTATAAAATTCGTGGCGCCGATATTACGTTGAGCATACAACTTCTGTCACAGACGCCATTCAAAGCCGTTAGCTTTTATACATAATTTGAGTTGTATTGCGAGTATATGGTGACGCGCTTGGTTTGTATCGAAAGTGCTGACAATTCCGCCTCTAGCAGCCGTCGCCGAGGCATCTGCGTAAAAACTTTGCACGTCATCATTAATCAGTTATTCAAGAGGTTTTCAAAAAGCTAAGCAAGGTAATGCATTTCCTAGTAGTTGCACTGAAAATCCTGGAACGCTGTCTGCGTTCCAGGATTTTTAGTGCTAAATTACGGACACGCCAACTAAAATTAAATATTCATGAATTTTTATTTAATTAAGAATTTAGTACATTAATTATCGTCAAGGTTGAAGAGGGTTTGTTTTTGAACAATTATAAAGAAAGCTTAGTTATGTTATCCAGAAATTAAGTGGTTCTCTAAACCAATAATGTCAGTATAGATTATGGCAAATGCGTCCCAGAACTAATATTCCGCTACGATTGGTCAATATGCATAACACAGTAGGTCATTTATATTAATCGAATCGAATCGACTGCCAGACATACATTCTGTTTAATCAAATATCTAGTGATTCAATATGGCAATCAAAATAAACTGCGATTATCAAAGCAATTTAAATTAAAAGTCTTCACCGTATTGTGTTTCTAGATTCCAGGGTTACAACGTCATTTATGAAAAATTCTAAAGTTGATTAGAATCATGCATTACAAGATGATGGTTATAGTCAACAGTTCCATAGGAACCATGGTGCTGACCTGACCAGAGGAACGATGCTTGGTACTAGTTCTATCGATTTCTTGGCTTACATGAGAGGAAACCACTATGATTTTGACAACTAGGTGGAGTTAACTGGCGATGATTGCTAGAACTGGAACAATTTTCTACAATATTTAATGAAAAGCGGGAAACTTCTATGGGAAATACTCTTAATAGAGTTTTGTAGATTTGGATCGACTATCCAAATCTACAAAACTCTATTAAGAGTATTTCCCATAGAACTGCCGGGTATTTAGGAGTAACCAAGAACTATCTTGAAGAAGTTACCAAATATTTTGAAGCTTTTGATGAGCTTGGTAATAATATTGTCTTTGATACAAATAGTGATCAACCTATGGGCTATTCCGAATATTGAATTACAATTTCTGAAGGTATAAAACAAGTACTGCTACTCATTCTAGCATCCCATTAAAAACCGGCCAAACCTGTTTGCACTTAAGAATACTTTCAGAACCAAAATCCTTTTTGATAGCAACGAAAACGTCATTAAAGTAGAAGCTTTAATAGAAATCAGTAGCACTGTGCGTCTAAAATCAAACAAAAAAGTAATTTGATATAATGACTTCTTTAGCAGGATCTATAAATACTCCACAGCTATCAATGCTTTCAAAAATAGGTCCTCAAAACCATTTACAGAGTAAGAACATTGAAGTGATTTCCTATCTTTCTTGATTTCTCCAACAGAAAATACAAAACCATGTAATAGTTACAATGGCTCATAAGATGGAAGAAGCAACACCATCAAAATCTTTCAATCTAGGAAACTTCGCCTTCCCTCTGATTGCCACCCTAAATAAAAGCCAAGATTATCCCGATTATCAGACCTTTAATTTTATTATGATCGAACCTACTGCTATTCTTCATTACTGTTCTTTGTACTTCTCCTTCATAGATGAAACCTGTAAAAGTAGGTATAGTAAAAGCATAGAAAGAGAAGTCTTATTTACCTCTCTACGTAGTACTTTTGTATCCAGAATCACGATGATAAGTACTTTTAAGGAGTTCAGATCCTGCAACCAAACCTGTGATACATATCTGAATATCCAATGAGGAAAGACCTGGAAACCACGCATGAAAATTATCTAAAGGATTTCGCGAAAGTGAAAGAAACTGATTTCTTTAAAAGTGTTGAAAGTGAATTGCATGTTCCAAAAATGTGTGGTTGTCTATATAGTGATATAAGTGAAGAATTTCGAAAATTTTACGCTTTGTGTTTGATGGTGTTAGAGTATCACCTCGTTGGAACTTGCGCCATGGGTTCTTAGTAGATTTTAATATTCGTGTTTTTGGATTGCAAAGACTGACGGTAGCTGATGCTAGTGTGATGCTTACGATTGTTGGCGCCAATACTAATAAGGTAACCATTATGATAGCAGAGAAAATGTCTGATGTCATCAAGAGAGAATAGTGTTTTCCAAAGGCTTGTAGTGTCACTAGAAATTATTGTACAAAAAAAAACAAAAATTAAAAAAATTAAATTACTATGGCCATTTGACTTGAGATTATAAGTTATTGTTATATATAGAAGTTTTTTTTCTTGGTGTTTCGTATTATTTATGAAAGTTCTCGCCCGAGCACGAGCTCTCAAACACAATCTTTTTCTCTGACCCTATAGAATAACAAAAAAAAAAACAATAATTTCTTTGAAACTTATCATTTTCATGACTTGCATGAAAATGATTAGTTTAGCTGTATAATTTTAATTCTTACTTACTACTTAATTTTAACTTAATAATTTCCCTAATTTGCGATCTTCATCTAGTCATTATATTCCCAACTTTATTCCAGATACCAGCATTTATTCCCTTCCTGAAGAAGACATCAGTTGATTGGAACTACGAAACTGAAGACGATGGTTACAGCCAACAGTTTCATAAAAACAAAGGTGTTGAATTGACGAGAGGAAAAATGCTTGGGGGCTCAAGTTCTAATAACTTCTTGGCTTACACGAGAGGAAATCATCATGATTTTGACAACTGGGCGAAGATAACTGGCGATGATTCATGGAACTGGGAAAACGTTCTTCCATATTTTATAAAAAGTGAAAGGCTAGTAGACCCTATCCTTCTTAATTTTGATGCAGGCGCTTTTCATGGTGTTGATGGATATTTAGGAACCACCAGATACTATAACGACGAGCTTCTAAAGTACTTTGAAGCTTTCAAAGAAATTGGTTATGACATTGTTTTGGACACAAATGGTGACACTCCCGTCGGATATACTGAATGTATATTTACCATTGCTGATGGTGTTAGACAGAGTACTGCTCAGGCATTTTTGCGTCCGATCAAAAACCGACCCAATTTGTTTGTGCTTAAAAACACCCTGGTATCAAAAATCCTCTTCGATGACGACAAGAATGCTATTGGTGTTGAAGCTATCTTAGAGAACAATGAAACTGTCTGCTTTAAAGCCAAAAAAGAAGTGATTGTATCGGCAGGAGCTATTAACACCCCGCAGCTATTAATGCTGTCTGGAGTAGGCCCTGAAGATCATTTAGTGGATCACAACATAAAACTACTTTCTGATCTCCCTGTCGGTCAAGTTTTACAAGACCATATTATGGTTATTATGACTCACACAATGGGAAATCCATCTCCATCTAAGCCGATGGATCCCACAAAATTTCCATATCCCCTCATAATGGGATATGCCACCCTAAACAAAAGTCAAGACTATCTAGATTATCAAACCATTAGTTTTGTACTAAACGAACCGACTGCTATGTTGCAGTTTTGTTCTTTCTACTACTCCTTTGTAGATGAAATATGTAATGCCTTATATGACGGTAGTATTGGAAAAGAAGTTTTATTCAGCTTAATTCTGTTAGTATATCCTGAATCCCGTGGCAAAATTTTGTTGCGAAGCAGAGATCCCAAAGAACAGCCATTGATATATACTGGATATTATTCTAACGATGATGATTTAGACAATCATGCGAAATATATCCAAGATTTTTTGAAAGTTCAAGATACAAATTTGTTTAAAAGTGTTCAAGCTGAAATAGTTATTCCTGAAGCTTGTGGTTGTGGAGATAAGTATTCTACCCATGAATATTGGAAATGTTATGCACTATGTATGATGGTATCAGGATACCATTACGCTGCTTCCTGTCCAATGGGGGTTGTAGTAGACCCCCGTCTTAATGTGTTCGGTGTACAGAGGTTAAGAATTGCAGATGCTAGTGTCATGCCAAAGATAACTGGAGCCAACACCAATGCTGCGACTATTATGATAGCAGAAAGAGCAGCTGATTTTATCAAAGAAGATCATCACTTAGTGGCTAAAGATGTTTGCTTAGATGGTACGAGTAGTTGGTGGTTGAATTTTCTTTGAAATTATTTATTTAAAAAATATATAATATGTTAATTATTAAACAAAAATTCACTGATGATGAACATTGTTTTTCTAAGTGTCCAAGATTTTTTGAGATTATTGAAATAGACGACTTATGTATGTAGGTAGGTCTAGTTTGTTACTTAAGTGAGCATCCAACATTGTTATTAAAACCTTATTACAATTTACTGAAAGTGATTACTCGCGCTTATAATTTGCAACGAATATAAGAGAAAAAACATTAAATTATTATTACTAAGTGCACAACTGCACGTCTAAATAATAATAGTATCTATGTATTATATTTTGTAGATATTTCAAATAACATAACATCACGCCTGTAGATATTCCCCGAAGGATAAGGCAGAATTTACTACATAATATATAGTACCTACACCCACATTTTGCCAGTTATGTTAAGTCCCACGTAATAGGGGGCGAGCCTATTGCCACCAACTGGGCACAAATCCAGACTTCGGGCTGTACTGAGAAATTCTAGATTGATAAGTCCAATAAAACTTTGCCCCAGCGAACTCAGGACCTCATCACCCCTTGGCCACAACACCATCGCTCGCGCGACTTGCGTCTTGCGTCTGCGAACAAAATATGCTAGAAGTTATTTATAGGGTACCATGAGTCGGCGCGGTGCGGAGAGGCGTTCGATGAAAACAAGTACTAGATCACAGCACTGATGCCACGACTCAGAGCGAGGTGACCGGCGACTGCGACAGACGAATTCAGAGTCGAGCATCTTGATATATCACTTAGTTTTTTCCGCCGCGCAACCATGAAGGCTCGTACAAACCAGCGCGACGCGACGGCGCGACGCGACTCGAACAATACAATTTCTAAGAAAACTTGACGGTATAACAATAACCGGTGTCGCGTCGCGCTGTCGCGTCGCGCTAGTCTGCACAAAGCTTTATTCGTAACATAAAATGAAAAATGTAATTAAGCGGTTGTGGAACGAAATAAATTATATGATAATACTGATAATACTTACATATTTGTTTTATTTATATAAACAATCAATTTCAAAGTGATGTACTCCTTGCCATGTATTTAAAATATCTTCAACAAAAAGAAATTTTATTCTAGGCAGGCTCGTGCCACTTTTGATAAAAACATTCTGAAAATGTCCGACGCTGTTGAAGTCGCCGCTGCCACTTGCGGGTCGTGGCATGGCGACGCCAGTCGCAGGATGCCCCGCGCTGCAAGACCCACCGCAAGACGCACCGCCTTAGGTCGCAGCCAAGGCCTAGACTAACTTGGCAGATATTTTAAATATTGATAATTTATGTTCCCATTACCTATAATATAATTATTCCAGCCGTATAATAATGCTCTCTCGGCGTTAGTCTTTTCCAGTGTGGTCATTTAACATTAATCATCCTCTGTTTTGTTTTTACCATACGTTTACTGATACAAAAAATTCGCTAGAGACAGTCTTTTGAAGACCAATAAAAATAAGAGGAACCCATGATACACAAGGTCTGGAAGCCGACCCCAACAGAGGTGGGAAAAGTCTAGGCAGATGATGCACCCATGACACACAAGTGATAGATTGTATGATAAAGCGACAACTCAAGTTATGTATACCCCACAGGAACTCTCAACGTTTAGGACGGTTTATTTTCTTTATTTTCCTTTTGTTTACCTTTTGTTAACGCTAAAAGGAGGAAGTCCGAGTTTTCAATGGATTTTCCTCTTTTGTGCTATTTCTCTGTACCACCATTGTTGTATAAAATAATAAATTTGAAAGAATTTTCGAAATACTTTCCAATAACACTCAGCTGGCAAACAAATTTGTTAAAAGAAAAATACAGTGGGGAAAAATTGCTGGGCAATTCAGAGAATGGATCTATTATTTTTCAATTTCGTTTTTTCTTGCAAGTCACTTTACGGTCATTTATTTTAAACAATGCCTGTTGAAATGACAGCTTTAATTTATTTAGTAACCTGTTATAAATTATCTTAATAAAATGTTATGATCTAATAAAAATCTAGATAGGTCTCTTCCTGCTATAACGAAATAAATTACGACATTAGATGAGGTAAAGGCTATTTTTTATTTTTATATAATTATTCTAGGATAATGGGTAGTTCTGTAAGAATAGAACTACAAAAAAATAAAAATAAACAAGATTTGATAAAATAAAACAAAAAAGAAGTGAGCTAAATTATTATTATTTAAGTATTTCAGCAGTAATTTATTTTAGTACCCATTCATCAACAAAACATTATAATTATTATTAAAGCGATTCATATTTAATTTCAGATTCAATATAAATAATAATTATGATGGTATTAAAAACCTTATCAGTAATTTAACCTAGTAGACAGACTCAGAGTATACACACTATTTTTAAAATCACTGCTATTTATTTTTAGTCTAAGCCTTTACATGCTGGTCTATATATCAGGAGAAACCTCGACCTCTATCTTACCTAGTTCAGGGGTCGAGATGATAAAAAGTAATGATGTAAAGTTACTGAATTTTTGGAAAAAAATTTACTACTTATTACTATTAATAAGACAGAATTGCACTATTGATTTCACATTTTTCACCAAAAAAATATGCTATAGTTACTACAGAATTTCTATCCCTATATGGACACTTTTTCTCGCAGCCATATTTTTTGTCGGTATTAGTTTTGCTAAGCCAAGCAAAACTAATACCGACAAAAAATATGGAAGATAATAATAAACTTAAACAGTTATGACGCTAATCCGGGTACCAGGGACACATATTATCATGGAACTATTCCCCTCACGTCCGTACAAGGTTATTGAAGGAACACACAATGTCACGCGTTCCCAAACTTTCTACTTTTTCCTGACTTGCAAACGCTTGAATAAGGGCTCAGATATACTGGCGCGATATGGTACGGTTTCGGTACCAATTTTTATTAATTGTGCATTTTATTAGATAACGCACGGCAAACATAATAAGCTACAAAATGTGATGTCCGATATCTTATCTACTTTTCGTTCAGTATCGTTAAAATGCAGTTACAATTTCATTGCTTAATGCGTGAGGATCGCTCGTCAAATGAACTTCATCATAATCGATTGTACTAATAACTCATTGAGCAATTACTGTGCTTAATGAGGACAATACATTATCAACTTAATTAGGAGTTAACGTTAAACGTAAAAAGAAGGTAATAGATGAGTTTAACTTATACTATTTAAAAAACTGGCCAAGTGAGTGTCGGACCACGCACAATGAAGGGTTCCGTAGATGAGATGAATTAATCCCAAGAACAAATTTAACATTACAACAACAATATTGAGAAAATTACTATGTTATTTCAAGGCCATAGACTTCTTATAGATTTTCCTGTAATCTATGAGTAAATAACCATTCTCCGTATTTTTTTCAAATATTTTGGCTCAATATTTTCGGAGATAAGGGTCAATTTTCATCAATTTTCTTAAATATCTTTAAAGTATTTACTTTAAAAAAAAAAACAAATTGAGATACTCACAACAAGTCCTTTCATTTGATATGTCACACGGTTCAGTTTGCAACACTTTTTATTTTTATTTTCTCATTTGCCCCCCAAAAGTAACCCTAAAATTCAAAATTCATTTATTTACGTTACGCGTCCGTATTTGGGTCATATAAATACATAAGTGTACCAAATTTCACCTAAATCGGTCTATTAGATTCGGAGCACATTGACTGTGATAGACGGACAGACAGACAGACACACGAGTGATCCTATAAGGGTTCCGTTTTTTCCTTTTGAGGTACGGAACCCTAAAAATGTCTAAGTGTAGTTCAAATAGGAATTTGCTAGAATAGACAAAAATTCCTTATGAATATTTTTTGTTGAATGTTTGTGAGCTAAAAATATCAAAAATCAAATTGATTTTGTAAATAATTTTGAATTAATTAAAATGTTTGATAATTAACTGTGTATAAGCCATTATTCACGCGAATCAGAGTGACACGTCTCTAGTTCCATTTGACTGTTTCAAATTGTAAATTGAATATGCGTCACAGATAAAGTTTATTTTGAACTGGCAGCGCTCCGCGGTTTCACCCCCATAAGTCTGGATCCCGTGGAAATATCGGGATAAAAAGTATCCTATACGTGTTAATCTACGTTATAAACTATCTGTATGCCAACCTTCATCCAAATTCGTTCAATAGTTTTTACTTGAAAGAGTAAAAAACATTCAACCATCCATCATACAAACTTTACGTTTATAATATTATATCTATAATGTAGTAAGGATTACATTATAATCTGTTACTGAAAAACAGTCAACTAGCCTATTATCATCGCAAGGGCATGTAATCAATGTAGTTGAATCTTATATAAGTAAATTTCGGCGGTAAAATTTTATCTGTGTGAAAGAGCCTTAAACCAATTTTCCGTACCCTCTTTCATTTTAGTCGTCGCGTGTGGGCTCGTGGTGGTTTCCAATTGTTGGCGTGTCGGGTGTTAAAAGTAACAGTCTTGATTAAAGATTCTTGTTTTAGATGTGAAAAGTCATGGTGTTACATGTTTTCAGTATTTTGTTCCTGTAATAGGAGTTTGTCGAAATGGATTATGTTATTTTTAGATTCATGTACCAAACATGCCTAAATATTTAGGGGCCTTGTTAAGAAACTGATCTACATGGAAATAGTATATTATGCAATTAGTGAATAAAAGACGGATTTAAAGCGAGGGCCATAGATGAATCACGAGCAAGTGAAGGATTCTAACGACTGAATCACGACCGTAGGGAGTGATTCATGACGATTGAATCACGAGCGTAGCGAGTGATTCAAGTTTTAGAATCCTGAGCGACGCGAGTAATTCATGGCCCTCGATATAAATCCGTTTTATTCAAGAGTTGCATACTATACTTTATACCATGACTACGAGAAAAAGAAAGATTTAAGCGAAAATAGACATTTATTGAAGAAAAAAGGAAGGTTGAATTAAGCTTCGTGCAGACTGGTGCGACGCGACAGCGCGACGCGATTCTAACAAAACAATTTCAAAGAAAACTTCACGGTATAACAATGACCGGTGTCGTCGCGCTGTCGCGTCGCGCTACTCTGCAAGGGGCTTTAATTAAAATGCACATTAAAATTGGAACCATTACTAAAATCAAAAGTAATTTTCTTATTATTACTAATAACAATCAACTTGTGAAACGATATTTATTTCCTGTGTATAGAGTATGTTTTCGCAAGGAGGTTGTATAGCATTGAGATGGAGGTCGCATATATAGATGTGTTCTAAATTCAAACACCAAAACAGTGATTAAAAGAGCTTTTTATTCACTGTTTTCAGTCAATAAAATAAGCTTTTTAGAGGGGGAATGGTATAAACTTATTTTAACATATATTATACAATCCTTTTTCCACCAGTAGATTCCGTCAACAGCGTTCTTCAGTCTGCCAGTTTAAAGCTTTGTACAGACAAGCGCGACGCGACAGCGCGGCGCGACACGGGCTATTGTTATACCGTGAAGTTTTCTTAGAAATTGTATTGTTTGAGTCGCGTCGCGCCGTCGCGTCGCGCTGGTCTGCACGAGCCTTAAGTCGATTTTTATAACTGTGCGCTTGAAGCTGTCAAAATCGTAGGTTGTTAGTATTTAATTCATCGGCCCGGTTACCTCCGTACCCCTCATACGCACTAGCGGCTAACCGCGAGGCTAGTCGGTTTTTCATTTTTTAATATGCAACCGCTTATGGTTGTACGCACTTAGCCTCCAATGTTTTGTCTTATTATTCGTTAAGTTTGTTTTTGTTATACACAACATACACTGTAAGATTATGACGTTAACAGGCGCACAGTTAAAAAAATCGATCACCAGTTCGTCTAGGAAGTGTGATATTTTGAGCTCTGACTACCACGTTGGTCTAGTGGTCCCAAGCGCTACTGCTGAGCATGAGGTCCTGGGTTCGATTCCCGGGTTGGGCAAAGTGATAATGGGTTTTTCTATATGGAATTTCTATGTCAGCAGTCCGGAGTCTAGATTTGTGGCCGATTAACGGCAATAGGCTCGTCTTTATTTTATGTTGTTATGAGTATGTAGGTATGTGTTAATAATATTATAGAAAAAAAAGAAAATTGTTTATTCTGTTAATAACAACAAAAGATTTGAAATAAAAATATTTAGTTCTATAAAATTGTCTTCTTATAGATATAGATCTCTAAGTTACTCAGTTATTTATTATTTATTTATATATACTTTATTGTACACCACAAAAAGACATAACAAGAAATAATAATTATGCACTACAAAATATACAATGGGCGACCTTATCGCTTTCTGCGATCTCTTCCAGTTACATCTATACAAGAATCTTTTGGCGCGTGAATGACATTAACAGTGAGGCGTTGTAGGTAAACATTTATGAAATCATTCCAGAAATTGTATTGAAAAAACAAGATGGCGGTGAGCGATGGCGTTAGTTCCGATTTTGGCCACAAGCCTAAAGATCCTTGTACATTTGTAATTATTTATATCTATACCGTAGCTACAAGGATGGACTGTGAAATGTAAAAGATGATTTATTATTATGGCTAGATAACGGGTGATTACCTACTGAGATGCTGTTCATCTCTAACTATTCTAACAGAGCTGTATGCAAGAAAAAGATATGGTGTGCCGACCCTCGTTACCTATTTAAAAGCGATCGTCGCGCGAATACACGATCGTTCGAACTTTTTGTTCGGTGATCCTGAACGCGTGCTCGCGCCAACAGAGGGCGCTTTTCGGTTTTCCGATCAAAAAGTGACTTATACACGCGAGCGATCGCGACGATTGCTTTTGAATAGGACGCGACCATTGCGATAAGGGCAAGCGAATGATGATTGGTTTTTTATTAACACTTGTATGAATTAAAAGATATAAATACCTACTAGTTTTTATACCCCTATTATCAGTGAGGGAGGAGAACCGAGCACACATACAGCGCGACATTACAGTACGCAATGTCTATGATATTTAATCTGAAATGTTACATTACAGGCGAATGTTCGTCATATTTTACCGTAATGCTCAAAATGGAATCTGTAACTTTACATTACAGGCGAATGCTCCCGGTGAGGGAACACCTTTAGACGTTCATCTGAAATTGATGTTTCTCTGTGGAAAAGTAGCTTACTGAAACTAGGTTATAAAATTATATACAAAACTTGGCTCATTTGTACTAGTCTGAGAAGATGTACATAAAATTACCTGCAAGTAGGTTTTTACCCGAAGTTGTGACTAACAAACAGAAAGTTCTTCGTGCAAGCGTAACTAACGATATTGTAGAAATTAAAAACTGCCCCTTTAGCAGTGCAAGCTTCTTTTGCGGAAAGTTTATTTGTGACTAATGCTTTAGCTACTAGAATTAAAGGATATTTATATGAGTTTAAAAGTCTTTTATAAAACATTCTTTGGTTACAGTTTAGTGGCAGGAGCCCTCCTGGAGGGTTAATTTTAAATGTAGGTTTTTCTTAGAGAATACAGAATTATCAACCGTGATAATAAAATCTGATGTATATTTTAACAATATTTATTAGTTTAAGCGTTGGTTTTAAAATGCAAGCAATTTTTATTTATTTGTTGTTCACGGTTTCAAATATTCACTAAAAATTTAAAAGGCTTAAGTTGACTGGTGACCTGGAACTATGGAAGACTATGGCCCCTGCCTGATCATTTTTTTAAGTGTACACGGATTAAATGGCAGGGGGTGACTTGCACACTCAATAATGGGTCCCCGAAAACTGTCTGTAGCACAAAGTGACTTAGCGACAAGGGGGCAACAAGTCCTGAGGTGCTTGAGGAGTGGAGAGGTATTCCACGACTTTCAGAACAATCCCAGAGCCCGGAAGATGGTCAAGATCCCTACGAGCACTTACCGGAATACTTCTTTCCTCCGAGCACGTTTGCTCTTGCGAATCTCCACTCAAACCGGCCAATTAAGGCAAGAATGAGGTGGGAGCTCTGTTACTCGTCAGCGTTCACTCCAGCCGGCCAATAAAGGCAAGCCAGAGATGAAAAACAAGATTTCTCCCGGGAGATAGGGTCCGTGGGGTCGCTACTGCCCAACAGCTCGCCACAAGCTGCCCTGCGGGTTTCTGTATCTCTCTTGGTCTGGCTCCTCATCCTAGCCCTGTTCCGGCAAAGTAAACTCTACCGGCACAGACCCAGAGTTTGGAGCGCGCAAGCCCAACCACGACGTCAACGTAGAGATACGGCGGTGGGGTTATCGTTATTAATATTTATTCCATTTCTACAGATGATTAACGAAAAACGAAAACTTACAAGACTCTAAAAAACACGTTTTATTTTACAAAACTGATTGAAATATCAAAGAGCCTGATAATTGAAATTTATGAAAGAAATTTATAGGAAAAACAAATAACAATAGACTCAAAAACAGACAGACTCGTGTTATGCTATAATATACCAATATATTTTAGGTTATTTTTGTAAAAGTATAAACTGAACTTAAAATAATGGCCCAATCCCAACATCGTTTCGGAAAATAATAATCATTTAATTATTTAAAAACATGTAATCCTGTCCTGCATTTCAACTCTCTTGTTAATAATTTTAAACAAAATCTATCCAGCTTACACACTTAAACAATGATCTTCTTTGATAAAATCAGCTGCTCTTTCTGCTATCATAATAGTCGGAGCATTAGTATTGGCTCCAGTAATCCTTGGCATGACACTAGCATCTACGACCCTTAACCGTTTCACCCCGAACACGTTAAGTCGGTTGTCTACTACAACCCCCATTGGACAAGAAGCAGTATAATGGTATCCTGTTAACATCATGCATAGTGCATAGCATCTCCAATATTCATGGGTAGCATTGAATTCTCCACAGCCACATTTTTCGGGAATAATCATTTCAGATTGGACACTTTTAAAGAATTCCGTATTTTTAACTTTCAAGTAATCTTGTATATATTTCGCATGATTGTCTAGATCATCATCGTTAGAATAATATCCAGTGTATATAATTGGCTTTTCTTTGGGATCTTTGCTTCGCAAGAAGATTTTTCCACGAGATTCTGGGTACAATAAATACACCGCGTTCAATAAAACTGCTTTCCCAACACTGCCGTCATATAAGACATTACATATTTCATCCTCAAAAGAGAAGTAGGTGCAAAATTGCAGCATGCCAGATGGTCCATCGGTTATTATAAAGTTAAATGTTTGATAATCTGGATAATTTTGACTCTTATTCAAACTGGCATAACCCAAAACGACTGGTACTGGATATTTTGTGGGATCCACCGGTTTAGAAGTAGTATTTCCCATTGTATGAATCGTTAATACCATGACATGATCTTCTACAGCTTGACCAACAAGAAGATCAGAAATAACGTCTATGTCTTGACTCTGTAAGTGCTCTTTTGGACCTATTCCAGACAACATCAAGAGTTGCGGGGTGTTAATAGCTCCTGCCGATACAATCACTTCTTTTTTGGCTTTAAAGCAGACAGTTTCATTGTTCTCTAAGATAGCTTCAACACCAATAGCATTCTTGTCGTCATCGAAGAGGATTTTTGATACCAGGGTGTTTTTAAGCACAAACAAATTGGGTCGGTTTTTGATTGGACGCAAAAATGCCTGAGCAGTGCTCTGCCTTACACCGTCAGCAATGGTAAACATACATTCAGTATAACCGACTGGAGTGTTACCATTTGTGTCTATAACAATGTTATGACCAATTTCTTTGAAAGCTTCAAGGTACTTTTTACCTTCTTCAGTATAATATCTAATTGTTCCTAAATATCCATCAGTACCATGAAAAATGCCTGCAGTAGAACCTTGAAGGACAGGGTCAACTAACCTTTCACTTTTTATAAAATATGGAAGTACGTTTTCCCAACTCCATGAATCATCGCCAGTTATCTTCGCCCAGGTGTCAAAATCATGATGATTTCCTCTCGTGTAAATCATGAAGTTCATAGAACTTGAGCCTCCAAGCATTTTTCCTCTCGTCCATTCAGTACCGTTGTTTTTATGAAACTGTTCGCTATAACCATCGTCTACAGTTACATAGTTCCAATCAACTGATGTATTTTTCAGGTATTGGAACAACACTGGCACCTAGAACAGAGTAAATACAAGAAAAATATATACAATGAGAACAGTTGCTTACTTAAAAAGAAGAAAGAAAATATTCATTCAAATTTGCATGAAATATAAATGTAAGCTTTAAAGTAAAATTATGAATAGTTTAGTTTCAGCGTTAACTTATTAAGAATTGCTTTGGTGTACAATTGTAAACTGTGTTATACAATCAATCACCGAAACATAGTATCGTCGAGACCTTTTGTATTTCCTTTTAAAAAGGGCCCTACAGCAGTAATATTTAAACACCTTGGTTCCCTTATTGAAAACACTTTTAAAGTGTAGTTACTTGATCACTTCTGTCATTTTGGCTTAAATGGTCATTACTACTTACATCTACTACGTTAATTTTAGTGCTATATGTATTTCTACATCGATTTTAAAATACATGACTTACCACTGATTCTATCGGTGGATCTCCTCCCGCTTCTATTAGTAAAACTGTAGTTTTCTCATTCTCTGTGAGTCTATTGGCTATCACACTGCCTGCTGAACCAGCGCCGACTAAGATGAAGTCAAAACAAGCGCCATCTGATAAATTTAATTCACATGAAATATTATAATGTCGCTAATTTATTTACTTCCTTAACTTATATATTTTTAAATATTTCTTAAAATAGAAAAAGAAATATAAAAAAACATTAAAAATATAGTAATAGTGGTCCACCGGGGTCGGCAGCAGGATCCAAGCTACCGGTGGTTAGATCTCCAGAGACAGATCTCCTCATGATGTGACCCGTATCGAGGAGTCCTACCTTCTGAATAAGGCCCTTGATCCAACCGCCTTACGAGAGCCTTGAGACGTTTTGATAGAAGCTTTCGGCCATCAGGCCGTTGGCCGTTACGACCATCGGCACAATGACAGGCGAGCTCATATTCCACATTCCAACAACCTCGTTTGTTAAGTCGAGATATTTGATGTGTTTCTCTTTATCAGCTTTCAAGTGGTTCTCGTAATGTGGAATTGTAACATTGACAATCATTGCTCGGCGCGCTAATCAGTTTATCACCTCGCTTATCGCATATTGGTTTATTGGCGACAATGATGCTGTCAGTAATGATAGTCAGATTCCAGTCTCATAGTCATTTTTGGTCCAGCATATGCCAGTTTTCTTACGATGCTTTCCATCGCCGTTTTGAGAGCAGAAATGATGAAATAAATTACATAAAGTAGCCTGCCTGGGTTAGTTAATAGGTAATGGTCACAAAAATAGTTTATTTAGATTATTACCTAGAACCTGTGGCTGCTGTGGGAATAAGAATGCAGTCAGTTGTAAGAGAGACAGTGTACTGAAGGCCCCTTTGAGTGCCTGGGTTCCAAGTATCGCTGTAGTTGCATCCATTTTTTAATATTATATTACCATTTCAGTAGTTCCGTCATCACCTGAAACAATAATATCGCTTAATTATTTTATGAAATCACAATCTGTAGCACATCATTATCCTGCTTCTATCCCAATTTATTTGGAAATTAAGAAGGACGAAAAAATTACGTTAAAAAGTAACCCTACGACGATAGGTAAGAAAATGGTTTATTTTTAATTAATTATTTGGCATTCTCGTATGACCCAAGATTTATAAGAAAATATCTATTGATAAAAATAAACCAGTGGTTCTACTTACCTGTAGTAATAATGAAACACGCAACTACACGAAAATTCTGTTGCAAAATGTTATTTATACCAAGTGTTATGTGAATATAGACATACCTACCTACGTTGATTAACTAAAATTTAGGGTTCCATATGAATGACTGTGTACTACGATACTCGTAGTCTATATACTTTGTTCAAGCGTACGATGATTGTTCTGTACACTTGTGATGATGGAAATCTGGGGTAAAGAATTAAACCGCCCATGTTGAGTGTGGTAAATTCATTGATTTATTTTACTTAGCCAGTTCGCTAAATGATCGCGCGTATGCAAACGCTGATTTAGCTTAAGTTACTTAATGTTAAGAAATGTGCGGGTTCACCGTACATTTTGCCAACTCTAAAGGAGAAGACGAGGGTTTTTATTGTATTAAGCTAGTGTGTCTAAATACAATAAAAATTATGACTTAGGATAAATGATACAATTTTTCGTTGAAAGCTGATACAAGGTGATTTTAACAATATCTACTCTAAGTATTACATAATACTTAGAGTAGATATTGTTGATAACAACAAAAAAACTACAAAAACAACAAAATCAGTTAATATGTCACCATAGGAAGTCCCTTTATTTTATACTTTCGGTTGTCTTACTTATATCACTGAACTCACTGATGACTGGCACTGGCACTGTTTCACGCGCGGACTCAGTAGATCCCAGTCCTGTGAGGTCAGCTTGCGCCTCCGCCCCCGGGGAGCGCTCGCCCTCCTGTACATGCACCTCCAACATCTCTCGTTGCTGCGGCGCAGGTGCGACTTGGCACTTACTTCTTATAATTAAATATAAGCATTGCCGAGAACCAAGGCCAAGGTAACGTACACGACGGAATAATGGTGGATGTCGTGGACGTTTAGTTGTGTAGAAGTTTGTTCCTTTATATTGGTTATTTGGTCTCTAAGCTGATTCCATATAAAGGTTGTGGTTTTCTGGTACGTCGAAATCATTGAGCAAGGTTGTGTTTATTAGAGAGTCCAATATGGAAAACTCTGGGACTTAGATATTTGATCGCATGTTCAAATAGCGTAAGTAGTTGTTGTGCGTGTGAATACTGTACAAATCCGATTTCAGTGTGCATCCATAACCTAGGTCAATGATACCACTGCCTCGTATAACTGTCGTTGTTCTGTTAGCAATACAGGAAATACGGAGTTCACATGACTCACAACAGGTGTAGCCAGTTGCTAGAATTGTGAGAGTTGACCCAATAATTGTGACACGTGGACACGTCTTGTTTACAAGCGCTCCTCATATTACTTACAGTCTGGATATCGCATAACGACTGTTTTATTCCCAGATTGTAAACAGCTTTGTCAATCAAGCACAGTAGCCGATTGTTACTGATGATATGAAAGCATTCTTGCAGATCGCTATCTGATAAGAGAAGAGCGAGGTCTTTTTGTATATTGTGACCAATATATGGTGAGCTTGGGACAGTGCGAACGTGATTCGTACCCCGCTTCTGAGGGATAGGTATGATTCTATCTAGCTCGAAGATGTCGTTGCTCACAAGCGGAATCTTTATCTCTATTATAAGATTGCCTTCATACAGCGTTGTAGACGCCTTCATAATCTTGTACAGCTCGGATAGGTTTGATGACTCGATTGGCGTCATTAGGTTTTCCTGCAATTGCCCGGAGATTATGTTGATCTGACGAGCCAGCTGTTCGGGAGTCAAAAGCTACGGGTCGATGCGACCATGGCTGATGTATGTCACGTTGTTGATAACTGTGTGTTGGATTAAGATAAGATAAGATTTCTTTATTTGTTTTTTAACATTGTATACACACAAGAGCATGCATGCAAAAATCTAAAAAAGTTACCTAGAATATGCACTGCAACAAATAAATAATTTAGAAAGTTTATAAATTAGAGATATTTTTTATATTATAATGTCAAAATTCAACATACGTCAAACAAATACAAGAATAATGTCATAGATTAGGTTTGACAATATGATAGTCGCGGCTAGGGCGGATGATGTTACATATGCCATTTCTGTTGTCCAGACGCACCTTATTGATTTCATCAGTGACGTTTTGAAGATTTTGTTTTATAAATTTGAACTGTTTGTTCATGGTGTCCTCGCTGGGTCGCAGAATATTCAGATTCCAAGACCAAGGTTAGATTCTTCACTAACTTTAGAAGATGATTTTCATTATTAGTTATTTTTTCTATATTCTGCTTATACTGTTGAGCGAAGTTTTCATCTAATACTCCGAACAAAGTGTTTTTGCCTTGTTCCGTTTGGGTTTTCAAGGACTTTTAGATAATGCTCAAGTTCCTTTACTTCGTGCTCTAATTGTAGGATGACGCTGTCATATTGCGAACCCATGCAACCTGCGGTTTGTTTTAAGTGCTTGACATAGTTTTTAATGTTCGATACTACGTGATAGAACATTGACATGTTATAAAACACAATGAGTTTCCAATCGTCCTTGATAACTTGGAGGTTGGACATTTTGTCGAAGTGAAGTTCTTGGTTTGTGTAACGTTGTGTCGTCACTTTTCGTTGTAGATTAGGAGAAGCAAACAAAAACATTATTAATACACTGATGAAAAAGGCTTGCAAAGTTTTTTGATTTCGTGGTCACGGAGGCCGCCTTTTGCCTTCAAATTGATCAGATGATGGATTGAAAGACTGGTTTTGGATGGAGATACCTCCTCATTTACAGGCAATTATACAAGCTTGTTTATTGGACGCTGTATGCCGTTATTCCATTTGACAGTTTTGCACGTGACATTTTTTGTATTATTTTAATTAGGTATTTAAATATTTTTTTTTATTTTGCTCTCTTTTTTCAACATTTTTATTATATTTTTTTATTTTTGACGCTGTAAAGTTATTGACCATAGTCCGTACCTACTCTTTTGACATAGTATATCATTAAGTTCAATTCCATTTGACATTTTGACATTTTTTGCACGTGACATTTTGTATTTTAATTGTTTTTATTATTGTTTTAATTGTTTTTATTATTCTTATAATTTTTTTCTCTGTTTAAACATTATTTCATTTTGAATTTTGACGCAGTAACGTTAAACTTAACTTTTTGACATTTTATATATTTTTCTTTGTTTTTATGTTGTCAAGGTCAATTATAAATATTATGCATTCCATTATTTTAATTATATTATCAATTTTAATGTCAATGACATCTTTTGTGAATATTTTTGTACGCCTTCGGGTATAACACAGCGCGCCTGTAATCTTTTATAACAACTTTCTATTGTACCTACCTGTGTTAACAAATTAATAAATGATTTGATTTGATTTGATTTGCTTGTCTTGACTTGATAGTTGTTACGTGAAAAAGTAACAAACATTCAACCATCCAACCTCACAAACTTTTACGTTTATAATATTATAAAGGATTACATTATAATCTGTTTCTAAAAAACAGTCAACTAGCCTATTATCAGGAAAGAACATCGCAAGGGCATCTAATCAATGTAGTTGAATCTTATATAAGTAAATTTAGGCGGTAAAATTGTATCTGTGTGAAAGAGCCTTAAACCAATTTTCCGTACTCTCATTCCAATTTTAGTCTTTTTAGTATTTTAGGTTTTCAAATGTTGGCGTGTCGGGTGTTAAAAGTAGGTAACAGTCTTGATTAAAGATGTAGTTAGATAATCTGAGTTTATTTTACATCCGAAATAAATAAAGTATCGGCTCGTACTTAAATTTTAAAGAAAATTAAATCTTTTGTAATAATTCTTACATTATTTATTGTCTTGCCAAAATAAATTAAATACAAAGTATTATGAAAAACATATTAATAAAAACCTTTGTTTTAGGTTTGTAATTCGGTAATGATTATTGTAAGATAATTACTCATACACTGAAAAATGTGTTAAGGAAACAGTTAAAAAAGTGATTGATTTCATTTTTACAGAAGCTTAACAAAAAAAAAACTGAAAAGACTAACTTACAAAACAGATTGAAATATCAAAGAGCCAGAAAATTTAAATTTATTAAAGAAATGTATTGAAAAAACAATTAACAATAGACTCAAAAAACAGACAGACTCGTGTTATGATATAATAGACCAATATATTTTAGGTTATTTTTGTAAAAGTATAAACTGAACTTTAAAAATAATGGCCCAATCCCAACATCGTTTCGGAAAATAATACATAATAATCATTTAATAATTTAAAAACATGTAATCCTCAACGTAGAGAGTAATGTTTTCAACTCCCTTGTTAATAATTTTAAACAAAATCTATCCAGCTTACACACTTAAACAATGATCTTCTTTGATAAAATCAGCTGCTCTTTCTGCTATCATAATAGTCGGAGCATTAGTATTGGCTCCAGTAATCCTTGGCATAACACTAGCATCTACGACCCTTAACCGTTTCACCCCGAACACGTTAAGTCGGTTGTCTACTACAACCCCCATTGGACAAGAAGCAGTATAATGGTATCCTGTTAACATCATGCATAGTGTATAGCATCTCCAATATTCATGGGTAGCATTGAATTCTCCACAGCCACATTGTTCGGGAATAATCATTTCAGATTGGACACTTTTAAAAAATTCCGTGTTTTGAACCTTCAAATAATCTTGTATATATTTGGCATGCTTGTCTAGATCATCATCGTTAGAATAATATCCAGTGTATATAATCGGCTTTTCTTTGGGATCTTTGCTTCGCAATAAGATTTTTCCACGAGATTCTGGGTACAATAAAGACAGCGCGTTAAATAAAACTGCTTTCCCAACACTGCCGTTATATAAAGCATTACATATCTCATCCTCAAAAGAGAAGTAGGTGCAAAATTGCAGCATGCCAGGTGGTCCAGCGGTCATTATAAAGTTAAATGTTTGATAATCTGGATAATGTTGACTCTTATTCAAACTGGCATAACCCAAAACGAGTGGTACTGGATATTTTGTGGGATCCACCGGTTTAGAAGTAGTATTTCCCATTGTAAGAATTGTTAATACCATGACATGATCTTCTACAGCTTGACCAACAAGAAGATCAGAAATAACGTCTATGTCTTGACTCTTTAAGTGCTCTTTTGGACCTATTCCAGACAACATCAAGAGTTGCGGGGTGTTAATAGCTCCACCTGACACTACCACTTCATTATTAGCTTTGAAACTGACAGTTACATTGTTTTCTAAGATAGCTTCAACACCAACTGCGTTTTTGTCGTCATCGAAGAGGATTTTTGATACCAGTGTGTTTTTAATCACAAACAAATTGGGTCTGTTTTTGATTGGATGCAAAAATGCCTGAGCAGTGCTCTGCCTTACACCGTCAGCAATGGTAAACATACATTCAGTATAACCGACTGGAGTGTTACCATTTGTGTCTATAACAATGTCATGACCAATTTCTTTGAAAGCTTCAAGGTACTTCTTACCTTCTTCAGTATAATATCTGATTGTTCCTAAATATCCATCAGTACCATGAAAAATGCCTGCACTAGAACCTTGAAGGATAGGGTCCACTAGCCTTTCACTTTTTATAAAATATGGAAGTACGTTTTCCCAACTCCATGAATCATCGCCAGTTATCTTCGCCCAGGTGTCAAAATCATGATGATTTCCTCTCGTGTAAACCATGAAGTTCATAGAACTTGAGCCTCCAAGCATTTTTCCTCTCGTCCATTCAGTACCGTTGTTTTTATGAAACTGTTCGCTATAACCATCGTCTTCAGTTACATAGTTCCAATCAACTGATGTATTTTTCAGGTATTGGAACAACACTGGTACCTAGAACAGAGTAAATACAAGAAAAATATATACAATGAGAACAGTTGCTTACTTAAAAAGAGGACAGAAAATATTCATTCAAATTTGCATGAATTATATAGCATGTAATGCATGTAAGCTGTAAAATAAAATTATGAATCGTTTAGTTTCAGTATTATTTTAAGAATCGCTTTGGTGTATAAGTGTTATTGTCGAGATCTTTTGTAATTCCTTTATTTTTTTTTTAATGGCCCTACAGCAATTATATTTAAACACCTTCCTGCGCTTATTGAAAATACTTTTAAAATGCAGTTACTTAATCACTTCTGACATTTTGGCTTAAATGGTTATTACTACTTACATCTACAACATTAATTTTAGTGCTATACGTATATGTACATTGCTTTTAAAATACTTGACTTACCACTGATTCTACCGGTGGATCTCCACCCGCTTCTATAAGTAAAACTGTAGTTTTCTTATTCTCTGTGAGTCTATTAGCTATGACACAGCCTGCTGAACCAGCACCGACTACTATGAAGTCAAAACAAGCGCCATCTGATAAATTTAATTCACATAAAATATTATTATGTCGTTTGTTTATTTACTTCCTTGTCTTATATTATATCTTTAAATATTTTCTAAAATAGAAAAAAATTATCATATAAAAACATTTTAAAATATAGTAATAAATAGTGGTCCACCGGGGTCGGCAATAGGATCCAAGCTTCCGGTGGTTAGTGCTCCACAGACAGAAATCTGCTCATGAAGCGAGACGTATCGAGGAGTACTACCTTCTGAATCAAGCCCTTGATTCAACCGCCTAACGAGAGCCTTGAGAAGTGTTGATGGAGGGTTTTGGCCATCAGGTCATTGGCCGTTACGACAATCGGCACGATGACAGGCTAGCTCACATTCCACATGCCAACAACCTCGTGTGCTAAGTCGAGATATTAGCCGTTTTGAGAGCAGTAATGATGAAATAAATTACACAAAGTAAAGGGCCACAAAAATAAGTTATAAATGGTCACAAAAATAATTGATTTAGATTATTACCTGGAACCTGTGGCTGCTGTGGGAATAAGAATGCAGTCAGTTGTAAGAGAGACAGTATACTGAAGGCTCCTTTGAGTGCCTGGGTTCCAAGTATCGCTGTAGTTGCATCCATTTTTGAATATTATATTGTTTCGGTAGTTTCGTCATCACCTGAAACAGTATTGCTTAATTATTTAATGAAATCACATCATTTTCCTGCCCCTATCCCAATTTATTTGGAAATTCAGAAAGTTGAAAAAAATAACGTATCGAAATCAATTAACCCTACTACGATAGGTAAGAAAATAGTTTATTTAATTCGATTATTTGGCATTCTCGTATTACCCAAGAATTAAAAGAAAATATTTATTGATAAAAATAAAAAGTGGTTCTACTAACCTGTTGTAACATGAAACACGTAACTACACGAAAATTCTATCGCAAAATGTTATTTATACCAAGTGATGTGAATAAAGACATACCTACCTACGTTGATTAACAAAAATTTTGGGTTCCTTGTGAATTACTGCGTGAAACAGAAGAATAATATCTTTAAATTATTCTGAACTACTTAATACCGTTTTTAATAGTTACCTTCGCATCACATTTAGGGTACAGCACCTAATTGCGTAACACACGACTAATCAATATCTGAATCTTTTTGCTAATCCATTGCTTCATTTTCGGAAAAGTTGTCTGCTCAACAATGTACATACCCACAATGAATTCTGTTGAACTGTCAAAATGAAACAGATTATAATTGATCGTGTGTTACGCATTTTTTTTTTTTTGTGGATGGGAAATTATCAAATAACTTCTCCCGCTCTGGGCGGAGCTAGGGCGTCAGACTTTTACTGACTAAAACCCACCCAGGTGTTCCTTCCGTTGCCTGTGTGCCGGGGTCGCGATATCCCCTTCGGACAAACCCGCAACCCCGGCAGGCATTGGCCCTTCCGGACCCCGTCAGTTGGTGCTGACATCTCTTTGAGGCGCGCGTGGAACACAACGCGCCGTCGACCCGGGCCTGGTCCCTATCGGACGGCGAGCTACCCATTGCTCATCGTCCGCAAGCCCGCGCCTACGGTGGCCGGAAGTCGGCTCGCGACTCCCGACGCCCGGGGCGTCTCCTGCGGCGACACGGGGTATGAGGGCGCGAATTTTGCCTCTCCCTCGCGCGCTCCGCCTCCTCCTTCGCGAACATTACTGCTTCGCAGAAGGAGGTGACGGCCTCCCATGCACTCTCGCTCCGGACCATGGCCTGAACCAGGGCCGGACGCGAGAGATCGTGGCCGCCGATCGCCTCCGTGAGGACACGACGGTGCTCCGCCCAAGCTGGGCAGACCTCCACCGTATGCTCCACCGTGTCCTCCGGGCGAACCACACAGTGGTGACACCCGGGCGTTATGCAATTAGGCTACGGATTGGAATAACTCGTTTAAAAAACGTCTGATAGTCACAAGAATTAGTATATTAATACGTGAAGCAAAAACTTTGTACCCCTTTTTACGAAAATTACGCGGACGGAGGCCTATGAAATTTGGCACAGTTAAAGTTTATATGGAGAAGGAGTGCAGAATGCTAATATTTTTATATAATATTCTTTAGAAATAAATTATAAAAAACATTACACACACTACCATGCGTTTGACACAAGATGGCTACCTTAGAATCATGACATTTAAATGAAATATGATCGAATTTCGACCTCTGGGCGACCACTAGTCATAATAAAAACGTGTCTTTTGAGTATTTTAACTACAAAGTGTAGGAACACTTTGTAGGTTCTACAAAGGGTGTTCCGTCTATAACATGGCAAATTTACTAGTGGCTAAACTGGCCAAGAGTTTGTCGGGTTTGCACAATAAGGCTAATTGCATAACGCCCGGGGGCGTTATGCAATTAGGCTACGGATTGGAATAACTCGTTTAAAAAACGTCTGATAGTCACAAGAATTAGTATATTAATACGTGAAGCAAAAACTTTGTACCCCTTTTTACGAAAATTACGCGGACGGAGGCCTATGAAATTTGGCACAGTTAAAGTTTATATGGAGAAGGAGTGCAGAATGCTAATATTTTTATATAATATTCTTTAGAAATAAATTATAAAAAACATTACACACACTACCATGCGTTTGACACAAGATGGCTACCTTAGAATCATGACATTTAAATGAAATATGATCGAATTTCGACCTCTGGGCGACCACTAGTCATAATAAAAACGTGTCTTTTGAGTATTTTAACTACAAAGTGTAGGAACACTTTGTAGGTTCTACAAAGGGTGTTCCGTCTATAACATGGCAAATTTACTAGTGGCTAAACTGGCCAAGAGTTTGTCGGGTTTGCACAATAAGGCACCTGTCCCACCGTGAGAAGCAAGTAAAGCTAGCAACTAAAACGAGTTGGCGAGCAGCGAGTGTGTGACGGCGACGAGCGTTTACTCGCTGGTATGCGTGAGTCTCTCAGCGAGTGTTCTGCTCGTGAAGCGAGCGTCGCTTTGCGAGTACTCTCTTTGTTGAGGAAACCGGCATGTCATAGAACCAAAAAATCGAAGACATGTGACATCTACCAACCCGCACTGGGCCCGCGTAGCAGATTACGGCCCACTCCTTCTCACCGAGAGGAGGCCTGTGATTGTGTATATGTTTTAAGTTTATTTTGAACATCTTGGTGAGTTTCTATTAATGCAACACAAATTAAGGACAAGCGTGAATTACAGCAGTGTATCGCAAACTGGCATTATTTTATCATTTTCATTATTCTTCTCTAAATCACTCACCAAAAAAGGTACCAAATGTCGTCCGTTGAAAGTAAATCAATACGTTACTGAACACGTGCTCGTCGAATCCAATCAACGGGGTGTTCCATCAGCCAGAGTGCTTAAATATCTAATCCATCACCTAGAAATTCATTAAGTCTCTCGTTCTACCCCCAGGTTAGGGCTGAAATTGTAACTGATATAACACGACACGATTCGTCTACTGAAGGTATTTTCTATTTCGTTCATTTAGAAAAGGTAGAGTAAATTTTAACATTAAAATTACAATATGGAGATAGCGTTGGCCCCAAAGTAGGAACAGCCTGTATCTTACATACATATGCACCATAAAATAAAATAGTTTGGTTATCTTTATAATAAAAGTTGAAATTGGCGACGTTTAAAGATGGCGTCTTCGACACAACAAAACTAAAATTACAAAAGTAATAGATATAAAAGGTATTCTTACACACTTAACGTAGGTAGGTTTGTGAGATACTGCGTTGCTTTACGATAACGTACGATTTCTATCGTCAGTCAGGCTTGTGTGTTTTTCATCGTTGGTGCGTTTCGAGGAATAAAATTATAATATTTTTAATTTGATTTTGTTAGGGCACCTGAATGGTGCGTTTCGAGGAATACTTTTGGTGCGTTTCAAAGTTCGTGCGCTTCGAGGAATACCCCGTTCTTTTTCTCACAAAACCAAAACTGTTTTTCAATTCAAGTTCTTCTTTTCTATGACGTTTACTTTCGATGTGAATCAAACTTCTACCGAAAGACTTGCACTGCGGCACAGACTTCTCTCAAGGATAGAATCCTCCAATAATACAAACAGATTAACATAACATCACGCCTGTAAGCCTTGAAGGGTTAGACAGAGGTGTATCTATAGTATACCCACATTTCATCAGTTATGTTTAAGTCCTATGTAATAGGGGGCGACCCTATTGCCATCAACCGGGCACAAATCCAGACTCCGAGCTGCTACTGAGAAATTCCTGAGTGAAACACCCAATAACACTTTTCCCGACCTGGGAATCGAACCCAGGACCTCAACAACGCTTGCGATCACTAGACCAACGAGGCAATCAAAGACAAACAGATTATTTACATACAATCAGATTATAAACGTTACAAAAAAAAACTACCCACATATTCAGAATCTTATATCATTTCAACATCACCATAAGCCCCTTAACTACACACAAGGGTGTTACTAAAGCGAAACGGAAGATATAAAAATATATTTTATATTCATGTTTTGTGACGTCCCGCGAGTGATGTGAAAAACAATGAAACAATGCCTCCTGTGTTGCTTGGTTTGTTATAGAGATCGTAAAATAAACCACGGGTACCTACAGTAAAAATGTTATTAAAAAAATCTGAAGATGTAGGTATGTACGTTTTTTGTGTGAAAAATGTTGATGTTTTCACTGTGATTTGAGAAAACTAGGTGACATCCTAGTTCGGCTTTCATTATTCTTTATATTCTGCTATCGTCAATTATCTGTCTAGTCATCTAGTTATTGTATCAAGGGATTTTAGTACCTAAACCTTCCATTCTAAATACCTAAAACAAATGGTTCGAATCATTATAATTATTTCTTTATTTTAGATTCACACAAAATTCAAAAAGAGAATTACCTGTCAAACGAAACATTTTGTGTGAAATGACAAATCAGTCATCGCAGAGTTAATATAAAAAAATCTCAAAGAACTCTCATTCGGAACTACTCTATAAATAATCAGAGATAAAGATACATTTTTTAATTATTTTATCGGTCAAAAACCATTATAAACTGATCTATTGACACAAAAAGTCTTTAGCACAACAACTTTAGGTCAAAGTAAAATGGTTTTTCCAAAAATATTAAAATAATGAAAAGCACGCGGTTTCGAGGTAATTGGCCCGTGATGTCACTCGCGTCACAATTAATTAACGATGATAATGAACCTAAGTATTTTGGGTTTTATTTAGCAGTCTATTTTTATGTTTTTACCGAATTTAAAAAGTGGACTCATTTTTCTTTTGAACTCCTTTTTGCCAATTGTTTACATTGACAGGAATACGAAAATAGTTGTAAAACAGGTATCATACATAATTATGAAAAAATGGAGTATGGCTGTGACGTGGACACGGCCGTGTGTTGTACGTGAATACTTGTACGTTAGGTACGAAAAATATTTTCTTTGAGACGAATTCTTTGATCCTTTAGCTAATTAAATTAAATGGTGGTTGTAATAATGGTGTAATTAAATTTAGGATGTAGAATAATGTAGATGATAGATAATATATGTGGCTGCAGCATCAAATTGCATCCCCCGATTTTGTTATCATCAGTTTTTTTAAATTGCCTTCCACTATGGAAGCAAATATAAAAACGTATTCACATCAAAAACATACGTGATGGGTTTTTTTAATGACATTAATTACTAACCCATCAGGGGCTTTCAATAGTATCCATGGATAAAAATGCGCTATCGTGCAAATATATTTTTATTTGAGGATAATTATTATTATACAAACCGTATTACGAGCAATACTATGTGTATTGCTCGTAATCCATGCGTCATGCTCGTGAACGGGCGCCGTCAGTAGGGACTGGTCATCTCTTAGCTACCACGGCTTATTTAATTAATTCAATTTTTGAATTGGTTATTTTGTATTTCTGTTACGGACACTTTTCACGTTTTGCATCGTTCTCACATGTATAACTTCAACAAGAATGATGTAACCAATATTTTGTAACCATGATTCAAAAGAGTGTCCGTGGAGTTTCTTGCCCGTTCTTCTCTATACGAGTATGTACCTACTACGCTTTGGAATGGGCATCTAGCTTTATCTTTCTGACTGACCGACCCCCTTGATAATTCAAAAGTGCCTGTAATTGGTTTAATTGAAATAAATGTTTTGAGTTTGAGTTTGAGTTTCGTAATACGGTTATACATAATAAATATTACGTATTTGTATTTTATCATTTTCCTGGCGTTTTCTAGTCTGCTTACAGTCTCATAATTAGTGACTATAAGAATGTTCTTCCAACTAGGTACATTTGATTTTATCAAAGACATTTAAATAAACCTTTAAACCTCAATTAATAATCATAGTCTGTAGTGGTGTGAATTCATAGTAATAATTTTAATTAGATATCTACACTACAAAATTCTCACAACTTTCCGCTTAATTTAAACTCATTCCCAGTACCGTTTATGTCAATGTTACCACTGAAAGCTATTTTAAATCACTTCGAATATCATAGTACTTACTGGAAATGATAATTAAGTGCGGCTACAAGGATGGGTAAACATTCAGTTCAGACATTTTATTTTTACGAAAATGTAAGACAGAAGTTTTTAATACAAATACGTGGAAATAAATATCTGTCTGTTTGATACAATCTTGCTGTTTCAGTGATCTGTTACATTGTATTTTATGGTCAACGTTTGAAGTTGTGCGCTAGTAAAATTTCAACTTTATTGTACTAGGGATATTGTTTGGAAATGTCAGGTTTTATTCTTCGAAGCCGGTGGTTTTATAGATTTATTGACAACATACTTGTTCCATTGGTGGTCAAATCTTCAATTTTTGGTGAGCATGTCAGAATTTGTCTTTGTTCTAATAAAAGTTAGAATGTTGAAGATTACGGCTCAGTTTATTCTTAGCAGTTTTGTAGAATTATGTTCAGTGAATATGTACCGCTATCGATTTGCGATTACTAATCTGTTTCATTTTGACAGTTCAACAACATTCATTGCGTTATTTAAGTTGTTGAGCAGATTTTTTAACTTATGAAGCAATGGATTAGCAATCTGTTCCAAAATGATTCAGATTGTGGTTGATCGTGTATTACTCGTACGCAATAATAATATATTTATTTATTCAGACAACTACAAAGATCCATTACAATTACATTTATATTGTTAGTATGAACTTAAAAACTATGTTAGTACCTAATAACTAAAAGAGACTTACACCCGAATACTGAAACGCCACTCAAGACTTAAGCATTACTTAAAACTCGTTTAAAGCCCTTTGATTGGTTGACACTAGTTTTAAGTAATGCTTAAGTCTTGAGTGGCGTTTCAGTATTCGGGTGTTAGTCCTCTGGGTGAGGCTCCACACCAGTGGGCTGTCCAACTTATTGGCTATTACCTCCAGGATGCTGTTACTGCTCCCACGCAATTAGGGTCCTGGTTGATTATTAAATGTTTATGTTCAATTCTAATTAAAACCACATAAAAATAAAGTTTTATTTTTATGTTGTTTAAAGATAAACAGCTTTTTGTTAATGTTTTAGGTATTATGCTGAATTTAAACAAGTCTATTTTAATGGTTTTTAGATTTCAGTCAAACATAACAAATACAATCATTTATTACGTCAATAGTCCTTTTACTGTGTACTAGACAGGTGCACACCTGCAGGGAAATAGGAAAAAGACTTTAATTCACTCTTTTTAGTGGATAATTCAAAGAGATAGGCCTCTACACCGTGAATATTTCTTTCAATTCGATAGTTACCTTCATGGTAGGGCCATGAAGGTATTCTTCTCATCTAATTCTGCGTACTCGAAAATAATCATAATGTTCTCATATTTTTTGCGTTTAGTAACTACCTTCTTGTGCTTTGTGATAAAAAAAATATGAATGTAGGTAAGTTACGACACAATGTAAAGAATATTTAATATTCTTCACATGTTGAGCTTTAGCTCAATATTTTACGAAGTAATGAAAAATTATTTTTATCAGCCTAGGTCGCAACACGTGCTAAGCTCCGAACATATTACTACAATGTGTCACGATCCCTATTATTTATAAGTACAAAAACCCACGTCACAGCAGTTGAAATACCGTCCAAACGGCTGACACTCAAAAAGGAACTAGGTATTTCTATAGAATTCATATCGATATCGGTGTTACAGTAGGTACCTACATACGATTTATTTGAACCTCGTAAATCTCCGAGCACTGTTTCAACAGCCGGTCATAACCAAAGAATTCTGATATTTGGTATTTTCAGATTGTTCAAAATATTTGAATATTGGAATTTTGTGAAATTTACATATAAATTGACACATTTTAGAGTTATCCCGAATTTAACTCTAAAATGTGTCAGGTGTATTAAAACAGTGTGAATTATAATTACTTTCAATGTTACATGCGAATATAATATAACATAGGAATCTAAAGCCTTTTGTCAAATAACAACTTATTATACCATTCAACAAAAGACCAACTGATTTCGGAATAAATCGAAACCAACGAGCGTTCCTCTAAATCCTTGAAGCTCGATATAACTTTTCGATAAAAGAATTCAAGGAAAGAATGAAAGTAACCTTATCCAAATCGGAACCCAAGAAATATGAGCGAACGAAAATTCAACGAAATTTTATGTGAAGTTCCATTGCAATTGGGATTTTCAGACAAATCATTCGGTTAGTCAACCGAAACGGTCGCACTTCGGAATAAACGATCCATAAAGTATCCAAATATTATCTAACTTATCGGGGAATAAAGGGAGAGATAGTGAATATAATTTGGTGTAGTAAAAACTTGTTCGATTTGAGTGCAAAGTTTGCAAGATCTACGATTGAATCAGACAATTGGAGAACTTTGTCCGGAGACGTTTCTCTCTGTCTGTAATATTATTCACTGTTTCTTTTTTATTGATATAAGTCTGAGTTTCATATTAAGGGACAAGTCCATAGCCGACCGTAGGTGGCAGCAGTAGGTGACTTGTCGCTAGCAACGAAAGGTGTTTTATAGAAATACCAGTCGTGTCGCGGCGACATGTCGCCTGCTGTTGCCGTCTGCGGTCGGCTACGGAATGGTACCTTTAAGATTTTTCTAGAACATAAAATCGAAAGTCTTGCAAAACGTTGTCTGGAAAATAGCATAAACATAACAATAGTATTACTTAAGTTGTCGAAACATCAATTTACTTGAATAACTAACAAAAATTAGCTAAAAAAACAAAACAGCAACAAGACCTTCATAAAATTAAATATAGTTTATAAATGCCCCGAAAACCCATACAAAAATCCCATAAGCTAGCAACAAACCCCGTGTCTTGTAGCCAGTGAACCCCAATTTATTACAATGAATAATGCAAGCCCAAACCGTCTTCCAAGCCGGCCCGGCCGCCATCTTCCCGTTCCTTATTATTTTAAGAGATTTCCACAACGGCGAGTCGGACAGAGTCTTATACGCTACTTTTCGCTGACACGGACCGGAGTGACGCAACTTATGTGAAACGACGGGATGTTCCAGTTATGGCCGTCTTCGAAACATCGAGTTATGGATACCCGCTTGAGGGACATTCTGAAAAAGCAATGGTGTTTGCAAGATCAAGGAACCTCTTGGGATTAATAGAGGCATAAGGAAGTTGGGACAAGAATATACTTTTGTAAAAAAAGTTAAGATGATGGCAGTTTCTGCTTATCGTACTTTGTTATGGAGTGAAGAGACTCCTGTACGATACGCAAGGATATTCAATTTACAAGACTTGAAATAGCGAGGCATGATAATGATTCTTATGAAGTTCGATGTTAGGTTTAAAATTAATTGTACTGTTCTGTTGACCACTTTCTAGAATGGTATAATTATCATCAATGGGCATCAAAGATGCTCTGGATGTAAATGCAAAATATTGTAAAACATTTTAAAGAGAGTGTGGTGGAGTTTCTTGCCTATTCTTCTCCATACGAAAACTATCTTTTGGAAGGGGCGACTACAATAAATTTAATTTTTTAGTAAATGTTGACGTTCAAAAGCGGATTAAATGTGCCTAATTGAAATCAATTATGTGAATTTGACTTTGATGTAGAAAGGGAACGGAGCGTATTGGCGGTTCGATGCAACATCATGCTTGTCCGTAGGTTTGCTTGTTGCATGAGTTAAGTGAAACTGACGCTTTGTAAAGCATATTGTCAGACATTTTACAAGTGCAGCCTCTGGACAAGTTGTACACAGAAAGCCTGCATGCATTCAGGATGCTGTTGGGGCTGCCACGCTTCTGCAGTGCGTTGGCAATGTTTTTTGATGCGCACACTGATGGCTTCGCAGCGATCAGACGCAAGCGTGCCGCGTCGCTGCTGCAGAGGGTCCGGGGCAGCTCGAACAGTCTCCGGTATTTCATTGCGGTGAAATTTGATTGCCCGCTCGTCCATTATTTGTCCAACCTGCACGTTTACTAACATAGTTATTATGGTTAAAGTTTTCTTCTGAAATAAAATGTTTTATAATTACGACTCTTGCAAGATCTTCTTCATGTTACAGAAATGTCTCGTCTATTTTGACTGTCTTAATTCTGATGCTATAATAAACGGGGGGCAGCAACGTGGTGATGACACTGTAATTATTGTCCTACTTTCATTAATCAGTTAAGGTATAATTCATGAGAAATGAGTCTACAATTAAATAGTTGTAGACTGAAGAAGCAATATTCTTTGTTTTAAATAAGAACATGCAACTAGTACGGATCTGCTGTTCTAATTTGTTAAAATATCACCGTAAAATCTTAGATGAAGTGAGCTTGAAGTGAACTCAAACTCAAAGAATTTATTTCAATTAAACTATTTACAGGCACTTTTGAATAGTCAAAGAGTCGGTCAGTAAGTCAGAAAGTTGAAGCTAGTTGCCCAATCCAAAACGTACGTCGCTATGGAGAAGAACAGGCAAGAAACTCCAAGGACACTCTTTTAAATCAAGATATTATTATTATGTACTTATCACAAAATCCTGGGTACATTATTCTTGTTGCTTCTTTAAGTGAGATCAATATACAAAACAAAAACAATTCATAATATAAGATTAAAAATAAGCCTGGCAAATAACAGATGACCAGTCTCAACTGACGGCGCCCATTCACTAACATGACGCGTGGATCAGCACCATACAGCTCAACCATTTTGTAGGGAACCTAATGATCCAACGCACCAGCATCAGCGAGATATTTAAGTGAGCATGATACAGTCTCAACTGCCATGCTCTTTCAAGTCAACATACATCTTAATAACATAATAAGTTGAGCTGTTATTCCACCTGATGTTGGAACTGCAGTGGTATTCTGTAACCATCTCATCGTGAAAACTTAGGTGAAGTGAGCGTGGAGTGAGCTGTCATTCCACAGGGATTGACACTATTGACAGCTGACTTCACCCAAGTTTTCACGGTGAGATGTTTACAGAATAGCATGGCTGGGTTGAAACTGTTGACAGCTCACTTCACTTTTTACAGTATATATTATAGAATAGAACGACTGTTCAACAATATAATATTCAGTACCACCATGCTGCTTAGATTTTCATTCAACTCAGCTTTCACCACATTTGGGACCTATAACCATTTCAAGTCCAATAATGTCTTCCGAAGTTAATTACCTCGCAGACGACTCGAACAGTTAAATTGTTATTGCAACAACTAATTACCCAATAAACGCAAGCGCAATGTTATTACAAGATTGGTTTACGACTGCTGTTGTATCAGTAGTCATAACTAACTGAGATTCGGAACATAATTGTTTCCTTTATTGTGTTCAGCTGCTATGATCGACTTGCTGGTGAAATTGCTGGTTTTCGGATCCAGGGTCATCATTTGCTTAGCCTTTTCCCAACTATGTTGAGGTCGGCTTCCAGTCTAACCGGATGCAGCTGAATATTTATTATTTTATTTATATATATATATATATATATATTTTTTTTATTTTTTTTATTGAGTATTTTACATGAAACGACTGCCTATCTGACCTCCACAACTTAGTTACTAGGTAACACGATACCCCTTGGTAAGACTGGTTGTCAGACTTTTGGGCTTCTAACTACCCGTAACAACTGTCAAAGATCTACAAATGACGGCCGGGGCCAACGGCTTAACGTGCTTTCCGAGGCACGGAGGAGTCTTGGCATGTAAAGATGGTGGACAGACCAACCACGGCAAGCTTAGCTTAACCTGATCGATCGACCCGTGCGGCTGTTTTTACTTAGCCAGTTTATTCTAGAGTATTTTATCTAGGAGTATATCTTCTATCACCAGTTACCAAAGGGTACAGTGTTACCCAGTAACTGGGTTGTGGAGCTCAGATATGCAGACACTCCATGTAAAATACTGGTCATTCAGCTGCATCTGGTTCTAACAATACCGATCCCATTTATAGTTGAGAAAAGGGTAGTTAGACGATGATGTTTACCTACTACCAGCGTACATAGGTACTTCTGCCACCCGTGAAGAATTTCACTAGTAAGCTTTGAAGGATAATGAAAAAATGAATAGGCACACATTGAAATTCTTCTGTAACGTTGGCAATGATAATTCTCTTGGTGACCATCAGTTGCGCTCATTCTTGTAAACCATAGCTACTATTGGTGTGAGAGGGATTTGTCCAGCAGTGGACATCTCATGGCTAAATTATGGCCATGTTTAATAATGTTAATAGAAATAAATTACGTCACTAATGTTTACCTTTTCTTCTTTCCAGATTGAACAGACTGCTAGACGACGCTAGAACGTAAAAGGTACTTATAGTTTATTACTACACAATGTCGCCCGTGGGCATGTGACCCCGTATTTGTCTGAATATTCATGAAAAATTGTGTGTTGTTATTCAATTTTTGAGTAGCGTTTGCCATATCTCCGATGTTATTGGCTCGATTTGGAATCTGTATATTATTTCTAAAAGCTTAATTATGAGTTATTTTATCGGTTAATTAATATTTTTTATTAAAATTTGTCGAATATGAAAAAAAACGGTGGTGAAGAGTTTATTTTCTTAAAAAAACATCAGTGTTTATTTTTTTTTTAACACAAGTGTAAGTGCATAAAATAATAAGGGGATTTGGAAAAAAATAACGATAAGTAATAATCTACCCCCCCAGGGTCTATCTTTATATAATAATAAAGATAGACCCTGATGATATTTTCTTATTTATTAAAAAAAAAACATGAATATTCAGAAAAATACGGGCGGCATTATTTATGCTGTCTCAAATGTATTGTAGAACTGAACACATCATAATTCTGTCCCTATCCCAATTTGGGGACATCGTAGCATGTCTTCGTCTCCATTATAGGCGTCATCCCTGATGTCACCCCTTCTATTATTTGACTGTAGATGTAATAATTTAGAACATTTTTCAAAGTCAAAACTTACCTTATCTCCGCAAATCCATGCGGTCTAAATTCTTCAAAAACTTTTCTCATTTCTTTCATCTTTCAGCACAGTTCGAAAGCCATGATCTTCCATTAACGAAGGCTCAACGATCCTTGAACAATGTTCTAAGGCTTTAATGGTTCGAGAAATAAGTTCACGTATAATTGCTTAAGCCATTTTTGGCCTGAAACAATTTTGGGCTTCATGCCCACGCGGAGAAAGCATTGGCTATCTGAAATTGTATCTCAAATGATTTATTTTTGGCTATTTTCTGTGGCTGATGCGAATAGGTATTTTTTCTGATTAAGTGGATTTTTATAAGGTGTAAGTAAATAAAGAATGTTAAATCGTAATAAATGTTTTTAATAATAAATAAATAATAAATGTTTGTAATAATAAATAAATAATAAATGTTTTGAACAGGACGACATTCTTAGAGAACATCGTCGTATTTATGAATCAAATTTGTACAACAAGCTGTCTAAAATCCAATCTATACATAATAATAACATCGAAAATTAAATGAATAAAAGAAAAATTAATTTAAATGAAAGTATTTATTCTGTAAATAGGATATCGGAATCACTTTTACACTTCATATTAAAAATAGGCTAAATGAGTTAGGCGTTTCCTATCTGACTACTCGAGAAGAAAGGCCGAAACAAACTCAGAGGTCACAGTCTCTTTTAAAGTCTAGACATAATCTTGGTCAAGCCCTATGAGAACCATGTAGATTAGTGTCTGAAATGGTATTTTGAGGAAAGAACCAGTAACTGCTACGAGGTCAGGCGACGATTATTCTAATGCCGAAAATATAGTTTTTTGAATTTTCGTCTGTTTATCTGTTTGGTTTATTGTATGTTCCAGCTTCACGCGAATATTACCGGAAATACTGTTCAAATTTGCATAGATATTCCCTATAAGTCTAGTCAGTTTGTAGGCTATATTATTATGTAAATTATCACGCTATTTGCTATGGGGGATGAGCAATATTGCATTACGTTTGTCAAAAGACGAGCCAAATAGTTAGGATGTTGCAGATAGTTACAGATTAAATCTTTTTATTGATTATCATCACGCTATACCTTTATGGAGCTTTTAGTCAACTTCCAACAAAGCAAATCGCTTAGTAGTTCGACGACTACTTGGCAGACCTGTGATTGTAATTTCGATCCCAAATGTTGAAATATTTTGATTATATTCTCTAATATTGTTAGACTATTATAATTATGATAGTTTGTAGGACGTACACGGAAAAACATGAAGTTTAGGCCTCTTCTGTCATCTATGGTTATAAGAAAAATAAATATCTATGGTTAGGTGACTGTTTGTGAGAAATCCCGTATGTTTACAATCTACGGTTATATTATTTTAGTGATAACCGTTCGTCGGGAATAATCTCTAAGAATGCATCAGTCAGTGTATCAGTGTCGTGCCATTAGGTAGTATATGCGGGAACGTAGGCATTCATAATTCACTAAAAGTGAAACTTTAAAGTAATTTGAAATTGCTGCTGCGGGTGTTGACCTCAGGACGAGCTGCTTCTCCCACGGACAACTGTATGTCGCTTGCTCCCGCGTCTCCCGAGTCTTGACTGTGTATATTTTGGCTGCTGACACCAAAACCACTACCGAGACAGAGAAGTTTTATGAAAATGTAGCTTTAATTTTAGTATACTTTGGTGTCTTACGAGAAGAGCTCGGGTCGATACATCAGGTTAAGCTACGCTTGCCGGAGTTGGTCTGTGGATGGGTGACCATCTTTACGTACCGAGACTCCTCCGTTCCTTGGAAAGTACGTTAAGCAGTTGGTTCTGGCTACAATTCGTGGATCTTTGACAGTCGTTACGGGTCGTCAGAAGCCCGAAAGTCTGACAACCAGTCTTACCAAGGAGTATCGTATTACCCAGTTACTGGGTTGTGTGGCTCAGGCTTCAGTCGCTCCATGTAAAATACTGGTATTCAGCTGCATCTGGTTAAACTGGAAGCCGACCCCAATATAGTTAGGAAAATGCTAGGCAGATTGTGATGTCTTACGACTTCTACGCGAACAAAATCGGAGGCAGGCAAGTTCTAAATGTAATTTGAAATAAGGAAAAAAGCCAAAAGAAATTGTATTGAATATTGGCTTGTGTACCAACCTTCCAAAATCAAGTCAAACTTGTGCAATGACCCGAAAACGCCCATACATCTCACCTGGTGCCCTTTGCCTTTGACTTACATTACCGGTTGAATGACTCGGAACGTTATAGCTAGAAATAATTTTGATACATAACATAACATTACACATATACCTACCCTATTCGTTTAGGTAAAAAAAACTAAAGGTAAACAAATCGTAAAAAGGGTTTTTATAGATGACACTTTGTTGTTTAAAAATACGTTATAACCAAATTAAATTTAAGTGCGATTTTTACAATAGTTTCCTCTTTTATTAATTTACCTATGTTAAACTTTATGATTTATTCTTAAAGTACTCTTCGTATATGTAACTGCTTGAGCACAATTTTTTTGTTAGATTTATAATAACATTTTGTAATCTTTCTAAAATACAATAGACGACGTATATTTAGTAACTTAATCCGCGTAACTGTTCTTAAAGAGTCATAAAGAACCCTGTAAGAAATCGACACGTTTTGTGTTTTCACACGGCGCTCGACGCTTGACGTGTCCACACGTCGGGTCCGAGTTCGCAACAAGTCAATCGCCTTCCTGAGGATGCCTCGTTAAGAGTTGAAACACGTGTCGATTTCTTACAGGGTTCTTTATGACTCTTTAAGAACAGTGACGTGGATAAAATTACTAAATATACGTCGTCTATTGTATTTTATAATGGATTTTCGCAGTCACGCCTGAATCAATTAACTATGTAATCTTTCTACTCAAATAGTCAGGTTCCCTAAACAAATTTCAAAAAATTATAAGTAACGTTGCTAAATTTAAGAGTACAACTGCGACACAGCATGACAACTGAATTGTAAGGTATTACGTTTAGTGAGCTAATTGACAGCTCTCTCCTCACATGGTATTTTTTTTGTTTACCTTCATTTAACTACCTAAACCAACGGAGTATAGGTATATTCTCCGAAGGGTTTGCAGACGTGAAATTTGTACATGTCACTTACTTTTTACTAGTTATAATTCCATGGTATAGGGAGCGAATCTATTGCCAGAGGTGCAGGGAACAGAGTGTAAAGTTCACTCATCCTTTTTAGAAAAGGGACGATCCTCCAAGCAGACGGGTGTCGTGTCTGGCGGACAACTGCCCAACGGTTGAAGTCGGGATCTTGTATATATGTCGACCGCGCGGTAAATTCTAATTGCGTGATGCAGGATTTGTGTGATGTCAGGATTTTTGTGTGACGTCAGGTCTTTGATGCGTAGTTCGCATGTGGTGATGTAGATGCAGCCACAAGCCAGGCACAAATACAGACTCCATTACCCATTGGCCACTTAGGAATTGAACCCAGAGTCCTCCACATTCAGTAGCCGAGTTTGCGGCCATCTAGACCAACCCAGGTAGAACAGTGTTATTGGGTATTTCAATATTTTTTTCTTTAATTTTCCTACGCTGGAGGGTAGATTCGTGCCCGGTTGGCCACACTTACCTCGCCCCCCTATTACATGGGTCTTGACCATATCTGGCTAAATGTGGGTTTTACTACTCACCTCTGCCCATCCCTTCGGGGGATATAAGCGTGATTATAATAATATGCTATGTTATAACTAAACTGCTAGTAAAATAACGTGCTCGATCGTTCCGCTCAAGTTTTGCATCCATTGCGGTAATGCGTTTTATTGCACGTGCAATCTTATACTGCCCATTTCAAATTCAACTCACACAACCTCTTTGAAATCAGTGTATTTCTTGCAATGGTTTCTTACTGGTATTTTCTTTTCCATCTACACTACATTATATTAGTGAAATAATAGTTAAGGGTTTATTTATACTTTTTGGTAATACACTACTTAGCATACTGCTTTTGTGGATACTAATATTTTAATATGCACACGTACAACATACTAAAAAAAAACCTAGCTTATTTAAGAAGAACTTACAGAATAGGAATGTCGGTTTAATTTTTTTTTTAAATTAAATAATAATAAAAATAAGTTTAAAAACTGTAACACGACTACGAAAAAATAAAAGTTTAACATACATATATCACAATATAATGATATCACAATATATTATATTAATACATTAGGGTTTCGGGGCGAAGAACTAGGTTTTGTAAATTATACGTTGGTGCGCTTTTACAGCTGACGGATGACAGCTATATCGTCAATAAAAAGGTGCGCGTCGTCTCTTTTTTATGGCTTCTAGCACATTCTAGAAGCTGCACCCTTATTGGACGAGCGGTTGGACGAGCGGATTGTGGCGGGAGCGATTTGAAATAGGATCGCGTTATAAAAGTGATTCAAACTAGCACGAAACAAAATTATATTTTAGACATAAATAAAGACATGCTATTGCATATTTTAGTTTTTGTTAATTTAGTATATAATTTTGCTATTTTAATAAGTTGTCATGTACCTGTAAACATTAAAGAAACAGGTATAAAAAAAAAATCGAGGTCAGAAATTTACGTGTAAAGTCTAACATTTTAACTATTAATAGCTCTATTACTACTATTATTACGAATCTATTGATACCTCATTCATCAAAATCGGTTCAGTAGTTTTGGCGCTACGGTGGAACACACATAAATACAAACATACCCTTCTGTTTGGCTTTGCCGTAGTCGGGTAAAAAAAACATAATTATGAATATACAGAAACTAACAAACATAAAAAACAGGATTGGAATAACGTGGCTTTGAATGTGAATGAAGAAGATCATTAAATATTTCCTACAAATACTAGGAAAATAGCAGATACTAAACTAAAGATAACTTCAAACTAGCAATTTACCCTTCAATCTCTAGAAGGTTCTGAAAGTCGCCTACAAAGGCTTTTAATTAAAATTCAATCTCCTATCATGACAATCAAAGCGATAATTACAAAAACTGATTTCACGACAGAACCTGGATTGTGACGTAATTTATCGAGTATCAGCAATTTTGTAGTTGGATAATATTTCAGATACATGAATAATAACCCTGGGGGAAATTGCTGTTGCAATTGTAAAGAACGTTGGTTTTATTTTATGTTCTGGCCATTTGTATTACATTCGTGATGACATGGAAATATAAGGAGTAAAGTTTATCAGGTTTATTGTTCTGTTTTATTTGTTGTTCTTTCTCTTTCTCTCTCCCGTCCTAGTTTTTGTTTAATATGTTGTTGGGATCAGCTTTCCTCGTTATATTGTACGCGTTCGCCCTGTGTTTTGCTCGTCGAATTTAAAATGCATACATTGGATCTAACTACTTGTGTGTTAGGTACTAGTTATATAGCTATAGGTATGAATTTCGTGCCAAAAAGTACACAATGTTTACTACTGATAGTGACATTATCAGTCAGCTATTTAACAATAACAACAGGAGACTTTTTGTCCAAAATAAACTAAGTATTGGAGAAGAAAAAAATATGCCACAATATTTAAACTGAATGAATACTACCTATCTTTTAAATTTGTATTTTCAAAGCTGCCATTAGCGTACAAAATTATCATCTAACACGATAACAATTACGAACGTGAGACGTTGAGAGGAACAAGACAAAACAAACTCCTCGCACAAACTTTGACAAATACTCTTAAAATTTATGCCTAACAAGAAAATCCTGATACACGGGCACACTCAACTCGACAATTTCTTCAAGTAACAAGTCCAAACTCGGCTCATAATTAACATGTTCAAACAAGTGTGAACGTTACCGTTTCTCTCATTTGGCAGTGCTGAAAAAACAAACACTGGAAATTATTTGAAAATAAAACAACCTCTCCAAATATATATGTACGAGTATAAGTACATAAGCGTATATTTACTTCAAGTAATGCAAGGGGGAACTCGTGAAAAACAGTTTCGTGAGGACATTTACTTTCCACATTATGGTGTAAGACAACCCTATGTTTTCTTATCAACGAAAATCTTATTTATATATTTTAGGGAGATGAGGGACTTGATTTTATTATATACCCAAAATATTGCCTGGGATTTTTGGAGGAGCATTTCCTTGGCTTCGAGCTCAATTTTCGCAACGAACGAGAGAAATAAAAATCTTCGCTTGCCAATACAAGAATCAATTTTACTTTAGCGAATATTCCGCAACAGTGTTCGAAAAATAAAATCACTTTTTGCAGACTCTCTCCCACATAATCTGAAGTTTAGTAATTCTAAGTATAATTTGAATCCTCCTCGTTCTATTTCAAATTTTGAAACAACCACCACAAAATATAATATTCTCGCCAATGGGTCTTCGAACTTGGATCTCGGGATTTGGAAATTAACATTAGGACCTAGGGTTTAAGACTTTGGCAACTAAATAACAAAGTTAGCTGTCCTGAAACAAGTTGTACCGTCTGTTAATGGTCTGGAACAGAAACTTATAATGGATTTAACCAAATAAACAGAGGTGTAGGTCGAAATAACAATTATTCAAATGAGTGAGAACAAGGTATTTTAATTAACAATTGAATGTAAAAAAGAGCTCCTTATTTTATACAGATTCTACTATGATTTCCAGAAGGTTTCCAGTAAATAGTCACGAGTGCCAGTCAAGAGTGTGTGAGAACTTTTCGTGTTGAACTCGATCGTCTACTTGATGAAAATTAAAACTATTTAACTAACCGTTCACGAATAATCAGATCTAAAAGAAACAGGTTTTTTCATAAAAACTAGTGAAATATCGGTAGCAAAGGTAGAGAATGTACGATATTTTACATAATTTTGTATACTGTATAGCTTTATTTTTCAACCTAAACAAAATAAATCGACTTTACTCAAATTAAATCAATCCAATCACAACTAATAGAAACACACCCTCAACATTTTTCCAAACTTGATCAATTTCAAAGCTGGGAAATAAATTGCTGGATTCAAACTAAAGCCTTAGGAAAATGTTTAAGCAAATTCTGCAAGCGACGCCTAAGTCGCATTGCTAGTAATTTATAACAATTCGCGGGAAGACCTCAGCTTGTCAGACGTTAATGTTGATGAATTGAACAGTGCTGTGTGACTAGATCCAAGAATTAGCTTTGAGCTACAGTAACGCGGAAAACGAATATTTCTCTTAATTTCGATATAAATGATCCTAAAATAGATGAGGCTTTGAAGTTTTGGTTATAAAAAAAAAAAAATGAGGATTAAAATAAACATGACCAAGCAAAATACTGACTACGTGATTGTACTAGTATTTCTAAACGAAAATAAGTAGTTTGAATTAATGATGCTGCCAATTAAAAAGTTCTAAACTGGAATTTTGGATTGATTAAAAGCTGAATTCGAAATCCGACCGCATGAGTTTAGAAAATTGAATGTTTGGCTCCAATTATAATTTCAAAACTTGATTATATTCAGAAGGGAAAATAGGCCAATACCCTGCAGGGGATGATTCCAGGCTGAAATTATCGTGGTGAATTAAAATTAATTTTGTTTATTACTAAGCCTATTCCACCCGATGACTTTTTATGTTTACCGATTTATTTTTATTTTGTACTAGCTTCTGCCCACCACTTCGTCCGCCAGCCTATAACCTTCCTCAAGAATTGGTTATAATCCAATCCAGCCTATAATCCAATAAAAAATATTTTTTCAATTCAGACTGGTAGTTCCGGAGATTACCCCCTACATACAAACAAACATACAAACAAACATACAAACAAACAAACATACAAACAAACATACAAACAAACAAATTTTACTTCTTTATAATATTAATTTATAGAGTAAAGATTGACATACCTTAATACTTTGAATTTTATTACTAACAATAACTTGACATGTCGTGATTTTTAGTATTTAAATTTGACTGTATCTAATCTGTGTTATATTTATATATAAGTTTTGACACAATTTATGACAAAGTCAAAGTCAAATCATTTATTTCAAATAGGCCCTTGTAAGGCACTTTTGAACGTCAAAGTTTACAAAAAATTTAATTGATTCTAGTCGCCCCTTCTAAAAGGTAGTTTTCGTATGAAGAAGAATGGCCAAGAAACTCCAGCGTTACTCTTTTAAAAAGTGTTACAATATTTTGTATATGTAGGTACATTAGTTACATAATTAATTATGTGAACAAGATGCACCTAAAAAAAAAACGTAACCACAATAGGTAAAAATAAGAATTAATAAAAATGAAGCAACGAAAGATAAATTAATTACTTATGTGATAGATGCATGGTTCTCACATATATACAAAAATTGTAAAAGTAGACGATTTTCTTAAAATTGTACAATTAATAAGTCAGTGTGTGAGTTATTATAATTATGTTAATTTTGTTCACTAACTCAACAGGAATCCAACATTGTGTTTTACAGTGCCCTGACAGGGTTCATGTACAAAAACCGACAATAATAATGTATTGTAAAATGTGTAATGTGCATGAGGGTAAATAAGTAAATTTAAGAACTCAACCTGAACTCAGAAATGAAATAACGATTGTATAGATATTTTTCGATTTATTTCTCACAGCAAATATGGGAGCCTTGTTCAACGGTTCAATCCACAGTGGCATGCAATAAGTGCCAACGTCTAAACTGTCACACTTTCAAAAATAATCGTGGCAAAAGTCTCAACTCTCAACAGCCAAAACAATATTCATTAAATTAGTCGATTGCTACTTCAGTGACGGGTATCTGTCAATGTTACCAGACGAAAATTACAAGACTGTTTACGTGTCTATGACAGCTGACAGATACTCGTCACTGGTACCAATAATAACAATTGGATAACCTAAATCATGAACATAATAATGCTGTTAGTTTTTAACATAAATAAATAATAATAGATTTACCGCCAATTGCTCTCCACATGATACAATTTGATTGGCATTTCAAGTACCTAAATTGTCAATCGAATAGTATGGAGTATGTAGTAGTTTTGAGTATAATTATGATACTCCAAAATCAATATATTTATCTACAAATTGAAATTCAGTGGCAATAAAGATATTCCTTATCCAACTGTATTATCGGACATTACGTTATGATGGTTATGACAGCCTTCCTCAATAATTATATCGACTATCCGATTAGTGAGTATTAACGGTTCTTTAGTTTCTTCTACGTCTTCGAATCTTATAATGTTCTGTATTTCCTTAGTAAGCACTTCCTTGTTATTTTGTTCTCGCTTTAATTCCTTAACAACTCTGAGAGAAAGGATTTCTAAAGTCAAGTGAAGTAGTTAACGGGATTTATTTGCGTTAATAGTGTTCAAGTTTTCAGATTTCTTTTTATTTTTATTATTTTCAACAATACGCTTTAATTGTTCAACGGGGAACTATTTATTCGAAAGAGTCTTTTTTATAAAGTTGTTATAACTCTCTGTTGTCAAAACTAGTTTTGACCTAATTTTACTTTTGCTAATGCATTCCTTTATTTTTTTAGTTTTTATACTTTCGTGCATTTTAGTGTGGCACGAGTGGATTTTTATTTTTAATGATTTTCAAATTACTTTAACCTAGATTGTTACTGACTGCACCGACTTTTTTTAACAATAATTTCACGTTTAACAAACTTAACTGCTATAAAAAAAAACAAGAAAACTCGAACACTTAGTTGAAAATTAAAATTATTACTTGTTAGCAAAATATCTAATACGATTCTGTCTCCGGGGTACACATCTGGCTGTAAGCTATACTCGTCTTCCTACACTCCTGGTACACTTCCGTGTCATCGGCAAATCCAATAGACATGAGGAAGGCCTCCTTTAACCTCATTATGAGGTAAACTATTTACGTCGATCTGATTTGTCAAAGCCAAGGGTACATTTTGCCATTTTTTGGGCTTCCAAGAAATATCTTTCTTGCTGTGGTTGAACATGAATATGATGTATTTGTGTAATATTTTCCTCATATAGGGAAAATAAGTTTTATGTAACATTTCTTGGTATATAAAATACTTGGAATAACAGTACATGGTTCAGGATCTGTCAATTACACAGCTGTTGTGTCATGTGTTTTAGACGTTTCAATTTTGCGATTTTATTTTGCGTTATTACAAACAAGTATTGTTCGACTAAGCTGGTTGAAGTATTAGGATGCTTGCTATCATACTCATGTCTCCTTGCACAAAGCATATCTCTCCCACCCGAAGATATTTGGAGTACGAAATCACCCAATTAATATGAGAATACAGTGTGACCTTAGCATAGCAAGCGTAGTTTACAATGTCGGTGCATCGCTCGGATCAAATTGAATCTCTGTGCCTGATCATGTTATGTAAAATTGAATGACAAACGGATATACGATATTGTCATTGGATATACGTTGTTTGAAGACTGTGCCTTGGGAGGAACTAGATAATGCTTTATTTTGGAAATGCCATCTTTAGAAGTAAAAGAGCTTAATATACAAAAGGGTTTAAAGGACGAATGGATCAAATAGAAGAGTAACCTAAACAGATATAGGTAACTATTAAATGACGATATATTTTAACTAGGATCTTATACTAATATCGGAAACAAAACACTCTGTTTTAAATCTAACAACCAACCGTATAAACTTTTAAGAAACAAGAACACAGTTTCATCCTAAACATCGGATAAGTAAGACAACTGTAAATTCTAGCGACAATCTATTGGGACCCCTATTAGACCCAATAAACGAGTTCGGGGTGTCTACGCCCCAATCGATTCGAACCGAGTACATTTCATCGGTAGCTTAAAATATTTAGGACTGGTTCCCTTGAACCTTTCCTATATATAATGGAACGTTAAATCCGTGTGTTTATTTGCTTTTATCTTAAGAACTACTGAACCAGATTTTATGGTAAGGATTACTTTGCATTTTTCATCATTGGTTCCGAATAGTGTGTCTAGCTTTGTGTTTATTAAAATTCCAGTGCCCTTGGGAAGCTTATTTTGATGTAATTATCAGATTTTGGCTTCGCATTTACATACTTATTAATCAAAACAACAACATTTAGTTATTTTTAAAGCAGAAAAGAGCACCTTTTTGCAGCATTGGGACAATTGAGGCTGCGTTACGAGTTACGCTGTAATCGATTTGAGCGTGCTAACACCCGTACCGAATAAGCGTGAGCGCGATAACGTGTGCCATCTTGTGATAATGCCGACCATGCCTTTTACTAATATTGCCGTCAGCCCTCTCAAAAATGACAGCTGTGGTGTTTTGTTTTGAGTTGCAACATATCTTTAAACTTACGTGGCTTTTCGAAATTGTGCTTCTGGCTACCATTCGCCACATAACCAAAGAAGAAGAAGAAATTTGTGGTATATACACAAAGAAATATCTTATGCAAGTTTTCACGTTGAGCGAGCTCTGTGAACGCGTTCAAGAGCGTTCCGAATTGTTGACAGCCCTCAGCTATCATAATCGTGATATCTAAATCGGAACGCAAATTATTGATGTCAGCGCTGTGAGCGATTATGTTCTAATTGGGAAAGCGGCCTTAGACAAAAAGAAAAATAGTTAAACAATTTTTTAAATCTACCCTTGAAAATAACCAAATTCGAATTAATCTTAATACAAAAATTAAAACGACAGAGTTATACAAACGCTGAAGGCTGATAATAATTCACAACGACATTTGTCCTCTCTAGAGCTCACAGCTTAACTTTATACTCCCAGTTGACATAATGAGTCAACATTGAATGATGACTTCATGTCCGCTGCAGCTGCATAATTGATTGAGTGCCACCAAATTAAGTCAATTGTCCAGTTTGCATAATACAAGCAATAATACCTGGCAAACAAAGGATTTATATTCAACTGTGTTGTGACTCTCAAGTGATTTGGAATGAATTTAAAATAGTGACATAATGGAACTTATCTTTTGAATTTGACATATATGTACAAAGTGTTGATACAAAATACGATGTAAAAGCTGAAATGCGCACGTAATTTTTCTTACGAAAACTAAAAGTACTGATCTTATTATGGGAAATTACTTAAGAACACAAAATGTGAGAACTTTCAAAGCAGATTATAAATTTACTTCCCACTGATAGATTTTATTTTGATTCTGTCTTGTGAAATATCTCACCAATATCCTATATATGTGAGCTTTTGTGATCGTAGGTACTTATTAGAACCTGACTAAACATTGCTACAAAAAAAACCTACAAAAACACTGGAAATGCCGAGCTTGTTAAAGCTTCCAACAAGCGTGACCTTATTTTAGTAATTTCGTCAGTAACAATGTACTGAAATTAATTCATTTCAAAATCATTTATTCAAATTAGGCTGAGAATTACCCATTTTTAGACGTCAAAAATTACCTGGGACAGTCCCCCAAAACTCCCGCCCTACTTCCATTGTAGTCCACTCAAATCAGCCCATAATTATGGCACAACAATTTATACTCACCATATCAATAAGTGTAACCGTGTTCATTATTTGCGCTTTCCGCCCCCAAATATCGAGTATCATCGAGTGGATGGCACTTCAGAGGGTTGTGGAGTGCTCATTGCGTATGAGCATACGTCATTAATTGTCTCTCATGTAACGAGGTTTCTGTGAGCACGTCATTTGGGAAAGTCTGACTAGTTATTATTAGGGCTCGTGTAGACGGCACGTATCCTCGCTCCTATACGTTTTGTATGAAATATGAAAAGAGCGGGGTGTAGCGCCCGGGCCGCACCGTTAACTCGCCCGCACCCTACGCCTCTTGTGTATGTCCCCGCCTTACCCCTTGGCCACGAAATTACCGCTCGCGCGACCTGCGACTACCGTCTGCGACCTCGACGAGAAAAAATGTTAGAAGCTATTTAGAGTGGGCAAGGAGTCGCCGCAGTGCGACTTGCGGAGAGGAGAGCGGCGCGGAAACACTCGAGCGACCGCGGCTGGCGGTGAGCGGTGAGTTTGCGATGAAAACAAAAGTACTAGATCATAGCGCAGGTGCCACGACTCAGAGCGAAGCGACCGGCGACTGCGACAGATGAATTCAGATGAGCGTCTTGATGAAATAATTTAGTTTTTTCCGCCGCACAATCATGGATACAGAACGTTTTATGACAGAAATATGACAAGGCATTCGCAACACAAATGTAATTAAGTGGTTGTGGAACGAGATAAAACTACTTCTTTTTCTTGGATAGGAAGGTAGGTACCTACTTATTTGTTTTATCAATAAAAATAACAATAAGAAAAATAAATTTTATTCTAGGCCGGGCCGTGCCACTTTTGATATATACATTCTGGATACGACCGACGCGGTCGCAGTCACCACTGATTGGTCTTGGCATGACGACGTCAGTCGCAGGACGCCCCGCGCCGCAAGACGCACCATAAGAAGCACCGCCCTATGTCGTGGCCTTGGCCTTAGAGGCGCGGCGGCGGCGCGCTGGGGGCGCGGTGGCGGCGCGGCGACGGCTTCGTCGCCCTGAGCACTTATTGTTTTATTGATCAGAATACAATTAGACAGACCTACGTATGCGAATAATTCGTTGAATCTATGACATTAATATTTCCAATTTAAACGAAATTAATTTTGAAACGAGATTTTCTCAGTTACTTGATTTGACAGGCTTTTTATAACATGTTCACTGATTCATTGCGATAGAATTACAGATCAAATTTTATAACACCGTAAAGCCCCATCAACATCTCTCTCGCTTTTGCCTAACCGGATGCAGTTGAATACCATTATTTTACATCAAGCGACTGCCTATCTGATCTCAACAAACTAGTTACTGGATAAGACGATCATTATATCCTAATGGGACCAAAAATTATAACCTATATGCACAAATAATTATATTTGATTTGATTCATGTATCAAAAGCCCAACTTGGGATTTTATCGTCATTGTACATAACGCAACTTCACGGCTATATTTCGTGAAGGGTTAGGCAGAGGTGTACTTATGTCACCCACATTTCGCCACAGTTATGTTTAAGTTTCATTAAAGGGGTGAACTTATTGCTATGCATTGTCGCTATACATTTCGGAACATTATCTACAAATACCCATACATATGGATTGTTTGTGTTACAGTTTAGAATCTCCAATCATATCTACAAACTTTCCAACACTTATGTTGTGTGCTAACACCTTCTCTCGTGTTATTACATCGCAAAGTTCAACACCAACACAAACTTCTAATTTAATCTAAACTTAATTTTCTCAACAAAGTATACGTACTTACTATGCTAAGAATAATTTCCGTGTTATGATTGTTTGGTTATTATTAATTAGTTGTTGCGCACGATTTCGTCTGCGATCCTGCACGCTTAGCATGACCACAATTGAAACGGGTTTTGTCAACGGAAGAATAGACAAATTGACAGATGTCATGCTACGCGTGCGGGATGAAAATGTAGTCTATGTCCTTCTCCAGATCATGGTCTATCCATTTGCCATTCATCCAAATCCGTTTAGCCGTTTTAGCGTAAAAATTAAAAATGCAAAATACTTTATTTCACATAAACACTTATGAAACGTCAGAAGCTAGGTGCACGGTTCTAATTGGTCGTTTCCTATGGAGAAGAGCCGGCTTTTACTATATTTTGTAATAACAGTGTTAATTGGTATGGGAGGACAGTGTACATAGGTCTTTCAACAAGTACCAGCTACTTAAAATAGAAGATGGTCAACAAATTTACAGTCCACTAAGCCTCCAGCGTTCTCACATTCACAAAATAGAAAAGTATCTTTATAAAATATAAATACATTAATAAAAATCTAACTAATTTTAAACGAAATGACATGATTGTTATTACAAGTGTAACAAATCTGAATAATTATCATGTATACAAACAAATAAACCCACTTTCGCATTTATAATATTAATTAGGATTCAGAGCAACTACAGGCAATATCATGTCTCCATATGCAATATTAATTATATTGTGTGTAAGATAAACAATGCATCGTGCATATTAATCAGTGCATGATTCGGTTATAAATACTACAACAATGGAAGAGATATTTAGTAGATAGTCTCGATCGTTGCCGCTTTTTGCAAAATCATTATGTTTATCAGAATTGATATTTTAGTGTTCAGATGTCTTATAGGCTTCTAACAAATCGCCCCAGATTTGTGCGGGTTCAATGGCAACATGTCAATGTGTTACACATATAAATCATACGGAATTAATGCACTAAATGACGGTGAAAGTCCTATCAAAATCCATTGTATAGTTTTCATGATCATCAGTATCATCCGCCTAGCCTTTTGTTAACTATGTCGGGGTCGGCTTCCAGTCTAACCAGCTACAACTGAATACCAGTATTTTACATGGAGCGATTGCCTATCTGACCCCCACATCCTTCAACCCTCTACCTAGGGCCCTCCACCAAAAAAAATACATAGTTATTATTCATGTGTGAACATCTTTAATAAATCACCCCAACAATATCGACCACAACCGTGCAAATACATCCCACTTTGATAATCCCCTTAATCCAAACTCAACTACTCCTATTTCTATGTTGCTGTTTGATAATCCGTTCCAACGAGCGCCGGAATTAGCATATCCCCAGCCAATAATATTGCACAACACACTATGTACGTGATATGCATCAGGTTAAACCGTAATTATAGTGGCATAGCTATTGTGGGGCGTTCCACTGGCTTATGATCTGAGGAGACAAGGCTGGCTTATTACGGGTATTGAAATTGGTAATGTGAAATGTTCGGATAGTGGTTTTAGCTTTTAATTTGTTTTGTTACACTTTAAGTAATAGTAGTTTTACGTGTTAATAGAGTACCTACTAGCTTTCGCCCGTGGTTTCGCCTGTGTGGAGATCGGAAATTATCCCATAGGAATGCACTACCAAAAAGTATAATTTAATCATAGTCTACCTGTGTGCTATATTTCATCAAAATCCATTCAGCTGATAAAGTGACAGACATACAGATAGATTTACTTTCGCGTTTATAATATTAGTATGGATAAAACATACATACTCGTATCTTTATTATCTCAAAGGTTGCAATAATGAAACATCGTTCGAAGCAAAATTTTTGTAAATTGGTCTTCAAATGGATGTAAACATAGGATGATATTTTATTATATTATCAAGTGAAATAAATCAATATAAAAGAGACCTTACCTTGAAAAGATTTGATAGCATTATCAAAAGAATTATACGTGCCAAACAAGTATTAAAAATTCTATACACAGCTATTCATTTTTGCACGTCAGTAATCATCTACCATTAAAATAACCGAAACACGTGGAACCAAAATAAAATTGTAGGTACTGAAATTAAAGTTTCAGACGTCCAAAATTCTCTACCAAGTCCATTGAAGAAAAATCTCTTAAACGTTAGCAGTTCGTGTTTAACGTAGCGTGTACAACATGCCCCGACATGGCTCGTTTCCGGTCCCACTAAAAGTATAAACGATAAGTGCTGAAAATGTTCTTAAGTACTGTACTGATATTTATTTGCGTAAATTACGGACGATTTGTAATAGAGGTAAGTTTTTTTTTTGTAGTTTTAGATCGATACTCTTTATTTTTATGAGATTTTGTATCTCACCGCTTTTTATTTATTTTTCTCTCCTTTGCAATTCCAGCCCACTCCTTTAGAAGGCGTCGAACTCGTTACGCTATCTTCTTCTGGGCATACCGCGTCGCCAGCTCTAGTTATACTTAGCAACTTCTAATAAGATTATTCTTAACTTAGGCAAGACATAACTATCAAGCTCATTTGCACAAGAACTAGCGGTTTCTACAGTTGGTGTAACAATAACTTTTTGATTGCCAATTTACGGAATACCTAGGTTAAGTACCAACAAGCCAAGCGTGATAACTTGGTTTATTACAAACCAAGGAATACAATTACTGGCCTTGTTTTTTATTTGATGTGTAATATTTGAGCTAAAAATTTAGGATACTGTGTTTTTATACAGCGTGAATCATGAAATCAGTTATACAGGGGTCAATTTTGCTCATTTGCTGATCTAAGTACATAACGATTTCTTTTCCGTAAAGTAATTGAATAGACCATCCTTGGGATTTATAAAGGAAGCATTACATTTGAAAAATAAATAAATGTAATGTATTCACAGAACCACTGTGACCCGAAACACACCAATATGCTCTTTTGGTACACAGCGAGATCAATTTATTACCCACCCTTACTATAAATACCACAATATAATGGATTGCAACTGAAACCAAAACACATTAATACATGTCAGTCCAGATCTTACCCAAAACATGTGTACAAGTGTCCTGAAGGACGGGGGCCTACGACAGACCCTTGAGGAACCCTTTTAGTGTCGTCGCAATAAATCAAGTCCTAATGACAGTCACGTTTTTTTCAGCCAAGAATACACTTAGAGGTAATCAGAAAACGGCTGAACAAATTGAGCACCCCTTTGCAAAGGCACAAAATGTTGTCGACTTGTTTTTCTGTGTTTGAAGCAGTCAAATGCTTACGGTTGGCCTTTCAGACGAGGGTGGTTTGGTATATTCGGGTCACGTTTTGACAAAAAATGAGATGATTATGTTAAGTCGCAGAAATTTTACTATTATTGCGAGCTGAAATGTTTTGGTTGTTAACGTTTTGGGAGCCAAAGAAATTGTTCTGTTTAGATAAGAACAAGTTTATTATGATAATAGCATTTATCTCGCTTCTGCTAAAATTGAGCCTAGAAAATAGTTAAGCAATCTTGAAATTTTAATATAGAGTAGTCATATTCTTGTCGTTATGTTTTCAGTTCACAAACGTAACTAGTCAAGCAATCCAAAAATATGCACAAGCACGAACGTGTCTACAAAATCATATTTTTGTTTCATTCTGAAATACTTGTTATGCGAATTAAGTCCTCATACTTGTGAACCCTTTGCAAGGCAAACGAGCGTAAGAAAAAATAAATATAAGTTAAGCAAATGATAGAGATGGATGGATAGTTTCACGTATAGATTCTGGTCACGTTCATATTAAGAGAGAATGAGATGATTATATTATAAAACTTTAGAAATTTTCAGCTTTCGAGCTAGTTTGCAACTGGGTTTTAATATAATTTTAAATATTAGGTATTTTAGTGCGTTTGTGGAGGTTACTGTATATTTTCATGCAGGTTTTAGGAGTTGTTTTCATGGCATTCAAACTGCAAACTGATTCGATTACATTTCGACAGAGTATCATCATTGTGACGTATCTATGTAAGTAGTGTTCATATTTGGTACCTAGAGTCTAGCTAGTTTTTTTTTTAACCAAAAAATACTTCTCAAATTCTTTATTATTTAAGTTCTTCTTCAAACAACCATAAAAATTAACGACCTTCCTAAACAGAAACAAAATTACCACCATCATTTACGAACCATAAAAAAAACTGAGAAACATTATTAATCTCAACGTTACTTGCTTATTAAACTCAAGGGATCGCCATCTTGCATACATAATATCCAATAAGTAAGCTAAGTTTCTTCATCAAGTTAGTAAAGGAGATATTAGAAATAATTACAAAAATAATCGTCCGCTTAACATGCAAGGAGCGTTGGGCCAAGACGATCCCCGTAATATGCAATGCAGATTTCATTACACGTTGGGCATGATTTTATGAAAATGCAACTTAGTACGAACAACTTGGTTTATTAAAGAATTCAGCTTCGAAGTTTTCTCTTTAAGTTCAAAGAAAAAGGTTGTTTGGAATTTAAAAATTGTTTGTTACTTGTAAGGCCTTTCAGGTGCTTTATTTTTATGCTAAGTGTGGGTGTGCCAGGAATTTACAAGAGATAAAGGATGAATAAAAGATTAGAATATTTATTTAGACATTTTGTAGCCAGAGGTTTCAAGGTTTTCACAAATAAGCTTCTCTTATTTTTTTCTATTGTAAAGTAAAAATACATTTGGACGCACAATATTGAGAGATTTACCATGGTATTATAAGACCAAAGACTTCCTAAAGGTTTTCCTTTATTCTATGAGTAAAGAACCATTCTTTGTATTAAAAAAAAAATTAAGTCTTAGTAGGTTCGGAGATAGGGCTTTTTTAAATGTCTTTAAAAATATTGACATAAAAAATAAAAATAAATCTCGCAACAAGCCCTTTCACTTGATATGTCACACGGTACAGTTAGCAGTTAGCAAAACTTTTTTTTTTTCTTAGTTGCCCCCAAAAAGTGATTCCCATATTTAAACGTTAGACGTCCGTGATTTGCGTAGATTCGGAGCAAATTGGCTGTGGCAGACGGACAGACAGACACACCAGTGATCCTATAAGGGTTCAGTTTTTCCTTTTGGGGTACGGAACCCTAAAAAACCAACAAAGGGCAAACAATTTTTTTATAGAAATGGATCCATAAGCCTCTTAATGGAAAATAAAATTGGAGAGCAACTAAAGATTAATAACAAAGTCCTAAAACAGTATTTGTTGGACAAAATGGTAGAATTTTACTGACCATTTCGTCTAACATTTCTAGACAAATTGCACAATTTCTCGGCATTTCATTCAAATGTTACGATTTTAATCATGTTCTGTGTATTTTAGCAAAAATTGGTACTTACCTATAATTTTTTTGTAACATTTTTGATGTTGAATTGCTATGTTATCCGGTGTTTGGTGATGAAGGAAGAATGGCTAATAAAATATTAGATTTTATAAAAAAAAATGTTTTTTTTGTTTTATTAGTTCATTAAAATAAAATAAAATATCACGATATAGATAAAAAAATATCAAATCTTCTTCTTTCTCCTGGCTATTATCCTAATTTATTTGGGGTCAGCCCTCCTATTACTTCACCGTTGTGGATTGTATCTTACGGACTATTATCGTCTACGGCCTCTTTTTCCGTCTTCTATATTCATGACTCTTGTTGTCGTATAGTAAAAATAAAATAAAATAAAGAAAGATTTATTATCTGAATTTAATTTTGATTTAGTTTTCTATTATCGAAAAAGTTGTGTTTTATCTAAAGATCACGGATCAGTTAAAATATTTCCCCACTGATATCGCGTTATATTACTGGGGAAATATTTTAACTGATGGTCTAATAACTTGTTGACCTTCTAATAATATACGCTTTTAAAATTAATGAACATCATAAATATTTTTGAAATCCGTAATTGAGCTTTTTTTTACTCTCTGGCCTTTCCTCACAGTTGTTCGCAGTAACTAAGCTAGGGTACCCCGACCAAATGGATAAGGTTAGGTTAGCACTGTGACCAACCTACACCCAAATTATTCGCAATTATTTGGCTATTTGGTATTTTTTTGACACCAAAATAGATGAAGAAATGAATGATATTATTGAACACTCTAATATAAAGATTGCGCCTCTTTTTGTGAACCTCTAATAATTCCTATTAGAGGTTGACAAAACGAGGCGCAATCTTTATATTAGAGTGTTCAATAATCTTTTTAGGAAAGAGAAATGGGCATTCCATTGGACTTGTCATAACCGCAAGATATGTACATAGGGCAACCTATGAATTTTTGAAAGCCAATTCCAGGTGAACATTTTCTGCCTTAGTTACATTCAAATTGTTCTCTATAGGTGTATTTGAGATTACCGATTGTAAAACACAGCTGTCAAATATCTGTAATACTGTTGGTGGTCAACAGTTATCTCATAGTTGTTAAAGCATTTGTGTACATTCATATTCTTTCCTAGATATTGCCTAACCTAAATCAGTATTAATTTACTGTACATTAACTGATATAATAGCAAAAGCAATAACATTAAATTTACTACTGCGCCAATGTTATTTGACCAATGAAGTAGTGAGTAATGATAAAATAATTAAATACTTACCTAGTTGGTCCTGCAACAAAATAATGTTATATTTCTGTAATTATGTAGCTATTAAATACTGTCTCATTGTTCTAGTGGTCGCTTGGGCTACTGCGGAATATGTGGACCTGGGTTCGACTCCCAGGTCGGGCAAAGTGTTATTGGGTTTTTTCATTAGGAATTTCTCAGTAGCAGCCCGGAGTCTGGGTTTGGCGGTGATGGCGCCCCGATTAGTTAAATCTGTGACGTATTTCCGACATGACTGTATCATACATAAATCTCTAATTATTCGTAGATAAATCTCCATGTTTTGTTAAAAACGTAAAAACCGTGCTAAGAGCGGCCTACTAGTCACAAATAAATGTAATCTTAGGTCACATTCAGCCCTTTTTACTTTAATAACGTAAAGTTCTTTAAATAAGAAAAAAAGTTTAACCTCAAAATCTTCAAAATTAATGTTAAAAAAACCCGTTTAATAATTTTAAATTGTAATATATTTCGCGAATGTTCTTTAACAAAACCAATATTATTTTCAAACAAGAAACTTAGTTTCAACTCTTACTTGTTAGCAAGATTCAAGACATTTTAATTACTTTCTACTGTTAGGAAAGAGTTTGCTTTTGGTTGAGTATTATTTATGTTTTTGATTAATTTTCAAAAATATTTTTTTAGAATGTTCAAAGTATTGAATTTTATTTTCGGGATTGGTAGGTATTTTGTTTAATTTAACTTTTTATTAACGCTTTACAAAAAAACGTAGGTTAAAGGCTAGTGCAGATAATGGCGGGCCGTGCCGCAACGCAACGCACTGCAAAGATCCTCCTTCATCACTTTCGTAAATTTTCTATTAACCAACGTACACGGCAGGCGGGTCGCACTTTTGTATGAAAATGCGTTGCTCTGCAGTCCGTTGCGCCTGTGATGTGCACATGGCTTAATAGGTAATTGAGTATTACGTTTTTATGTACAAATATTTTTGGATTGGTTTATCGTAAGATATTTTAAATCAATTCAATGTCTATCATTACTTTTAGGAAGTGTATGTCTATCCCTGTGATGTTTAACCCATAGAAATCTGTAGACAGAAATGAATGACATCGCTCCTTTACAGAGTCACGAGCAACGCCAGTGGTAATATTAATTCCTTGTGTGGGACAGACTACCAAGTTCTTAGCCAACATTTCTACGCTTAGTATAATATAATACGTCTGGATTAAGTGACGCTTAACCGCTGTACTGTTTCAAGTGGTACTGAGGTATTTTGTATTTGTACTATTTACATTTATGTTGTTGCTTACCTTGAGGGGAGATGTGGGTAGGTGGGTAGTGTTACGGTGTTTGTAAACATCTGCTTCAACTAAGTTCGTGTTTGTATCTTTGTAATTAGAAACTAGTTGTGCTTTCTGTTCCTTCATTATTATGTTCGAATATACGTCTTACTCAGGAGGAGCTCGTGGCTAATTAATAGCAGCCGCACGGTTCGATCCATCAGGTTAAGCTACGCTTGCCGGGGTTGGTCTGTAGTTGGGTGACCATCTTAACATACCGAGACTCCTCCGTGCCTCAGAAAGAACGTTAAGCAGTTGGTCCCGGCTGTCATTCGTGGATCTTTGAAAATCGTTACGGGTCGTCAGACAGAAGCCCGAAAGTCTGACAACCAGTCTTACCAAGGGGTATTGTATTACCCAGGTACTGAGTTGTGGAGGTCAGATAGGCAGTCGCTCCGTGTAAAATACGATATTCAGCTGCATCTGGTTAGACTGGATACCGACCCGACGTCGTTGGGAAAAGGCTAGGCAGATTAAATATACGTCTTACTCATTTTGTGATGAACACATAATTATGATATTATTATCATTGACTCCGCATTCACTGTAAAAATATGAGGCTAAAAGATAGCTTCCTACTTAGCATTTTTTCATTGAAAATATATAAGGTTGCACAGCACATCATAATTTGGCTTGCTCTTTCTATGCTTGTCGAGACGTCTCGTCATGCAAAGCACTACCGTTCTTAATTTTTTTATAGCAACAACACGGCTTTTCTTTGGAAATTATATTGATATCTATCGACTGTTCTAATTTTAACCACAAGCCCCTCTCTGCCTTCTTCTTGAATATTCTTGCAACATTAAGTGGACAACTGCCATATTACCAGCTGACTGACTTTCGGCGAAGTTATTACAAGTTTAAATGACCTATTTGAATTACCCGCGCATTCCACACAAACCCATCTCGATGAGGGTCCCTTCCTAAACAAGTTTTTTCAACTCTGAACTTTACCTATGATTAAAACATGACCTTTTGGCACAAAATAAATGGATAAGTATCGTCGTCTTCGGTTTGCTTTTTTTATAATGGCTAACATCTTTTAGTAACAGGAAAGTGTTAACTAAAGGAAAATCTGACTTTATTCTAATTAACGTCTTCCTTTTTTGGAAAACGTGATTACAAAGGTAAATTAAAAATAGTCTTAATTGATTGCAATAGTCTGCATTTTCAACTTTTTTTTATTTAAGATTATGTACAAGTAGAAAATAACAGCAGCGTCATCAAGTTGCCAGTCTTCACAGATCTATTTAGGGTTAAAAAGACCTCAGTCTACACCACCCTTATAACGATGAAAAAAAACACTATACAGCCTGTTACGCCTAACTTTTAAATTGGAAAATTTAAAAGTGTACTAACAGCAACATTAATCCCCTTGCTCCCAAGCGCAACATTATTTACTCTACAAATTTCTTTAGCAACGCCCTAAATTTCCCAGGATGGCAAACTATAATCTCTTGGCCAGTATCCAAGGAGGTGAGACGCTAAAAGTTAAACGAGGGGCTGGAGCCAAGCAATAGTACTGGAGTTGGCTAAGGGTTTTCACTAGGTAGCAATTGCAATACAAATTTGAGGTGATTTATGAATTTGGTAGGTTTTTTTAGTGTAGACAGAATTAAGTGGACAAGAACATGGCTGTGGTTTCCAATCCTTGAAAATAATAGGTAGTTTTAATCCTGACGTAATTGCAGACAGCAAAAATTAACCATTAAGTCACTTCACTTCAATTATGCATAACAGACAAAAATATAATCTTACTTCAGTCAGCATTTTAGCTTCCAACTAGTTAACCCGTAAAAACAATTTAATGGTTCTCAAACCTTAATATTCTGCAATCAAGAGTTTACGAACATTATCCTTTACCCCCTTCGTGGAAATAACAGAGGCTTCTAAATTATTCTAAGTCTTCAAGCGAGTCGAGTGGACCGGTGCGAGAAATGACATCCTTAATCCACTCTTGTCCATCCGTGCCCATGTGGCTTGGCCGTTGAAAGGTCCCCTGTGTGGACACTATAAACATGTTAATGCGGTGTCCGATGTTTGTCCCGAGGGCCGCCAACTAATTCCAAACGGGCCTTGCCTTGATTAACATATAATGTCCTCGTGTGGTGTAGGCTTGCTGGGTGGGCGTTTTGGAATTGCTGACGTCAGAAGTGTCAGCTGTTGTTGAAAATTTTAATAAGAATGTTTACGGGAACGTTGTACGGCTTAGGGTTGGGTTTTGAAGTGTTTTATAGCTTAATGTTCGTGTACTTGGATGATATGACTGTATTGTTTCGAATTGATATTTTTCTATTTTGTTGGAAAGGTAGACGTAATCTCTTCTTTGCTCATAAATGTTTAATGATTGAGTCTCAGAATAAGTACAAAAATAAATTAAACCAAGGACTGTAAAATTTGGGACTGTCTGTTAGTCGAAGTGAAATAGCTATTTGTATTTTCACAAATCAAATCAAATTATTTATTTTTGCAGAAAACACTGTTACAACGGTGGTATTAAATGTACATGTTTCAAGTGATTCTACCGTAAGGCCTGCAAAATGTATACAATCATGGTCAATCAAAGTCAAGATTGACATTGAAATATGAATATAAAATTAGATAAAATATTTTAAGATATTAAATTAATGGAATGTCTTTCTTAAGGATATATTAATATAGATGAATAATTTATTCATTAATGAATGTCATTCCTAGAATTATTACAATACATTAACAGATCAATTATTTAAAGATACATTCATAATTATTGTTCTATTACTTGATGTCACTGTGAGGTCTTGAGTTTTGAAAAATTGTCGTTTAAGTAGTCATTCAAGTTATAGTAACATTTATTAACTATAAGGGTCTTTATATTTTTCTTAAATAAGGTAGTATTCATTGCTTTAGGTTATTACTTTAGGTAATTTCTTGTAAATTACAGGAGCCATGCGAAACATACTTTTGTGCATTAAAGTGGTATAGGTTCGGCGCACACGTAGGCGAAATGCGTCACGTTGTTGCCTATTATTGACTTCTGAGGCCAATGCAAATAAGTTATAATTGACCCTAACAAACATTGATACCTCATAAATATGTATATAAGCACAGAAGCGAGTCAATAGTATTCTTGTAACGAACGGAAAATATGAGTTATTGGTAGTGAATATTCTACTTAAATAAGCACGTATATCAATTATATTTTATATACTAGGTATACTTTTGCAAAACCTGCCAGCTTTGTTGGTATCAGAAATTAACTAATGTAATGGACGTTGTTAATTGGAAACCTTTTGTAAACACAAACAGTACCTTTACTTTTGTTTTTATATTTCCCAGACCAGAAACATTATTAATACTTATTTTTCTAGACTTTTGCTCGGAACAAGTCAGAAGATGGAATCATGTTGACCGCAATCCAATTTCTTGTAATACCTATCTATTTTTCCAGACAATGTATCACTAAAATATATTGAATGGAGCCTAAAACCAACGAAGAAAAACAATACAATTTTATCTTCTATTATCGAGAAAATTTCTTCGCCAACTATCAACGGTCGTGGTTATTGCTATTGACAGAATCATTTATTTCTTCTGGCTGTTGTATTTTAGCTGCTTCCTTTTTGTTTCTTCAATGACAATTTTCGAAGAAGAATCATCCGAGAAAATATCATTATTGCAATTTGCATTAAAACAATTCTCTCCTTTGTATCAAAAACCTCATACTAATACAATCAGTACACCACTTACCAAGTCTAAGTGTGATAATTACGACAGTATCCCTAGAGGACCGTTCATTGTGGCGGTCTCTGAGAAAGCGTTCCCAGTGCTAAGCATTCGCGACTTGATTATCTTCAATTCTAGGGCTACTTCAGTGAACTACTTTCAGAATAACCGTTTCCAAGAGTCTTTTAAAGTAACGTTAACAGGATTTTTCATAATCTGTACCGTTATCTTTTCTAGCTTAATATCATAATCGAGTTAGTTATTCATAAACGCATTAAACGAGACTGAACGAGACACAATAGAAGTTTTATTATTATAACGTCTCTGGCATCTAGTGTCCCTCAGAGTGTTAATTTATTTGCATTTACAACAAATACTATACAAATATTCAATCTCTTTCCATCTTGGTTTTTGTCATCAACCTAAATGTTTATTATTATTTATTTATTTATTTTATTATTCATTGGGTGTTATTTCTTTAATGAATTTGTTGTGTTTAAATAAGCTTTTTATTAAATATCTGATCCTGAAAGATATTTATCTTCATAATTGTGATAATATTTTCATAAATATACGTTAGCAGACTTAAAATAATAATAATAACCCTACCGCCGTATCTCTACTTTGACGTCGTGGTGGGGCTTGCATGCTCCGAACTCTAGGTCTGTGCCGGTAGTTTACTTTGCCGGAACAGATCTAGAATGAGGAGCCAGGAATCTAAGAGAGATACAGAAACCTGCAGGGCAGCATATGGTGAGCTGTTGGGCAGAAGCGACTCCGCGGACCCTATCTTCCGGGAGACGTTTTGTTCCTCATCTCTGGCTTGCCTTTCGATTGATCGGCTGGAGTTAACACTGACATGGAACAGAGCTCTCACCTCATTCTTGCTTGAGTGGAGATTCGCAAGAGCAAAAATGCTCGGAGGAAGGAAATTACCCAATGAGTGCTGGTAGGGATCTTGACCATCTTCCGGGCTCTGGGATTGTTCTGAAAGCCGTAAATACCTTTCCACTCCTCAAGCACCTCAGGACATGTTACCCTCTTGTCACTACGTCACGTATGTGCTAGCGACAGTTTCCGGGGGCCAAATATTCAGTGTGCAAGTCACCCCGTGTCAATTGGTTCGTGAACTATAAAAAGAAGTCATATAAATATTGGATTACTTTTTCTTGAATTTGGGAGCAAAATAAAGTATCACGAAGGCGGACAGTGGGACTTTTTACATTAGGAACTTTTCAGTTCCCAGTAGGCAGTAGCTATGTATCGATATTTGTGCTCTTTTAATGACAAGTGGATTGCCCACTACTTGCCGTCGAAGCTATAAAATAGATAAATAAGCATGTAGGTACTCTGCGTTCGCAATGTAGTTGCCAAACATGTAAACAAACACGAGTTTATGGAAAAACAACTGTAATGCATGCAACATAAGGTTCAGTTTGCGCTACAACTTCATATTTATTATGACTTTTTCAACAGTACTAGTCAGTCTAAAATTAAGTTTATTTACACTAGCATAAAGTTGATGTTTGTTTAAGTGGAAATAAAATCAATTGGAAACAAGGATTTATGTATCTTATAGATGTTATGTTAAAGTTTATCTAAAAATTCCAGACCGAATATAATTTTTCCTTACCGTAATTCTCAAAATCCACACATGACGAACCACACATCCTCTTTTTTCATTCACCTCTTCACCGGCATGGAATTTAAAATCTATCCCCCGAAAGCTAAGCTTATACTTTGCACCCCACATAAAAGGAAGGTGACAAGCCCCAATTTTCACGTGTGCCTTTTGTTAAATACAATGTCCTACTTTATTTGAAGTCGGTTGTTTTAAGAGTGTTATTTGTAATGGGAACGGTGACAAAACCCAAGGTTTTTTGGACCCTGTTTTCGGAACAAAGGTTTCCATTTACATCAAATTGCGTGGTTCAGCAAATTCTTGTTAGTTAGTTTTTGGTGGGGTTCGTGAATAACGTGTCTGGTTTTTATTGTAGGTTTATTTTAGGTATTATGAGGGATGGGTTTGTTATAGTGATAGTTTTGAAAAGAACGGTATATCTTATCCAAACTAATGCTAATGATACAAACTAAAACTAAAGCTTCATATTTTGAAGCGTTGGGATTAAAGAATGATGTCTGTCGTCACCAGAAATGTACTGTGTAATATTTTCCAAAATGAGTAGTTAATATAAACCTTGAGAATAAAAAAATAAATATCTTCTATTGGATATTAAAACCCCGTATTACGAAAAGCACGAAGGAAATTCATGAACTAAACGCCTCCGAAACCTTAGCTAGAATGATTAATTCACACCAAAATTAAAATTCAGTACCACATTAGAAATTCTGTCCATTAAAATTTCAGCAATGTCTCTATTTGAGATAAAACAGTTCTCTAAGAACTTAATGTTCTTTCCTAACACATTTATGGGCCATCAAAATTTCTCGTGTTAACCAAGATAAATTCTATGTTTTTGTAATGAAATAGAACTCTAGTTTTAATGATAATTTCTTAGGGGACAGACTTTTCCCCGTTTAATAATTGTCAAGTATGAGTAAAGCAAAATTTCGACGTTAAAATAATGTCGGCAGCATAATTTATTGAGTTCTCAATTTATGACTGATATAATTATTAGAAATCTATTATAATTTATCGTCATTAATAACATCATCATTACGCAATTAACGACCCGCTGTTATCATTAAGCAATGACTTCAGGTTTTTATTTGCCGACTGCATATTACGTACCTACGTTAAATTAGCCTAAACAAAATGGCTAAAATAATCTCGCCTAAACTCACGAATTGATCAATCAATGTTCTAATTAAAAGCTGAATCCACTCGTTAGTATCAACAGCAAAAGTTACCAAATTAACCACTTAAAACGTTACAGCTAGAAGCAATCAAATATAAAACTTTTGTAATATTCATATTGATTGGTTCGTACTTGGAAATAACGTATTTCGCTTGCAAAGTTCAATTTGCATTACATTAAAGTTGCTGTTCGGTATTGATGATGTGCTATGTTATATTTATACTCGTATTTTGATTGAAAAAGATAGGATAAATGATGAAGATAATCTTTTACAAAGTAATATTAAGTAAGAAGATAGTTGTTAAAGTGGTGAAAGTGAAATCAACTAACAAGCTGTAACGACTGCCTATCTGACCTGCATAACAAAGTTACTGGGCATCACCATACCCCTTGGTAACACTTGCGGGCTTCTAACTACCCGTGACGACTGTAAAAAAATTACAAATCGCACTCTAATTTCCTTAACGTCACTAAACAAAATATACACATTTTCAGTACAAGAGTTTAAAGTTTTGATTATTTTGGAAAGGGATCACAATACATTTACTGAAAATGTGTATATTTTGTTTAGTGACGTTAAGGAAATTAGAGTGCGAAATGTTAACCGGGATCAACGGTTTAACATGCTTTCCGAAGCACGGAGGGGTCTCGGTATGTAATGAATAGTCACCCATCCGCGGACCAACCTTGGCAAGCGTAGGTTAACCTTCGATTGACCCACTGTTATTATTTAGCCACGAGCACCTCTGACATATATGAGTTCGAAAATTGAGGAGAAACCTAGTAGAAACCTTCAACAAGCTATGGGTATGAAAATAGCTCTTGAATTAATTGGTAAAAAGATTAGCCAGCCAAAAAGGTTGGTATCGCAACTGCCTGTCCATGGTACCCCAGGTGAACATAAGTATGAAAGATTAATATAATTATTATGTGAAACTAGCATAATCAATGTGCAAGTCTGCACTAGGTTTTATAGAATATTTTACATTTTGTCTATGTTTTTGCTACTTATTGGTTTTTATTTTGATTGACTTATTATACTTTTGTTTTTACTACCAATAACCAGCGCCTTTTCCTTCTGGTAGTTAATAATCAATGTTGCTCAGAGTAAACTGTTCCCTTCACCCGGTAGTTGAACAAAAACAAAACACAGTAACAAACTATTATCAACACAGGCTCAAATAGTCCCCATTAATTTAATTCACAGTTCAAAAGGTCAATTATATTGTAACCAAGGGTTGTTCCAGCCCGAAGTCATGGGTTATACCAGTACTTAAATGACAAAATACATAATACCGTCATCAAAACAATAGTAGGAAGGTACAATACTCCTTAACTTCGTAATGAATATATGGAAAAAGAGAAACAGAACCGTAACTTCCAATTAGTTTTAAATAAGACCTCTAACGTCTTGAACTCGGTTGAAACATTGTTTCATTTTGTTTCAAGAGAAGCCGAAGTTACCTCCATGAAGATTGATTTGCATAGTACTCAACTTTATTCGGGACATTGCTCAGGAATTCTATAGTACCTACTCAATGATGAAGACTGAGATTGCTATTCAATGTTTCTGAACTGCGAGAATTTTATCGATTCTGATTGGTGCATAATTTTGCGGCCATGTTGTTTTGCATAGGCACGTCAAATTAAATGAGAGAATAATTTGAAAACAAAAGAAAGAAGAGGAGGTATTTCACAATTAAAGTTAACAAAACAGGTACATATTAGATTTCGGTAACTACAAACATTTTAGTCGACTTTAATCAGAAGAATAGTGTTGCTAAAACAATAGAAACGCTGTCAGACAAAGTGGTGGAAACTAAAACATTCCAGACGGTAATTCCAGTGTCTGGAAAGGTTCAGAGACAGAAGGACTATACAATATACTCGTATGCTTTACAGTTGACAATTCTTAATTTAGATTCAGAATTCGATCAACATTAAGATTTCACGTCGGAGTTGCAAATGCCCTTTTGGCGTGGGCTGGCAAGCGAGAGGGCGTGAACTCAAATCCGAACCGTTACATTATTTACAGCCCTAGTGTATTACGTGGTTTACGTTGCTAAGTTACAGTTAGTTGTTGTTTAGTGGGCTTGTTATTTTCTCCACATGATCAGCTAACATATCAAAATATTTGTCGGAATCAAGGTATTCGGCCATTTTAAATGCTAACTATATAAATCCTATTAGATATGCCTTGTAGTAGTAGATAAGAAACCTCACCGTCATTTGAATTAAGCTGTGGTAACGTCTCAGGGTATTAAGACGTTTTACAACATTCTTGATTGCGGTTAACCAAATTAACTTTTATACCTACAGTTATTTTATCCGTGAAGAGTATATAGTAAAAGTAAACTGCAACAGCCCGTACTTATATTTGATACTTTTTAACATCTTTGACCAATAAAAACAAACGATATTGTCTTCGTTCGCTATGAAAACGTAAGCTGCTCTGTTTTTATGGCGTGTGAGTAATTTTCATACAAAGACTTGGAACGCAAAGACAATATTTGTAATGTGTTATGTGGTTGCAAACTCGTTCTATAGGTTTTTAGTGTCTTCATTCAGTTTTAGTTAGTATGGCTTGCCACCACAGTGTCGCTATTTTGAATGGGTGGTTTTATGGAATGAAGTGTCTTGATTTGTCGACTCGTTTCTTTGCAATACATTGCCTTTAGAAGGAGATTTAACTGAACTTAATTCAAGAAATCTCGAATTAAGGTGAACTATAATTAAAGTCTGCAGTGTACAAGTCGCCAGTTCAATCCCCAACGATATCCCCATGACATACAAAAAAAAACAAAGGCGCGTCAACGTTTAAAAATATATTTTGTCTGACAATTATTTGGAATGCACGATTGAACAACAAACAAAATATAACTAAGACCCTTCTTCAGTTACTCGTAAACGTTATTTTAGGAAAGGTTACGCTTGCTTACTGTGGCTTCCCATTTCGGGGCCGCATTTGACTGACTTCGTCTACATTCACTAGATTCCACCCCTGTGCCTACTTTGAAGCACTTTGATGTAACAGCGGTGGAGAAATTTTTCTAACCGCTTATGATATTACAAGGGTTGGAGTAGGACATTTAGTTTAATGCGTGTCGAAAGTCAGGAAGAGTGTATTGTCGTTTGTGGGTGAGGTTGTAATTGTGTTTTGTGATGAGATTTTTATGGTACTAGATTCGTAATTAAACAAAAAAAATGTGTGTTTATTAATAAAACGCTTAATTGATAAACTTAGGTAAATATTGATAATACAACTTATCCTAACCTATAATAATATTATAAATGTGGAAGTGAGTTTGTTTCTTTATTTGTTTGTTTGTTTGTTACGCTTTCATCAAACGGCACAAATTTGGCAGATGGGTAGACCATGACCTCGAATAGGACATAGGGTAATTTTTATTCCAATATTCCCATGGGATCGAGACTTATGCTGGTGAAACCGTGGGTGGGGCGCTATTAGTAAAGTAGTTAGTATTTTTTTTTATGTGCTGTGTAATTATATTGTGTGTGTTTTAGTCTGTGCTAAATAAATGTATTTTCTTTCTTTCTTTCTTTTCTTTCTTTAATGCATAATAATTAGGCGTCACTGAATTTCATAGAAAACAATATGTGTTAGTTATATGTCACTACCTTACTCTAGAAGATAGAATAATAATTCTTTCATACTTTATTGTTAAAAAAAAATTTACAAAGCTTCTATAACTAGCTAAATTCAAGTTTTTACTAAGTTTCCTCATGATGTTTTCCCTCATTATAACTCAATCAGTGTTGTGTTGACTTTTAAAATTCATATTAGTATTTGGTAGATTCCTTGCAGTAACAGTTCTTAAAATCAAATATTTTAAAATTTTGCAATCGTACTACTGAACATTGAACTGGCTGTATTTTTCAATTTGCCACATTACTAGATTATATAAATTTCTTCAACTACCTTTGCACCAAGCGTTAAATTACCGCCAAATTACTCAAAAACTGGAAATTGTTCTGTATTGCATTGGATCCACTCTAAAATTTATTATATTCGACTCCCAACGGGGTGGAAAATGGTTACGAAGGAAACTTTACCTATTTTCAGCGGTGTGCCCCTTTTATGCTATTTTGGGTCCGTGAAATAATAAGTTATATAAGGGATTTAATTATTTAACAAAATTGAGCAAGAAACGGAAAATGTTTTTTTTAATGGTTATTTCTTTAAATTATTTCGTCTTTTCTGCATTTCTTATTCGTTTGTTATAATCTTATTTATTATTAAAATGAATGTACCATTCTACACCGAATATAGAAAATATATCGTCTGGAGAGACATTATTGAAAAAAGAATAACATGTAATAGAAGTCAGGGCGATTTTTTTAATAATAAAATCCATTACACAACAAGTTATCTCAAATAACAATACAAAAACTCTATTAGACATTACAACAACATTATACCAGTTTTTTTTTATACCATTACATAGTTTTTAAGGGCACTTTTTACTCCACTTTGTCGTTAACTGTCAAACTTTTCATATTACGAAGAACGTCCACTTAAACCCAAGTCCGTTTAAGAGGTAGACCTTATAGAAACTTTTTCTTTTGCCATCCTCAAAACAACTGGGACCCTAATCCTTTTCAATATTAAATGTGAATGGGCCTAAATTGCGAAAAGTGTCATTAATTAGTTTTTGAATATAAAATAAAACTTCTTTAGCTTCATGTTCAAGAAGTTTTGTATGACCGTGTGATACTGGGTTTTGTTTTGGTATGTATTGTCCTTTTTCATTTGCAGGGTGGGGCAGGTTTGTGCATGAATCTATTATTAGCGGCACTGAATAAATCATGAACTTTTTTTTTAGCGTTACGTTCGCGCCCGATTGGCACTTTTCATGTTTGGAATTTATTATGAATTGGTCTTTTGCCATAAAATTGTTCAAACACGTGTTTAAAATCGTGACATGCATATTTTACTTCATATTTTGAAGTAACATAATTAGAACCGTTTCGTTGTCAATATTTAGGATTAATAGGATTTTATTTACTGCAACAGTCCAGCCACTCTCTTGTATTGTTCCATTTGTCCTGAGATAGGTACTAATTTCGGTCTACAAAAGTGCCATTTACGAATAATTAGGATTAAGATAAATATTCTTTTTAAATTAATAAGTGTTTTTTATTGTATTTCAGGTAAGATGAAGTAAACGCTTTCACTGAAGAAATCTGGTAACGTTATTAGTAAAATTTAATTGAAATTTAAAACACAGCATTTTAGTTTTAAAAACTAAAACCTAACCTGGTTTTCTGTTTCTAATTCAAATATTAATTGTGAAATAACCTCTACAATCGTTAAAAGTTCTAGTTTGTGAATAGCTAAGAACATTACTAATCAGATTAAAACTTTCCTTTTGTAACCTTACAGAATATTGATAGTCAGTAGGTATAATTTGAATGTAAAATTCATTTAATATTCATATTTCACGCAAAGAAATTGCACAACACCCTAATAGCCTTTCAGACATATTCTGAACACTTTTCTTATCACAAAGTCACACACATAATCAATAAAGCGACCCCATGAATAGGCAAAAACCTAACAAGAGAAAACTTTCACATTTTCGTCCAATCATTCTATCTAATGCTTACGACAATGTCAACATGGGATGCCATCAATATTCTGGCCATTTGGGTCGGTTCTTTCGTTGCCTACTGTAAAATTCGAAAATATTATGCGCCCAGACCCTACCAAAGGCTTACACACTCCATTAGGGTTTGATTTATTGGTGCCCACTAAAAGGGTCCCACAAGGAACTATCCTTATACCCTTACTGTGTATTACTTACATTAGACGTATGGAAATTTTGTCCTGAAATATTATTTGCTTTGATCGTGTTATATGATACGCGGTCATCGATTTCCGTGATATATCAGATTTTATTTGAGAGCCTGCTTATGGAAGGTGATTTGGTGTTTATATTGAATATTTTAGTATTTTTTTTTATATTTCGTATAATAAATTCTTCTTTGTGTCTATCATAAGTATTTGATCGCAACTTCCGATATGATGATAATTGTGTTTTTTAAATAAAACTCTGTTAATATAATATCACTTCGCGCTTTTAATTTATTCTGCGTCACTATAAACAAATACCTATCTCTTTCTTAAAACTTTTTTAATACAAGACCTTATTCAGTTCGCCAACCTAGCTACTCCATCTAACTAAAAATTGTTTTAGCAATTTAAGGTTATCCAAAAATCCTACTAAATAAGTAAAACTTGAAACTCGTTATTTAAATCAAAGTAAGTTAAATGTAAATTTTAAAATATTTCATGCACTTCATAGTAATTGCGCTTCAAAGTAATTATATTAAAGAATCACTGGAGAAGTTCAAATTAACTATAGCTCAACTTACAGACATAGTGACGTGTAACGAATGAGGAACTTTGTAAACTTTTCGTGCACGAATAATATCTACTGCCGGATCTCAGTCTCAGACTCCGTTTTGGGTGAGGAGTTTGCGCGGGTGCTAAGGCGGGCAAGAAGTATCAAATAATTATATGGAACCGCCGCCGTTTGCCTCCATCTATAGTGTAGTGACTATGGCGGGTGCTTAGCACGTTGGGACTGATGCCCGTTTTCACTAACGTGAAACAAAGCTAGTGTAGATGTCATATGAAAGCAGTTTCCTATATAAGCAACCGTTTCACTATTCGATTCTCAGTAGGAAACTCGTAAGCTTTGAAATCTAAATTTTTGTCACTAAACTTTGTCTATGGTAAACTTGTCTATGGTTTTTTTGACAAGTAAACTTGTCCAAGTTAGGTGTCTGTCAATATTGTTAGAAATCTGTTGCTTGACAACCTTTTAGTGTTAGCTCAGCTTTACACATTGACGATTCGCTGTCGTAAATTTAGCAATCAGTAATCACCTAGTGGCTGTTGAAATGTTGGCATAATACATACTGCTTAATATTTACGCAGTATGTATTATGTGTCGCTTAGTGTTAGTGAAAATGGGGATGAATGATGTTGCTAGCGAGCGATCGTCTATTGTTTTACCCTGTGGCAACACTTTTACACTCTACTGCCCGCTACAACTCGCGATGCTCAGTAACCACCTAATCGCGTCCGCTCCTGCTAGTAATTCACTATGGACGAGGCCTCAATGGATACTTTCTGAAGTCAACGTTTTGAAATGCAAGCAAGCGTCGTGGGTAAAACTTGAAATGTCGAGCATTTTGTTACTTGTACAAAGATTTTGAACCGTAAATTGCGTCCTACAGATTTTGTTATGGTGCATTCATTTCACTGACATGGTAAAGTATCAGAAGTAATGTACTGTGAATGTACTGCACTTAGAAATAGTAGAGCTCTTTGTGTAGGAACTCGTGCGGGAGGTATTATTACAACATCTGGTACATGAGAAAACTTTAGATTTGGTCTAGAATAGCAATGCACCTACAATCCATTTGTTAAGCAGATGGCATTATCTATATATTTACCTCAATATACATTTTATACATTAAAGTCGCTTATCGTGTCTGTCTGTGTGACCACGTACTTCTAAAGTTCGCAACAGATTTTAATGCGGATTTCACCATAATTTAGAAAATTTGTTCCGGAAGTTCTTTAATACGTTAATATTAAACAACACATAACAATAAAAAAAAAATGATATTATGTCAAGTCATAAAAATCGTACGAAGCATGTTCGGGTCGCTAATATCCAATAAAAAAAACGGTAAAACAATAAAAGTGCTACTGTTTTCATTTTGCAAAAGATTCATTAATGCCTGAAGCGAACATACATGACCTTTATATAATGAACCATATTTTTTGCGGGTACCTATTACTGAATTTCAGACAGTTCGTGCTAACCTTGCGAATGACTAGTTTATATAGCCACATTACCCCACTATTACCCACACATCAAATACATTCCCCCATACTTTCTTCCCAGAATAATATCATCATCATTTGATGCGGCTACAAATCGCTGTAGTTTCGCAAATTGCTCTTTATCCAAGTTTTTTCAGTTCGCCAACTTTGTTGATGTTGGTTTATAGACAGCTATTTAGTTAAACGTTTTTCTTTTCTTCTTTTTATGTTGGACGAAGATTGGCTGTCATTGGTTAGGCATATGTGTGGTGAGGAAGTCTTGATTGTACTTTCGTGTGCCTTGACTTTGAAATGGTTTGTGATTTTAGTTGGTGAAATGTTCCATCAGTGTAGGTAGTAAGAGTGAAGAAAAATAATAAAAATCTACATAGTCACAACCTCAGACCATTTTATTGGTCTGAGGTCACAACCTAAATCTTTAAAGTTTTAAAGAAGCAATTTCTCTAAAATGTTAGGGGTACTACACACACATGTTCGGGTCGCCTCATTCGATTCGGCAGTTTTTGTTGCACAAAAAAACTGAATTACACATAATATTTGGCTTTCATTCTTCTCGTGCCGGTCTTCAAACTTCGTTCGGCATGTATCCTATTTTGCCGCCCCCGAACTGTGTACTCCTTACAGTAAACTATCACGTCACAATAATGTTTAAATCAATGCGTAAGTTGTAAGTGACATTTAAAACGTACAAAAAGGTTCATTGCCCAGTCTCTGCAAATAAATATTGTAAAATAAAAGTTATCTTTTGATGAAATATTTCAAATAAACCTTTATTTTAAATACATTTAAATGACCAATAAAAGAAGATTCACAAAGCAAATAATAGAATTTTTTCAATGAATGACCAAATATAACTCGAAACTTTTCAAAATAAATCCTACGCGATTCGAAGAGACATCTTGCGTTTGCTTTTATGAGTGCAATAAAATATAAATTCTGAAAAGGCGACTTTACGAAATTATTCAGCGTATTCACTATGTCATTTTTAATAAATAATATTATCTTTTTATATTTATGACTTTCTCTTGTACATTACATTAATTTTAAGTTGTAACTAACTTATAATGGTGCAAGCATCAACTGATGTTGCCATTTAATTGAAACATAGCTCATTTACTTCCCTTATTTTACTTTTAAAACTTTTGCGGTGGCAAGCAGCTGACGCTCTTTGTTTTTCTCACGCTATTCAAATAGTTAAACCACTCGAAAAAACAATTTCACTGCAAGACGCAACTGCGCATCTTTTGAATAAACTCTATCTAAAACTCTTAAAGAGTCCACGTTATGCAAAGTTGGAAGACCATTTAAAACCTTCACGTCCACATTAAACTAAGAAGATAATAAAAAAAAGTCTTGCAATTCTTAGAGTAAGTTAGACGTACTCGGTAGACACATCACATTATACGAACGCTTGTAATACCAGAGAAACTGCATAACCACGCCATAACTTGGTACTTTTAAAAATTATGGCTTATTTAATTTGAATATAGTTGATATATGTTTATTCTGGGGAAGTTTCGCCCGTGTGAAATATTTCAACGACGTAAGAGCATACGTTGGAGGAGTTTTTAAAGAAATGTGTGTCGGACGGAATTTCGCTAAAGGAAATTCGGTTGTGCGGGACTATAACGTATATATGTGTATCTTGGTAGAAGGACGAGAGTGTCTACAAATAACGTGTTTTATAAATTTTGTGAATAATAATGTTGTACACCATTTTGTTATGTATGGACATAAAATCTTGTTAGCTTGCTTGTATCATCGTCATCATCATGATCGGCCTAGCCTTTTCCCAACTATGTTGGTTAGCTTGCTTGTATCATCGTCATCATCATGATCGGCCTAGCCTTTTCCCAACTATGTTGGTTAGCTTGCTTGTACAACACTTATTTAGTACTGCTTCCCGCGACTTCTTCTACGTGAAAGTTGATGTTACATAGCCTATAACCTTCCTCAAGAATCACAAAATCGCTAACGATTCACTAAATGTTCCCGATCTTTTGGCAGAATTAAGTATAGCTGTACCTCGACAGAAAACTATTCGATCTGGTCGCGAGACCATTATCTTTGCCACTATTGCAAGTCGTACTAGCCTTGGCAGCACCGCACCCATGAACCGTCTAATGGGAAATTATAATAAAATCGCTACACGAACCAATAGAATCGACATCTTCTCTAACCCTTTTCGGAAATTTCGTACGAGACTTTTAACCAGCTCGGAACCTCAAGACCTCTGTGCGACCCAAGCCACTTTTTAATTAAAATTGTATACACTTCCATTTCCTTCTCTTTAGGTCTTTTTTGTTATTTAATTAAATATTTCTATACTTTCCATCGTATTTGTGAACATATTATCTCACTTTTTATGATTTATTCTGTAAAGAAAGAAAAGAAAGAAAGAAAAAGAAAATACGTTTATTTGCGGTACACATGACGCAAAGAAAGAACAAAACACAAAAATAAACAATTTGGGGGAAAATATGCGTCACTTCCACGCAAAACGGCCATCGCTCAGCATAATGCTGCGACCCTATGCGAGACAGAGCCCCAACGCTGGTTTTCAGCGACAGCCGGTGTTGACGTGATGACGTCAACCAGTGCAGCATATAGTGAAATAACAAAATGAGACAAAAATAAAATGAATAAATACAAACAACTAAATCAACTAACGTAACTAAAACGTCCTTTAATCATTAAGTTCTCTGCTAGTGCTGTGCACTTCTGTAAGTGACGAATTCACAATACCTAAAACTGTATGTGATTTTTGTATGTGTATGTTTTAGTGAGTAAGTCGTTGAGGTGCCTTACCAATAAATAAATAAATAAGAATTGAAGTATCCAATACAAAAAGTATATTTTAAATCCGATTAGTAGTTCCGGAGATTGTTAATAAACAAATTTTACCTCTTTAGAATATTATGTTAAATAAATTTATCTTCATCATCATTTCAGCCAAAAGACGTCCACTGCTGAATATAGCCCCCCACCAACACTTCGACCGATTCTTTGCTACCCGCATCCAGCGGATTCCTGCGGCCTTCACGAGGTCATCGGTCGATCTTGTGGTGCCTTCCAACGCTTCGTCTTCCGGTATACGGTCGCCACTCCGGAACCTATCGGCCCCATCGCCATCTGTTCTACGAGCAATGTGTCCTGCCCATTGCCACTTAAGTTTGGCAATTCTTCGGGCTATGTCGGTTACATTGGTTCTCCTGCGGATCTCTTCATTTCTGATTCGGTCACGTAGGGAAACTCCTAGCATAGCCCCTTTCCATTGCCCTTTGGGTGACTTTTAGCCTTCTGATAAGGCCATTGTGAGAAATTGTGTTAAATATTATTAAAAAAAAAAAAAAACTTTGACAAAAAGAATACAATTAGTTCGCAGTATATATAAAATATATTAGTACTATAGATCCGTCAAAGCCAAATGATGATAGAATGTCTTAAAAGACATCAAAATATGTAGGGAATGAATTTTAAATGCTTTAGTTTTTCATCGAGTTTATTTCAGATGACATATTTAATATTCCATCTTTCTCCCCACCCCTATCAGCGAGGAAGTAAAAATTTTACGATCATATTACGAACCTGTCCCCCACACTTCATCATACTAACTTCAAGCCTTTACTCAAATAGGTATAGCCTCGTTGTTGCTTTAATACACGTTCATACAAACATGATGAGTTTGCTGAGCAAGTTATGACCTTAGCACGCCATCATAGTACGGTTTAACGACATATTTATCACAGTTAGCAGCTTACTATTAAAAGCTAACCCTGGGAAAATGGAGTTCGAGTAATGCTTTAAACTATCGCTACTAGAACTCAATGTTGTGCGTGCAATACAAATACGAATTGACAATACAAACAGATAGATTTCCAACAAATATTTTGTTTGTGGGCCACACAAATATTTGTTCCGACGAGTATTGATGCTATCATACGACTTCATTTAGGTCTTTATTGTTAAACACAATTTTATGATTGGCAATCTAGAATTGGTCGGTATTTGTTCTGATGTCACCATTGCTATCGTTTTCAGCCAAACCTTCAATACTGACAAACTGGCCTATTTGTATTGTTAGCGTCTTCAAAATATTTTCTATGTTTATGTAACTTAGAAACTGATAACTGTGAGTAAATATATAAAGATGTTTATATATTCCGTACGAAACATACGCTCTTTGACGTGGGATTGCGGAGACCAGCCCGTATTTCCTATGTTTGTATAATATTTTATCATTATATATTTATTTAAGTTTATGTAATTTTTGTTGTGTAACATCTTCCCTCTCGCTTTCCTACAATCTGTAGGAGTGATTTCGTGAAAAGGGACGGAAGAGTATAACAGGAAGCCGGGGAAGTGTGCGCTATTTGGTTTGACCAATGAGCCCGCGCGGTGCTAGAGTTGGCTGTCAGATGGTACCAACCCATTTTCCGAGAGGTTGGTACTGTCGGCCAAGATGTTAGATACGACACACGATACTGTACGGCTCGATTTTTTTTCTTATTGTTCTCATACACTATTGTTTACATTTCTACTTCATTTCTCCTTTAGAAGGTCTGCTAGTAGAAATTTCTTAAGTAATAAGCAGTACATCTGTACTCAAAAATTGAATGTCGTGTCTCTAAGTATTTTACTGTGTGTAAATAAATAATAAAATCAGTATTATCATCAGGTCTATAACCACCCGAATCTCGATGGAGTACGCATAGGTGTAAAATCGCCACACCATTAATTGAGTCCCATGTAATAGTGGATGAGCTCATTGATATAAAATACATTACAATCACGAGAACCGTACAGATAATTCCATACATTTAAACCAATACGATCGGCATCACACTTCGCTATCAAAATTTAAACTGTCGTACATTTTGAACACTCTCACAAAATCCAATGACAATGTTTGTTCAAATCGGTTCGCTTTACATTTTATTTTTAGCGTCCGCCATATTTGATTTCCATTTTACTAGTGACGTAGGTACCTCGGTCGGCTTAACAATACGTTTTATTCAAATCAGTTTTGCAGTTTAGTTTCGAAACCGGTGGCTTTACTTCCAGCACGTTTGTTTTTCTGAATTTATAAAGGCATCAACACTGGTGTTAGGCAAATCCAATGATTCTTCTTTTGTTTATTTGTGCGGCCATTTAGCACTATAGGTCCAAATTCAAATATTTATTGGAACAAAAACAGATTCACATTTTTTTTTGTGTTCGTTAACTGCCACATTAGTTTTAAAACTGTGTTGCAGCCATTATCGCCCACATCTGAGAGTCCCAGACTTCGGCGTTCCAACATTTATAATATCTACAAAAGCAATAAAATAGAAAATTGTTATATAAGTACCAAAAGTAAAAGTAGGTACCATTTTACTTTAATTACATTTAATTACTATAATTTTTAAACATTATGTAGTAAAACTTTTTAAATTAATGAGGTTGAAATGTTCCAGTTCTCTAATGTGATATGTGTGTGTGTATGTATGCATGCTGGGTGGGTATGTGTCTGTTTGATTGTATACTTAGGTAGATTATTACGAAAGGAATACAAATGCCAGGACATATTTAAATCTTAGGTAAGTATGTGTCACCAGATTATGCTTGAGGGCAATGATAGCCTAGTGGTGTGACCGTCAGACTACCAAGTCATAGGTCTCAAGTTCGAACCCAAGGCACGCACTTTTCGGATTCATGCGCGTATTGTATAATTATCACTTGCTTCAAAAACGGTAAAGGAAAACATCGTGAGGAAACCGCCATGCCTGAGAGATATTTCTCGATGGCATGTGAAGCCAAGTCAGAGGCCCATGGGCGGCTTTAAAACTCTGAGACCAGGTTAATCTCTAACCACACGAAAAGAAGAAGACCAGATTTTCTAACTCCTCAATACTTCAGGCTTTAGAGCCATTTGTTCGTGAGCGCAATACACTCCCGTGAGGTAATTGGATAGTTATTTAAAAACTTATTTACTCTGTTGTACAAAACAGGGCCAAAGAACGGACAAAAAGTTGTGTAATAGGTATAGATCAATAATATTACAATATATACCAAAATTGTTCCACAACTCATTTACAATATTGCTACTTCTACGGGTAAAATGGCAGTCTTATCACTGATGGCGATGTATTCTACCAGAAATCTTTTGGATGGACTAAAACAACAAAAAAGAAAACCAAAAAACGATCGAGCCTTACAGTGGTAGCATATATTTTAAGATGTGTATCTGACATCTTGGCTAACAGTACCAACCTCTTCGAAAATAGGTTGGTACCATCTGACAGCGAACTCTAGCACGGCGCGCGCTTATTGGTCAAATGAAATAGCACGCGCTTCCCTGGGTTTCTGTTACACACTTCCGTCCCTTTTCACGAAATCACTCCCACAGATTGCGGGAAACCGAGAGGAAAAATTCAAAAGTCATTTATTTAAACTAGGCTGAGAATCAGCACTTTTCGAACGTCAAAATTACAATAAGACATTCCCCCAAAAACGCCCACCATTCACCACTTCCTAGTGCTTCAGCTGGGAAGAAGTAATGGCGTAACAAACTCATCAGCATCACAGCTGTCTGTTCAGTTATAAAAATTTGATTCTATACAATAGTACTTAATGCAAAATAATTTACATTTCGCAAAACAAAACATTCAAATTTAATTATTTGTCAGCTAGCACACGCCAACAAAAATCATAGAAATCTATACTCGAGCGAAAATAAAAAGTAAACAGAACTTAATACCCGAATGAAAGCCTCCAGGCATAAAGGGCGTGCCCGTTTACATATATTTATTTATTTATTTTATTTATTTACTTTATTTTACAGAAAGCTTACAGACTAATATCAACGTTAAATTATATGATAATTATGCTTGAGGACAATTGCTAATAACAAGCTTCCACATATATGTTAGAAATGAGCAAATCTCAACAGCATTTGATGCGAATACAATTAAAATCGGAGAAAAAAAAAAAAAACCTATTAAAGCTGTTATATATACCTATTAAAGCTGTTACTCGAAGTCGCAAATGATAAACTAGGACCATCGAAGTAAAAATAAATTAGAGAGAGATGTTATACATCAAAAAACAATAGAAATGAAATCCGTACCTAAACTTAAACTTACTGTCTGAGCTCCAGTCCCTAGAAGATCTCCGTATTTTCATAACAAGCTATCAAATAACTCTATAAAACCAATAAGGCTGTCTTCTGTATTATCATCAAGTTTTACTTGAAACATTTCTAAAGGTCAGACAGTAAACTTAATTACTTTCATATAGCCGAATAATGGCGCTGGATATATTTATACGGTTGGTAATATGAGTCTGTTCTTACTTATTTTGAATTATAATGTTAAAGACAGAAACAGAATAACTATCACTGGATACAAGTCAAGGTACAGTAGGCTGTTTTTGTCGGTGTTTTTGTAACAAAAACAGTAAAAGCTGGCCTCATTGAAACTCCATACTTGACCACAAGGTCAATTATCGTACTATAAAAACGTTCACATTCAAGTCGCAATCTGTCAAACTTGTCACAATTTTTGGTATTTGATTATATTTTTGACAGATTGCGAATGAGATTAGAATGCAAACGTTCTCAAAAATTACGGGAATTGTCACTCAGCTCAAGATCAAAGTGCTACCGTCTACACCGATGTCCGGTTGACTGTACAAGAAAAAAACTCATCCATAAACTATGTCGCCTTACAAGATGATATTAAAATAATATTATTCTAACCAGCATATTTATTACCAAGAATATTACAACGTCTTATTACAAGTTGGTATTTACAAGTAATACGTGGTCTAGACATTATTTATTACCTAGCCCATAAGTCTATATATTATGCCGGTCTAACTTGTCTCGGGAAACATGTTTAATGTTTTCGTAAATCAGGGTTTAGGAAAGCGCCCATGAATCTTTGAGCATTCAGGATGACCTACTAATCTTTTAGTGGTCGATGCTTTAGTATTTGTAGCTAAACATATAAATATGTATGTAAGTGTTGTAAGAGGAGAAGAATCTGATAATATTAATGGATTGATTCTTCCAACTGTGAAGAAAATATTCTATGATTATTTAGTAGGCGAAGAGCACAAACATAAATGGATGGATTGTGTGAAACATGGCCGGAGAGGGGGTGAATACTGAGGGTAGAGGGAGAGAGGCGATGGCAATGACAGAGATAATGATATGTATTGAAGAAGAAGGCATGTTGCGGAGACACTGAATGAAGTTGGGTGATGAGAATGGTGAAATCCAATATTTATATCAACTCTATATTTGGCATAATAATCAAATCTAAAGTGGGAGCATTTCATGGAATCACTAATCAGTACTTTAGACTGTACTTCTAGCCGGGGTTGCGGGTTTGTCTGAAAGGGATATCGCGACCTCGGCACACAGGCAACGGAAGGAACACGGGTGGGTTTTAGTCAGTAAAAGTCTGACACGCCCTCCCGCTTCACCCAGAGCGGGAGAAGTTATTTGATAATTTCCCAACCTCAAAAAAAAAAAAAGTACTTCTAGGTTCCAACTATTTATAGCTGATACTTACAAGCCTTTGAGATATATAAACCTTCCCTTTGATTACGTCGTAGACGAGTAAATAAAACTTAAATCGAACATTTAAATCTTCTTCTTTTTCCAATGAATTGAGAGTCGTGATTGCGCTACTCAAAACACTGGGCATTAAATCTTGAGTACTAAGAATGGAAGGTTTATTTTGTGTGATTTAGCTAAAGAATTTGTACTTTACACCGTCTAGGGACAGAATAATAAAACTTAATATCCATAAAAACATTGCTCGTATTTCTTGACATTGACGTGTTTGCCGCGTCTCGCCGATTTGCTTCGTCGTCGCTAGACTGTCAGTTCGAGTTATTAAAATCACTATAAACGTGTGCGTACCGATTTCAGTCCTATTAAGTAAGCAATGACGTTTGAATTTGATTGAATCGTTCCAACGTCTGCTTACAAGGGTACTGATTTGCAAGTCACTTTCAATTATATTTTTACGTTCTATGATAACGCTGCTTACTGTTATAGGTATAATTTTAGCTATTGTTTATTTGCGAAACTCAATCCATTTTTTTCACGGTATATTTCTACAATAAATCAGCAGTATTTTAGATCTCCTATCTATAATCTCTTTGTTAATATGAAGGGGCTCGTGGCTAAATAATAAAAACCACACCGGTCTTTAGAATATTTAGCTACACTTCATGCGGTTGGTTCGTGAATGGGTGACCATCCATTACGTTTTGAAACTCCTCCGTGCCTCGGAAAGCACGTTAAGCCGCTGGTCCCGGCTGTCATTTGTAGATCTTTGGCAGTCGTTACAGGTAGTCGGAATTTCAAAAGTCTGACAACCAGTCTTATCGTGTTACCCAGTAACTAGGCTATGGAGGTCAGAGCAGTCACTCCATGTCAAATACTAGTATTCAGTTGAATCCGGTCAGACTTGAAGCCGGCAGATTTTGAATCTGCTATGAAAGTACCAAAATAATCACACTAGCAGTTTGTTTTCAAACCTGAAACTCGAATGATTGATCCCTGGGCCACCACAACTTTCTCAAGCAAATATTTAACATGAAAATCACAAAGCTTTTAGGCGTAAATTGCTATTGATATTGGCTGATCTTGATATGAAAGAAAACGTAGCACGAATGTTTACTTTCGTTATTATAATACCTGGGAATATTTTATATGCTAATACGCGTTTACTAAATAATCTATACTTCTATAGTCATATATCAAGCCGCCTCGCTTATGACCTTTTGAAGGTTAGGTGGATGTTCTATAGATATTTTTGGTCTCATGTTATTGGAGCCACGTGTAGCTTCTTATTTAATTAAAATGTATTGTGAAAGAACTTATTGAATGTTTTATCTGTCATAGGAATTGCATGGAATGCTTCTCTTAATACGTCGGTCCTTACGCCAATTATGTTTTTTGGAGTTTAGTCTCTGTGGTCTTTGATTAAATGGAGTGCATGCGTACACGGCAATTTCATAGGTAATTTCTCCAAAATCTAGCTTTACCATTACTTTGGGCTACGTTCTTTGTCTATTTTCTAGTGATGCAACGATTACTACGAATACCTGATTCTACTATAGCTGCACGCAACTATTAGTCAAAGAAGGTGAAAGGAAATTAAACACGCTAAGCAATATAAATATTTACATGTAATTTAATTATTAAAATTAGCTATAGATAATTTTTTGTTTAAAAAACATAATATTTGCAAGTTTTTTGGCGACAAACGATTCCTTTCACTGTTGAAAATAGAAATCTAAAAATATTTTCGCAATATTTCGCAACGCAAATGTTTATGGGATTTCTTGGAAGTCACTAATTACGAATGTCATGAAAGTATTCGGCGGATACGAATATTCGTAAAATAATAGTGATGCAACGAATACAAATACGAATTTGTATTCGTTGCATCACTATTATTTTCGCCTTCTATCTTAGCCCTGTCACTTTTTTGTATTCGATATTTAATTCTCAAGACTCATGTTCGATAACCGGCTCATGATGATAAAGTTATCATTCACAAACAGTTCCAAACTGCGCAATATTTACTTACTTTTGATGCTGTGTTTAATAAACATGTCTAAACTATCTAGTTTTGATTAATGTATAAATTATTTTGATTAGTTTCGTACTCTATAACTAGTTTGGTTTGTAGTATGGTTGTATTAGGAGTTGGGATAGCTGTATTAAATTAGATTAGACCACAGAAGTATAAATTATTATGTTGCGGAACTTGTAGCTACATTAGTTAATCTAAGTTATTTTAACTTGCTTATTTACTAATAATCACACGGGGATTCTAGAAAGAGCCTGTATGAAATTCAAAAATATAATTTTCAATAAGATTGGGAAATAGGGAATCGTTTTTGGAAAACGTGTGAAATTCCTTCTTACAGTTTGTTGAGTAGCAATGGCGAAAGGTAAATACAACACGATTTCTTATGTCCCTTTCCAAATATTGCAATACAGTAATTTATACGATTAGATGACTTAAGCACACATCCTGCCGGGGTTTCGACAGGGGACGTGGCCCCGGCACACATGCAACGGAAGGAACACGGGTGGGTCTTAGTCAGTAAAAGTCTGACACGTCCTCCCGCTCCGCCCAGAGCGGGAGAAGTTATTTGATAATTTCCCAACCACAAAAAAAAAAAAACACGCTGCTTTGAACCGACTTCCTAATTGAATTATCTCTTATTCGCTACCTTCTGCAATGCAATGTTCCGCCGGTAAAATTCACATTTCAATTTACCGAAAAATGCAGCCACCCTTTTACTGACAAATATTTCACTTAAATCTAGATAGTATAGTAAAGGTATCCACGATAGTTTGTTGTCGCTCCACGGTTCAGCATTCACTTCAATTGATCACGAACGCCGCAAGCAAGTCGGTCCGCGTGTTATTCGATTTCTCTCCCCAATAGTGGTTTGTTTCGTAATTCACAATAAGAAAAAGTGAATTTAATTGTGTTATTCGAAAACTTAGCTTGGTCTTGGAAATAGAAGGAGTAACGAATTTGTACTTGTCGGGTAATTGGAAGATTCTTATCAAGAAAGAAATTGGGTTTGAAAATAATTTAACGCTTGTTAAATCTTTACTGGGAACTAAATTTCTTTACCACTGATATTTCCATTGTATTGTGAGCGAATTGAACACGAATATTACGTATCTTCCATTCGAAGCTTATCAAAATATCATTCTTGGTAAGTCTTTTTATTAATGCAGAATTTACAATAGCAATATTTTGTTTACGTGCATGAATTCATTATCAAATGAATTTTGCGGTTTATTCGTTAAAAATGGCGGATAAATGACGTCAAAATTACGGGTAAATTCTACTGCTCATGTTTCTAACACAAAGCCTTAGTTACGTCTTACGATACCTCAGGGATTCATTCGTTACCTGACCCATAAAACATTATACCTACTTTGGTAGTACCCCGAAATTTTGAAACGAAAGCTGCTAGATTTTTGCTTTTGCCTACATTCGGAATTTTCATCCTTATGCTAGCAGAAACTTTATCTCGTCTAGACCGAATATTGGTAATGGATGTATAAAACTTTATTGAAGTTCGTACTAACATGATTAATGATACTAAAATGTTGATGAGAGGAAAAACCATGTGGCAATTTCTTAACTCAATAAGAGTCAATTGAAGGTTGTGGATATTGGGTACGAAGTTTGAAGACAAACTTTAGCAATTACGTACTACAGAATGTTTTTTTTCCAAATCAGCGTCTTTAAAATATATTTGGATATCGAACAAAGCAATTTACAGAGGGGTTTTAAATGCTTATCTAGGTAAAACAGTTATGAGGCCAATTGAGCCAGTTCTGAAAGACCAATCACATCAGCTTAGCCAGAAAAATACATTTCTATTCATTTTGTGAACAAACTAATACAATTAAATATTTATATTTTTTTTGGAAATGTTGGGCCTTAATGCGTTCCGCCAGAAGGCATACAAAATAGTAATCGAATGTCACATTAACAAGATACAATCTATTTTTAAATCATAATATATGATTACAATATTTTTTATACTTGGATATATGTCGTCTCCTGCACATGTCGTCCCATGTACACTCAATAGTATCCACGCCTGATAGAGACGAAGATATGATCGATCAAATATTCGCGAAGCTACGCTATCTCCCAGCTTACCGTAGATATCCAATTATGGAAGCATTGTGCCTGACAAGTCTATTGAAGTTCCTCTAGCTGAACTGCATAATTTAAATAGGTCTCAGGCACTGGTGCGTTCAGTTATTGATGTAGATTGATCGACATAGTTTACGTTTCAGTTTTTTATAGTTTTTTTGTTTGTTTTCGTTTGTGTAGTTGGAAGTCCGTTCTTGTCCGAATGAACTGCTTTAGTGTTAGCTGTTGTTGCCGGCAAGTTTCTGTTGATTAGGTCTGTATCAGGTCTTTGAAGCTAATGTAGATATTACGAATACTGATCATAAGTTGCTTCAGTTCGTTTTTAAAAATAAACACATAAGTCTTATTTTTATCCAACTGCGTGAAAGCAAAGACAGAGTTGTTAAAAAAAAATTGAGGAATATTTTTACAGGTTTCATGATTCCTTTTTATTACACATACGTACAGTTTTCTATTTGGTACATGAGTAACTAGCAAAGTTGTTGCAACAAGACTGCATCATCGTCCATTTTAATCATTCTTTAAAACAGAAAGTATTCCACCCTCAATAATAGTAGGTATAACAAAAATATGTTTTTCTTTTGACCAACGTTAATCTACGGCGTGTTTGCCAGCTGACATTTATCTTTTTTTACGCCTAGATTTTATGTCGCTGTAAATTCTCCTTTTTTTCGCTTTTTGTTCTCTCAAATTACGCCACTTGTATACATTTGAACAAAAACGTAAAAAGACCGTGTTCTTGAAAATGGGTCAGATTTTTTTTGAGTAAATAGATGTGGAAAGTAGAACCTCTCTTAGTTGAATCAACCTCGTTTTATAATGATTTTTTAATCACATTTTGTTAGAATGTCCACCGTTGTGATTTCAGTTTTTACTGTTTTTGTTAGTCCTTGGATCCCTTCTAAAGCTCCGGATTCGTAGAAGAGCGGTGGCCGTCACATAGCATCTGCAATTTACCGGCGAATGACGTCACTGAAACGTTATTTATGAAAGTAAGTTGGTGTATTTTCCTAGAGTGTTTTTTAACACCGTAAAGTCAAACCTCGCTGCTATAATTTACATGGCAGCCGTCACTGCGGTCGTTACGTGATGTCCACCGGTCTTTTAAGCAACCGTAGCTTTAACAGAGGTAATTAATATTATGTGAACTAAAACTTCAAAAAAAATCTTTAAAAAACAAAACAGTGGTTGATGAAGACGAAATGTTCTCTCTGATATAGTCAGCTAAAGAATACAATGTAGTTTTGTTTGCTCTTAAAAGCAGAGTTGTTGATAGATTGAGTTACTGTGTTGTTTATGACCAACACTCGTAATGTTCCACTTTGTTCGTTAATGATAATAACTTACATTTTATATGTGCAACAAATAGTGTAGCTATTGTCTCTGGAATTCTAGACTTCACATAGTTGCTCAATGTGTGTTATGAACTAACTAGTAATAGTTAGGGAGGCGAATAGGGGAATTTTCGGTAATACGCGAGCGTGGCAGTTTAAGATATGAGAGATACCTTAGACCTAATAGAACAACCTTGTAAAGTATTTAGCTCTATATGTAGTGACGCGCGCCTAGGATAGACGATCAGATTAGTAAAAAAAAATCAATAGTCTGAAATACTCGAGCGCGTCAGATTAAGATATTGGGGGTTGATTTTAGTGTTTTAAGACTAAATTTAACTAATCTGACGATAAGTCCTTGACGCCGCCGAGTTATAGGGTCGCGAACTTGTAAAAAAAAAACGTTAATCCGGCATTCTCGAGCGCGATTTTTTTTTTTTTTTGAAGAATATAATCTTAAACTTACTAAAAATACAAAATCTGCCGGTTTCCGCATGACCGGAAGTGTGGAGGAGCCATTTCGTCTTCCGAAAAACGCGTTGCGGCATATAAGTCGCGAACGATACATTTTACAAAAAAAAAGTTTAAATAAACAAAAAAGGTAATTTTATTTTACACAAAAAAGGTCTCTTTACATTTTTGTCCAAAGTTAAAACTTTTTGACTTGAAGCATCATAAAAACTCAAACTCCCGGTTTTTTGAGTATATCTCGAAAACTGAGGGTGTTAACAAAAATTGATATGAAATAACGATGATTAAATTATGTGACTTTTATATATCTCAATTTTTTTTTTTTTCTAATCCTCGACAATTTTCGTGGACTCGGAAAAAGTTACGCGATATATATATATATATATCGATGCCTTACGGGCGAAAAAGGATAACGGCCTCTTTTCAAATTTTACAGGGGAGTGATTTAAAGTTCAAAATAAACGAAAAAAATCATAAAAAATCACTCCCCTGTAAAATTTTAAAAGTGGCGGTTATCCTTTTTCGCCCGTAAGGGATCGATATGTTTATGGTCCCCTACCGTAGACCTATGTGCCCTCAGTATGACGCCGATTGAAGAAAGAGAAAAGACCCGACGGTATATTTCTCGAATGTTAAATTCCCCGTTTTATCAAGGAGAAAGAAAGGAAAAAAAAGAAACCAAAAAACCTTCTTCGGTCAGATTAAGAGAACCCACCAACATTTTTGTCAGATTAAGAAAATATGCTTTCAGGATACCGAGATAAACCTATGAAAATCTGACGCGCTCGAGAATTTCAAAAAAAGTTTTTTTTTTTGCATTTTCAAAAATTCATCGTAACTTATCGTCACGCCGAATTCGTCAGTTTTTTTAAAGGGAGCTTCCTTGGGGCCTACTTAACACCCCTTCCGAAAATCTGACGCGCTCGAGTAAATTTTTTTTTTTTGCATTTTTGACTACTTTATATGCCTACCCCCACCACGCAAACCGGCAGATTAGTATACCGTTGTTATCAGAGGCACTTGGGGCATACGTAGTATGAATATCTGACGCGCTCGAGAATGCCCAAGTAACTGTTTTTTTTAACATTTTTGAAAAACCGTACACGCCAAACCCACCGCTAAAATGGTTTTTACCATAAGAGCTTTTCTTTTCGAAATTATTTTATCTTTCGATTTTGATAGGTCTCGACGGCGCCGTTGAATTACGCCATTTAGCTACCTCGCCTCCCTAACTATAACTATGTGTGGTAATCGATAAATTTAGTTAGTTGATTGCCCCCTACCCACAATCTATCAATATTTGATGTATTATTTTATTACATTTAAGCTTTTACCTACTACATATTTCCTGAACATATATTTATAAATATAATTCCACGAAATTCATATTCTGAAGCAAAAATATCTGAAGCAACTAAAACCTAAAGCAACAAAGATGATATCTTATTTACTCAACAACAAAATACAAAAAATGGCCACAAACATCAAACATCTACCAGAGTATCATATCTCAGAGCTTTTAATCTAAGGAATGGTGGCACTAAACAAACGAAGAATAAATCCAAACTTCCCTTTTGTCCCGCTTATTGTCGTATTATGACAAATGGCGTTACACAGAATGGAAGATTGTGGATTACTCACGAATTGAAGCCATGACGGAAATAGCTTTGGAGGAAATTTTATGAAGTCAATGTTAATGCCAGTGCAAAACATAAAATATTTATTAGTAGCTTTAAGCGTGTATGTAGAATTATGAGATTTTGAGTTTGATTTCTAGCACAAACGATTTGGAATCTAGTTCTGAGAATGTTTTAGTTCCAACCCGATAAATGATGTAGATAGTGCGCTTTGAATAACAATTTCTAGGTAATGGGATTTTATGTCAATTTCTCGGATCCCAAATCTCCATAATTAATCAATTTTGTGCACTTTATAAATCTGTACTTTAGTCTTTAAAACTTCTCCAGGTAAAGACATGATTGATTTAAGATAAGCATATAATAACTAAAGGATTTATTGACATGTACTTATCTGCAACGCTCAGAAGCGTTTAAAAAGTATCACTTGTTACTTAATCTAATAATCCCACAACACACTGCAGTCTTAACACAGTCTATCAGGCAAATACCGCAACACGTCTAACCGGGTCACTCAATTTATACCATTCACATAGCGATCGAGGTGACCATTTTTCGGGGCCGCCTTCCTATAACAAGTATCCCAGGCATAGAAGGCATACCTTGGATACTTTTTCATTTTACATAGCAGCGTTAATACCCGGCTCCACATTTTTCTCGTTTAAAACGGCTAACCCCATAGAATTATGGGGTCATTTATGTAGACTCACGTGTTGGGTATCATCAGATAGTATTAATGATGATAGATTTTCTGAATGCACATTTATTTGCATTGATTTAATGTTACGTCTGTGTTCATAATTTTTAGGAACTTATTAAAACCTATTTACAATTTAATGTCTTTTTAAATTCAATTTCAGAAATCAAGTTCATTACAATTTTACATAGATGATTGTATGTGTTGAAACTCAATATAATTTAGAGAGTAGTTGGACAGTTATTTGATTTCGTTTTATCATATGTCCCACTTTATGCTTCAATGGAGCATCGGGATAAGTATAACCAAACATTGAAGATCCGAATAAAACGAAAATTTAATTATTTGGTCCGAATTTTCCGTGTGATGACATTAAGTTTTAATCGGATTTTCGTGTTGATTCGAGGATTAATGACGAATGGGAATCTCATTGAATGCCGTTTTTCCGTGAAAGTTGTTTTTCATATTATAATGGATTTTCATAATGTAAAGGGAGAATGTTTTTAATCAGTCAGAAAAACAGCAATTTCGTTGTCTAGATTTCGTTCTTAATTGATATAATATTGTTATTATCTCATATATGAGCACTCCGTTTTTGTCTAAAATTAGTTCGGTAACGAACATAAGTTTGAACGTATTTCTCACAAAAGCTGCAATAAAAAAGTGCTTATTAACATTTTTCCTAGAAAAAGAGCTGAACAATACGAAAGAAAGAATATCAGAAAGTCACATATATATGAAATTCTTTAAATATCCAACTTTTCGAGAAGCTCAGCAAAAAGCATTTATATCGCGTCGCATATCTAAGTGTAGGTTTACGAAAGTTACAATGTTATATAGTAAGAGTATGATAAGAAAGTGGAACAAATAAAATTTATAGTCTATTATGATATGGAATATTTCTGGCAACTCCTTGGCATTTCGGCTGTGAAGTATTTGATTTGTGTGCCCAAAATTTTTGTTACAGTTCTAAGCATTTCTAAAGTTGTAGGAAAACTTCAGTTTTGTTAGTTCTTTACGATCTTGCTGGTCCATTCGGTATAACGTCACAATAAATTGTCGGTTTATGATAAATAAAAGTTTAATTTTAAAGATGATTTTCATTTTCAATCATCCCTGTTCCTTTTCCTATACTGTCTTTCTTGTTCAACAGTCTAATTATTTAACGAACTAGAATATTACATTAAAATAAGCTTATACTAAGCTCTGATATTAGGTACTAAGCATTCCCTTTCACTGTTAACTAGAAAATGTAACAAACCTCTAAGCCTATACCTTACGCTCCCTTCCTTATAAATGTAAAACCGTCAGAATACATACATATTCAACAAAAATAAATTAATTCTATGTTTGCATAGGCTCTGAGCGGTGTGAAAATTCTTCCCAGACTTAATTTGACATTTCTTCTACAAAGGTCTCGTGCCCTGTCCCTTTGTGCGGTCTAAAGCGTCTCCACTGAGTAAATATTGGAGGTCCAAAGCCGCATATTCAATATACAAATGTAAGGTAATTTAATCTTCAGGGATTCCATTTTGGGAGAGTAAAAATTCTTTGGTATATGTATATTGGTAAGAAAGAACTTTTCTACGTTTTCCAAAGATGAATTTTCAATCAGAAACACATTTGCATCTGTATATATAAAAATCAGTTGCCGTGCGTTAGTCTAGCAAAAACTCGAAAATAATTCGCCGATTTGAATACATTTTTTTTGTTTTGTTCGTCTCAATGTTCCAAACCTAAAGGAACAGCTAAAAATCGAAATTGAGTCAGCTATGTAGTTTATGATAAAATCTTCTTAACTGATATGAAAATTGGAATAGCGCTCTTGAAACTTAACTTATAATTTTTTACTTAGCTTACACATCTACGGGGTATAACTGATAAAAAAATTGCCATACATTCTGCCCGCGTATGTATTGCACTTTTCTATGAAACAGCTGTCTTTTTTTAAATTTTTTAATAACTGACGAAAAATTTCAGCGCAGCAACGCGTTCAGTATCATGTACTGAATCCATGGTGTCAGTTTTCGCGTCGATGTCCCTGCCACCCTGTATATCAACTTTTCTGATAGAAATCGCTGATTGCGATAACCCTTTTCTGTTTTTATTTTATTTGGTGTGGAACTTGGTGTTTTAAAGAGCATTCTATGAGCAATTTATCTTATAACAAATTAGCTGCGCCCAGCGGTTTCACCAGCATAAGTCTCGATCCTGTGGGAATATCGAGATAAAAAATATTATATTTCTTAATCCAGGTCATGGTCTACCCATATTTTCATCCAAATCTGTTCAGCCGTTTTAGCGTGAAAGCGTAACAAACAAAACTCACTTTCGCATTTTTAATATTAGTTAGGATTCAACTTAGACCTTATACACTTTCGATGCATATAAACATCAATAAAAATATTTTTCTTATAACGAAGTGGAATTAGCATAATATGATTCAAGAGCCTATCCCGCAATGCACTCGAGGGCCTCTTCAAAACATCGAGTTCCAACCGACTTTGTGAATAAACTCACCTAATTTGCTCCCATTTTAGAACCAATATTTCCATCCTCTTCGGGGAGCGATGTATATTTTTCATTTTATCTCTGTAGTAGAAATAACTTAGGAAGATAAAATTACAGTAGTTTTATAAATAAAATGTATTAAAATGGAATTGGTAGTTTTAGGGATGCCTTGACCTGTATTATTACTAATAAAAAAAACACTACCCTATTACGGTCCCACTGTAGAGCTAAGGCCTCTTCTGATACAGAGAAGGCACGAGCATAGATCACCACGCTTGCTCAAGACGGTTTGGCGATTTCCGACGTATTTTAACTATAAGTCCAAGTTTCCTCAGACGTCAGGAAAAACTACAAAAGTCTTTTTACGTGTTAAGCGCAGGCCACACTGGGAATGAAGCGAAACCAAGCTAAGTTCGTTTAGCTTTCTTCCGTCTTTTCATACTTCGGTTCACATCGCGTACTAAGCGAAACGAAAACGGAAGTATGGAAATACGCGGAAGAAAGCTTAACGAACTTAGCTTCGTTCCTCTTCGTTCTCAGAGTGGCCTGCGCTCGAGGCCATTTTTATAGTAACGATGGTACATAAAGCAGTTCTTTTCACAACTGCTGATTGGCTAATTGCTTTACCAAGACATGATTAAACTTTTTCTCCTACTGTGCATGACTAGTCGAAAAAACATTGTACCCCATGCCTAATTGGCTTTTCTATTACCGTCTACTAGGTAATCCTACGAGTACACAGATTCTTTCTTAAGGCGCGTTCCCGTGCGAAACACAGCGGTAGCCGTTTTTTAGGCTGTTTTTGGGAGCCAACTTCTCTTTATCTAAAAGAACTAGCAACTAATAAAAAATACATTAAATTTCTACATAATCTTGACTCCAAAATGGTAGTTTTTTTTTTTTTTTTAAACGGCAAAATTTATTTAAAGGTCCACAAAAAAGCCACAGAAATGAGAAATAATTATTTATAACATGCATCTCCTCCTAAAATAACCATTATTTTGATTTGCTTCCTAAACTAATGAATAGGTAATTTAGTAAAGAACATTTTGCTTGTTTTATTTTTTTCAAAACACGAAAATTTGATTTTATAAAGATTTTATTCTAAAATCTGAGCGTACTCGCTAAGTAATTCTTGCGCAGAGTTAGTGTGCCACGAATGCTCTAGGTTATTTGGTCAGGGTAGCGCCTTAAGTGAAGAAATTAAATTAACTAATCTAGAAAGAAAATGACTTCAGAATCCGTTTATCCTCAGATCTGCATAGGACATTACATTACTCAAACCCCAACGGCTAATCTGCGGATTAAAAAACCAAACGCACAAAAGAAGCCAATCCGCATTATCCTTCAGACTTCCTATCGAGAGGAAATAAGATAGGAAATAAAGAATGAAGGAAAGAAAGCATAGTTCTTAATGCCATTGACATTTCATTCCATCCCACGGAACCACAACAACTAAAACTAATTTATTTCCTCGGAGATAAAGATTCCGCTTGTCTGTTCCGGGAATCGAATCTCGGTACTCGTGATTGCATTCAAGCACTGAATTGCGATGGAAAACCAAAAGGGGGAATTTAATTTTATCCGACAATTGGTGCTTTTTTTTTTTAAGCAGATTAGTCTCGAGGCAAGTTGTGAGAAACGAGTGTTTATAAAAAGTCTTTTAGCAAATATGTTTGTGATAGTTCAGTTTACAAGATAAGAGATTTAAGTTTTGTATGAATGAAGTTAGCGTTTTTAGTTGCTGAAAATAAATTTTAAAATTTTATAGCTCACCCGTATTACATAGGCATATAGGTACAACCACGTTATTCGCCAGTTATATTTAATACTAGCTTGTGTCCGCGGCGTCGCCCGCGTGGATGTCGGAAAATATCCCACGGGAACGTACTAACGGGATTAAAAGAACCCTATGTGTTATTCCAGGTTTTAAAGTACCTGTGTGCCAAAATTTCATCCAATTCCGTTCAGCCGTCAGACAAACAGATTAACGAACAAAAAATCCTGAAACTATATTTTCGTCATCAGACTCGTTCCCAACCCCCGTAGTAATTACTTTTTATTTATTTATTTAATATAAGGTAGCTTCACCTACCTACCTACCTACTTGCACACCTACCTAACTTACTGGCACTGGCTCTTGTAACATAGGTATATCACCTAGCACAGGAGTCAGAGACTTCACACTATTTTGTAACCACTTTCTGGTGTAATAAAGATTATTATTATCATTAATTAAATACCTACCTACATACCTACCTATCTACCTACCTACCTACTAACTACCTACCTATTGAAACACTATCGTGAATTCATGCAAGCATAGTACATTTTGTTACGATTTATGGCAACAACAACAGTTTATAATGGAAACAGAAAATTGTAGAGGACATGGCACAGCTAGCCGCCATTTCCTCATACTAACACGTGGGATTTTTATTATTTTAATCGACCGAAATGCTATTATTTTAAGGCATTTGATAATGTCAGTTATAATATGTACAGACATAAATTATATTCTTTCACAATAAAAACGTACCCTTTTTAATGATTGATATATAATTCATTTGGCACATACATGTCGAAATTGGGACGGTGTAATAAGTATAATTTACATTTTCGAGTTTCTAGCCTCAATGAATAATATTACCTGGAGACAGAACGATATTAAAACCTGAAATAAATTACAGAATTGTTCGAATATTTCATCGGAGTAGCGACTGGGGATCTAAACACTTAAAGTAATAGCTCCTTTGAAGCTTACCGGCTTAAGCACTGGATTGTCGCTCGAGCGTCCAACATTAGTGGGAAGTCTAGTCGCTTAAAATAGGTACCTACTTCAATTTCCCAATAGTACAATTTCTCTAAAATTGTTTGGCGTTTGTTGAGATTTTGTTGGTTGTATAAAAAGTTTCATTGTTAGTTAGATATTCAGTAACTTTTGGCTATTTCGATTTAATCCGATACTTAGAAAACTACCAACGTAAATGTTTCGTGTATTCATGAAATGGCTATTGCAAATTGAAGTAGAGTGTCAATTTGCTTAAAAAATCGTTTTCCTGACATTCCAATGAAAAATAACTTCCTTGCTTACCAGAAAGAACCAAATTATTTTACTATGTGTACAAACATTCGATTTTATATTCATGATACAGTTTTTGTAACGGGAGTTTGGCAAATAAACAGTACCTGCCTACATCCTATACTAATAAACGAGCAATATTTGTATAAACATATATGTATATATTCTGATTTTGTTCTGCGTTGAAATTTTTCGTCGGTTATTTAAAATGAAATCTGCTGTTACATAGAAAAGTGCATACCTATGCGGTCAAAATGTATGGAACAGCAGATTTTTTTTAAAATAACCGACTACAATTTCCAACGCAGCGGGTTCAGAATCACGTACTGAATACATGGTATCCGTTTTCGCTTCGATGTCCCTGCCACCCTTTTAAATTATCAAATAACTTCTCCCGCTCTGGGCGGAGCGGGAGGGCGTGTCAGACTTTTACTGACTAAAACCCACCCGTGTTCCTTCCGTTGCCTGTGTGCCGGGGTCGCGATATCCCTTTCGGACAAACTCGCAACCCCGGCAGGCATTGGCCCTTCCGGACCCCGTCAGTTGGTGCTGACATTTCTTTGAGGCGCGCGTGGAACACAACGCGCCGTCGACCCGGGCCTGGTCCCTATCGGACGGCGAGCTACCCATTGCTCACCGTCCGCAAGACCGCGCCTACGGTGGCCGGAAGTCGGCTCTCGACTCCGTCCCTGCCACCCTGTATTTATAATCACGTTGTCGAAAACTCCTCTAACGATTTCGATGTAAGTTGAAACATAGGGGTATCTATAGGTCTCATATCTGGGAAAATTCGTTATCTCCGTATTTTTACCCAAGCAGCGCTCGTTCGCCCAAAGTTTAGAACTAGATGGCTACCTACCTTAGAATAATAACAAGGCAGCATGGAATTCGTAAGTACCTACTATCATGGCAGCATGGAATTAGTAAGTACCTACTATCATGGCAGCATGGAATTAGTATGTACTATACGTGGAATTAGTATGACCTATTCTATACTATTAAATGAGCATTCTCTATTTTCACCCGATCAGAGCTCGGTCGACCAGGCACTATTTTAATATTGGACAACTTGTCTAGCAGAAACCTGCTGCTAAGTTTTACGGGCATATGGCAGAGTTGAGGTAGGGCTTTTGCGGAAGTGATTGGTACTCGTATATTGTATTTTATGTACTCAAGCAATATTTTCAATTCAATTGAAAATTAAAAATATTTTATTTCACATAAACCTACAAGGGCACTTATGAAACGTCAGAAGCTCTGTGCACGGTTCCTATTGGTCGTTTCCTATGGATTAGAGCCAGCAAGAAACTCCACGGTTACACTTTTAAAAGTAAATGGTTTTAACAATGTTTCCAAATAACAGTGTTAAGGTATGAGAGGACAGTGTAGGCCCATCAACATGTACCAGGTACTTAGCAAAATATAAAATGGTCCACAGATCTACAGTCTGTTATAAATAATCTATATAAAAGAGAAATAAAATAATAAAAAATAAAACCTATAACTACTAACCTAACCAAATGACAATGGTTGCCAGTACAGCTGTAAATGAGGTGGGTATTACTCTCAAGATACATAAAATGCTAGTATTTCTCATTTGACCTTTGAAAAGTAACACGGAAATAGACGTAAATGCCACAGTCGACGACACCTGTCTTCTTCTCATAATTCTCATATTACACGTGACTGTGCAATATAGGCCACAAAATGAAATAAGTCTTGGTGTAGTGGTACCTAGCTAAAACGACATAATTTATTTTGTCTGAAAAATGTTAAAAGTTATCTTTTACTTTTGAATTTTGAATAGAACGGTGTGAGCAATAGAAATGATTACTATGACAAACTATAAAATGCAGACATAATATATAAGATGATTGAGAGATGAAGAAATTTTCATGTTTACATTTTAAAAGTAAGATAACAAAATATTGTGCTATAAAATAACAAATTCCTTAAACGGAATAAACAATTTGTACATATCCGGTAGCATAGAGAAAAGTAAATACAACCGAGCCAGCACAAACCCGATAGCTACGATCGCGTAGCGGCGTAGCCGTGACGTCATGCTACGACGTAGCTACGGCGTAGCCCAATTTATACGTCGCTGGCGAATTGTAGTTTCTACGTTGATAGATTTTGCGATATCGTTATGACGGGAATAGTTGGAGTTATAACAACTACAAGCCTGATATCAGAATATCTAGCTTTGTTTAGAAGAATATTTCATGCTATAAACCTGTTAACAGATAACCACTACATGTACCACCAGTTAGACTTTATTAAATAACACCTAAGCAAGTAATGGCCTATTTCTTCATATAGAAATCGGTTGTATTTTATTTACTCACAGCAAAGCCTTGATACCTCTCTATCAAATTATCTCCTTGTCACCCAAATTTGATTAAAAGTTGTTCAGTATTTACTCAATAAATTATCTCCAAGTTTTTGTCCAACATTTGGGCCAAACATCTTACTTTTTTCTCCCTTTGTGACGAACTCCTCAATTTCAAACTTCAGTAACTGTACGTTTCAAAGAACTGCAGCTGAGTTAGATTTTGAAGACAGTTCGAGACAAAGGGAACTTCCTAGTCTCTGTTATTTTGGGCTCCTTTCATGAAATGTGAGGCTTCGTAGTGTATTTCCTGTGGTACATTATGAGTTACAACACTTAGGTAATAACTTAGGTGCATACAGGAATATATTATATCTAAGTTTTCATCTAACTTTAAACGAAACGGTTATGAATCTGCTAGATAAATCATAATTATTATGATATTATTATGCTTATGATATTTTTTGATTTCTCTTATTACATCTAGTGTCGTATGGCGTCCCAGGAATAAGATTATTTTATAATCATCATCTGGTGAAACCATTGTAACTGTAAAGGCCAGGATAACCAACAAGTACGAGGTTGTCGCAGCATGTCTTCTATACCATACAGCTCTCTTTTCCTATATTAGCCCCATCATCCTTAGCATGACTGCTATATACTGCATATTTTCGTGCGGATGTGGCTAAAAGAGGATGACTCTTCTTTTAGCCATATCCGCACGAAAATGTGTGAAAAGGAGATCGGATATTTTAGTATGGACTTTGGTCCAAGTGGCGTCCGCTGATGAAACCTAGTCCATTTAGTAGTTCATGAATGTAGGTAATAATAATGTATCTATTTATTAACTTAATTGGATTTACTAACATATGTGCAAACATAATACTTAAAAAAAAAAAATAAGACTGCAAATATTAGGTCCCCACCTATGAAATCAGCGTTTTGTATGGAGAATTTTAAAGAAGTTACATTTTTCATACTAACATTTTCTTAATTTATATAACAACCATGAACACTAATGTTTTAAAACTAAGATAACGTAATATGCCACTTAGATTAAGCGACAAAAATAAGTTTTGACTAAGTTAAAACAAATAGTGGTCATTTCTGCTAACAAAATGAGGAGTAATTTTTAAGGTATTTTTTATGTTTAGAAAACTGTAAGTAATAAGGTTTTTTTACTATTGGGAGTTGTCTATGATGGTCATTATTCGATATAATACCAAGCAATTGATGAATATTTTAAATCATAGGAGTGACGAGGTTCTCTATTTGTGAGAAAAAAACGTCAATTTCATAGGTGGGGACCCAATATTAGTTATACGTAAACACTATAAATTATATTATTACTTATGCATCAATCTGCCTAGCCTCCTTTCCTTTATTGTGTTCAGCTGCTATGATCGACTTGCTGGTGAAATTGCTGGTTTTCGGATCCAGGTTCATCATTTGCTTAGCCTTTTCCCAACTATGTTGAGGTCGGCTTCCAGTCTAACGGGATGCAGCTGAATACCAGTATTTTACATGGAGCGACTGCCTATCTGACCTCCACAACCCAGTAACTGGGTAATACGGTACCCCTTGGTACGACTGGTTGTCAGACTTTCGGGCTTCTGTCTGACGACCCGTAACGACTGTCATCCGCGAATGACAGCCGGGACCAAAGTCTTAACGTGCTTTCCGAGGCATGGAGGAATCTCGGTATGTTAAGATGGTCACCCATCCACAGACCGACTCCGGCAAGCATCGCTTAACCTGATGAATCGAACCGTGCGACTGTTATTACTTAGCCACGAGCTCCTCTATATTCTGTGGGTCAGTTATTCGCAGCGGGCATACAGCGACCTGCGTGTCCAATACAACAATGCACTCAGGGTACTGTTGGGGCTGCCATGGCGTTGCAGTGCGTCAGGGATGCTTGCTGAGGCCCGGGTTGATGGATTTGCCGCTGTCATAAGGAAAAGATGTGCCTCCCTACTCACTCGCGTTCGTGGTAGTTCCAGCTCAATACAGGGTGTATTTGCAGATCGTGGGGACTCCCCCATGTTGCAGAGATGGGTGTGGCTTCATGTCGCAGTTTAATTTGTGTCGCAGTTTAATGAGTACTAACATTAGTTTTTAAGTATATTGTTACTAACAAGAATATGGACCTGGTCTGAAATAAATGTTTATTATTATTATTATATTATTAGTTATGCATAATACAATAAAAGTATCGCAGTTCGTGGAGTGTTATTTTAATGCACTCTCTTAGTCAGCCATTTGTGACGACACCGTTGGCGTCTTGAGTGATTGGCTTATACGTCACGAGTCACTGCTCACCATTTTACCGTTCGCCGTGAGGCACACAATATATTTTTTTGTAGAATAAAGCTTATTTTGTGTTCCTGTCTGGAAGAACTAGTCTAGATAAAAATAGTCAGCGACAAATAAAAAAAAACAAAAATATTATGTGTACTTGTGACAGTGATCTTTGACAGTCGTTACGGGTCGTCAGAAGCCCGAAAGTCTGACAACCAGTCTTAGGGGGGTATCGTGTTAACCAGTTACTGGGTTGTGGAGATCAGATAAGCAGTCGCTCCATGTAAAATACTGGTATTCAGCCGGTTAGACTGGAAGCCGACCCCAACATAGCTGGTAAAAGGCTAGGCAGATTGATTGTGTGTACTTATGACAAGTGCCCAATAAACATCTTAACTTTTATTTTTCTTTTGATTTTAAAGTACAACGTAAATTGCATGACATAAAAGTTGTTCGGAGTCTAAGTATGAGCATGTGACAAACCAATAAAGACCTTGTGTGTTTTCAAAGCATCGCTCGTATCCTCAATTAAGACTAAACTTTAAGATGTTCATAAGAGATTATGATGTTCTTTAAGAGTTCAATACAACAATGCATTCAGGATGCTGTTGGGGCTGTCACGCTTCTGCTGTGCATTGGGAATGTTTGCTGATGCGCCCACTGATGGTTTTGCAGCGATCAGACGTAAGCATGCCGCATCGCTGCTGCAGAGGGTCCGGGGCAGCTCGAACAGACTCCTGAATGTCATTGCGGGGAAATTTGATTGCCCGCTCGTCGATTATTTGTCCAACCTGCATGTTTACTAACAAAGTTATTAAGATCAATGTTTACTAACAAATTATGGGAATATTATTCTGAAATAAAATGATTATTATTATTATTTAAAGTCTTTCTGTTGTGTCTTTCTACAATACACCTTAAAGTGAAAGAGATAGTAGACAAAAAGGTACAAGACTACCAATGGACAAAATTATTGAACGCAATCAAGAATTTTGTTCTATCGAACACAAATGAAATCCTAAATAGAGCAACGTTTATAATTATAATAAGCCACTATTTATTATAACAACCCTACAGAGGAAACTAAATTATCTCCGACTATGTATACTAAAATAGAAACAGCTGCTACATTTTCCACCGCTTTGATCCCAGAATCAGAATGGAAAAAAACAATTATTCAGTTCTTGGTAGGCATTTATAAGCTTGATGCTTCCTAATTGCGGTCTTGGATTCAATTTCAGGGTCCGAACATATGCTGCCGACCTTTTAAATATAAAATAGTCTCATATGTTTACGGGTGTGATTTAGAAGAAAAATTCATGCTCTGGCGGGTTACGTAAAGGCTGTCCAAAATGTTTTTAGTCCATACAGAGAGTCCTAGGACGTATTTGGAATTCTAGAATGACATCTGTTGCCGTCAAACCTTTTATTAAGTCGGTCCCTAACATAAGTTTGGGTATTATGAGCAAGAAATATTTTGCAAATATTTTCATATTAAGTTTCTTGGTAAGAAAGTTTGAGTGAAAATTACAAAGATTCAAACAAAAAATACGGGGCTTAATTGCATGTTGCATACGATTGAAGTAGTTGGGACTGGGACTCGGGTCTTTTGAGGATTTTTTCGTGGAATTATTGTGATTTTTGTTAACTGCTTGTAAGTCCTTTGATGACTGAAATAACAAGAATTATAATTATGTACCAATTTATCTGAAACTTGGGCGGTAATTGTGCGTTTTCACTGGCGAAACATTCACATAAAAACATGTTGAAATCTCAATTGCCTGTCAAACATTGTATGGAAAATTGACAGAAAATAGAGATTTCAGTAATTATATTTATAGGTAAATTTTTCGCCAGTGCAAACGCATAGTAAGAGTAATGGTAACGATATATTTCGTCAGATTCATTTTGCTATCCATACATTTTTTTTTAATTGTGACCTACTAACATCTCAGTGTTTTCACTGGTGTCCTTTCTTTGAGACAGACTTCACCGTCCTATTTAAAGGCGATCGTCGTGCGAATACAAGATCGTTCGAACTTTTTGTTCGGTGAACCTGAACGCGTTGACAGAGGGGGCGCATTCTAGTTTTCAGAACAAAAAATGACAAGTTTTGCACGCGACCGATCGCTTTTAGATTTACTTTAATTATTAATCTACAGTTAGCAATATAACGTACATATTTATTAAAGAACAAGATACTTGCAGTATGTAAGGAGAAAAAATAAAAATAAATCTTTACAGGTACCTATAACACGAAAACTCGTTAAATCTGAATTTCTAAAAAGCACGTTCAGAAAACTCAAACAGCACCAATCTTGAAATTGTTCCCCTGATCGATTGCCTCAAGTCACCGAGGCACTTCTGGTTTGCTATATAGTTCACTTAATGAACTAACTCGAGCCATCCACTGCCCCCCTTGGCTTCCTCTCAACTTCGGACAGTTAGGAAAAAAAGCCGGAGCCGAAGTCGGTCAAAGAGCTATCAACTTTTGTTCGCCATTTTCTTTTTAAGAGTGACGTAATTTTATAATTAGTGATTCTATGACGATAATGAAAGTTGAAATAGAATTTGTGGCAATACTTGGACGCTGGTTTTGGGCGTGGAACTGTTTAAAAACTTAAATTAAATATTTGAGTGTGTGCTTAAAGTTAAGTATTTTATTTTGTGTACAAAATAGTTAAGTCAGTTTTACGAGTCACTTCATGTTTTAGAATAGAAATTCAAAGAGCACTTGGCAATTTTCGCAAGGAAAATAACTTTGTAAAATATAAAAGTTTGACTTTTTCAAGTCGTCGAAATATACTTAAGCACGACTGAAACTCGCTATGAACATTATCATTAACCAAACAGTTTTACACCAAATAGTTTCATAATCTTCGATGCCCAAACGGGTATAACCAAATACCACGAACTAAAATACGATGGTCAATCTCAACCATTTACGCCCAAATGCTGCAGCCAATTCAGGCTAATAAGCCATACACATTTGACGCGAATACCAGTACGGTGACCATTAAATTCTCAATTTCAGCGACTCGACCCAAACATTTGGTTGGTTTATGTTCCTCTTTACATAATGTCCTCGCTTAACGCCCATTGGAGTCTATTCCTATTGAATAAACTCATTAGGGTCCCCATTCACCCGTGGTACCCCGGACAGGTCCGATTTCAATGGCTTTATAAATAGGTACATGGGAGAAATCGATCATCAGATAAATATTTTTTGTGGTGCGCAAACTCGTTGATGTTTTTGCAATAATAAGAATAAGTTACACATAGGCATACATTGTTCTTATCACCATATTATGTAAGCTCTCTTATGTCAATCTTTCCTGTTTTGCTAAAATCTTGCCCAAGGTTCCACAATTATAATATTATGTCATCGATCCATCTTGCTATCCATCATACTACGCTCATATTATTTGGACATCCGCAATATACTCAATACCTATTCAAGGCAGGGACATCGACGCGCAAACTGTAACCATGTAAGTAAGTAAGTAAGTAAGTAAGTAAGTATATTTATTTGTTTAAACATGGTATACATACATTGCATGCAAGATATTACACTAGAAAAGAAAGTTCAAACATGTTCAGCCGCGTGACGTGGCGTACAAATTGTTGAGTGGCGTACAGTTGCTGGGTTTTAAACCGGGACTACACTTATTAAATTCAAAATGATAAAATTACTATAACAATCGTACTACATTATCAATACAATTCAATTATCAATTCTATTCAATGTCAGTTCAATTATCAATTCAATTCAATGTCAGTTCAATTATCAATTCAATTCAATGTCAAGTTAATTATTAATTCAATTATGTCAAGTTAATTATTAATTCAATTCAATGTCAATTCAATTTAATTATCAATACATTATACAATAAAATAAATTAAAATACATAATCATCAAGAAAAATTATCCTCTTTCATAAATTCCGAAATACTATAATAAGATCTCTCTATTAATAATTTTCTCAATTTCAATTTAAGGCCAGATACATCCAATAATCTCCATGACTTGGGCAATTTATTAAATATGGTCGGAGCCATGTAATAAATGCTCTTATGCAAAAGAGCAGTTTTACCGCCGCCAACACAGAGTAGAGTATTGTCACGTCTATTCCTTGGCACAGCATCAGACAAACGTTGGAATAAGTTAGGATGACTTACAGTGAACATTACCGTTTCCAAAATGTATAATGAGGGTAATGTCAATATTCTATGCTCTTTAAAATAGGGTTTGCAGCTGTCTGTTGTTTGAAGTCGAAACATCGATCTGATGCATCTTTTCTGGGCCCGAAACGCTACTTCATTGTCCGTACTATTTCCCCAGAAAATAACTCCGTATCTAAGAATGGATTCAGCCAATCCATAGTACGCAGTAATTAATGCATCTTTATTGAGAACCGCTGCTAGTTGTTTCAAAGCGTAGGCTGCACTACTTATTTTCTTACTCAGAGCTTCTATTTGGGGCTTCCAACACAACTTATCATCAATTATAAGTCCCAGAAATTTTGTTGTGTCAGTTGCATTTATATTAATATTATTATACTGGACATTATTATTGTTAGCTGTATGTGTACGTTGTCCGAAATGAATTACATTAGTCTTTTTTAAATTAATGATTAAATTATTATTATTAAGCCAATTTATGATAGATATAAGCGAATTATTAATGTCATGTTCATACGTACTTTTGTCATTACAAGCTATAGTCACAGTGCAATCGTCAGCAAAAAGTGTCATTGGGTGGTCAACAGCTTTAGGCAAGTCATTTATATATAAAGTGAACATCGGAGGGCCTACCACACTGCCTTGCGGTACTCCGTATATTACTTCTCGTTCCTCGGATCTTACAGTTATCTCACGTTTGTTGCAAATTTGACTTATTTCGGTAACCTGCTTACGTTTGTGAAGATAAGATTCAATTAGTTTTAAGACGTTACCCCTAATACCATACGCTTCAAGTTTCGCTGCTAGGGAATTGTAATGCACACAATCAAAAGCCTGTGTCATGTCGCAGAAAATGGCGCACACAGGTGTCCTCTTATCTACGTTTAACATGACATTATGTAGAAATTCATAAATAGCCAGATTTATACTTTTGTTTTTGCGAAATCCCTTTTGTTCGTCAGCTAAAATGTGATATTTTTCTAAATAATTGTTGATTTCCCCCGATATATATTTTTCGAAGACTTTGGATAACACTGGTATAATCGCAATCGGTCTGTAGTTTGACATCAATTCGTGATTTTCCTTCTTATAAAGCGGTTTTACTATAGACTTTTTTAAAGAATCAGGAAAGGTGCCTGCGCTTATACAAAGATTGATAATGAAACATAAGTGTGTAGATATTATCAATGCAACTGCTTTTAATATTTTTGTGGCAATACCATCATAGCCAACGCTGTTCGTGTTTCTAAGTTTCATTATAATATAGAATATGTCATGTGGTGTACACGGAGCCAAAAACATAGACTGTGCTCTGCTATCGATCAGTGACGTTGAGTTCGTTCCTGCGTTACTTGTTGGCTGGATTTTATCGATAAAATAATTATTGAATGCATCGGCTATATCCTTCCTTTGAGCAATTTTTTTATTTTCAGAGTTGATGCAAGTAATACAAGTTCTCAAGTTTTCACTTTTGGACTTATTGATGATTTGCCATGTGGTTTTTGATTTGTTATTTGAGGTTTTAATATTGTAAGTGTTTTGAGCTTTTTTAGTTAGATTAATAATTTTTTTAAATAATCTTGAATAATTTTTGAATTTAACTCTGTTTGATTGATTTGGTTTTAACCTGTATTTCCATAGGAGATTCCTTTTAGTTTTGCTACAGATCTTAATCCCACGTGATACCCAAGCAGGTTTTTTTACTATGTTAACGGTAACAATTTTATTGGGGAAACATAAATCATAAAATAATTTGAAAGTTTCTATAAAACAGTTGTAAGCTGCATTTGAATCTTCCATCTCATACATATCGGAGAAGGAGAGACTGCCTAGACAAGTTTTGAAATGAATGAATGAATGATGCATGAATTCTGCACATGATTCTAGGACCCCCCTTTTTAATAACCGACAAAAATTTCAAAGCAGTGGGCTTCAGAATCATATACTGAATCCATGGTTACGTTTCGATGGTCCTGCCATCCTGTAAACTACTTTTTTACTCAAACATATACCGAACAAAATTGTAGAAAATATTGTATTTTTTTGAAATATTTATGTTATAGCCATTTCGAACAACTTTCAGAGAATGATTGATGATGAAGTTATGATTTGAATATGCGGACAATTCAAGTTGACAGTCAATTTGTTCATCAATTAATTAAAATTTCCTTGTCTTTACCAACCAATTTGAAAAATAAACAACGCATTGTAAAAAGCCGAGTTCAACCTGCTCGGTCCAAATCACATCAAGTATTCGAAATTAAACTGTTTGTGGTTGGCAAACCTTCGTTTCTATAATAAAAGTGCATTGTTACAGTATTCTGCTCGGTGATGTTGTATGACCAACAGCATAACAAACTATAGTTCCAAGTCACATCGCTAGTTACATAGATTTAAATGTCCGTAATCACATCCACCATAAAGCAAAAATACTGGTATATAAGGACAAAGTTATAAAAAACACGGATCGCGTGATACAGGTATAAAACCTATTTACGAACTAAAAAGATAATAACATGACTCGTATATTCTATTCATGTCATCCTCTAAACAGTATCCTACCTCAACCATACGCATAGGCATACTACTCTACAACATTCAACACATTAAAAAACCGACTCTAACTTCAAAACAACAGAGTCTATAATCTATCACCTGTTATTGTGTCAATGGTCAAGCTTAAAATAGACTTAAAGCGTATTTTACTAAGGTTTATTTTTGTTCGCAGGCTGCGGTGACTACAGGGTGTTTTGAGCCGTGAAAGTGGGATTATGCATGGACACGTGAACTAGCGATGTCTGCGGCTTTCCTCTTCGCGGCGCTCGGCGCTTTAGCACTCGTCAGCCGCACAGGTGAGAAGGGGCCTCTATTTATGTGAAACCACGAAGCATTAATACGGATAGTTAAGTCAGTCTGTGCTGTATTGTTCGGTTTAGCCATTTTTCCTAGGTAGGTAGTTTTATTTTTTTACTTTTTTTCTGGTCTGTTCAAACCCAAAACAGAAGGCTCTGAAGTAACAATGAGCTGCTCACATTCATTGTTTATTGAAAGAGTTGTGGGGAAAAATGTGAGTTCTAAACACTAAATACTTGCCCCCTTATTCAAAATGCTGCTTAAAGTTAAGTAATAATTAGCACCTGTTTAACCATACATGTTTGACGTTTAAATGTCTCTTAACTTTAATTATCGTTTATGAATAAACCCCTTGGAGTATTAGTCCAAAATTACGATATCTGGGTGAAATTAAAACGGAAGAAAAGGACTTGATCTGTGTCCAAAAGCTTTTCTTCTTGCTGTTTGCTGAAAAACTGATTGCTTGATACAAACTAAAATAGACTTTAAGGTATAAAATCTATTGTTAAGATATTATTGCTAACTTTTATGATATTAAGAACCACAAACCCAACCAATATTCATCATTTTCAAATGGTGAAAAATGTAATAAAACATTCTAAAAAACAGTAATATAACGGGCCCTGAAATAAATGTGAAGCATAAATATTTGTTAGTACCAAAATAAATAAATTGTAACAAACCTCACATTCTCGATTACAAATTGAATACAGATGAAACAAAATTAAATATTTTATTTTACAGCCCAATTTGTTTGTTTTTTTATTTGTGTCAAGGGCGTTTTTTATTAAATACGAATAGGAACCTACTGCTCAGTTCTATTTATTTTAATTACATATTAAGGGTACAAAATAACTGTGGGCTAAACATTTTTGCGCTTTGTACGTATTAAAGCCTTACAAAGTTTTAGTAATAATAAGTTTTTTTAATATTATAACATACCTATCAGATTTAACTACATTTTAATTAAGGGAAATATGGGTTACAGAGAGAATTGAAATATTATTTTGTTACTTACCAGATTTAAATTTTTTCTCTCAATCTGCAGTAAATTAAGTCAATTCAAGAACATCATGTATAAGTAAGTAACCACCCGCTAACCACTATAATTCCCTTACCATCTGCTAGTAGTGCCAGTCTGTAGTAGTATATTTGACTCACACCCAGTACATTACCAGGAAGCATTTAGTTGATTACGCGCGCGTTTAAAACGCAGCTCACACCGTCCTGTGACGTAATACGCCGTCTAAGCTCACCCGAATTCTTTGTCAGTCGTTAGCGGCATGAATTGTCGTTTGCTTAAGCTGTTCCCTGTCTGATCTCGTTTAAAGCCTTCAATAAGAGAACCTTTGTTATTGAGACGAAATTCCAGGAAAACTGACATATTTTTTTGTCTCAAAAATCGTTTTCAATCCGAACAAAATGATGTTTTATTAAACAAGGACAGTTGTTAATATGAAAAGGGGGATTAGGGAGCGCTTGGAGCTGACGGAGATAAGTGGTGAGCTATCAAACCTGATCGATTGATGGATGAAACTTTTTCTGCCCAAGTGACTCGATGGATAATGTTTTCGATGCTAGACTCGCGAATTGAAAGCTCTCGGTGTGAATTGAACTTCATTTTTTTTTTCAAGTGATAACGTTTATCTACAGTCTCATTATCAAGATTTACATTATTTTCTTTTCGTGTGGTTAGTGACTAACCTAGTTTCAGAGTCTTAAAGCCGCCCATGGGCCTCTGACTTGGCTTCTCATGCCGTCAAGAAATATCTCTCAGGCATGCCGCTTTCCTCAAGATGTTTTCCTTCACCGTTTTTGAATCAAGTGTTAATTATACAATACGCACATGAATCCGAGAAGTCAGAGGGCCTTGGGTTTGAACTCGAGACCTACGACTTGGCAGTCTGACTGTCACACCACTAGGCTATCACTGCTCATGGATTAAACATTGACTGTTCATGGATGGGAGATTGTCATTCAATGAATAAGATTCTAGAAACGATTATTTGTCCTTTGTCACTAAGTTGAGTTGTCCTTGAGGTCTTCAGACGTCAAGTAATGTTACAAAAAACTCGTAATCTTCAGAACCAAGTATAGCTATTTTAGAATTTTGAACTTTATTCCCAACAAAACAGTATTTCAATCAAAGTCACGTTCTCATTACAAAAATTGGTTAGATGGTTAAACCACGTCAAAAGTAAAAACTAGTTTTGTAAAAAAGCCACGCCATGTTTCAACCCACAACTTAAGCCACAAAATGTATCTTAAAACTTCGCAAATTCAGCACATTTCCAAATTCCGCCCCTAAAGATAAAACGAGGTCGATAGCAACACCTCCTAATTCTATAAATAAATATACTTCCCGTACATAGAACTGTACGTTAGAAAAGGTTCTCTACGCCGTTTCCGGGGGAGAGTGGGCATTTAGGGCGCTCACTTGAGGAGAAAGGGAGCGATTAGCCTAAGGGCTTAGGAAACGACACCTACATCCTATACATAGGGATTTGATTCACTATTGAAAGCTGCGAAAATGTGAACACGAATACCGATGTGGTTGTATAGAAATCGTTATTGAATCATCATTCATCATCATTCTCCTGCCTTATTCCATTTTATTTTGAAGTCAGCGCAACATGTCGTTTTCTTCCGTACTTCTCAGTTAGTCATCTTGGTATTCACCAGCCCATGGCTCTTTCCAGCCATATAGCTGGACTATTGGTTGACCATGGTTGAATAGTTATTGAATGATAACCAAAAAAGTAATTCTAGTTTTTTTACCAAGTTTATTTTAGCATCATCCCCCATTTTCATTTCGTCTTGTCTGTGTCATATTAAAGGTATTGTGTTTCGACCCAATTAAAAATATTAACACTACAAAAATAACTGTAGACGTCAAACAAAAGAAACCCGGACGAAATCACAAAGACGAGCAGATGGGAGGATAACGCAACATTATTCGAAGAACCAAATTACATTTTGTCATGATCCATTTTAATCAAGGCCGGCTCCCATTAACGGACATTCCAGAAGATTTCTCTTTATATTTGATGAAAAAAATAAAAAAGATGGCGGGCAAACTTAAGCTAAATGTCCTAGAGACAATTGTGTTAGATTTGGTGACGGTTCGATTCGTTCGGATAGAGGGATCAAGGCGTCGGATATAACCTTGTCAGATGGGAAAGTTAATTAAGGGAATTGTTATGAAGGTGCCATAAGCAATGATATAATGTCGGGGCTACTAATTGGAAGCGAGACCTTTGGGAAGTGAACATGCTTGGGAATTGTATCGGTCAACATTTTGGTAGAATTATTCCTATTCATTTGGGATTGGTGTAGTATTTTCTTCTTTCTTAATGCCGTTATCTTATTCTTCACCTACTTTTTTGCCATAAGCTTCAAAATATTGTAATTTAAAAGTAATTGTGCTATTCTATTGATATTTTACCAATATTGGTATGGGTATAAGTTTGTTTGGTGCAAAAGGGTGAGAAGAAAATAACTTACGTGCCATGTAGCCTAAGATACAATTCCACGACACAACTACCGCCTCGACTACTAAGTGTAAAATAATATATCTTTCAAAAATATCAACTGCAACCAGCTTCGAAACTTACCCAGAAAATTAGTTCTATAACTCAAAACAAACAATAGTTGTCTTTGCCAGCCATAATGTCATAATGTTACGAAGACAAAACTGTTCGCCAGATACCAGCACTGTCTTCGATATTAAACTTTGTACACGATATTTATCGCGACGCTCCGACAATGTTGGTTCCCATTGTATTTTCAGTATGTTACGCTGACATTCTATAGTAAATTCCTGCTTTATTTACTGAATACAATTTCAAAATGTGCTTGGAGAATGGAACGTTTACTTTTAATATTTTTTGCGGTTGTTTTTTTATTGAATAAAAGGAATTTTTGTATTTTATTAAAGCTTTAGAACCATAGGGTCATTGAATATTGTAAAAATTGGTAATAAATGTTTTGGTATGTGGCCATAATAAGTACCACGGTTGGTAACGGTTCAGACATCGCATTAAGAGTAAGTATCGACGCAAATGAAAATTATGCTGTTAGGTACCTTATACTTGGTTGCCGTAATGGCTTAGTCACCTATCTTACGCCCACAGATTATTAGCGAAATGAAGCAAAAAAACAGATGAAACTCAGTAAATATGGTAGTAGGATACGAATACCTATGATACAATGTCGCCCATGGGCATGTACCCGCCCGTATTTTTCTTAATATTCATGAAAAATGATTGAAAATTAACTTTAAAAGTCTATATTTCAATATTTTTCATGTTATTCAATAAAAAAATTGCCATATCTCCTATGTTATTGATAGATATTTTTTTGTAAAATTAGTCGGTTATGAAAAAAACGGAGGGTAAGACATTTTTTTTCTAAAAAAAACTTTTTTTTTTTAAACTCCTGTAAGTCCATAAAATCATAGCGGGATATTAAAAAAAAAAAAGAAGTTTTTTAAGTAAATTTTCGATCATTTGTTTTGAAATATATTATCATTATATTCCTACAGGTGCATTCAAAAAAAGTTTCTTGAAACTGAGCTGGGAAAACAGGGATTGAAGTGTATTCAAACGAAATTGAGGACAATAGCAAGCTAGTTCCACATTTTATAATTCTTAAGCTAAAGCTAAAGAAAATTCCTTAATAGTCTTCTCCACTAATAACCCACTCACCTAATTAGCTTCTCAACACCAGTTAACGAAAGAGTTTGACAAAGTACCACAAAGTACCACTAGGTATACCTACTATCTAGCAACGTCGCTTCATTATAACATCATTTACATACTCAATTCAAATTTTCTTTGTGTAGGGAACTAAGATTTAGAGTTGGGTCGTGAGCGAACACAAATAATTAGGTACTTACTTTACCTAGTTCGAAAAAACACACTTTATAATCCGAAGCATAGTAGTGATGTCATTTGAATTTTATTTAGTCGATAATTTAGTCGAGTTTACATCTAGAAGTGACTTATTTTTAAGACGTGATTAGGTGTATACATATTAGGAAATGAAGTACTGAGATCTATTGTGAGGGTAAATGAAAAGGTTTATTTATATGAGCTTATCGGATGAATGGTTTGGTTCTATTAGAATTTGCAATTTCCGCCTGTCATAAAAGTTAATTGAACTTTCCAGGCTATTGTTTTATCTATTCATACACTGCCTAGTACATTTTATTACTACTGTTTGGGCATTACCTAGGTAATCGTCTATATAGGACTAAACATAGTAAACTGGAATGAAATATTATTAGGGATCTTAACATTAAAAGTCTCGATTGGCAACTCGATGTCTATAAATCGTTTCGCACTCATGATCACATCACTATAACAAGAAGAAATGAACTTTGAACAAAGAGTGAGCAACTTTACGGTTTGTTCTGGTGGTTTAAGTGGCTCCAACTTGACTTCCTGGTCGCAACCTCGCAACGTGATGAGTTTTATAAGTAACATACCTTTTTCCCTTCTTTTTGTCGCCATAAGGAAACATTTTAGGGGCTTTTTTCACTTGCAATTTTGAAGACTTTGGAATGTAAAATAAATGATTACTGACAAGCCTTCTTCTTTTGTTTCCTAAATAAAAACTTATGTACCCTGTACTTTTCCTATATGCAAAGGTGCTTTAGATTTTAATATTTATCTTGACTTTCTGCCCATAGGTTGCACGGATAACACAAACGGTTTGGGCACAGACGGCGTCCAAGAGTTAGACTACACAGATGTAGACCTTGGGTTGACACAGCGGGGTCCCCGCTTCGACGTGCCACACTCCAAGAATGTCACAGCCCTAGTCGGGAAGACGGCGCAACTCAACTGCAGGGTCCATGATCTTGGGAACAGAACAGTAAGTAATCTTCTTTTGAATTTAATAAATAATAGATACATAATGCTCTGCTCAAAGATCTACCGCGGTGGTCCAGTGGTTGCAAAGCGATGCAAATATTTCCAGATCGGGTAAAGTGTTATTGGGTTTTTCCCTCTGGAATTTCTCAGTGGCAGCCTTGAATCTGGATCTTTGCCCGGTTGAAGGCAATAAGCTCACCCCCTATTACATGGGACTTAAACATAACTGTAGGTGCACTATAGCTGCACCTCTGCCTAATTCTTTGGAGAATACAGGCTTGATGTTTTGTTATGTTATTTTTTATACGATTTTACCTTTATTTTACCGTTACACTGAGCAAATACTTTTGTCTATAGTTAATGAAAATTTGCAACCAATCTTTGTCTTGATCCAGCTTTTAAACCAAACTGTAAAAATTCAAGAAATTTGGAACTTATGATTCTGCTAACAATCAAAATCAAAATGGAGATCGTTATATATAAATCCAGGTCAAAAATAATCTAGGAACTAGTGCCTAGCTAGCAATCAAAAACAATTCGTAGCCTCGCGAAAACGAGAAAAATAACTCATTTATCCCTCCAATCCATACAAAAGGCAATTCCAGTGTGATTTTTAGAACAATAAAATATCTAAAACGCGGATTATAGCGCAGTAAGCGGATTTTTTGTCAGAGAAAAAAATTACATTGAAATTCTGTGAAATAAAAATAAAAATTGTGAGGCCTGAAAAAGGCATTTTTCTGATAACAATGATTTGGGAGAAGTCCTATCAGTTATGGAAACATATCCCGGAATTTATTTCACCTAGATAAAGGGAGATTTGTAGTGTGTAGGAATGAGATCGTTTGTAATATTATTCCAAAAATAATTATTTTTTAAGGACTGATTCAAAATGGCATTAAATAGACCGAAAAATACGTAATCTGACAAAAAATTTAACCACACGATAGCATTATTTTGAATACATAAGGAAGATGCGAACATACCTACTCTTAAAAATACGAGTATACTTTGATATGTTGCAATACAAAAACTTTTATAAGTTGGTAAACGAAAAAAAATTAAAGCAGTGGTTTCAGTTTAGATTAGGTTTGTAGTTCTATTAACTACCACATCTTTTTTCCCCTGCCTTTTATCAACAAAAAAAATAATCGATGATCACAGGGCTAATTCCTAGATTTTTAAGAACGTTCCGAGCATTCTAATCTCAGTCTCTTTTGTCAAAAACCCCTTTACTTTTACTTTAGGTCTTATTTTGTACGGCTTTAAAATAAATTTTTGACATTGATTGTCGCTAAGATGAAATTGCGATCTGATATGAACGTTTTTTAAGTACTTCTTATTATATGTTTATATTTCCCCAGGTATCATGGATCCGACATCGTGACATTCACCTCCTGACGTCAGGTAGGATGACGTACACGTCTGACCAGAGATTCATCAGTGTACACAACCCTCACACCGAGGACTGGATACTGAAGGTGAGTTAATGACCAATTAACAGCTTGGTTAATAATAATCATTTGTTATTTCACTTGCAAAGACAGTCAGACAGACACATCCTTCGTATTCCAAGTACGTCGTTTCTTTCAAAAAGGAAGGTAGGAGGTAATTAAAAATGACAGAAGAGAACGATTCAGATATCACTGGCCAGACCCGTTACAGAAATCTTTCAGCCATTCAAACATTGAATCTATATTAGGTGGTGCGAATTTTGAATAAAAATTGGTAATTAATAAAATACAATAGGCCGCGAATAGAGCGCTGAGAGCGTTCGTCGCTTGGCGTGGCAACACGTCGTGTCCGGGTTCGCAACAAGTCAATCATCATCCTGAGGATGCTTCGTTGAGAGGTGAAACACGTGTCGATTTCTTACAGGGTTCTTTATGACTCTTTAAGAACAGTTAAGTGGATTAGGTTACTAAATATACGTCGTCTATTGTATTTTATAATGGATTTCCGCAAAGCCACGCCTGAGTCAATTAACTATCTTGGTTATTAATAATAAAAATAAACTATGGTACTCCAAAAGTGACTCATAGCAAAGAATCATATGATGTATCAGTCTCTACTTCAATCTAGTCAATTATGAGCCTTCAATTTTCGCAATAATACCGAGAACTTAAAAACTACCTACCCAATTTTCGGCATACCTAATAAGTAGGTTCAAGAATTTAGTTATTAACCCTATTTATAGTTTCCTAGAAATAAGACTATTATTATATGCTAGCATAATAAGAGACAATCTGTTAACGAAATAATGCTATACAAGGTCGTGTATGACGACAGTCGCTTTGACGTCAGTATCTCGAAAATGGCAAAAATGTCGCCATCCCCGCCCCCACGCGGCTTATCTCATGAAGTGAGGTTATGTGAAAAGTGCCGTCTCATATTACATTGTTTTTCGTACGATGACTAAGAATAAAATCTGTTGGTGTTATTATGAAAGACTAGCTTATACCGGCTTCACCTCCGTGTACTGGAATAAAAAGTATCCTATATAGTCTACATATGTGTCAAATTTAATTCAAATTTATTCAGCCGTTTTAGCGTGAAAGTGTACAAACAAACAAACTCACTTTCGCATTTATAATTATTAAGTCAGGATTTGGGCAATACACTAAACCAAAAATGTTAGTTTTAAGCCAAAATTTCAATGAATTCAACTTAATGACATGTAGGGTTTATATATACGTACGTACGTCTCTTCTCTCAAAATTCAAAATTCAAAAGTCATTTATTCAAACTAGGCTGAGAATCAGCACTTTTCGAACGTCAAAATTACATAAGACAGTCCCCCAAAAACGCCCACCCTTCACCACTTCCTAGTGCTTAAGCTGGGAAGAAGAAGTGGTGCAACAAACTCCCTAGCAGCACAGCTGTCATTTCAGTTGGAAAAACTTGATTCTGTATAATAATGCTTTAATGCAAGAATAATTTACATTAGCACAAATTGCAATCAACTCATAAAATAAAATCATTTTAATGAGTAGATTATGTCAACAATAATTGACTCATCTTTAGTTATGCGGTAAAAGCAAAGATGAAGCAAAGCTAGGAAATTTTAACCAGTCAGCAAGGCTGGTAGTTACCTACCATAGGGTACATCAAACACGTGTCGATTCCTAACGATTTTATACACCAAGATACTATTTCTAAAATGAGTAAAACACAAGATGCAGGTTCAGACAAAACTGTTTAGTTTCTTACAAAAAAGTAATTCCTATTATAACTGGAGCTAAGACATTAATCATCTCAGCATATCGCAGTTTTCTGCAGCTTGCTCTAAAGCTACTCATCCTGACGTAATACCTTAGTTATCTTTTGTCGACACCAAACGTTGGGCAAAGACTAACAAATTTACTACAAAAAAAAAACGATGAGTATACTCGTATGTCATGATTGCTAAGCGTTTCGTATTAGGTTCCATACCCAGGTCGAGCACTATTATTGAGTTTTCCAATAGAGATTCTTATTAGTAACCCGAAGTCTGCATTCTTACCCAGTTTAGAGCAATAGGCTTACCCCCTTTTACATGGGTCTTAAGCATGAGTGGCGAAATGTGGGTATACTGTGAGTACACCTTTCCCTAGCCCTTCGGTGAATATTGCTTGTGTAAAGTATGCCTATTCTTGTTACAGATAAGGTTTCCGCAGCGTCGTGACTCTGGCATCTATGAGTGCCAAGTCGGTACCACGCCTCCCATTGGCCACAGGATGTATCTCTCTGTCGTTGGTAAGTCATTTTTAACCTTTCTTTTATAATCTTCGAAAATGAATATGAAAACTCACAGTAGGGAGTGATTACGAGTCACTATAGTACCAGCCATGCTATTCTGTAAACATCTCACCGTGAAAACTTAGGCGAAGTGAGCTGTCAATAGTGTCAATCCCTGTGGAATGACAGCTCACTCCACGCTCACTTCACCTAAGTTTTCACGGTGAGATGGTTACAGAATAGCATGGCTGTTCTACAGTATTTCTCCTTAATGGACTTTTTATAAATTCTATTGTGACGATATTATCGTGGATGTCCACGGCATCACGATAACACGATTAAGTAAAATGTATGGAAATTTATGAAGACCCTTTTATAGTCAATGATAACGTTATAACATGCACGTATTTCCATACAGTTTACTTGCCTGCCGTGGACGTCCACGATAATTATAATCTCGTTAGAACAGCGGACATTTGGTGAATAAATACGTCACGAGAAGTAGGTCGAAATACCTATCAATTTCTGAGTAGGTTAAGTGTTTTAAAAACAAAGATTCATAATATATTGTACTGATAAGTCTTTGTTTTCAGAAACACAGTCTTCATCTTAATTTATATGAAATATTGGGATCCCACATATGAAATTGGCGTTTTTTTCTCACAAATAGAGAACCTTGTCACTTCTATGATTTAAAATATTCATCTATTGCTTGGTATTATATCGAATAATGACCATCATAGACAACTACCAATAGTAAAAAAAACCGTTTTACTTATAGTTTTCTAAACATAAAAATACCTTAAAAATTACTACTCATTTTGTTAGCAGAAATGACCACTATTTGTTTTAACTTAGCCAAAACTTATTTTTGTCGCTTAATCTAAGTGGCATATTACTTTATCTTAGTTTTTAAACATTAGTTCATAAAAGTTTTAAAACATTAGTGTTCATGGTTGATAGATAAATTAAGAAAATGTTAGTATGAAAAATGCAACTTCTTTAAAATTCTCCATACAAAACGCTGATTTCATAGGTGGGGGTACCTAATATACATCTCGTTAAGTTCTCTCCACCATTTTGTTTACCAAATAAGCTAAATTAACATAAAATTACTTTACATAATGTTCGATGAAACAAGAAACATGAAATTTGAAGTAAACTGAATTTTTACTTCACGAAAATGTAAAAACGCTCGAAGTGACTCCTCGGTATAAACGATGTAGTCACTTCAAGCGTTTGAGCAATTTTTTGGGTAAGTATGTGTTATAAATGCACTGTGTATGAATAATGAATTATGCAACAGTAACTCTTTGACCAAGCACAACATATAAAAGAAAACACTTTTTAAATACTATCCTTAAAGAGTTATTAAAAATGTTGCTTCGGTAAAAAATATATGTTGCTCCGACCCCAAATAAATTGGGACAGGCGCAGGAGCACGATGATTTAAAAAAATACTAAATATCTCTTTATTCAGTCAAGTAAAGTAGCCAAGAACTTTGGTATCCCCGATCGAAACATTAATTAAAAACACACGTACTGAATGGCGTTATATGTAAGTAATCTCGGTGATTGAAATCAAAGCAAGGGAGCTCAGCATGCACTCTAGTTTTTAGTCTTATTTTATACTAGACTCCGCATTAAATAAGACTGAACGTCGGAACGAATACCGTTAATTTATTCGCCTTTCTGAGTTAATGGTCCTGAGAGAACTTTTTTTTAAGGAAAATAAAAAATGTTGAATGTGAAAAAATCAAGGGAATGGATTTTATACGTTTTTATATGGAGCTTCCGAGTCGTTTGGAGTTTTGGTAATTAGGTCATGGATATATTTTGTCTTGTTTTCTAGGTTTGTAAGGTCTATATTCGTGATAAGTAAAATAATAAGTAAATTGATTGCATGCATATATCTTCTTTTTTTTTAAATTAATTTTTAGTTTTGATATCATTGTTTTGTTGAGTTTTTTTTTTTTTTTTTTTGGGTATTTAATATAGCTTTCACTAATATTTGTATGTCATCAATGACAAAACATAGTGCGACATGTATAGTAATTATTAGACCTTGACCTTAACCTACCTATGTTTTACAAATAAAAAATTCTGATTCTGATTCTGATTCTGATATTTATTTGCGTAAAGGAAATAAAACTTTGTCATTGTTAAAAACCTCACAGTAGGTGGTGCAATGTTTTATTTCCAAATAACATGAAATAACTCTGATGTCCATTTTCATAATCATGCTGCAAGGCCGGTATTCCCAGAGCTTTTTGGTTTTTAACTTTACACGAGAAAAAAAAAACATAAAACGAAAGTCATGTAATATCATGCGCGAAAAGATTGAGGGCCATAACAGTGAATCGAGATTTAGTAGAATTAGTAAAAAATATGTCAAACCGATTCAAACATGTGTAAAGCAAAACTAAAAACGTTATAGCAATTTAAAGGTTGCCCCTCAAGTAGCCCCCGTAGATACTAAATCTAATCTAATATAAATATTTTGTAAAAAGTACAGTGTACTGGACATGTTCTCAAAAGAACAGAAAAATGCAAAAATGTGTTTCTTTGACAGATGAACTTAACTATTTTTCTTTTCTTTCTTACATAATAATTCAGTTAATGAAACGTGAAGATAAGCACTGAGAATCAAATTGTATTATGAAAGGTGGTGCCAGTCCTTCTTGATTTTATGAGTTTTCGGGTCCAGTTGGGGTCAGCGATATTTTTATCACACATGGTGTTCCACAAAAGCCATAAAATCGTTCAGTGAGTAAATCAATATTGATAACACGATAATAGTAGTTTCGTAATGCTCCCCACTTTTATGAGCTGATTACAAGTTTTATGCTGGAAGATAAAGAGCAAACATGATAGTTTCTAAGCAAATTAGGAAGCAAACAGCAAATAATGTTTTGGTAGGTAAAATAAATACCTATATAATATATAATAAATAGGTACCAGTCACGAGCACTAATATGTTGGTATAGCATAGTAGCATAATCAGCCTATAGTGTTCCCACTGCTGGGACACCGGTGTCCCAGACAGAGGGATATGTAGGTATACATCTAGCAAACTTTTAAAGCAATTTCCTACGTCGTTATTAAATGTATTATGTTGTTACGAACATATTATTTTTGAACCGATTATATAATTATGTAGTAGGTCGTACCTCACAGTTGCAATTTTTATTTAACGAGAAAATAGCTTTTGAATATTGCTAGCTGTGTACATATAACGGTGCACGAAAGCCTTTACCAGAAGTGGTCATTGTATTAAGCTTTGTGCAGACTAGCGCCACGCGACACCGGTTATTGTTATAACGTGAAGTTTTCTTAGAAATCGTATAGTTTGAGTCGCGTCGCGCCGTCGCGTCGCGCTAGTCTGCATGGGCCTTTAGTGGTTCAGTAGGTTAAATATCATCAGGATTGCGCCGGAATATAGCAGTTCGTTGTGGACGTGGTACGACAGCGGCTCCTCTGCTATTCTCTTCTGTTATCAGAAGACAGCCATCACGCAAACATCGATGCGACGGACGATGTGACGCTCTGCTAGAGTGACGGTAACCAGCCAGTGTCACTCTTATCCAAACTTTTCTGTGATTGCAGTAATTTCGTAATAAATTTAGATGGCGTCTCTTGCTGCGCCGTCACATATTGTTCGTCTCGCGAATGTTCATAGATCTTTCTATAATGACACAATTTATTCTTGTTATTGAAATAAACAAAACGGAGACGAAAAATATTAATGTTTCCCTACGGATTTTTTTTGCAAAAAACACAAAGATTCGCCTAAAGGTTTACCAGCAAAAATCAGATAAAACTCTTATAAAAATAAAGGAATTTTCAACGACACTGAATTAGGCATTATTTATGACGGTCTCGCTTGAGGCTTAGCTCGAGTACAAAAAACGTCTAATTTTTCTTCCACATAAAATAATGTGAGGCCACCTTATTTATTTAACGACAGATATTTTCCGAATCTTCGGTTTTTATTAGAATAAGGATTCAAAATTCAAAATTCAAAATTCAAAATTCAAAAGTCATTTATTCAAACTAGGCTGAGAATCAGCACTTTTCGAACGTCAAAATTACATAAGACAGTCCCCCAAAAACGCCCACCCTTCACCACTTCCTAGTGCTTAAGCTGGGAAGAAGAAGTGGCGCAACAAACTCCCCAGCAGCACAGCTGTCTGTTCAGTTAGAAAAACTTGATTCTATATAATAATGCTTTAATGCAAAAATAATTTACATAAGCACAAATTGCAATCAACTCATAAAATAAAAACATTTTAATGAGTAGATTATGTCAACAATAAATGAAAACAAAATTTAAAATAAATTGACTTACAGTCAAATAAAATAATCCAAACAATTATATGAGCTCATATAGTATCATGTAGTCTTTGATTCTAAAAACACTTGTTTGTTGCTTGGGGTACATTGGAGTAGCTTAATTAGTCCCAAGCCTTTTTGTCGTCTAAGTAATCTTTAACTTTATAGAAACCTTTTTGACATAGTTTCTGTTTAATAAATGATTTAAATTTATTGAGGCTCAGTTCTTTGACATGGCTTGGGAGTTTGTTGTAAAAACGTATACTTTGGCACTTAAATGAATTACTAATTTTTTGGAGCCTAGTCCTCGGCACAAGAAATAAATCTTTGTTTCTAGTATTTAAGCTATGAATGTCGCTGTGTTTAGAATATAGATTTATATTCTTTTTTACATGAATCAGGTTCTCATATACATATTGAGACGCGACCGTCATTATGTTTATTTCCTTAAATTTATCCCTCAGTGAATGCCTACAACTTAGGTTATAAATTGCTCGAATGGCACGTTTCTGCAGCACAAATATAGCCTGAAAGTCGGCCGCATTTCCCCACAACAAAATGCCATACGACATTACACTATGGAAATAACTAAAGTATACTAATCGAGCTGTTTCTACATCAGTCAAATGACGGATTTTATACACCGCGTAGGCTGCAGAGCTTAGCCGCTTCGACAATTTGGTTATATGAGGTCCCCACTGAAGCTTCGAATCCAAAGTAATACCTAAGAACACAGTGGTGTCCACAAGATCCAATTCTGTCCCATTTACTAGTACATTGGTTTTCACCTGCTTAACGTTAGGTGTCAGAAATCTAATAAGTGCTTGATCACGAAGATATGCTTATGGTGATTTATTTTCACGCCTTGGTTTTAACAAGACATGTTTGTAAAGTGACATTCTGATATACAAACAATACTCTTTTACTTCCTGGTAATATTTTCCCGTTGTTTTTCCTGGCTATGTTCGTAATATAAAAATAAGAAAAAGTATGCCATCTTAACTTCCTGTTTGTATTTACCTACGTACTACTGTGACAAACGTATATGACAACGATATGAAACGTGATAGACAGTATCATGAAAGTTTACACCTGCCTACTAAAAAATACGTTGAGCTACATTAAATGTAGATCAGAAATGTAAATTTTACATTAGCATCAAGCCCTTAAAAAGTCGTATCAAAAATATCTCGAGTAACATAATTTTAATCTTCGATCATCAACGGACAGAACATAAAATTTATTTACATCCTCATCTTTATGAGTTGCGGGTAAATAGTGAATAACATATATAATAATTACTTCTTTTGATAGTCAAGACTTTGAAGTCAGGTGAGATCAAACGATAATACCAACAAGCATTATTCAAGTAAATATTATCGCTACATCGCTTTTCGTGTCTGTCTGTGTGACCGCATTGTTCTTCTAAACTACGCAACGGAATTTGATGCGGTTTTCATCATTATCATCGATCATTTAGAGAATTTCTTCCCGAAGTTTTTTGTGTACATTACATTAATATTAAACTTACAAATAATAAAGAAATCTCGATGTTGCGTCAAGTCGAAAAAACCGTGCGAAGCAGGGTTGAGTCGCTAGTTATTAATAATCGCGGGGTAAACATAAAGGCAACTGTAACCCCGAAAAATGTATGGTAAATCTGAAGTTTAAACCTATTCGTTGTAATTTATTTACACCACCTTTAATATTATGGAGGAATACGTTTTATACCAATACTTGTTTTTAGTCAGGCATAATTTGATATGAAAACAAAAGCAAAAAAAAGTTAAGTAAATTGGCTCGGTGAGCCATACCACATTGAGCAAATTGAATAGAAGTTAGGTAGGTAGCAGAATGACCTGCCACAATAAAAAAATAAAATAAAACATCAAAGAGAAGGGTGAACTAATTGCAAAAAGAAAGAAAAAAAAGAAAACTTTTATTAGGACTCAGTTCGTGAAACACAAAATAAAAAAGTGAAATTAATCTTTTGACATTATGTGTGCCTCACGGCTGCTCCAAAAAGATTCATTTCAGCATTAATGCCAGATAAATGCTGTCTGATGCTGGTTTTCTAATGAACCTTTATGGACAAGTTACGTCCAGTACAAATAGTTTCAACATACCTAATACATCATTTTTATACTTCTAATTAAATAAATAAACTAGTAATCAAATAAACTAATTACAAATACGAAAACAACAAGAAAACCTGTTCTTAGCGGTTAGCCAGAACAGAACCATATTCATTAAAACGAAAATAATGGTCAGAAAAGTGAAAATAAAACTCAAAAATAACTTTGCTCTATGCTTGCCAGTCAATCGTAGTTACAATACCTTGTTCCCGGGAACCATTATTCCCTACACATTGAAAGGAATCGACAAAATATGCATCAAAATAAAACAGTCGATTTGAGCAGAAAATTTCGGGGTCTGTCAAACCATTCCCGGTGGAGCTGAGCCAGAAAATTCCTGAATATTTTCGTAGGAAGCAACGGGAAGCTTATGAAATTGGTGACGTATTGGAGCTGTTGCCGACGATATTTTGGTTCAATTTTAGTTTTCTTTGTACGTAAATAGATTTTCGGCATTTTTCTCGATATTTTTGCTTAATGGCATGTCGAGGGTTGATGCATCTGTTTTTAATATCTGTTTTTATATTATAGTGACAATTTAGGTACTTATTATTTACGGTAATGTTAGTCGTCGTACGTTTATTTCTGTATTTCATGGTGATTTTAAAGAAATAGGGGAACATTGTGGCTCAGGTTATTAACATTTATGGGTAATTTACAGTATTTTTGAAAATTTTAAACTAACAAAACGAAAATCAGAATCAGCATTACTTTCCAACGTGGCAACGATGCAACGACAACGACAACGACAACGTGGCAACGACAGCGATACGTAGGAATTTTTTGGGTTATCCCACTAATCCCCATTGACAATCCCCATCAATGGGGATTAGTGAACTTTCTTGTCCACTAATGGGATCAATGGGGATTTGTGGACAAGAGTTCACAAATCCCCATCGGCTTAAAAATACAAACAACATATTTTATAAGAACCACGAAGTGTTTATTTCTTACGGATGTAAGAACTCATTGTTTATTTTTATAATCAAACAAATTAAAGTAATCGCTAAATTAATAGCCTTACTGTAAAATATTTCTGACATGTCATGTTACAGTCTAAACTTTACTACAAATATAATCTTTTAGAGATCAACTTTTAAATTACTTTACGGTAACTTTGTGATTAGTTATTTTAGAACTTTTCTTTAGGTAGTGCCCCTTTTATTAAAAAATATATCTCGTGAATAAATTTAATATACTTAATAAATCAAACGAACGAATGTCTTCAAATATCTGTATGTCTCAAGAAGTGGAAGAGATCTTTTTAAACATTCACGAGATATTAATTTTTAACAGAATTATTAATAATAATGTAAAGCTGTGTGACTGTATTAGAAATTACGTAAATATACCTACACGTATAAAGCAATAAATTAACATATACTTAAATATATACATAAAGCTTAAATATATAAACATACATATTATACTTATTTGAAGACATTCATAATAGCTTTTTGCTTTATTTGATTGCGTCAATAGTTTTAATCATTACAGAAAACTATTTTATCATAAAGCTGTTATGAGGGTATTGAGGGTTTTATAACGTAATACGTATTTGGATGACTCACTGAGTGAATGTAATTGATTTTGATTTAACAAGCATCTTTATTCACGGGATATTTTTTTAAATAAATGGGGCACTACTAGACTTAGACAAAGACTCAACTAAATAAAAGTTCTATAATATTATCAATCACAAAGTTACGACAAAATTATATAGAAGTTGATCTCCAAAAGATTACATTTTGTAGTAAAGTTGAGTTTACTGTAATATGACATGACAAGTTGTAAGCCAGCGTCAGACACTAATTGTCTGGCATTTATGCTGAACTGGGCCTATTTGTCGCAGCCGTGAGGCACACAATATTATTTTATGTTATTTTAATTTTTCTGTTTTTTTGTTTTTGTGTGAATATTGTGTGCCTTAACCTGAGTCAAATAAATTGATTTTCTTTCTTTCTTTTCTTTACAGAAATATTTTACACACAAGGCTATTAATTTAGCCATTACTTTAATTTGTTTGATTATAAAAATAATCAATGAGTCCTGACCTCCGTAAGAAATAAAGACTTCGTGATTCATATATAATAATTATGTTGTTTGTATTTTATTTTTAAACCTAATTTTTTGATGCCCAATGAATTCTTCCCTATATTTTTTTCTTTTATTTTACTTTTCATAATAACATATACATAATAATTATATATTTTAGTGTTAGAAACAGTTAATTGAATTCAATGTAACAATATGAAATAAAGATAAACGAAAATTATTTTTCAAATGACAAAACAAAAAAAAGACTACGAGGCCAAACGGCAAAGGGAGACTAACTCATTCATCAAAATAATATTCCCATTGATGGCAGTTTAACAATAACTGCCCTTAATAACGCTGAAAACGCTTTATCATGACATTTAACTTAAAAAATAAATCTGCCCTTAACAAAAATATAGTAAACCTTTAAATACACGGAAGCTCGTAAGCAATTAATGGAATAAAAGACTAAATGCTTCCAGTTCCCTTCCAGTTTTTCTCGAAAGTATTTTCTTCGCATTCAAAATTGCTTGTAATGGCTTAATTGAAGAAAAATTCCGTTTGAGCAATGACAGGCTGTTTTAGCTTGGCCTTAAACTTTCATAGTGACTTCTTTTTTATTACATGGTATGGGTATGATTTGAGGAAAACGAAAGGCGTTTTAAAGCAAAAGTTCTTATTTAGCCATGTTATTGGTTTTTTTGTAATTTGAACATCTTGAAGGTCAAACCAATAACGCCATGTTATTGGTTTGACCTTCAAGATGTTCAAATTCAACAATGGTCGTGAAAAGTATCTGATTTTAACAAAGTTACTTTCAATTGAACGCCTATCTACCCTTGTTACTTTCAATTGAACTCCTATCTACGCTTGTTACTTTCAATTGAACTCCTATCTACGCTTGTTACTTTCAATTGAACTCCTATCTACGCTTGTTACTTTCAATTGAACTCCTATCTACGCTTGTTACTTTCAATTGAACTCATATCTACGCTTGTTACTTTCAATTGAATTCCTATTTATATCTTTCCACTTTTTACTCGACTGAAGCGATGCCGAAAAAAAGAAGGGTTATTAATCTTTCTCTTTTACCACGTTTGGTGAACTTGAGGGCCTGAGTATTTAAAGTCAGGGAGATAATTATACCCTCTTATTTATAAACGTTGCTTATAGTTAAGAGACGTTTAAAAATTCATTGTTAAATAGTCGCTATTCATTACATACCTTTTACCAAATTGAAAAAAAAAATTTACTAACAACTTACATTGTCTGTATAATAAAAAGAAGGCTGTCATTTTTTGACAGTTGTATAAGTTGGCTATAACACAGCAAATTGACGTAGAGTATCTGTAAATGGTCCCCAACTACGTTATTACAACTAGACGCGAAATTGATGGCACAATCTAGTCTAAAAAATAGCGTCTGCTTTTCGAGTCTTATCAGAATATGCGCATGACCTACCCCAACGGTACGTACGTCCAGCACGTTTTCGCTCTATCACAAAAGGTTCGTTAGATAAGTCCGGACAGACCGTTCAACTTAGCATATAGTGACGTGATTTCATATTCATAGGTACGAGTTTCGAGAAAATATTCAGCTTCGAGTTTCAAGTCATCGGTTTTGGCTGTGATAATAAATAAAAGTTCGCTAAAGAATATTTTGTAGATTTTAGATATTTTGAATTGTGAGTTGGGTTTCAATTTTATCTCTGTCTAAGTTATGTGCTTTAAATTTTATATCTAGTTTTATGTATGGATTATTATCAACCAGTCTATAGGATTAGCTGTTTTTAGTAGATCACCCTTATTTTATTAATAAGTATCTTTTGAAATACTGTATGTGCAGAATGTTGGATATCGCCTAGTAGAAATTTCTACTAAATATTGGTGCTATTGTTATCCGATTTGATCAACTACTTCAGTAGCTACGTAACATATATTTTCTATATACCGTCAGGATTGAAGAGCCAGAGTCGTAGTCCAAATAAACGTTTATTCTTATCTTGCCTATAATCCTTGCAGGGTTAGGCTGAGGTGTACCCTATAGTACTCTGACATTTCGCCATTTATGTTTAAGTCCTATGTAACAGGGGACGAGCCTATTGCCATCAACCAGGCAAAGATCCAGACTCCGAGCTGGTATTGAGAAATTCTTGGTGGAAAAACAATAATGTCCGACCCGAATCGAACCCTTGCGCATGCGACCAGTAGATCAACGAGACCTTGATCTTACTTCAAAAATAAATGGCGAATGATTCCAGAAATCCTCAACCGATGATTGAAATATAATTAACTAGCTGCCCGCCTCGGCTTCGTACGGGTAGCACTAAGTACCTACATACCTACCTACATACTCACCTAACTAACCTAACTACCTATCCTACCCACCTACCCTACCTACCTACCCTACCCTACCTTTATACATACCTACCTACCCACCCTACCTATATACCTACCTACTACATACCTACCTACCTACCTACCTACATACCTACATACCTACCTACCGACCCTACCTACCTAAATACCTCTCTATCTATCTACCTATCCTACCTACTTGTATTGTTACCTACCAAACACCTACCTATCCTAAGAACCGTCCTGAGAATAACGAACACAATAAAAAATATAATAATTATCCAATTTGGTGCAGCCGTTCTCAAGTTTTGGCGTGATCAGAAAAATAGGGATTCATGTTTAGATATATAGATTAATGAAAATTTATATCACAAATAGATACTTCTATATTGTTACACAAAAAGTTACATCTTTAAGCCCACTTAGTAGCTTTTAAGAGGCTCATTTTGCTCTCAAAGTTTAGGCTTTTGGCTGTAAACAAATAATTCTGTTTACGACTGAAGATTGATATCAAAGTGTCTTCCTTATTAAAAACTTTCGATTGCCTTCCTTTAGATTAGGGTACCGAAAAGGACAAATGCGTTTGATACTTATTTATTTGTTCTTAGTAAATACTTAGTGATTACTTTGAACGATTTGGAGAGCTGTTGTTCAATCGGATATTATTGCCGTGTTAATTCTCCCGTAGATAGCTGCGAAGTAACGGTGCGACGCGATTCTGGCAGAACAGTTTCCATAGAAATTGATCTAATAGAGTCACGTCGCGCTGTCGCGGTGCGCCTCTCTGCCGAAGCCTTTATCTACATTGATGACGGATGTATTATATACATTTTAAACATCATCATTCGTTTGCCTTCATGCTAATTTATTTGTGGTCAGCGCAGTATGAACTCTTCTCTATTAGTCGTTATGTTGGTTCCTTACAAAATAGTTGAGCTGAATGTTGCTGATACAGTCAGTAAGGACTGATCATGTCTTAGCTGCCACGGCTTATTTGAATTTTTGAATTGTTTTTATATTTATATTACGGACGCTTTTAATGTGCACGCCTTTCTACATTGTTCTTACATGTATAATTTCAACATGAATGTTATAACCAATATTTTGTAACAATTTATGTTGATTTAAAAAAGTGTCCGTAGAGTTTCTTGCCCGTCCTTCTCCATAGGAAAGGCTTCATCTTTTGACTGACCGACTCCTTGATAATTCAAAAGTGCCTGTATCGTTTATTGGAAACTAGCTGCGCCCCGCGGTTTCACACGCATAAGTATCTATCCCGTGAGACTGTCGGGATAAAAAGTATCCTATATCCGGTTCCAAGTCACCTTCGTTGTCACTAGTACCATTAACAGTTCCATGATGGAACTACTGACTGTGGTCTACCCGTGTGCCAAATTTAATTTAAATCCGTTCAGCCGTTTTAGCGTGAAAGCATAACAAACAAACACACTTTCGCATGTATAATATTAAGTAACGATTAGGATAAATGCTTTAACATTGAGTTTGAGTTCACCTAAAAAGTCAAACCCTTTCTAGTCCACACAGTCCATCCATCATTTCTTTGGTCTTCTCCCTTCCAACCATCCACATTTATGCTTAAAACTTTCACCACGACACATAAAATAAGTAAACGTTAACGAATTATGAAATCTTTTCAATTCATTTCTTTATAATCTACTAGCTGCCCGCCCCGGCTTCGCTCGAGTAGCACTAAGTACGTATCTACGGCGCACCTACCTGCCTACCCTACCTACCCTACCGACCCTACCGACCCTACCGACCCTACCGACCCTACCTACCCTACCTACCCTACCTACCCTACCTACCCTACCTACCCTACCTACCCTACCTACCCTACCTACCCTACCTACCCTACCTACCCTACCTACCCTACCGACCCTACCGACCCTACCGACCCTACCTACCCTACCTACCCTACCTACCCTACCTACCCTACCTACCCTACCTACCCTACTAAAAAGTATCCTATGTCCGTCTCCTGGTTCTAAGCTACCTCCCCACCAATTTTCAGCCAAATCGGTTCAGCCGTTCTTGAGTTATAAGTGGTGTAACTAACACGACTTTCTTTTATATATATAGATAATTAGATCATGATGTTTCATAATTACAAAAGTAAGATTTTCAGTTTCCTTAAACTGTTAATTATAATTGTGGGCCTAAATGAACGGTGTGGATATAACAGCTAGTATGAAAAGGGTGTGAAAATGAGATGTGGTCGTAAGGGCTACTACCTTCACCGTTTAAGTACAGGTACAATACAACCTTCTTATGTTGCATTGATTTTTATAAAGGTTTTATATACATGTGACCTGAATTCCTTTAAAAAGACTTCTCAGCCGACCACTTAGAGCGTTACAAGGATCTTTTGGCGCCTGATTGACATTGACAGAGGGGCGATGTTGGTAAACATTTGTGACTTCTGATTTTGGCCACGTGCCAAAAGTACCTTGTAGCGTTGCAAATAAAAAGTGCTTATCAACACTAACCACTTGGTTTCTCCAACCAGAGCCCTTGACGACGATCCTGGGTGGCCCGGAGCTGTTCATCAACACGGGGAGCACCATCAACTTGACGTGCGTGGTGCAGCACTCCCCGGAACCTCCACCAGCTATAAGATGGACTCATAATGATGAGGTAAGTGATATCTACTAATTTCTTCTGGGTTTATGTGATGGGGTGGCAAACAAGTGGGTTCACGTTCACGTAATTGTAAGTGGTTACCAGAAAACAGATTTTGGTTTTGGTCCGGTGGAATCCAGAGTGATTTTTTTGTAGAAGTAACAGTACTTCTAAAGAAAAATCACTCTGGATTGGAACCGTAATCAACTTTTCACATAAAGAGTAGGTTCAAAATACAAATCCATGAACACACTTTGAGCACTGTGCAGTGGCCATTTCTAACAACTAAGCAGTCCATTTTCTGTGACTAATTCAAGTGATGGCTCGTGTGATGAATAACAGCTTCAATGTGCAAACTCAAAGCCTATTTGAATGCGTTTGATATTATCCAGTGCATTGGCAATATTTTATCATTTCCTACTATGGTGAAATGCACTTCCAATATTATCTTATTAGCCATAAGTTTATGGAGCCCACATTAATTTAGTTATCAATCACCATAACTAGCTAACCAGTATCAGTCACCAAAGGTCGCCGTCTTAAAACAAAACCAAATGCCAAAGGGATTCATATGACGCGATCACTTTGTCGTCACCAACAATACCCCAAAATTAACCATTCAATGAGAACCACAAGAATTTATTTAGAGCTGGTACTACCCATCCTACCCAATTGTTCTTGACAAACAGTTGTTGCAACTGAACAATTTACATCTCTCCTCAATTTGCATAAATTCACCTCGGAACGCTATCAAATGATTGAATCTAGTAGTTTCGCTCTTGCAAATAAATTTGTTGATATCGAAACTTTGTCGACGCGGAGGTGTGCAAGCTGCCTTTGACAGATGTTCATTTAGCTTCGTATGTGGCTCCGTAATGTGGAATAGAAGCGAGTTAGCGTGAAGTAGGTGTTGGTAATCTAATAGTAGCTGCAGCCATTAACTTTGTACGTTTAACTGTTAATGAGATGCATAATTTCTGCCAATTCATACTGCATTAAGCTTTGTGCAGACTAGCGCGATGCGACACCGGTTATTGTTATACCGTCAAGTTTTCTTAGAAATTGTATTGTTCGAGTCGCGTCGCGCTGTTCTAAACGAGCATTTATGTTGAGTATTAAATAACGAAATCAGAAATGGTAGGGTAATTACATTAGGTATCAGAAGGCTTTGCGACAAATTAATATAAGTACCTAATATTATCGCAGTTCTGGTCATTATTTTAACACCTTGAGTGATGATGCTGTTGGTCTTCCCGCAAGACCCTAACTAGTGTAATAGGTTATGCCACTGAGTGAGTAGGGATCTGAGAGTATGTGATTTATACAGAGTTTATTATGAATAATTAAATTTATCTCAGTGGTGATTGCAAATGTTCATCAAGAACCTGATAATTTTTTGACCAGAGTTGCTGAAATGTTCTGTGGTAATATTCTTAGTTCTAATTCAAGTGTATGAAGGGTACAGCAAAACATGGAAACTAAAACAGGATTTTGTGTAATCCACATTTTAATGTTTCAAAGTTTATAACTTTTGCACCTGTACAGGGTTTTGAAATATTGAAGTTATGAAGGACTGTGATTGTTTTTACGATTTTTACTTATGCTACATAAAAATACGCGCGAAAACCTTAGTGTTGCCATACTTAACTTATACTTGAATTGTTTGTGACATTCCGTGTTTTGCCCCTGTACCCTTTTTAAGGCACATTCAAGAGTATCATTTATCATCATCGTTCTAACCAAAAGACGTCAACTGCAAAATATAGGCCTCTTCCTAGTTAATTATCAGCCTATAATGTTCCCACTGCTGGGACACTGGCCTCCTCTCGTCGAGAGGAAGTGGGTTATAAGCTACCACGCGGGCCCAGTGCGGGTTTGTAGATGTCACATGTCTTTGAATTTTTGGTTGTAGCTAGGATATGCCGCTCTCCTCACGATGTTGTCCGTCACAGTTTTGAAAGCAGTGAAATTATTTACACAAGGTAAATGTCCTGCTTGGGATCAAACCCACGATCTACAACTCGTAAGTCGGGGCCATTAGTTACTACCGGACAATCACCGCTCTCCAAATAAATGCGTGGATATAATTAAAATCAATAAAAAGTTGCATAAATAGCTATATATCTAAAAACGTCCGCCCTTCTTCCAAGCCCAGCCGTTCGACCCTTAGCAAGAGAATAATTATTACATTTATCAAGCTGTCTACGAACGCGACTACGTGACATTGAGACCTTAAAACTCCGCCATTTTGGAAGTCCCCCTCGCAAGGACCAAACGTCAGCGAAATTATCTCTTCTGTCAACGGCCTGGCAAGATATATAACGATGTTGTACAGAAGGCCGGATGTCAGTGGTAACCAAACCAGCATAAGCTGGCCTCTTATTCTATGGAAACTCCGTACTACGCTAGGCCTGGTCAAGGTCAAAGTGTTATCACCATCGTGCGGTCTACTGTACCTAAAAAAACGGGCGTAAACAGTGAAGATTTTGTGATTTTGTGAGAAAGCTGGAGTGCATTTTATGTAAAACTTAAAAGTAATATTAAAACTTGGTAAGCGTGCCATAAGTACTTAAGATAAGATTCAGACAGAAGCTATGGCTAGGAAAGATTTTCTAGCTAGGAAAAGATAGTTAGATTTGGACTTGGACTAGAGTTGAACAGGGCAAGATTTTGTGGTATCTTCGGGCAGTTTAACCCCTTCGGGAATTAAATCTAACACCAATTAGACTAAATACATTCTTAATTATTCCTCGATTGATATTTTTTATTTTTATTATATGATTTCCTTTTTGTTTGAGAAATTTTTCAGTTTTCTGTCACCAAAATATTTAAACTTGAATCATGTTAACTTTTATACAGCCTAATGGAATAACAAATCACAATGGCATCAATATTTTCTTTATTCATTCGTCAACTTTCAGTCCGCATTACATTAGCGAAAGCCAAATAACATGTAAACTTCAAAATGCCACTTACAAGGACATATATCTCTTACTTTTTAAGTCAAATGTTTCATGTCGCAGTGTTTGTCGAGACGCCAGTATAACAAATGTAGCGACGTCCACCAAATTGAGGGATCCTCGCCTCACTGGCGCCTTGTTTCAACTTTACTCGCTTTATTTGACGAGGGCCTTTCAGCTTTCAGTGGAAATTCTAACTGTTTTGAAACGATTTATGTTGGTTAAACGATGGAACCTCCTATTGCACTATGACACTAATGTAATCTTTGCAGTTCAAATTCTGGTTTGGAAGAATATTTCAAAGTCGAATTTCTTCTATCGTATCAATGACACGTACCTACTTACTCTCATATTTTATCAGATCAGTGAGCCAATATAATGACGCTTTCGTCAGACATTATCAGGAGCGGTTTTCAGGTTACCCAAGACAAGATGGGCTATAATTCTCCTCAGAGCCGAATTCTAACCACGGGTCTTGGATGCCTTAGCACACATCTGGTTAACCGTTTATAAATGAAAGAGATCAAAGCACGTTCCTATCATAGCAAACAATCGCTTTTTACATTTTAAAAACTTCGACGTTTCGTGATCCTTTATATTTTATATCACTATCTTTCAAGAAAAGCTATTCCATAAAGTTGAAGATAATTACCCGACTACGGCGGAGGGTTTTGATTTTGATCAGTATGTGTATGTACGTATGTTCATCTGTTCCCTGATAACTTCTAAGCTGCTCATCATAATGTGACAAATGAGGTATCGTTGGAAGTCTCTTGATTGTCCGCTGGTTATAAATATATTATAACTCCAAAATAATTTAAATAAAAATAAATGTATACTAAAACACAACTTCGACAAAAAAGCCAACAAAACGGGTTTAAACGAGACATTACAGACAGACAAATTAAAAACCCGGAGTTTGTCGTAGTTGCATTAATTAAACATAATATTTATCCTAATTAGGAGTTTCCTAGTTTGACATCAGTATAATTTTGTGTGCAAAACTGAATCTAAAGCTCTCCATTTAATAAAACGTAGTGAATCCTTCATCGGATAACCTACTGATTAGTATTCAGCTGGGGCGCGGTACAAATGTGCGTCGTGTTTGCGCGAAATTGAGCGATCGTACGCGAACGTTTTAACTTGATTTTGTTATTTTATGAACGACACACTTAAATTCAAGTTAAGCTGAAGCACTGAACCTTAAATGTTCTAAAGCGTACTTAAGTATCAACCTGTTACTGTTCTAGTATAGGGCAAAATGTTATTGAAAATCCTATTTAGTTATTTATTTAGTCATAAAAACAATGCCTTCAGTGATATTATAAAATATTAATAGGTATTAAAAGAGAAGGTTCTTGCCTGTTCTACTCCAATGAAGTCTACGCTTTGAAACGAGCAACTAGCTTCAACTTTCCGATTATCAGAATGTCTCTTTGACTATTCAAACGTTCTTAGAAATGTTAATTAATATTATACATTGAATTTGTTTAACCTCTACACGTACACACGTACAGAAAAGGAACGGGCATTAATCAGCACGACCGCGTGTTGGTGATTTCAAGCTAGCTTTTTAATCACTAGAGATTTCGGGGTTATAACCTGTTCTGTATAAAATTACTTTTTCAATGTCATCAAAATTCAATCTAGAGCCACATTGTTAGCTAACCTGGGACTTAATGGACTGAAATTAATAATCTGACTCCAACATGTAGTGAGAAATCGTTCCTTCGTGCATGAGAATAATGCCTTTACCCTTTATTACTGTCTAAGCTAGACTTAGGTACGTTTTTAGGGTTCCGTACCTCAAAAGGATAAACCGGCCAAGTGCCTGTCTGACCAAGCACAATGAAAGGTTGCGTAGTTGGGATGAATTTATCACAAGAACAAAGTTAACATTGTAGTTAAAAAAACATGTTCCCCCATACATTACAACTGCAAATGTAAGTTTGTACGCACAATATTGAGTGGTTTACCATGTTATTTTAAGACCATAGACTTCGTATAGGTTTTCCTGTAATCGATAAGCATAGACTCAGCATACACTCAGTATTAAAAAAAATATTAGGCTCAGTAGTGTCGGAGATAATGTTCATTTACGCTACTGACATAATTATATTCCCCTCACTTCCATACCGCTGACATTTTTTTTGAGAAGAAGATAATGCCAAATATCACCCCATAAGGTTTTAGAGCGGTATTAAATTACTTTTTTTTTAATTTTGTTTTACAACTTTGACTTTCTGTAACTTTAGATTCCCCTTTGGGTGCGGCGACTGACTCTCATTTTGACGATTATTAAATAATAAGCAACTAATAGCAATGCAATTTATTCGGAATAATATTTACCGCAAAAATCGAGCAGTACCTCTATTCCTCCACTTCTAATATAAGTACGTGCTCAATAATGTATAAATAGAATCTATCTTCTTCTATCTCTGCCTTATTACGATGTCAATGATACAGTCTATAGTATTCAATATGGGGCTCTTTGAACTAAATTAAGTGACACAGACTCCACGGCGCCTCTATATAAACAAGTTGATTTGAATTCTTGCCAGTTTGCTCCGAAAGGATTGCCAAGATATGAGGCGTCATTTGTTTCTGTAGGATGTGTTTTTAAGTATGTTGGTATTTTATCGAGATTATTTTTATGACTATGTTTTTTGTTGCCGGCCATTATATTCATGAGTAAGAGTAAATGAAGGTTCTAGGGTTAAATGGAGTCTATTAAACATTTACAGGCTGCTGGACATAGGCCTCCCCCAAGCACTGCCACTACAATCGGTTCTGTGCTTCCCACATCCAGCGGATTCTTGTAGGTCATAGAAAAATATCAATTCACTAAATATTTTGAAACAAACAGGTTTTAAAGAAGCAAAGATAGGCAAATCCTGCGCGAGATGTGCGTGTGTGGACGATGAAGGAAAACATCGTGAGGAAACCGCCATGTCCTGGAACCAAAAAATCAAAGACATCCGCCAACCCGCAATTAACCCGCGTGGTTGATTATGGCCCACTCCGTTTCACAGAGAAGAGGCCTGTATCCCAGCAGTGGGGACACTATAGGCTGATTGTGAACGATACTTTAATATTTACGTCCGGCCCATCCTGGATATTCAGCTTGAATATTTAAAATGACGCTTATACATCATCGTAGCTTATTTCCAAGCTAATCCTCAGCCCATAAAAAAAGTCGAGAGGAGGAACAGCCGGTTGGTATGAAGTTTCTTTCACGGTATATTATGTATTAAATAATTAAAAACACAGTGAAATACCGTTTGAGAGTAAATCATTTTTTTTTTTTGACACTTCGTTCTTTAGACCTTAAAATGGACTTTGTTTTCGAAGTTTCGTTTAGATCGCATAGACTATATTACCCACTCGCAGACGTGTATTTAATTCACACTTTTTGTAAAAGTCGCATGGATCATAACGCCTTTTACTTAGGTACGTGACGATTCCTACCAGTCACCTCCTACCGCAAACTACGTTAAAAAACTGCGTTCCAAAAATATAAACTATGTTTAAGCAGAAAATTATGAAGTCGTAAATATCAAGCTGTAGCCTGGCAGTCGTTAAAAAATCTACCTACAATATAAATTTATGGACCATTGCAATTTAGTTCAGACTAATTTATTGCTCTTACTTGAAACTAGGAAAGTGCATTTTTTATCGACTTTTAAGTAAGTGCAGGAATTTTCTGTAATAAACTTATATTGTGTAGGTATTTAAGTAATAGTGCTACGTTTCTGTTGTTAATAGCTCAAGTTGTTCAATAAAAAGTTACTGGTTGTTAGGAGAGTTTTTATATTGTGTACATATTTATCATTTTTATCAAGCCTGAATATTGAAAATGACGAAAGAAGTTGTTACTGGCTTCTACAGCTGGTTAATAGGCAAAAAATTGGCATGCTCGGGTCAAAAATACCAAGGAGGTCAGGCAATTAGTTGCCAATCTAACAAACAGTATGAAATGTCAAAAAAATAAAGGCTTTTGTCTCAAAACATTTATTTACACAAATCACACATTTTCAACACTGATTCACTAAGTTCTTACGCTTTCACGTTAGAACGGCTGAACGGATTTGGATGAAATTTGGCACATGGTTAGACCGTGGCATTGGTTAGGTCAAAGGATACCTTTTATCTCGGTAGTACATTCCCGTGGGATAATGTTTGACCTCTACGCGGGCGAAGCCGCGGGCAAAAGCTAACTATAATATAGTACTGTATACAGAAGTATGAAAGAATGTATAGGTACTAAACAATATTGTACATTTTTAGAGCTTTGTAATGTTAAAAGCGTGAGTGACAAAAAAGTTACATCCGATAAATCAAAATTGGAGCACAGTCGGGACTCCTTTTACAACTTCAGAAAGGCCACGGATTCCTAGAACATCGTTGGACCCTGCACCGAATACAATTCGTTCCTTATATTGGAGCTCATTTAAAGAAAGTGCACTGCGTTTGACATCTACTGCAACAATTGGACTTTTAGAAAATATCAAGTAACTAGGTACCATTGTGTTGTTACTTCGTTATTTTTAACACTAATGTAGCTTTTGTACGAATGTTGTTCAGTTAAAAGTTTTAGTTTTGGCTGATAGTGTATAGTGTAGTCACGTCACATCTTTTTAAAGCTGATGTAGCATCCTATATCTTGGCGCCGCTTGATCGCCAGATAGTTTTGGTGTTCCTTCGATGTCACATATTACTGCTGCCTCTTGTATTGCCTTCCACAAATGATCACATATACCTATTTGCCGTCACCTTGACGACAGATTTGAATGAATGAATGAATCATGAAATCAGATATTATTGCCGAGCTGTCCATAGTAATATATTTATGCTCGTGATTGTACCTATTGTAGAAATATTTTCGTATTTATTTTTTTCTAACCGGCGCGCGGCGTGGATGCAACAAAATATAGGTTGCATATTAAAATGTGTTCTAATGTTGAACAACCATATCTGAGCTATTTTAGTTATTAAAAACATGGCCAGTATAAAGTTGACTGAAATCATTGCATAGTCTGACTTTGGATGGCTTACTATTTGCTTTTAAATGGCGATGGTAATAAGGTGTTTTGGAAAGCAGTGGTGGCCCTGTGGTAACTTACGAGTCGTAGTAGGTCGTGGGTTCGAACCTAGACAGGCGTTTAACTTTGTGTAAATTATTTCATCACCACTGCTCTTAAAACGGTGACGGAAAACATCGCGACGAAACCGGCATGTCCTAGAACCGAAAATTTCGAAAACATGTGACATCTACCAACCCGCACTGGGCCCGCGTGGTAGATTAGGGCACAATGTAATTTGACACACAATGTATTTTGTTATGTAATTTTGACGTTTGAAAAGTGCTGATTCTCAGCCTAGTTTGAATAAATGATATTTGAATTTGAATTTATTTTTCTTCGAAACCAATAATTCTGTAGTTCATCCTAAAAATTATATTTGCAACTAGCTTCTACCTGCGCCTTCATTTGCTTGAAATTTCTTGTTTTAACGTAATATCCTATGATACTTGGAAATAGTGTAGCTTTGAATGAGTGAACCAATTTTTGTAATCGGTCCAGTACATTTTTTCTTTTTTTTTCCACCACGGGGAAGCTCTTGGCCAGCATCTCACCTGATGACAGATGAACTGGCTATCTAACCTCTCACTGCCGAAACAATAATGCTGTTAACATTGTTTTTATGGCGACAGACTTAGATAAGATGGTGGTAACTAGCCAGGCGGACTTAGAGCTATCAATAAAATCAATCCCTAGGATCTGGTGGAATGGCAGCTCACTCACAGCTGACAGTTCGCGCGGTGCGTCTTTTAAGGAATAGATCGACTAATTTCCTAACATTTTACAAATGACCTAGTTAGACGGCCATTATTCATAAATTATATTCATTGAACATTTACTTAGCAAAATATTATCTCTATTTCTTCCACAAATCATTCGTTAATTGATCAAATTAATTTCCGAGTCACAATCACTGCTCGTTCACGCCTCTTTAATTTCTGGAGAGTAGCCAAATGAACAAGTTAGTCGAAATCTTATTAGACCGATTAATATAGACAGTTTTACGATTAGTTTCTGAGTATTAAGACACTGAGTTTGAATCTGAATGGGTTGGTGAAAAGCAGACTATCATTTTCCGTTTCACAAACGGATTACTTCACACTTAAAAAATAAAAATTCATTTTACTTTTTAATAACTGGCTACGGTTTTCCATTTCATAGTAACCTCTTATTGTTGAGTTTTCAGAATAGGTCTTTAATACGTTTCAAAATAGCGTGTCTGGGTGTCCTCGGTACGTATATTACGGGTCGCTACAGAGTTTTTCTGTTATTTTAAACAAAAGTATGTATTGTACGCTTTTATAATTTCTAAAGCGACGACATTATCGTTGACGTACACGTACTTACGAAAATAAATGGAAGTACGTGCACGATATGACGCTATCGTGGACGGATATTTAAAAGCGTCCTCATATATTAAAAGCGTCCTCCCTGTGTTATCGTGATGCCGAGGACGTCCACGATAATATCGCCACGTTAGAAATGAAAAAATAATGCCATTGAGTCTGAAAAGAGAGAATTAAATGAATGATGTCGTAGCATCTTCAACGCCTTAAGGCTCATGCAGACCAGCGCGACGCGACGGCGCGACGCGACTCGAACAATCCAATTTCTAAGAAAACTTCACGGTATAACAATAGCCAGTGTCGCGTCGCGCTGTCGCGTCGCGCTTGTCTGCACGAAGCTTCACACTCAAGGCTACTATACAGTGCCGGCGGCATGGACCGCCGCGTATAGGAAGTGTGTATAGGAACTGTGTATAGGAAGTGTGTGTGGACTGTGTATAGGAAGCCTTAAAAGGATATAAAAGCTAAAAATTGCATCTTCTTGAACACGCTCAGCGTGCCTGTGGAACCCTTATAAGTTACGCAAGATGATCACAGATTCAAAGGGAAAGCAAGATATAATATGTATGTTGTTAGTTAGACAAACAGAAAATATTTATTAAACCTCTGCAAATGTGTTTAAATACTTTACAAATTATCCGTTTAAGAAGAGTATCTTTAAATGTAGAACAAGTTTAGTATTTAGTCCTTTTGTGTATATGATTTTTTGGGTCCAAAGATATTTAATTTACCGATTTCCGATGTATTAATTTGTCTATTATTTTCAAAGCCCACGAAACAATTTAAATGTACGTGCCTCATGACACGGACAGATGGAGTAAGATCAAAAAATATCTCGGCCATGGAAAATTACTACACTTTTATCGATATAGTGATGAAATGAAAAACAAGTAGAACGCAAAAATTCCTCGAAAAAGTTTACTAGTAAAATGATGAGAATTTTAAGCATTACATTTTCCACGGCAGCCCTTTTAGTTTTTTTTTCATTTCAACCCCCGTGAACTGGGAACTCAGTTTTCACTTTTTAATGTTCACGTTAGACTTTCTAAAATTGTTTCACCGACTTTTAGACACGTTTGATGTGTGATAAAAGTTTAAAATTGTAACAAGATGGTTGCATTTGAATATCCTGATATTCAGCAGTAGGTATTGTAGATTGTATATTCCTTTATTCACAAATCTCGCCCGGACCCGGAACAAGTAAAGTTATGTGGGTTAAGCTAATATTATTTGTATCGTGCAGGAATTGGACCCACATTTCGGAGAACAGAAGCAAATTCTAATGTTTACTTGTGAAACTACCTAAGAAGTTGTAATAACTCACTGGCCTGAACAACATAATTTAAAATAACTTTCATAACCCATATTTCTATTTATTATTGTTTACGGCTTAACACACTTGCTCTATTGAACTATCACGTAGCCAACATGTGATTACTTCAAGTCATTACACACATGAGATACCTGTTACAGCTAGTTAGTTCAACCAGGTTTCAGACTGGCTAAAGTGGACTCATCTTTCATGGGGTACTGTTGGATGGTGCTGATCCATGCGTCATGTTCGTGAACGGGCGCCGTCAGTTGGGACTGGTCAACTCTTAGCGGCCAAGGCTGATTTAAATTTTTGAATTGTTCTTTGTTTTATCTTTGTATTACGGACGCTTTTAACGTGCACGTCTTTCTACATTGTTCTCACATGTATAATTTCAACATGAATGATGTAACCAATACTTTGTAACAATTTATTTTATGTTTGTTGCGATGTATCGGGTATTGCACATTTTATCCATATTTATGAAAACCAACGTTGATCACTTCGTTTCCTGCTTGTTTGGTTGGCCTTCATGAAATTAAATTCTGTTTAATAAAAACCGGATGAAGGGTTCCGTAGTTGGGATGAATTTATCCCAAGAATAAACTTAAGTTGTAGTTGAAAAACTACATTCCAACCCCAAATTAAAGTTTGTACGCACAATACTAAGAGATTTAATATGTTATATTAAGACCATAGACTTCTTATAGGTTTTCCTGTAATCTATGAGTAACGAACCTTTCTATGCATTTTTTTTTTTTAATTTTGGGCTCATTAATTTTGGTCTCATCTTTTTTTTTTATTTGAGACTGTGCAGTGTGATTTAAGACATATGTTATGTCACACGGTACAGTTAGAAAGATTTTGTTTCTCTTATTTGCCCCCCAGGTGATCTCCATATTCAAAATTCATTTATTTACGTTACACGTCCGTGTTTGGGTCTCAGAAATACATATGTTAACCAAGAATACATATTTGAAAATATGTGAGTAAATTGGCTGTGACAGACAGACAGACACACGAGTGATCCTATAAGGGTTCCGTTTCTCCTTTTGAGGTACGGAACCCTAAAAATCCTAATTCAAATTCAAATTCAAAAATTCAAATTTATTTATATGCAAAACCACGTGTAGATAATTTACATTGTATGCTCATTATAGTTGTTAAGATATATCTTTGCCTCAATATGTTTGACCATGGCTGGTGTACAAATTAGGTCGAAAGACCATAAGATTTCCATAAGTTTTTTTTTTTTTTTTACCCTATATGCATTAATTCACTGTCAGACAACGCACTGCCTAAACAGCTGGGTCTAGAAGCGTAAAAATTTGCACTAGACTTCCATACACGAAAGAGAGCTAAGGATGGAATTAATCCCATAAATAGGGGATATAATTTCATCATTTTTCTCAGCGGAAAAGCCCACCGGGAACACGGCTTGTTAAAAATAACCATTATTGTTGTTCCTACAAAAATTAGTCCATTACCTTCAAATTTTAATTTATTTTCGTTCACAGGAGATCAACTACGACTCTCCCCGCGGTGGTGTGTCAGTCATTACAGAGAAGGGGGAGACCACCACGTCACACCTGCTGGTACAGAGGGCCAAAGCCCCTGACTCCGGCAGGTACACCTGTGCCCCAGCTAATGCTAACCCGAGATCTGTACTCGTCCATGTTTTGAGCGGTAAGTTGAGTTTTATTATATTATCCCTAGTATAGTATAGTGCACTGTGTGTGTGCAAGCACAAGTGCATTCTCTTGTTTCTTTACTCTCACAGTCAAATAGGACGAAGACCACTTCATATACACAAATAGCGCTTTTTTAGATGTCCGTCAAAGTGATTACGTACACTAAGTTAAGTACGTCTAGGTACTAACATTTTAAGAGATAGTAAAACAACTCTTAAGAGCGGATCATCTCACTCATAAGAACAATAGTAATGGCATTCAATTTAACAGTTCAGCAACTTTGTTGTCTATCCTAGTTGTCGAAAAGAAAACGATACAATTTATCAACATTTTCTTAGATCTTTAACGTCATGACTGGCCACGGGAATCAATTTATATTACAAACGATTGGCTTTTCAAAGACTCTATCAACTTAGACATTTGCAGAATCAAAATATTTATCAATCTCGTCTTTCCCAGGTGAACACCCAGCTGCCATGCAGCATGGTGGTCAGCTCCGTCTCCAGTATCCACTGTCAGCAGCGCTGCTCAGCGTCATCGTGACCCTCATGGGCTGCTAGTATCAATAGCTTCACCGATTTGTATTATATACTTTGACTAAGCGTGATGGTAGCATCTGCACCATCTTTACTAAGGTTTTGGTGAGTAAATGGAGTATCTACGACCAACCCCATTTATGGTCTTCTCTGACGCATGATGATATCCTTTACGAAATCATCCGTGCCCATGTTACTTCTCAGCAACTTGAATGGGGTTTGTTTCCAGTATAATCAGATCCAAATGAATTTTGAGCATCATCAGGCTTTCATAACCCAATAACCGATATTAAAAGGTTAGATCATCTTGTTATTGAATTTGTGATCAATGGCAGTTGAAGCTCTTTTGCGATGTGTTAAGCTCCATTTGCTCACTACTCCACGTACAGTACCTGGCCGTTTTATATACAACAATCAAGGTTTAGAAATAGTTTGGGTTTGACGAGCGTCATCTTTGTCGAGGAATACCTGTTGGTCTCTTTTTAAAGCTGGATGTGTCACATTAACGCCTGGGTACTGTGCTTTACCTTCTGAAAGTATGACTTGTAGGGTCCTTTGGTCATCTTCAAGTTCATTGGACGGTAGTACAACTTGAACATTGTGTATAATATACTTTAAAAGTATGATGGCTATTGTTATATAAATATTATTATATGTAATATCATTTATTGTAGGTAACAATCTTCTCATCTGTAAGTTCATGAGCTTAGATAAGTTCATCATCTAAAACTTAATAGGAAATTGTTAACTTGAAACTTGTCAGTTTTGTATGTTAAGTAACGGAAGTATGACTGGACTTGCTTTTCTTATCAATGAGACATTTCAATAACTTCCACATTTTGTGCTAAACCAAAAGAATATTAAGTTCTTATATTATGATCTCATCCAATTTGATGATTGCTACACAAAATAATACAATTACCGTATTCCACAAAACTAATCAACTATAAACTAGTAAGTAAATAATAGAATCTAACCGATAACTCGCTACGGTACATCAGAATGATTATTTTTTCATAGGCCCCCGAATTCTTTCAATAATCTCAATGTATTCTTGTCAGGTCCCCAAACGAGGCTGATTCATAAATAATCAATTGACGATGTTACCCCACGTTAAAAACGTCAAACGGGGGAATACATATAACATGAGATGTAATTTTCTTTTCGAGAACAGTTCGGTGACCTATGGATAATTGCGCAAACGATATCAGGGGTCGTGACTGAAGATTGATAGAAATGATGGATTAGGGTTGCATACTAAGACCATTATCTGCCTAAGATTTCCCAAATTAGTTGGGGTTAGCCTCCAGTCTAACCGGATTCAGATGAGTGCCAGTTACCGGTTTCGGTTGCTGGTTATATTTTTTGTCTGTCGGTTTTAAAAGCACCAGATTCTATTTCCAGTAAAGCTATTTCAAGTTTAAATTTTACCTTTTAGAAAATGGCTTTTGATCGAATGAATTCCATGATTTCCAAATTATAAAAATGTATTTTAACTGAAATCCCTGTAATTTCTTGTTGAGAAATAAATTTTGTTCTATATCTATAATAAACAATTTTGATTACAAAAGCTAACAAACCATACCTACAATTATCGCTTCATCTTGTTACATTTCCGCTGAACGCTAACACAAAAACTTGTCCTTACAAAGTCAATAGGTATTACGGTTCTGAAATTGGGATTCCTCTAAGTGCGTGATTCAGTTGCAAATGACGTAACCAGTGACGTGGCGTTGGGTGCGTTCTAACATTTTCCTATTCTTCTTCTTCATTTCGAGTGGTTACTGACTAACCTGGTGTCAGAGTTAGCTTCACGTAGCGTCGAGAAATATAATAATAATAATACAATATTTTCCTAATAAAACAATGGCGGTTAAATCAGGTAAATACATTTAGTTTCCGTATTAATTATCAAAAATGAGGTGTTTTCTGAAGTGGCAAATAAAGGGCTGGACAGGTAATTTGGCCAGGTTTATCATGCTGTCACAAATAATGAGAATTATGAAGCGAGGCATAATTAATATTATGTGTCACAAAATTACGTCCAATATTGAATTAAGCGTTTCCTTGTATACGATTTCAACGAACCCTACGTAATTGTTTAATAAAATAACTCTGATAATTTCGTACTTTACTTAAAAATAATTATTATTATTATAATTCAACGAATTTCTGGCTTGTTAAATTAAACTTCGTTCAAAGAGAAAACGCCGAAGACGAAATTAATAATACAATTTTTCCGATTGCCAAATATAGATCCGATAATCGAATCGACAAGATGTCAGAAACTATTGAAAGTTCACGAGTTCATAAATATTATATTCCGTAGGATATTTTCGTCCAAGGCCGTAATTGCTATAGTATTATGGTACGAAAAACATGGAAGTAATACGCCAAAATAATACTTTAATTCAAAAACACTACGGTCTTGGTTGACATTAAACTATTATTATTTTGTAACATAACCTAAGTAGTTAGTAGAATGGCATCAAAACAAAACTTTTTTGTATTTTCACTAGGTATCCCAACTTTGTAAGACTCTATAATAACATTTTGTTAGCTTCTTTCTTATAAGTTAAACTGGCCGTTTAAAGTTTTATCATATCAAAGTTTTATTACTTTCCCTTACGGCCCGAGCAACAAACATGTTTGTCGAATAACTACTATTTTATATTATTTCTACGCTTTCTACGCAAAGGGTTAATTTGAACATCATTAGACTGTTGCTCAAATTGACCCTGTGGACGTACTTTTAACGCCCATAGCTTTGGCTTTTGTTCCATACTTCTCTATTAGTCGTTATCTCAGTAGTTCCAGCCATAGGTATCATCTTCCACACAGTCCATCCATTGTTTCTTTGGTCTACATCGGACCACTAAAATCGATTCCGTAAAAATGGCATTCAAACCACTTACCGAATCTCAGATAATTAACACTAGGTTGATGAATAAAAAGTCTGCCGCCTCTATCGTTCATCCAATAAGCGTTAAAAAGAGAAAATGAGAGCGCAATTCAACTTGAAAATTGTCTTATAGAAATAATTTATTCAAGAGTTTCACTTGAAGACACGTTGTTCCGAGACAAGTCACTTCAAAGCGTACATCTTAATTTATCACTGAAGGGTGAAACAGCCTTGTAATAAATTATTTGTTAAACAACCCTTGACGTGTACCAAGTACTAATAGATTGTCCATGTTAATTAATTCTAAGTTGGCTTTTGACTCTCTGTGCTAAACTTGGATTCGATGAATTACATGCTGTGTGTATTTTAGCTGGGCACTTATGCTACAACTGAACATAGACTCGGTAAGGTAATTAGTTGGGTAACAAACCTAACTCAGTTTTGGATATATGAAGGTCATAGTTCGAATTGACCTACAGGTGTCCCTCAAGCAGATTACGTCGGTCCTAAAATTTTGGGCTAAAATTAAAACCGTCTTTTGACCTTCTTGTGCAAAGTTATCTACGGATTGAACTAGTGTGAAATTGCTCGATGAATTCACATGAATTTTGGATAATTCCTTGCCAAGAGATGACACATCTACTGGTTTTCTGAAAATAACCCAATAACTAGGAGAAAAAGATTGCTTGTATTATAATTTTGCAATAATTGGTATGCGTTTTCAAACGCGATGTACATAAAACTGTTATAACATCAAAGTCATGTAAGTCCATATGAATGTAGTTATTGTTAAAAGAATTTTGTTGCATTATTAATTGATATATAATAAGTACATACATCATTCAAAATCTTTGACTTCGTCGAATCGCTAGACTGTACCGATGTCTTGAATTCATAATTCGATATCGTATCGAATTATGAATTCATGCCGAATGAGATTTTGAAGGATGATATTCAAAAATAATACAACAAACTTTATATAAAAATTCCATTTGTAAATAAGTATTGATAAAGTAGCTATACAAAACCAATTCGTTTCGTTGTGTTTATTTCAAGCATTTAATATAACGACTAGTTTAGTACATAAGATAAAATTTGATGAAAATATGGATACTTATAAATAAATTAATACTTTTAAAAGGTATGAAATATTAGTAATAAAATTAATATAACGATTTAGCTTAATTCTAATAAGTCATTCAAATCGATGGCTTAGATTGTAAGGCTAATTTAAGTTTTATGAATATTGATTTTTTTATAGTCTATCGATGTAATACGGTTGTGTAAATACAGTATGATATAAGAAGTTATTTAAGAAAATAAATCTATTGATCGTCGGATTTGTCTTGTTTTATTTACTACTCAATACAGAAAAAAATGGCGAAACCTTTGGAATTGCATCCCCACTTGTAACAAACACACCAGTCAAAGAAGTCAAATCAACAAATATTGTAAAACCTCGCTGTTGGTTATCGAAGTATGTAAGTTGATAGTGGGAACGTTATTTTAGATCACACAATATGAGAATCGCAACCTACGTAGCTATCACGTTGAAACTTTACAAACAATGCATGCCTCAGGTATGCACGCGAGCCGCGTGGGTGAAATATCATGCCGTGCTACTAGACTCTGTCTATACTGCCCGATAACACAGAAAATAAATGCACAAGTAATTACTATTTTTAAATGCGAGAATATATCTTGAGAAAATCGAAGAATACATGGAATTATGAAGCTTGAAATGATCAGAAAATTTTAAAAGTTGAAATCATGCGTGGAAAATAACTCATTATCTCTTGGTTAGTATCCTATGGTTTTTATTGAATGAATAATTAATATCAACCTACATTGAAAACTTAGACTGAACAACACAGCTTACTCTTCATTAGCTTACAATAGCTATAACAGGTCGTAATTCTTACATCAAGAGCCCATGACCAAGATTAGCCTCATGATTTAGAGCTTTTCGAGTTCGTGCACAGTGCAGGGTAAGGGTAGAGTAGAGTAGAGTAGAGAATGATGATGATTAAGTCTATTACGAAGAAAATGTATAACTCATTTAAATACCTATCTATCTTCTATCTACTGCACTGACAGACAACGCACAGCCAAAACCTTAGTCTGAAAACATGAAATTTTACACAGGTAACAAAATTATAATAATAAAATCCTTTTATAACAAAAGTGAATTTAGGATGGATTTTTGAAAATCTTCCCCTTAAGGTGATAAATAGAGGTGTTCAAATAGCACCAATAACTCCTCGAACAAATTAATTATCGGTCTCAAAAAGGCGTCCTTATCCGATCTAAGTTAAACCAGGTTGGTCTGAGTCTCATCCTACGACGTCCGTACCTCATTAGGCATACAAGGGAAACCACTCGAAGCTTTCCCGGTTAGGGTCTTCTAATTACATTATATCAGGATTAGCGACCGAGTTAAAGGATGCTTATGGTTGACTAAATTTTGGAACAGACTGTGTTAAGGTGAGGTTTTGATGTCGCGTTTTGTCGTGATAAGTTTAAATAAGTTTAATTGGGTTTGGATACGTTTGTCGATAGCTATTTAAGTAAGAAGTGTTTATAGAAAAAGGAGCAGAGTAAAATCATTTCTTTTATTTATATTTGTAGTGCATCAGCCTACAAAATGCAGTGTACCTACACGATTTTTTTTTTTAAATCCATCTAAACGTAAATTGCTACAATAATTTTAGCTACATTTTCCTCTTCTGTTCCAGTTTAGTTAACTCCACAGAGAAAACCCGGCTCACGCTCCGAACTACTCAAAAACATTTTAGAACCACATAGAAAACAAACAACACGCCGAATTTAACCCCTTCAAAGCCGCACGTTTCTAAAACAACGCACACACTACTAAAGAGACAGAAAAACGAAATTGACGACTGACTAAGCAACATTCAAACCACTCAGTTCTCGTTCAGTGTTGCTCCTCAATTTTCTCGAAATATATAAAAAGAGAGAGGATACTTTATTTATTCACTTTGAGAGCGTTCCCGCGGCACCCAATATCCGAAGAAACGGGAAAATGAGACTATTTACAGCCGTATTTCAAACTTGTGTTAGTTATGAATGAGTGAATCATATTTCAATGATTTGTGCTTTGGAATGAGGAATTGTGACAATTTAGAAACGGAGAATATTTTTAATTGAGAACTCGAAAAGGTTTTCATCTGCTGTCATATTGATGGGAACGTAATTTTAGAGCTTGTTATTTATATTTAATACAAATATTATCGTTGGACCTTTATCATTGACATTTTTCTATTTGTTAGTATGATACGATTGCCGCGGGAACAAATCTTGACAAAGTCGATTTGTCTAAGTGACCTTTAGATAGTTTCAACCTTACTAAAGTTTCATTTTACTGGGATTTTTAGTCTAAAACGATCAAGGATTTGCGACGTAAAAAAGAAGTAAAAAAGTGGGGTGGTTGGAAGTGTACAATTAATAGTGTACCATGCCAAGCAGCAGAAATAAAATAAGCATCTAGTCAATAAGAGCGAGAGCAGTGTTAGCCCAGTGGTAACGTTTACGAGTTGTAAGTCGTGAGTTCTCAGCAGGCGCGTTACTTTGCGTACCTAATTTATTTCATAACCACTGCTCTCAAACGCTGAAGGAAAACATTGTAAGGAAACCGGCATGTCCTAGAACCAAAAATTCGAAGACATGTTATGTGACCTCTACTAACCCGCACTGGGCCCGCGTGGTGGAGGGGAGGCCTGTGTCCCAGCAGTCGGAACATTTTATGCTAGTTAATAAAACAATTAAATTCATGCATGCTCTGACAGACAAACCTCAGCTAAATGGCAACTAAATAGCTCGGGTCTAGAAGCATGATATTTTGCATAAGAGTTCCGTAATTAGCGAAAGTGAGCACAGAGAAGGATTATTTGAAAATTACCACCCTGAATGGGATTAAATTTACATTTACAATTTACATTTTTCGATGGGCAATTTCATCGAAAAAAAAGTTTCTTCGTAAATAAAAGTAATGATTATAGTTTAAACATGTAATTACAGTCGTCTCCATGGAACCAGTCCTTAACACCCGTTCGTATAATTATCCGACCGACATTTTCTGATCGTAACTACAAGTTATTTGCATTTGCGTAACACGCGTGTCTAATACACGCCCCGAGATCATTGTTAAACTATTATAATTAATATCTACCGAGCACTCGAAACTGTTCGTGTTATATTCATTTAAATAATCCCATTTAACTATGACATAGTTTAGGGTAGAGTAGGAATTAGGGTTTGTTATTCTGAAGTATTATTTACCCTTGATTGAGCGTCTGTAATTGTAGCAATGTTTGACGAAGGCATATACATAAATGTATAGAACTTTATTTCAACTGAATGATAATGGGGCGTGTCGGAGTGCATGGAATCACAGTAAAGTGTTATGACATGCAGCCCAGAGCCAGTCTTTGCTGACAAGATGATCACAACAAGATGGTTTTACGGGCTTACTCAAATATACTCTCCGGCAGGAGACAATAATATATTCTATATATTTTGGACTACACGTACACACAATCCATATAGTGTCAGTAACAATAACTTAAAACTATGTTAGTAAACTTTTACTAACTACAAACGACGTGGCCCAACCCACGTTGGTACGTGCCTCCGTACCCAATGCCTTACAAAGGGACTGTCAACTTTGTCTAATAATGTTTTTAGGAAAACCAAGGATTATCTTATCTTATCTTATCTTATTAGGTATGCCCAGACTCTTACCGGCTAAGACTACCACGGTGGTCATCCCCAGCACATGGTTTCTGAAAGCTTAGTAAAGTCTCTTAAGTTAATATACTTTTAACTCAATTATAGTAATTAGTTGACCAGAATACGAGGACCAACCATAAAAAAAAAGTGACATGCGATTTCACAGTAAATTTAAAATAAAATAGCCATGTAAAATCCGGGGTTAATAACAGCGACATAATCTAATTCACCTTTATAAACAAGTTTCCAACACAATAAACAGCATACATTGGTACAACAGACAACAGTACTTATGCAAATATTATGTCCACATTAGAACATCCTTTACAATACCACGTTGATTTATAAACTCCTTTATAGTCCCTAAGGCCGGCCAGAGAACGTAGTTTCAAACTAACTGTGGGACACAAGGAGATTATTATGTCTACAGGTACCTATGTATGTGAAGAATGTTCAAAGGTGTTTATCTATGGGCGATTTTCTTTTGTTTTTGTTCATTTATAAAGATCTCATTGAACTTTAGTAAAAATAATAGCCACCTTCTATTTTTGGCCGACGTGTAGGTTACAGTCCTATCTGGTCATTCTTTCATCAGTAGGCCGATGGCGGTAGCGATGTTGGTGAAATGAAGCTGACTCAAAAACTATCCAAGAAAAGTTAATAAAATTTATATGGCACCAACTTGGGAGCCACCCTTTCATAGAAAAAATATATTTTTAAATCAGTCCCCAATTGACGGAGAAATCGGTGGACATATATTTAAAAAAAACACATACGTGACGGACATAATAACTTCCTCCTTTTTGGAAGGGTGTTAAAAATGACAGTTCAAAGGCAATCGCTTGTATTTTTATTTTTTATTCTTTATTAACAAAAGGGGTTTTTATCCATACGGCCGACCTCATCGTACCCTATTTAACTTTAATTAAAGTAACTACAACTATAACTATAAACTGCAACAGAAATTTAATAATTCAGTAACTTGGCATAATTTTCACCAGGCCACGCAACCTCTTTGCAATCAATGTAGGGTTTGCTAACGTCCAAAATGTTCAATTTAAATTCTTTGATGAATGATTCCCTTTCATTCTTGCTCTTAACACATTCCATCAACAAATGTTGCACATCTTCAATTTTGTTGCATATTTCATAATTAGGCGAATCGCTTGTATTTCTACGAAGACATTCAACAAGATTGATAAAAGATTTTCGGTAGCTTATGTCAGTCCCAATTTTTTTTTACTTTTCCTTATTCCCTGTCGCTGATAGTGTGTCACTTTGTCTAGGCCCTTTTGTCACTATTCATAGTGGTTTTATTAGTTCCACTTTCAGCCGCCGCGGCCTGGTTTCCCGGTGCGAGCTGGCTAGGCGAGTTACTGCAGTGCAGCAACTTGCAGCGTGTGACCGCATCATGCGAATTACTATCATGTGCGAGTCGGTCAGTAGCTCGCATCCGAGTTACGACAACATTTTTTTGTTTTTACTCGCCACGCGCCTTCCCCCACCTAAACAATCGCTTGCGACTCGGACGTCAACTCGCACGTTTTTTACGAAATGACAGTAGCTTGTACGTTCAGGCCCACTCCGGGTGCATTCAGTGCAAAGTATTTTCGTAACCGCATTTATTGTGGCAAGTTAAGCCGTTGGTCCCGGCTGTCATTCATGGATCTTTGACAGTCGTTACGGGTCGTCAGAAGCCCGAAAGTCTTACAACCAGTCTTACCAAGGGGTATCGTATTGTGGAAGTCGGATAGGCAGTCGCTCCATGTAAAATACTGGTATTCAGCTGAATCCGGATAAACTGAAACCGACCCCAATAAAGTTGGGAAAAGCTAGGCAGATTGATTGATTTATTGTGGCATGAAGTATGATCAGTCGTGTATTTTGCGACAACATTGCACGGTACTTGATACGTTCGACGATTGAGCGAGACCCACGAGACATGCGAGTACAGAGGTGCAGTAGCTGTCTACTGATACGCCAGCAGCTCGCACTAGTGTGGCTGGGTGAGGCAAGTTAAGCTATTGTCATGCTAGTAGCTGTCTACTGTCAGCGCCAGTAGCTCGCACCGTATAACCGCGCCTTAATTTTGTGGCACTAAAAACAAGTATCTATAATAATATACGTAGATACAGTTACAGTTTGCTTACAGTCATTTATCTTGACTTGAGAATTGAGCACACGCACTTTTTGTTCCCTATATTATCAAGTTATGCAAAAGCTACCTAGCGAAAAACACATTACGATGTCGTTATGTAAATCGAGATGTTCCTACGTGAAGAGTAAGTACTAACATAACTACGGTACCTATATTCCAAAAAAGTTATAGTAGATTGGGCGTAAAATACCTACATAGTGAAAGAAAAGACACTTATACCGTGGTAAATTCTTTTAATTATTCACACTTAAATAGTTACACTTTTACACTTTTAAAACAATTTCACTAATTCTACACTTAGCTTGTACTATACAGCTCGACGGTCCAAATTATTATTTCCCAGAAAACAATATTCGATTTACTTGACACCTCGTGTTCACGTTACAAAAATGCGGCAAAGCGCGCGAATTTTTAGTCAAAAGATGGACGTTAAACTTATATAAAATAGTAACTATTTATAATATTAATCCTTTTTTTAGTTTTGTATTTGAACTCAAGGTAATTTCTACGTATTTAATACTATCATAGTATTTAAACACAGTATCATTTTTTTATCGAATCAAATTACTATTACTAGTCAAGTTGCGTACTAATAAAATCTTCAAATCACATTAAAATATCTTGATTTATTTTGTAATTGCTTACAATAGAGTTGAAGAATTTATCGTTAATTTACGATACATTGTTCAACTGTATTTTCTACATTACGCCGAGGTGCGTTTCCAGTTATTACTGACGCAGAGAGTAGACGCGCAGAAATAAAAAATCAATGAATCCTATTGGTTGAAATTCACATCTCATTTCTTAACCACTTGGTCCATGTATTGGAAAATTAATAATAATTAATATGATTGATTTGTTATTCATTTGATATGATAATTGCAATGCTTATAAAAGGCTGCTAAGTCGTAAGTACTAACATTGTACACTTAGTTCGCAATAAACGTTTTTGACTTTCACTTTGACTTTGGTCGATTTCTGCAAGTGTCCTCTCCGTTTCGCTCGTCTCCGCGTCAGTGGAAACGTACCCTAAGTAAATATCGAGTCTTGACGCTTTGATTACTCCTTACTCCTCAATATATTTCCAAAACAAATCACTCTTCCATCTTACCAATCGACCACCTGATCCCCAACTACCCACATAAAATGATGAATAGCTCTCTGATTACCCACAGTGAGACACATCTGTCTAACGTTTCTAACTATAAGACAAGCCATACGTCTGTGTGTGACAGTTGTTTAAGGACGTTGGAATTCTTGTTCCCAGTCGTGAATGTTTAATGAATCATGAGAATCTGGAGAATTGAAATGCGTGGGTTGGAACCGGGTTTTATTTTAAGAACCATTTAAATACATTTATTTTTATAGACGTAGGGTTTATAAAACTCGTATTTGTTAACAATTATTACTGTCCTATTATGGACGCTAGCCGACAATAAAAAAAACGGAATTACTGAGCCCCCGTATTTAGGAAACTATCTTTTTTAGGGTTCTGTAGTCGTTGATTTCAATCCGAGATTACTTACAATTAACGCCATTCGGTACTGTTAATGTGTGTATTTTAGGGTTCCGTAGCCAACAAGGAACCCTTATAGTTTCGCCATATCCGTCTGTCTGTCCGCGGCGTAGCTCAGTGACTGTTAGTACTAGAATGCTGTAATTTGGCATTGGTATAACAACAAATGATTCAGTTTCAAAACCTGTTTTACCATTATTGAGTTAAGTAGTAGGTCGCTTAAGCACCTAGTTCCAGTTCTTTTCTGCTTTCCTGGTAGTTTTAATAAATAAACAATCAGGACAGTTGAATTTTAAAACGTCTATCGATATCAATTATTACGTATCCTTCATGCTCTCTTTAGTATACGTGTTTTATTAAAATAACTTTTGTATCATGCATAATAAATTAATAATGCGTATAATTTGGGAAAGCGCTCCTGGATGAGCGGCTCCTATTACTGGCTGGACATACGATGCGTTGCGTGAGCTTAGTACAGAACACGTAAGCCAACTACTCAAGGTCACTGGCACATATTACAAAAAACACTAAGATAAAATTACCATAATAACAGCAGAAATGACACTCCAAACGGGAGAAGATTAACACTCTCTATTAAACCTACAGTACCGCATAGTGCGGTTCTAACAAGCGCCTCACTGAATATTATTATAATCATTCATTCACACAAACGCAATGACCGACGTCATTCGCACGACAACGTTTGGCAAAGAGTAAGTATTCGATTATTAGTGAAGAGAACTGCAAATAGGTATATTACGATAAAGTTATTTCGTATACCGAAAAGTAAGTTCTACCAGTATAGTAAAAACATACATACGGATTTCACGGAGAACCATCAAATCCCCGTATTAAAAACAAAAAAATATCGGCCAAGTGCGTGTCGGACCACGCACAGTGAAGGGTTCCGTAGTTCCTTAGTAGTTGAGAAACATGTTCTCCGATTCATAGATATACGTCACGGTCAATTCTCCAACTGCAAATGTAAGTTTATAATCGCAATAAAATATTTTTTTATGATGTGATTAAATTACAAATGATCAATTTTCGGACTTTTCCTTTACTTGTGCTGTGAGACCTTGCTTCTTGCGAAATTTCATGATTCTAGGTCAACGGGAACCCACCCTGTAGGTTTTGATTTATTTACGAAAATCAAAATATGTCGCTTAAATTGCAGTTGACTTAGAAGCTTGATTTTTTTAGAGCTTTAAGGGAATATAGATCTACGTATTTCATATTAATTTCAATTTGATACCTCCACGCGTTCCTGAGAAAATGGGTCTTGACAGACTGACGGACGGACAACGAAGTGATCCTATAAGGGTTCCGTTTTTCACTTTTAGGTACGGAACCCTAAAAAAATTGTGAACCTGTTTTTTTCAACATCACTCTCTCGCATTCTACATTTGAATGCCTCGTTGGTCTAGTGGTTGTAAGCGTTACTGCTGAGCATGGGTTCGACTCCTAGGCCGGACAAAGTATTATTGGGTTTTACCATTAGGAATTTCACAGTAGCAGCCCGAAGTTTGGATTTATGCTCGGTTGATGGCAATAGGCTCGCCCCTTATTACATGGAACTTAAACATAACTGGTGTTATGGGTGTACCGTAGGTACACACCTCTGGCTAACCATTGGAGGACAACAGGCGTGATGTTATGTCATGTGTCTACATTTAAGTAACGCCAAAACTTTTCTCCCAAGACTTTAACCATTTCATGTCACATGAAGTTTCAGTATATAGATTTCTAATCTACTAAGTTCGAATATTTATGACATAATTCGATTGATCTATTCATATTTCACTCAATTAATCATGACACCAATTCTGTATATACACATTTTTCTTTTCTTAATTTCATGCATTTGATTTTTCTTTCAGAATTTCGCAAAAGAAAAATAATTAATTATTTGTGATTGATTGCATTACAAAGGTTCCAGTAAATATAGTTACGCGAAGGCACGAATTCCAATCTGAAGGTAAATGTGATCAATCTTAGTTATTAGAGTACACATTGATATTAATTAAGTGATTTATTTTGTGACCAGCTACTATTAATATTATAACACCACAAAATGTGCTTGTAGTTTGTGACTTTAGATATCCCAGATTTTTAAGACTAAGAGCGCTACTGCGACGTCGCCGGCTACAAATCCAAACAATTCGAATTGAATTAATATATGACAGTTAACTAACTTGGCTATGGTCTGGCGACGTCGCCAATTTGGAAGCGGAGCCACGACCGACCGGCCGCTACGTGGAGACTGTATACTCTGGCGACCTGACGACGTGTAGCCAAGTCGCCAGTATCTTGTATACAAGTAAGTTACACGTCCCTCACTCAGTGGCCAACTGAACGCCAGGACGGACACCCGCGCGTTATTAGCTACTTATTTGGCTACGGTAGGTAGGCAGAGGTAGCCATGGCGCCCGAGTGTGTTAGCGCTCTTACAAATACAACATTGTTAATTTCACGCATTTATTGTGAAAGAGGGGTACGTAGAAGTAAAACGTATAAGTAAATTTCACCAGAGACAGTATACAAACCGTTTAACCGGACATAAAATGCAGGCTCTGGAAGTTGGACTGGTACAGATTTCCTAAAGAAAAAATACATAGCCCGCTACATAAAATGATTCTCCTTTTGACCTTGCCGAAGTCGGGTAAAAACCCAATAACAATTTGATCAATTCGAGATCCCATTTGATTAGTGGAGCTCGTGGCTAACTAATAATAGCCGCACGGGTCGATTCATTAGGTTAAGCTTTGCTTGCCGGGGTTGGTCAGTGGGTGACTATCTTTACGTACCAAGACTCCTCAGTGTCTCGGAAAGCACGTTAAGCCATTGGTTCCGGCTGTCATTCGTGGATTGAACAGTGGTTACGGGTCGTCAGAAGCCCAAAAGTCTGACAACCAGCCTTACCAGAGGGTATCGTATTACTTCATTACTGAGTTGTGGAGGTCAGATAGGCAGTCGCTCCATGTGAAATAAAGGTATTCAGCTGCATCAGGCTTGACTGGAATCCAACCCCAACTTAGTTGGGAAAAGGCTAGATAGATTGGAATTTGATCAACCTGAAGATCCCTCCCAGAACTGCTCAGCAGTCGTGCTACCAACAAAGCAGCACAAATCAAATAAAATAAATTTTATTTCAAACTTTAGTCAATCACGTCGTCCTCTGAGCGATAATAATTAAATAGGCATAAAACCTATCTAACAAGAAGTTTAACTGCTCTACAATCTAACAAAACATGACTAAACGTGCTGTATTCCGGGCTTTACTCTCGGGCAATGTTCAAAATGTCCGCGGTACGGTCATAGAGCTAAACGCTAACTAGTAATTACAGAGTGTGATGAAATATTATTATGGTTTGAATTTTAGGTAGAATTTTAATTTCAGATGATAATTGGGGATTGTTTTTGTTGTACAATAGTTTAAGGATTCGTTAATGTGAAAATGTCTTGAATCTTTACTAATTAATTATATCGGCTGTTGTTTCCACAATTCCTGATGAGGTACAAAGGAGTTTTCTAGAAAGAAACAAAAGAAGGTGAATTAGTAGTTAGTTTATTGATCCAAGACAAAAAAATAAAAATAAAGCACATTTAAAAGAAACGTGAGCCAGTTCTATATGTACATTGCGGGTTCATATCCGGGATGTATGTTCCTAATTGGAAAACATCGACATTCTTAAGGAAACATGGACTTGGCATGGCCTGAAAACGAAAACACGCAGTAAGCCTGTTTGTTTTGTTCCTTTTATGAATAAATAGTTTCCGCCAGTGGCTTCGCCCGCGTGATATCTTTGTAATAGCCTAGTAGCATAGGCTGATAGTATAGCATGGCGGTGATAATATGATTGACCAGCGCCTGTCCTGGCACATGCATACTGAGCTGATCATGAACAGGGTTAGAAAATTAATATGGACTTTTAAAACATTGCGACACGTTGCCTCAAAGACTCTTCTGCAGAAAGTCTATGTATCATTGGCCCAATCGGTTCTTGCGTACTGTCTACCATGCTGGGGTGGGACAACAAAAATTAAATCTGAAATGGTCTTTTGGAGAAAGAACCACAGAGATTTGAGTGGACCTATTCAGTCAGTGCAAGCATTTGTCAGTAATCGTGGAGCTCAACTCAAAACTGAAGGAGCTCAACTCGACGAACATTATACCAAAGAAAGGATATTTGGGTAGGCCGCATCAACTACTTAAACTGCTAGTCCATCATTAAAACTAACGGAGAAAGAAAAAATATAAATAAAATATCCACATAGTCCTCACATTCACAATAATTTAAATAATATTAAAACTACTATAATACTAATACTTAACAAAGTAATTGTGTTCTGGAGTGGCGACCGCGTACCGGAAGACGTAGCGTTGGAAGGCCTCCCACAAGGTGGACCGATGACCAGGGTACGCCCGACGTACTTAAAATGCCATTCCTTGTAAATGCTCATTTCAAGCATACCATGCTGGCTTTTTAATATGATTGCGCTAAGTGGTTATCTCAAGCAAATGACTGGCCTGTAATCAGCTATTATTAATTAAGAATCGTACCTACATATTTATAAGTTTTCTAAAACCTGTTACAACCAGATAAAGATCTCTAAATTGAGCCACAACAACTGGTCCTTATTAAAACTGTTGCTATAGCAACTAAAATAGCTCATTCTTCCTAAAATCTAGATTGTAACCTAAACCACAGCTGATATAAAAGAAACCGTCGACATAGAGACAATGATAGCTAGTAATTACTCCAAAAAATCTAGACTCAAATCAAGACTACAGTAGCTGCTGACCTCCTAAAAGAAAGACCCTAATCCTCTACCATTCAGTGACAAACAGAACCTGATCTAGATCACTAAAGACGCCTATTCACTGACGCCTCAATATACCTGTACTAAATGATCGGGGTATATTGATAACTCAGTGAATAGGAGGTTTATAATACCTTAGCTATGTTGAACGCCAAGTTAAGGGTTATGTGTCTTAGATAGCGTATTGTTGGACAGACGGTTTTCAAAATGGTGGAATGTCTTTACCTGGATGTTAAAGGTAAAGAGGATTTCAGGTGTCGGTAAGTGCGCTATCAGAGAAGACTAGCTTATGCCCACGACTTCCGTCCGCCTGGAATTCAATTATAGCATCTACCATCAATTATATCAAAATTAATGAATTATCCACCATAGAAAATAGGTCAACGGGTGTCGGGTGTCTGGCGGGCAACTGCCCAGAGGTTGAAGTTGGGAGCTTGTATATATGTCCGCCGCGCGGTAAACTCTAATTGCGCGATGCAGGATTTGAGTGACGTCAGGATGTTGTGTGACGTCAGGTCTTTGATGCGTAGTTCGCATGTGGCGATGTAGATGCCGCTACAGTATCTACATAACTACCGCGATTGCCAGATAAATCGTCGATCGGCACTTGTTTTTATTACAAAACATCTCATCAACTCTTGTCTTCTCAACAATCCAACCTTAGAATATAATCGGTTACACCATTATATTAACTGCAGTTTATTTAATTCTTAATTAAGATGAACCGGAGGGGCGAGCGTAACAAATAGCGAGACCACGATCCTGCTAAGAGCTCTATTTGCTGAAGCAAGGATTATGTTGTTCTCATGATGTTTGTCTAAATGGATGGAAGGGAGCTGAGATTGTCAGTAAAAGGAAATGAGTTTTAATGTATAATGGAGTATATTTAGGTAATGTTTCCTTCATTGCCGCAAATAAAGCAGTGCATAAGTAGTTTTTTCAACCTTTACAACAGATACTGCGAGGATAGCTCAAGTGGAAATTCATAGATGCTTCCTTCTTGGAGTGCAAATATCGGGCTGACCTACTAACGATGGGACATTTAATATTGTGTCCGGTGTGTCATGTTGCCCACAAGCTACAGAAACTGATGGACGCTTCTGATAGGACCAAAGTGGTAGCCAAATTCTGAGCAGACTCAATTTAAATTGCCATGACACGCTGAGAAAAGATAAGTTCATGCCGTGAGCAAAATTTGCCAGTCAACAAAGACTTTTATCCGGATTCAACGCCTACGCACGACATTATAGCGGAAACTCGGGGAGCCTCTCTTCAACCTCCCACGGGTTATTTAACTAAAATCACGAAAAAGGAAATGAAAACACTCTAATAAAATGATTCGATGTAAACAACGCTCCCATACAATACAAATACTCTGCATCTATCCATTCCAAAATAATATATATAAAATCGAATCACACCATTCACCGAGCTTAAATTTATTTCGGGTTTATAGTAAACCGTATAAACCGAGTTTATAGTTAAACTGTAATCAAGAATTGCACCATTTCGTTAACCGTAGTTTACTTAACCCTGAATTAAGACTAACCGAAGGGGCAAATGTAACGGATAGCGGTTTACTATGTTGAAAGCTTTACTCGAATTAGGATCATGTAGAGGGGATTTAAGGAATCCTTTTAAAGATAGGTCACTCAATCTCTTCCTGGGATCGTAGGGAGAATCGATTTATTTTCTCAAGTTCTTGATTAAAGGTAAGATTAGTGCTAAACTATGACATTCGATTACTTTGGTAAATTGAGATTCTGATTAGTTTACTATGTTTAGTTGATCCAATCAAAGGTGACTGCCTAATTACAGGCACCATTGGGTCTGCCAATAGCGGTGATAACACCTATGTACAGCACAACTATTTTCTTAATGTCCCTCGGCAAACTTCGTCAGTCGTCGGATTTCTATCAGTTGCCCTTTGCACTTGGTGCTTTTACGTATTGACTCCTACCGCCGCGCCCGCGTTGCCTTCAACCATAATTACCAAGGGCAACTGATAGAAATCCGACGACTGACGTAACACGAAGTTTGTCGAGGGACATATCGAAAATAGTTGTACTGTTCTCAAATTGGTTGGTTATTTCCCATTAATGATTTACAACACTGGTTATTTTAATTAATATAAAAAGGTATTTAGGTGCCATATCTACATGGGTAGCTACATACCCCTCGATCGTAAAACATTTAGTATCCCATACCATCCCTTACTCCTCGAACAGCGACGCTAAAAGGTACAATCCTAATACATATTTACGCAATTAAAAGCAATAAACTAAGCTTAATCTCCGTTAAAATTACGCAAATTGGGTGCGTAGCGCCTAAGAAGGGAGCTAAATTCTCATTTAACCTCAAATAGCAAGGTTGTTTAGTATAAATCCCATTAAAGTGTGGGTCCGGGACCTTAGCTTTAGGGAAGTCTTGGGCTTATTAAGGGACTAATGGAATGGAAAAACTCGGGAAGGTAAAGACGGCTTGGATTGGAAATGGAAATAACTCGGAAGGGAAAGTACTAATTTTGGGTGATAGTGCGACTGAATTAGGTAAAGAATGGTTTTATAAACGGATAAACTCACTGTCAAAAAAGTAAGTTTAGTAGTTTTTTTTAAAACATACTGTTTGGCACTTAGTTTTTTTAAATAATTTTAGTGACACTCGCGCAACAAAGACGAATCTAACGACATATTATTTATCAAAATCGGTTCAGTAGTTACGAGGGAACATAGAGACGGATATACATACATACAGGTCAAACACATAACCCTCCTTTTTTGGCTTGGCCGCAGTCGGGTCAAAATAAAAAATAATTAAGTAGTTTTTTTTTGTTTTAATTTTATTACATAAGTTAAAATTACTGCAGTGGCAGAATAAAACATTACAAAAGTATCTGAAAATGTAATGTAGTTTCTAAGGTATCATCGTGTTAAATTTCAAATACGTCTTTTATTTTTTTTTAACACGACATACTTACAAGAGTGGCTTAAAAGTTTATATGTACTTGACTACTTAATTTATGTAAAACACATAAAAACGTTTAAAAAAATCACTTTACAACATCACCGGTTTACCAAAACAAACAGCAAAGCACACGACAAAAGACACAGCAACAATTAAGTACTTCAAGAACATTCCCCAGAATAACACAATACTACGAAATAATTACTGTTTATCAAGTACACTCGAAATAATTCGGAGCTCGACCACAAGCTAGTTAATTCCTTACTATCAGCCGGGTCCCTACTAAATAATCGAATTTACGTGAGAACCCTGTTTTCGTTCGGCGATAAACTAAAGGATTTTGTAGATATAACACTTGGGGATATAGACGCTGAGCAGGCATTTTTGTTTTGTTTTTACATTATATTTGGATTTAGTGTTTTTGTTTTTTGGTCACAAATAAGCGTGGAATGGTGGTAGTTTAGGTTTGGATTAAAGATAAAAATACAAAAACGTCTGCTCTCTTTAAAGACTATCTTAATCCTAACTGTAATAATATGATAAATTCGAAAGTGAGTTAGTTTTGTTTTTTACGCTTTCACGCTAAAACGACTGAACGAATTTGGATGAAATTTGGCACACGGGTAGACCAGTGACCTGTACGGTGTACCCTAATTGCGTAATACACGATCGATCAGAATCTGAATCGTTTTGAAACAGATTGCTAATCCATTGTTTGTCTTAAAATCGAAAAAATAATTTGCTCAGCAACGTAAATAACGTAATGAATGTTGTTGAACTGTCAAAATGAAACAGATTTGTCGCAATCGTTTACGAAAATATGTCACGTAATTAGATAGCTGGAATAGGACATAGTATACTTTTTATCCCGGTAGTAGGTTCTCGTGGGATAATTTCCGACATGCACGCGTACGAAGCCGTTGGAAAAAGCTAGTTCAAAATATTTCTTGAATTAATCTTATTTATACCTTTTTTTTTAGTCGTTGGGAAATTATCAAATAACTTCTCCCGCTCTGGGCGGAGCGGGAGGGTGTGTCAGACTTTTACTGACTAAAACCCACCCGTGTTCCTTCCGGTGCCTGTGTGCCGGGGTCGCGATATCTTATTTATACCTTGCTATCACAAGTAGGTACCAAATAGTTTTATGTTGTATAGAATTCTATTCTGTCATTCGTTAAACATTATAATACTATCATATAAAACAAAATACTCCAATCTATCTTAATTTTAAGGCTACTTATCCATCTTCCTTTTCCTATCCAGCCAATTGCGTCCCCAAGGACAAGTCCTAGTAAAAAACTATGAATAACAAATCACCCACTCAAATCCATAGTCAAGCCCTTGATTAGTATGCCAGCGTTCTTTCATTCATGCCTAATTCCCTTGACCTTCAGAAGTCAGACACCCTGACAAGTGGCAAGAAGATAAACCAATCGTTAAATTTTGCCCGCCCTGCTAGACGCGAGAGGTAATTTCCTGTAAGGCTTGGGTTGAGAGTTCAGAGTAGCATGAGGGCTGTCACACCGAAGTGTAATTTTCCAAGTTTGAAAACTCTTTCCCTCTTATATAAACTCCTATGATTAAGCCGAAAAGAATACTGGTTGTATGGTTGCACCCACAGAATATTTAGTTTTAATTAAGTTATGTGGTTACAGCGAAGTTAATGCTTAATGCTGGTGCTCATGTAACTTAACTCTTAATTTATTTGGTTTTAGTATTTATGGCTATTTTCTATTTGCATAGACTGCTATTGTTATTATATATATTATCCTTATCTTAGAATCTTTTTACTAATTTAATAGATGCTCAGATCAGGTTTTTAGCAAATCAAAATTTCATTCCCCAATTTAACTTTAACGAAATCTTGTTAAAAATTAGGTAAAATCCACAAGAAAGAGGATTGCATAAAATATAACCTTCAAACTAGTTTTAAACCTAAGTATCTGCTCCATTAATGCATTTATTTTCCAGCCCTTCTCAGCTAACTTTAAGAGCGACCTTTTCCATAACTTCCAATAAATTAATTAAGTTATCTTATTTTATTTAATCCAATATACTTAATGCCATAAAAGCTATCCACATAGAAATTATCTTTGATGCTCTCATTTACTAGAAAAAGTAATTTAACCTTTTATTTGCACTAGTACTTCGAGAATTAAGACGAACTTCAAAGCTAATTGGCATTTAAAAAATAAAATAGTTTATGAAGATAGTGGTCGTATTTTCTTATTAGGCGTTGATTGAAATATACCTGCGAATGATTTTGTAGTAGAAATTATACGTAAGTGGATATTACGAATACGATATAATACTATGGTGCAGTGACTGTGGTTTACAGACTCATTTCTTATACCATTCCTTTTCTGACTTTTCACAGCATTGAGGTGAATACTAACTGAAATCATTTATTTACTTATCTGTTTCAACTTTAGACACATAATTTCAGTACAGAATAATAGTGACAGTAATGTTTATATACGCTAATAATTACCCATTATTTACAGTAGTTAAATGAATCGTAAAATTGTTTAACATTATTTGTTTCAGCTTCTACCGTTCATATTTTACATGTAATAAAGGGAAAAACCCGTGTGAAAATTCCAAAAACAAACATGTTCATTCATTGCTTATTTATACTGGCAGCTCTAAAAATAAAATGATTTCGAGAATCAGTTAGCAATGTAAATAAATCAAATTGGATGTATTGACCGCATGACTGAATTTAGATAGACGTTCAATTAATATAGCATATCTGTGTTTGCCATTTATCACTTCATTGTGTGGAAACTCGTCTCTAAACTAGTAGTCCTACTGATTGCTTACAGAGTTACCACTTATGTCAATGATATATTACTGACGGCTGTGTTCGTTGGGATGGATTTGGTTTAGGAGTTCCACAGGGGTCAGTTCTAAGCCCTCTCGGAAATGTTCATGCTTATCGATAATTTTTTTTGCCATGGTGACACTTTGGTAGACTTTCGACAGGACCTTGCCGAGTTCATGATGGCCAATATTTTTGGCGAAATCTATGCAAACAGCATTGAAAAAAACCAAATCACTTCACAAATATTGTTCATGGTGTGACTGTACCTAAATTACCCTAGGCTGATAAAATTTTCGTTTTTCCTAATTATGTTAATATTAGTGTTTAAGTCGGTTCCCCCCTTAGGGGGAAGGGCCGCACTCCTCCGCCGTACGGCCCTGTAGAGCTCGTCTCCGGACTGGACACTCCCCCACCAACATAAGAAAGAGAGGCATTCCCATAAACTAAACTATTTTGTCCCGTCTTCGAAAAGCTAGGGGACGGGAAAGGTACAAGATGAAGTTAATATTGGGAATTGACAGTTAGTAAACAAAAGTATTATATAATATGAAGCTAAGAAGACAAGAGGGTATGCAAAAGTATATGTTTTAGTATTATATATATTGGAACGCCAACGCCTCCTCCTCTCGCAGTTGAGCACCAATATCTGCAATACAGCCTAGATAAGGTGAAGGGGTAACGGGACCGTTACGCTTGCGCTTTAAATACGTCTACGTAATACTACGTTAATTTGTCTGTTTATAATGTACCCACTTCAGTGAGACTGGGAACCATTTTTAAAACGTTTGCCTCGTAGTACGTGTCCTGCTAAACCTAACGCATAGTACCTCTGAGGAGCTAATACGATTTTAACGGAACACGCTCCCTAAGCATTAAATAAATGTTTTACTCAATCCTAAGACAGAGTACTGCGAAGTCCAACTGTTATTGAGGAAAACAAGTTTAATATTGAGTAGTTCTAATCGCGTACTTATATGAAAGACACCCTTACGGCAGCCTAGCCCATTTTTACTAAGTTAACACAAAACTAGCACAAGCGCACCGTAGACTCAGTCTCTAGCAGAATACATTACGATCGTACCTGGTGAACGCCGAAGCGGTAGCTCGTCACTTCATATTTCCTTAATCTGCCCCATTTAGAGGATGCGGTGCGGCTGTTAGCGGCGTTGCGTCCCAATAGCGTGTCTCGATAAACAGTGACGATTTAGTAATAGTCCTACAGAACGGACGGGGTAATTTTATCGAGACACGGTCCCTAGCGTTCTTCGAACGTCTACCAATTCAGTTTGGGGTACTTGGTGAAGCCTACCCCCACTCCCTGGAAATATGCGTCAACAAGCCTCACGCAAAGTACTCTGTGGCAAGACCTTTGTGGAAACAGAAATCATCACTAACGTTTGGTTGTTTTGTAATGCAATTACAGATTGGCTTTATAGCCTAGATCAATTCCAAATGACCTGTGAGTATTTATGGCTCTGCCTTCCAAATGTCGTGTGTCAACTCAAGGTCAACGGTCGTCAAAAGTCAGGAGCGTTACTGCTCTGTGTCAAGTATAGTGGAAGGCCTTCGCCATTTCCCTATAGCCAAATGCCAGTGACAATAATCTGCCAAGGTACGGATTAGGATATGGACACGTAATACACGAGCATGTAACATTAGTTATAAACACGATACTAAATAAGTGTTGAGTTACAAGAACTTTGATTATATTACCAGCCTAGGATAATTATTATAATGGAAAACTCACCGTGTCACACCAACACTCACACACACACATTTTACATTAAGTACTAAATTATTCTAATCTGGGCTTGAACCCAACTATGTATAACTTAATAAATAATAGTCGCTATCTTGCGACAGCCCATTTGGACATGGCCTCTTAAATGCACCAAGCCTTTTAACTTAACTGGCCTAGACTCGGACTCTCATGTCTGTCACCTTTCGCGACTCAAAACCCACTGCCCCACCTCACCAGCGTGGACGCCCGCGTCCGCCGTCTTTCGTGATCCAGAACCAAACCCCCTCTTCATTCCTCAGTCCCCTAAGTTCCTAAAAAATACCACGGTTCGCAGAAACGGCTTAGTGCTTTTTTTGTGTACAACCTCTCAATTGTCTTAAAAGGGTCCCTTTCAATTGCCTGAGCCCGTCCAAATGTTCACCAGATGCTTGATGCAATCTCAGGGCTGGTCAATCTTTTGAGATTGACGACGAGCTTTAATTTATATTCATTTTATTATAAAACATACAAATGTTTTAGCACAGGACATATTAGTAAGTATTTTAGCTAGGTGCTAGCTTAAAATAATAAAATAATTAATCCAATAATATAACTGCAGTTAATGGATAATAGATAGTTACATCAATGGGAACATCGGCTTTGCATGCCTTTTGAAAGTTTAGTTAAATCCAACTTGTTGTTTAAGGTTTCAAGCATGAATATCGAGAGCTGTAAGTTTACATTGAAAGAACCGCAAGTTGACAACCCTTAAATTAATATTTGTAGAAAGTGGCGGTTGCTTCCCATAAAATATAAATGGCATGGGTTTGTAAGAGGGCCAATATCGTTTTACAATCTTAAAGAAATAGGATACTTTGTTATTAATTAGGGTAACGTGTCGACCTGTCAACCCATAAAATTGAGATTTAATGTTGTGTTCCTAAGGACCTCGATCCGGCCCACGTGTGACGGTTTTAAAATTAATATAATACATGTAAAATGTCTACATTTATATCTGTAGCTTTTATGGTGTGCATAATAAAGAGAATTCTATCTACATATCTATAATATATTGTTATTAAATTAGCAAATGCTAATGACAGTCACATTCCCCCCTCTGAAAATCAGACGCGTGACGTAGTACAGCGGATGAGCTTTCACAATAGGGTGAACTCTACCTTTTCTTGATAGTATTATAGAATACTTATAGGTCTCATTTATGTTCACTTAATCAAATAGGTCACTAATTATAATGATTCTAATTGGATTCGAATCTAATAAGAACATGAGATGTAATGTCTGCTATAATTTAGTATTGTTTTGCAGAACCATCTTCAACCGATTATAATTGCTCTATAATATCTGAAGTAATATTCTTCTTGCAAATACTCTTTTCATTATAATTTAAATACAGTATCGCGCCTCAGTTAAGGTCAGAAAACCTGTGCATGCTTATAATGTTGTTTTACATACCAGGGTCTCCTTTAAGAGTATATGTGCTAGCGTGGCACGCTACCTACAGTGCTCCGTCGTTCTAAACTCAGCCTATTGCAGTTGCCGCTGGACAACAGGCCTCTCCGTGTGCACCTTAATGCTGAGTCAGCTTAGTCAGCTGCCCGCAGTCGTATCCAGAAGTAGCTGAAATAGTCCGCACATGAACATATTAGATAGTATTCCAATTGGACGCCTCGTCTGATTCTAAGAGGTTAGAGCAGTTTCGAAATCTAATAAGAGTTGGGAAGTTATGTTAGAAAATGTAGATACCCTAGCCTAGATTGTCCAAACAATTGTTGGTTTATCAGCACAAAATGCTGTTAACTATCCCTCAGATTATAAACACGTTGGCAAGAACATTCTCCTGAACATATCAGTTTGTGTTCCAACTGGACGCCCCCCTCTGATTCTAAGAGGTTAGAGCTCTCTTAGAATTTAATAAGAGTTGAGAAGTTATACCTACTGATTAGAAAATATAGGTATCCTAGACTGTGCATACAATTATTGGTTTAGTATTACAAAAGATTGTCAATTCCTCCCTTCGTTTATAAAATAATATTGACAATAAAAATGCTCTAGCATATCTGAAGTAATAACTACAATGTCTTAGCTCAAGACATATTAATAATATTAAATGAGATAATAAAATCATACCGCGTAGTAACGGGTAACCCTAATGTACAAACAGAATTGAAACTTAGCTTCGTCACAGGAACCACGCTACTGCTGCTGCTGTTGCAGTCAGCCGATCTCAGCCGATTTTGACGAAAATTCAAACCAAGCGCTTTCACAAACCAATGGTTTAGACATAGCGTAGTCGCAGCTTAACGAAGACTTAAACATCCTGGAATTTAAAATAAGTCCACAAGAGTATCCGTTCGAGTATATGGCATAGGTATAGGCTGCTGATCGCAGAGTTAGAAAGATTCATGTTTACTTCCTATGATGATAGATAATGAACCTTCTCGTTCATATTTTTTTTCTTTTATAAAATATCACAGTTGGTGATACTAGTCACATTACTGTCTAGCCTATTATCTAATAATTAATTAAATTATAACTTAAACTAACCTATTAGTTTAAGTTTAACTATAAAATTAAGAAATCGTACAATAACGTCTTTCACATTTACTGTACGTAACCGGAAGATACGTGATTAACGTTCACGTTCTTTATAATTATCAGCACTGACACTGTACATTAATTGTCACTTTATAACCTTTACGCTTCGTAGGTCTTAGTAACTAATAATATTAGCTTTACACATAATAAGGGTGTGTCTAATACATAAGCTCACCCAAACACACTCACATATAAATCTCAAACGCTGAAACACATTTCATATTCACTAACTAATTGATAAAACTCAATTTTTCAGGGAGTCGAACCCATTATTACAATCGTACAGGAACCCAAACAACAATCATTCCATAAGCTTCTTAAAATTACATTCGTGCATGTGGAAATTGGACCCACTATCAATAGCATCGGAACCAAAGTCCTACAGTGACCTATTCATGCGGGGATTGAACCCACAAGCCGTGACACAGGAATACAAGCACTTATGTATAAACTAATAAATCAGCTGGGGATCGAACCCAAGATTCATTTACAATGGAATCTAAGCACATCAACTTATAAATCATTCGGGAATTGAACCCAGTAGTGCTAATTGAGAAATTCAACTTCCATAGTCAAACCATTACCTAATATAAACCTAAGTTATTATAGCCGTTGTAACTCTTTTCATCTCTAACAAATATAGACCCATAAAATTACGTTGTGTTATTTTTGTAGTAACCCATTAGTTGTTCTTTCTCGTTGCACTGAAGTGAATCAGTACATTTAATGACGAGAATCCTGGTCACGGCACCACATGTGACTAATGTGACTGTCATTAGCATTTGCTAATTTAATAACAATATATTATAGATATGTAGATAGAATTCTCTTTATTATGCACACCATAAAAGCTACAGATATAAATGTAGACATTTTACATGTATTATATTAATTTTAAAACCGTCACACGTGGGCCGGATCGAGGTCCTTAGGAACACAACATTAAATCTCAATTTTATGGGTTGACAGGTCGACACGTTACCCTAATTAATAACAAAGTATCCTATTTCTTTAAGATTGTAAAACGATATTGGCCCTCTTACAAACCCATGCCATTTATATTTTATGGGAAGCAACCGCCACTTTCTACAAATATTAATTTAAGGGTTGTCAACTTGCGGTTCTTTCAATGTAAACTTACAGCTCTCGATATTCATGCTTGAAACCTTAAACAACAAGTTGGATTTAACTAAACTTTCAAAAGGCATGCAAAGCCGATGTTCCCATTGATGTAACTATCTATTATCCATTAACTGCAGTTATATTATTGGATTAATTATTTTATTATTTTAAGCTAGCACCTAGCTAAAATACTTACTAATATGTCCTGTGCTAAAACATTTGTATGTTTTATAATAAAATGAATATAAATTAAAGCTCGTCGTCAATCTCAAAAGATTGACCAGCCCTGAGATTGCATCAAGCATCTGGTGAACATTTGGACGGGCTCAGGCAATTGAAAGGGACCCTTTTAAGACAATTGAGAGGTTGTACACAAAAAAAGCACTAAGCCGTTTCTGCGAACCGTGGTATTTTTTAGGAACTTAGGGGACTGAGGAATGAAGAGGGGGTTTGGTTCTGGATCACGAAAGACGGCGGACGCGGGCGTCCACGCTGGTGAGGTGGGGCAGTGGGTTTTGAGTCGCGAAAGGTGACAGACATGAGAGTCCGAGTCTAGGCCAGTTAAGTTAAAAGGCTTGGTGCATTTAAGAGGCCATGTCCAAATGGGCTGTCGCAAGATAGCGACTATTATTTATTAAGTTATACATAGTTGGGTTCAAGCCCAGATTAGAATAATTTAGTACTTAATGTAAAATGTGTGTGTGTGAGTGTTGGTGTGACACGGTGAGTTTTCCATTATAATAATTATCCTAGGCTGGTAATATAATCAAAGTTCTTGTAACTCAACACTTATTTAGTATCGTGTTTATAACTAATGTTACATGCTCGTGTATTACGTGTCCATATCCTAATCCGTACCTTGGCAGATTATTGTCACTGGCATTTGGCTATAGGGAAATGGCGAAGGCCTTCCACTATACTTGACACAGAGCAGTAACGCTCCTGACTTTTGACGACCGTTGACCTTGAGTTGACACACGACATTTGGAAGGCAGAGCCATAAATACTCACAGGTCATTTGGAATTGATCTAGGCTATAAAGCCAATCTGTAATTGCATTACAAAACAACCAAACGTTAGTGATGATTTCTGTTTCCACAAAGGTCTTGCCACAGAGTACTTTGCGTGAGGCTTGTTGACGCATATTTCCAGGGAGTGGGGGTAGGCTTCACCAAGTACCCCAAACTGAATTGGTAGACGTTCGAAGAACGCTAGGGACCGTGTCTCGATAAAATTACCCCGTCCGTTCTGTAGGACTATTACTAAATCGTCACTGTTTATCGAGACACGCTATTGGGACGCAACGCCGCTAACAGCCGCACCGCATCCTCTAAATGGGGCAGATTAAGGAAATATGAAGTGACGAGCTACCGCTTCGGCGTTCACCAGGTACGATCGTAATGTATTCTGCTAGAGACTGAGTCTACGGTGCGCTTGTGCTAGTTTTGTGTTAACTTAGTAAAAATGGGCTAGGCTGCCGTAAGGGTGTCTTTCATATAAGTACGCGATTAGAACTACTCAATATTAAACTTGTTTTCCTCAATAACAGTTGGACTTCGCAGTACTCTGTCTTAGGATTGAGTAAAACATTTATTTAATGCTTAGGGAGCGTGTTCCGTTAAAATCGTATTAGCTCCTCAGAGGTACTATGCGTTAGGTTTAGCAGGACACGTACTACGAGGCAAACGTTTTAAAAATGGTTCCCAGTCTCACTGAAGTGGGTACATTATAAACAGACAAATTAACGTAGTATTACGTAGACGTATTTAAAGCGCAAGCGTAACGGTCCCGTTACCCCTTCACCTTATCTAGGCTGTATTGCAGATATTGGTGCTCAACTGCGAGAGGAGGAGGCGTTGGCGTTCCAATATATATAATACTAAAACATATACTTTTGCATACCCTCTTGTCTTCTTAGCTTCATATTATATAATACTTTTGTTTACTAACTGTCAATTCCCAATATTAACTTCATCTTGTACCTTTCCCGTCCCCTAGCTTTTCGAAGACGGGACAAAATAGTTTAGTTTATGGGAATGCCTCTCTTTCTTATGTTGGTGGGGGAGTGTCCAGTCCGGAGACGAGCTCTACAGGGCCGTACGGCGGAGGAGTGCGGCCCTTCCCCCTAAGGGGGGAACCGACTTAAACACTAATATTAACATAATTAGGAAAAACGAAAATTTTATCAGCCTAGGGTAATTTAGGTACAGTCACAATGGGTAGAAAATCTTCCAGCTTGTAATGCTCGCAACAACATTTGAATCATCAGCACAACCACTGATTTACCTCTTTGTAAATAGAAGGAGCAAATTTTACATAACGGTGTGACAGACTGCCTGGCCCTGTATTCATGAAACATAAAACCCCGAAGGGTGATATTCGAAGAACCTTATGTTATTTTGTTGTACCGACCTAATGTACCCATGTTTACCCTTATGGGTGGTTTATGGGTTTCTATAACATTTTATAGTGAGGATCCTGTATTGCAAATGACATGGATGTATTTTTTCATGGCCATATAGTATGGGAGAAGGATTTAGATTTATATCATTTGAAGTGCCGTGTAGTAAAGTATTTACTCATTTTAGGAGGAAACCTCGTTCTTTTACAAAGGTTATATGGACTAGCAGCTAGTCCATATAACCTTTGTAAAACAACGAGATTTACAAAGATTCCCTTGCCAATAACAAAAGTTACATAAATGAGAGTATTGTAATTTTAAGCGTCAGAAAAAGATAACGACGCTTCCACGACGCTAAAAGCTGTCAATCCAGTTTTTCGTTTTGAATTCCAGTATGATGACAAGACAAAGTAAGAGAGAAGAAGATAGGTAGAGAGACACAGTAGACAGAGTAAGAGACATTGACAGACTAATCGGCACAAAATAGCATCTGCTTTATTTTGCTGTCCAGAAAAATATATAATGCATATTCATCACTGAAGACCCAACTGATGACAACCATAGAACTTTACGAACACTACAGATTAAACCAACCTTGATGTTCAGATTGATGCATAGGTAACGGGCCTTGTAAATCGAGACGTATTGAGAGGATACCGGCAAGTAATGTCCGGCTGCTTGTCTAATAAATCGTCGTTCAGACTGAGTTTGAAATTGGGGCATCTGTCTTCGTTCAGTAGTACTGGTAAAGTTAAAGCTACGGTGACGTTGAGTGGTTCTGAATATGTAAGAAAAAACTTAATAATTAACGTCCAATATCCGTCCAGAAAACAATGATTATAATGGCCTCTGCTCAGCATAATGTCACATGGCAACACAAAGTTTACCACCCGACGCTGATTTTCAGCTGCAACCCACGAGTGCCATACGCTAGAATAATAAAGACTTCTTCTTAGCAAGGTTCTGGAGTGAAGACGTAGCGTTGGAAGACCTCCCACAAGTTGGCCTTGTGTATGCCGCAGCGAACTGCTGGATGCACGAAGCACATAACCGATCGAAGTGGCGGTGTTTGGGGGAAGGCCATGTCCAGCACAGTGGACGCTGAAATGGTGTGATCATGTAATTAATCTTAGTTTATTAATGGCTTCGCATTGGAAAACCCCTAGCGGATTTCGAATACCTTTCAGTTTTATCACGATTTTTATCGAATCGTGCTCATGATCATACATGTGCAAAAGAAGGTACAGTGCGGTCATGACCTTGCCTGAATGCGTGCGGCGCATATACACTTATTTTAAATAAATAACTAGCGACCCGCTCCTGATTCGCACGGTTTTTACGACTTGAAAAAACATCAAGATTTCTTAGGTAAACGTAACTTTAATATTAACGTATTGTACACATAAGTCTTCCGGAATAAATTCTCTAAAGGATGGTGAAAACCTCATCAAAATCTGTTGCGTGGTTTAGAAGAACAACGCAGACATACAAACAAACGCGAACTTTGTTTTATAATAGGAAGAAGAAACATCATTTCATTTTTTTTTTCAAAGCTAAGCATATTCAATTGAAACTTCCACAGGGTCACCAAATTGTATTTTAACATCCTCTACCGGGACCAACACGTGGGCAACAGACTTGTTCCCCTCTGACCGATTAATTCTGCACGAACAAGTCACAACTTGTCCCTTTTTTAACGAGACCAGACCCACGTCACTGCTTGGCGTTATTCAATTACATCTTCATAATTTGCCCAATCTATGACCATTTTGTCCAATGGGTAATTTTATTTGTCGATTCTATCGAAATCATTTGTTTGCATTTAACATAGGTGTCAGAGTTTTGCTTTGTAAGTCCCTATTATGAAGTGAAAACTTCTTTAGGCCCACTTTGCGCTCTTTATGAACAGTGAATTGAACTTAACCGTCATGCTTGGGTCGCTGACGCTGAATCGGGTATACTCGACTCCAATCGGTCGTTGACGCTAAATCACGTACTCGGCGCTGAATCGCTTAGACTAGGCTCCAGTTGTAAGGTTTCACTTATATCGTGGGGTCATAAGCACACCCCCTCTTTTTTATTTTTTACCCTTCGTGAAATACCTATGCATAAAATTTAAACAAAAGGACGAGTTTTTAACGATATTGGCAAATGTTATTATAGTGCTTTAAACCCTTTTATCAAAAACCCAGAGATGTCAACCAATCCTGTTGATATTTTACAGTTTTTGATAAGGGTTTATTTACGTTTGCAAAGCTTTAAAGCCTCACTCAGTGAGAATATTAGGATATTTCGACAAGTGGCATTTATTTATGCACTATATTATAATAATAGGTCTTTACCTATGAAATAGCCGTTTTGTATGAAAAAATTTTAACGAATTTTTTTCATGTATTTTTTATTTGTTTTAATTGAAGTAATCACAAATCACAATGCATCTTTGCCAACGCAGTGGCAGTTGATTGATGCCCTTCTTAAAAAAAAGAAGAAGAACGGTAATTTCATAGGTAAAGACCTAATATTAGGTTTTTACCTATGAAATTGCCGTTCTGCAGTACTGGCTATTTCAAATCAAAATAATTTTTGTTTGGCTAAGAATTCTAATTTCAAATTAATTTTATTTTAAAAACATGGATTTTTTTTTCCCAAAGTAGTCATTTGTTTATTGATTAGTGTTACATTTTCATCGCATTTCAATCTTTTTCGTCATCATGGATACGTTAAAAATTCGAGTAATTATGGAATATGAGTACCGTCGTGGCAGCAACGCGGCACAAGCGGCACGCAACATCAACGACGTTTACGGAGCTAACACTACAAACCAACGCACCGCCTGTTATTGGTTTGCTCGCTTCCGTTCTGGAAATTTCGACCTGAAAAATGAACCTCGCGGTCGTCCGAAGACTTTGGTCGACAGTGACGAATTAAAGGCGATTGTGGAAGCTGATGATACACAATCTACGGCTGAATTAGCAGCAGCATTCGACGTTAGCGTCAAAACAATATTGGTCCATTTGCGTCAAATTGGCAAGGTAAAAAAACTTGACAAGTGGGTGCCCCACGAACTCAATGACCGCCATCGCAAAGTACGCGTCGAGACGTGGCTTGCACTGCTCAACAGACACACAAATGAAGGAATTTTGAACCGCATTGTTACCTGCGATGAAAAATGGATTCTGTTTGATAACCGTAAGCGCTCAGCCAGTTGGTTGAATCCTGGTTCAGCACCTAAACAACGCCCTAAACGAAAACTTACCCCTAGAAAAGTGATGGTCACTATTTGGTGGTCTAGCGCCGGTGTGATTCATCACAGCTTCTTAACAAACGGGGTGAGCGTTACTGCAGATGTGTACTGTGAAGAACTGAACACAATGATGGAGAAGCTGGCACATCTCCAACCAGCATTGGTCAATCGCTCGTCTCCGCTGCTACTGCACGACAACGCGCGACCTCATACTGCACAGCAGACGGTCTCCAAGTTGCAAGAACTGGGGTTGGAAGCTCTCCGTCATCCGCCCTACTCACCAGACCTTGCGCCTACAGACTACTACTTTTTCCAGAATTTGGATAACTTCTTGGCGGGAAAAAAATTCAATTCCCGAGAGGCAGTACAAAATGCCTTTGAAGAATTTTTTGCCTCCCCTCCAGCGATTTCTTTAAGAAGGGCATCAATAAAATGCCACTGCGTTGGCAAAGATGTATTGATTGCATGGGTGATTACTTCGATTAATACAAATAAAAAAAATCGTTTAAATTTTTTCATACAAAACGGTAATTTCATAGGTAAAGACCTATTATATAATCTGACAACCCCATAGTGAAAAAAAGGTTAGTTGATTTGACATTTAAGTTTGTTTGATGTTAATAATTACAATATAAAACGCCGGGAGAGGCAAGTAGAGCGTGCCTCTCCCGGCGTTTTATAGGACGGACATATTATTATAGTGACCTTATTGGTGATGTTTTTCAGAATACTCACGTGCGTAGTACCTACTCGCATCGGCGTGGATTTGTGTGATCAGCCGTGCTATTCTATAAACATCTCACCGTGATAACTTGGGTGAAGTGATCTTGATGTGAGCTGTCATTGCACGTAAAGCTAGGGATTGACACTATGGACAGCTCACTTCATGCTCACTTCACCTCACTCTTCCCGGTGAGATGTTTACAGAATGGATCCACTGATGTATAAACGTAAACGAAGCAAAACGAGAATGGAAGGATCATAAGTGGTGGCGTTCTGTAGTGTCTGACTACCCCACGGGAAGAAGGCTTTATGTATGTATGTAATGATATATATGCTAGAATTAATATAATATCCAATAACATAAAGTAATTAATCATATTCCTACGCAATTCTGTTAATTACACAAATAACAGATTGTAGAATTTGAACCATCTGTACCAGATACTGCTTCACTGAACGATGAGTTTCTAATTACCTACGAACACAATGCTGTACAACGAATCGTTATCAGTTACTTAGAATTGCTTGCTAACTAGTTTTACTCATCGTAGTTTGTAATCAGACTAGGTATGATTGGCTAGCCGTAAAGCAAAACTCTATTAAAGGAAAATCAAAATCAAAATGTTTTATTTCACAATATACCTATATAAATAAATAAATATATATATGTATATAATTTATTTCAGACTAGTTTGTCCATAAAGTGTTATTAATACACTGAAACTTAAGAACGATGTTAGTTACTATGCGCACATACAAAAACATACTATAATAATTATCCTATATGTAGGCGAATCCAGTGCCTCCAGATAGGACTCTCAGTACGAGTATGTTCAGCAATGACCTTCAAGTAGCAGCTAGGACAGTCTTACACTCTGCTCATCAACGATACTGCTCTTTTTATAATTATGGCATAATAAGCCATCCACTTGTGATTCTACAAACATCGCTGATGCACTGCAATAGCGAGGCAGCCATCAACACCCTGAAGACATTGTTATACTGAACTTTCAGAGCACTTACAACCCGCTGCGTGCAGCTGGCCAACAGGCTGCAGGTATAAAAAGATTGGCAGAAGGCCCTAAACAATGTTTTTTTGACGTTTGAACACTTGGAAAATTCATTAACCTACATGGGCACTTATGAAACGTCAGAAGCTAGGTGCACGGTTCCAATTGGCCGTTTCCTATGGAGAAGAGCCGGCAAGAAATTCCACGGTTACTCTTTTAAAATAATTGGCTTTTACAATCTTTTCAAATTACAGTGTTAATAGGTATGGGAGGACAGTGTAGGTCTGTCAACAAGTACCATATTTTACATCATAGACTAGCTCTAGCGGGGAAAGTGTACCAAAAGTTTATACGAGTGTCCCACCAAAATCGATTAGTGGGACAAAGTGTTCTTCGAATCATTAAACATTCCACTGTTTCGCACCAGTTGGCCAAATGGAAAACTTATATTAATTACCAATTTTGCGATCATCAAGAAAATAACTTATTAATTAGTAATAAAGGTATCACGGTATTGAACAGGGAAGAACCGACGCAAGAAGAAACATAGACACATCGAAGTTTAAAAATAATAAATGTGCGTGTTGGAGATATAAAATTCTTCAACGTCAAGACATCCAAATTACTGTGTCAGCAATCAAATCAACGTTCACCTATTTATTATTCTGACGGAAAACCTGTCATTTGTAATGGCCTAACATATTAAATATGTATGGCCTAATCCTAAAATAATAATAGCATCCTAATTGCGTAACACACGATTAACCACAATCTGTTTTATTTTGACAGTTCAACAACATTCATTGCGTTATTTACGTTGTTTAGAAGAAAAAATAATCGAATATATGAAGCAATCATCATTTCAGCCGAAAGACGTCCACTGCTGGACGATTGACCTCTTTCTCAAAGTTGGAACTACCTAGCTGGACAGTTTGTCCTAGGTAAAAATACTCTTCCACAACTTCGAGCGTAGCGTCTCCGATCTTCATGAGAGTGGGTTTTACATAGGCATTTGACATGACCTTTTTCTTGTCCATGTTCATTTTAAGACCCACTCTTGGAGGCTGTACTGAGGTTATTCATGGTCTCAGTAGTTAGAATTTTCGAAATCAGTACTTCCGAAGATTACCCCCTACATATAAACTCACAAATATCTCTTTATAATTTATAGATTAATAGTTTGTTTCCACGGAATCTTTTGTTGGCGTGACGGCAACTTGACATTTTGCGTACCCCATCATTCTATCAAACAATAAATAAAACTCCTAATCGAAAATGTACGCTGAATCAAAATATTAGAGAATGTTTTCCTTTGGGAGATTTCTGTGTTGTAAATGGAATAATTTGTCACCAAAATAGAATACAAAACTTGAATAAAACATTGATGGGTCAAATATTAAAATGATGTTTTGGGGTCAATCCAACCCCTTTGGAGGCTCGCTTTGTTTGAATAAGATTTATTAAGTTCATGAATGCCCTTTGTCCGTGAATAGAACCCTATTGATTTCCGTCACCTTATTAGACAAGTAAGAGGTGTTCAATAATTGAGGACATGTTTCATCCCTAGATTTAAAAATGATATTATCACAGATAGCATCACTTTGATTTTTTACGCGTAATTAATCCTAGTTGTTATAAGTCATCATCACAACTAGCATCACATAAGCGTAAAACTATATATATATATATATAAGTCTTATGTCATCATATAGTAGCGTCGGACTGCCAAGTCAAAGGTCTCGAGTTCGAACCCATGGCACGCACCTCTAACTTTTCGGATTCATGTGCGTATTGTATAATTATCACTTGCTTCAAAAACGGTGAAGGAAAACATCGTGAGGAGCCTGAGAGATATTTCTCGACGGCATGTGAAGTCAAGTTAGAGGCCCATGGGCGGCTTTAAAACTCCGACGCCAGGTTAGTCACTAACCACACGAAAAGAAGAAGAAGAATAAGTCATAAATTTCTTGCCTTTATCAAGATTTATTTGTGGTCGGCGCAACATACTTTTTTCTTCCATACTTCTTTATTAGTCGTCATGTCGGTAGTCACCCCTTTTCTAGCCATATCATCTTCCACACAGTCCATCCATCGTTTCTTGGGTCTTCCCTACTCTTATAGCCATCCACATGCCGTCGTCTTAGAGTGAAAACTTCTTATATGCAAAAAACTGGTGGGCAACTGGAAAGTTATGTTTATGCTGATCGCGCGGTGAAATCTGCTTACGTGATGCAGGATTTTGCGTGACGTCAATATGATGCGTAGGTCGCATGTGGCGATATAGATGCCGCCACAAAAATAGGGCGTGCGTTGCGAAGTTCTTTTTTTCAAAAATTTGATAAAATAATCGGTCAAACTTGCATTCCCGAGCTTTTCACTCTAATGCGACGATTCATACTCAAATCTCTCCTCTCGATATGTTCCTCATTATTAGTATTTAAAATTGTTGGATAATACTCTGCTACTTTCTTACGAGTTTTATTATTTTCCAAAACGAAACATTTTAACACCCTTTACATCTCTCTCGAACCTCCAAGCAGTAACTAAGATATTTTTCACCTAACTTCAACCCATTATTTGCGTCATAAAACTTATATATACAAACTTAGACACATACAACAAAATTTTCCGTCTGTCTGTTGACTTTGTTATACTAGTTAGTAAGGGAGATAGCTTCGCAGTTAATAAAGTAATTTCATAATTATATATTGAAATGCCGCATGCTCGATGGCAAAAATGATAATCTTCCATATAAACTATGATCACCTGTTTAACCACTTTATGGGATGCATTTTCAAAAATCCTTCCTTCGTGTTCACCCTTGTTATATCAAGAACTCTTGCGCAAAATTTCATGCTTCTAGACCCACTGGTTTAAGCTGTGCGTTGTTTATCATTGAGTGAATGAATGAAAACATTCACTCAATCAAATCAAGAATTTAAGATTTTTATTAAGTAGGTAATAATAACAATGAAAGGTTACGCCCTACACATAAAATACCTAACCATTAGTCGATCCACTAGAGGTAAAATTAAGGGACTGTTTATTAGGTAACTAACCTACTAAACTTCTATAGGTAGTTTGACAACGTTCTGACAACGTTTAAAGGTTCCATCGTGTATTCTCAGAACAACCAAAATTTGGCGAATAAGATGGGACTGATCCAATACGGGAGTGGAATCGGTGTGTCGACCTGTTAGGATTTAGGCGAGAATATAAATCTACTTCTAATGTTCGAAATTCAAACTTGAATAACTAACAAGTTAAACTAGGATCCATTGAACATTGTCGAACTATACTTAAAGTAAGAACAGCACAATATAAAAAATAAAAAAAAGAACTAACTCCAGCACTATGAGACATTAACCATAGCCAAGTAGCGCAGTTTTCTCACAGTTAACTACAAACACACAGTTGAACCGCTTGAATACGTTTTTGTAACGAAATTAAATTCAAAATTGATTAGTATGAGTTTCTTTAGAAATTCCTTTAAAGAATTTTTGTGGGAGCAGAAGTATGTTGAACAGGTTTCTGCGAATTTTGTGGCTCGTGGATTTTGTAATTAATTATGAAAATAATCTGCACTCGCAATGTTATTTGTGAGATATTTTACGCAGTTTACCTACATATTGTATTCTGAAAAAGTTATATATTGTTATTTATGATATTAATATGGGCAGAGCACCGGCCAGACGCGATCAAGAAGGCTATAAGGCCGCGCGCACTTTGGACACGAATTTGTATCGTACGTAAACGTACCACTGAATACGTTTTTTGCGTCAAATAGGTAGTGTTTCGGTGATATCGTATTGAACGCACGAGAAATCCCAACAAGTTCGGATTGTTTTCCAACGTCGGAACTATACGGACGACTAACTCTCGCACTCAGTCTGCGCGCTCTCTTAGTACTTGGAAGGTCGGGATCGTTCGTGCGTGTTCGTATGTGTTCGCACGAGTAAAATTCGAACAAAAACGCGTCCAAAGGGCGCACGGCCTTAGAGATACCATACTGAGCGGTCCACACTGAAGAAGACCGCATAAATAACGTGGAGACGCGTCGTACGTGGTCGCTATCCAGAGCATTGATGGAACCATCAACGACAATGAAGAAGACGAAGAATATTATTTTGTATAAATTTTGCAACTATTCTGTTTTTGACCCCTCTAAAATAGGCAATATTTTAAAATCCAGTTCTCCGATTGAGATTCTTGTCTTGTAAAGACTGACTAAAACTGATTGTAAAATAGCTTTAAATCAAAGAAGGGATCTCTAATGAAGAACGGTCACCCATCCACAGATTGACTGTAAAAACGCAGCTTAACAGAAATCATTTCTCGTTCTGTGTAGCAGTTATTTAACATCAGCCTCTCGTTATTTTTATCTTCTGTATAAAAACAGCTCAACATCATTCCCGTTAGGTTTTACAAGCCCACAAAGAGTACTCTTTTTAATATTGATACTTCACACATAGGTGAATTTTTCATTATCCTGTAATAAAAAATTCACCGAACCTCGTTTAAAGGCAACGCGCCCGTTGGTAATTTGTCACGGCCTGAAAGAATAGCAGTTCATTATTTTGTTTTCCGCCTATAAAATACATAATAACAACCTGTGTATACAAGTAGGTGTCTGAAGTTGATTTCATTTACTCAGTTTCGAACGTATTTTTTTAAACTCCATTTTAATAAAATGCTGTTCAGTTTTTAAAAGAAATTGAAATATAAACTTCGTATTTTATTGGTAAAAGTAAAAGGTTTTCGGTAGTGAGTATTCAAAATGATTTTTTACGTATGCACCAAAAATGGTAAATTAATTAGGTATTTTGTTTTTCTAGACCTACTGAACTTCTTCATATACCCAAAGATTCTTATTTCCTTGTTTATAATATACAGCCTTTTAAATAAAATACCTTAAGATAAAGCACTATTTATTGGTAGGTACTATTATTGATCAGTTTCCCTTACCATGGTGCCTATAATTGGGAAACGCCAATCCATCTTTGCAATGTTGACAGGCGTGTACCTTCTTCTTGGTAATTATTAGATAAATAACGGGTGGCCAATTCGGATGTATACAACTTTTTTAGCCCCCATTCTGATTTGACGCCAAATTGTGCAGTTGTTTAGTGCCGCTTATTTAGTTAAAGTGCGCCAAATAATAGTCATTTCAGACCTTTTTGGCGCAGCCGTGAGGCACACACTATTGTTGTTAAAATATTATTTTCACTTTTTTTTATTTTGTGTTTCATGAACTGTGTCCAAATAAACATTATTCTTAAATTTTTTCTTTATATTTATCCTGAAATTCTTAAACTAATTTAAAAACAACCCAATTTTTCTAACACATCGTTAAGAGTAACGAATACAGTTTTGATCACTGAGGATTTGGAGACAAGTTCAAACTTTTTTCTGCGAGTTTATCTAAAGGGACGTGTCGTGGTCAAGCTTGAATACGAAAAGCAGAGTATTTGTGACTTTGATAGTGGGATACCTAATAAATAAGCTAAAATTTTATGAAAAACACGATGAAAAGCGATCGCATTTTTTAAAATAAAACATGAGCAGATTAGGCGGATCAACGTGTAAAATTGTTAAGCCTGAATAATATAAATATATAGAAAAATATTCGGTGATTTTCGTTTGTAATAAAAATAATTTTAATTTAAAATTGTATCATTCCTAATTGGCCACCCTGCAGCTTGTGTATCTACCCAATATTTTTACAATACATTATATCTATAATTTTTTTTCAATACTAGTTTCGGCCCGCGACTTCGTCCGCGTAAATATATTGTTTCAATATAAAATATAGTTTATGACACACGGCAATACTGTAACTTCTAATTAGTGAAAGAATTTTCGGAATCGAATCAGTAGTTTCGAAGATTACACTCTACATAAAATTTTACAAATCTTACCTCTTTGTACTACTCGTATAGATTGTTTATTATCAGTACAGTATTCTCAGTGTGTTCGCAGATAGGTGGGATTCCTCGATGTTGTGGAGGTGGATGCAGCTCCACGCTGAATTTTAATTATTATGTTTATCCGTGTCTGTACCTACTAACACTAGATGTTAAGTAAAATTGTTACTAACCCTATGGACTCTGTCCGAAATAAAATTATTCTATTCTATTCTATTCTATTATTGCTTAAAAAAACTACGGTTTTAAATCAACCTGTATATTTATTTCAGGATGCAGACACGTCACAATTGTCTCTAAAACTCGCTGTGTTACTACACCAGTTTAGTATAAATTCGTAAAATTTATAACATTTCTTCTCGGATACCAGTTAATACGTGACCAAAACATGCACAAAAACAATCATAGGTTATCTATGATTAAAAGCAAAATGCTTTTAGGGGGAGCTTGTGGCTAAGTAATAACTGCCGCACGGGTCGATCCATCAGGTTAAGCTACGCGTGCCGGGGTTGGTCTGTGGATTGGTGATCATCTTTACATACCGAGACTCCTCCGTGCCTCGGATAGCACGTTAAGCCGTTGGTCCCGGCTGTCATTCGTGGATCTTTGACAGTCGTTACGAGTCGTCAGAAGCCCGAAAGTCTGACAACCAGTCTTACCAAGGGGTATCGTATTACCCAGTTACTGGATTGTGGAGCTCAGATAGGCAGTCGCTCCATGTAAAATACTGGTATCCAGCTGCATCCGGTTAGACTGGAAGCCGATCCCAATATAATTGGGAAAAGGCTAGGTTTATTGTAGATTGATTGACAAAATGCTTCAACCTGATGAATTGGCCAATTTCCGATGTCATTTAGAACTACACGTGACATATTGTTCTGCAGGTAACAATAGATTTAATGGCTTTTTCAATCAGAATAGCATCCGCTGTAATTAAGACATTACTAAGAGTTCTGCTTTCCCGGCAGAGAACAAAAGCGTTTTAAGTACGGGAATTGAATACATCCATATAATCATTAGCTCCATGCTTATTCAGGATATATGAAATTTGAATACTTCCAGCACTATTCTGGGTCTAGTTTAGATTTTATGGTTTTTCTTTCATTTAATTTATCATGTTGGTGAGAGGGAAATGATCCTTATGATTGACCCTATCGATTGATCCCATAAAAATACAGGCTGTTATTTTTTCGGGCTTTAGCCGGTTCGATTCCCGAATGTGGGATGCGAATTTTAGAAAAACTTTGAATGCAGATTTGTTTCTTTAAAAAAATTAAGGTGTGTTTCCTTGCAATAAAATTTGTTATCTTCAGTATTTAGAGTACTTTCCCACCGTGTGAGATTTAAAAAATCCATCCTGTACATGTATGCACACCCTATAATATTCCCACAATATAGGCATTTTTGAGACGTTTTTGACGTTGATATTAATATTATTATCAACGTCAAAAACATGTCAAAAATGTAGGTAAATTGATTGTATTTTTGACAGATTGAGATTGACAATACAAAAACAAAATAGGAATTGCCCCTCTAACATCTGAGCATAAGTAACCTCGGAATTGCCCAGCAATTGGTAAGTGTGTGAAGGACATTGTGCAGCAAACGTATTCATTCTTTGAGTATAAGAAATGCTATCGTCTATATATACGAAGCCGCTTAATAAATAAGAGCAGTAAATAAATTATTTGGTGGTTTGTTTAACAAGTATTGCGATGCCATTTACTACTAAATGGTATCGTGATAAACACAAAACATGTGTCCTTAATGTTCTCTGGACGCCATTTGTCATGAAACGTACGAGTCAGTATAACCTACGAGGAAAACGTGGTTCCAAGACAAACTAGCAATATTGGGTCGCATTCGCTTTTATTCACTGCACCCAAAATCTTTATGAAACACAAACTTTACTAGCGTTATACTGATATCACCAGTTGATAAAGTAGCCAAACTGAAGACCACTTTCAGACTTCCTCATAACCATTTTTTTTCCTCTTAGATCTATCATTTCAGCTGCAGGTATTTAGGCTACCTGGAATATAAATGCTAATACCTAATAGCACAAAAGCATGCAGGTTTCAAGTAAATGCTACCTAAAACAATGTTCGAAAAGAGTATGATTATTTTATACACACGAAGAGCATGTGTGTGTGTAAAGTTATGTTTAAAAGATTTTCAATGAAAACCCTATTCATCACAAAACCTGAACAACCAAACAGCGCTAGGTATTGCTAACACGACATCTTTCAACTAAGTTGACACGTCACGGAGCCCGTTGTAATTCTGTCTGCGGTATGTAAACGGACTTTAATCACGGATGTACGGATCTGCCTGGATGCAATTAACCGTGGGCTACTCGGGTGACGGTTGAGCACCACTAATTTGAGTCCTATCTACCTGTTTCTGAGGATAGCTCTGTTTGTCTTGAGGTCTGTTTTCCTTGGAACGGAGTGTTATTGTAAATGGAGACAGTTCTGTGCTATGTTACGTAGCATGGCGTTTGTTTGTCTTTGGTTTTTGGGTTTCTTGATAATCACATTCTATCAATTATATGAAAACTGATCAAAAAGTGGTTCCCTATTTGAAACTATATAGAAAACTATATAAATGAAGAGCTTTGACAATGTTCTCAACATCAAAAAAACAAATGACGCGCGCTTTTCACACTTTTTTAAAACATTTATATTTTTTGATGAGTGTTAAAATCTTAAACTATGTTTTTGTCGGTCAAATTCACTTTTAACAAACTATGTATAATTATCATCATCATTTCAGTCGAAAGACGTCCACTGTTGGACATAGGCCTCCCCCAAATACCACCACTGAACGGTTCTGTGCTTCCCACATCGAGCGGATTCCTGCGGCCCTTACAAGGTCATCGGTCCACCTTGTGAAAGGTTTTCCAACGCTACGCCCTCCGGTACGCGGTGGCTACTCCAGAACCTTACAGGCCCATCAGCCATCTGTTCTGCGAGCAATGTACCCTGCCCATTGCCATTTAAGTTTACCTTGTTACCTTGGTTCTCCTGCGGATCTCTTCATTTATGATTCGATCACTTAGGGAAAATCCAAGCATAACCCTCTCCATTGCGCTTTGGCCAATGCAATGGGTCTTACTAGAAGGCATAACCTTCTAGTAAGGCCCATTGCATTGGCCAGCAATGGGCTTTATTAGAAGACTAGTGTATACAGGTTCACAAAATAAATCCACAACCTGGCTCTAACAATAGTATTTAATAAGCCTCTAGGCAACCGAATCCAAAATAGATATTAATTATTCTATCTTAATTAAATCATTACAGACCTCACAGGTTTCGTTGAAAGGCCACTGAACCAAAATAGGTAAGAATTTAACGGAACGCTTAATTTCAATCAAATGAGATTGGAATCTGAAACTAATTAGTGAGGAATTCCGTCGTTTCGTTTGTAAAGAACTCAAATAAATTAGGGTTTTCATTATTGCTTTGTTCTGTAACGTTTTCTTCTTTTGTTTTCAGTTTCGAAGTAACAATAGCCTTGATTTCTTCATTGGCGTGCATACCATGTTTGTGGAGTGAAATGAAAGCTGAAAGCGGTTTTATAACTTATATTACTGAATGCCTGGGGCCTATTTTATAACTGACAATTCCTTCTGCTCATGAGGCTTCCCTGGTAAGTACCTCATTAACGGCATAACTATGTAAATGTCTATTAACTGCTCACAAATTACGATGTTTATTTTTATTTTTTCGTATTTCCTTGTCATAATCTCTTTTTATTTGACATTATATACCTACAATTCTAAATTCAACTATTTATTAGTGGCTTTTGTGGACAGGATATTAATTCAGATTTGTTACAGTTGTATGGAAATCATGATATTTAAAAAAGGTTTTGATTTTTATTATTTTATTTATCTTTTTATTGTTTTTGTATTTATTTTCTGAATGTGAGAACGTTGTAGGCTTAATAGATTTGTTGACTATTTTCTATTTTGTTATGTACCTGGTACTTGTTGACAGACCTACACTGTCCTCCCATACCTATTAACACTGTAATTTGAAAACATTGTAAGATTCATTTATTTTTAAAAGAGTAACCGTGTACTTTCTTGCCGGCTCTTCTCCACAGGAAACGACCAATTGGAACCGTGCACCTAGCATCTGACGTTTCATGTAGGTTCATGTTGTTCCATGTAGGTTATTATGAAATAAATTATTTTTATTTTGTTAAAAAATTACAAAAGTGACACATTTTCACGAGGTAAGCTGTTTAATAAAGCAGAAAATGTATGAAAGAAACTTGAAAATTTGTCGGGTTGTCGCCTATCACTTGTTGCCTGTTGGTCTTGTTATTTATTTCAATACAGTTTTTCCATGAACGGTGAAAGAAAACAGCGTTACAAAACCGGCATGTCTTTCAACCAAAAATTCAAAGACATGTGACATCCACTTACCCGCACTGGCTCCGCGCGGTTGACTACTGCCCAGTCCTTCTCTCGGAAAGAAGACCTGAGTCCCAGCTGTAGGAACATAACCAGTAACTAAAAAATAAATAAATAACAATGTTAAAAGGAAACATCTGCCTAGCCTTTTCCCAACTATGTTGAGGTGGGCTTCCAATCTAATCACATGCAGCTGAATACCAGTATTTTACATGGAACGACATGGAGTGACTGCTTATCTGACGTTCACAACCCAGTTACTGGGTAAAGCAATAGCCCTTGGTAAGACTGGTTGTCAGACTTCCAGGCTACTGACTACCCGTAACGACTGTCAAAGATCTACAAGTGACAAAAACATGCTGATTATGTCTGTTTTACATTGGTCGCAAGCGTTGCTATAATACAGGTTTTGGGTTCGATCCCGGTTCGAGCAGAGTTTTATCAGGTTTATCGTTAATACCCGATTAATGGTAACATGTTCATCCCCCTACCTATGTAGATACTTACTTATAACTTAACTGGTGAAACGTGAGTGTATCAAACCATACTGCCTACCCTTTCAAGTAATAAAAGCGAGATGTGTGTCCTTAATATCATAAATGTGAAAGCTTATATGTTTGGATGTTTGTTACTCAGTCACGAAAAAATAGCTAAACGGATGAAATTTTGCACACAGATAGTTTATAACCTGGATTGACATATAGGATACTTTGTATCCCGATAATTTCCGACCTCCACGCGGACGAAGCCGCGGGCAAAAGCTAGTGTTATATAAAAATGCGTGTGTTGTAGATACCAAACAACAAAAACTACCTACAAAATACGACACCCGTAACATGCAACCTTTTTGTTACAGCAACAAAAGAGAGAACCTGAAAACATATGCCTGTAACAATACCGCACAAAAAGCACTTAATACTATACATTCAATGTTTTTCTTCCATCTCTACCCTTTCCTTTCCCAAAATAGACATGTAATGTGCAACCCTTTGACCTTCGCCGTTTCAAGGGTTACCCATTAATAAAGAAAAGTACAGAAGGTCAGGTCATACAACGAATGTGTGAAAATGAAAACAGGCGCACGCACAAATATAAAAAAAAAAAACAAAATCCAAAAGTCATTTTTTCAAACTAGGCTGAGAATCAGTACTTTTCGAACGTCAAAATTACATAAGACAGTCCCCCAAAAACGCCCACACTTCACCACTTCCTAGTGCTTAAGCTGGGAAGAAGAAGTGGCGCAACAAACCCCAGCAACACAGCTGTCTGTTCAGTAGGAAAAACTTGATTCAATATAATAATGCTTTAAATGCAAAAATAATTTACATTATCACAAATTGCAATCAACTCATAAAATAAAAACGTACAGCGATCTAAAGAAGCTGATATTATCACGCTTCACTCAACCGAATTATCTTATTATTTTATTCCACGTTCATACAACACCGATGAAATTACATAGGAATGAACGTTCATCTGCTCGTTTCATTTCATTTTTCAATCATTCAATATGCGAGCTAAAGATGGCCGACTGCCGAAATCAAACATCGTTTGATCCGTAAACTTAAATATTAATTTTTCACTTTAGATTCATTTTGTGTTTCGACGTTTAACTTCGAGTGATAGATGCAGAATGAAAGGCAAAATGAAAAAAAAGTGAAGAAACGTGATCAGCCATGCTATTCTGTAAACATCTCATCGTGAAAACTTGGGTGAAGTGAGCTGTCAATAGTGTCAATCCCTGTGGAATGACAGCTCACTCCACGCTCACTTCACCTAAGTTTTCACGGTGAGATGGTTACAGAATAGCATGGCAGGTGTCTCACTGTACGTGAAGCGTATTCATGTGTGCTTATGTTTTCGCTCAGTTTATGAAGCTGACCTTCTGTACCACTTACCTACTATTCTATGCCATTAATATTGGACTCACGTACGTTCTACAATGGTTTTGTTACAAATCACGGCTTACTGTTCCGTATATTTGATTAATTGACCTGTGATTCCTCTTATTGTTTGGATTTGTGAAGTTTGGAGGAAGCGTTGAAGAGTTATATGTATGAAGATGCAACATTTTGTTTTGCACGGCTCATAATGCGAAGCATTAGAGAGTGCCTTGCGATCGAAAAATTTGTTTTGCCTCCTTTCTGCAACTGTTTTTATTGTTACGCTCCTGCTAGTACACAGAATCTACTTAATTTATATACCATTGTATAGATAATTTAATGGAGATTAATTCTGTATTTTTTAACCGACTTCCAAAAAGAAGGAGGTTATATGTTCGACGCGTATGTAAGTTTTATTTTTTTTAATGTATGTCCACCGATTTCTCCGTCAATTGTGAACCGATTTTGAAAATTATTTTTTTGTATGAAAGGGTATACTTCCAAGTTGGTCCCATATAAATTTATTAACTTTGCTTGGATACTTTTTGAGTAAGCTTCAATACTACGTATTTTTCCCACTTAGTATATGTGAATGATATGATGATAATTTCCTGTCACTGTTATTTACATAGCAGGTAGTGGAATTCGAATTTGTGTGGGGTGTACCACAACTATAAAGTGAAAAATAAACACTTTATACAAAAAAAAAAAACCGACTTGAAAAAAAAATCACTACAAAGTGAAAAATAACTTTAATTTCGGGAGTCGGTGTTTTGAATTTTCGTTTTTTGCCACCGACTTCCGTAATTAAAGTTATTTTTTTTTAAATGTTATTTCAAAAAATTATTTAATGCATCAGAAAACATCAAAAAAGTTTAAAAAAAATATACCGTCAATCAGGTATGAAACCTGAAAACATTGTAGCTTGCGAAAAAATCAATTAATTGAGTAATTTTTTTTTTATAGATTCTTTTCAGTCATAGGAGGAACAATAGTGAAAATGGCACTTTTATTCAAATTTGTGTAATTATAATTTATAAAAAACTAACTAGAAAAAACTAAAAGCTAACTAAAAAATCTATATTATTTCCAAATTCAGCCCTCAGTCTTCCGTTGCCTAGCAACCAAAAAAGCAAACCTTTGTCTTGTCTTTGATAGTACGTAAAGATTGCGAGGTGAGAAATTTTACCCATATTGATGGGTAACATTTTTGAATGAGCGTTAAGAGGCGTGCCCTTTTGCATTTTCTAAATATATTATTTTCCACAAAGATTTATCCGATTTTTTTTACAAAAATTGCCAAATAAATGGCTGTCCCTTTTGCTTTCCAAATTGTGATTATTTGCAATGTTTATCAACTATCAGCACTATTACTCAGTAAGAAAAAAGTAGCAGTGATAGCCTAGTAGTGTGACCTTCAGACTGCCAAGTCATATGTCTCGAGTTAGAATCCAAGGCTTCTGACTTTTCGGATTCATGTGCGTGTCACTCACTCAATCACTTGCTTCAAAAACGGGGAGGGGAAACATCGTGAGGAAACCGCATGCCTAAGACATATTTCTCGACGGCATGTGAAGCCAAATCAAAGGCCCATGGGTGGCTTAAAAACTCTGACACCAGACCCTCTAGTGTCAGAGTCTTTTTCAATTCAATTCCCGCTGTTTTTAAGTTCGTATTCTAATCTCATTCACAATCTGTCAAAAATACAATCAATTTTCCAACATTTTTGACAAGTTTGACAGATTGCGACTTGAATGAGAACGTTTTTTTACTACGAGAATTGGCCTTCAGGATAGTTACTATCCACACGAAAAAGAAGAAGTATGAAAAAGAAATATCTCCTTGTATGTATTATTTGACAGGGAAGTATTTCTTTTGCAGAAAAGATCGACTTCGGTTCCTAGCTAAAGTAGTAGCAGTAACCCCATCTCAAAAATTCATAATATCTGTATTGTGTAGGACGCAGCTGTTGTACTAACATAACGAGTACCTTTATTTAAAACCTAGGAAACATAAAAGAATACGATTATGTCTTATAGCCGAGGGTTTGTGGATTACAGAACAGCAGTTGGTTTACGTGAGGGCGAATCTTTTCTTGTAAGATATAGCAAAAAACAAAACGGCCTGTAGTAAAAAAGTAACCAGAAATACTGACTAAATTGCTTTTACAAATCAATCATCATCATTTATTTTACAGAAAATAGAATAAAATTTGTTACTAATTACATAAATAACTTAAAAACTATTTAAACACAAACAACTTATAGCAATTAATAAGAATGATAAGATCATCATAGTCAAATAATACTTACATTAATACAATAAAAGTTATTTGTAATGCAAGGCTGGCAAGACTGCAAAGTGATTTTTTGGCGCGAGTTCTTGTATTGAAACCTGAGCAAGCGAAGGATCCTAGGATTGAACCACGAGCGAAGCGAGTAGTTCAAATATAGAATCCTGAGCGTAGCGAGGGTTTCAAAGGTACGAAACGCGGAATAACTTTCCTGCCGAGCGAAACACACAACTTTTCACCTCACAACAGTGAGAATAATGTTAGGTGCAAGAAAAACAGCTTAAATAATAATTATATAAAATTAGAAAATTCTATGTTCCGCTTGCACTAAATCTGCAGGGGTTGAATTCATATCTTCGTCGCTGCTGGACTTGCTCTTTTATGATTTCTTTACGATTTTACCAAAAAACAAACGGAAGTGAATTGATTAAAGGTTTTTTTTTTAAGTTTTTTTTTTATTCATGCAGTCGTCGTGCTCGCCAGTGCGATTATTCTAAAAATGAGGTTGACGCACTAACATGAAATAAGTATTAATGCATTTTCAGTGTACTGGTGGTTTGGAAAATTACTGAATAGAAAGATTCGAATTTTAGAAACTCTTTCCAAGCTAGCGGATAAAATGCACTTTTGCACGCAGATTCCGAATGATAAACAGAATCTTTCCGAGGTTGTGAGGTGAAAACTATATTAGTTCACGGCACGGTTTGAAGGCAGTATTTGCGTCCTAGCCCAGTGTCTGAGTATTAGATCTTCCACCCAATCGGCCTTGTCGGCTTTTATATTGAGATAGGCATATTTTGCAAATAAATCATCTCGGTTTCGATCTCGATCTACAATGAAAATAGTTCATTATTGTTGTAAAAATATTTGCCAATCAGCAATGTGGAAGCGGGAGTAAATAATCATTTGCGCCGGTCGTACCTACGTACTTTTAAGTATGAACTTGAATATTCTTATGGGCTATTTATATAAATTAATGTTACTATAAATATTAATTAATATTACTTAAAATGAGAACCCATGTAAATACACTTCTCATCAGAAAAATCGAAACACCTTGCAAGTTTATGTTTTGTAAGGATTATCAGAAAAATGTGCATATTTAGGAATATATGTCAAATGTCGTTTAATAGTGAATAATATGAGGTTTTCAAATCCTAATGTTAATGTTCTAAATTCAAATTAAATTTTCATAGGTTTCGTATTTTGTTTAACAAGTAATTTTTACCCTGTATGGAGTATGAAGGAAATTGATAAAACAACACACGTAAATGAAAAAAATAAGCTAAGAAACGTGTATTTAATAACTTGTATTCCCTCCCCGAGCTCTTATTACTGCTTCCATACGGTTCTTCATCGATCGGATGAGAGTAACGATCAAATGTTGTGGCATTCCATTCTATTCCTCTTGGATTTCATTTTGCAGGTGGCTAAGTATTTCTAGGGCAGGATCTCTTGCACGAATTTGTCTCTTTAATTCATCCCATAGATGTTCAACCGGCTTCATGTCCGGGCTTCTTGTTGGCCATTCCATAATGGAGATACCGACTTCGGTAACATAATCTCATACGATGCTCGCAGTGTGAGCCCTAGCATTGTCGTGCATGCATATGAAACCGTTGCCAATAAAATGTGCATAGGGCATCACGTGAGGCTCAAGACACTGTTTGATGTACCGATGACTGTTTAGTGCAGGTAGACGTGGCCCAGACACAAAAACATGCTCTGCCTTACCGTCGGCGCTGATTCCTCCCCAAACCGTCCACGAACCGCAACCATAGCTGACCTTTTCTTCAATGCAGCATTGTGCAAAGTGTTCTCCATCTCTTCTGTGGACCTTGTTCCTTCCGTTGTTACCATACAGCATAATTTTACACTCATCAGAAAAGAGGACTTTGTTCCGCTGAAGGTACGACCAATTTAAGTGCACACGTGCAAACTTTTAAGGCGCGCTCTTCGATGGTCTGCAGTTACTTTCGGCCCATTTGCTGGCTTGTGCAGTACCAGTCCACGTTCCTTGAACCTTCTTCTAATTGTAGAGTCACTTACAGCCACCCTACGTACAACATGAAGCTGCTGCTGCAGTTGAAAAGCATTAAGGCGTCGATTTCGAAAAGAATTTGTTACAATAAATCGATCATCCCGCTCAGAAGTGACCCGATTCCTGCTAGATCCTGAACGGCGCGTGAACAAACCAGTCTGCCGATAGCGTTTTTAGACTCTATGAACAGACGACAGACAGGCTTAGATGCAATCTTTCACCCACAACACGCTGACTAAGTTCAGAACCCAGCAATGCCACCACTTGGGCGGCTTCTACGGGCGAAGTATCCATATGTTTTAGAAAAAAAACTTTTTCAGACGTCTCAAATTCACAGTACAAACACAGTAGACAGAACACAGAACAAAAAGTTTTAAGATAAGCGCAAATTTTTAGTTTTCAAATGTGAAATGTACTCCAACTCTAAACACACATTTGTCTCAAAACAGTGAATCATTTCATTTATAGGATAAACAAATAAAATTCTTTTGAATTTTGAATTTTCGCTTATCACTGTAATGGCCAAACTGCCAGTTATACAATCATGTGATTTTTTTCATGGAATGAAAACTATTTTGTGTTAAATTAGGACAGAAACCATAAAATCGGAAGTGTTTCGATTTTTCTGATGAGAAGTGTATTAAATCGTAATTGCTGATTACTTAAAAAAAATCTTTTATAATGAACCAGGTATGAACGTATAAAATTCAGATTGCTTTTATATTCTGGCAGCCCTAATTATTCGTAACTCTGCTTACTGTTGCCTTATTGGAATTGGTTTATTAAGAAACCAAAAATACATCCAACTGAAACATATTTTATGTAACGAATTTTTGTGTAGGAATATTTTTGTTAGTAAGGAAGATGATGATGATGGGTACCTATCATCATCATCTTCCTGCCCATATCCCAATGTTTGTATATGAAAGAAAGAAAGAAAGAATATTAGATTATACAACAAGTGAAAAAAAGGGAATTTAATTCGAGGAACTCCAGTATGGAATCTCCGTCTGGGGCGGAGCCGGAAAAAGCATATTTATTGAAATTGAAAGAGCTCAAAGAGTCGTAATTAAAGTGATGCTTAGAAAGCCTTTTAGGTTCCCGACAGATCTGCTATACAACCAATTTCCGGTTCTTCGAGTACGTCAACTATACATACTCAGTGCCGCACTGCATACACACAAATCTATTAAAAACAGACCTGACTACCAAACCCTGCTATCAAGACGTATCTTACACGTCCCTCTTCCTAATGCAAACAGTCTTCTGGCCCGACGGTGCCCCTCTTACTCACACACTCATATCTACAATAAAATAAGCAAGCGCTGTAATACTAAAGGTCTTAACATCCACTCGTTTAAAATAATGATAAAAAGTTGGCTTCTCTCCCTGTCATATAACGACACGGAGGATATAGTGAGTTAACACCAAAATATACAAGCAAGTCTTTCACAAAAAACTCACACCTGCAACTCACCACCACACCCACTTCACACACAAACTAACACACACACTCTCACGCACACTCTCACACACACATTATTTAGAATTATTTTATTTTGTTCAATTTATTTTTGTGTTTTTGGTAATACGCTACCCTTATTTAATTAACTATTCTGTCCATTTTCAAACATCCTGAAATAAAATTTAAGCTAACGCAAACATGTTTCGAATTAAAATTTAAGATCACGAAACTCAGTAATAATCTCTAAAATTAATACTTAACTAAAAGTCTCATAGCATACATAATCAGCCTATAATGTTCCCACTGCTGGGACACAGGCCTCCTCTCTGTGAGAGGGAGTGGGCTGTAATCTACCACGCGGGCCCAGTGCGGGTTGGTAGATGTCACATGTCTTCGTATTTTTTGTTCTGGGACATGCCGGCTTACTTCACCATTTTGAGAGCAGTGGTGATGAAATTATCGGGGCCGTTACCACTGGGCTACCACTGGCTCACTAGTAACCACTGCTCACTAATCCTAAAAACGTCTCAAGACTTTTAAAAACGTTTAAAATCCAATTTTATCCTACAGGCATCCATCTTGTGGTCACGCCATTAGAAAAAGTAATTATTTGCGCTTTCCCCAAGAACTGCTCAATCGATAGCCGCAAAGAAATCGAGATTAATTGGAATTCTAATTAAAAGTACAGCCAGCAAAGAGATCGGTTGAATGTTAGAGATTTTGTCGAGTAAAATGAATAATTGTGCTGTAAGTGGTAGTATCTTTTTAAATGGAAATAATCTTTTAAAGTTACTGGAGAAACGCTAAAAGGAAGGTGAGTCTTAATGGCTACGTATTATGTGTATAAGGTAATGTCCTCATCCTACAGCGTTAATTACTGCTTTTCTGCATTTTTTTAGCCTCGGGTACGTGGCAAAGTCAAAGTCAATCAATTTATTTCAATTAGGCACATAAAAGGCACTTATGAACGTCAATTTTACAAAAAATAGAATTAGTTCTAGTCACCCCTTCCAAACGTTAGTTTTTGTATGGAGAATAATGGGCAAGAAACTCCACCGTTACTCTTTTAAAATGTTTTTACAATATTTTTTACAATACATTAATTATATAATTATATGTGAAGACGATGCATCTACAATAAGATTACTATACCACGACAGGTAAAAAGAATGAAAAATGAAGCAATGACGGATAAATTATTTATACAGGGTGTTTGGCAGAACGTTGAACATACGAAAATGGTGGATAGGTGGGGTCATCTGCTACTTACAGTGTAATTTTTTATTAAAAATGGGTAAAACAAGCATTTTACCCATTTTTAATAAAAAATTACACTGTAAAGTTAAGGAAGTGGTGAAACTAGAAGAAAACAATTTTTTTTTTTTTACATATCCAGGGGGCCAGAGCCAAATAAATTAGGGCTGAGTAAGTAGCAGATGACCCCACCTATCCACCATTTTCGTATGTTCAACGTTCTGCCAAACACCCTGTATATGATATAAATGGTGCTCACATATTTACAAACATTGTAAAATACGATATTCCTAACATTTAAACAAGTAATACTAATAATACAGTGTGTTGTCAAGTAATCACAAAATGCAAAATTAGGGTTATAAAAAAAAAAATATAATTAAATTAGCAACCAGTTTGATTTTGTCTAGATAAATAGTTTGATTTTGTGGCCAAATGATAACTACCGCACAGGTCGATCAAAATTCAAAAGTCATTTATTCAAACTAGGCTGAGAATCAGCGCTTTTCGAACGTCAAAATTACATAAGACAGTCCTCCAAAACCCCCGCCCTTCACCACTTCCTAGTGCGTTAGCTGGGAAGAAGAAGTGGCGCAACAAACTCCTCAGCGGTAATCGATCAAATGTTAAGCTACGCCATATATCGAAACTCCTCCATGTCTCGGAAAGCACGTTAAGTCGTTGGCTCCGGCTGTCATTGGTAAATCTTTGACAGTCGTCACGGGTGGTCAGAAGCCCAAAAGTCTGACGAGTTTTATCAAGGGGTTTCGTGTTACCCAGTAACTGGGTTGTGGAGGTCAGATAGGCAGTCGCTCCATGTAAAATACTGGTATTCAGCTGCAACCGGTTAAACTGGAAGCCGACCCCCAGTGGCTGATTTAGGATTGTCGTTTGGGACGGCTTGACCCCGCTGAGCGTAGGTTTTAGCAAAGTAAACAATAAAAATCACGCTACATTTTGTTTTTTTTACGCATATCAAGCCTTCTCGGATAATTTTTCGCAAATTCCTCTATGACTTCGTTAGGTTGTAGACTACCAGAGATATCTCAGTGAATATACATGGCGGCCAAACCGGGCAGCGTGAGTAGCAAAATAAGTGGCGCGCAGAATCAATATACGTCACGTAAATTAAAAAAATATTGAAAAAAGAACTTAAAATCATAATACTTAAGGATAATATTGATGACAATTAACTAATAATATCAGGTTCACTTTAGTGCAGTGCAGTGATAGAATATTGGTGTGACCGTCGGGCAAGGCATGCACCTCTGATTTTTCGGATTCATGTGCGTATTGCATAATTATCACTTGCTTCAAAAACGGTAAAGGAAAACATCGTAAGGAAACCCAGCCTGAGAAATATTTCTCGACGGCATCTGAAGCCATGTCAGACGTCTATAGGCAGCTTTAAAACTCTGACACCAGGTTAGTCACTAACCATACAAAAAGAAAAAGAAGAAGAAGACTTTAAGATTTGTCACAGAAGAACTCAGATCCTTTTGGGGGGGCTTGAGCTCCTTAGCCCCCTGGATCCGCTACTGCCGACCCCAACACAGTTGGTAAAAGGCTAGGCAGATTGATTGATACAGCTTTAATAAAAGACAGATTTTAATAATAAACAAGGTGTTATAACAATTGTTTTAAATTATGTAAAATGGTGCCTATTAAATCGTCATGGCGTGAAATATCAGTTCGTTATTTACGTGGCTTAATGTACTTACATTTTCATATTGAATTACATAATTTATTATTTTCAGTAGATTGTCGTTATTAATCTCATCTATTTTTGTATTTAATAGCACAAATTATTGGAATCATTTCAGTATCATTTACTTACTAGCAACTAGCCCCTGTTTTGCACGATTTTATCGATTTAACAAAACATGTCATGGAGATTTTTAATGCAATGTACCTACGTTAAATGTTTCTCTAAATGATGGTGAAAACTGCATCAACATCCGTTGCGTAGTTTAGAAGAACAACGCGGTCACACAGAGACGAAAATCGACTTGAAATTTATAATATAAAATACAATAGACGACGTATATTTAGTAACTTACCTGTCAAGCGTCGAGCGCAGTGTGAGCCACTTCGCCCGCCAACCACACACCCTGCACACTCACACTGCGCTCGACGCTTGATATATCCACACGTCGGGTCCGAGTTCGCAACAAGTCAATCGCCTTCCTGAGGATGCCTCGTTGAGAGGTGAAACACGTGTCGATTTCTTACAGGGTTCTTTATGACTCATCAAGAACTGTTACGCGGATTAAGTTACTAAATATACGTTGTCTATTGTATTTTATAATGGATTTGCGCAAAGGCATGCCTGAATCAATTAACTAGTTTATAATATGTATAGAAATAGATTTATACTAAGCCACAATCAAATCAAGCCTAATATTTAATCCCAATCTATTTTGTACATACTAAAACTATTAATTAACATTCATTTTAATTATACAAACGATTAATCTTGTAACAGATCATGTAATTAAATATGATGTTCTATTTTATTTAGTCTAAACCAAAATTGAGCATGCCACCGCAATTTATTGCGAAATTTTATAGGTTGGTATTTCATTGGGTTTCCGTAATATATTTTATACGCAGATAATCAAATCAAATTCAAAATAATTTTATTTCACATAAACCTACAAGGGCACTTATGAAACGTCAGAAGCTAGGTGCACGGTTCCAATTGGTCGTTTCCTACGGAGAAGAGCCGGCAAGAAACTCCACGGTTACTCTTTTAAAAGTAAATGGTTTTTACAATGTTTCCAAATTACAGTGTTAAAAGGTATGAGAGGACAGAGTAGGTCCAACAACAAGTACCAGGTACTTAGCAAAATATTAAATGGTCCACAGATCTACAGTCTGTTATGTCTACAACGTTTTCACATTCACAAAATTTTAAAGAAAATAATCTATATAAAAGATAAATTAAATAATAAAAATAAAAACCTAGTTAAACCAAATGACAATGGTTGCCACTACAGCTGTAACAAATCCAATTTAATAAAAAATATAGAATATTGTAAGTATACAATGTCAAATAGTTGGTAAGTACTTATTAATCTGCCTAGCCTTTTCCTAAATATGTTGGGGTCAGCTTCCAGTCTAACCGGATGCAGCTACCAGTATTTTAAATGGAGCTACTGCCTTATTGACCTCCACAACCCAGTGACTTATCTACACGAATATTTTAAAGAGATAAGATTTGTATTTGTTTGCTATGAATAAACTAAAAAATACTGGTTCGATTTGAAAAAATCTTTCACCAGTGGAATGCTATGTTATCAATGAGTAACATAGGCTATAATTTATAAAGTTATCACGCGGGCGAAGCCGCTGGCGGAGGCTAGTTCAATATAAACTCATGTCACATACGGTGCAAGCGGTTTTAACTGTGAAAGCAATCTTTTAAAAGACAATCTTTAGGTATCTAACCCTATTTTTAGGGTTCCGTAGTACACAAGGAACCCTTATAGTTTCGCCATGTATCATGTGTGTGTGTATCTGTCTGTCTGTCCGCGTCTTAGCTCAGAGACGGTTGTACCTGAAAGCTGTAATTTGGCATGGGTATACATATTAATCACGCCGACACAGTGGTAAAATAAAATCAAGAAATAACGAAATTAAAAGGATAACTATCACAGCTAAGTAGGCTGTACAGGTTAACGAGTAATAATCGACCAACTTAAATGTATAGTTTGAAAAACATGCACGTTTGGAGAACATGCTTTTCAGCTACAATGTTAAGTTTGTTCTTGGGATAAATTCATCCCAACTACGGAACCCTTTATCGTGCGTGGTCCGACACACTTTTGGCCGGTTTTTTTTGTGTGTTTTTTATTATATATTGTATATAAGCATTTTAATGTTTATGAAATAAATTATATTTGGCCGTATAAAAAATATATATTAAAGGTGTGTCCAACCATTGAGCGGCAATCGTGCGCAGCTGCCGCCCTGTGATTGGACGACTCGTCGGTCCTAACTAAAGCGCGTCAGAAATGTGTCCAAACACGCGGCGTTTGAATATGAATATATAAAATAAACTATAAAAATATGCATTATATGTTTCACTGTAAATAAAATAAAGTATTCTGACAAAAACTTCAAAAAAATTTTTTTTTTTTTACCAAAAAATTACAATCTGATGACTGAAGATGGCAGCCTAGGTAGACCTATGGTCTTAACTTAAAAGAGGCTATCCGGCAATGGAATGTGACTGCATATTTTACTTAACATAACATCACGCCTTATTACCCCGTTGGGTGTTGGGCAGAGATGTACCTATAGTACAACCACATTCACCAGTTATATTTAAGTCCAATGTAATAGGGGGAGAGTCTATTGCCATCAACCCAGGCTCCAAGGCATTTTTTATTTCAATTATAACTTCAGAACACTTAAAAATAATCACCAAATACGAATCATTTCTGAAAGCAATCAAGCATCAGTGAATGGATTTCAAATAAAACCTTAACGATATGAATATTGCATGCATTGCAAAAATACAGTTACGTAGTACCTACTTTCATTATATTAATAAAATAAAATATTGCAATAAAGCTGGAACAAGTACGTCACGTCAAACAATGCGCATGACAGAATGTAATTAAATACGTTCCGTTTTATTTGTTTTCCCGAAATTGAGGTAAAAGTTTATTAAGTTCTTTTTATTGGTTACTTTCTGATGTCTGTTGTGTCCACTTGTACATAAATCTATTTAACGCACTCAATCAAAGGTGGTAAAAAAATTCAACTGGTGTTGTTTTTTTTTTTTGTTGATGACTTTTTCAAAATGTCTTCACCTCCGATTTTTTTTCATAGTAGACAAATTTTGCAAAAAAATATTAGTTTATCCGATAAATAACTCTTATGCTTTTAGAAATAATAAACAGAATCCAAATCGAGCCAATAACATAGGAATTAAGGCAAAGGCGACAAAAAAAAAAAAAATAGAGTAACATGAAAATGATTAAAGATAGAACCCGTTTTTTAAATTAATTTTTCGAAAAAAAATCACGAATATTCAGAAAAACACGGGTGAGCACTTGCCCATGGGCGACATTGTATAGATAGATACACCCACACGTTCTTGGGAATACATATAGACGAACAGCTAAATTGGAAAACAGAATTAAATTCTATAAATACATCGGTATGTTCCGCATGCTATGCTTTAAGAGTTCTTAGAACGGAAATTAGCATTGGGCAATTGAAAACGGTATATTTCGCGTTAGTAGAATCAAATATTAGATAATGTTTTGGGGAAAAGTTACGACTATAATATCAAAAGACCTTTTGTGTTACAATTCGCACATTAGTCCGTATCCCACGAAGAGACATTTGCCGTGAACATTTTATAAATCTGAATATACTTACAGTGCCGAACATTTATGTATTTGTACTTCTAATTAACATGGCCAAATATATACATGAATATGAGACAGCAGAAGAGCGACAAATTAGAGAAGGCACACGTAGACAAGACATTAAACGTTACAAGGTGCAGCCTAATTTGAATATTGTGAAGCACAGTTTCAGATATCAATCGGTTATATTATTTAATAAGTCACATCTAAATATAAAATGCGCTATCTACTCAAGCATTTTTAAAAATCAACATAGAAGTTTCCTGTTGAATAAGTGTCTTTATGCGGTTGAAGATCTATAGGAGGAGCTCGTGGCTAAGTAATAGCAGCCGCACGGTTCGATCCATCAGGTTAAGCTACGCTTGCCGGGGTTGATCTGTGGATGGGTGACCATCTTAACATACCGAGACTCTTCCGTGCCCCGGAAAGCACGTTAAGCCGTTGGTATCGGCTGCCATTCGTGGATCTTTGACAGTCGTTACGGGACGTCAGAGCCCGAAAGTCTGGCAACCAGTCTTACCAAGCGGTATTGTATTACCCAGGTACTGGGTTGTGGAGGTCAGATAGGCAGTCGCTCCGTGTAAAATATGATATTCAGCTGCATCCGGTTAGACTGGAAGCCGGCCGGAACATAGTTGGGAAGAGGATAGGCAGATTGATGCTGTTGAAGATTTACAATGAAATTCCTATATATTTTGTATTTAGGCATTGTTCTAATATTTAACGTGTTTTTTCCTCATGTAATTTAATTTTCTTTTCTACACCATGCAATTTCAGATACAATTTATTGTTCATGAATAAACAAACAAACCACTGTCTAAGCCTTCGGGGAAACAAGGCTAGCAAGGATCTCATGTTACGTTTTAACGAAAACAACCTTTTTCAAACACGCCATTTTAAAATCTCATTCAAGTCAGAAGTAAAACTTTAAAAAGCATGTTTTAACCAATATTCACGCATTACCATATGATTCTTTGTAAAAACACAGCGTACACCCGGAGCTGGTAGAAGGCATTACTAGAGAAATCTGCATAAAAGTGCTCCGTACTAAAACTCTGAAGCATACGCTTCAGTAATAATCGTGCAAATGCATCCGTTATTTTAAACTTAGCTGGGAAAATATTTTACCTAAGCGTTTTAACCTTTTTAAGTTCCCTTCAGAATGGTTGAGCTGAATGATGCTGATTCATGCGTCATGCTTATGAACGGGCGCCGTCAGTAGGGACTGGTCATCTCTTAGCTGCCACGGCTTATTTAAATTTTAAAATTGTTTTTGTTTTTATATTTTTATTACGGACGCTTTTAACGAGCACGTCTTTCTATATTGTTCTCACATTAATGATGTAACCAATATTTTGTAACAATATTTTGATTTAACACAGTGTCCGTGGAGTTTCTTGCCCGTTCTTCTCCATAGGAACCTACTACTACGCTTTGGAATGGGCAACTAGCTTCATATTTCTGACTGACTGACCCTTTAACAATTCACACGTGCCTGTAATTGATTTATTTGAAAAAAATGCTTTGAGTTATGTCACACTTTCGTTTTTTAGCCGTCTGCTTCATCTGCCATCGTTCCTAATGGGGGTCATGCACGCTACGGTGCACGGTGTACGGTGCGGACCGGAGAGGTTTACCTATGAAGGTGGGTCTGCCCACGTAGACCGGGGCATCTATTAGAACAGACTTGTCCGGTTCTTGGAACATTATTCTTGTATGGTAGACCGGAGAGTGTATGTCGGAGGGGCTTGTAGCTAGATAATTACAGCCGATCGGGTCGATCGATCAGGTTAAGTTACGCTTGCCTAGGTTGGTCTGTGGAAGGGTGACCCTCTTTACATACTGTAACCCTACGTGCCTCGGAAAGCATGTTAAGCCGTTGGTCCCGGCTGTCGTTACGGAGAGTCATAAGCCCGAAAGTCTGACAACCAGACTTACCAAGGGGTATTCGGGTTACCCACGGTTGTGGAGGTTAGATAGGCAGTCGCTCCATGTAAAATACTGGTATTCAGCTGCATCCGTTTAGACTGGAAGCCGACCCCAACATACTCGTAGTTGAGAATAAGCTAGACAGATGCATAAACATCGGAGCTGAAGAGTCCGCAAATCGGTCAACGTAGCATCTAACCCCCACAGCTTGATGGACCAACTACCTTTAAAAGGCTGCTGGGACAGAGTAGATGGGAAGACGGAGAACGGATGTGGCGGCATTTGGGATGCGTTTTAATTATATCAATTATCATAAATTTCACATAGATTCATGAAGTTAAAGTCAGGGAAATGAATTGCTTATCAAATTGACTACCAACTTTCAGTATCCGTATATTCGAATCACAACTGTCATTCTTGGATGAAGTGGCTATAACACGGCAAACTGATATAGAGTGTCAATTTGCTTGACAATTAAATCCCTGGCTATAAGTACCTACCTATGTACCTACAATAAAAATGCTAATAAGTATCAAAACTTTTCTAAAGAACCGAAATCAAAATTCTGTTGTTCCATTATAATCTCATTAAATATTGATGCTTAAAATTCCTTGAAAAACAATCCCTCTCCACCCATTGTTTCCTTGGCTAAATAAAAGTTAAAACATTTAAAAAAATCCCTTGTATTCATACAATTTTGGACCGCTAACAAAAGCTGAACCATTGTTTCATGCTGCTATTCCTGAAATTTGCATACATATAGTTCTATTGTCGTTTGAATTAATAAGCTACATATACCTACAGGGATGCTGAACATTTTGACAGAGTTATGAGAGCTACGTAGGTAGGTAGTTCTACAAGAATCTTTTGGCGCCTGAATGTCATTGACAGGGGGGCTTGTGGGTAAACATTTGTAAAATTGTCACATTCATTTTATTGTAAAAACAAGATGGCAGCGTTACTTCCCATTTTGGTCACGCTCGTTGTACGAGTAAATGATGTACTCATAGGTATATCTGAGAAAAATAAGTATAATTAAATGCAAAAACTAACTCACAAATACGATGAAAAATTCAATTTGTCTGTAATATCATCCTTATTAGGGGTTTAAATATGAAATTGCTGTTTTAATGAACTGGCCACATTGAACTAAAACCAAACTTGCATGGTGTGAGATTCCAGAGTGAAACTTTTTTCCCAAGATAACTGTATCGTTCTAAATTTGAAAAATGCTCAACATTCGATTGTTTGACTATCAATTGTTTTTCATTCAGCTTCTAAAGTAAAGATGGATACCGTGAAATTTAGAGTAATTTATGAATACGAGTTCCGACGTGGAACTAACGCCGCAGAAAGAGCTCGCAATACCAATGCTGTGTTTTGAGAGGATACGGCTAATGAACGCACCGTGCGTTTTTGGTTTAATCGCTTTCGTAGTGGAAACTTCGACTTAAAGAATGAACACCGAGGAAGACCAGCCACTAAGAATTGAATGCGATGGTGGAAGCCGATCCGTATCAAACTACAAAGGAATTAGCGGGATGGTTTGATGTTAGCATACCCACAATATTGACCCATTTTCATCAAATCGGTAAGATAAAAAAAGCTTGAAAAATGGGTGTCCCATGATTTGAGTGATGTGCAGAGAGAAGCGCGCGTTGAAGCTAGCCTTACCTTGTTGAACCGGTACAGAAATGAAGGGATTTTGCGGCGAATTATGACGTGGATTCTTTACGATAATCGCAAGCGAACAAAGCTTTGGCTGACTCCAGGCCAAACGCCGCAACAATACCCTTAAGCGAAACTTACCCATAGAAAAGTAATGATAACTGTTCGTTGGTCACTTCATGGTGTAATTAACTCACTACATCTTAACAGCAAGCAATAACAGCAAATGTCTACTGTACAGAATTTCGAACAATAATGGCGAAACTTGCAGCGAGACAGCCCCGTCAGTCGTCAACCGATCTTCACCACAATTGCTCCATGATGACGCAAGACCTCACACTGCTCGAGAAACCGTTTTAACACTACAGGACCTACAGAAACCATCATCCGTCATCCTACGTACTCCCCGGACCTGGCTCCAACCAACTTCGCGATTTGTCCGCGATTTTGACTTTATTACATGGTTAAAAAAAATCTTCCCAGGAAGCAATACAAAATACCTTCTCACAGTTTGTTGAGTCCAGGTCCCCAGAGTTCTACCGCAAAGGCATAAATGACCTTCCCATGAGATATCAGAAATGTATAGACAATGAGGGTTAATAGGTACTTTGATTAAATAAATATAAATTTTACCTTAGAAAAAATATTTTAAATTTTACGGCCGTTTCATATTTAAATTATATTATAAACGTGACAGTGAGTTTGTTTGTTTTTTACGCTTTCACGCAAAAACGGCTGAATTGATTCGTATGAAATTTGGCACGATGTCCCAGGTTAGGACATAGGATATTTTTTATCCCGGTAGTACATTTATCCCACGCGGGTGAAGCAGCGGACAAAAGCTATAGTTATTAAAAATAATTTAAACCTACAATTTCGTGCTATTGCCAATACCAGGAAGTTTCTGAAGAGTGCCTATTTAAATGCTTTCCTTAAGTTTGCCATTTGGCATCCCTGAGTATTGCTAAAAGGTAGATTCTAGGATGCCTAGGATAAAAGGACGTTTAAACTCATATAAAGCATGAGACGGTAATATAATAACATCCTTTGAACAGTTTATGATATTATTTCATGAAGCGAAACAGTATGTGATAGTCGTATTCTTTTGAGTTGAGAGTTTTCTTGGTAGATTATACCTATTTATTTATGTTTTGATAACAGATTCTGCTTCAATGTTATTTTTTTCTATTCATTGTAAATCAATTTGAAACTATAGAGACCTACTTTGCGAATTTTATACACATTTTTACTTGCAAATGAATTGTCTGGTTTCTTTGAAATCAAATAGATACAGAAAAACAGCCATATTGTACCTAATTATAAAAATATATTTAGCAATCAATGCCATACTTATTTTATTCCCAGCACAATACCTTATGTTCAGTATTATTTTGTAAATAAATATACATAAACAGCACATGTATATAATTATTATCTAAATAATCGGACGTTCCATACATTTGGCTCGAGTAGGTACCTATTGAAGTTTGTATGGAACAGTTAATAGTTTTTAGCCCATACTATGTTGGTCTCATAGAGAAAGTTGTTCAGGTTGATGGTCTGCACCACATCCTTGAATATGACCTTTCTGATACATGCTGTTTATTGACTGTTCTAAAATAAATGTAATATACTTCAACGTTAATATTATACTACCCAGCTACCCCCGTGTTCTCAACTTGAACCTGAGGTCATTGACCTTAGCCAGTCTAACAAGCTTGACCAATCAACCCCGGCTATAATGACCAGCGTGGATGCCATCGGTGAAAGCCTCAAGGTGCCTGCTTCCCAATGGACGACTGTAACTCGGAAACATCGACAAATGGCTTCAATTAGTGGTATTGCTGGACCTACCGTAACATTACTAAAGGCAGTTGAACCACGTAAATATTTGCATCTGTGGAACATGGAATCGGGTGCTGATGAGATACGCAACTACCTGCAGCAGCTGTGTCCAGCAAGTACAGGTGCATGTTCGGTTGAAATTTTAACGTCAAAGGGGGACTACAAATCTTATAAGGTAGGAGTACCAGTTGCTAGCTTCGAAATGTTTCACTCAGCTCATGTCTGGCCGGTCTACGCAAAGATTAGGCCCTGGGTGAACTATAAAATATCAGCCGGTCTACATAACCTGAACGGAAAACAACCCCAGCCTAGCCCACCAGCCAACAATCAGCCCTTTCGTAGCACATAAACTTTCGAACTTACATTGTTTTTACCAGAACGTGAGAGGTTTAAAAACCAAACTATGTATGTGGCGAAATAATCTACTGTTGATGGAGCACAATCTCGTTGCAATAACAGAAACATTTCTTGATGAGTCGGTTGAAGACGCGGAACTATCACCAGGAGACTGGAAACTTCTACGTCGTGACAGAGGCACGCCGTGTGGGGGGGTTCTACTCGCCGCGCGGTCGCCTGTTGTGTTGCGACGGCGCCGCGAATTTGAAACAGACTGTGGTGAAGATCTGTGGGCAAGTTTTGCGTGGTGTGGTCGTACTATTTACGTGTGTGCGGTTTACATTAAACCAAGTGCTAAAGACGCGGACTATATGCGTTGGTTTTGTAAAGTCGAAAGTTTTGCATCTAACTTAAAAGGATCTGTTTTAATTTTAGGAGACCTAAATTTGAATAGTGCTTCTTTATCTATTGTTAACTATTATTCTTACTTTTTATCTTTTTGTTGCCTGAATGAGACGAATGTGGTGAGTAATTCGAATGGAGGTATGCTAGATGTGGTGTTGGTCCAAGAGAACGCTGGCACGATTAATACTTCTGTCGCTGTCACGGATGGCATAGTTAAACCTGACAATTACCACCCACCATTAGATATCGACATTAAAATTAAATCTACACGTACTTCTGATGTCATTGAACCAAGTAACATTGATACCAATAAAGACTGGAATTTCAAAAAATGTAACCGAGATAAGCTTTTTGATTTACTTTCAAAAAATTCATGGGAGAAGGTTGTACAGACTGACGATGTATATTTAGCTACAGAGTACTTTTATGAGTCAATTTATTCCATCTTTGATGCTTGTGTACCAAAGAAAAGACGCCCTAAAACCACAAGTAGGCGTTATCCGGTGTGGTTCACAAAAGACATAATTCAGGACACTAGACTTAAGCTCAAGTGGCATACTGCTTGGAAGCGCACTAAATGTACAGTAGCCCGTATGAATTTTTCAGATTTGAGAGCTAGCCTTAAAACACGGGTGGCACTTGCTTATGCATCATATACCAAAATGATTGAAAATAATCTAAGAGCCAATCCACGTGATTTCTGGCAACATATAGCCAGTTTACGCTCAAAAGGTGGTTTTGAGCCGAGTGTTACCTACAACGGCGAAAAATTTGCAGGTGTTCATGCGGCTGATGCCTTCGCTGATTTCTTTGTTAGCGTTTATCTTCCCGATGTTCCGCAACTTGATGTTGAAAAGGCTTCCCATTGTGATACTAATGTTAGCAGTAATTATGTAAATATATTTAAATTCACTCCTCAGGATGTCATGTCAGGAATAGGTAAACTCAAAGTTAGTAGTTCAGTAGGGCCGGACAGCATTCCTCCAGAAATTTTGAAAACTTGTAAAAAACACTTTTGCTTGCCTCTATTTCATATTTTTAATCTATCATTAAAAACCGGAATATACCCACCACAATGGAAGATTTCAAGGGTCACTCCTATTCCCAAGAGTTTGAATAAAACATTAGTAGAAGAATTCCGTCCCATTGCCATTTTGTCATCACCAGCTAAAGTTTTTGAAAACATACTACATAACTATATTTATTTCCAAGTTGAAAAGTATCTGTGTAATGAACAACATGGTTTCAGAGCACAAAGATCAGTAAATACTAACCTTCTTACCCTAGTAGATTACATATCTAAACGATTAGACCGTGGGAGTCAGGTCGATGTCTTGTACTTTGACTTCCGGAAAGCATTTAATAGGGTCAATAATGATATTCTGCTGGCAAAGCTATGTGCCATCGGATTTCCCCCAGGGCTGTTACAGGTCCTCGCTGACTATCTTCGCGATCGTCAGCAGTTTGTCAGACTGGGCCTTTATGAATCCCAGCCCTATCATACGCGTTCCGGAGTCAGTCAAGGATCAATTCTGGGACCGCTTCTCTTCTTGATAATGATTAATGATCTTCCTTCAGTTATTCATCACGCCAGAAGTTTATTATACGCAGATGATTTAAAACTCTTTTCCGAAATTAATTCTGAAGTCGATAGTCTGGCACTGCAGCGTGATATTCAGGCGATAGTGGAGTGGGGTGTGAAGAACATAATGGAATTTAACTCTTCCAAATGCTTCGTCATGAGTTTTACTCGAGCACGAAACCCTATCACCTTTACTTATAAACTGAATGGTAGCGCTATTAATAGAACATCTGGAATGAAGGATCTAGGTGTCACATTTGACAACAAGCTAACGTTTCATGATCACATGGCAACGGTAGCAAATGATTCATTTAGGCGATTAGGTTTCGTTCTGCGCAATGCTAAAGATTTTAGCAACACCAGCGCTATTAAATCTATTTTTAATGTACTGGTTCGTACCAAACTGGAGTCCAGTGCATGCGTCTGGAACCCGCACGAAAAGAAGTACACTTTACTCTTAGAAAAGGTACAAAAAGCTTATCTTAGGTATCTATATAAACGTTTGAATGGATATTATCCTTTTATGTATCCCTCGAACTTTCTTTTAGGCTGTTTAGGTTATAACTGTCTCGAGGTTAGAAGAAAAAATTACCAAATTATTAATATGTGTAAGATCCTTCAAGGAAAAACAGATGCTCCTGAATTGCATGACGAACTGTCCCGTCTTTTTGCTCCCATGAACTATAACCGTAGCAGGAGGCACAGATTGTTCGCCGTGCCTTGGAGTTGAACCGTCGCTCGAGCCCAGTCTCCTGTCCCTCGCACGCTCTCTGCGCTCAACGCTCTCTTGGACGCTAAGCCTCACTGTGATGTGTTCGCGGATGAATGGAAGAAGATCTTGTCAACATGTCTGGAGTATTGTGAGATGAGCGTATGACTGTCGAGTAGCTGTATTCTTTTTGTACTAATATAGTGTGTTGTGTCTTTAACGAATGTAATTGGCCTTTGGCCGTTTTATGGTTAAGTAAAAATAAATAAATAAATAAATAAAAAAATAAATATACATATTGGAAATACGTTACTGAGTTGACTAATCGGGACGCCAGCGCCGCCGGCGCTCGACAGAGTCGACAACATAATGCTCGGACCGGCCGGAACTAAGCAGGTTCATGGATGGCGGTCAAGCAGTGAAGACGTTTAAAAACTGTTGCACGTTTCGAATAGTTGTGTCGTGAACCTACAGTGAGTGAAATGCTAGTAAGATTAATGTGATCGTGAATATAATTTTCTCATAGTTTTTCTAGTGCGCAATATTACCCACAGTACGCCTACATTAGTTAAAATATGCCTGATAATAACGAAAGAGACACATCCTCCTCCGTCTTACAGATGTCGAGATAAAATTCGTCGAAATTCTCGGTAAATGAAAAAGGCAATAATTATCATCACTTAAAATTATCTGCTCACCATAACATGGAAGCCATTTACAATAAAATTTAATGTTTCGGGGAGAATCAGTAATTTTATCATTCATTCATAATTGGCCTCAATTAATTTGTTTTAATTATTTTCAGCATCAGATCAAAAATAATGAGCGTAGTATTTATTAAAATTGGTTACTGGACATCATTCCTTGTTTGTTATGAAATCTGCTGTGTTTTCAGGTTTTGGTAAAACAGAGTGAATCAAGTTATTATCATCCGAAAAAAGATTACCACCATACATAATTCTGCTGCCGCACAGCTTTTATTTTAAGTGTGTAGGAAAAGGTTCATTCACTCCTTTTCCTTTCTCCAGGGGTTCTTCCATTGGAATGTGGTCCCTCTGAACATCAGGACGACAACCAGTCGGTTCCTTTTTAAAAGCACGTAAGGTTTTTGTCCATCGACGTAATTTTATTTCTCACGACAAAGTATTTTTGTTTTTTTTTATCAATGATTAACATGTACCCGGATAAAATGGCAGGGGGTTACTTGCACACTCAATAATGGGGCCCCGAATACTGTCGCCAGCACATGGTGACGTAGCGACAAGAGGGCAACATGTCCTGAGGTGCTTGAGGAGTGGAGAGGTATTCCACGGGTTTCAGAACAATTCCAGAGCCCGGAAGATACATAGTCAAGATACGTACGAGCACTTACTGGAATACTTCCTACCTCCGAGCACATTTGCTCTTGCGAATCCACTCAAGCGGGCCAATTAAGACAAGAATGAGGTGGGAACTCTGTCCCTCGCCAGTGTTCACTCCAGCCTGCCGATAAAGGCAAGCCAGACATGAGGAACAAGATTTCTCCCGAGAGATAGGGTCCGTGGGGTCACTACCGCCCAACAGCTCGCCACATGCTACCCTGCGGGTTTCTGTATCTCTCTTGGTCTACCTCCTCATCCTAGATCTGTTCCGGCAAAGTAAACTCTACCGGCACAGACCTAGACTTTGGAGCACGCAAACCCCACCACGACGTCAACGTCTCTATACGGTGGTGGGGTTATTATTTTATATAATATAATATATTATATTACATACCTATAAATAATACATAATTACCTAAATAGCCGAGGAGAAGGTACTCCTTCTCCTACCGTTGCCGTCAACCACAATTATTTTGTTAGGTACGCGTAATTTTGAATCTGTGATATCTTTAAACTATTAATTTAAATGATAATATGATGTCAAAGCATATTTTAATCTAAATTAAATGCCAAATTTAAATAACATAGTTATTATATAAGGATTAATTTAATACCGGTCAAAATAGCTTCGCAAATAACAGTTAAATTATTATCAAATTCTGAAAGATAAAAATGGTTACTGTGGGTCATCCTTAGAAGATAGACTTATGCAATTGCGGAGTTTGTTGATTAATTTTTTACGATATACAATTTTATAGAACATAATTTGTATGTATCTCTTATAATTTACGTGGCGCACGTTAGTAAAGCTCCCAGTCAGCATGATTTTTTCCGACATCTTCAACAATATTTTTATTGTCACTATGGGAGTTCCGCAGGGTTCAATTCTTGGCCCATTTTTTATTTCTCGTATAAATTAATGACCTACTTTGCTTTATAAAAAAACAGGCATTGAATCGTGTTATTTGCATCTGCAAATAACACAATGTCACATCACTTATAATTAAGCTTAAACGACAGCAGATAGTTATTGACGATGTAAGTAATGCTCTCTCTAAAATAGTGCATTGATTTAGTCTTAATAATTTACAATTAATTGAGAAAAATACTAAATGAATTGGATTTCTGACACCTAACGTTAAGCAGGTGAAAACCGATGTACATGAGGCAGAATTAGATCTTGTGGACACCACTGTTTTCTTAGGTATTACTTTAAAATCGAAGCTTCAGTGGGGCCCATATATAACCAAATTGTCGAAGCGGCTAAGCTCTGCAGCCTACGCGGTGTATAAAATCCGTCATTTGACTGATGTAGAAACAGCTCGATTAGTATATTTTAGTTATTTTCATAGTGTAATTAATGTGTATGGCATTTTGTTGTGGGGAAATGCAGCCGACATTCAGTTTGTGCTGCAGAAATGACCCATTCGAGCAATTTATAACCTTAGTTGTAGGCATTCACTGAGGGATAAATTTAAGGAAATAAACATATGTAATGACAGTTGCGTCTCAATATGTATATGAGAACCTGATTTATGTAAAAAATAATATAAATCTATATTCTAAACGCAGCTTAATTCATAACATAAATACTAGAAACAAAGATTTATTTATTGTGCCGAGGACTAGGCTCCAAACAATTAATAATTCATTTAAGTCCCAAAGTATAAGTTTTTACAACAACCACCCAAGCCGTGTTAAAGAACTGAGCCTCAAGAAATAAAATCATTTATTAAACAGAAACTATGTCAAAAAGGTTTCTATAAAGTTAAAGATTACTTAGACGACGTAAAGGCTTGGGACTAATTAAGCCACTCCAATGTAAAAAACAACAAACAAGTATTTTAGAATAAACGACTACGTATAATTGTTTAGTTTATTTTACTGTTATACAGTCAATTAATTATAGTCAATTTATTTTCATTATTATTGACATAATCTCAATAATAAATATAATAAATCCCGCCGTATCTCTACGTTGACGTCGTGGTGGGGCTTGCGCACTCCAAACTAGAGATATGTCAAAGAAATTTAAATAATAATAATGGTAATTTTATTTTCATTAGAATTTTTTTGGCAATTTGTGGTAATGTAAATTATTTTTGTATAAGTACTTATTATATAGAATAAAGTTTTTCCAACTGAACAGACAGCTGTGCCGCTGGGGAGTTTGTTGCGCCACTTCTTCTTCCCAGCTTCAGCACTAAGAAGCGGTAAAGGGCGGGCGTTTTTGGAGGACTGTCTTATGTAATTTTGACGTTCGAAAAGTGCTGATTCTCAGCCTAGTTTGAATAAATGACTTTTTAATTTTGAATAATCGTCATATTTAAGCCAATTTACACAAAACCTTCCCCATGAATCACTCCGTCCATTGGTGAAAACCGTTTGAAAATCGGTTCCGTAGTTATTGAGTTTATCGACGTTTATCGTTCAGATAGACAGATAAACAGGGGACTTTGGTTTATATACACGGCGACATTTGAATCACAGGTTTGCTAGAACAAACGTTGTTCAGACCATGAAAATATATACGAGTATATATATATATATTTTTTTTTTGTATTATATATTTTATTAAAACAAACTAAACCAGGCGTTTAAATTAGTTGTATGTAGCTCAAACGTGTTCAAACATTAACCATAACATCAAAGTACCCATCGCGGTAGCAATATGGCATTCAAAAGAGTTAAACCTCGCACACTTTTGTTCAGGCTTTACAAAAGCCTTCAAAAAGTGGCAACATTTAAATGTGTAATTACAATGGCAACATCGCCATTAGTGTCAGTGTCACAGTGACGTTGTGACTTTTACTAATTTTATCTGTAGAAGTTACCCGCCAATACCCAAAAGAAAAGCCTTGTGAGAACATCGTCGTCGCAAATAAATAATACTGTATACTGCAATTCGGGCCTTTTTTTGCACCATTATATCCCCAAAGATATAACATGGTGGCCCATGAGGGGAACTAAAACAAGAAATCCGCGACCACAAAGAAAAATCTTCGTCGGAATCGCTACCTACCTACATGCGAGGGAATCGACGCCGAAGCCCCGAAGCCCGCCAAACCGAGAATCGAGAGCGTCAACGCGTCGCCCCTAAGTTGAGTGCCTTTCCGTCATTGAAAACCCCTAAATACCTTTCCTATTATCAAAATATCCATATATAGCAACCATTTGTGTAAATAAGGTGATTACAAGAATTGTAAATCCAGTCTCAGTTCAACGTTTCAATAGACCCTTACCCCCAATTTACAAAATATTAGTGTCTCGATATTTAGTAGTCTGCCGACTATTTCAGGTCATAATCGCCGTGCACGCCTCTCTGCCAGATCGAGAGTGCATACCTGTCCGGCTGGCGCTTCACTGATTGTGCGCATCCGGCTTCCTGATCGGCAGGTGACACCGAGACGAGGAACGTGAGCCCATTCTTTTTATTGTCTTGATAATTCCTCAACTTTCATAACAATCTTTATTCACAATGCCTGAAGCTAAGCTACGTTATAAAGAATTGTTAACAAAAAGAGCATCCGCTAAAGGGCAAATTACTAAGTTTAAAAACTATTTATGTAATATTTCTAAACAAGAGGAATTGAATAACATTCAATTGACAGAGTTAAATTTAAAGCTTGCAAAGTTTGAGGCATTATCTGTTAAAGTTGATGACTTGCAAAGTGAAATAGAGGTTTTGAGTTCTGACAACATTGATGCTGAAATTGATGAACGAGACAACATTGAGCAAGACATAGTAATTAACATAGCCACCGCTAAGAACTTATTAGACATGTTTTCTCAGAAAAATGCATGCGAACAGAGACATAGTTCTGATCACTATGCTTCATGTTGTCCGGAGGATCATCACAATTTAGGATTAAAGCTCCCACAAATACAAATAGCTAAGTTTAATGGTGAATATTTCCGTTGGTTAGAGTTTAGAGATACCTTTGAAAGTTTAATACATAAAAATGACCGTATTTCTGAAATTAATAAGTTTTATTATTTAAATTCATACTTACTAGGTGACGCAGCCAGAATTGTTTCCAATCTTGAAGTTTCTGCTAAAAATTATACTGAGGCTTGGAAGCTGCTTTGTCAACGGTATGATAACAATAGAATATTAATTGATCATCATCTTGATTCATTACTGAATATAAAACAGCTTCCAGGTGAGTCAGAAGAAAAATCTTTAAGATATTTAGTTGATCATATTACTAAAAACTTACGTGCCTTGGTCAGCTTGGGACAACCAACGGATAATTGGGATATCATTATTATATTCATGTTGTCAGCCAAGTTCAATAGTCAAACCTTGTTGAAATGGGAGGAATATCGCAGTCGCTTAGGAAAACAGCTACCAAATTTGGAGCAGTTTTTTAAATTTATTACGGATCGTGCTAGTGTGCTTGAATCTGCAAATCGCAGTTATAATAATTCTGGCAACATAGATTTAAAGAAGCCTACTCCTCCTCACCGTTCAACACCAAATAAACAAAGTCAAAGGAAGAGTCAGAATAACAATGTTAAATCTTTTGCAAGTACTAGTGATAATAATAAGAATAAAGGACTGAAGGGTTATTCATGTATTGTTTGCGACGAGCGTCATAGAATTTATGACTGTCCAACATTTAAGGCTAAGGGTATTGATGATAGAATGACGGATGTGACAAGGTATAAACTTTGCATTAACTGTTTGAGACAGGGTCACTCCGTTAAGGATTGTCGATTCAGGTCATGCCAAGAGTCTGGCTGCACTGAGAGGCATAATAGCTTGCTACACCGTCCGCTAACGTCGGCAAGTCTCGCTTCGGTTGATGAGCCAGGTGAGATAGTAGCAAACTATTCTAATAAAAATACAAGTCAAATAATATTGTCAACAGCCATGGTAGAGGTATCGAATCCATTTGGCCAGCAAAAGGTCAAAGTTCGTGCACTATTGGACTGTGGCAGCCAATCATCTTTTATAACCGAATCCCTAAAGATCAGGTTATCATTAATGTCCCATCCCATTGACACTCTAAAGGTCATTGGCATAGGAAACACATTAACAAATAATGTTATTGAACGTTGTAATATTAAATTACAATCAATAAATAGTAAGTTTAACATGAGTTGTTCATGTCTTGTGTTGAAGGAATTGACAGGTAGACTGCCGAAGGTCCCCATCCATATTGGTTCTTTGAAGTTACCTGAAAATATTCAGCTGGCTGATCCCATGTTTCACAAACCAGCCGACATAGATGTCTTGATAGGCGCAGACTTATTCTGGGACATTCTAGGTACTGAACAATTTTCATTAGGTGTCAAAAATCCTAAGTTAATAAGTTCACAATTAGGTTGGATTGTATCTGGTCCCATAGAATCTGTGAAGCCGCATAAAAATGTTCACTGTAATCACAGTATAGTTTCCCAATGTGGTAGTAGTGATGCTAGCATTGATAATATGCTAAGTAAATTCTGGGACTTGGAAGAAATTCCTGGAAAATTAATTACAAGTGAAAATGAAAATGAATGTGAAAAACACTTTCACACTTACACAACTAGAACCAATACAGGTAGATTTTGTGTAAAATTACCACTAAGAGATACTGCTGATTGTTTAGGCGATACTTACAAGTTAGCTAAGAGACGCTTAATTAACATAGAAAAACGGTTAAAACGAAACCCTATGTTAAAATTAGAATACACTAAGTTTATTAATGAGTATTTTGAGCTAGGACATTTATCTGTGTTAAATGATAATTTTAGAGATAGGATAGGTCCATGTTACTACTTGTGTCATCATCCAGTTCTTAAACAGGAAAGTGAATCTACCAAGCTTCGTGTAGTGTTCGATGGTTCTGCTTCTTCCACTTCCGGTTGTTCTCTTGATGACATATTAATGGTAGGTCCCACCGTACAGGATACTCTTTTCTCTATTTTGATACGCTCTAGGCAATACAAGTATTTGCTTACTGGCGACATCGAAAAGATGTATCGACAAGTCTTAGTACACGAAGATGATAGGTACTTGCAACTTATCTTGTGGAGAAAAGAGGAATCTGATCCTATTCAGACACTTAAGCTCAATACTTTAACCTATGGAACAGCAAGTGCAAGTTACCTGAGTACACGCTGTCTGTGGCAGGTAGGGCAGGAACAGGATGATGAGCTCATAAAGTGCATCATTCAGAGAGACTTTTATGTTGATGATCTCATAACGGGTTCAAATGATTCACAGCAATTAATTTATATATATAAGGCTGTATCTGAAGCGTTAAGGGCAGGTTGTTTTAATTTAAGAAAATTTAAAACAAATTATTCTTCTATTTTTGATAATGTAGATATGAATGAACAAGATAGTTTAATTTTTAGTGAGTCGTCTAGTACGCTAGGGTTGGGCTGGACTCCATCTAGTGATACATTTCATTTTCCTATAAAGGGATTCTCACATGATAATAGTCTAACCATAACAAAACGATTTATTATGTCAAACGCTTTCAAAATATTTGACCCATTGGGTATCTTAAGTCCAGTTGTAGTCATACCAAAGATAATGATACAAAGACTTTGGAAACATAAGTTAGACTGGGATCAGCCAGTCCCTCAGGAAATAAGGGATGATTGGACTAAGTTTTCTGAGAATATAAAGTATTTATCTAATTTACAAGTACCTAGATTAGTTATAGGGAAATCGCCTCAATTTATTGAACTACATTCATTTAGCGATTCTTCAAATTACGCGTATGGTGCGTGTGTTTATATAAGAACGATTAGTCATAATGGGGACGTCACGGTCAGATTGCTATGTGCCAAATCGAAGGTGGCTCCTTTGAAGCCTACTACCATTCCCCGCCTGGAACTCTGTGCAGCCTTGCTCGCCGCTAAACTGACCAATTCTGTAACAGACTCGCTCCGTTACAAGCCTGATAAGCTAGTGCACTGGTGTGACTCCACAGTAGTATTAGGTTGGATTCATAGTGACGTCAGTAAGTTAAAAGTATTTGTAGCTAATCGTATTAGTGAAATTAAAGAATTAACTTCTTATTCAGCGTGTCGATATGTTCCCACGAATTCTAACCCTGCTGACTTAATATCACGGGGAGTAGATGCTAAACGCTTAGTAGCAATGGCGCTGTGGTGGACAGGGCCTAGTTATTTATTAAAAAATGAGTCTGAATGGCCTAAGTTAGGTATCAATGATTCCAAAGAGTTACCGGAATTAAAAGTACATTCGGCGATAATTAATCAACCTATCATTGACTTTGATAAGTATTCATCTTTAACTAAATTGCAAAGATCGTTAGCTTATGTTCACAGATTCCTATTTAATATTAAAAATAAAAATAATAAACGTGTAGGTATATTGTCAGTTAATGAACTGCGAGAGTCATTCTATTCTCTATGTGTTATCGCGCAGGGTCAAGCGTTCCCTATGGAGTATGATCTTCTAAAGAAAGGTAAATCTTTGAAAAGTAATTGTAAATTATTATCGTTGTCACCGTTTTTAGACGAACAAAAACTAATTCGTGTCGGTGGACGAATTGATGCATCAGCACATTCATATTCAAAGAAACATCCAATTCTACTTCATGCTTCGCATAGGTTAACTAAATTATATTTTGAAAGGGAACACATCAAAAATATGCATGCTGGTCCACAATTGTTGTTAGCTTCTGTTAGAGAAACAGTGTGGCCAATAAATGGTAGGCATCTTGCAAGACGTACAGTCAATAATTGCGTGAGATGTAGGCGAATACGAGGTTTGACTCTGCAACCCAAGATGGGTAATTTACCATCTCAACGTATAACGCCTGACTATCCTTTTATATCCGTTGGTTTGGACTTTGCTGGTCCATTTTATATTGTAAATCGTAAAGGTCGTGGCAGTCGTGTAGTCAAATGTTATTTATGCCTTTTCGTCTGCTTGCGGTAGAAGTGCATTCATCTCGAAGCAGTCAGTGACTTATCAAAGGATGCATTTATACTGACACTCAGGCGTTTCATCGCTCGTCGCGGCAAACCGACGGAAATATTTAGCGACAATGGAAGCAACTTTGTTGCCGCCGCTAAGGACATCGGATCCTTCCTAAAGGATAATCACGAGCCTTTGTCTGATTTTGCAAGTCAACAATCAATTAAATTCACGTTCATTCCGGCTTACACTCCTCATTTCGGTGGCATTTGGGAAGCTGGGGTTAAATCGGCAAAATATTTTTTAAGGCGTGTCATTGGTGACAGCCATTTAACCTTTGAAGAAATTTGTACATTATTTGCACAAGTGGAAGCTATTCTCAATAGTCGTCCCTTATCCCCCCTTTCCTCCAGTCCTGACGACCTCCTTTCCCTCTCCCCTGGGCATTTCATAATTGGGAGGCCGTTGACCGCTCTGCCGACACCAGATCTGACAGACATCAAGGAAAGTCAGTTACGGCGTTATGAACGCCTAGAAGCAATCCGAAGACAATTTTGGAAAAGGTGGCAAAAGGAATATCTGGCAGAGTTGCAGCAGCGAACCAAATGGCGAACGAATACTTCAAAACTGGAATTTGGAGACATGGTGCTCTTAGCAGATGATGGCGCCCCCCCTCTGGCTTGGAAACTCGGCCGTGTTGTTCGCCTCATAACTGGACCTGATGGGATATCCCGAGTGGCCGACATTTTTACCACCAAAGGCTACGTGCGACGCTCTCTAGTGCGGCTCTGCAAACTACCTACAGCAGAGGAACTTAATAGCTGTTGAAAGAGATCTTTCAACGCCCCGGAATATGTTCAGGCTTTACAAAAGCCTTCAAAAAGTGGCAACATTTAAATGTGTAATTACAATGGCAACATCGCCATTAGTGTCAGTGTCACAGTGACGTTGTGACTTTTACTAATTTTATCTGTAGAAGTTACCCGCCAATACCCAAAAGAAAAGCCTTGTGAGAACATCGTCGTCGCAAATAAATAATACTGTATACTGCAATTCGGGCCTTTTTTTGCACCATTATATCCCCAAAGATATAACACTTTTGTGCCTGCAATTACATCGGCAGCTTTTTCCCTGGGACTGCAGCCTTACGAACCAGCGATATCACTGATAACCAACTACCAGGTAGACCGCCTGCTTGATTGCCAATCACAATATCCTAGCCTTTTCCCAACTATGTTGGGGTCGGCTCCCAGTCTAACCGGATGCAGCTGAAAACCAGTATTTTACATTGAGCACTGACCCTATCTGACCTCCACAACCCAGTTTCTTAACACGATTACACCTTGGCAAGACTTTTTGTCAAGCTTTCGGGCTTCTGACCACCCGTAACGAGTGTTAAAGATCTACGAATGACAGCCAGGACCAACTGCTTTTAACGTACTTTCCGAAGCACGGAGGGGTAAATAAAAAGATTCACTCTAAAAGTACAACAAAAATTGAATCTATGAAGTAGGTACTTACAATTTTTAGGTGTTTGATTGTTGTATAGCAGCACATAATTAATAATATACCAGCTCCGAAATTAAGTTAAGCTTTTATTTTGGGAATTAGGTCTCGGTATGTTATGGATGACCTCACCCATCTACGGAACGACCTCGGCAAGTGTTGCTTAACCATGAAGATCGACCCATGCTGTTATTATTTAGTCATGAGCCCTGTTTGCCAACCAAATACATTAACCTCTCTGGAATTCCAAAGAACCATGAATTCTCACAAAAACCAGAACAATTCGAAGACCATTGTAGGTACATGAACCATATTCAGTTTTATTCAAATAATGTTTTTGTACTTGCAATAAATATGAATAAAGCAACGGAAGCAACTTAACGACTTAGTGTGCTTTATAAATTTCACTATTTTAACATGCTTAACAGCACCATTTTGTAACGAGCTGCTATTTGCATAAAAGTGAGGATTTATTGTTATTAAATTCATGCTTCCGTGTTCTGGGGATTGGAGGCCGAGGTTTATAATATACTTCGGTGGAGGAAGGGTTTGTTTATATTGCAGGTTAAGGTTGTAAAATATTATGAGAAGCTAGTCATTGGACCGGAGTCACGAGTCGCTCGTTATTGCTGCGGAGCTGTTCCACCTCGCAAAGGACATGAAGAAATTTTCGTAGTTGATGGCCAACCTTCAGTAATAGGAGAGGTACTAGATGGAAAAGAAGAACTGCAAACCGTCTGCAAAACAGACTAGGAAATAACATTTAAGATTAAATAAAACTTTATCTATTCGCACACAGAGTATGACCATTTGTTTTTTTTTTATGATGATTTTTTTGACACAATATAGCCATTTTAGACATGTGGAAAAGCATAAATTCAAGACGAACTTAGAATATGGAAACATGAAATGATGAAAGACACTTCTCGGTATCACACAGCTCAGGTAAGAAACGCCTGCTGGGGTTGCGAGTTGTTCGAAAGGGATATCGTGGCACACAGCTCACACCTCGGCACACAGGCAATGGAAGGAACACGGGTGGGTTTTAGTCAGTAAAAGTCTGACACGCCCTCCCGCTCCACCCAGAGCGGGAGAAGTTATTTGATAATTTATAACCCAAAAAAAAAAAAGGTTAAGAAAGGCAAGAAAGCGCTTCTTAAATATATGAGCCATTATTAATGCACCCACTAGGTAATCTGCTATGTCACCGTCTTCGATCCTCGGATGACAAATCGTTAACCTAATAAAATAGTTTTATTCCTAGCGTCTAGGTTCACATCGAAGAATATAATGATCCTAACAATAAAAATAAGCAAGTTATTGTTGTCGACTACAATAAAAGTATGGAACCTACAACATTTTCTTTATCTAACTCAATAGTTTTCTTATTGAGAGAATAAAAACAGAATGCTTAGCTTAGGGATCTTCTTCTCTGCCACAATGACGTTCCTACTCTGGGGACATACCGTACAATTGTATCATTAGGTGAGCCAAATGCTTTTTCGCTACCCAATAACATAAAAAAAGCGAAACTCGAGTCAAACTTTGGCTCACGCAAGCGTAAAACGTTTTCAACATAAAATAATAAATTATCAAGTCTTTATTCCCCGAAAGGTTTGACAGAGGTGTATTATTCGGGGTTGCGAGTTTGTCCGAAAGGGATATCGTGACCCCGGCACACAGGCAACGGAAGGAACATGGGTGGGTTTTAGTCAGTAAAAGTCTGACACGCCCTCCCACTCCACCCAGAGCGGGAGAAGTTATTTGATAATTTCCCACACTCAAAAAAAAAAAAAAAAAGCTGTGTATTAGCACACCGAGTTTTAACCAGTTACATTACAAGCATTTTAGGCGTTATGGCCAGCTTATTCACATGAACCAGAAACCAATTTTGACTCCAGGCAGCGGCTGAGAAATTCATATAGAAAAACCCTTTTACCGACTAGCGAATTAAATCAAAAACCGCACGCTCAACGATCGCGTTTTCGACCACTACACCAATGAGCTAAGCTATTTCAGGCCTCCGTTGTCAAACGGATAACATTCATTCAGCTGCCATTTCTAAGGGATTGGGGTTAGCTAATTGGATGACTATCCCGTCAACTGTTGGCGTTAGAGCGTTGTTCGTCGGTTCACCGCATGCAATTGAGGTAGGCTTTAATTGGTGCAACTGTAGCGCGCTGTGTTCAGGTATTTTGACAGTGTCGCCGTAGGCGGGAAAATTTGTAAATACTGGTTCAATTTTTAGACTAGATTTTATGAATTAAAAATTTGCCAATTTATCATTATTGGTTTCTGTGGCTAACTTCAAGTTTAGTGCACTCACCAGTTGCCTTCAAATAAGGATCCGACACTGCCGGCATTCTACTTTGTATATGTCAATGATGCGTGATATTCTACTCTTAAGTATACCTACATAAAAATATGATGCTATACCTGCATATTTTTATAGAACGTTATTATTCAGTACAGGGAAACTTTTACATTCAGATAGACGTTTATAGCCTTATAATGATGATGAGATATAATCCCCATAAACATAACTCCCCACGCAACTTCTACGCACAGATGCGCAATTTTATGACATCACTGTCGCACGCATGGTTCGACCTCAACATTTTGCGTGCAAAGCGTGACTCAGTCAAGGCAAAAAAATAAGGAAGTATATTCAACAAAAATTCAAAGCAATTTTTTCTTGTCAAAGCACGTATTACTGGAATAAAAAAGGTATATTTTACTAAAACATCTTATGCAGAAATAAAAAAAAAAACTCTACTTTAGGGGTGTGAGGAACAGGGTGTAAAGTTCACTCATCCCCCATAGAAAAGGGAGGATCCTCCGACCAGACGGGTGTCATGTCTGGCGGGCAATTGCCCAGAGGTTGAAGTCGTGAGCTTGTATATATGTCCACCGCGCAGTAAACTCTAATTGCGCGATGCAGGATTTGAGTGACGTCGGGATGTTGTGTGACGTCAAGTCTTTGATGTGTAGTTCGCATGTGACGGTGTAGATGCCCACACTACCAAGGCGGACTTAATCTCTGAGGTATTTTCTACCAGTCAACCTTAGGGTGATGCAGAGACAAATGTGCCAGTTTCAAAATATATGAAGGGTAGTTTGAAAATACATACTTGTACGTCGGTCGGGAGCGCAGGAAAGTTAGTCAGTTCAGCTACCTATAATAATCATAATCATCTACTTATGATAATCGAAGGGCTTGTGGCTACGTAATAACAGCCGCACATGTCCATCGATCAGGCTAAGCTACGCTTGCCATAGTTGGTCAGTGGTTGGGTGACCATCTTTACACATACCAAGACCCCTTCATGCCTCGGAAAGCACGTAAATCATGTTAATCCCGGCTGTTATTTGTAGATCTTTGACAGTCATTACGAGTAGTTAGAAGCCCAAAAGTCTGACAAGCAATCTTACCAAGGGGTTATCGTGTTACCTAGTAACTAGGTTGTGGAGGTCAGATAGGCAGTCGCTCCATGTAAAATACAGGTATTCAGCTGCATCTGGTTACGTATACTGGAAATCCGACCCCAACATAGTTGGGAAAAGGTTAGTCAGATGATGATCTACTCAAACTCAAACTCAAATCATTTATTTCAATTAAACCATTACAGGCACTTTTGAATCGTCAAGGAATCGGTCAGTCAAAAATATGAAGCTAGTTGCCCATTCCAAAGCGTAGTAGGTACCTATGGAGAAGAACGGGCAAGAAACTCCACGGACACTCTTTTAAATAAAATAAATTGTTACAAAGTATTGGTTACATCATTCATGTTGAAATTATACATGTGAGAACAATGTAGAAAGACGTGCACGTTAGAAGCGTCCGTAATACAAAGATAAAAACAAAGAACAATTCAAAAATTAAAAATCAGCCATGGCCGCTAAGAGTTGACCAGTCCCAACTGACGGCGCCCGTTCACGAACATGACGTATGGATCAGCACCATTCAGCTCAACCATTTTGAAGGGAGCTAAATGATCCAACACACGCGCCACCATCAGCGAGACATTTGAGTGAGCATGACATACTCACAGCCGCCAGGGCACATTCATGTCAATAAAAAAAAGTGTTACCCGGTAAATGGTAGCTCTTTAGTACATAGTACTCACACCTGTGCTCTGGAATTATATAATACAAAGGAGATTGACTTTATACAATGCAAAGATGGTCTTAAAATCTTCAGCAGCTCCAACAGTATTTTCAGATGTTACTTAATCAATTAGTTGTGGTTGTGGAGCAGGAGCAGCATTGAGCCAAGCATTTTTATCAGAGATGTAATCCCCCAACTTATAATATGCCTGTCTGCATAGTGTGCGTTTTATACAAGACTTGAATTTCCTCTCATTCAGTTGAAGTACTACTTATGATAATCATATTTTTTTGTTTATCTCGCTATCATATTCCAGTCACGTTAAAAAAATGCAAAATCTTAAATAGATAAAGGTGTGAGGAAAGAGGGTCCTGAGTTACAGTTCACCCGACTCTCTTAGAGGGTGTTAATTTGAAAACGGTTTATGTCAAGATATATTTAACATGAATGTAAAATTGCAAGTAGGTAAAATCAATACCTAGAAATATAAAAGATTTACGTATTATTTATTACATACGATTGGCAAGCCATATTATATTATTGACTGTTACCACTTAATCTTCATTTTAAAAGCAGTACTTACAGTTACTACTAGTTTACAAAACTTAGAAAATTCTTTGCATAAGGCTCGATCCCGTGGGAATATTGGGATAAAAGTGTCCTAACCCAGAGTATGGTCTACTCATGTGCCAAATTTAATTCAAATCTGTTCAGCCGTTTTAGCGTGAAAGCGTAACAAACAAACAAACAGACTCACTTTTGCATTTATAATATTGGTTAGGAAGTTAGGATTATGATTTTTTCAATGACATGAGCTATCTCCTTTTATCAGGCGCTCACGAGAGGTAAGAAACTATTTTGAATTAAAATCACCTTTGAATTTACTGTTTCATTGTAGGTAAGTACGGGCTTACCATACTTATAGTATAGTAGGCTAATTCTAATAGAAAGGGCATACCTGCCCACGTGATATTGCAAAGGTCACTTTTAACAATTGAAAGTAGGTCAGTAAAACATTTTTTTTTAAATAAAGTTAGAAACTGGTATAAAGCTTATCACTTCTACAAAGGAGTGATAAGCTTTATACCAGTTTCTACAGAGACAAACTGAATGTTTGATTATTAAATTATGAGTTCTTCCTTACCGCATACACTATTAACGTGAAAACACTCCAATAAAAAGCATGTAGTTGAATGGTTGAATTGGTAGAGTAACAGAAATTCAAGTAAGGACGTTACTTGTATTTCTGTAGATTTTAAGAGCCTTTATTCTAAAAGTTGGCAACATCACAAATAGCTGTCAAATATTTAACTGTTTTGGAATATAATGAAACTAATTTGAAATTACTGTATGGAAATATGAAATGTGGCTAACTAGCGAACTAAGATATTGATAGTGAAATGCAATAATTAATAATAAATATTAGGTATATGTAACACCGAATATTTAGTTTTAGATGTAAAACAAGTGTTTGGAAACTTTCCAAATGCCTTTTTTACACCTAAAACGATTACAACATCAAATCCAATGTTATAATTCCAATTCATTATTAATATTCTAGTTCGCTAGTTACCCACATTTCTTATTTCCATACAGTAATATTGCCAAATTAATCAAAACAGTGAAATATTTGATACCTATTTGCGACGTTGCCCATTTTCAGAATAAAAGCATTTAAATAGATATTATTTGAGCTCAAATTAAAATACCTAGAGCGCAGTGGCAATTGCTATCAAAGAGAGTACTCGCTCAGCGACGCTCGCCTGGCGGGCAGAACACTCGCTGAGACTCACGCTTGGTACATACGCATACCAGCGAGTAAGGGCCGTCGCATACGCGCAGCTCGTTGCTCGCCAACTCGTATTTAGTTGCTAGCACTTTAAGGCAACGATAGCCGAATTTTAATGATTTCATACTGTAGATCTCGTCTTAACAAGTAGTGTTAATGATTTGAAAAAAAAAAAATGTTATGTTAGAGCATTTTTTTTATAACTTAATATAGGAATATTTTAGATTATGTTTATATTATATAGTGAAATTAATTTGTAAAATTATGTCTAATGCGGATAAAAAACTGAGAATAACGCAATATCTCTCATACGTATTTTTCTGAAACGTTCACCATTTTAAAGATAATGTAATTATTGATCTTTTAATAGAAGTGTTTTATTAAAATACCCTTTGTTTTATATATAATAAATTAATAATGCGTCTAGTTCGGGACAGCGCTCCTTGATGGGCGAGTCCTTTTACCGGTTGGACGTACGACGCGATGCGTGAGCTCAGTACAGAACACGCAAGTTAACTACTCAAGGTCACTGGCATATATCTGCGTCTAAATAGCTCGCTTTTCTTTATCGCCAGCGGTGGGACAGGTGCCTAAGACGACACGATCTATGTATTTGCCTATGAGACGGTTGGAGGAGTTTTAACCCTAATTCTACAAATTGTTGTCAAAGGTGCTGAAGCAAGCTAGCAGGTGGTACGAGGTCGACTATATACTTCAGGAACAGCTCAAACAAATAAACTAGACATTCCGTAAATACTTCAACAAACCCCGTTGAACCGAACGCGTCGATCGGGATAACAAGCAGGCAAAATTAATAGCTAGGCCGTAACTGAACAATAAATCAGGCAAGTTGGGACAAGATGCGGGTCGCTATCAAAGTAGGGACGAAACTCAACTAAATTCTCTCTAGAGGTGACTTGCGAAATGATAACACACACTTGTTCTCTACGTATGTACCTTAGAGGGTTTTGATAATTGGGTTTGTGTGTAGAAATGTTGGGATATTGGTAATATATGTACTACAATTAATTTTAACCTCGAAAGAGATGGCGGGATGAACTGGACTCCCTTTTAAGGGGTACGCAAAACTTGATATGATATTTTTAAGGCCGCCAGGCCATAAATAATTTGAACCAAACGGCTGAACGACTTAGGATAAAATTTGGCACATGGGCATAACATGACCTGGGTTGACATAGGTTACTTTTACCCCTTATGACGTTCTCGTGCAAAAACTGCAGACCTCCACACGGGCGAAGCCGCAGATAAAAGCTAGTTTTTTTTATATAAAAATTAATAGAAAAATAAAAATAATCCTTACACTTATCACTGGGATCTTCACTACCAAAAATAATCACATTCAAAAATTCCGAAGCAACTGTCTATGTATAAACCATACAACATTTTTTTTTATTCGTACGGGCTATATCGACGAATACCCAGTCGCCCAAAGTCAGCCATTGCCGCAATTGATCCATAATAATTGGCCCAAATTGGGAAAGTCTCGACTTAATCAGAAAACCCTAGGCACTGTACGCAGTATGGCCCAGTGGACTCAGAGAGTCGATTCACGGAGCTCTTTTATTGACTACGTATGTGATTGGCGTAACAACTCGGCTTGTTTATAGCCTGCCCTTCATTGAGCCACTAGCTTGCATCACTTTGCTTAACGTTACATTGTTAGATTCACTTGGATGATTTGCTTTAGATACACCGTTATTTATTAAAATGTTAGGAAAAATCGTCTACGGCTGCAATATTGTCAACATCATGTATCTATTAACATAATTAATGTATCTGTTATTGCTTAATTATCAATACCTGTACATACTGTAGTATATTAATTTTATTCCAGGTACATCCTCTTGACATATAATTAAATAATTACTGTGTACAAAATATTTTAAAAGAGTATCACTATGGAGTTTCTTGTCCATTCTTCTCCATTATATTTTCATGTAAATGTTGACATTCAAAAGTGTATTTAAATGGCCAACCTATTATTATAAATGTTCGTAGAATGTTATTGCTTTTACAACATTTAACACAACTAACTACATATTACACTAGGTACTAAATTAAAAATCAGAAGCTCTATTAATGCGTCATCGGCGCGCAGGGCCATACCGGTTAAGCAGGTTTAACACTATTTTGATCACTTATACATACTACTACAATATTAGTCATCTGCTGAACTTATAAAAAATACTAGCCCAGATGCGGAAATCAGAATGTAATCCTTGAAACTAAAGGCAGAGATTCCACTTTAGAGACATTCAATTAATGAAAGACGGATTATTGACCTATGAATAGAAATACTCAAGCTTGATTCGAGAGGTTAATTGAAATGTCTAAGGCCCGTCGTCCAGGGCGATACTCAATAATAACGTGCTACAAAGGCAAATCACCAATGACTAAGCCAGAATGTCCCAGCACTTACAGTATTTTAATGGTAATTCGTATACGATGCCAATTATCAACGCGTTATAAACAAGTTTGTGATTGGTTACGTCGTGTGGGTGATGGGTATTAAGGTCATCAAAAAAGTAAACAACATATCTGACTGCATCAGTGGTCTTAAGCGCTGCTATTGAGCATGAGCGTTTTGTTATGTTGCGTTTTTCCATCAGGAATTTATCAGCCTGGAATTTGAATTTGTGCCCGGTTGATGGCATTGGCTCGCCCCATATTACATGGGACTTAAACATAATTGGCGAAATGTGGGTGTATTATATCTACACTTGTGTCTAATACTTCGGGGACAGAGTCTTGATTTTATGTTACATAAACAACTTTTCAGTCTCTCGTTTCATGTATCTAACAGTTCCTTCTACTAATTAACTAGCGTTAATTAAGGTAAAGAATTAAAACTAATACCGCCTAAAATATTCTGCGTATTCTTAAAATATCTAAAAATCTTAAGTATTAAGACATGGCGACCACCTGAAAAACTCGTAACAAAGCATCCGGAGTGGCCCCGTTCTCAACGAACTTCCCAAAAAAGGACCAGCAACGTTGGAAGTAGCGGCTTTATTTTGTTGTTAGGGTACCGCAGTGTTGATATGCAAACTACAATACGAGACAGCGTAGGAACACAGGTGAGCATTGAAATTGGATGATTCTACTAATCTGTAACTCTCAGCTCCCGCTGTGTCGTGAAGAGTTATGTAAAGTTGAATGACCCGACTATGAGGACCCAGGATGCGGAACGCGGAAACAGGATTTTGTTGCACAGATAGGAAGTCGCTTACCTATGTCCAACTGAAGAATGCGATAGGTTGAATTCCCCCAACGTGTTCTTTTTTGTGTTTGTGTCAATTCTTTTGCATGTTTCACCGCAAAAATTGTATATTATGCAATTAGCGAATGGACGGATTTAAAGCGAGGGCCATAGATGAATCACGAGCAAGTGAAGGATTTCATGACGATTGAATCACGAGCGTAGCGAGTGATTCAAGTGATAGAATGCTGAGCGACGCGAGTAATTCATGGCCCTCGATATAACTAAATCTGTTTTATTCAAGAGTTGCATACTATACTTTATACCATGACTACGAGAAAAAGAAAGATTTAAGCGAAAATAGACATTTAATGAAGAAAAAAGGTAGGTTGAATTAATTAAAATGCACATTAAAATTGGAACAATTCCTAAAATTAAGAGTAATTTTCTTATTATCACTAATAATAATCAACTTGTGAAGCGATATTTATTTCCTGTGTATCAAGTGCGTTTTCACAAGAAGGTTGTATAGCATTGAGATGGAGGACGCATTTAAAGATGTGTTCTAAGTGCTTTTTATTCACTGAAAACAGTGAATAAAATATAAAACGTATTTTCTTTCTTTTCTGTTTAATTCATTGATTGTTTAAAGCCTGATTTTTACGGTGCGATTTAATGGCCTGTGGCTTAAAATACGGTGATGCAACATACATATTGGTAAATGGGACTTAAAAGATAAATACCTATTAAGGATAAATACGTATTATTATATACTTTTGTTCTCTTTGAACTCTATTTATTGTTGGTTATCATGTAATTTGTGTTATATCTGTTAAAGTTTAGTATCAGATAATCGTGCTGACCACTTAGTGGCTATGAAAAAAGAGTGCTATATTCCATTATGTAATTTTTTTCATTATGACCTGTGTGACCCTGTCATTGACCCTTTGGCCCTTTTCTATACAACAGACTAAAGGAACTCTCTGTTCATAACCTAAACAAAATAGCTTTTAAAAGGAAAATAACTGAATGGCTTATTACATTAGATTATACACAAATTGAAGATCTTTTCAAAACTATTTAATGACACAAAATTCCCTTTGCAACGCATATACAAGCATCCCAAAACACACACACACACTCACTCCACATCACACACACTCACCCCACACGCTTTCATATACATTCACATACATCCTCCCTTGCATGTATTCTTAATAAATTACCTCATTTCACGATTTCTATAAACCAAGCTAAATGAGCAGTATTGCAATATTATAATGTGGGAGATTTTTATGTAAATATGATATAGGAACCCGATGGTCTCCAGTGCAACAAAAATAATGTACAACTTTGATTTGGGGGCCTGGTGACCTGACATACAGGTTTTGTAAAAAACTTAGTTTAGGCACCAGTCTTCCACAAATTAATTATGAAATTTTGTCTGAACTACTATCTCTGTAATTTGTGGTAAGAAAATAAATAAATAATAATAATTATTATTATTGAATTTTTCCTACGTGTACTTACAAATAAAAAAAAAACCAACCATATTTTAACAACTATCTTTTATTTATACATACAACACGGGTACCTGATACATGATTGAATAAATATGACTTTTATATCATGGGAACATAATGTCATATTGTGTGTTTGTGGCTGCCATTGTTGGAGCTTTGACAGTCGTTGCGGGTCGTCAGAGGCTCGAACGTCTGACAACCAGTCTTACCAAGAGGTAACTTGTTACCTAGTGACCGGGTTGACGAGGTCAGATAGGCAGTCACTCCATGTAAAATACTGGTATTCAGCTTCATCCGGTTAAACTGGAAGCCAACCCCAACATAGTTGAGAAAAGGCTTAGCAGATTGACGTCATATTGTGTGTTTAGTTTATTTATACAATATTAATTGACAATTTAATGCATTAACGAGGTCATTATTATTTAACAATCGGAGCAAAATAGGGAGTCTGATATATAATAATATGGTCAGCATCCTTGTAGCTTTGAAACCACAAAAAATATACTTATAAGACGAATTGAGAACCTCCTCTCAGTCGTGCCATCATAATTAAATACCAAATACCTAGTTAATTGATTCAGGCGTGACTTTGCGAAAATCCATGATAAAATACAATAGACGAAGTATATTTAGTAACTTAATCCACGTAACTGTTCTTAATGAGTCATAAAGAACCCTGTAAGAAATCGACACGTGTTTCAGCGTCGAGCGCGGTGTCAACACCGCGCTCGACGCTTGACGTGTCCACACGTCGGGTCCGAATTCGCAACAAGTCAATCGCCTTCCTGAGGATGCCTCGTTGAGAGGTGAAACACGTGTCGATTTCTTACAGGGTTCTTTATGACTCATTAAGAACTGTTACGCGGATTAAGTTACTAAATATACGTCGTCTATTGTATTTTACCAAGTACCTATTGACTTCACCAAAGAAACACAATACAAAATAAGTTAACAGAAACCAACAATTCATTTAATAATACACGGAACCCGAAAACTTGCACCTGACTTAACAAAGCCGGGGCGGGGCTAAAACTTGGTGTTTTCATTAAATTTGATACTGTTGAGAAGCTATCTCTTAAAACCAACATTTTGTTTTTATCTATAGAAAAGTAGTAACATGTTTTTTGAAGAGTTTGACCTCATTTTTGTTGTTGGACTCAAAGAACGAAAACGCTATTTTAAGTTTCACAAAAACATCAACAACATATACTGTTATAGTTGTCATGTAGCACTTAAAACTATAGGCACATGTGTTGTTGCCAACTCAGAAAAACTATTATCATTGTCAGTCTATGGTTGGACAAAGGGCTCTCCAATCCCCCCCTATTTATCTAGATTATCGGCAACTCTCATCCAGCCACACTGCAAAGATCATCGCTTTATCTAGCTGGAGTACAAAATATACTAAATGGCTGATTTACATTTGGTTTAGTTAAGTAGCGAGTGAAGTTTAAAGTTGTTTCAAAACGTCAGTTCAAAAATGAAAGTTTTTCATTATGAAGTGTCCCTTAACGATTACGAAACAATTAAATGCAACAATATTTACGTGATTGACGCGCAAAATATTCTTCAAGACATTCAATTGAATTGACAATAAACACACAAAACATAGACAATTGCAATTGATCGTTTCGGGGACTCTATAGATTTCAAGAAACTTAACTTGCTACTTAACTAATGCAAATGTAAATCAGTCTTTATGCATTTATTCTGATAGTGGGCAACGTCGTAAATAGCTGTCAAATATTTCGCTGTTTTGATTAATTTGGCTATATTACTGTATGAAAGTAAGAAATATGGCTAACTAGTGAACTTAAATATTGATTATGCAATGCAATAATTAATATACCTATTAAATATTTAGTTTTAGATGTAAAAAAAGTATTTGGAAACTTTCTAATGCCTTTTTTACACCTAAAACGGTTACAACAACAAATTCAGGGATACAATTGCAATTCATTATTAATATTCTAGTTCGCTAGTTAGCCACATTTCATATTTCCAGTAATATTGCCAAATTAATCAATACAGGTAAATATTTGATAGCTATTTGCGACGTTGCCAGCTTTTAACATAAACGCTCTTAAGATCGCTAACCCATAAACAATCGCACTCCTTAACCACCGCCAGATAACTTCTAGCTAATCATAAATAACTACCCATAAAAGATAACAAAACTTCCCCAGGGCATTAATCCAAATGACGGATTATCTAAAGTGTCCGTGGCATACTATCTGATTTATGGGCTGGTAAGCTCTTTGTCCAGTTGCCTAGCAGAGCGGATATCCTCAAAAATGTTTGCTGTAACATTAAAGTGGGTTATTGCTTGGAAGAAATACGAGGAAATATAGTGATCTAAAAATACTCGTATGTTGCAAGACATGCGAATATGGTTCTTAAAACAAATGGCCAGCTGGCTTTAGTAAATGTATTCATTTGCTTTCTGGTTAAGAAAATGTAAATTCAAACTACTATTCACTTTTCGAACGTCAAAATTAGATAAGATAGGCCTTAAGACAGGCCCCCAAAATGCCCGCCCTTCACCACTTCCTAGTGCTTTAACTGTGAAGAAGAAATGACACCACAAAATCATCGAAATCATTTACTGTAACTAGAGGTGTTCCGCAGGGTTCGGTGTTGGGCCCCTTTTTCTTTATAATATTTCTTAACGATCTAACTGAATACATTAAAAACATTTTACCAGATGCTGACCTAATAATATTTGCTGACGATACGAGTGCTGTTATAGCTGCGGACAATATGGAGACCTTAAAGTGTAAATTAAATGTATTAATAACTGGTTGTGAAAGTTGGTTTTCTATGAATAATCTTAAATTAAATGTAAGTAAGACAAAATGTATGATATTTAAATCTACAGCTAGGAACAAAGCTTTAGTAAACGTAGACTTCTTAGACAGAAAATTTGATTTAGTAGAAAGTTTGAAATTTTTGGGGGTACAAATTGATTCGTTACTTAATTGGAAGCCAGAACTTGTTTCAATTACAAATACAATAAGTAGTGCGTGTTATGCTATCAGATCTCTGAGGGATATTTTGTCTATTGCCCAACTTCGTACCGTCTATTTTGCTTTAGTTGAATCTAAACTTAGATATAGCATTAAATTTTGGGGAAACAGCTATAAATATAATATTAAGGCAGCCTTTACTATACAAAAGCGAGCATTAAGAACCATGCTTCGTTTAAACCAGACGGAATCATGTAAAGAGTATTTTGTAAAACTTAGAATTTTAACGGTACCATCTCTTTATATTTTAGTACTCCTTACTCATCTATACAAAAACTTAAACGAGTTTGAAACAGACGATGAAAGAAAAAATAGAGTTGATACTCGCAGAAAAGATCTTCCTACTATTCTGCAGGCAAAGCTTAATGTTGTCAAACACTCATCACGTGTGCAGTCTGTCAATCTGTTTAACAAATTACCAGCAGAATTAAAGAATATTCAGAATATGAACATGTTTAAAAATAAACTCAGGGCTTTGTTAATCAATAAAGCCTATTACAGCATTGACGAATTCTGTAATGACAAAAATCTTAAAACTAGTACCTAAATTAAATAAGTGTAACCTGCTTGCTCTTTGACTTTGTTATTAATGTTGCTTTTTTTTATTATTACTATTTTTATTCTTAATATTTCGACATTAAATGTATGCTTTTTTATACTTAATATTTTGACATTAAATGTATTATGACATTATATGTATGACATTAAATGTATTTTTGTAGATTTTGCTAGGGGCTTTGTTCTGGAACAATAGGACTATTAATGTTTGTAAAGTTAGTATTTGGAAATTGGATAGACGTTCTAACTTCGATGATGGGTGAGGAACGAGGTTACTTATAAATTTTGTTTTTTTTTTATTTATTTTGTTTGTTTTATGTTGCTTCTTTGTGTACTTACTGTGCAAATATTTCGACACAAATGTATTTTTGTTATGAAATAAATAACTTGAACTTAACTTGAACTTGAACAAAATCCCCCGCAGCACAGCTATCTGATCAGTTCGAAAAACTTGATTCTATACAACACACCTCTTTTTTTTTATAAGGTTGGGAAATTATCAAATAACTTCTCCCGCTCTGGGCGGAGCGGGGGGGGCGTGTCAGACTTTTACTGACTAAAACCCACCCGTGTTCCTTCCGTTGCCTGTGTGCCGGGGTCGCGATATCCCTTTCGGACAAACTCGCAACCCCAGCAGGCATTGGCCCTTCCGGACCCCGTCAGTTGGTGCTGACATCTCTTTGAGACGCGCGTGGAACACAACGCGCCGTCGACCCGGGCCTGGTCCTTATCGGACGGCGAGCTACCCATTGCTCACCGTCCGCAAGCCCGCGCCTACGGTGGCCGGAAGTCACACCGGTAAAACACACCTCTGCTAACATCTTTGGGATTTACTTGCGTGATATTATCTGATTTTGTTCTCACAAAACTATTATATTCTAAAATACACTCGAGAGCAATGAATCCGGGTCACTTAAAGAATGTTAAAAATCTCGGAAACTAAAAATGATAGGTTAATGCAATAAATTGTATTTAATAGACAATGTAATACTCCTTAAATGAAAGTAAAAAAAATATGAGTCACCATACATTTTATTAACACAAAATTACATAAAGAAAAAAACTGCTGATCTCTCCTTAAAACAAAAATAGGAAACATGAAATTTTTGAACTTTATTACGATTTTCTTGAATTTTAATACTTCGTATTGCCTCCTCGTGCTTCCATTACTGCGTTTACGCGGTTTGGCATGCTGTACACCAAGTTCCTTATACGATTTTGGGGAATATTCTCCCATTCCTCTGTGAGAGCAATTTTGAGCTCACGAAGCGTGATTGGGGGAGGGTTTCGTTGTTTTACGCATCTGCCTAGCTCGTCCCAAGCATGCTCGATCGGGTTGATATCCGGGCTGCGCGCTGGCCACTCCATACGAGTAATGTTCATCTCTTGAAGGTAGTCATTCACAATCCTACCTGTATGAGGTCGGGCATTGTCATGCATAAATATAGCATCCTCACCTAAATTGACCATAAATGGACCAACGTGATCATTGAGGATTTCTTCCACATATCTTACGCTAGTTAAAGAGCCGTTTTCTATGATCACCAGCTCTGTGCGACTTTCAGAAGAAATTCCGGCCCACACAAGTACAGACCCACCACCGTAGGCTACTTTTTCTTCGATGCATGCTTGCTTGAATCTTTCCCCTGGTCTTCGATACACTCTGTGTCTTCCATCGTGCTTGTAGAGCATAAATTTTGATTCGTCGGAGAACATAACTTTTGACCAATCTTCAATACTCCAATTTACGTGGCTCTGGGCATATCTTAGTCTTGAAATACGATGCCCACGCTCCAGTTTAGGGCCGTTTGCAGGTCTAAGGGGTTTTAAGTTAGATTCAGCAAGCTGACGTCTTACTGTCCATGCACTTGGGTTACTTCCTCCGAGGCGTCGAAACTGATTTGTGAGTTCAGTTCCTGTGAGAAAGCGATTTCGAAGCATGGTGTTCACCAAGTATTGGTCTTCTCGTGCTGTGGTACACCTGGTTCTGCCCGTTCCTGGTCTGCGTAGGTTAGAACCAGTTTCTTCGTAACGTCGGAGAACTCTTTGTACTGTTGACAGCGACACACCGACAGTCCTGGCTGTATCGCGCTGACTCCGGCCGGTTTCCAGCATTGTAAGTATTCTGGTGCATTCTTCAGGCGTAAGCGACATAATTTCAGCTTGAATAATGAATATAGAGCACTATCAACATGGTTTATGTACCCACATAAATGACAGATTACAAACAAAAGCAAAACCAAATGCTGTAATTTCGTAGTTCCATCTTCGAAAGTGGCCCTTTTTCAAATTTAATTTTTTTATGATATAACTTTACAATAACTAAGAAGTTTTAATACCTTCATTTAAGGAGTATTACATTGTCTATTAAATACAATTTATTGCATTAACCTAGCATTTTTAGTTTCCGAAATTTTTAGGATTCTTTAAGTGACCCGGATTCATTGCTCTCGAGTGCACCTACGTAATATAATGAAAATTATTACATTTACTCAATATCCTACCCAATAGTTACTACGGAGTTTCTTGAAGCTCATAGGAATCGACGAATTGAAACCGTACTAATGAAATTCCGATCAATAATATGTGAACACAGTCTACAAGAAAAATATAAGCTTTTAAATCTTTAAAACGGAACAAGCAAATCATTCATCCACAAGAAGCAGTGACCCATCCCATTCCAATCCACCACAACAGTAGCTTAACCTCGACTGATCGTAATCTAAAACCTCTTAGCGGAGAGTATAAAGGAAGATATTCCGTATGTATGGAGCGATCAACTATTCACGATGTAAGATAAGCTTAGGACGTAAATTGACACATTTAAACTATTCTATTTTTCGTTTTTTTAAACTTCTTTTTCCTTAGCAAGCGAATGATCTATTTTCTGGTGATGCACGATAGCCTAGAAGTCACCTAAAACCTCAACTTAAAGTAATGACTCTTAAGACAAATCCTATCATGAAACAAATGGTCATAATTTAATCGTAAACTTTAATATTTCAAATTCAGTAAGTACACTCAGAATAAAGAAAAAATGCGGTCTTATTGTACCTTGCATTATCACCAATATGGTAAACAATTCTACATGAACACAATGGATTATAAAACTGACTATAAATAGCCAATGTCAGACTGTAGACTCTTACGCTGATGATAGCTAACTAGAACTAAATGTTCAGTTGCGAATATTCAAATCTCCATAGCGACCAGTGTCTAATATACATAACAGTATACAAAATCAAGACAAAAGAAAACAGCATTAATAATTCAGACTAAATTAAACGCGAGCGCAGTCGGGTAGCCAGTTAGTACCAGTAAAAAGTTCTAAAAGAAAAGACTCCATTCAATAGCTTTGGCTTTGTTCACCTCATTATTAAACATTTCATTGTTTCTTTTTAATAAAGCTAGCGCTAAAGAAAATAAAGTTTTCAATTCAGTTAACTTCAAAAATATTATGAAATCTTAGTAGGATACCTAGCTATTGTGACGTCAGAATAATATAATTTGCATGCAAGATTTCACTTAAAGCACATATTTAATAAGTTAAGTGGAAGAGAGTTGATGGCCCATTAACCTTTTGTTTATCCTTCTCGTGAACTGCTCCTAACAATATAAAAATTGTTTCGCCACTCAATCGGGTATAATCGAATATGAAACCTGGATATATGTAAGCAGTCTGTATTCTAAATATTTTGTCTTGAACCAAAACTACTACTACTCTGCAAGCAATATCGAGATAACTTTCACTTTAACTTTCGTTCATATTCGTATAAAACGCTTGATCGCAGTCGCATATCAATATGCACATTAACTTCATGCAAATAAGGTTGATATACGTATGAAATGCTACTGTACTTAGCTTGAGTAAAGTCTAAGTTCACTCTATAGATCTCAGCTTACAGACTTCAGTGAAAAAATACTAAAGCTCAGTCGACACGTGCAGCGTTACGTTTTATTTTCCATGTTTTATTGCATTCAGCTGACTTGAGAGAGTTCACAATCGCTGCATTTATATCGCGATCGAATCCTCGTGCGTGCTCAGTAGGGTTGCCACGAGTTTGTATTGAATACAAGTAAAACACATAGGGAAATGTATGGGGAAAGTGTTTGTGGAAGAAGTTGTTTTTTTTTTATGTGAGCTTGGAAAGAAATTCATACAAGTTGTTAGAAAGCTATTTTCAGAACGAATGTAACTCAAATGTTATTGTTCCGTGAGCAGTAACAAAGGCGATTTATGTTTTAACTCACCCTGTATTTTCGTGAAGCATTTTAATCGTTTTTTATTATTGTAAATACTGCAATGCTTTTTTTTTTTCAATCTTTGGTTTCATAAAATACTTTTTTCAGATCACCAATATTTTTTTAAGCTGGCGTAGCATGATTTTTCCTTCCGCAGCCCACTCAGTAGTCACCCCTTTACTAACCAAATCATCTTACACTTAATCTATCCATCGTTTCTTTCTTTCTATTCCCACTCTGACCATCCACATTCAAACACAAAACATTCCTTATTGTCAAGATAGTTAATTGATTCAGGCGACACCTTGCGGAAATCCATTATAAAATACAATAGACGTAGTTATATTTAGTAACTCATTTCGCTTAACTATTCCTAAGCGACAAGAAAACACGGCGTGTTGCGATGCCGAGCGCCGTACGCAGAACGCTCGGCGTGCCAACACGCCGTATTCGGGTTCGTGACAAGTCAATCGTCATCCTGAGGATGCCTCGTTGAGAGGTGAAACACGTGTCGATTTCTTAAAGGGTTTTTTATGACTCTTTAGGAATAGCTAAGCGGAATAGATAACTAAATAATAATTTAATTTAGTACACAGTGTAAATAGTAAGTAGCAGGCGACGTGTCGCCACGACATCACTGGTTTCTACGTACGAGTATTTCTATGAAATACCGTGTGAAACTAGTAGTGTCGCCTGCAGTTGGACATGTACCTTTAGCAGTGTAAAATTGTAAAAAAAATAAAGCATTTATTTTTGAGAGTTACAGAAAAACTTCCTCACTCTTAGCATTACATGTCAAAACCACGGCATCCGGTTTGTGAAAAACTTCTCGCTCAACATTTCATACAAGTAACATTGTGTACCAACATACATAAGTCCGCCATCCCTGATGTCCTAGGATCACAAATATGCGGGTTTGGAGCGTACATCGCTTCCAGTTGCGCACACTCCGTGCATGCCAAATATTTACATGCTATGAGATATTTCATGTATATTATTAAATTCATTTTGTAAAAAAAATCAGATGTTATAATTTTATAAAGAAACTAGCTAACCGGACGACGTTTATCTGTCCAAATTTCAATAATTCCCATAGAATGCACTTCCAGTTTTCCCGAATTTTCCAATTTATCCGACAACTTTTCATTTTTTTTTTTACCTTGAATCTCAAACTTATAAAATGGGAATACCTGATACTCTCCAATATTTATAACTTCACTTTCTGAACGATTTATTGGATTCAGTACTATTATACAGAGAGAGATTCGCATCAAGATAAAGTAATAAAATAATATGCTATTAAATTAAAAACTGTATTAAATTTTTGATGAAAACGTAATCCGGTAAGTTCTACAAAAAATGTGATTAATCCGTAGCAACTTCGTAGAGGCGCTACGAATTTCGTAGCGCGCCTACGAAATACTACGTCGATCGAGTTACAAAATGTAGGCATTCCTTTGAAAACTTCTTGTTTAGTTAGCAAGTTCTGGTTGACAAGAGCTTAGGGAGTTAACCTACTTTTAGTTTGATTAAAAAACAATATTGTTTTTTCATTTCTCTTGGTTCCGTGGTACTGAAGTATGCAAACAATTCAGGGTTTGACCAAAAGTTATTAGCGTTGCTACTTGATTTATTATTCAGCCGCTACTAATCCAGTTATAATCCGATGTCAAAATCTTTGAACAAAACCTGGGTGTCTAGAGATTTAACCGTAAATCTTGTAAATTAAAGTGGTTTTTACGCTATTACCTCACACTTAATTTGAAATACTTTAATATTTATTATTCAGATTGTATATAATTATTTTCAAACTTTATGATGAAATTCAGAGGCTCTAATGAAAGCAGAACAGAATAAATGTCTGCTTCTTATTAATATTTTTCATTAAAAAACTAAACATAATTCACTCTTCGTCGCTATTTGACTGTAGTACTGTACTTGTTTACTTACATAATCGGCCTATAATTTTCCCACTGCTGGGACAGTCTTCCTCTCGGTGAGAGGGAGTGGGCTTCCACGCAGGCGCAGTGCGGGTTGGTAGATATCCCATGTCTTCGAAGTTTTGGTTCTAGGACATGCCGATTTCCTCACGATGTGAGAGCAGTGGTGATGAAACAATTTACACAAAGCAAAGCGCCTGTCTGGGTGCCTATGACTCATAAGTCGTAAATACTTACTTAAATTAAATTAATTAATAAATAAGTCAAAAATGTTGGCTTGTCGACCAATCCAAATATGACTTAACCTTAACTTAGACAAAAAGTGAGCTATGAAAAGACAATAGTACATCAATCTGCCTGCCTTTTCCCAACTAAATTGGGGTCAGCTTTCAGTCTAACCGGATGCAGCTGAATACCAGTATTTCACATGAAACGACTGCCCATTTGACTTCCACAACCCAACTACTGGGTAATACAATACCCCTTGGTAAGACTGGTTGTCAGACTTTCGACGACTGCCAAAGATCCATGAATGACAGCCAGGACCAACGACTTAACGTGCTTTCCGAGGGAGAATACATATATGTATTATTTTCTACTGACTACTATAACACTGCCTCATATCTAGTGGTCGGACGCGCTACCGCTGAGCAAGAGGTCTTGAGTTCTTTTTCCAGGTCGGGCAAAGTGTTATTAGATTTTTCTATATGTTATTTCTTAGTAGCAGCTCTGAGTCTGGATCTGGCTCGGTAGATTGCAATGGCCTCGCCCTCTATTACATGGGACTTAAACATAACTGGCGAAATTTGGGTGTACTAGGTACAACTTTGGAAACCTATCAGGGAGATACGGCGTGATGTTATGTAACATGTATTCCTTCCAAGACAAAATCTAGGGTAAATATTTTTCTTGAGTCTGACACAGGTCAGAAACTGCCTCGAGTTCCGGGCTTTTAAAACTCGACTATGACAGCAAAAGTCACTGTTTTTTGTAAAGTACTATATTATTAGGTCCCCACCTATGAAATCAGCGTTTTGTATGGAGAATTTGAAAGAAGTTGCATTTTTCATACTAACATTTTCTTAATTTATATAACAACCATGAACACTAATGTTTTAAATCTTGTATGCACTAATGTTTAAAAACTAAGATATGCCACTATGCGTGTCAATTTCGGTACCAGCGGCGCTTGACGGTTGTGGGCGCTGGCACCGATGCCGGCCGTTGGTCCTTTGTCGGTAAATCACAGCAAACCGTTAAAATAAAGTAAAGTTCTCTCATTCCGGAGAATCGACAGCATCGTAGGATAAAATAAATCTATCTCTAAAAGATGGTTCTTCCCAGAAATTCCTTAATAGAATCAGCGATAAAGTCAAACATTTTTATATTCTTTAACTCCTATTATTTTCGGCATCAAGAACTTTATACTTCGCAGACCAATTTGATACTCCCCAAATAAAACTCGGTCGCGACAGTTTTATCATTTTATTACTTAGACACTGAACTTTTACCCTGGATTCAGAAGAAATGTGTGTGGACATAAATTCGACGAATCTTTAGCCAGATCAAGCCAAGTTGGCTGCGCCCCAGGGGAACAAATAGCCAGAATTTGTTTGCCCGCTTGTTTGCTCAACAATTTCATTCACCCTTTTGCATCCCAGGTGAAATATTCGGAGGAAACCCAGGAATATGAATCGTTGTGAGTTTTATTTTGTAGGCTGTCAGGCGCGAGCTTTTGTGGTTTCAGTTTGGAGTTGGTTATTTGTTAGTTAGTACGGCGTTTATTGGCGAGCGTTTTTGTGGGTTGGCAGCTATTGGTAAAATAATGATCAAAATATATTTTTTTTGTATTTTTCTGCCACACTTATATACATACTATTAAAGTCGCTTTTCACGTTTGTATGTATGTCCACGTTGTTCTTCTAAAATATGCAACGGATTTTGATGGGTTATAATTTAGAAAATGTATGGTTTATGTGTATAATTCATTAATATTAAACTTATAGATAATTAAGAAATCTCGACGTTTTGTCCAGTCGTAAAAACCTTGCAAAGCAGGGGCGGGTCGCTAATAATATATATTTCTCTGTCATTCATATTTTTTTACATCATCGAAATTGTGTTTTTTCTTTCTCGTTCAAATGATTTATGTAAACACTGTTTGTTTTATGAGATCAATACTAATCTCTCTTGTTATCCAAATAAAATCCCTTCAATTTACTAATCAGTATTAACGAATGCTGAACTATTAAAGTCACAATCACATTTTTTCCCCTTCATAGCGCAAATACTTCTCAGGCTTCTTAAATATTATTTTATTAACTCTAATTCATTTTAAAAAGAAATCCTAAAATAAGTATATACTGTAGGATTTCTTTTATTGTATTATATTGTTACACCCATTTTAAACCATGAACAACAAAATTAAAAGCAGGTTGTTCGCAGCGAGCGAAAATCTCATTAAGTATTGAAGTTTTATTACGTCCCCGCTCTGGTGCGTAGGGTTGGCAACTGTTTCAGTATTACAGGGGAAATTACTTTCTGGTTGATCTATACTCTTTGATCATGCAAAAGGTTGTCATTATATTGTTAGATATGCAGGTAAAGAACGGACAACAGTTAAACACGCTAGTCAATGACACACTAACTTTTATATCTCTGCACGGGTTACTTAGCCGGGTCGCAGCCGCGGTACGTTACACATACATATATAACAATATCGTCACCTCCACGTCAAACTTGCGAATCTGCAGAAAATGCATTTTACAGGGGAGCGTTTTGAAAGTAAACATCTATGATACTTAAAGCAAACATTAATGATTTTTGTAACAGGTATATAGGTACCGCGGTACGTTTGGTTTTCAAAATGGTACTTTTTTGGTGATAGTGTCAACAGATTGTCAATATTTTACAAGGATCAGAAATAAATACATATTCGTAACTTTATCAGCATACATAGAAGGTAATAGATATTTATTCATACCCTGGCAGACTTACGAAGTGGTACTTTCGTAAGTTCACCGAAGTTCAAATTGGCTATTTTTATTATGTTAGTATTATTTATGAACGAAAGTACCACTTTTGTAAATTTGCCAGGGTATGTTTAAATATCAATTAACTTCTTTTATTTTAAATCTACTACGCTAAAACAGCCTATATATGAATTTCGTGAGGTTACTATGGGTGTAATATTATAAAACGCAGATTAGAACAATTAGAATTCTATAACCGTCAGAGATAAAAATTTGAAAATTTTCCACGGTGTGTAGTATCACATTAGGTACAGTTTTTCACCTAAATGACGATTTCACTAAAACTGCAGATTCATTAATTTTCCGTGGAGGTGACGATATCATGTTCAGTGATGTTATAATAACTGGAACAGTACTTAGGATAATTCAGCCCACGAGACACTATCCTCCTGTTTAGAAGGATATGTAGTTATTTTAGTAAAATAATTAACGACTATGGTCTAAAGAACCAGCATTTTTCCACATACTCGTAACAATCGTCATAAAATTAATAGAAATCAATGAATACAATAATCACGAAACTAAATCACAGTAGTACCCCCGCCAAGTCGAGCAAAAGAAACACAAAGGTACAGCCGTACCATTTTTTCTCGAAGCCATTCAGGACATTTTCGACCTCGCTTTTTCACGTTTCTAGTTTCTAGTATCCTCGATTTTGTTCCATATTTGTACCTTTATCTTCTGGACTATTTTTGGACTGGGGAAATCTGGGTGTTATTTGAATAAAGAGGGGAAAAAAAAATTGTTTGCAAGAAGCCTGTGGTGAGGAGATTTTCTATACCGATAATACTCGTGTGGTGTACAAAATATTATATGTTTAAGATAGATAGCTGTACTTTTTTTTTATACGGAATTATTGTCTTGCACAAACAACCGTTTTCTACCTAATATAACCGTGCACTTTTGCAATGCACCTAATACCATTCATGGGTCCCAGACGTCCTTTAAATAACATAGGTACATTGTTAATATGAACTGTAAAATAGGCCATCCCTAGTCGACTGTTATAACTTCTGGGTAGGTACGATATTATCACACGAAATATACCTGTGTTGCAGTAACACGACAAAAGCAGTTTCTACGTAATGTCACTGGGAAATTGGTCAAAAGTGTTGGCACATTCCAGGAATGTTTTCAGCTGAAATCCAATAAATACCGAATCAAGGAATTGTTCCACGTTGATTTTTTTATTAAAATATATTTTGAAAGCTTGATTGCGTTGTTACGAAAAACGACGTCCAAGAAAAACATGACAAATAAAAATGGACTACGAAATAAATAAAAAAGTATTAAATACAAAAGCCACATTATTTTCATTCTATTCTCTTTTTGAACAATGTATAAATAAAACAGTTTTTCTTTAGAATGTTTTATCTCAAAGTAAGTAAGTAAGTAAGTAAGTAATATTTTATTTTGTAAAACATGAGTACAGTATAAAGGTCTTATAATTAATATGAGGTGGCTACATGTTTTGCCATTCATGGCGTACAAACTTAGTTGCACTAGACAACAACAAAAAAAAATATTTACAATGTCAAATTTAAAATAAATTGAAATTACATTGTCATGCAAACATTAATGAAATATAGAATCAAAATAAATAAAAATAAAACAACACTAACAATGTCAAAATATAAAAATTAAGTTATGCCGTTAAATTGCATGCATAATAATTATAATTATCTTAGAATAGAAGTTTACATTAGGATATGTCACTGTCATTTATAAAATCGTTAATCGAGTAGTAACATTTTTCAATTAATAATGCTGTTAACTTCTTTTTAAAATTGCGTATTGTGTCCTCTTTTATTATGTCAGGTATTTTGTTATAAATTGTAGGTCCCATACAAATAACATTTTTTCTATATAAAGCAGTATTGCATCTCTCAACTATTAGACGATTTTTGTATTGGCTTCTAATTGGTCTCTTACTACTTTGTGATACTTTAGTAAAAAGATGCATGTTACGTTTAACAAAAATTGCCATTTCTAAAATATAAATTGAAGGAAATGTTAACAGCTTTAGGGACTTAAACACTGGAACACAACTGTCAGTTGTTTTCATATTTAGCATCGACCTCAAACAACGTTTTTGGGCTCTGAATACCTGTTCCCGCAGGCATGAATTCCCCCAGAAAATTATACCGTATCTCAGAATGGAGGCTACGAGACCATGGTATGCAATCAAAGTTGTGGTGATGTTAACTTTCTTAGTCAAATTGAACAGGACATAAGCAGATATGCTCAATTTTTTACATACCTCTTCTACTTGAGGTTTCCACGTCATTTGACTGTCAATTACTACGCCTAAAAATTTTGCATTTTGTACTTGGTCTATTCTATTTCTATTAAATTCAATTTCTAAATTTGGTATTGATGTCCGCTGATAAAAATGTATTATGTTAGTCTTTCCTAAATTAATTACTAATTTATTATCGTCAAGCCAATTCACAATGTCCCTGAGTGTACTATTTATGTCATGTTCATATTTATTTGCATCAGAACCACTGATTAATGCAGTGCTGTCATCAGCAAACAAAATCATTGGGTCTTTAATGTGCCGCGGTAAGTCGTTTATATAGAGCAGAAACAAAAGAGAACTCAGCACCCCCCCCTGAGGTACGCCGTGTTTGACATGTCTGTATTCAGAAAAGTATTTCTTTTCGCGTCTGCTTTTTATACATATCCTAGATATTTCTGTGCATTGTTCACGTTCACTCAGATATGATTTGACAAGATTAAGGATGTTTCCTCTTATGCCATACATGTCAAGCTTACTTAGCAAGGTGTTATGATGGACACAGTCGAAAGCCTTCGTCATATCAGTGAGAATTGCACATATTGGTACTTTTTTGTCAACATTTTTTAAGATTACGTTAAGCAAATCGTAGATAGCTAAATTAACACCTTTGTTTTCCCTAAACCCTTTTTGTTCATTACATAGAATGTTATACTTACACAAAAAATTATTAATTGATTTATACAAAACTTTTTCGACGACTTTAGAAAAGATTGGAATTAATGCAATGGGTCTGTAGTTGGCTAATTTGTCCCTTTCGTGTTTTTTAAAGAGTGGTTTTACGATAGCTACTTTTAACGCTTTTGGAAACACTCCAGAGCTGATGCATAAGTTTATAATGTGACTGAGGTGTGAGGCAATATTATCCGTTACAAATTTTACTACTTTTGTGGCTATGCCATCATGTCCAAAACTATTTTTATTTTTTAAAGAATTTATTGCTCTCATGACATCTTCTGTTGAGACAGGAGACATAAACATTGAATGTGGATTGCTCAACATAGAGCACTCTGTGTTCCAGTTAGAAATACTCAACCGGGACCGAAAAGTGCCTGGCGTTTGACAATGTGCGACGTGCGTGTGGAAAATTTAACTGTTTGGTAAATTCATAACAAACCAAAAACATAACATAACATAATCATGACGTCACGCCTATAATTCCCGAAGGATTAGGGAGGTGTAGCTACAGTCCAATCTTATTTCGCTAGTTACGTGTTGTTCCATGAAGTAGGGGGCGAGCCTATTGATATCATTCGGGCACAAAACCAGATCGACTACGTAGAAATTCCTGTTGAAAAATCTAACCCAAGTCCTCATGCTTAGCAGTAGCGTTTCTGACCACTAGACCAACGAGGTATTACTGGAAACCTTACGATATGCCCGCTTTTACACTAATAAAGCAACACCAGTACCTCATTACGTGTTCACGTTAAAGTTTTCGACTATGTCGACTGAAGTAGGCATGTTTTTGATGTACTCTTACAATCTTATTTTGACTTACCTCAAGTTCAGACAGAATCGAGGGAAAGTTCATTAAAATAATTGTAATTATCATGATGGAGTAACGGTGAAAATAGAATTTATAATATTATTTAGTTCCAATTGTGAGTACCTGTGAGTAAGATATTCTTTAATTGAATTCAAACAAAATCGTAAATGATGTTAAAAAAATTATGATAAAATCATAATGATGATTTTGAGATGACAATGAGGTCTTGCCTTCGATTCCCGAGTAGGACTAAGTGTTATTGAGTTTTTCCATCTGAGTGTGCTATAGGTACACCTCTGCCTAACCATTCGGTGATTACGGGGTATGTGATAAAATAGTTAACACCAAAAAGAAAACAAGTTATTTCAAATGAATACCTAACAAATTACAAATAATGCTAACCGAAATGTTTTAAAAGCAGCTTTCGACAAGTAGATTATATAGAAAGCTGCCTAATATTACAACATAATCCAGTGAATTCTGTTTTTAAACATTGGATTTATTTTGATAGAAAACATTGTTGAAATATCACGAATAAATTATTCACATAGCTCTCTGTTTTTACAGTTCTGTGCGTCCCGCATCCAGCGGATTCCTGCGGCCTTCACTCGGTCATCGATCCATCTTGTGGATCATCACGAACAAATTTTCACACGGATGGACCTGCGGGGATCAAATACGGTTACATATCTAACCATGTTTACTCTTTATGACCTCCTTAAGGTTCAATTTTGTAACATTATTATGACAGTAGAAAACTCTTTATCATACTTTTCTCGTTAATAACTTCCAGAAGTATGAAAAGTTATTTATAGGTGCTAACATGTCTGGCCTGTGTGTCTGGCATTTTGAGATACTTACGAACTTATGAAAACTTGCTTTCCTTCAAATGGAATATTTCTAGACCTTTGTTCAGGTATTAAACCTGAGCAAAGTTGGAATATTTTTTATGTTATTGGTTACTGGCTGCGCCTCGATCCCTTGCAAATATCGGGATTAAAAGTACCTTATGTCCTAACCCAGGTCGACCCGTGTACCAAATTTCATTCAAAACCATTCAGCCGTTTTAGCGTGAAAGCGTAGCAAACAGTATTAAGTTATAAGAATTGAGGCGCACAAGCATGCTGTACACCGGATTGTAAGTGGTCGCCAGTCTAACAGATGCATTGGTAACGCAAAGACATAGCTATATAGTTTTATATAAGGTACAAGTATGGTAGACCAAATTATTTCAGAGTAAAGAGCTACCAAAAACGAAGCGAAATTTACATAAATAAAATTGAAATGCTGCACCGATTTGGCTATTTTTTGCTTTGAAAATGTTCATAATAATTCGGATTATTGGGTTCTTATGGAATGAAAAATTGAAAAATTTTCGGATTCGGGAAAATATGGACGTCCTCGTTGGTATGGGATTTTTGTAGGAACCATTGAAATTTATACAGGACAACGTTTATCGGGTCAGCTAGTGTAATATAATAGATGTGTTAAAAATCGCTCCTGTGTAAAACTCTTTCACATTTTCAGTTTAACGAATGAAGCAAAACTCCAAACTAAGCGGGTAAGCCTTTAACCATTAAAACCGGATTAAAATGAGGCTTATGCTATTATGAGCACGATTTCATTATTCGTTTGTATCTACTTCAATCATTGACATTATTATTATCATTTTATTAGCATAGGATCAGAATCGATTGTACAGTCAAGGGTTACTGTTTTACCCAACCGTGCATGAATATGACTATGAAAATACTGGTATTCCGCTGCATCCGGTTAGACTGGAAGCCGACCCCAACAAAATAAAAAAGCAAGGTAAATTATGAGGATCATAATTTTGCTACTAAGTATTTCAATAATATAGCAACTTCATATACCATAGTCATACCATGATTACTGACTAATTCACCATGCTATGGGTAACATAGGTTGTATAGCTCGTGCCAAAGTACGTTCCGCAACACACATTACGCTCAAACAAAAATAAACTCCAAAAACGCCAGTCACACTGCAGAAACCTTTCCAGACATCAGATTTCCATCCCACAACATACTGTTAACCCCAGCCAACCATTACGCGCAATAAAAACCCCATGATTACCCGACTGACAGAAACTCAGCCGCTATACACCACCCTCTATCAATCTTTCAACATCTTTCTTTGCTGACCTATTTTTCTTACGTGCCCGATAAAATGCGAGCCCAAAACCATCAGTGAAAGAATGCATAAATCACTTAACAAACAATATTCATAGAAAAAAGCCACTCGGACGTTCTTATACGAGAACTATTCGAAATCTATTCATACATTTATTCATGAATTGTCTCGATTGGTACTATTGTCATCCACAAATACAATATTTTGAATACAATCGTAACATTCTCTACTGCCTAGTGTTAAGGTTGATTTTTGAGTGATGTAGTGTTAAAAGTAAAGTTGTCAATCGTAAACAACTTACAAACCCATTTGAAGTTAAACTAAATTGTAGTGCGAAGGTTTAGAGGGCAGAATTGAGTTTGTCGGCTGTATAATATAAGTTTGTATTATAAAAACGAAGTAACAAGTACTTTTCAGTGGATTTTGGGTGCTGATCCTCAACTTTGATAGCAAATGCGAGGCATCTAATGACAGAATATGCTTGTTTTTATTGTATAATATTTATTTATTTTTTCGGATGAAAGGTATCCCAAAATGGGTTGGTGTGGTTCAAGTTGAAAAAGATTGTTGTAGTTTCTTTATTTCTTGAAACATTTTTTATTCATCGCCGCTACAGAATGACTGGTCATATTATTTTATGGGAAACGGACATAAACACCGTACTTTTCAAATATATTGGTGACATAATTTGCCCATTCTTCTTAGCGTGTCGATGCAATCTCGGCCCAAAATTCGGCTACGTGTTTGGCGCCACCACTAGCGTCCATCAGTTCCTGTAGCGTGCAGGTGACAAGACACGCAGGACATGACATTAAGAGTCCCATCGTTTGTGGAACAGCACCACATTTACACTCCAAGGAGGAGTTGTCTATGTATCTCCACCTGAACAGATTTCCCTTGGTTCGGCCAACCTGGGTCCGGAATCTGTTTACCATTCTGGGGTGTAATCACAAAAATTAAGAAAGCAAAAACTGGGCTTTTAAAATCTGGATCAACACTAATGGCATTATTGAGATAATCTCTTTAAGATATGTAACTTTTCAAAAAAAAATATTCTAACTCAAAATCTTTTGGATTACCTACTGATAACTATTTCAAACTTGCAAAATCTTGTTCTTTCGCTACTATTATAAAAGACTTCGGCACTTCTTATATCTTATAACTTATTGCCGAGATGAAGACGTAACAGCACATTACTGTCTTTATCGAATATTATAAGTACAGAGAATTTCAGAATAGTGAACAGAATACAAAACAATAGATTTCGTTTTGTACCAATGAATCGCACAAAAACAAAATCTCGTTAATAATTCGACATCCATTGCGCAGTAATTAGGAAAATAGCCGAGTCTGAACCCTGAAAGTCAGTACAAAAGACGCAATGTATTTGAATCTTTTGTAATTTTGGTTTTTTAGATGTCTTGGTATCATACTACGTGATGGTATGTACGTGATCGAAATTTTTATTAGCATTTCTACGTCTCAATTTTGTCTGTCTTCTAGGTATTTTGACGTTGACTAATTAATTCACTGTTTATACATTTTTCTTTTGTTTAGATTGCATTGTCATATAAGGGATCAGTTTGAATAAATTAATTATAGCGAAGTAATGGAAGTTGTATACAACAAAAATAACCTTATAAATAGTCTTTGTAGAATCTTCATAACTAGCTGTGCCCCGCGGTTTCACCCGCTTAAGTTTCAATTCCATATTAATTAATATAATGAATAATAATTCCGGAATGTCGGGATAAAAAGTATCCTTTGTCCCAACCCTCGTCATGGTCTACCCATGTGCCGAATTTCATCCAAATGCGTTCAGCCGTTTTAGCGTGAAAACGTAATAAATAAACTCACTTTTTTTGTAACATATACTCGTAGTTAGGATTACTAATTGCGCCCCGCGTTTACACCCGGAAAAATCTCGATCCCGTGGGAATATTAGGATAACAACCTATGTTACCACAAACATACCTATATTCACCTAATCCAGGTCCTGGTCTACCCATGTGTAAAATTTCATCCAAATCCGTTCAGCCGTTTTAGCGTGAAAGAGCAACAAACAAACATACAAAAAAACAAATCTTTTCTCTCTATAATGTTAGCTTAGATTATAAGATATTTCCATAACAATAGTTTAGTTCGTAATCTTAAAGATCTCAAGCGGCAGATTACCGAAGAGATTCCCCAAAAGAAAAATTCTTCGAAAACCAGCTGTTCTTTAGACGGAAGATTTCCATGAAGATTGATTCAATAAATCATCTTTTAGCCTAGAAATACTATTCCTTTATGTCTTTTTGGGTTAGCTGGCTGAAATATAATCCCTATGGTAACTGAACCACAAAGTAAATAGAAAGAAAGAAAGAAGAAAGAAAAATAAGTTTATACACGTGCATAAAAAAAAAGATAATAAACTCGAGTAAAAAATAAGAAAATGAAACAGAATAGATTTAAATACAATAACGAGCACAAAACAGAAATAGTCGGCAGCTACTGGCACGTCGTGACTGTGACAAGAAGGCTTCCACTCAGCATGATGCTGTGACTAGGCAAATGTGAAATAGGCACTATGATGGAAGTACGTAAAATAAGTAGTAGCTTAGCTTGAGTCTGTGGTAACGGCTCCGACTTACGAGTTGAAGATTGTGGATACGAATCCAGACAGACAGTTTCATCATCATCGTCATCATTGGCAGCCTTGTTCTACTCACTGCTAATTATAGGCCTCCACCCTTTTGCGCTTTGCTTCCCTGGTCCGTGCGAGTCTCTTCTGGGACTTCCCTGCGATCCTCTGTAGGTCGTTCTATCAGGGGCGGCAGTCTCGACATAGATAGCGATCGCTATACGACCGAATTCGGTCGTAAGGTCGTAATGGCGTCCTTAGACGCGCACGACGTGCTTGACAACCACGTGAATTTTTCGTGCTTGTCAAGCAATTTTGACCGTCTCGGGACGCCATTAGAACTTTGCGACCAAATTCGGTCGTATAGCGATCGCTATCTATGTCGAGACTGCCGCCCCTGGCCATTGGTCTGCTAACACTCCTTCTACCGTTTTTTTACTTTGTGTAATTCCAATCAGGACCACTGGTCTCAAAAAAAAATCGCATTCTTTATTAGGTATTCCACCACAAATGTTCTATTTTGTCTTCAAAATTGACCATGACACGTTCCTTTATATAACCCCACAGAAAAAAAGTAAGGACCTGTCGAATCTGGTGAATTTGGGGGTCAATTAATATCAACATTTCTTGGAATTTATTGTTTCGGAAACATTCCTTTCAAAGTTTAGATTTGGTTTCGTGATGCTGCATGGTTTCTGGCTCCATTTCATTTCATTGGAAGCACGTATTTTCTAGGATTAAAGGACTCATTTGAAAAAAAAAACACTATTGCGATTGCCAGTTGCAGTAATAGCAGCACTTGTCCTGTAGCTTCTTCAAGGAAGAATAGTCGAAGAAGTCGGACAAAAATAATTTTGGGGTCTTGCGTGGGTCAACCAAGGTTGCTCTTCTCCACAATAGTGAAAACTTTTTTATTTACAAATACTTACCAATCATTCATACTGATTTGTTGAAAAAGTTATTGCGGCAATTGTGGTCTTATAATGGGTCCTTAACGAATTTGCCACATTTTAACTAAAAGGGGGTATCAAAGAACCGTAAAATTTGGCGTCACATAAACATGATGGCCAAATAAAGTTATATCCATGGTCAATTCGAACGAATTGACCACCCTTTATAAGCGATCGACGCGCGAATACGCAATCACGCAGACAGAGGGCACCTTCCGATTTTCTACATATGAGTGACAGATGAATACGGCGATCACCCTGCATATTTTTATATATAGGTCTCTGCACATTTTTATATAATAATAATAAATACTTTATTTCAGACCATGGTGTCCATTTTGATATAAAGGGATCTTTTTAAATAATGGTAGTACAAAGAAAAAGCAATGTGGTTTTGAAGCCAGTCACTCGCTATCATTTCCGTTTGTCATTTTTCCAAATTTGAAATTGGTAAGTATACTAAAAATAAACAGAGGGACAATTCCCGTAATTTTTAAGAACGTTCGCAGTCGCATCTCATTCGCAATCTGTCAAAAATACATTCAATTTACCAACATTTTTGACAAGTTTGACAGTTTGTGACTTGAATGTGAACGTTTTTTAAGTACGAGAATTGTACCTTCTGTTTATATGCAATAAATCGTCTTTTCACGTTTCTCAGGGGCAAAATAAGCGTGGAATTTTGAAGAACGCGATGGTTTACATAGTTTTTTTTTTGTGACTTATGTTACCTCGAAGAGCATTTACGACGGCCGTCATGCGGTTCGGCATGGAATCAATTAATGTCACTATGACGTGCTGTGGAATGTTCTCGTATGCTTCCAAAATGGCAGTTTTCAGCTCCTGCAAAGTTTCTGGAGTTGGTTGGTTAGCTCGAACAAGCCTCTTCAACTCATCCCGTAAGTGCTCTGTTGGATTCATATTAAGGCTACTTGCTAGTCATTCCATTACTGCGATACTATTGTCATGCAGGTATTCACGAAAAATTCTTGCAGTGTGCGGCCTTGCATTGCCATGCATAAAAATGAAATCCTGGCCCAGAAATTCAGCATAATTATGGCATTACGTAAGCCTCTAGGCATTGTATCGGTCGCTATTTAGTGGCGGGAATCGTGGTCCCGTCACAACCTCAAGGGACCTCAAGGTCAGTTTTTCTTTTGGTGGAAATGCCGCCCCAGACTATCCATGATCCACCGCCATAACTCACCTTCTCTCCAATGCAAAATTGCTGAAAACGTTGTCCTTGTCTTCGGTAGACTTTCCTACGTCCACCATACAGCATAATCTTGGTTTCATCCGTAAAAGGAACCTGGCTTAGATATTCGCGTGCAAACTATAGGCGCACCATTCTGTGAGCTCGTGTCAGTTTGGGATCATTGGCTGGCTTATGAGGTTTCATGCTACCTTCTACGAGTATCCTTCTAACGATTTGAGGTCAGCCGGTCGATTCTGTAAAAATATCACCGTGAAACTTAGGTGAAGTGAGCGTGAAGTGAGCTGTCAATAGTGCTAATACCTAGCATCCTGCCGGTCGATTTGTGACAGTGACAGCTCAACCTAAGTTTGACTTTGATATTTTTACAGAATCGACCGACAGGTGACGATTACGCAGGCTGGTGGTATATATAAACCGATCTTGTAGTGCTGCAGTGACTCAGTTTAGTGGTGTTCCTGGACGGCGCACGAAGCGGCCAGTCTCCAGCTCGCGATGGTAAATTTTTTGAACCGCAGAGCGACTTACATACATGAAGTTTCTTTGACTAAGCCCAGACTGAAGAAGTGCCACAGCTTGCACGGTTACTTCCGGTGCAGTAGGTATCTAGAATTTAAACGTCAGAATGCATAAATAAATAAAGAAGCCAAGGTGAGTAGTGATAGCCTAGTGGTGTTACCGTCGGACTGCCAAGTAATAGGTATCAAGTTCGATAACAAGGCCAAGATTCATGTGCGTATTATCAGTTGCTTCAAAAACGGTGAAGGAAAACATTGTGAATTCAATTCAAAAGTCATATTCAAAAGTCAGTTATTCAAACTAGGCTGAGAATCAGCACTTTTCGAACGTCAAAATTACATAAGACAGTCCCCCAAAACGCCCACCCTTCATCACTTGGTAGTGCTTTAGCGGGGAAGAAGAAGTGGCGCAACAAACTACCCAGCAGCACTGCTGTCTGTTCAATTAGAAACAAAAATATTACTTGATTCTATACAATAGTATGCAAAATCATTTATATTACTCAACACAAAACAGTTAATAAATTTATTTTCCATAATGACAGCTAGCACACGCCAATATACCAACAAAACAATCGAAATATATACTCAAGCAAAAATAAAAACTCAAAAAATAAACAGAACTTAATACCGGAATAAAAGCTTTCAGGCATAAAGGGCGTGCCCGCTTACATATTATGTATATGTAGCTAATAAAACTGTAACTCGAAACTTGAGGAAACCGGCATGCCTTTTTTTTTTTTTTTTGAGGATGGGAAATTATCAAATAACTTCTCCCGCTCTGGGTGGAGCGGGAGGGCGTGTCAGACTTTTACTGACTAAAACCCACCCGTGTTCCTTCCGTTGCCTGTGTGCCGAGGTCGCGATATCCCTTTCAGACAAACCCGCAACCCCGGCAGGCATTGGCCCTTCCGGACCCCGTCAGTTGGTGCTGACATCTCTTTGAGGCGCGCGTGGAACACAACGCGCCGTCGACCCGGGCCTGGTCCCTATCGGACGGCGAGCTACCCATTGCTCACCGTCCGCAAGCCCGCGCCTACGGTGGCCGGAAGTCGGCTCGCGACTCCCGACGCCCGGGGCGTCTCCTGCGGCGACTAGGGGCGCGAGGGGGCGCATTTTGCCTCTCCCTCGCGCGCTCCGCCTCCTCCTTCGCGAGCATTACTGCTCCGCAGAAGAAGGTGACGGCCTCCCATGCACTCTCGCTCCGGACCATGGCCTGAACCAGGGCCGGACGCGAGAGATCGCCGCCGCCGATCGCCTCCGTGAGGACACGGCGGTGCTCCGCCCAAGCTGGGCAGACCTCCACCGTATGCTCCACCGTGTCCTCCGGGCGAAAACCGGCATGCCTGAGAGATATATCAGGATGTGAAACCAGGGTGGCTTTAAAACTCAGGTTAGTCACTAACCACACGAAAGAAAGAATAAAGAAAAATAATTATGGTATTTTTTTATCCAAAACAAAATAATTAAATGGTCAAAGCTTGTTGCTTCTTTACTTAAGAGCGACCAAACTCCGATTATCTTCGCTTTTTAAAATTCGTGAATTCAAATTTGGAACGATGGTGATACCGAAATGATGGCCAGTATGCCAGCTTCAAAACTACATAAAAACTTTTTCTTCGACATATAATTTGTTATTTTGATGTTTTAGGCCTTTACACATAAACATGCACGGTGGCTCGATCGATTTTTCATCATAAAACACTTACCACACTCACTCCCCACTCCTCGCTTACTTTGTTTTGGCTCCTCCTTTAAATTCTGCCGATGCCCAAGGCTCTTCATTTGAATCAAAAATGCTCCCAAACTTCATGCGAGACCGAACTACAAAATAAATATCATTCAATCTTCGTTCAAAGTTTATTCCAAGTCGGAAGTTGTGTTCTTTAGCCGCTGAAATAACATATAACATATCTTTATTTATATGTTATCTTAGTATAGCGAAGCAACGTTGACGTTTCGGTTCCAAGAAACAATGTGATGTTACATAACATATTATCACGCCTGTTTTTCCAAAAGGGTTAGGTAGAGGTGTACCTATAATAAATCCACACTTATCCAGTTTTTTAAGCTCTAAGTAAAAGGGGGCGAGGGATTTACAAACTGTATCATTTTGATGAGAAATTTATTTTGAGAAAAACTGCCTTATTGTAAAAGTAATAGTAATATGGAACTAAGAAATAGTATATTATGTAATTCAAGCAGTCAATCGTACTTGTACTATCACTTGCAAGATATCATTATGTAATATGTCTCTTGTTCCTATAGATATAAAGCTAGACCGCAGGCGAACCGGCACAAAACAAAACACTGGTTTAAAAAATAAAAAAAACAGCCGTTCCTTACAATTTGACCGCGTAGGTATTTCACTTTTCTATGGAAAAGCTGTTTTTTTTTTTATTCGACGAAAATGCCACCCGTTATGCCCGTTTTCACTAATACTAGGCAACATCTAAATTAATTCTTGAATAAAAAAATATTGCTTAAAAGTGCGCATGTAACTTTGACTGTAGGAATCGCCGATTTCAATAGAAATAAAGTTGATGCCTTAATTTTATGTAATTAGCATTTTCCGTGCTTTAGTTTTTAGTCGACAATTGTGTCGTGAATTCCAATGAACCTTGGATTAATTAGAGCCCACTTCAGCGGTCCACGTAAATACCTCAGGCTCTAACAAAAACACAAACAACAGTGCAATATTGTAACATAATCCGTCTTTATTTGTCACTGGCCAAGTGATCTATGGCTGGCGTTGAGAACGTTATTAAGTTAATGCAAAGACGTTCAAGTTTCTGGATGTGGCCTTCTTGTATCATGTACTACACAATATTCGTTCGTGTCGTGGTATGAGCAAGTTAATAGCAGAGCTGCCATGACGTGAGTGATAAAAAAATAAAATAATTGAAGAAGTTTGTAAACGTCTGCAAAATTTCTGTAAGTATCATTACAGTGCTAATCTGTAAAAAAAAAACAATATATCGATGTGCAAAGCCCTACTTAGTTTTAAACATAGTAGAACTGCGCACATAGATATATATTTTTTACATTATTACCTTCCTGTTGACACAAAATATCCAGTATACTACAAACACCTATCACAATTTGCACTAAACCGAATATGGCAATTGAATACCACAAATCACGTAATGTAACTTTACTCTGACTTTATTTACTTTGCTTTAGCAAAGGACTCAGTTTACATCGAAATGTTACTACATAACTAATTGTTTATTGCAGCGTAAATTACGATGACATATTATCTCCTTACTTTAGTGGCATTTTATGACTGAAATCGCGAGCTTAGTCCTCTAACTTTTTTTAAACAGGAAACGTTTCATGCACATAATATGTATAGGTATATAATTCACTGCTTAAAATTAATAGCAGATAATGTAAAAAAGAAACTCTGAACGTATTGTTTACTTATTAAATATTACAATCTTCTTCTTTTCGTGTGGTTAGTGACTAATCTGGTGTCAGAGTTTTAAAACCGCCCATGGGCTTCTGACTTGGCTTTTTACATGCCGACAAGAAATATCTCTCAGGCATGTTTTCCTTCACCGTTTTTGAAGCAAGTGATAATTATACAATACGCACATGAATCCTAAAAGTCAGAAGTGCGTGCCTTGGGTTCGAACTCGAGACCTATGACTTGGCAGTCCGAGGTCACACCACTAGGCTATGATTGCAACAACAATAAATATATTTTTTGTTTCTTCTAAGATAGTAGATATACTCGTATTGTAGTACCTAACTTAAAATATTTAGATACTACAATGAAAAATTACTAAACACACTCTATTTCAACCACTCTGTAATTGTACCTAAAATTAAATGTTCTATCACAGCTACACTTCGAGTATTTCATTGAAATATTTCGACTAAACCTGTAATTTCTGGACCAACGCACCGCAAAGGCAATTAGTCTTAAACACAAAATCGGACTAAGCTCTTAGTTCCGGGTATTACACTAATAAAATTAATCCAACACGATTGGAACGTTCAAACACATTTGCAGCCATACATTTTGATTGAATTTGTGATGCATACGGATATAATATTGATAAACTGATTTTTCCAGCAAAACCACCGCATGGAGTTCGGATTTAAAATCAGTGAATTTTTTTCCTACAAACTTTAATACCCCAATGCACCTATTTTTAGGATTTATTTTAGTTCGTTCGTGCGTTTTAGTTCGTTGAACTAGTGGTCGCAAATGCTACTGCTGAGCATGAGGTCCTGGGTTCGGTTCTCGGGTCTGGCAAAGGGTTATACAGTTTTTCTAACTGGAATTTTACTGTAACAGCCCGGATTCTGGATTTACACATAAACATACCTAACTCTCGAAATGTGTGAGTACTCTAGGTACACCTCTGCCTTACCTTTCGGGGAACACAGGCTGCCGTGATGTTATGTTTTATAAAAAAACCAGAACACCGACTTATTTTAACAATCACTAAGCATCTGTGTACCCACACTTCACCTCAGCCCGATGTCTCTTCCTGTAACCAAAATCTTTGTAAATACAAACAAATTCGCACGTATGGTGAGACTTCCCACAGGGCACTTTTGCAGGCTATATTTGTCGGTACTGCTGAGCATGAGGTCCTGGCTTTGATTCCAAAGTGGGGTTAGACCATCAGGAATTTCCCCTCAGCCCTAAGCCTGGATTTGAACCCGGTTGATGGGAATAGGCTCGCCCCCTATTATGTACTTATACAGTTGGCGAAATGTGGGTGTAGGGACTATACTCGTAGTACTGCCAAACCTTTTGGGGAAAACTGGCGTAATATTATGTTGAGTTCTGAATTTTCATTATTGGATTAAGAGGAAATTATACTTCAACTCTGTCCTTTATAATTTCTAGGTTTAAAACATAAATAAGCGATTTTAATTGTAATTTTTAATTGCGGACACTATTTGCGATGACAACAAATGTAATTATTAAAATATTTCAACAATTGATTATCGAAACAATGCACAAAAAGTATTCATAACACACTATCACTAAGTATTTTCCATTAAGTACCTATATTTTATATTTGCATTTCACTGTTTCAATTAAAACGAAAGTATCTACCTAATTAACAAAATGTTTCACCAGCAGTTGAATATTGAACAGTGTACCAAGAAATCACAATACAATCAGCAATGTTTCATTACACACCACGAAGTATTTTCCATGTACCATTTGCGTTACATTTGGGACAAATAATGAGAAAAAAAAGCATAAGCATTACCTATAATCAGTCTATAAAGTTCCCACTGCTGGGTCACAGGCCTCCTCTCTGTGAGAGGGAGTGGGCCGTAATCCACCACGAGGGCCCAGTGCGTGTCAGATGTCACAAGTCTTCGAATTTTTGGGTTCTAAGATATGCCGTTTACCTCACGTTGTTTTCCTACACCGTTTTGAGATCAGAGGTGATGAAATTAAATCTACAAAGTTAAGGGCTTGTCTGGGTTCGAGCTCTCGACTTACAACTCGTTAGTCGGAGCTGATACCACTAGGCCACCACAGATCCAAACGGAACAGAAACAACATCTATTTTTGACTACAATTACATGACCATTATCACCTTCAAAGGAACTAGTAGATACACGAGCTTAGGTACTTTCCATTTAATATACTTACCTACAACAGCTGATACGCAACAAAGCCACCGTATGTTTGACGAGCTACATGTAATAGATACAACTTACCACTGACCGAAAGCTTTGACTCGATGACGGTAAATCCGCTCAAAGGCACAATCCTAAAATCCCGAGCCAATCGGAAGAGCTGCGGTCGCTGACACGGTTACCTAGCTAAGGGCATCGCCTCTGATTCTAGTTAGGATCCTTGCGTGAATTAACCTTTTCGGATGAGTAATAGATTGGCTGTCATGATCACAGGCAGTATTAGTAAGTTGCTTTATATATGATAATTGTGTGTTTTGTGTAATATATATTATAGTTGAATGGTCTAAATTAAATCATTTTGACCATTCAAAAATATACATTGCGTTATTCAAGTTGTCCAGCAAATTAATTTTTAAAACATGTGAAGGCATGGATTTTGAATTTCCTTCAAAATTCCATCTATTCCATCAATTGGGTTGCTGTTTTATTGCTTATTGCTATTAGTAGAGACACAAAAAGACGCTGCTATCTATCCACTTGATAAACATACTTGACCTTGAACAATACAATAACAGATAAATAAAAAATAAAGCTTTTATTAATTCCTTACAACTAGATACATCTATGAGGTTTTGAAATATTTTTAAGTATTTTAGTACATAACAGATATGGAAAATAGGTATAAAACAATACTTTTGGACGAACGACCACAGTATGTTGCAATTCCTATTGTATTCCCAACCACTGCAACTCCTGAAAGCCAGAATCAAGAGTGGCGACCACCAGAAAAGCAAGGCAATGAAGCTCGACAAACCTCGGAAAAATAAACTGTATTGGAACCAACGAAGGAGAAAGAAAAACCATGGTTACCACATCATGATGCAATTATATCATACTGAGCATAACGAAGTAGCCTCCTTTGAGAAAAACAAAGCTTGTTGCTAGAACCCTACACGGATTACTCAGATTAACCGTCTCACGAACAAGAAATAAAAACCGTAAAACCGTAAACTCACTTACCTTATAAAGTTCTGCAATGAGTATAAATTGCAAACGCTTTTTCCTTCCCAGGAATTCCCTTGTGGTTGCATAGATGTCCAATATACTTCGTGGTGCCTTGAGCTATTTATAGCAACAGTAGTATCGGTTGAAAGTTGTGCTAGTGACAAGTTGGCGGCTTATTGCGTGGCTTATACGACTTATAGCTCGGTTACAAATAGATTAGGCCAACAGGTGCGGTTAAAGTTGTAGTGAGAAGTTCGGTTTCCTGTTGAGCGAAAAAAGGTTCGATAAGTGACACTTTAAAAGAAACTGTACAAGTGACGATACTTAACACGCCTGGCATACTCAGGGTTGTCAGTTTTGGTATCAACTGTAATGAATGGCTGTGCACGTGTACACCAACCTAATTATTGTATTATATAATAGATAAAGACCTACTGTATCACCAAAAATCTCACTATTATATACTTTGACTTTATGTTCTCTAACAGAAGACTCGGCTCGTGGCTAAATAATAACATTCGCACGGGACGATCTAAGATGAAGCTACGCTTGCCGCGGTCGGTTCGTGGATGGGTGACCATCCCTTACATAATATCTAGACCCCTCTGTGCCTCGGAAAGCACGTTAAGCTGATGGTCTCGGCTGTTATTCGTAGATCATTGACAGTCGTTACGGGTAGTCAGACGCCCAGAAGTCTGACAACCAGTCTAACCAAGAGATATCGTGTTATCTAGGAACTGCTTTGTGGAGGTCAGATAGTCAGTCGCTTCATGTAAAATACTGGTATTCCGCTGCATCTGGTAAGACTGGAAGCCGACCCCAACATAGTTGGGAAAAGGCTAGGCCGATTGATTCTCTAACAGAAGAAGTGAAGAAACGATTTGATAAGACGAAGCATTGTAGGTTGGCTGAAGCAATTGGCAAATAGCCTACGCGATTTTAAGTGGTACCTACTTTCAATGAAAACCAATTATCTTACCGATTACATAAACCTAGGTAATGGTCTTATTATAATATCAACTATGAAAAGGAAACTTAAAACTACTTCTGCTTAGTAACAGAAACAGCAGGAGTGATGTAGTTTTCAATTCCGACACTTTTACTAGAAGCTCTCAACAGAATTGAAAATTGCAAAAGTTTATTATTTAGATGGAAAACTGGCCATTGGAGTACATTACTAAAGCAACATTTCATATACCTATCTGCTTAGTGTTTACCTTTCTAAACTAAACTACAGCATTTACGTCGGAAACGCACACAGTGCACTGCAAACAGTGTGTTTCAGTGAGGAGTCATTAGCTGCGGCGTTCAGCGAGCAAGGTGCGGTCCCGTGCGGTTTCGTGCGGTCTCGTGCGGTAACTTTTCTGAACATTTCACGTTGAAAACTGTTTTATTTGAGTGCGGATGCGGACAGACTGAGTGCTACCTGCAGGGGCAATTCGGAGGAACGATATATACATAGTTGTAAAATTGCTGTTTGAAAACAAGAAAATATGATACATTTCCTGATCTACATGAGAATAAACACACGTAAACGGTGGAATCGTAAGCTCATGAAATTATAAGAGAATTTATGTTAACCTTGTAGGTGTCTATAGACAGCAGTAGACCAGCTGGTCTGTTTTTGTCATGCAAAACATTTATACGCACTAGTGTTTAAAATCAGTAGATTTTTTTTAAAGTCATTCACTTTTGAGGACTTACAGAACGCCGGTATTAACGTGGTCACCTGCTAGTAGCATCAGTTGCATTTGCGGAATTTATATACTAGAGACCAGTAGGGCTTCAACTCATATAATCAAGTACAGTACAACTATTTTCTTAATGTTCCTCGGCAAACTTCGTGTTTCGTCCGTCGTCGGATTTCTATCAGTTGCTCTTTGCACTTGGTAATTATGGTTGACGACAACGTGGGCGCAGCTTTAGGAGTCAATACGTACAAGCACCAAGTGCAAAGGGCAACTGATAGAAATCCGACGAATGACGAAACCCGAAGTTTGCCGAGGGACACTAAGAAAACTGTTGTACACAAAAAGAAAAAAGAAGAATAAAAGTCAAGCTGTTTTACTTCCCAAAAGTAGGCATTAAACTCCCAAAAGGTCTATTAGGTACATAACGACAGTTTCAGATTCATTGAAGCGCCGAGACTAAAAAATAAGTAAATTCTTATACTTAACATAACATCTCGCCTGTAATCCCCGAAGGCTTAAGCAGAGGTGTACTTATACACCCACCCATAATTCGCCAATTATGTTTAAGTCCCATGTTATAGGGGGCGAGCCTATTGCCACAACCTGGCACAAATCCAGACGCCGACGCAAACATTTTTCATTAGAAATTTCTAATGAAAAAACACGATAATACTTTGCCCGGCATGGGATGGGGGGCTATTATCTCAAAATAATACATATCGCAATAATTTCGGTCCTCGGTATAAACGCAGCGCATTAGAATGTTATGTAGACTAGACGCCATATTGGTGGCGCGTCCACAAGACCTTAAAATGTTTTATGCATCAACCTAGCGCTTTAAAGCGGATTGCAAGCCGTTATTTTATGTCTTCAAGCGATTTTTGCGCTTGTTTTACTTGATTTGTTATATTGCTGTAGGTATTGGAAATGTGTTCCTTAAGATATTACACGTTTGGTTGCTTCTGTTGTGTCTTCGAGCGAAATGAAAATAGTTTATGTCACGAAAGAAAAATGTGGGCTAGGGTGTGGTATAATGTATAATATTGGTTATTGTAACAAGTGTTTTAGAATCAAAGACTACATGATACTATATGAGCTCATATAATTGTTTGGATTATTTTATTTGACGGTAAGTCAATTAATTTTAATTTTTGTTTTCATTTATTGTTGACATAATCTACTTATTAAAATGTTTTTATTTTATGAGTTGATTGCAATTTGTGGTAATGTAAATTATTTTTGCATTTAAAGCACTATTTATTTATTTATTTACTGTGCTGCTGGGGAGTTTGCTGCGCCACTTCTTCTTCCCAGCTAAAGCACTAGGAAGTGGTGAAAGGTGGGCGTTTTTGGGAGACTGTCTTATGTAATTTTGACGTTCGAAAAACGTGTTGATTCTCCGCCCAGTTTGAATACATGACTTTTGAATTTTTGAAAACTTTACGTGTGTGAGTTATTATATATTTAACAGAGGTGGTATGTGTCTCTTCGTTATTATCAGCCATATTTTAACTAATGTGGGCGTACTGTGGGTAGTGTTGGTTATTGCGCAATAGAAAAACTGTTTGCAGTTCAGATCAACTTATAATTTCCGATCACATTAATCATGCAATCACTAGCATTTCATACACTATAGGTACACGACACAACTATTCAAAACGCGCGACAGTTTCCAAACTTCTTCACTGCTTGACCGCCATCCATGAACTCTGCTTAGCTCCGGCTCCGGCCGGTACGAGCTTTATGTCGTAGACCCTGTTGAGCGCCGCTAGGCGGGGCTGGCGTCCCGATTAGTCAACTCAGTAACGTATTTCTGACATATTTATGTAACGACATTGGTAAAACAATCAACTTATGCAAAACGAATGACAGTGAAGGCATCAAAGCTGAAAAAATGGCAGGTTTTTTTACCGACGTAAAAAAAAGGAGGAGGTTCTAAAGTCGACGCGAATATATATATTGTTATTTTTATGTATGACCACGCATAACTTTTTACTGAGTAGTCCGATTTGAACGATTCTTGTTTTTGGGAAATTATCAAATAAATTCTCCGGCTCTGGGCGGAGCGGGAGGGCGTGTCTGACTCTTACTAAAGACTAAAGCCCAGCGGTGTTCCTTTAGTTGCCTGTACATTGCCAGGGGCCACGATATCCCTTTCGGACTTTCCCGCGACCCCGGCAGGCATCGGTCCTAGCGGACCCCTTCCGTTGTGCTGACATCTCTACAACAACGCACCGTCGACCCGGGCCTGGTCATTATCGGACGGCGAGCAGCTACCCATTGCTCATCGTCCGCAAGCCCGCGCCTACGGTGGCCGGGAATCGGCCTGCGATTCTAGGGCGTCTCCTGCGGCGGCTGGGGGCGGGAGGGCGCGACATTTTCCTCTGCCTCACGCGCTCCATCTCCTTCGCGAGCATTACTGCTTTGCAGAAGGAGGTGATGGCTTCCTACGTCCTCTCGCTCCGAACCCCCTAAGGGTAAAAAAGGGGGTTGATTGATTTTTCACCTACTGAATTTTCAACTGCGAACCAAATCTGTTGTAATTTCGCACACATAATGTAGTTCTGATGACACAGCCATATAATAAAGACCTAGAGTTGATCTGATGATGAAGACAGAAGACAGTCGCGAGAGCTCCTCAGCAGTTAACAGCAGCTACATCGTGTTTGGGCTTATTTCATTCAGCTTAATGAGAACTTTAGACCTAGCTGGGGTATTACTGTCATCGAGGGTCTGACGATGAAGATTCCGTCTCCATCGTCAGGCTGTTGAGGAAATTCCTTACATGCGGAAAACAATAAAATTAAATGGTAACTCAAAACAAAAGATTTTTTTTTTTTCTTGAAATAGTCGAAAAATTATAAAAACTAACCTTTTAGTGTAACTAAGCTCCTTGACTAATTTTAAGTAAGGAAAAATTTTGAGGCGGCGCCAAACACACTTTCAACGAAAACTACGAAGATGTACGCATCTACATTTTACGCTGTAAGTAATTAATTTGTTTATTTGGCGCCGCCTCACAATTTGTTACTTAAATTAGTTTAAGAGCTTAGTTACACTAAAAGGTTATTTTTTATTTTTCGCTTTTCAGATTTTTTTGTTGGTAATTTTTTTTATGAAATGGAAACGTGTCTACACCGGTCACTGGTATCTCTGAGATGATCACGAAAAAAACTAAAGTGGGCCATGATAAAGTTTTTATTTTGCTAGTAGCTACTACTTATATTTTTGCTTAATTACTTTATGTTTGTGTGTATGTATGCAATTATTATTGTATTTTTTATTATTTGTGTTTATATGAATCCTGTGTTCTATAATAAGTATTTTTATTTACTTATTATTTTTATAAGTGAAGCGTCTGTGTAGTTTTTATGCTTAAGATCTTGCATGTAGCATACAGCTCAACTTAATGACTTTCTATTTTCTCTTTTACGTGCATGTGTACTGTATACAAACTGTGTCTTTAATTATTGTAATTAGTTTGTCGGTGCAACTTTGATTGTTGTTTGAAGTTATAACATGCCACAGGCAATTAAATCGCACCGCGTAAATCAGCCTCTATGTTTATATATATATTATGCTTTACAGGTTATCCTGTAAAGTAAAGATTAAAATAATACTTCAGCCCAGTCACGTCTTTCTCAGCTTCCTCAATAGACCCTCAACATCTTTTGGGGATAATGCCATAATTGACGATAATGGTACCCGGATTATAGGCGTCCCACGATACCTTAGGAGATACAGATAATTACCTGATTTCAAATTGTAGAGGTTCTTGAGAAAAGGCCACTAGTACGTTTTCAAAGCTCAGTAGTACGGTTGTTAAGTCTCTAATCGATAAAATGTTGCCAAGGGTGAGTAAGTATCTATGTCATGCTTCTGTTATCTACTATAACATTGTTGAGAAAATAAAACGTTGTTCAATATTACAACATTTTATTTTACAAAGTACGCGTAGCAAATTGATTGCTGGCTACGACAGCGTAGCTGACGTCAGCTGCGGCGTAGCTCCCTCGTAGACAGTAATTGTAGGACAACTTTCCTTATAAAATATTTGTAGGGAATAAAGTAAGCTTATTCCTATACATAATGAAGCACTAGTTACTAAGCTTTACATTATTGTTAGACAAATACGACGTAGCAAGTCGATTGCTTGCTACGTGAAGTACGTGTAGCGGGCATCAGCTACGCCGTAGCACCCCTTAGACTCTTTGAGCATGACACAAACTTCCTTACAGAAAAAAATATTATTACATCATACGTTACATAAAATCACGCCCGAGTTGTACCCATAAATGTTTATGTCCCATGTAATACATATTATTATGTTACTGAATAATAAACTCTGGGTTGCTACTGACTGAAAATTCGATAACACTGCCCATTAAAGGCATAAACACTGAATTATCTACTTACCTTTATTTTACTGGTAGACAGAAAAAACAGCCCAATGTCAAACACCTGTACAAAACCTATTTAAAACTCAATCCAAAGTATTTTACACAAAAACAAAAAAAAAGTTTGTAAGCTTAACTTGTCTTTAAAAGTAAGTTATAGGATTGTTAGTCGAAAACGGCTCTCTTAGGCTGTTAAAGAGATAAATTCTGTGTGAATTGTGTTTCATTGTCTTAAATCGCAATTGTTTTTAAGTTTATTTTGGGACTTAAGCATTGAAGAATGTTTGTGTTTTGATGTGGACTTAGGTATGTTGTTTTATGGATGGGTGAGTTGAGTACGTCTTGTTTATAGCACTTGAGGTGTATAGTGTGATGACTTTTTAAATAGTTGATAGATCTAGGACCGTTTCATTTGTACTGAAACGGGTTCTTTTTAAACTCTGGATAGCTTATCTATTTATTTATTTATTTTATTGTTATATTTTCATGTTAACGGTCAAGACAAATGTTTTTTATAGCTTTAACTGATGATAATTAAATGTAGGCAGTTCTAATATCACCAGCACGCTTATCATGACCACAATAGAAACGGGTTTTGTCGACGGAAGAATAGACAAAATTACAGATGAACAATCACAATCTGTCATCTAGTCTATTCTTCCGTCGACAGAACGCGTTTCTATGGTGGTCATGCTACGCGTGCTGGCTGAATTCCCAAAAAAAAAAATATTGCATGGGCTATAACATTAAGTTCGTTTCAATATGAGACAGAAAGGAAAACCCACAACTTGAGAATTTACAATAGAAATCAGATACAAAACATTCCATTCCCGAGTGTATAATTCAGACGCATTAACGAAGAATTTGCTCACAAGATGCGAACGAAAACAAAAGCATTCTTTGACAGCTGTCACCCAAAATCTTGAAGCTAAGTCGAAGACTAATCAAATAGCCTACTTGAGTATAATCAAGTTTGTCCTTGAAACAAGATAGTTCGTATAATATTGAAAGTTTTTGGTATAAAATCAAAGAGTACTTAAATCTCTAAGTAGCTGTTAAGACTACTTAAAGAAACGTTTCGTAATAAGTGGTATCTCGGTCGTTTAAGGCACTTAGATGTATAATGTGTTAGCTTAGAGGTTTTTGTTTTGAAGTCTGAGGTATTTAGGAGCATAGTGTGGTTCGCACGTTCGCAGAGGCGTTTCGGTAAATTTTGTATAAGCATGAAATTATAGGAATAGTTCTTATAAAACAAGCCTGTTACTTTCCCACTGCAGAGCAAAGGCCTCTTCTCATACAGAGAAGGCATGAGCATTGCTCATCAATCACAACGCTTGCTTAAGCCGCATTGGCGATTTCAGACTTATATTAACTTCTAGCTGCGCCCCGCGGTTTCACCCGCATATGTCTAGATTCCGTAAGAATATCGGGATAAAAGGTATCCTTTAACCTTTTCCAGGTCATGGTTTACCCACGTGCTAAATTTCATCCAAATCCGTTTAGCCGTTTTAGCGTGAAAGCGTAGGTAACAAACTCACTTACGTATTCATAATTAATAAGTTAGGATAAGTCCAGGTTTCGTCACGATGTTTTGTTTCACCGATATCAGTTATGTCCACGATAAACTTAGAATGTACATATGAATTCAGAAAAGACACATTGGTACTTGCCCGGATTTAAACCCACAACCTCGAATAGTTCTTCGCTAGCCAGCAAAGTGTCAGCCAGGGCTGACTGCCCGGGTGCACCAAACATACATTTAAGTACCACTAGTGGAGATAACTTCAAGGTATTCTTTTTAACTTATAAAATTACCTCACCTTTACCAAAACAACTATATCTTGCCATAGGTGTATAATTATCAAATTTTTGTAGAATTAGTCTTCACATTTCTATAAAATTCTAATAAACTAATGAAAGTACCATAAACTTTGCCAACGTGTTTTATTTAAAACTAGACAGCTTAAAGAGATCTTTACGATTCAATTAAAATGTTGACCTTGAGAAGTCAGTGAAACAATGTTTGGCTTTTGAGGTAACCTTGAGCCAACGTCCCTATGACGACAGTCCCATTATTTTTGGAGCTGGAATACAAAATGTAAGGGAAAATTTAATATATAACTTGAAAAGGAACGAGGAAGAAAATAACTAGGTAGGTAGCTACTTCGAGTTGGTAAAAAAAAAAACCAATTGTTCGATATCCATTATATAACTCGACAAAAAGTATGGAAACTCTGACTTGAGGGTTGCTTGTTGAATAAATAAATTTAAAGGTGTCTTATGAATGAACACAGCGTATAAACATCCTAAAAAGTGTTTAGATTCTTATGTCTTATAGTTAATTATTGAGAAGGTTAGTATAAAGTTAGGTTTCTGGATGTACTAGAAATACCTAGATTTAAATGAAATTTCAAAATGGTTTTAGTAAGTAACTAATGATGACACCTTGAAGTAACTAATGATGACACCTTGTAAATTTAAGTGGGAGTGTTGAATAAATAAATTTAAAGGTGTCTTTATGAATGAACACATCGTATAAATATTAAGGTATATTTGTAAACGCATTTTTAAGTTTCGTTTTCCGGCCGTGGGTTGCGTTGTGATCTCTTTAAATGGCAATGTAAAACATGAAAGATATGTTCTGAAGAAATAAAAGTTTATATTTCATTTTCAAGAATTATTAAGTCTTTTTACTGAAATATCGCCAAATCCCAATATTGCTCCTATGGGAAAATTCTTCATAATGATGAATACAATGGACCCTTTTTGGGTTTTGAATTATTTCAATTATACCCCGTGTAATATAATAAACTAAAACTAAATTAAAAATAATATACCTGTTTATTATGTTGTAGACAAACACTCACTACATATTATAAAACAAACTCCCCCCTCCCGCCACGTCTGTCTGTCTGAACGCGAAAAACTCAAAAAATACCGAACGGATTTTCATACGGTTTTCACCAATGGACGGAATGATTCATGAGGAAGGTTTGGGTGTATTATTCATTAAGGTTTTGTATAATTTGGCTGAAATATGATGATGATTGTTGAAGATGTCGGAAAAAAACATGCCGACTGGGAGTTTTACAGGCGTGCGCTGCGTAAACTTATAGAGTTATATGAAAACAATGTATTACGGAATTATTTCTAGCCATATTAAAAAGATCTATTAAACTGTAGCAACGCTATATGTCTATCTAAATTGTTCAATTCTCTCTGGACCCAATTCTGAAGTCTACGCAAACAAAGTCGCGGGCAGAAGTAACGAGCTCTGCCCTGTGGTTTCACCCGCCTAAGTATCGATACCTATTTTATTTTTTTTGATGTTTGGAAATGTTCAAATTATTTTCCCGCTCTGGGCGGAGCGGGAGATCGTGTCAGACTTTTACTGACTAAAACCCACCCGTGTTCCTTCCATTGCCTGTGTGCCGGGGCCACGATATCCCTTTCGGACAACTCGCAACCCTGGCAGGCATTGGCCCTAAAGGACCCCGTCAGTTGGTGCGGACATCTCTTTGAGGAGCGCGATAAGTATCGATCCTGTGAGAATATCGGGTTAAAAGTATTCTATATCCTAGCTCAGGTCATGGTCTACCCATGAACCAAATTTCATATAAATCCGTTTAGCCGTTTTAGCGTGAAAGCGAAACAAACAAACAAACTCACTTTTGCATTTATAGTTAGGAAGTTAGGATTATTATTATCAAATTAACCTTATATAAGCACGATTTTGCCTGAGATTTTGCCTATAATTTCGACAGGGAGAAGTTAACTTTTACAATCTAACATAGTTGTAAGTAGTAGTTTAGGTATCGAATCTTTAATACGGTTTCTACTACAACACATTAATAATCTTGGTAGCACAATATTATTTTAATCAAAAGTTTTCCATTCATGTTCAGTTACATAACAGAATATAACATGGACAGAAGTTACACTCTAAATGCCACATGAAACGAAAATTTTAAAAGTCAACCTATCTGATCGTTCTATATTGATTTGATTTGTAAAGTCGACATCGAAAAAATCGAAACTATTCAGAGTCGGGCGAATTGGCGGTGCTTGGGGGAGGTCTTTGTGCAGTATTGGACGTCTTTCGGCTAAATGATGATGATTCCAGTACCGTCACCTATGTTCAGCAAGATTGACAAGGGTTTTTTTTTAATGGATTACCGTGTCGGATGATCAATCAAATAGCGATTACAGTACGATACAATTTAGATGTAGCATAAATTTGAAAATTTGCATTCATTCATTTAAATTTTAGAATGTATTTGGTTATATGACTTCAAAGTCAAAGTCAAAGTCAAATCATTTATTTCAAATAGACCCTTGTAAGGCACTTTTGAACGTCAAAGTTTACAAAAAATTTCATTGATTCTAGTCGCGCCTTCCAAAAGGTAGTTTTCGTATGGAGAAGAATGGGCAAGAAACTCAACAATGGGCAAGAAACTCTACTCCGCAGCTTCACAAGTTATTGCGTTTGCGAAAAGATCATTTTCATCTAAAGCAGTAATAAATATTGGTGATTTTGAAGGCGTGCCTATTCAGTTCAGATGGTGATCAGTTTTACGAATTTTGCCGATGCTACAACTAAGTTGTGTCGTACTGTACTTAATTAACGTTCGACAATGATTCGATGTTGAACCAATTGTTGCAAATAAATACAACAAACACCTTTTCTCAATAGTTGCGTTTTGTCCATCAGATGGTATGAGGTCGCTGCTGCCTTAAGACTATACCAGACGAACTTGAAGTTATATGCCGGTAACTATGTAAACTGGCAGCGGTAACCTTCGAACCAGATCGGAGCAACATTATGTCTATAATGTTCCCACTGCTGGGACGCAGACCTCCTCTCTACGATAAGGAGTGGTTTGTAATCCACCACGCGGGCCCAGTGCGGGTTGGTAGATGTCACATGTTTTCGAATGTTTGTTCTAGGACATGCTGTTTCTCTCACGATGTTATCCTTGACCGTTTTGAGAGCAGTGGTGATGAAATTATTTTTTCATCATATTTCTCGCCGCAGCGGAGTTACGCCCGGGCGTTTCACCTCCTCGCGCCACTCCCAAATGTGCGCGAGGTCTTTTGCCTCCAGATCCCATGGCACTCTGACGACCTCCATGAGTTTGTAATCCTATAACAGTGTGAAGTGGAACTTCTGTGCATTGTTTAGTAGCTGAACCCTTACATTATCTTACGAGTATATGTATGTAAAGGGGTAGTTAGGGGCGACGGTGTCGATTGCGAACTCTTTGATCTACGTTGATTTAGTTAGAGTGACGGTTCAAATTAGGGTACCTATCGAGCTTTGCTTGACTGAGAAATAATGCGTCAAAGTTTCTTAATGACCACACGGTTTCTTTACTGTTTTAACAAACTTCAAAAAAGGATAATGTTCTGTATTTAAGCGTAGGATTTTTTTATTGATAGCTAGGTATTTCTGTAGGGCTCTGCGTAACAATGTATTAAATTGTGTCCTTTTGACACGGCGTGTTTAAAAAAATAAAAAGATTGTGACCTCAAAAGTGAAGAACCGTCCGCATAAGATTGCATACAGTTCCAGACATTTAATGTTTGCTAACCTTGTATTTTCTCACTTAATGTCATGATCTTAAAACGTGACTTTCGCATTGAAGGTCGGTATAATAATACGTAATTCGAGATCGGTGTTTTTTTCGGAAGCGCAAGATTTGTGACCAACTTTCTGAAAAAAGAACATTTAACATTTATCACACCGCATCCTCAGTGCACTGAGGTTGACCACAGATTCTGCGTTCGCAAACCGAATTTTGTAAACCACAAAAATTGTTTTTAATTTCATATATAAATTCCAGTGGAGTTGTATAAATTATCTTTATATCCTTCGAAGTATACATCCGCCCTTTTTGAGCTTGTATCGTAATAGTCGAGTGACTACACATTCAGTCAATTCTCTGTGTATTATAATATACACGGGTTATATAACACGAGCTACGCCTTCCGTGATACATAACTACGTACATGAACAAATCAGCTAATACAGAGATGGCAAACTCATGGTGCAAGATTAGAATACGTGGGATATTTATTGAGGCACCTTAAATAACAAAAAGAAAAGCGCGGTTTTTATGACTTGACAAAACATCGAAAATTTATTATATCTAAGTCAAATATTAATATATTATACACGTTATTATTATTTTTGTACACGTGAGTTCATGTGAGAGTAAAAACCGATTTTTACGTATTTGTAGTAGCTAATTGCTGGTAAAAAGAATTGACCATAAACCTTCCGGATTAACTAATGAAGTTTGAAATTTCTACACTTTATTAGTGGCTTTTGTGTACATGATAATTATTCAGATTTGTTACAGTTGTAATAGCAATCATGTCATTTCGTTTAAAATTGGTTTTTATTTTTATAAATTTGTTTATATTTTATATAGATTATTTTCTAGTTTGTGAATGTGAGAACGCTGTAGGTTTAGTGGACTGTAGACTTATTGACCATCTTCTATTTTGTTAAGTATCTGGTACTTGTTGAAAGACCTCCACTGTCGTCCCATACCTGTTATTTGAAAATATGTAAAAGCCAATTATTTTTTAAAGAGTAACCGTGAAGTTTCTTGTCACCTCTTCTTCATAGGAAACGACCAATTGAAACCGTGCACTTAGCTTCTGACGTTTCATAAGTGCCCATGTAGGTTTATATGAAATAAAATATTTTTAATTGAATTTCAATGATGGTGTAAACCGCATCAAAATCCTTCGTGTAGTATAAAAGAACAATGCGGTCACACAGGCAGATACGAAAAGCGTCTTTAAATTTATAATATGTATAGATTTTATTAGTTGACAACCCCTGTCGTAACACATAACAGACGCAATAACGCACAACTTGCCGATACAAACAGTAGGGAAGCAAATAATAATTAAAATAATAGACGTTTCACGAGCAGCGTTTAATTAAAACCTTGGGTACGTACCTCCAAACAATATTTGTTCTTAGAAATCTTGTGTAAAACTAATGAAGGAAAATTTAATTAATTACTAATTTCGTTTAGACGAAAAAATACACAGGGTGGCAGGGATATTGACGCACAACTTGTTAACATGGATTCAGAACATGATTTTGGACTCCCACAGCTATAAACTGAGGTACTGAATTGTGGTAGGTGTACACATGAAAAATTCTGCCTCTTCGGTCTACTTTTTCCGTTAATCGCATAGTCCTGAGCTCGATCCACTGGCTGGATGCCTAGGTCGAGCAAACTGTTATCTGGTTTTCCATTAAGTTGATCTACTGTACACATCTTGCCTTACCAACCCCTTCTGGGGATATACGCGTGATGTTATGTTTACCTATATAAAAATATCCCACTTTGGCAACCTCAGAAACGTATTTTCGTTTAGCTTAACCTTTTCACACTAATTGCGTCAAACGGCTTATACTAATCTCTTGCTAAATAAAATTAACGAAACATTCTTTGTACAAAGTATGTTATTAGAAGACTGCCAGCTCATCGCCTCGGCAAACAAATAACGCTCATACGTAAGCATGTTTTATAAATACTTGGAGGGCTTACAGAGCGTTAGGATATTTATAACTTGCAATATATTACTTATTTGGTTCTAAATATCGAATATAATAAAAAAAGGATGTTTGGAGTGTCTCTACAACTACAGATACGAAGCAATTATATATAACTTGGCCCTTTGGGTTTGTATGACATTAAAATAGTCTTAGGGTGTCTGTGAATGTCATCTGTGAATTAAAACATAATTATGTAAGTACGTGAGACGCACTTTCGACAACCAACCGGTTACTAATTTTAGTTAATATTATTTCGACGGCATGAGGTATTCTCTCCTTTAGCTAAAACTGCGTACCGGAAGACGTTGCGTCGGAAGGCCTCCCATAAGGTGGACCGATGACCTGAAGGCCGCATGAATCAGTTGGATGCGCAGAACCGATCGAAGTAACGATGCTTGGGGGAGGCCTATGTCCAGCAGTTTCGTTTCAGCTGGAATTATGAATGATGATGATGAAGAGAGAAGACATGAAAGCATGGATGGTACGCGACATGTCTTCAATTCCATTTGGAGTTTTTATAAAATTTAGCCTATAGGTACATCCTTTCAAACACTTTACTTAACACTCTTAATTCAAGAGCGGCGCAAAAAGATGTCAAATATTTCGCTGTTTTTATTAATTTGCCAATATTACTGTATGGAAAAACATTGAATTTGATGTTGTAACCGTTTTAGGCGTAAAAAAGGCATTTGGAAAAAATTCCAAATACTTTGTTTACATATAAAACTAAATATTCAGAGTTACGATATTAATTATTGCATTTCATAATCAATATTTTAGTTCACTAGTTGGTCACATTTCATATTTCCATAACGCTCCTAATCCAAACGCTCTTAAATGGTTTCAGCTTCAGGGTATTCTTCAAAAATAATAATTAATAACATATATACACATAACGCCTGTTTCACGAAGGTTTGGACAAAAGTGCACATATAGTACACCCACATTTCGCCACTTATGTTTAAGTCCCATGTAATAGGGGGCGAGGGTATTGCCATCAACCGCCCACACAAATCCAGACTCCGGGGTGCTACTGAGAAATTCGAGATGAAAAAATGCAATGAAAAAATAACACTATGCCCAACCAACCACTTTGCAACGAGACAGTTAATTAAGTTATCATGTTTATTTATTTGAGCGAATACACTGTTCCTCACATTCCAAAACAAACCACAACAAAACAATCAAACTCACCAAAGACGACCCTTTACGAAACTACCCGAAAACACCACAAAATATATGAAAATGATCCCTCCACCTAATTGAATCGGTTCCCCCATAAATCTGCAGCTAACCGGCCAGAGTTTAATAAAGCCTCAGTTTTAGAAGATTCCATATATATTGAGTTTTATCGTGGTCTAGCAAACGGGTGGATTACTATAGATTTCTCAAACTGATTTACTGTTCGCTCGGTTTGACTTCGGGATGCCCGATGATACTTTATGATAGTTCGGCTGATAACTTTGGTGTCGATAGAATAGATTTATGGTTACTGGATGGGTGTGGTTTGTGTATCTTTTGTTTCTGGACCGTAATTAGTGTTTGTTTGTTTAAGATAGCGTCTTGAAAGGGGAAAGTTTTGCTTCGTTGAGAGTTAACTAGAGTAGTGGGTAAAGCTGAGTTGTTGAGTTAGTGGCTTGCTAGGCGAAGTTGATTGGTCAACGGTACGATATATTGGTCAGCGAAAGTAAGCTTATTAAGGGCGAACTTTACGTCTTTTTAAAACGCGTTCAAGAGCTGTCAGTGTCAAATTTTGTATGGAATATTGTACACTGACAGCTCTTGATCACGTTTAGATGTGCTGAGCGCGTTCAATTTCATTGGTGAAGTCCGCACTAAATGGATGATAGGAATACCACATAAATGACAAAAGGAATATGGCTTAAGCAAGAGAACTTTTAATTGTTCGTTTATTTTTATTTATAAACAGGTAAAAACACTTCAAACAGATTAAAACCCTTCAACATTCACCATTCATTACTTAATATATAAAAATAATTTTCTTCAAACAAAAAAATTTTTCATCCCAGTTTTAAAAACTTCCTCGTTCTAAAATTATCCTTCAACCGCAAACTCTTTTAAAGATAAAACTCCTTTCAAAATAACTTAAACTTAAGGTGCGCGAATAATTCCACCGTCAAATTAAGACAACGCAAAAATTTTAATTAGTTTCCGAACGGGGGTGCGATCCAAGACTTTTTTTATCTAACAAAGGCCCAAATTAGTAAGCAAGAGAGGTACAGAGGAAATTACATAAATTTCTATCGCGGAGATGGGAACAGGAGCAAGTTCACTTCGCTCCTCGCTTTGGGCAAAAAATATATTGATACAGAAGGGCAGCTCCATACAACGAGCGGAAACGCACGCATATAAATAGACGGCTCACGTTTGTGAACAAGCGCACTCGCGACTGGCATTTGTTTGAGATCGCCGTACGTAAACGTCCACGTGCGTGCGCCTGTTTACAAACGGCCGGAACCGACCTTCTGCCCCTGTCTACATTTTGTGCTCTCGGGCAGGTGAAGAAATTGAACAGTAAGATTTTTTCTTTCCCACTTTGTTCGCAAGATTTGTTATTTGCAACTGATGAGGTTGGAGTTACCAAACTGGAATTGGATTTTGGAATTATCTAGAAATTGGATCTTTTGATGATCTGTTTTCGTGTTCTTTAAGTTGTTATGTCGTTGAGTAGCTTCATAAAAATATTGATGAAGTAATATCAGCATGTCTTTTTATTATTTAGGTATTCGTATCCCAATAAGTCAGTCAGTTAAGGCACAGACAGCCCCAAAAAGATGTATACACGGACAAGGAACCATTTTATTGATTTTCCTTTGTTTCATAACATTGTATCCACCGTAGAGGTACAAAACATAGTATACAATTTATTTTACCAACCGTGTATACATCTTTTTGGCGGTGACTGTACTCAACAATTCATTTTATTTCTTTTTTTTAGCGTGTGGGTGGCTAATATGGTTAGAAATTAAGTCGTTATTTTTCTTGATTGACCAACGCTGTAACCCTATTTGCTGTCAATAAAATCTAGCTATCATAAAATTCTGGTAAAAAAAAAAAACCACTTAAAACTTCCAAACAATGAACTACCATACAATTATTTACACATCTACATTTACACCTTAAAACAGAAGTTTAAGGACGTTAAGCGTAACTAAGCAGTGATAAGTTGCTAAGTAAGTACTAACTTATTACCTCTGAACATCATTAAATTGCCATCTGTGTGGGACGTAATCTATGGGTGCTTTAAGTTATTATTACTTTTGTAGGGGAAGTGGAATTCTCTACACGGAGTAATAAGGCTGCCTGCACACAAACCAATTGCAAAGGTTTTTGACCACAATGGATAGCACTGTGAGTCCAAATCTAGTATGCTTTCGCTTATTTCGCGTATTTATCTCGTCTGCTCGACGTCCGTATGTCATATGTCAATATCAGCGTCGGATATGTTTGCCTGACACGCTGAGCGGGACACCCATTTGGTGCATTCTTGAGACGCACACAGCACTTTGTATGTTCGTCATCTTATTTGAAGTGTGTTGTAGTCACAGTGTAGGTACATTTTTTTCGATTAAATATGTTTTATTTTTGGGTACTGGCAACTTTTATTTTCTTTCTCAGGTAAATTGTTATCATTTAATTGTACTTTTGTGTACTGTGCCATTTGTTTTGTGTGAACGAAATAAATGATTTAACTATCCATAATAATAACCTAGTTTTGTCTAAATCATATAAATTAAAACTTTGACTTGATTTTGTAATCCTTTACGAAGTAGAATTTTCATTTAAGCAAAAATTGTTTTCTTAAAGTATGGATCTTTTTTTGGATTTATAACTTGAAAAACTCATTCAATATTTACGGAAAAGAAAATAAAGTAGGTACCCAACATATAAAATTACTTCACCGGAAATTAAAAACCAACTCCAAATCACTTTGGATTAAAAGAAAGCATTAAAAGATAACAAACAAATAATGGGGAAAAAAACATAAATATTTGATAAACCGTAAAATATAAGTTTGAATAAAAATAATATTTTTTCTGTCGGTGGTACCATATCACAGAAAGGCTCTGAAAGCAGATTACAAATACAGTTTTAGTGGGGATTTCAAGAAAGAAACTGAACACGATCAGCACTTCTAAACCGCGTTCAAGAACTGTCAGTGTCAATATTCCACAGTAATTTTGACACTGACAGCGTATAAATGTCGTTTAGATGTGCTGAACGCGTTCGATTTAATTGGTGAAATTCACCCTTAAGCTGCTTTAAGTAAACTAATGTGAATATGCCTTTAACTAATAAAATACTATTATTTTCCATTATAAGAGTATTTCTCAAAATAAATGTACGTAACGAAAACGTTGTTACGAAATTTTCATAGAGTAACTAAATAGTAAATCTATAACATGCAAAGTCGTAACAATTTTTATGAATTTGGCAGTGACTGTTAAATATGTTTAAGCTGGCTGTAACCGTATACATCTAGCTCAATATTTTTATTTTCGTAACGTAAAGAAATTCATAAAAAACGTTACGAAATTATAATAAGAATTAGACAACATTTGGTTCTAAGAAGTCAATGGTTTGTTATATCCTGGACTGCAAATAGTATATAACCTTTAATCTTCGTACTACACGTATTACAGTAAAATATATAAATCAAGACTTATTGTATTGTGAAAAAATGATTTTTATTTCCAGTAACGAACAAGTAGGACCCCACTTACACAAAACGTTAATAATTTACATAAATTTATGGCGGAGATGCCAGATCAACATCCAATCAGAAAGAAGCTAGTGTTGTCCGTCTTAAAATTTTACGGAGGCATTCAGAAATTACGTGGAAATAGTAATAGTAATAGGAAATAGAAATAAAGAAAGTATAGTCCACCGACTTACGTACTTTAACACTTTTGACAACAATTCCCACTAAATTGAAACTGCACTATCGTAGAAACTATTTAAATCTCACATAGACAAAATAGACCATGCCGCTTTATGACGTGCAAGTTACATTCAACCTTAGGGTGATAAAGCAGTCACCAGCAGTGCTATTCTGTAACCATCTTACCGTGAAAACTTAGGTGAAGTGAGCTGTCATTCCACAGGGATTGACACTATTGACAGCTCACTTCACCCAAGTTTTCACGGTGAGATGTTTACAGAATAGCATGGCAGGTCGAGTATACCTCATGTCATTTGTCAACATCATCTGCCTAGCCTTTTGTCAACTGTGTTGGGGTCGACTTCCAGTCTAACCAGATGCAGCCAGTTACATACTTCTTGGTAAAAACCCCCTTTGCCTTTAATGAGACATTCATTACATTTTGTTGTTATAGCAAATTCAATAAGTATCATTAAGTCATCAACATGCAATCATTAAAACTTCCAATTTTAATGTCATTCATTTTTTACGAACAATCATCATACGTATAAATATTATTGAAGTTTCTGTTTGTAATGTCAAAATAACAGCTTTTTACTAAATGCTTATGAAATTATACACGGTAGTTATAATTTTTTTGTTTTTCTGTCTTTTTGTTCCGGCTAATCTCCGAAACGGCGTGACCGATTTTGACGGGAATTTCACTGGCAGATAGCTGATGTTAGTCAGTTAGCCTTGATTTTAGAAAAAAAAAACAGATTCATTTTATAGTGAAAGCAGCAGCTAGTAGATAATAATTAATGTATGTGTATTATTTTGTTGTATGTATATAATATGTGTTTTACGATAAAAAGTGCATGATATTTTGTAATGTTTTTTCGAATTTACTCGAGTGTATCTTTTCCAAACAACAGACAAGTAATGATGCATAATAAAAATGCAGCAAACAAAGGAACCTTTGGAACTGCTATTTCCATATTCAACCCAAACAGATGCAAGAAACTCCGTAGACACTTCAGAGCTATTACAAAGACGGTCCCTTAAAAATAAAGACAGGACTCAGACACACTATAAATACCTGCCCGGCGTCTCCAAACTGCAATCCGATTAAAAAGCACCAAACTAGCATAAATATACACCAAACCAACTCCAACTCTATCTCCACTTCCCTAAGGTTCCTAATTGTTTGTTGCATCCAACTGTCATTTTAACACTTTAGTTTGAATCCAAAGAACAATGGCACTCCGGAACGCGGCGAAATTCAATTTTAGATTCACAGAAAGTTTTGAGTCCAAATCTCATTTTGATATTTTAAATGTGCATTTACGTCGTAGTGGGAATTTGTTGGATGAAAATGAGAAGTATTTTCCTGTGATTCATTCTGATGTCTTGTGTCGCAGCTGGAAAGGATTCTAGATTTTAAATGAGTCTTCTGGCTCTTATAATAAGTTCCGATGGGGGAAGGAAGAAACTACAGAACGCTAAATACTCCTTTTGCTTCGTTTACGTTCATACATTTTTTCATACACGCACGCTGGTTGCGAGTATTAAGCTTCGTGCAGACCAGCGCGACGCGACAGCGCGACGCGACACCGGTTATTGTTATAACGTCAAGTTTTCTTAGAAATTGTATTGTTCGTGTCGCGGCGCGGCGTCGCGTCGCGCTGGTCTGTACGAGCTTTTACGCACCTGACCTTTCTGGAGAACATCACTAATAAGGTCACTATGGGTTCTTCTAGGGCGTTTCCACTCATATCTGCCTTTTGTTAGTCGCCTTTCACTCATTCTCTCAACATGACCAAACAATCTAAGAATACTTTTTTTTTTCACTACATCTTCTTTTCAACCGCACCGCCATCACATGACATCATTCGTATGCCTTTCGATAAGCCTGAATAAGTTGTATAATTTATTAATAAACTTATCTTAATTTAGAATTAATCCGAATGAAAGCAGTAACCGAAAAACTAAACCACTAAAAAATTAAAAATAAAAAACTTTTACGGTGTCTTTGGTTTTGAATTTTCGTTTTTTGCCACCGACTTCCGAAATTAAAGTTATTTTTCACTTGGTGCGTTTTTCGTAAGTCGTAAATATTTTTTTGTAAAAGTTTTTTATTTTTCAATTTTTAATTGTGGTATCTACCCCACACAAATTCGAATACCATTACCTGCTATGTAAATAACAGTGACAGGAACTTAAGCTAACTAAAAAACTATCCAAGCAAAGTTAATAAAATGTATACGGGACCACCTCGAGAGCATACACTTTACAAAAAAAAAACAATTTTCAAAATCGGTCCACAATTGACGGAAAAATCGGTGGACTTAAAAAAATAGTTAAAAACACATACCCTATGAACATAGAACCTCCTCCGTTTTGGAAATCGGGTAAAAAGTGTGTATCAAAATGAAAATGTTTTCCGAAGTCTTACACTCTTACACTTACAAAATAAGTAACAGCTTATTATCTTCTTTATCAGTACCTATAAGCTGTCTCACTACAAAACAAATCAATACTTAATCAGAAACGAACTTTGTAATGAAAGAGTTGTAATACGGGTCTTAAAAATAGTCAAGCCTTTACCCAAAAAAACATCAAATTGAAAAAAAACTTTCTCAACATTTTTTCAACACAATGAAATTTGTATCTGGGCAGACACGGGACAGCTTAACAAAAAGAATCTGAAATAAAAAATACCAGACTGTCTCGTCGTGGTGACGTCTCGTAAAGTCTCCGTCTAAATAAATATTTAATTATACAACTCGTCTCATTGTTGGCGACCACGGCTAGGGTCTAGGGGCCCTGCCAAGGCTTGTGAGGTTGCTTATTTTTAATTATGTTTTTGATGTTATTTTCTCGATACAAATTATGGTCTAAGAGAAATTGAAACGCTATCGATGATTGTTAGGGATAGCAGCTATTAGTATTTTCGTGTAGATTAGAGAAGTTTTCTCATAAACGACATTGGTATGAATAAGTTATATACGTTTGTCCTTAATTAATAATTTATTGTATTACACTGTTTTTTATTTCTGGTGTTTTCTGTCCGCCCACATCTTATAAATTTAATATTTGGAAAATCCAAAAGTGCACGCCACTTAACGCTTATTCTAAATTTTTACCCATCATTAAAGGTAAAATTTCTCACCTCGCAATCATTACGTAGTTGACAATACTATTTAGGTTTACTTTGTTGGTTGCTAGGCAACGGAAGAGGGTCGAAGTTGGAAATATAATTATAGATATAGTATTAAATTAGTTAGTTTTTTATAAATTATAAAAATTAAACTGCTTTGAATAAAGAAGCCATTTTCAATAGGGTTCCTCCTATGGCTGAAACGAATCTATTTAATTAAAAAAAGATTTTTACGCAAGCTACGATATCTTCAGGTTTCATACTTGATTGACGGGAAAAAAAAAACTATTTTGATGCTTTTTTCGTTTCTGCTGCATTAAATCAATTTTTTAATTAATCCCCATTAAATTATCTACGCATTGGTATATAAATTAAGTAGGTTATGTGTACTAGCAGGAGTGTAACAATAAAAACAGTTGCAGAAAGGAGGCAAAACTAATTTTTCGATCGCAAAGCACTCTCTAATGCTTCCCATTACGAGTCGAGCAACATACGCTCTCCTAATACGGGCCTATCAGAGACATCTTCAAATAGGTAATTAAATTATTAATGAATGTTTGAATGTGTTCTAGTGTGATTGGTCTGCTTGTTTAGCTACTACTTTTTGGGCTTTTGAATGGGTATTTTGAGAAATAAAAGAACTAGTTGCTGTTACAATGGTCGTTAGCGAATGTGTTTTATATATTTTTATACAGCGATCGAGGGAAAAGGGATAGGAACAAACGGACCAATCACAATAAGCTATCACGTCATTTAGCTGTGCTGTGATTGGCTTACGATTCATCCCAAACAATGATAAAGAATAAAAGGAATAAAATATGATTTGATTTGAAAACATTTTTTACAACAAAACGAATCATTAGAATAAAATTTTAACTCACCGGAGACTTTTATCAATAACAATACCTAAAACTATCCAAATAAATTACAACAATGACAACTTCATTTCCGCAGCAGAACGTAGTCGAAGCTCAAAAACAATACTAACAACATTCAAAGAAAGTAGAACTAACTGAAACCTGCGGTGTTAGCAACTACTTCCAAAGATCCATTGAAAGATAAGAGAGGAATAAGTGGGACGAGAGGACTGGACGAAATGTACGGTGATAGTGCAGGATTTGAAGTGGGTATTGTGTTGTATTACAGACTAGTTGTAGCCACAGCTTCGCTTGTGCGGACTTATAAACAGCGTACGTTAGAAAAACGTCGCTCGTGTGGCCGGCATCTACATCTCCACATGCGAAACCACTCATCAAACACCTGACGTCACACAAAAATCCTGACGTCACACAAATCCTGCATCGCGCAATTAGAGTTTACCGCGCAAACGACATTATATGAGACTATCCGACATCAATCTTCGGGCAGTTGCCCGCCAGACACGACACCCGTCTGGTTAAAGGATCCTCCCCTTTTAAAGAGGATGAGTGTAGTTTACACCCTGTTCCTCATACCTCTAAATTGGTAACCCTGAATATGAACGTTAGCGCAGCTTTCGTGCAACTACTTCAGCGTGACGTCATTACAATCATTACTCCCGCAAGCTTTCGTGAGGCGAGTCACACAGCTAGCCAGCACCCACGGCTTCAACGGGTATCCTGACCACCAGCATGCAGCGAACGCACATTCCTAGTCATCACTTTTAGCCTCATCAGCAACCTTGGCACAGCCCCTGCACTTCCGGCCGGTCTCACAAGCAGAGCCCATTGTACCCTATCCTGATCGACGCCAGTAATCAGTCACGACCCATAACATATTGAATATAATGGAGAAGGAATGATTTGTTTTAAAAATTTAATCGATGATAGTTTCAAGGATTATCTTGGAATTAAAACAAAAATCAAGTAAATTGTATAAGTAGTTCTCGGGATATGAGTATACCATATAGGAACGTTGCATTTCTAGACATGTATGTAAAGTGACAAGTCATTTGTACAGAAGCACTAGCTTCTGTCCGCGACTTCGTTCGAGAGCATATAACCATTCCCAAGAATTGGGCAATTCAATGAAAATTATTTTTCAAATCCCACTGGTACTTTCGGAGATCAACCCCTACACACAAACTTTCAAACAAATTTTACCTCTTTATAATATTATAATAAAAAATATAACAGAACTTCGTCACAAAATGATGCTGAAGACAAATGATAGTCAATCAACAAACATCGTGCACTATAATACCAACAATTTGCCTTTAAATTGAACTCTTGAATGAAAGGTGAACAATAATAGAAATAAAGAAAAACGAGAATCATAAAACAAAAAATTCGATCTACGTTCTTATGAGGTTCTAAGTAATTGGAGTACAGAACAGTCAGACGCACCAACAATTAGAAAGAAAGCCTTTTGAGTAAGTGTTGTAAAAGACTTGTTTTAAAAATAAAAAGCACTTAAATCACGACCAATTCATTGAAACGGAACAATGTTTTGTTTTTTCTACTCATTTCGCTCTTTGACTACTTTTAAGATCGCTTTTTTCATCTTCTAGTAATTGAAGACAGCATGTTATTTTGAAATATTCTACATAAATGAAAATGAAATGCTGTTTGTTCGATATATCTAATCAATAAAGCCTATTCTAAAGTTAATAATTATTTAAATGATAAATGTAGTAATTGTTTTTAAGTTAAGTAATAATAATTAAATTATATAATTAATAAACATAAATAATCTAATATTAATATTTTGTAAATTAAGTATTGAATCTTTTTATTATAATACATATTTGCACACATGTTTAGGTAGGATATGGTTTAAAGAACTTTTGTTTTATGTATCACCTCATGTACCCATATTCAAGCAAATAAATGATTTGATTTGGTTGGTAAGCGCATCATTTGAGAACGACTGGCTCGATGACTGGCAATTTTTTCTTTACTGCCAAACATCTCTCATAATTGGAGTGCGCGTTGAGCTATACAAGTGAGCGGTCGCATGTCACGTACGCGTTGCGAGCGCGAGTCATAAGTTGCGAGTAACAATGACATCGACTACGGTCAAGTGTAATGCGTGTAATGTAGTGATAAGTGAAGTGCTTGCCTTTATGCAAAACAAGATTGATGTAATGGACGAGGAGAGCCTCGTCCGTATCTGTGCAACCTCTTTTAGTACGGAAGAGGTTTCAAATGCCAAGAAATTACTGTTTGAGTCGGCGCCGTCATCGAAACGTAAAGTTACGAGGAGAGGAACAGGAAAAAATGAAAGAGATTTATATGACATAATAACATTGCTAAAAGAAACAGATCCCGAAGTTGTACCGATTTTTGTGGCACGCGAATTACAGAAACTCCCTCCGATCACTTTTGACCATGTATACGCTACCCGGCTGTTAAAAGATATTCTGTTAATTCAAAACGAACTTAAGATTTATAGAGAAACATATGTCACCAAAGAGCAGTTTGACGCAGTTAAAGTCGAATTAGAAAAACTTAAAAGTTCATACACCATTAGTCATACCAGGCCTAACGACTTAAATAACGGCAAAAATAAATTATCCAACCACAATATGCATTATCGGAGCAAGTCACCGGACCTACCTCACATCGTCGAAGAAAAAGCTACCGATAAAAGCGCAGAGCTATGTCCATCTCCCTCTCACGAAGTTGACGCGTGTAACAACATCTCGCTCGAACACATCGTCGACGCGTGCGCCTCGATGCCGCGCGTGGAGGCCCGCACCGCGGTTTCGAACGCGGAAGCGGGTGGGGAGCGTCAGGTGCGTGCGCGGGCCGCAGTGGGCCTCAACGGCGCGTGCAGCGAGATTTTGGAAGGGATAGGGACACCTACTTCTTATGCCGCCGCGGCGCGGCTAGCAATATCAACACCACGAACAATAAATACAATAACACATTTAGAAACAAAGAAGGATAATGAACGAAATGAAGGGTGGATCTTAGCGCAAAAGAAAAAGAGGCTGAGGGACAGATTTATAGGAAATCAAGGTCGTGCGAAGCTAGATAGTATTACAAAATTTAAAGCAGCTGACATCAAAATACCGTTGTTCATCAATAACGTTGATCAGAATGCGTCTGCTAACGACATACATACGTACATAATGGAAAAAACAAAGACTAGTGTGCAAATTGAAAAAATTAATATGAGAAAACAGAAAAACTACGATGCTTACAAAGTTTTTGTACAAAGGCATAAATTGCATTTATTTTTAGATGACAACTTATGGCCAGAAGGAATTTCTTTTCGTAGATACATAGACTTTAAAGAAGGAGCCGAAGGATCTCACAAAAATATCAACAATGGATTGCGACAATAACGATATTAATTCAAAAGCAAGTACATTTGTGAGTTTTAATTGTAAATCTATTACTAGATCGGTGGATTATGTTAGACTATTATGTCAAACATCTGATATAATCGCATTGCAAGAAACCTGGTTGCTGCCTCACGACATTCCTTTTCTGAGCAGCATAGACCCTCAGTTCGACTTCGTGGGAAAATCGGCGGTAGATACGTCGTCGGGCATCCTACGAGGGCGACCTTATGGCGGAGTTGCTGTACTGTGGCGCAAGAGCGCCTTTGAAAATGTGTCTTTCGTGCAGTGCAAAAGTGTGCGTCTTGTGGCTATCAAAATAACGGTAGGCGGTAAATCTCTTTTAGTGTTCTCGGTTTACATGCCGACAGAGTCGATGGATAATCTTAGTGAATTTGTCGAGTGTTTAAGTGAGATTCACGCAGTGATAGAAAGTAGTGGTGTAGACGCGGTCTATATTCTGGGGGATTTTAATGCTCAACCGAATAGTCTATTCGGTAAAGAACTATTGAGTTTTTCGGCTGAAGTACAGTGGCGGTGCGCTGACGTTTGCCTGCTTGGTGGTGAGTCGGACACGTATACCTATGTAAGTGATGCACATGGTTCTACTAGTTGGTTAGATCATTGCGTAGTGACAGACGCGGCGTGGAACACTATTAGAGACGCTAGTGTGCTCTACGACGTGTCTTGGTCAGACCATTTACCTCTAATTGTAATGTGTGATCTTAACTTATTAAGGCCAAAAGTTGCACCTGGACTACCTAAATGTAACAAAGTAACATGGGGTGACAGAGACGTGCAGCAGACTGAGTTATATAGCAAATATTGTAATGATCTCTTGAGAAATTTAGACTTTCCCTTACAGTTTACTGAATGTAGTAAAAGTAGATGTAGAATTAAGGAACATGAAACGATTTTAGATAATATGTATGCGGAAATTGTGCGTATTCTCTGTGAAGGTGCAATCACTAGTAACTGTAAGAACGGAATACAGCGCAAAAAGCGTTACATAACGGGCTGGAATAAACATGTAAAGGACGTACACGGACAGGCTCGGCTTGATTTTCAAACCTGGACGTTGTTTGGTAGGCCGAAAAGTGGTGAGTTGTATGAAAAAATGGTGGAAAGTAGAAGGGTTTTTAAAAGTAAATTGAAATGGTGTCAAAATAATAAGGACCAAATTAAAATGAACATCATTGCAAGTCATCATGACGCAAAGAATTTTGGTAGTTTTTGGAAAGCCACGAACAGGTTGAAACCCAGGTCGGGTCTGCCTGTGAGTGTTGAGGGCCTTAGTGATCCTAATGATATCGCCAACCTATTCAGCAGAGCCTTTAAGGTTGGGTCTCCCCTAGGTTCGTCGTCTGGCGGGCCGGAGGTGTTGGGGGCGTCCGAAGACATGCCTATTAGGTTTGCGGCCAGGGAGGTAGCTACTGTCATACGCAACTTAAAGAGAGGCAAGTCACGACAGCCTAAGTATAGAGCATTTACTTTATGCTGGTAAGCACTTACCGCGAGTGCTAGCAATGTTTTTTAGCTTGTGCCTGAGTCACTCATATCTTCCAGTTGATTTACTTAAAACTATTGTTGTGCCCATTGTTAAAAATAAGACTGGAGATGCGAGTGACAAGAGCAACTACAGGCCTATATCCCTGGCTACCATCATTGCAAAGGTGTTGGACAGTCTGATTGATCAGCAGCTGGATAAGCACTTAACACTCAACGACGCGCAGTTTGGGTTTAAGCCACGTTTATCCACGGAAACAGCTATACTATGCCTCAAACAGACTGTACAATACTATGCAAGTAGGAAAACACCTGTGTATGCGTGTTTTCTGGACCTCTCCAGGGCCTTCGACCTCGTATCTTATGACTGCCTATGGAAGAAACTGTCAAATGTTGAGAACCTCCCAAGCGATATCATTAGGATGCTAAAGTATTGGTATAAAAACCAATACAATTATGTTAAGTGGGCGGGTGTCCTGTCGGATGCATACGGGTTGGAGTGCGGTGTGAGGCAGGGGGGAATCAGCTCACCCAAGCTATTCAACCTGTATGTAAACGAGCTGATCTGTGAGCTCAGCAATACCAATATCGGGTGCTCCATTAACGGGTACTGCGTCAATAACATCAGCTACGCGGATGATATGGTATTGCTGAGCCCATCGATTAGTGCTCTTAGGAGGCTTCTTCGCATCTGTGAAGACTATGCGGTGGCTCACGGCCTCAGGTACAATGCGACCAAGAGCGAGTTACTGGTTTTCAAAGCGGGTAACAAATGTTATGATACTGTCCCACCAGTCACCTTGGGGGGCGCTCAGCTTTCCAGGGTCACAAAGTTCAAGTACCTGGGGCATTGGGTCACCGATAGTCTGTCCGACGATGCGGACGTGGAGAGGGAACGCAGAGCATTGGCAGTTCGATGTAACATGCTGGCTCGTAGGTTTGCACGTTGTACTAGGGAGGTGAAAATTACACTCTTTAGAGCGTATTGCCAATCTATGTACACGTGTGCCCTATGGGTCAGCTATACAAAAAGCTCGTACAATGCTCTGCGAGTCCAATACAATAATGCCTTCAGAGTTATGTTGGGGCTGCCGCGCTTTTGCAGTGCATCGGGGATGTTCGCGGAGAATGGTGTGCCAGATTTTTACGCACTGATGCGGACACGGATAGCATCCCTGATGCGGCGAGTGCGCGACAGCTCCAACAACTTGGTAGCTATAGTAGCCGACAGGATGGACAGTCCAATTATGTGGCAATGGATGACCACTCATCGTGCGTCATTCCATTATTGTAAATAAGTTGTTTTATTGTATTTTTTGTATGTGTTTTCATGTATGTATGTATGTTTTGTGTATAAAATTGTAATGTGTGTTGTTTTATGGACTTATGGTCTGAAATAAATTTATTATTATTATTATTATTTTTATTTGTCAACAAATCTCGGGACCATAGGGTCCCGGTCCTTTGGAAGGCGTATGAGGGGCCGAAGCCAACTCGCAGAGGCCCCTTAGTCAATTTTAAATGGAATGAGGAATGAGGCACCAACCGACGATTATCCCTGTATGCACTATGCAAGTGCACCCAAGGACAACCCCCGGTTGGCGCAGGACTATTGCAGAAAAATTGAAACAAAAAATATTAGGCTATGGGTTTGGGCGGTTATAGTGGGTTGGTTACCTAAAACTATGGAAGGCCTATGTCCCCTGCCTGATCAATGTTAAGATATACACGGATAAAATGGCAGGGGGTGACTTGCACACTCAATAATGGGCCCCCGAAAACTGTCGCTAGCACATAGTGACGTAGCGACAAGGGGGCAACATGACCTGAGGTGCTTGAGGAGTGGAGAGGTATTCCACGGCTTTCAGAACAATCCCAGAGCCCGGAAGATGGTCAAGATCCCTACGAGCACTTACTGGAATACTTCCTTCCTCCGAGCACGTTTGCTCTTGCGAATCTCCACTCAAGCCGGCCAATTAAGGCAAGAATGAGGTGGGAGATCTGTTCCTCGTCAGTGTCCACTCCAGCCGGCTAATAAAGGCGAGCCAGAGAAGAGGAACAAGACTTCTCCCGGGAGTTAGGGTCCGTGGGGTCGCTACTGCCCAACAGCTCGCCACAAGCTGCCCTGCGGGTTTCTGTATCTCTCTTGGTCTGGCTCCACATCCTAGACCTGTTCCGGCAAAGTAAACTCTACCGGCACAGACCTAGAGTTTGGAGCGCGCAAGCCCCACCACGACGTCAACGTAGAGATACGGCGGTGGGGTTATTATTATTATTATTATAATCATTTTTAAGACTTTCATATTATAAAATGTTTGGTAGGTACCTTTTTAAAGATGGAAACGTATACGCTACAGTTTAATGGTCGGTTCCTATAAAGAAAAACAAATCGTTTAAAATAAAAAATTCTGCCATTAGCTGCCAGCCAATGGTATAATTTTTTATTGCCCAACTGTGCATATAAATAGATTCGTAAGCTAATTTTACCTGTAACAGCTACTTCCATATAGGGTCTACTATGCAAAAAGCTTCATTATTGGTAAATTCGAGAGTTTTAATTTTAAACAATAACGGTCCGTAAATTATTGGAATCGGCCATAAGTGGGTACCTAATCCAATAGTTTCAAGAAAACCTCGTGATACTAAAATCTTAATTCTTTTAAATTAATGTTGAAAAGATTTTGCACTTTGCTAAACTTTTTTTTTTTTTTTTTGAGGGTGTGAAATTATCAAATAACTTCTCCCGCTCTGGGTGGAGCGGCGGGAGGGCGTGTCAGACTTTTACTGACTAAAACCCACCCGTGTTCCTTCCGTTGCCTGTGTGCCGAGGTCGCGATATCCCTTTCAGACAAACCCGCAACCCCGGCAGGCATTGGCCCTTCCGGACCCCGTCAGTTGGTGCTGACATCTCTTTGAGGCGCGCGTGGAACACAACGCGCCGTCGACCCGGGCCTGGTCCCTATCGGACGGCGAGCTACCCATTGCTCACCGTCCGCAAGCCCGCGCCTACGTTGGCCGGAAGTCGGCTCGCGACTCCTGACGCCCGGGGCGTCTCCTGCGGCGACTAGGGGCGCGAGGGCGCGCATTTTGCCTCTCCCTCGCGCGCTCCGCCTCCTCCTTCGCGAGCATTACTGCGCACTTTGCTACCCTGAGGTTTCTCCAGCAATATAGTTGACATTTGACTTCGTAATTATTTGATTAAACATCATTATTATTAATAGAATATCATTAGATATTTAATTATTGAGCACGTGTCAATTCGATCGTGCGATATCAAATATTCATCGACGTATGAATATTGGATATTCCTATTTCGCTGTATGCGTTTTGCGAGGTGGTCCAAGATACGAGCTGCTGACAAGCTATTTACAAAAACTGAAATAAAAGACTTCTCCTATCTAGTAATTGAATAAATAATCTATAATTATGAATGGTATATTTACATGCATAAACTCACGCTTTCTTCCCGTGGGGGTTGGTAGAAACTGGAGAACGCCACCTGCTACGATGCTTATTTATTCTTTTTGGCTCGTTTATGTTCGTAAATCTGGTCATACACGCACGCTGGTTGCGAGTACTACGCATCTGACCTTTCTGAAGAACATCACCAATAAGGTCACAATATGCCTTTCTAGGCGTCCCCACCTGATGTTTCCACTCAAACATTTTGCATTTTTTTTATTCAATTAAAAGTCGATTCCGTCAACTACAAAGATACAGTTCGTCAGTTTTTAACTAAATGTAATCGAGGCTTTTTAACATAACAGCGCTTAATACAAACGAATCCTACACTATTAAAAGAGCAATATTTATATATATATATATACATATATTTGTAATCACGTTCTCGAAAATGGCTCTTACGATTTCGATGAAACTTGTACTATAGGGGTTTACAAGGACGAAAAATCGATCTAGCTTGGTCTCATATCTGGGAAAATTCGTTTTTTCTGTTTTTTCACCCGAGCAGAGCTCGGTCGCCCAAAGTTTAGAACAAGATGGCTACCTTAGAATGATGACATGGCAGTATGGAATTAGTAAGCACCTACTATCATGGCAGCATGAAATTAGTAGTTATCTACTATGATGATAGAATTAGTATGAACTATCTTACTTATTTATTATATTTTTTGTATATGGGTATTTTGCCAGAAATAAAACACTATTTATTTTATTTTATACTATTAAAATGATCATTCTCTATTTTCACCAGAGCTGACCTCGGTCGCCCAGGTATTATAATTTAATAGGTAGAAATTGTTAACAGGAATAGACAACGATACATACAATGATTTACACATCAGTCTAATATATAAATCAGAATCATTTTGACGATAAAATGATAAAATATTCCGTATAGTTAATTATTACTTTGGGAACAAAATGTTTTGAGGCAGCTGGCTGTCTATCCGTGTCAAAGTGATTAAAGGACATCATGAATGTAGGGTGGAGTAGATGGCCGAAATAAATAATCTTTACTTCTTGAATATTAATTCAAGCTTTGTCCTAGTAGGTTGTTAAAAGGATATTAAGTTAGCGGGACAAATTTTAAGTAATTACTATTTATTAGAACCACTGTTTGTGACATCGCATGGAGCGTCCCCGAAAAAGATGAAAATGGAAACCATAATAAACGTATTTTCTTTCTTTTTTCTTTTCTTATAATTATCGTGTCAACGACTTGTAATATGATATAATCTGATGAACATGTTGCAGGAACTAAAACTATATCCAATAGAATAAAAAAGTAAGAAATAAGATAGAAAAGCAAATAAAAAGCGTTCAAGTGCGAGTCGGATTCACACACGAAGAGTTTCGTTCCACCATACAATATTAAAAATATTTTCTAAAAGCTCCGAAAAAAAACACGTTTCTTGAATGGGAACACCCTTTATTTTTTAACTCTATTTTATGTTCATTGCGGCTATAGTAGTACACACTAACTTCAAGTGTCTACCTATTACGGTTCAAAAGATACAGCCCTGTGACAGACGGACGGACGGATTGACGGACAGCGGAGCCTTAGTAGTAGGATCCCGTGGCACCCTTTGAGTACGGAACCATAAAAAATAAGAAATTCTTTGTTTTCTTGTTAGCGGTAGTTTTTATTATCTAAGTTTGTAGTTAGCATTGCATAGGCAAATTTTAGCTGTGAGGCTTCCTGTACACGACGCCGGAGTCGCACCGGCGCCAGACAGCATGTTTGTGTATACTGTATACGAATGAATATGGCCCATGCACCGCACCGTCGCCGCACCGCAGTCTCGCTGCAGCTGTGCCGGCGCCGCGTAGATCTGAGATATTATGATTTCTTTCTCTTTTTTTATATTTTTTTCATCTTGCGGTGCGGCACCGGTGCGACGTATTATACCGTATGGTTTACTTTACGAAAATATAAATAAATAAATTATGTGAAATGATCTCCTTGTTCCCATCCCAAGAGCAAATTCCGAAACCAAAAACTTTGCAATAATTCTTAAACCGTTCTGAAACCCGTGACCTCTAAACGCCCGTCATTCTCAACTTGCACCAAACACAAACTGTAGGAATTCGGGACAGTGTCGGAATAGCGCACCAATACCCTAGGTTCTATGCAATATGCAAAAATCTCTACAATGCCCAGCTCTTTAAGAATATTATTAAAATATTTTGCGAGTATGCTCGCGAATCATGCGTCACAACAGATTCTTGGCGATACATTTTTCATATAATGGAATCTTTTATTGTTCGGAACTCTGTGGAGCGAAAATACTGGCCACTTGTTTCGGAAACCGTTTTGTGTTCATTTAAAAAAAAAATGTAGGTATTTCGATGTTGTAAAGTTAGGTCGGTTGTACACACATGTTTTTTTGCCGTGGATCTTGTGAATCTTTTTGTCATTGCAATACGTTTGCTGCCATTGACAAGATTGACAAAATGACAGTGATCTTTATTTTAGTTACAATAAGGTTACTATTGGGTAACTGCTGTCAGAGGTAAAATAACTGTGAAAGGACTGATTTCGACGGACACAATATACGCTCTTTTCTACGGTTTTACTGATGTGCATGTTTCGAAATTTTTCCGGTTCGTTCACAATTTGAGTTACTAAAATACTACAGTTGAACCATATCCCCCCCCCCCGCGTTTCGTTTTCAAACCCATTTTCCAAAGCTTTTTTTAAATTTATTTCAGCTCGAAACACAATTCAGCACAGTCGAGCCTATAGTTTATAAATATTAGAACACGAGTAAACACCAGAATACAGTAGCAAAGGTGGTAAGCCAGATTAATATACTGCACTCCAGTTTAAAGGCAGTGACACACGAGAAGGTATTACACGTCTTGTCAATACGATCTGAGGGTGTTACCAACTCAAAGTCACAGTAGCAATAACGTTTGAGGATCAACACTAAACCTGACTAAAAGGCTTTTGTGTACCTACGTAGGTATGTGTGGATACCATGTGTTAGCTTTATTGAACAATGGCTGGAAACTAGATTTGACGTACCTAGCTAAACGTTTTGAGTGAGACAAAATGCTATTGATTTTTTTTTTGCAGACATTTTAGAAATAAAATTTTGCTGTCTTACAGCAGCCTGTACTGTTTAACCCTCTGAGTAATTAACATAATTATCTAAGTACCTATTATGATCTATTGTCATCTCTTATAAAAACTAGACAAAGAAAAGAAAGAAAGAAAAATTGTTGTTCAAAGAGAGTAATTAGTGTCTGTTAAGACACATGACTGAAAGCACCGAATTAAGTAGCGTCGTGCGAATTTTAATTTTTAGTGATGAATATCAACAAACATAGTATTAATCCTCGTGCAGACTGGCACAATGCGACGGCGCGACGCGACAGCTTTATTGTTCTACCGTGAAATTTTCTTAGAAATTGTTTACGAGTTTTTACAGTGTATAATTGCATAGCACATGTGTGAGCACTGTGACCATTAGCTTCTACAAAACTACCATTTACTGCGTAAGTCTTTCATTGACTTGAATGAGCCCTGGCGGCTGAGAGTATGTCATGCTCACTCAAATATCTCGCTGGTGGTGGTGTGTGTGTTGGATCATTAAGTTCCCTTCAAAATGGTTGAGTTGAATGGTGCTGATCCATGCGTCATGTTCGTGAACGGGCGCCTTCAGTAGGGACTGGTCATCTCTTAGCTTCCATGGCTTATATTAATGTATTTTAATTTTTGAATTTGTTTATTATCTTTTCATTGCGGACGGTTTTAACGTGCACGTCTTTCTACATTGTTCTCACATGTATAATTTAAACATGAATGATGTAACCATTATTTTGTAAGAATATTTTGATTTGAATGAGTGTCCGTGGAGTTTCTTGCCCGTTCTTCTCCACAGGAACCTACTACGCTTTGGAATGGGCAACTAGTTTCATCTTTCTGACTGACCGACCCCTCGACAATTCAAAAGTGCCTGTATTTGGTTTATTTGAAATAAATGCTTTGAGTTTGAATTGAGTTTGAGTTTACATAGAAACATTTTTTTGTAAAAATAACTCAAAATAACTTTTAAATGGAGGTAATTTGGTGGCCTCTAGTGGCTTATGAACAAAAGGTTAACTATTTTATCCGTCATACAAACTTTAGCAATAATCGCTTACATTATACAGTCTATCTACAAACATTCTGATATAGCAGCATTAAAAGTTAAGTGCGGTTTCTGTTAAACTTCACAACCTATTATACAACTCGTTTGAATAGTGCTTTAAGCTGAACTCACTTAGGTAATTTCAGCGGTAACATTGTAAATGAGTCCCTGCCTGGACTGAAGGAAAATGTTGCCCACATACATTTTTGAGGTTCTACTCGAGCTGTATGCAAGCTATTCCCACAATATGTCAAACACATATTAACAGTAAAATTGTCTATGAGTCTGTTTTACTGTCAATTCATTTTATTCCTTTGAGGTTATTCGGTGTATGTTTGTGGTTTTGTGTTATCACACTTAAAAAAAAATTAAAATCTCAAAAAAACCTTCGATTTACATAACCTTAAATCAAACTATGTAAAACAAGTGGCTTCAGAAATTTCTGATTTGAAAAAAACCATTATAGGTCTTCTTTATTACCCTATCTACCTACATTATATAACATTTCTCCGTAGCAGCCCGGATTCGTGTCTGGATTTGTGCCCGGTTGATGGTAATAGGCTCGCCCCCTATTACATGGGACTTAAACGTAACTGGCGTGCTGTATGTCAATGTACATTAATATTTTTTGTTAGGGCATAGCTCTCTACAAAATCCGGCCGTGTCCTTTGGGTGTGCTATAAGTACTCCTCTGCCTATTCCTTCAAGAATTACAGGCGTGATGTTATGTTATGTTATTTTCAAAGTTTTAGTTTATGGATTATGCATGATTATGTGTATGAAATGGGATGTATTAAATAGCGTCTACTACACTAAAGGGACAGGTGTCAAAGAGACAGGTGTCAAAGGGACAGGTGTCAAAGGGACAGGTGTCAAAGGGACAGGTGTCAAAGGGACAGGTGTTAAAGGGACAGGTGTCAAAGGGACAGGTGTCAAAGGGACAGGTGTCAAAGGGACAGGTGTCAAAGGAACAGGTGTCAAAGGGACAGATGTCAAACTATGAAATGTCGCCTACGATTGTAATACGGGTAAAAAAAAACTTCCCATGGTACTACTGGATCGCTTGGTAGCTCTACGAGAGTTTTTTTTACCCGTGGTACTACTGGTAGTACCACGAGCAACAAACGAAAACAAAAGAGACAGAATGACAAGGAGTTAACAAATACACTACCGGTTTAACCCTAAAATGGTCATCTATAAAACGTACAAACTACCAAATGGTGGACTACCGGATCTTAATCATTAAAGAAATCCGCTTCCCACAGTTTTTGGCTCATAAATTACGTATCAGCACATCCTGCCCCCTATTCTAATAAATCTCGGCGGTTCCTTCCCCGGGGTCTGGGAAAAATCCCGGGAATAGTGTGGCGATAATCTCTGGGATGAAGGATCCAATGACGTAATAGAATAGTCGTTAGATTAGGCGAGACGTTTAAAATTAGAAAACGATATCGACGGGTGGATATCGGGTTAAAATGCTTTAAAACTGATGGAAAGCTACAGTCTACCTCCTGCCCTTAGTATAGTACATGGGAACACCATTACTGTTATATAGAAAGGAAAGAAAAGAAAGAAAAAGTGTTTATTCTGCACAAACTAAACGCACATTACAAAAAAAAAACAAAACAACACATACAACACACACAACATACACACACAGGCATACACACACTACACACACACACACACACAACACACTCGACATATCTTTAGTTTGAAATGAAAAAATCTATTTGTTTGGAGTAAGTAAATAAATAACGTGGTGCTCATATGTTATGAAACATAGTCATTATTTTCTGAAAATTTTAATTATAAGCCATCATCATCGTCACATCCCTTTATATCACGGTTAAACATTTCATGCAAGAATTTATTTATTACTTGTTGTTACCCGCGACTTCGTCTGTGTGTATTTTTGAATACAAATATCCAGGATGAAAAGTAGCCTAAACCCCCAGTACACGTTGGGACGTTGGGATACACGCAAATCAAAGTCAAAGTCGGCATTAAGTCCGACTTTGTACTTTTTTGAGTGCGTAAAGTTTAAATAAATAAAGTCAAAGTCAAACAATTTATTTCAATTAGGCATATAAAAGGCACTTATGAACGTAAATTTTACAAAAAATAGAATTGATTCTAGGAGTTCTAAAAGGTAGGTAGTTTCCGTGTAGAGAAGAATGGGCAAGAAACTCCACCGTTACTCGTTTAAAATGTTTTTACAATATTCTGTTTACATTAATTATATAATTATATGTGAAGACGATGCATCTAGAATAAGATTACTATACCACGATAGGTAAAAAATTATGAAAAATAAAGCAATGACAGATAAATTAATTATATGATAGATACATCTTGCTCACATCTCAATCAAACTGCAAATCATGCAAAAAGGCCCAGTATACATACGTTGGCCGAGCGACAGGCTCGCCCAACGTGTACTGGGGGAATAAGTCTTTCTCCAGATCCCAGGCTACCTACCTGTCTTTAGAACGATCGGTTCCGTGGTTTAGGCGTGGAAAGGTAATAGACAAACAGACAGACAGAGTTACATTCGCATTTATAATATTAAAAATATAGATTATGTCAAAAGACAAAGACATATAGATATTGCTCAAACTGTGTGCATCTCTTTTGTAGTGTACGTCATGGAACAAATGTATGCGTTTAATATCAAGCGCTTTGTTCTTATTGCACATCACTAATATCCCTATGATCTTCCAAGCAAAATTTTATTTATATGCCTGAACGATTATGAACTCAATCGCAGTAGTTTGTTATACCTAATATTATAGGAGTTGCTTGAACCTTAAAGCCGGTTGCAGACCAAGAGTTAAGCTACGTTAGTTCAGCATAGCTTGCATAGCTGAGGTAATTTCTCATACTTAAATTCATAGTTTGCGGTTTGCACACAAGTATGAGAAATAATGTCAGCTATGCGAGCTATAATTTAGCTTAGCTCTTGGTCTCTGACTAAAGATGCTCCCTCACCGCATTCGCCTGTAATGTAACAGTTCAGATTCAAGCATTACATCAGTGAGTGAAGAGAACCGAGCATTACAGTGCGCAACCCGTAACTGTATCATTACATTGACTTGTAACATTCGCCTGTAATGTAGCAGTGGTGAGTTGGGGCATCCGTGATACAACTTGTAACATGAATGCTCAGTATCGAATCTTGGATTGTTACATTACAGGCGACTGCTCCGGTGAGGGAGCTAAATGGCTAAAGCCGTTGCAGACTAAGAGCTAAGCTGAGCTAAGTTAGTGTAGCTTAGCTCGCATAGCTGAGATAATTACTCATAATTGTGTTCATAGTTTGCGGTCTGCACAAAAAATTACCTTAGATAAGCGAGCTAAGCAAAACTAACTTAGCTCAGCTTAGCTCTTAGTCTGCAACGGCTTTAGCCATTCGATCCTCGGTCAATGTATTGTCTGTATTGCGAAAAATTATGAGAGCATTTATTGTAAATGTAATGTGTACTGACTTATATGTTCGTTAATAAAGGCTGTTGTTTTTATTTTTACTCACGATTTCATTGGTTGCTTAGCTTAGTACCAATCTCACTGATTGCAACGTCACGCAGTTACCAGCTTCCAAAAACGATTACGAAGCCGTACCTAAATATCATCATGTGCTTAGCTTCTTTCCAAACATGTTGCGGTCAGCTTCGAGTCTAACCGAATCCAGTTGAATACCAGTAATAAAAGTGATTATAAAAAAATATTATTATTATTTCCTTTAAGTCGGGGACGTATGTCATATGTCTACATATCTCGGGACCATGCTGGGGTCCCGGTCTTTTGGAAGGCGTACGAGGGGCCGAAGCCAACTCGCAGAGGCCCCTTAGACAATTTTAAATAGAATGAGACACCAACCGATTATTATTATTAGTTGTGTGCACGATTGTATTTCGCATCAGCAAAAATGATGAACATCTATACCAACTATCATCCCCAATAATTTCATGTTTCTAGAACCGGCGGCTTTGGTTGTGCATTGTATGTCAAATGAATTAATTTAATATTTTTATACCTCAGAGATTAGTAGAAAAGGACAGAAAACATCCAATTAAACTTCTTCGCTGATTAAAAGTGGATAGCAATAGCAAAATTTTAAATTCGCTTTTATACACATCCCTATATGATTCAGAACAGCACAGACCCATCAAAACCTGTCGTTGAAACAGACCGCCAAAAAAAAAACAAAAACAAATTCAACAAGCAGCCATAAATCATACGTAGACCCTACGTAGTCCCTACGTACCCGAACAAAGCCAGTGGAACAACACGGGTTAAAATAAAAGAAACAAAAATTATATATTTTTCTATATAAGCCGGCCGATGCCACGCCGGTCACGTATGGGACGTATACACGGTGTACGGTATTATATTATAGATCTGTGTTATATAAGTCTGAAGGGACTGACACCATTGATTGAAGTTTTAAAGGGTTTTTGAAGCGTTAGAAGTGTTTGCTGGTTTGTTTTTCTAAGGAAGGAACAAGGATTATGATTTAGGAGTAAAAAATAAAGCGGCCAAGTGCGAGTCGGATTCACACACGAAGTGTTCCATAACACCGTAAAAGATTTAAGATGCAGACGCCAGTGACCTTGAGTGGTTAGCTTGCGTGTTCTGTGCTCACGCAACGCGTCGTACGTCCAGTCAGTAATAGGACTCGCCCATCAAGGAGCGCTGTGCCAAATTAGACGCATTATTAATTTATTAAACATACATAAAACAAAACCTATTTCTTTAACAAGTTTCTTGTATGGTACCCCCTTTAATTTTATTTTGATTATATGTTATAGCGGCCATAGTAGACACTCATAAGTTACACACTCTGTAAAATTTCAAGTGTTCTATTACGGTTCAAAAGATATAACCCTGTGATAGACGGACGGACAGCGGAGCCTTAGTTATAGGGTCTCGTTGGCACCCTGTGCGTACGGAACCTTAATATCTTAGAAATACATAGGTACAAAGACAGTTAGTTACATAACCCTTCCTTAAAGTAAAGGCAAGGACAGAGAGTCTTTGCCTCGTATTTTTTCTGACTTGCTTTGAGAAAAATAACGTTTTGCACAATTTTTTTACCAACAAATAGCTAATACAATTATGTAAGTATCGGTTTTTACCCTCAAATAAACAGTATTATAGAAGTTTTCGTAAAAGGTTTCCAGAGTTTTGAATTTGTTTATTTAATTGAATTTCAACGTTTAAACTTATATTTTTCCAAAAAGTTTTTCGTTATGTTAAATAATATCTAAAACACGGCCTTTAAAACGCAAGCCACAATAGTTTTTTATCTAGGTACCCCAGACGCCCCGTCCTAACCAAAACGTTCGTCACACGAATCATCACTTTTTGTTCGGAAAACTGCAAGGCGGCGCGACCACTTTTTAGCTAGCCGTCCGATAGGGACCAGACCCGGGTCGACGGCGCGTTTTGTTCCACGCGCGCCTCAAAGAGATGTCAGCACCAACTGACGGGATCCGCAAGGGCCAATGCCTGCCGGGGTTGCGAGTTTGTCCGAAAGGGATATCGCGACCCCGGCACACAGGCAACGGAAGGAACACGGGTGGGTTTTAGTCAGTAAAAGTCTGACTGACACGCCCTCCCGCTCCGCCCAGAGCGAGCGGGAGAAGTTATTTGATAATTTCGCAGCCTCAAAAAAAAAAAAAAAGGCGGCGCGACCACACATATTATTCGCGCGAGGATCATAGCATTATGCATAACCTTATGTTATATTAATTTTGTCTAGGTACTCACCTTTATGTCCCAGTAGCAACTAGAATCAAATAAAACACAGCAACAAAACTTATAAATTGTGTTGGTTCAAACAAACTGTTAACTGTACCAAAATACAAACTACGCACAGTTAATACAACAGAACTTTCTAAAAAACGAACAAAACTTCTAAAAATATAAATAAAACAAAATGAAAAGCTACAGACGCAAGAAAAACATTAGCATTCATAAATTGGTACTGTAATAACGACGCCATATTGGATTATTTGACAAGATTACTTTCATCTACATGACAGAGGTAAGGTAAAGGTCCAAAGTCATACAGCCTAATGCGTAGGACATAACATTATTTTTCTTTTTATTAATTTGGCTATTGTAGGTACATAATAGTCGGATTTTAGGTGTGTAGTTATCTATGCGTGTATATTATGATTTCTGACTAGTAAGTCCTTATTCGCTGGGAGAATTACAAAATGATCACTACCTATGGCTATTTTTACGGGTTACAATCAGCCAGCATTTCATTAAAGTTTTTGATGAATTTCTAGTCTTTCGTATTTTTTTACATTCAAATGATTTGAATTCAAAGAATGGAATTTGGTAAATTAAAGAAAAATAGTTTTTAGGATCTTTGAATTACGTTTCTATTACAAAATTGCATTTGACAATTTAAATAAAAAGTAATGAGATTTGGCAATGACCGAGAAAAACATATTATTACCTTAATTTTTCTAAAATTGTTTTAAGGTTTGAAGACCAGCCAAAGAAAAATGTTTTAGAAATACTGATTGCGTTTGCGTATGAATCATTTTACGATTCTTAATCCAATTTTTTTTTCACTGTTATCAATGAATGTCCTTAGGGCATGCGTTACTTTTAATAATTATCTTTTTGGTTTAAAAAATTCACTCCATTTCATGTTACACAACACAAACATTGAAACAGAGGCGAAATAAAATGCTTGTATTTCCCTGTAGGTATATGCGTTTGGCAGGACCGATGTCAATAGAAAAGAAAGGAAATGGGCTCAAAACTATTTTTTTTTCTTTAAAAAACAAACAATAAGAAAAAAATATGCGATTTTTTTCTTATTGTTTGTTTCAGAGCTTCCTTACATTTCATTTTTACAATTTACAAAAAGAACGGAAATAAAACCATTAAGGTAGTCGTACCTTCGGACATATTTTTGACAATATTTGTGTGTGACAACTACCCACAACAATGTAAATTTCTTTCACATTTCTGCAGTAAAGTGGCAACCCTGACGTGGCAATGACGTGTGATTGGCGGTCGTTTATACTTTCATGTAAATCACTTTGTATATTTGGGGGAGAATAACAAAAGGGAGGTTATGAATTTTTGTATGAAACAGGAAATCAAATAGTTCCCAGATTTTTTTTTCTTTGATGAGTCTTTAATTGAAAAGACACATACTTACATTTCTTGCTAAGGCTTTTTAATGTGGTGCGCGCCAAAGCAAGCAAGAAGTTGCATGCTGCTCCACAGATTAAAATAATATCCACATACATATATCTTTTCAAGTTTACCTAGCCCTATGACAATTCATAATTCAGTATTGCATCAGCATGTGGGTTAGTGCCGGGGTCGCGGAAAAGTCCGAAAAGGATACCGTGGCCCCTGGCAACGTACAGGCAACTGAAGGAACACGAGTGGGTTTTAGTCAGTAAGAGTCTGACACGCCCTCTCGCTCCGCCCAGAGCGGGAGAAGTAATTTGATAATTTCCCACCCTCAAAAAAAAAACAAGCCCTATGTCAATCCATAATTCAGTATTGCATCAGCGTGTGGGGTAGTGCCTGACAGACCTACTTGATTGAAGTGGAACGATCACAGCGAGCACTTCTTAAAATAACTTTTAACAAGCCCTATCGGTCCTCTACTGACTTACTCTATCGAGACACGAGAGTTCTCAGTGTCTGTCAGCTTTCATTCTTTCTGCCTGCACCAAAACTCATAAAACTATTAAAAACAGAATTTAAAAAAACAAAATTTAAAAGTCATTTATTCAAACTAGGCTGAGAATCAGCACTTTTCGAACGTCAAAATTACATAAGACAGCCCCCCAAAACGCCCAAAAAACAGACTCGACTACGCATCAATCATTAGCAAAAGCAACTATAGAATCCCAAGACCTGACAACACCTCGCTAGCTAGACGCTCCAGCTTACTCTCTCATCAATACATACAATAAAGTCTGCAAACCCTGTGAAATCAAAAATAATACCTCATTTAGTTGTAAAAATAATAATAAAGGAAATGTTCCAATGATGTTGCGGTTCCCCGAATACGGGCCCTAGGGCATGCTTTACAGAAATATCCAGCACCCCACATGCGGGCCCTATCGATGAATAAAACGGTTCCCTGAATGCGGGCCCTATAGCATGCGTTACAAAAATCTCCCGTACCCCGCATACGAGCCCTATCAACTAATGAAAATTAGCCTTTACGCGTGACAATGCCTACTTTTTCTAAGTACAGCCCAGTCCCTACTCAACCTTTCTTACTGACCCCTTAGCCTGACCTGTTCTCACTTGACACCGATTCCTCAAAAAAGAAACCAATCAATCTGCCTAGCCTTTTCCCAACTATGTTGGGGTCGGCTTCCAGTTTAACCGGATGCAGCTGAATATCAGTATTTTACATGGAGCGACTGTCTATCTGACCTCCACAACCCAGTAACTGGGTAATAAGATATCTCTTGGTAATACTGGTTGTCAGAATTTCGGGCGTCTGACGACCCGTAACGACTGTCAAAGATCCAAGAATGACATTTGGGACCAACCGCTTAATGTGCTTTTCGAGGCACGGAGGAGTCTCAGTATTAAAGATGGTCACCCATCCACGAATCAAGCTCGGCAAGCATAGCTTAACCTGATGGATCGACCCAGGCGGCTGTTATTACTTAGCCACGAGCTCCTCTCCCTCCTCAAAAAGGAAACCAAAAACACTTAAGTCAATACAACACAATCAAGCCGACATCTACATTCTACGTACGTAAATATTCATCACAGAATCTGAAGCTGCTCGCGTCGCAACATGACCCCACAAATTGAGTAGAAACACGGCGCCTGCATTGAATAGGAACTAGGTGTTGGTTTTCTTGCCACGTACGTATTGTACGCAGGCTGCGAACTACAAACACGATATCTGAACTGCAATTTCGTTGCAAATATGGGGTATAGAATAACGTTTGGCGTGAGGCTTGAACTATGTCTCGAGTTAAGGCGCTGATAAGAGGCAAATGTTCTAAAAGGGATTGTCTTAACAAAAACTTATCGCCAAATCTATATAGTGTGTGGTAGCGAATAAAATATATGTTACTCCTTAAAATATTTCTCGGAACTTGGTTGTTACCAATAGACGTTTTGAAAAAGAAAATTCACTACAAATCAACGGTAAACTGCTACGGCTTTTACCTTGAGTTTTAACGTACGTTGGTATTTAATTAATAACAAGAACGTCTCTGTAGACATTGATTGGTTTTTATTTTCGACTACTCAACAAATTTTTGAGTAAATAGGTAATTGCTTCATATTGTGCAAGAAAATACAAGCGTTGTGTCATCCTCGTCTTCTTTTTCTTTTTCTTTTACTATGCAGTCCGACAGTGACCGTGGTTTAGCTCTTGTCAGCGTCTTAACGAACAGCTGTAGTTTTGAAATGATTCTTTGTGTGGACTATCACGCAACATTTAATAAATATAAAAGTAAAAAGAAAAAGTTCTTAATTTGACGTGATTGACTTTGGGGTTTATATTTGATTTATAAACATTGCTCAAAGTTAAAGATTAACGTCTGCTTTACCATAACATTTTCGACGGTTAAACGGTTCTTTAAGCAACGTTTATAAATAAACCCCTGTGTTTAAATTGATTGTTAGTGTTGAGGGTGTCGAGTAATCGTCCTCATTCATCTGAAATCTAAAGAGCATTGTAATTTGAATGTCTACGAAGAGGCAAGGTAGAGGTAAGAGGTTTATGTTACAGGCTACCCCTTATTTATTTATTTTTTGTGTGGAAAATGATCAAATAACTTCTCCCGCTCTGGGCGGAGCGGGAGAAGTTATTTGACTCTTACTGACTAAAACCCACCAATATTCCTTCAGTTGCCTGTACGTTGCCAGGGGCCACGGTATCCCTTTTGGACTTTCCCGCGACCCCGGCAAGCACCGGTCCTAGCAAACCCCTTCTGTTGTGCTGACATCTCTTTGAGGCGCACGTGGAACACAACGCGTTGTCAACCTGAACCTGGTCCTTATCGGTCGGCAAGCTAACCATTGTCTTTCTTTGGTACTTATGTTTAAACATTCAAAGAACTTTAAACGTTAGCAGTGATAGCCTAGTGGTGTGACCGTCGGACTGCCAAGTCATAGGTCTCGAGTTCGAACCCAAGGCCTACACCTCTAATTTTACGGATTCATGTGCGTATTGTAAAATTATCACTGAAGGAAAACATCGTGAGGGAACTGCCTGAGAGATATTTCTCGACGGCATGTGAAGCCAAGTCAGAGGTCCATGTGCGGTGTAAAAACTAACACCAAGTTAGTCACTAACCACACCAAGAAAGAAAAAAAATATCGTACGTAACGTACCAACGGGATAGCAGTCATGTTAAAATGGTTCGATTAACATCACCTGTTTCATATCGCCAGTCGAATACAATAGTTCCAATGAAACAAATTCTCGACGGTACGGTACTACGGATGCATCAACTTTCTTAACACGTTCCTTCAGTGGTTACTCGCTACACAGTCAAACATGATATCTGTACGGGTTTGTAAAATTTCGCTGCATTGTTTTGTGGTATGTTCAAGATACTTTTTAGGGGAGACTGAACTGTAAGGTCGGTAAGGGCAAAAAATAATACAATCTATAGGTTAGGTAAATACCAACTTTACGGCTAGGTAGGTAGGTACCTTATTGAGTGGAAAGAACATACCCTGTTAGTGAAGGTCGCAAAAACTCTATACCTAAAATGTATTCAAATAATACAACTGAAATAGCTTGAAAGACAAAACGTTCCATGAATAACAAAATATTATGTAGATACCTCTTTACATCTATTTCTATAAATCTCTAGCTTACTAATATGAATCCTTTTAGCCTAAAGGTATTTATTGTTTTGTTCCTCAAATAAAAAAATATTGTTTTGTAGGCACTAGCGATTTTTTAACGCGACCATTTTTTATACCTAGTGCAGTGGATTTTCAACTATCGGTGCTGAGCAGTGCGCTGAAAATCAAGTACGCGAAAAAAAATTGCCCTTGCGTACTTGGGCTTACAGTGACAGGAAAAAAAATCAAATTTTTAAATACCTTTGGTAACAAGCAGGGCGATGAACATTCAACTCTCTCAGCTGTAAATCACCTGTCAAAAACGACATCTTAACTGCAGGCTGTGATTTGTTGATCAGTGACTAAACAAACATGTACCATTTAATTGAATTCAGAATTCACTGGACGTGGTCTTCAATGTGCGCTTAGCTTAATGATACGTACAGATTGAACGCGGATTGACGTGCGTTTACTCAAAACGGAAAAGCGGTTCAGACAATGAGGTTAAGTGCTTGACGTCCGTCTGTTGGTCGTCGCGTCAGTGTCAATGGAACTGGAAATCATTTGTAAAGGATCAAAACTAATTCTTAGAAAGTCAACTATTCAAGTTTTGATTTGATAGACTTGAGGAATACAAACTTACACTTTTGTCCATTATTTTTATGCCAATGTAGTTTAAAACTTCAGTCTGTTATCAGATTTAATAGCAGTGATATTGAACCCGGATTCATCTTACAAAAAAAACAAGAACAAAGAAAATATGTCAGATCCCCACGGAATTGTACGCTTTACTGAACATTCTACGGTCATTAAACATCTTTCTAAGCGCGGTCAACGCGCGATTGCCATCGCTTTGATATATTTTTTCCTGAACGCCATGATATCGCACGCTATCCTGCGTTAACGCGCGCTTTTATTGCGATAATTAATAATAAAGAAAATCTAGACGCGCGAACGCAAACCGTGCAACTGTTTGAACGTATCCTTATATTCTTCGATATCAAAGACGACACTCTATTTTCATACATTAATGATTATGTTTCCCTCGTGCATGTTTATTGTGTGAAACTTTCAGTAATACTTTTTTTTAATGTCGTCCATATTTTCAAGTAGGTAACTACAAAATTAGTTTTCTTTAAAATTTATATTTTATTGCTACAACGACAATTTTATTTGTTCAGTTTGCGTTATTGTAAATATTTCATGATGACATTTTTTTTTTAAGCTTTTATGAAGCTCGTTTTATACTTTTATTTTTATTTATTTAAACAATAGAATACATATTTGTTTCTTGAATTATTTTCAGACTTTGAGAGCGATTAGTCGCACATTGTGTAAATGAGCTGAAATGAATCCAATTGACATTGATAAAGTAGAAAATAAATCAAATAAAAAAAAAGAGGAAAGATTTGTATTGACATAGTAGCTACCTACTTGATTTTTTTAAATGTTTTTTAATGTTTGGATTTTTATATTATTTTTATTGTTGACAGGATTATTGTATAACTATCTTATCAACTTATTTTAATTTTAATGTTCTGTTTGATTTTTGTTATTTTGCTCTTTAACGACTTAATTTATTGTTATTCGAAGATAATGTTTTAATTAATTCATAATATTCCTTGACATTTGCACGTCACATCATGTGGCAAACATGCCTGTACCTAATAATGTCCTTACCATCTTGCATGCATGTATTTTCTTGTATGTATGACACGTTTAAGCAAATAAATATTATCTTATCTTATCTAAAATAATTATGTTATTGTACCTATAGTATAAAAATCTATTGGCCCATTCTATTGACATTTATTATTTATTACTTTAATAGCTAGCTAAGATAGCGAACACACTAGAAACAAAACAGTTTCATAATTTATGTCTAAACAAAGTATTCAGGCTATTTTAGGGACTTTCATTAAAGGCTGATTTTCATTTTCATTAGTAAAGTTGCGAGTTAAGTCCCTTGACGTCTTTTATACCTGCGTGATACTTCACAATGAGAAATTGTCATTTTTGGACTAATGTCGTCAGAACACACTTGTTACGTAAACTAAACTCGCTAATTACTCCAAATTACGATTCGGATAACTTACCAGTTTGGAATTTTCCCATTATGTAAAAACTTGAAGATTATGTGGAAACAAATGAATTACGTTCTATTTTCTGCTACTTCCATAAACCATAATCAGCCTATAATGTTCCCACTGCTGGGACGCAGGCCTCCTCTCTTCTAGAGGGAGTGGGCTGTAATCCACCACGCGAGCCCAGTGCGGGTTGGTAGATGTCACATGTCTTCGAATTTTTGGTTCTAGGACATGCCGGCTGGTTGCCGGTTTTGCTACTTATGTAACTAATGCAAATGTAAATCAGCCTTTAGAGACTGTTTGTCGCAAGCGTACATGCCATCAATGGTTCCATAGAGAAATGTTTTAAATAAAATTACACAGCACATGAAATGTTGATGGAAACGTAATATTTTAATCCGACCATCCTTCCGTAGCTATGAACTAATCTAAAGCAAACCTAGACAGCTGAACAAAAACTATTCTATTATAAATCTCTTCTAAACCCCACGTCTAACTACAAAACACGTTCAACAAGATAATTTTAATATGAAAAGCGGTGTATTTATTAAAAAAACTTGGGAAGAACGAGTCGGGCGTGCGGTGAGCGGGTTCTGTAGGAAGCGGGTGGTAAGAGTGTCGTTTTTCTGAGAATGGTAGCATAAGCTAACACAGTGCTGTTTTTGAGCTCTCCAACTTTTCAGGGATTTATTATAAATCAAGATAACTTATGTACTTTTTTACAAGAGTAACTTCGAGATTAGTAAAGAAATTGTAAATGGAAAAGGGGAAAGTGCTTTGTGACATAATTCAATGGAAACAGCTAGAGGAGGCCTTGGCCAACAGGCGATCTGAATAATTGAGAGACATATTTTAACAATTGGGTATTTTTGGGGGTTAACGACCGCTGGTAGTGTCGTTCTTGAAGTATGATGTGAGAAATCTGTATGTTGGAAATACGTTACTGAGTTGACTAATCGGGCCGCCTGGCGGCGCCCGACAGAGTATACAATATAATGCTCGGACCGGCCGGAGCTAAGCAGAGTTCGTCGGTGGCAGTCAAGCAGTGGAGACGTTTAGAAACTGTCCCGCTTTCTGTGTCGTGTACCTACAGTATGTGAATTGCTAGTGTGACTAATTTGATAGTAAATTATAATGTGATCGGAACTTCAAACGGTTTTCCTATTGCGCAAAAACTAACACAACATATTACCACCACAGTAGTTAAAATATGCATGATAATAACGAAAACGACTTTTTTTGTTTTATCTTGTTTAGATACCCATCACGTCTGAGAAGAGTACACAAAAAAAAAAAAAAACTCTTTTTTTGAACTGATATTTAACTACACTCCGGTTGGTGCCCCAAAAAAATCATCAAAAGAATTTATTTTTTGCTTTATCATGTTTAGATATACGTCTAACCATCATATCTGCGGAGTTTTGCTAGCTTCTTTAATTTGAACCTGTATAAATATATAACAGAGAAAGCAATTCAGAATAAAGAGGTTTATAATAATAACTTTATGAATAACGGCAACTTTAGACTTTTGAATGCCATATTATTCTGATTATATTTAAAAGAATTAAAAGCTACCACTTCAATCGGTTTTCACACAATACTCAAAGGGGTTTCATACAATACACGCACCTAAAAATGGTACAAGAACATTTACTCTGAATGAAGGCGTCACATAAACAGGATATCATTGTAACATTGGTCGAGACAATGTTGGACGCAAGGGTTCCTTTATTACAATTTGCAGTACGGACCCCCAAAACAGTAATATAGCGCGACTAGGATGTAATCCTTCAACGCAGGTTCCCGTCATGCGCCGATCTGTATCTAGTCAGAGATTAATTCAGGCAGGAATAGAATCCGCTACCGACGCTATTTGTTGGTGCAAGTAAGCTTTGCAATTTTGAACTGTACACGTTTGGGTTTCTGTACTTAAGTTCTGCTGGTGGATGTGTTTTAAGATGTGTAAAGGTTGGCGCAGACTTGGATGGACAAAATCCTTTTACGTTAAGAGGGCGCCTAAAGGTCCACTAGCGCCACTCTTTAAAAAAAATATTATCTCGTGACTGAGAAGGAATTATGAATACCGGCTAATAAGGACCCTCGGTAAGTGTGTCTAGAATTTTCTAATACCTTTTATAAAGCTTTATATTGAGACACGAAGCAACAAAATACGATCTAAAGAAAAGCGGCCACATTCCTCTAGATCGTATTTTGTTGCTCCGTGTCTCAATATGAAACTTTATAAAAGGTATTAGAAAATTCTAGACACACTTACCGAGGGTCCTTACTAGCCGTTATTCATAATTCCTTCTCAGTCACGAGATAATATTTTTTTTAAAGAGTGGCGCTAGTGGACCTTTAGGCGCCCTCTTAATTTATTAGTACAGGTGGGTCGCATCTTAATTATTGTATGAAAAACCGCAAGTGGCCGCGGCGCAACGGTGCTGCGGCTGCACTTGCAGCTGCAATGTGTGCTTGGCTTGAGACTTAATTTTAAGCCTACACAAGGCTTTTTGTTTGTTTCTTCTATTATTTTTTTTATTTTTTTATTCACTTCCATTTGTTGTTTTTGGGAACCTAATACAACAATATAATCACAATTTCCACACTCAGAGACGTCGCCCAAACCAATTAAACATGGTGGTGTTGCCAGCAAACATGAAATGTTTTTTTTTTGTTTTCAGTTCGATGTAACACGTCGTAGTAGGTACCTACTTATTGTAGACTAGCAGCCCGCCCCGGCTTCGCACGGGTAGCACTATGTATTTATCTACGGCGCACCTACCTACTTACCCTACCTACCCTACCCAGCCTACCTACCTACCTACCTACCCTACCTACCTAGCCTACCTGCCTACCCAACCTACCTACATACCTACCCAACGCTGCTAAATTCAAATTCATCAAACGCGATAACTGTCTGAAGTTAAAATAGTAGTTAAGTTTTCTATAAATTTCCAATTTTCAGCTCAATTTTCTTAATTTTTCTTTCCATAAGAACCTTCTCCTTACAATAACAAACAACAAAAACAGAATTGGCGAAATTGGTTCAGCCGTTCACGCGTGATACTGTGACCAAGGGAAATAGGGATTCACTTATAAATTAATAGATTCTTTAGAAATATTTGAAAATAATACAATCCTGTCGAACCTTTTTTTTTCAACAATGCTATTTTTTAATGTTTTTTTTTTGTATGGAAACGTCAAGATAATGAGTAAAATTATACAAAAAAAAACAACCTACTTTAAAATCATCCATTCAACATCCAAAATTGTCCCCTAATCACCACATTACAAAACATAATGATCTGCCTGCCCCCATAGCACCCCCCAATTCTTTTTGATCCCCCAAAAGATAATACGGTGACAGGGGGCAAGGAAATACTCGCGCATGGCCTGACAGCTCGGGAGATTATGCAGATTTCGATAAAACAACCGTGCGATGGACGACTTCAGAAGGTTCACTTGTATAAATTAAAAAAATCGGCCATGTCAGACCACGCACAATAAAGGGTTCCGTAGTTGGGATAAATTTATCCCAAGAACAAACTTAACATTGTAACTGCAAATTTAAGTTAGTTGATTATTACTCGTTTATAATAAAAATAGTTTATTAAAAGTTTCGTCGAGCGACCTGCAATACCAGTTGTTGCGTCGCCGTTGAAAAATAGTTTTCGATAGGTTGCGTCGTGTGAGAACCACCATAGAAATGTATGTGCTAACGCGATTGGTTGCGTCGGCGTTGAAAACTGGTTTAATGTTGGTCACCTAGTGTGAGAGTGGCTTAATGTTACTGGCAGTCATAACCTTTAACCAAGACTACATAATGTTTAAAAACTAGGAAGTGTTGACATGAGAATCAACATTAAACAATAAAGGAGATGATACAAGCTCTTCCCAGAATAGACACAAATAAAACAATAATTGTATTATGTTATGAAGCAATAATAGTATTTCATAGCCCTGTATATTTTTTCTCATCATAAAACTTGGTGAAGACACAGACTTAAGAATTTCTGCAACGTTTTACGGAGTAACAAAAGCTGCGATAGGATTTCAAATATTATCAGTATTTTTTAAAATAATTATATTAAACTTTTATTTATTTATTTAAATAGAACGGCCGCAGCCAATAAAACAAAAAAAAAATTGCAATTGTCAATTGTTTATATGCAAATAAACTTTGAGCCTTTGCTGTAAGTTGAGTTAACCTTCTGTACCTCTCTAGGGGGTAATACAACCCTGTACAGTTAGGGGTATGGGGATGTTTTATCACGAACGCATGTTCTTGATACATACGGTATTAGATTTATATGCAAGTGGTGTAAAGGCTTAATATTGAAGGGTTATGTCGCTGTGAACTCAGGTGTAAAGCTAAATGGATAAAAATGTTTTTGATCGTGTACAGGCAGTACACGATCAAATCAAATTCATCAAATTTATAACCATGGTTTATGTTGATTATACATTGCCGTATCTACTTAGAGAGTGGAAGAAAATTTCTAATCTCTGTTTGCGTAGTAAATGGGACCTTTATACTTTGTTAATTCTATCTTGATTTATATGACAAAAACTTTCGTTTCCTACTTCTTTACATCACATAAGTAGTGGTGAAAACTTTAGCTAGTAATTAATACTGCTTACTGCTGCTGTTATCTGAGATACAGATATTTGTATCTAGTTCAGACACAGATACCTTCACTATTAAACTAAGAGTTTTTTTAAATTATCCTGTATATCTGTCTAAATGTAACATAAGTTTTTGTGACAAATAAATAAATTATTATTATTAATTACTGCTAGCCCAAATTTGTTTTTGACGTACCCTAGTATTCCCATGGACTGTCAATACTTCGAATATACTACGATTTTTAAAACTGTCTGCTTGCACTTACTATAACGTAGGTAAACTTCTCAACATTATTATATTTTATAAAACTCTATTTCCTAAGCTATTTACCGCTGCAGAGTAAAACAGTGCAAGCGTCTTGTGGATCCCGTACCGAGCTTGTAGACAGGTTACCAAGAGAAAGTTCTATAAAGCTTTTCCGGAATACCTTTTTAAACTAAAAGGTGTTTTAACAAGCTCCTTTGAAATTCTAACGCCTTAAGTATATAGTCAATAGATTTTTTGCAGAAATAGGAACTTTATAGAAACAATAGGGGTTTAAGCTTAGTGCATTCTTTGCTAGAGCTATAGAACAAAATATATAGTAAGGTTGAACATGAAATTATTAAAAAAAAATGCTTTTGATTTATTTATTTAAGGATTACCAACGAGATATTACAATTATCTTTTACAATAATAAAAACTTATATAAAATACCTTACCATGTAATGCACACTCAATTACAGATAGCCAATGCTACACATTATCGAGTACACATGCTCTGAATACATATTTAATTTTATTAAATCAAATTCACATTAACAAAAATACATGCAAAAAAATATGCTAAGTATTATTTAAAAGATTTTGGGACAAGTATCGTTGCAGGTGGCGTTGTATAGTTCCTGGCTACCTCCATGGAAAAAGTCATGAGTTTATGTATGTACGTTTGTATTAGAAGTGGTGGCAGTTTTAAAATTACTAGGAGCCTTTTTAAAGATAGGGGAACAATACGATCTATTTGGAAAAGTTCAAGAGCTGTACGAACAAATGGTTTAGTATTCCATGCACGGCTGCCTCGTATTAGCCAGTCTTGACCCCGTGGCATTGTTAGACATAATTTCTTAGTATTTTTAGCTTCGTGATTTATATGAGTATTGAACAAAAAAACCCGAATATATAGACAAAAGCATTATGGAATGTTTTAATTTGATGAAGCTGCATTCGTGGGTAGTTAATTGACTCAGGCGTGACTTTGAGGAAATGCATTTTAAAATACAATAGACAACGTATATTTAGTAACCTAACCCCTGTTCTTAAAGAGTCATAAAGAACCCTGTTAGAAATCGACACGTGTTTCACCTCTCAACGAGAATCCTCAAGATGACGATTGACTTGTTGCGAACCCGGACACGACATCTCCGACGTGTTGTACACAGCATTCGGCGCTTGACGTGGCAACACGTCGTGTTGCAACAGTTAAGCGGATTAGATTACTAAATAAACGTCGTCTATTGTATTTTATTCGTGGGTATTTTGCGACATCATATAGCTATATGATGCAAATATGAACTGTCATAGATATCTACGTTCATTCTTGTTAATACATTGGTTAATGCGTTTCAGCCCACACCAATGCTCTCAAACAATTCCGTAGGCGGGAATTACGCATCAAATTCTAACTTCTCATCCACACCCGCTACCGATACCAGTACATCCTTTACACCAAAAACGTAATACCACAAGCCATTAGTTCCCTTTCTGATTCTCTAATAGGATTCACCGTACCTCTAATATGCCGGTGACCAGTGTAACTTGGTCTTCACACCTGATTTCACCTGCGTCTGTCGCGCCATCCCTGTTTATAGGACAAAGAGGTGCGGGAGGTCTGGTTAAGTTAGTTTGTAATGTGCTTGTTTGTTGCTTATAATCCAGAGCCAATTTTAAGAGCCCGCATTTGGGTGTGTGTCAAGTATTATGTTTACACTTGGCCTTCTATGTGGCGGTGTAAAAGAGGTGGGTACGGGCAAAGTTTATGTTTTATATTAAATGGTGGATTATATTTAGTGGAAGGCGATTTCAGCGTTTTAAGTCTTACATAATTAGTACTTAAAAGATAATATCATATATTATGCTATCAAAAGTGTATCATAGCTAACTTAATTATGAAATTAATGTACTAGGTTTACACTTTACTGGGTTGTAACTGTTTACACTATTTAAGTTTGCTCCCAAATATGAGAATGATTTTACGACCCGTACTTTGACGAAACAACAGACAACATTTTCAAAACTGCGCTACGAGTCGACCAACCAATTGGCGATGTCTCGAAAAACCCCTCCACTCGGCCTTCCATGCGCCATGCGCCATCTCGGCCATGACCTTCGGCTTTCAACCCCTAACGGCTCGAACTTATGAAATAACTCCCAATAAAGTTGATATATTTGCGCCGTTTGAAGTTTTCCGCACCTGCAGTAGTATCCGCAGCTCGCGTAGCATGACAACACGTAGAAAACCCGTTTCTGTGAACGGGTTTTCTACGCGTTTTGTCGACGGAAGAATAGACAAGATGACAGATTGTGATTGTTTATCATTCATTTTGTCTATTCTTCCGTCTAAAAAACCCGTTTATATTGTGGTCATGCTAAGCGTGCAGCACGGCCTAAGAAGATGGGGTGAAGCAAGAGTGTCGACAAGTTTGCGTTTGGAAAATGTGTTTGTTCATCATCGGCTGCTTCGGGTAAAGTAGAAATAATTACAATACCTAAATTATTGCATGACCATTTAGGCAAAATGCCACATCAATAAAGTCCATTTTACTATGAATAAGAACAAAGATCAACAGTACAACAGCATTTTAAAACGATTCAACACTTGTCAATAAAACTGAACATAACGGTTAACGCTAATTTTATGATTCATAAATCGTATGTTGGATCGTTCCATAGGGATGACATATTCTACGATAAATAGGTTATTGATGTCTACTCGGTGTTATTAACATGGTCTGTTACCCACGATGACCACATAATGTTGGCAGGTATTCAATGTTTGGCCAATGTTGCGTCAAACGTTTGGGTGGGGCCCAAAGGTTATTTCGGATTGTTCGTTGATTGACTAAACTATATTATCAAAAAGTTAATAACTTTGTTATCATTATAAATCCATTGTTTAGCATGGGTATTCAAAAAGGCCACTAGTCTAAGTATATTAAATTATCAAAGGAGGCTTTCAGTAGCACAAAATGGTGTAGTAGTGCCTACTGCATTGAAACATTATCGTGTGTGAAAGATATCGTAATAATAGAAAAATTATTATTCTTGATGCGTAAAAGTAAAAAGATATTTTCTTTGTAAAAAAATAACAGGGCTCACTACAATATTATTATAGCGCTATAACTTTGGTTATTTTGGCGCGTGACCAAAATCGGAACTAACGCCGCCATCTTGTTTTTTGAATACATTTCAAGTGACAAGTTAGTGACTGTTCACAAAATAGTCAAAGTCAAATCATTTATTTCAAATAGGCACTTGTAATGCACTTTTGAACGTCAAAATAGCACTCCCCTGTCAACTGACTTCTAAGTCACAGGCAATAAAACTAGTTTGGAAGCAAGGGAACCTGTTACTGTGAATAATGTATGTTAAGAGCTATTTACGACGTTGCCAACTTTCAGAATAAACGCTCTTAAGTTATGAATAAAAAATTTAAAAAAAAAGCGCCAAAGGATCGATAGGTAAGTACAGACCGTTCACTATAACTTGTCCCTTGCCACCATGCTCGCACCATGGCTTGTCAAGCTTAGTTTCAATACTCATAGAGTTCAAAGTGGCGACTGACAGAACAGTGCTACCAATTGCGTCCCGGCACAAGTTATAATGAACACACTGTAGTATAGGTAAGTAGTGACATAACGTACCACACTATCGATTTTCGTGGAGTCTCCATTTATTTATCGAAAGAAAACCAACCAACTTCTTTTTTCTATTTCTATTTAAAAGTAAACGCCCCGTTCAGAAATGCTAATCCTGTTAGCTTAACAAATTACGTTAATGTATGTATTCCGCGACTTAAAGATTGCAAAGCGTGCATAAGTAATGACATTATGAATTATTCGTTACGGTGGCCGGCTCTAGGAGATCAGGGAACTATTTCCTAGTTTAACTATCCAATCCAAATTCTACAAAATAAAATAATAAAAATACTACACAATTATGATTTCTTAACACCGTCAAAAACCATTTACAAAGAGGCGAAGCTATTAAACATCAAACAACTTTATATATATAACACATGCATACTTATCTATAAAATTATTCATAAACTTATACACTCACGCATTACATTCACAACAGAAGGGGAAATATGCAAATACTCATCTCGTCGAGCTTGTCACCTAGTATTATCTAGAGTAAGAACTAACTACGGTAAAAATAACCTAACATATGGGGGAGCACAGCTCTATAATAGACTTCCAAAGGATGTCAAAGAAGCGACTTCACTCAGCATATTTAAAAAAAAATTATTCACTTTTATTTACAACGATGAAACAGTATGTTAATAGTGTTGTGATTATTTTTGTTTAAAACGGCAACATCTTTTAACTTGGGCCACCGCCTTATCTTAGGAATGCAGTGAACTCGTTTCCAATTTTGTTGACAATGATCTTTTAATGTTTTTTGCTTTTGTTTTTCTTCTACCCGCACTGATGTAATATATTTAGTAATAAGATTTAATGTTCTCATGTAAGTGACAATTGTCTTAATGAGAATAAAGTTCTTTAAACCGAACTATTGGATTAAAATATTTTAAACGAGGAATTTAAATGTTGTATTTGTTTTAAGTGATGAATTAAAAGATTGGCTAAAATTTGTGTGGAGATAGGCACCACAACTAAAAAGTGAAAACTAAAACCTTTTTACAAAAAAAATAACAAAACTACTAACTACCAAAAAAAACACTACAAAGTACTTTGATTTCGGAAGTCGGTGTCTTTGGTTTTGAATTTTCTTTTTTTGACACCGACTTTTAATATTAATTATTTTTCACTTTGTAGTGTTTTTTTTGGAAGTCAGCAGTTTTATTTTTTGTTAATTTTTTTAGTTGTAGAGCCTATATGCACACAAATTTGAGACTACCTGCTATGTAAATAACAGTGACAGGAAGTTATTATAACATCAAAATCAATCAACCACATAGACTAAGTGGGAACAAACGTATTATTGAAGCTAACTCAAAAACTACCCAAGCAAAATTAATAAAACTTTTAAAGGACCACCGCGCAAGCTTTCTCTACCAATTGAAAAAAAGGAATGTTCAAAATCGGTTCAAAAATTGACGAAAATATCGAAAAACATACATAACATCACACATATAAATTCAATCTCTTATAGGTTTATACATATAATTGTATAGCACATGTGTGAGCACTATGTACCTACTTTAAAGCTACCATTTACTGGGTACGTCTTTCATTGACTTGAATCCTAGCGGCTGAGAGTATGTCGTGCTCACTCAAATGTCTCGCTGGTGGTGGCGTGTGTGTTGGGATCATTAAGTTCCCTTCAAAATGGTTGAGCTGAATGGTGCTGATCCATGTGTCATGTTCGTGAATGGGCGCCGTCAGTGGGGACTGGTCATCTCTTAGCTGCCACGGCTTATTTGGATTTATTTGAATTTTTGAATTATTTTTTATGTTTTTATTACGGGTGGTTTTAACGTGCACGTCTTTCTACATTGTTCTCACATGTACGAGTACGAACAACATGAATAATGTAACCAATATTTTGTAAAAATATTCTGATTTAAAAGAGTGTCCGTGGAGTTTCTTGCCCGTTCTTCTCCATAGGAACCTACTACGCATTGGAATGGGCAACTAGCTTCATATTTCTGACTGACCGACCCCTTGACAATTCAAAAGTACCTGTAATTATTTTATTTGAAATAAATGCTTTGAGTTTGAGTTTGAACAAAAAAACATACAGACGAACATAAACCTCTTATTTTTAGGAGGTTGGGGATTTTTTTTATTAAATCCTTTACGTGTCAGTCTGTGTAACCGCTTAGATTATAGAATTTAATTATATGGTTTTTGCCATCATTTAGTAAAATACATTAATATTTAACTTTGATATAATACAGAAATCTTGATGTCGTCATTGCACTCGTGCAAAGCAGGGGCGGAATGCTTGTCCAATAATAAAAAATATGCCTTTATTTATTTTTGGAACACATAATATATCATAAAGTTGGTCATATCTCAAAGTTACAATCGTTATTCCACGAGAAAATTTTGCTCGCCACGCTTATTTTTGCTAAGTGTAATATTACTGCTCGTGACTGTACAATAAACATTTTCCAGAATAACAGAAAATATAAACTCGAATAATTGGATAACCAAAATTCTCGTACAAGTTCATACAAAATTATAATAACAAAGCGCTCATATTGTTTTAAATGTGGATTTAAATACATCCACACCACATGACACTTGTTTTAATTGGTTTTATAAAATAGCGTACGAACATAATAATATGTCAATTCAGCGCAGAAGCAAAAAAAGAGTTGCATTGATTCTATTTGCTGTGATGAATTCCGTTATAAATCATCATTATTTATTCAAAATACATACATAAAGTCTGCCAAACTGCATAAAGCTTTGTGCAGACCAGCGCGACGCGACAGCGCGACGCGACACCGGTTATTGTTATACCGTGAAGTTTTCTTAGAAATTGTATTATTCTTGTCGCGTCGCGCCGTCGCGTCGCGCTGATCTGCACGGGCCTTAACAGTTTGTCGGCAGTTGTTCTCGTCTAACAATAGATTACAAATAAAATATTACATATGAGATATGCTAGTATAATCTCATTATGCTAAGAAAACTATAATAAATATACCAACCTACAGTCGCGACTAAAAACCTCACAATTTACAAAAAGACATTTTTGCAAACGAGGTTCTTTACAAAAGAAGCTAGGAACACAATAAGACCTAATGTTTTTGTAGAACTCTTTTAAATTGGTCCTTAGATACAATAGTTGAGGTAATCTTTTTTCTGAACCGTCACAAAGGGAGGGAGATCGTCAAAAAGTTTATTCGGGAACAACATCACCATCAGAAATGGCAAACAACTGAAGGGGGAAATTATCAGATAGTTTTTTTTTTCCTCAACGGTGAAGCTCTTGGCCTGCATCTCACCTGATGATAAGTGATGATCGAGCCGAAGGTGGAAGCGAGCTTCATCCGAAATCCTCAACCACAGAGGAGCTGGCTATCTTACCTCTAACTGCTGACACACAACAATGCTGTTAACATCGTTGTTATGGCGACAGACTTAGATAAGATAGCTAGACAGGCGGACTTAGAACAAGCCCTACCATCAACTAAACCGAGCAGATTCTTTTTTCCTCACTGGGAATCAAACCCGGTTCCTCTGGGTCTGAGACAGGTCTAACCACTCGACCACAGAGGTGGTTAAAAAGTTTTCGAGCTGTCCTGACATTGAAACTACGAATATTTAAAAACATACTAAGCTCTAGCAATTCAATTCACCATGTTACATGACAATGTAGTGTCCCTTACTAGTAAATCCTACATCAGCACTTGCACTATCCTAACTCAATCACATGTTACCCTCTTACAAAGTAGAACCAGTTACCATTAGGAAGTGTACAATCGTAAAACCTATAATCTTGTACAGACATCCGCGACTCACGTTCCATAAAACGCTACATATACACTACCTACATGAACAAATTAAAAACAACATACATACGATATACTTCACTGTAAAATGAAATGCAGAAGGTTTTTGAGAATAGGTATAGAATAACATAGGAAATAAATATATGTAATCCACTACCCGTTGGCTGCGCGTCAAGCTGAGCATTGGATGCAGGGTTCGATTGTGTCGGGCATGAATTGAATACTTCAATCATTAATGTTGCTATTCAATTCAAAATATTTTGATTTCACATTCCTAAATTTACATGGGCACTTATGAAACGTCAGAAACTAGGTGCAGTATGGAAAATAGCCGGTGCTCTTTTAAAAATATTGGCTTTCACAATGTTTTCAAACTACAGAGTTCATAGGTATGAGAGGACAGTGTCAGGCCTATCAACAAGTACCAGGCACTTAAAAAAACAGAAAATGGTCTACAAATCGAAGAACCTATGACGACGACACGGCCTACAACCGTACGTCTTTACGTTCACAAGTGAGAAAATAAATAAATACATTTTTTTTTTATAAAATACTTAATTTAATATTATTCTGAGGTGCATCGCTTTTTTCTTGGCATATTTTTGAAGTATATTTTAATCCTATTTGAAAGTTTTAGTTTAATCTAAGAGGGACTAACTTTCTACTACCTTCTTCTTATTTTATTTGCAAGTAAAATAGATTAACAAACTTCAATCAATTTTGCGTGCATGTGACGCATATTTTCCCCCAAATTGTTTATTTTTGTGTTTTGTTCTTTCTTTACGTCATGTGTACCGCAAATAAACGTATTTTCTTTCTTCTTTCTTTCTTTCTTTCAATCTCAGTAATAGTGTGAGTTGAGATGGGCGGACGACATCGTTACCATCACAGGTAGAACCTCGATGATGATGGCACAGGAACGTGGGGATTGGTACTAGAAAAGAGAGGCCGTAACACTCAGCAGTAAACGTCGAACTTTGGATAATTATGGTGACGAATAGTATAAGTTCAGTCATCTCTTAGCGATATAGAATAGCTAAGGTCCAAGCAGAACAGGCGCCATTTTGTTGCATTTACAGAGTAAACCTTCTGCATCCATCTTTTCCATAAAGTAACTGTCAACGATCACCATTTTAATCTAGGAAACGTGTTCCGAGCAGTACACATTTTTAATTACCCTATTACGTATACCGCACTCAAAGGCAACCGATTCCTATCATGTCAATTTCAAATGGTATTTGCTTTGCCTTGGATTCGAAGATCGTTAATAAACGATGTGGTAATACAGTAAATATTGAACAATTCTCCTGATTACTATTTCGTTAGATATTGGTAAACCTTTAGAAGGTAAGGTAAATATCGGGGTTTCATGAAATTGAAAGGTATGAGTTGTTTGTGTATCTGTTTGGTTTGATGGGATTAGTTATTGATCATGAAGCTTGTAATTATTTTAATGGGTTCATATTTGGGAATCATTATTCTCCTGCTTTTAGCGTAATTTATTTGGTGTCAGCACAATATTTCTGGAATAAGAGATATACAGCAAAGCTTTAAGGCGAAGATAGTACAGACAATTTAGAACCATTTAAGCCATGGTTGTCTTAGACGAAGTCTTACCAAATATTTGTAACCAAATTTTTAAGTTTTTTTTCGGAAATTCTCAAAATTTAATGTAAACTGCATAATTATGGCCAAATTGAATGATAAATGAATTCATTTTTTATTTATTTAATTAAAGTAATGTGTAAGCAATCAAGCAAAACATGTTTTAGGCTTCTGTGTCATTAGACATTTTTTTTACAGAGATTTAAAGCTCAGAAAAAATAAAAAAATTGTACAATACGTCTTTTAACCTTATTAAAAAAAAAAAAAATTGGTAAGACTTCGTCTAAGACAACCATGGCTTAAATGGTTCTAAATTGTCTATACTATCTTCACCTTAAAGCTTTGCACCCATCTTCCAATCACCCTGTATATTCTTCATATTTGAGAAAGACGTTTAAGTACTCAAATAAATAAAACCCTACTTACACAAAATTAATCATAGATGTATTCATTTAGGTTCTAAAATCTAATGGTTTGAACACGAAAAAATCTTAGTACAATGATTGACTGTACTAAGAATTTTTTACACATAAGTGGTAACAATTTGAAATTGACAACGCCTTTATGTCGCAGCAGTAAGGGTGGTATCCGTAGTGCAAATAGTGCCACTGATGTGCGGTTGACTTTACCTACTTAAATTAAAATTAGAACTATTGCAATGTTTTGTGACCACATCGTAATTAAAGTCACTTATGAAATGTCGATGCTTGCGGTAACAGCAATAATTAATATATAAAATGCTGATGACATTTCTAATGTCTATCGCCTATCAATGTCTATGACACGAGTTCCCATCAATGTGTAGGACTAGCTAGTACATCAGTACATTATACGCTGCGCTTGACACCGCACACAATGCAAGTTGCTCCTTTTATCTGCAATATTTTTTTATTTAAAAACTAGCTGCTGCCCGCGGCTTTGCCCGCGTGGACCCTAATTCTTTTTCTAAAATATAGATGCCGAAGTTACTCCATAAAACATAAGCTATCTGTCAGTGAAAGTCACTTTAAAATCAGTCCAGCTGTTTTGGAGGTTAGCCGAAACAAACAGACGGATAGACAATTCTTTTTTTTATAGTTTTTTTAATAAGAACCTTATTATAAACATTCATCATAATAATATATGCATTTAGTAAAAAGCTGTTATTTTGACATTACAAACAGACAATTCAATTTAATTTATTTGTATAGTATGTACCTATTATATTTCGCCGGAATCAACCTCCATTGTTAGGCCCGTTCCATGTTTAACATGTTTTGTCAAACTTGTGTGCAGACTTGTGAAATGTGGATGGGAAAAATGTGTGAAATAAAAATTGTGGTGCTGGGTGGCGTTGGTTTTTATAAATATTAATAGAGGAAAAACATGTGGTGTGTCGTTGATTGGGGTTCATTTAGAGAGCCTGCACTGGCTATCAGTGGCAACTTTGATGGCCAGATCTCATAGCAAATTGCTACGTTATTTTAAATTAATTCTCAAAAAAACTCGAAACTCAAATCATTTATTTCATTTAAACCATTACAGGTACTTTTGAATTGTCAAGGAATCGGTCAGTCAAGAATATGAAGCTAGTTGCCTATTCCAAAGCGTAGTAGGTACCTATGGAGAAGAACGGGCAAGAAACTCCACGGACACTCTTTTAAATAAAATAAAATAAATTGTTACAAAGTATTGGTTACATCATTCATGTTGAAATTATACATGTGAGAACAATGTAGAAAGACGTGCACGTTAGAAGCGTCCGTAATACAAAGATAAAAACAAAGAACAATTCAAAAATTAAAAATCTGCCATGGCCGCTAAGAGTTGACCAATCCCAACTGACGGCGCCCGTTCACGAACATGACGCATGGATCAGCACCATTCAGCTCAACCATTTTGAAGGGAGCTAAATGATCCAACACACGCGCCACCATCAGCGAGACATCTGAGTGAGCATGACATACTCACAGCCGCCAGGGCATATTCCAGTCAATAAAAAATTTTAACTAACGTAACCAATCCATTCCCACTTATAAAAGTAGACACTTGCGGTAGCAGAGGTAAACATTAACATAAAATAAACGAAAAACTAAAATGCTGATGACATTTCTAATGTCTATCGCCTATCAATTTCTATGACACGAGTTCCCATCAATGTGTAGGACTAGCTAGTACATCAGTACATTATACGCTGCGCTTGACACCGCACACAATGCAAGTTGCTCTTTTTATCTGCTGGCATATTTTTTATTTAAAAATTACGCCGGAATCAACCTCCATTGTTAGGCCTGTTCCATGTTTAACGTGTTTTGTTTCTGATAAACTCGTGTGAAGACTTGTGAAATGTTGTGGGGGAAATATGGGATATAAATATTTTGTGGTCGGTGGAGTTGGTTTTATAAAAGTTAATAATGGAGGATGGAGACTCGCCCCCTATTACATGGGACTTAAACATAACTAGCGCAATGTGGGGGTACTATGCGTATAACGCTGCCCAACCCTTCAGAGAAATTAAATGCGTTAAGTGATGGAGGTTTTTGTCCTTAAAGCCTGATTTAAAGCTCATTCAAACAGGCGCGACGGCGACGGCGCGACGCGATACCGGTAATTGTTCTACCGTGTAAGTTTTCTTAGAAATTGTTTCGTCAGAGTCACGTCGCGCCAGTCTGTACGAGCTTTTAAGCAGTGCGATTTAATTGCATGTGACATACCATAACTTGAAGCAACTGTAAAAGTTGCATCATCTACATAGTTTTTTCATTTCTTGCTTCAATTTTATTGTATGCTACAGACAATACGCTAGTGAAGCGCCAACACCTCGTTGCAGGCTCCTGCAAACAGGCGCAACGCGACGGCGCGGTGCGACACCGGTAATTGTCCTACCGTGATGTTTTCTTGGAAATTGTTTTATTAGAGTTGCGTCGCGCTGTCGCATCGCGCCTGTTTGCGGGAGCCTTTAAATGGGGCTTCATTGGGATGCATTAAACAACCTACAGCGAAGCTAACTGGTTATCTTTACTTTTTGTAAATCTCTGACCGACACGACAGAAATAAACTAGATATTTGATATAAATCTTCAAAAATTTATAAATAAGACAGTTCACGTTATGCTGTTGGGACTGCCGCGATGGTGCAGCGCTTCTGCTTTGTTTGCGCAAAACCGAACTGACGGCTTCCACGCCGTCATTCGTAAGAAAACCGCGTCGCTGTTGTCAAGGTTGCGGGCGAGTGGCAACAGCATCCTAAAAACTATGGCGGAAAGTATTGACTCTCCGATTATTAAAAGTTTTGTGAGAAGGACAATCACAGAACATTAATCTGGGGATGCCCTTTTCACAATACTATTAGTTACTCTGCCTTTTATAATGTATCTCAGCTACTAACACTAGAAATAAGTTATTTTGTATTGCTTACTAACACAATGGATTAATGTTGTCAGAAAAATAAAGAATTATTATTATTATATGCAAACATCTTGAACATTATCAACTTATCATTCGATTTAATAAAACGCAGATGTTTTAATTTATTTTAGCAAACTAAATAATTACGCCGGGAGGGGAAATCCATGGAAGAACATATCGTGACTTTATTGGTGATGTTCTTCAGAAAGGCCAGGTGCGTAGTAATCGCAACCGGCGTGCGTGTATGACCAGAGGGCCTAGTGTGAGTTTCTTTTAACCATCTCGATTTTACGCATCGGCGTTCAGCGCTCCAATTGGTCCTTCACTGGCCTTCACGGATGAAGGGCCAATCGGAACGCCGAACGATCGAACGATCTGATGTATGAACGTAAACGAAGCAAACGGAGTATGTAAGGATTGTAGCAGGTGACGTTCTTTAGTTTCTCCCATGAGAAGAAGGCGTGAATTTTATGTTTATATGAATTAATAATTGGAGGAGCTCGTGGCTGAGTAATAACTGCCGCACGGGTCGATCAGGTTAAGCTAAGCTTGCCGGGGTTGGTCTGTGGATGGGTGACCATCTTTACATACCGAGACTCCTCCGTGCCTCGGATAGCATCCCCTCCCCTTGGACCGCGAAAGCGAACAGACGTGTGCATCCGTAGTAACAATTTTTATTTAAAATTTGCCAAATTAAATCAATTTAAAAATATCAAAGTACCAGGCGCGCATAACTCGACCAGTAGTCGCAGAAGAACGCCAGAAAAGGATAGCAACACGTGCAACGGAGCATATTCCGACTGCCCATCTTTTCATCTGTCACCTGTCATCTGTCATTGAACTGACGGCTTGTCATCCATCATTGTGCTGTCACCTGTCTTCGAGCTGTCACACGTCATCGAGTGATGATTGACACCTGTCACAGGACAACGTTTCATTCGACGCAGAGTAAAGAGGAAACCGAGGAAGGTGCCCACCACGAAACCAAATCGTAAGTTCTTGCAACTTGTTGAACTCATATTATTGTCCATTCCCCAAGTGGCCACAATGTTCAAGTCACCAACTAAGACCCCCACCTCGAAGCAAACTCCATCACGGTCGGATACTGACATTCGCAAATTATGTGAGGAAGAAGCTTTAAAATCCAATGCTTCCATTATTAATGTTACCCAACGCGCAAAGCGTCGATGCCCTGCTGATGAATCGGATCTATCTGACAAGTTGAATGTCCTAAAGTGCGATATTACAAATGAAATTAAAGGTTTAATTGGTGACCTGATATCTGCCCAAAACTCTAGATTAGATAAATTAGAAAACTTTTTTCATGAAATTAAAAACCAATTTCATAAAATCGAAAATACTAACCAGGAAATAGAAAAGTCTATGACATTGATGTCAGACCAATTGGAATCTGTAGAGTCAAAAATATCGGGCCTAGAAAAGGAACGCAGCACTCTGATTACTAAATTGTCCCTACTGGAGGAGAAGATTCAGGTTTTTGATCGCTGCTTGTTAAAGACCAGTATCGAGATTCGCAATGTGCCTAAAAAGAAATTGGAAACGAAAAAAGACCTCTATGGCATGATATCACATTTATTAAAACACCTAGATCTGCACGTGAATGCCTCGGATATCCGGGATGTAGCTAGACAGCCGGCTAAGCGGGAAGCTGAAACTGCGTCTATTTCGGTCGAGTTCAGCAATACGCTACTGAAGAGTGAGTTCCTGGCAGCTGCAAAGACCTTCAACAAACAAAATCCGACCTCTAAGCTTAATTCTTCTCATATTGGTTTTCCGAACAACACAAACACACCTATTTATGTAGCTGAACAGCTTACACCTGATTCGAAAAAGATATTCTACCTGGCGCGAAATTTTGCAAAATCAAATCAATATGCCTATTGTTGGATTTCGAATGGGAGGATATTGTTGAAGAAGCAGAATGATAGTCCATATATAGTTGCCAAAAATGAATTTCAATTAACACAGTTAATAGAAAAAAAAGAGGCATGACTATTAGTAAACTTCGAGTTATTATTCTTTTTTAACCGTCTGCCCTTTTTAAATCTATATTTAGATCTTTTCTTAAACTTACCTTTTTATTATGTTCTTCATGTTGAAACAGAAATGGTAACAATCACATTTATTTTACACACACCGATTCATAACCACTATAACCACACACACACCAACTACAAATCACAAGACTACAAGCCACACTGTTCATATTGCACCACACTAACTCGACTCATTTTCCTCTTTTACATCAACCGCATTATCATAATAATATTATATACGCCTATTTGTATTTTAAAACTAAAGTTGCTATTGCCACATTTTTTACTTGGATTGTACAGTACCCTCCTCCGGAACCTAAAGGTCAAATCACACCACATTAAAACCTTGCTCAAGTCTCCCCTTTTGCTCCAACTTACATCATATACCAATGACGGATAACATCTCCCTACTAGAAGATGTTGACAAACTGTCAATATCCGAATTAGTTTCATGTACCCCGGAAGAGACTTGCCAACATATAGGCAGTCCCAATCAACATATAAAAATGTTAACACAAAATCTACGTTCTATAAATCACAATTTCCAAAATTTTGAAACACTTTGCGCAAGATTTTCTTTTGACTGTGATTTTCTCGTCTTGACAGAATGCTGGCTAAACTGCTCTGGGAACCAATGCCTTCCAAGCTTATCAAATTACAATAGGTATACTTCATCCAAACACATAAATAAAAACGATGGCGTCGTTGTTTTTACAAGATCCGATATTGCAGTTGCAGTTGAAGAACCGGAATTTAACAGCTCCGCATCCGGTCTTTTGCTTAAAATTGGCAATGATATAGCTATTTTGTGTATTTATCGCTCTCCATCTAATCACCACATTGATAATTTTCTAGCTGCACTCAATTCTATTTTACCTCCCCTTTCAAAATTTAAAACTGTACTTATCACTGGAGATATAAATATTGACATCAAACACCCTGATGATCGGGCACATAACTATTTAAGCTGTCTTGCTTATCATGGACTTTTACCCACGTACTCGTTACCTACCAGAGGGAACAACTGTCTCGATCACATATTTCTACGGACTTGATGTGCGGCGTTGACCTTTGTTTTGGACACCACCGTTTCTGACCATTTTTCTACTTTGCTGTGCATAAAAACCAAAGTAGAACCATACACTCCTGCCAAAAACCACTCAAAAATTAATTTCGATGCTCTAGATGAAACAATAAACTCACTGGATTTCTCATCAATATATTCTATCGAAGACCCAAATACAGCGATCGATACTTTCATAGCACTGGTTTCCAGTGCAATAATGCTGAATACGGTGGTCTCTAGATCTTCAGCGAGGAAACGTACTCTTAAACCCTGGATTACTCCGGGACTTCTTAGGTGTATACGAAACAGGGACAACTTACATAGGCAGTTCAACCGGTCTCCCAACAACACAACTCTTGGTATCACTTACAAAAGATACAGGAACTTTTGCGCTAAAATCTTAAAAAAAACAAAACGATTGTATGATTCTGAACAATTAAAAAAAGCTGGACAAAATTCTAAAGCATTATGGGACACAATCAGAAACATAACTAACACCATTAAAATCAGACAAACTTCTACACAGTTACTATCACTTGCAGAATCACCAGCTCAATCATGTAATACTGTTAATAAGTTTTTCACTGATATAGGCAGTAACCTCGCCAGTAAAATTACAAATGGTCAAAAGAGGACACAAACAAACACATCTACCTCAAATTCCTTCGCCTTGGACAGTACAGATCAAAGTGAAATTACCTCTCTGATTCACTCATTGAAATCTAGTGCAGCAACCGGATGGGATAATATCTCGCCCATAGTTCTTAAAAGATACGCCGTGACACTCGCACCTGTTCTGAGCCACATTTTCAATCTCTGCCTTCAAACCTCTGTCTTTCCAAGTTCTCTGAAACGTGCTATTATTCACCCAATTTTTAAGGGTGGTGATGGAAAATTGGTGAACAACTACCGCCCAATCGCAGTACTTAGTGCACTGTCAAAAGTTCTTGAACGTTTGGTAAATAACAGATTAGTTAAATATCTTGAGAAATTTAAAATTATCTCTACACAACAGTTTGGCTTCCAAAAAAAGAAATCGACCTCCGACGCAGTCCACGAGCTAACTTCTTTCATAGTCACCAGCCTTAATAACAAAAAGAAAGTGATCTCGATATTTTTGGACCTCACAAAGGCTTTTGATACCGTTCCAACAACCACACTCTTGCAGAAGCTTGAAGAAATAGGTGTCCGTGGACTGCAACTGGATTTCTTTAAAAGCTACCTTACAAACCGTACCCAATCAGTAAAAATAGGTGACCACTTCAGTCATGAATTGACTATAAATTACGGCGTACCACAGGGTAGCATATTGGGGCCAACCTTATTCTTAATATTTATTAATGGCCTATGCAACTTAAATATCCCAAACTCTAAAATAACTTCTTACGCAGATGACACTGCAATCACTTTTGTCGCAGAATCTTGGTCAGAACTCCTCAAAAATGCCCAGGTAGGCTTTAATTCTGCCTTCAAATGGCTAACCTCACATACACTCACATTAAATATTGCGAAAACGAAATGCATTACCTTTTCTATTAGCTCTGCCTCGCAGCCTAAAATTTCAACGAAACTCAGAGCTCACTCTTGTTCCCCCGATCTCGACTCAATTTGTCTATGTCCCCAGATTGAAACTGTTGATAAGATCAAATATCTTGGCGTAATTCTGGACAAAACACTTAGCTTCAAACCTCAAGTTGAAGTCCTGACCGGCAGAGTCCGAAAACTTATTTATATTTTTAAATCACTCCGTAGTGTTGCAAATCCTACCATAATACGCAGTGTGTACTTCGCCTTATGTCGCTCAATAATATCGTACTGCATCTGTTGCTGGGGAGGTACACATCAAACTACCCTAAAACCTCTCGAAATCGCACATAGAGCTATACTTAAGGTTGCCACGTTTCGTCCAATATTATACCCAACAACAGAACTATATAAAAACTGTGGAGTACTTAACGTTCGACAACTGTTTATCTTTCACGCGGTTCTATTACAACATCGCAAAACTCCTTACACCCAACTCACCAAACGCCGTAAAGACTTAATTTGTTCGCTTCCCTCTGTAAAATTTAAATTTGCGAAAAGATTTTTTGATTATTTAGGCCCCTCTCTTTATAACAAAATAAACAAAAGTATTTACATCTATGACCAACCATATCATAAATGTAAAACACTTATACGAAATTTCTTACTTGAGAAAACATACGAGGAAACCGAACATTACATATAAACAAGGTGGTCTTATCACTGTCATTCTCTCTCTCACACAAACACACCCTCTCACGTACTCAGCACACATCACACGCACTCACACACGTACACACACAAGAACATACACACACTAAAATCAGTTACCTGTCATAAATCACTGTAGTACTTACCGAACCAATAATTATGTAATAATGTACTTACTGTTTTTGTTACTTAATGAGCTTGTTTTGGTGGGGTGGCAACTGTTTTACCTTAACACAGGCTATCTATTAGCTTAGCTAGGTAAACAGTTTGACATCCATATAATATGTAGTATAGAGTTAATTTTAATGTAACACATTATGTACAAGAAAATATAGTTAAAAATGTACTACAAATGTTTTTTGAAATAAAAATTATTATTATTATTATTATTATTAAAGCACGTTAAACCGTTGGTCCCGGCTGTCATTCGTGGATCTTTGACAGTCGTCGTTACGGGTCGTCAGAAGGCCTAAAGTCTGACAACAAGTCTTACCAAGGGGTATCGTATTACCCAGTTACTGGTGGGTAATACGATAACTTCCACATCACACACATCTGACCTCCACAAAGAGGTCAGATGGGCCATCGCTCCATGTAAAATACTGGTATTCAGCTGCATCCGGTTAGACTGGAAGCCGACCCCAACATAGTTGGGAAAAGGCTAGGTAGATTGATTGATGAATTGATAATTGTTAACAAAAGCACTTTTCAATCTATCAATACACATGGTTCGGCGAATCGTTTACACCCAATTTTCTAAACTAGACCATTTTGTAGCCACAAAATTCAACACAGAACGACCAAATTGAATGCTAAATCATGTAGTTGTACGAATCTAATTTGATGACGTCATTTTCTCTGTTAATTGAATCTCTAATGGAGCCAATCGTAATGAAGCTTTGTGATTGGACGCCACGCTAGGCGCCATATTAATTTTACAGTCTTGGTATCTAATACACGTGGGGTAATTACGGTTAATTTGTTCATATGGAAGTAGAACTTGAAGGGTTAGTTAGTGGGTTTTGAAAGCATTCATGTACTCGTCTTGATTTGTATGTCATTTGTTCTAATTGCAAAATACACTTCATCCAAACTTCAGAATCAGAATCAGAATCTATATTTGTTAAACATAGGTATTTACATAATAGTGTTAGGTTAACATATTTGAGCGCTATGTTTTGCCACGAAGGCATACAAATTTTAATTTTAATAAAATTAATAAAAAATCTAAAATACTTAAAAAAATTAACAATAAAAACAAAACCAAAAATAAACTAAAAAAAATATTAAATTTATCATTTAAAAAACCTTGAACAGTATAATAACATTTTTCTATTAATAGAGAGGTGAGAACTTTCTTAAATTTTGATTCACCTACTTTTAACCATGTTTAATTTATATGTTTTCCAGATATAACATAACATAACATCACGCCTATTTTCCCCGAAGGGTTAAACAGAGCTGTACCTAATAGTACACCCACATTTCGCCAGTTATGTTTAAGTCCCGTAGACTAGAGGCGATTCTATTGTCATCAACCGGGCACAAATCTACACTCGGGCTGCTACTGAGAAAATGCAGATGAAAAAACCCCAATAACGCTTTGACCGACCTGGGAATTGTACCCAGGACCTCGTGCTCAGCAGTAACGCTTGCGGCCACTAGACTATCGAGGCAGAAGGTTTTCCAAACATTTACGTAATTATTCAAATATTCCAAGGCATCAAACAAATGAAAAAATTCTAAAATTCCTCGCTATGAAAGTTTCAAGATAATGCTAAACTTCCGTCTTTATTTTTAGAACATTTCCAAGAAGCCGTCGTTTTAAAAGTGTTTTGCTTTTAAAGCGTCAATCTTGGAAATGTTTTAATGTAATTACTTACTTATTCCTTAATTCTGTGTATTTTTTTCGAAATTTGCGCCTTATTTATAAATAAGCCCAAGGCCACCATTCGTCGCGTTTAAGACATTTTTTTCGCTGAAACATTTTGTCGTGTTAGGAAAAGATGCAGTAATTAGATTCATTATGGGATAATCTGCTACATCTGGTTTATTTTCTCTTCTTGGATTGCTAATGCGAGAAAAAACAAAGCCCAGTATACAATATTAAAAAATATAATATAATCCGCGTCCGCATTATTGCGGACGCGGATTCTAATCTTAGTCTCAATCTGTCAAAATGACCTCTAAATTCCCTACATTTTTGACAAGTTCTAGAAATTGTGGTTAAGCATATATGCTGACACGTAGGTGACGCAGGTCAGCACAGTACAGATTTTGCAGGGTAGGGCAGGCAAGGCAGACATAGGCCGCGAGCGCATGTTGCGACGCAGCTACACAGACACTTTCACGTCGTCGTGGTTGTGTACAAACAATAGACGTGTGGTAAAAACACGTGACAAAGAGAAATCTGAGACGGCAGTGCAACGAGACGCAGAGCAGGACAGACACGTATCTGCGTGGCACGTCCCTGTGCCGCAGCGTGCACAGCTCTCAGTACGTTCATGCATACAAAATCTGTCCTGCACTGCGTGGAACTGCGCCAACTGCGTCTCAGCATACGCTTAGCTTCATTGTAGCTGAGGTGAGATTGCGACCAGATTTTGAACGTTCTTAATTACTGGAATACGGGATCTGGTTTTACAGGGACAGATGTGATGTATGCTTTCGTGGTGATTTAGCACTTATTTCGGAGAGCCAGATGCCTATTGGGCAGCATAACAAACCTGACACCAGGTTAGTCACTAACCACACGACCACCACCAAACCACACTGTTTTCAAAAAGTGAATAACCTCTTTTTCAAAGCAAACAGGCATATTATCTTTTCTAAGGGTACTTGCATACAGCAGCGAGTTTTACGGTACAGATTGGTCTACGGAAAGGAACGTTACAATTATGTTTACCTGTTTCTGAACGTGTGAGCGCTTAAGACCAGGCATTCTAAACACAATTTCCACGCAAGCTTACGGAGCTGGCCCATGCACCCCGCCAGTATGTGCTAAACGGTAACACATCAGTATTAAAGTTAAATATGCGCTCTTTGATCGTGTGTGAGTACGGAACTAAATGGCGTAAGTCTCAATTCTTATTTCGTTTATAACTAAAGTAATAATTGATCTAGAGAAAAAATATCTTGTGGCTGTATAATAAACTATATTTTCTTACTGTGAATACATATTTTAGACATAAAAGCCGAGTAATCTTCATTTGATTTAAATAATCTATAAAAAAGGCATGATTTTCGAATAAAAATAAATCGAGCGAAAATGTTACAATTACGTAACTGTCTTGTACATGGAAAGAAAAAGATCCAATAAATCATAAATTAAAGTTCCATTTTGGTTGTACGCGTGACTGTTTTAGAATATGAATGCAAATCAACATACAATTTAGGGAGCCTCCGCTTAAGTTAATACGGGGCTATTTTACCCGTACCTATCCTTTGTCTTTACCGTCTATAGGCAAGCATCCTAAGAACAACTAAAGAGGATAGAACTAATGTTTTGTTTCCTATGAAAGCGGTGCCGTCATATTACATGAAAATCTGTCAAATCGTTTCACCAGTATTTGACATTAAGGTGTCAAAAAACGCTCCGGATTCGGACGGCCGGTATTGTGTGACCGTTTACGCTTCTTTATAGGAAATCAAAGCTAAAGCACCATTCTCTTAGCTGCTTACAAGAACCAACTGTTATCATCAAACCATTGAAGGGTGGTGTGAACCTGGCAATCAAGAGGGGTCTTGATCGTAAACAGTGTAGTGGTTCCAAATGATTACTTGACTGAAGTTAAACGGTATTTCTTTAGTCCCAATACCCTATTTTCAGTAAAAAAACAGATCGCTATTGATGGTAGGCAGTAAAATTCTATCTGTCATTGAATTGGTGCCATAAATCGGTAAGATTCCTAGTCTCTGACAGATCATTGGGACGTTACAACCATAGATAGATTGGTTTTTCTATCTCCAGTATCCCAAAACTGGGGATAGACAGGTAATTGGGTTCGGCCGTTAAGAAATAATTAAACATATAATTCTCCAAGCTAGTCTTAAACTAGTAGGTGAAGTTAGGGAAATTCATTGTTAAGCAAATTGACTGCCAACTTAAATTGTCCGTATATTTTAAATCACAACTGTCTTTCTTTGAAGGTTGTATGAAATGGCTATAAAACTGCTATATGACTATAAAATCTTTTAAAGTCATATAACATTAAGCAGGTTAATTTCCCTGACTGTATTACAATTATTATTCCTTTGCTTAGAAAGGCATACCTACCTGGCACAAGTATGATAATAGATTCAATTGATTTAAATGAAACTTTATGTTTGAGTCGACTTCCAGCCTAACCAGTTGAATACCAGTATTTTACATGGAGCGACTGCCTATCTGACTTCCACAAACCAGTAACCGGGTAACACGATACCCCTTGGTAAGATTGGTTGTCAGACTTTTGGCATTCCGGCTACCGATAATGACTGTCAAAGATCTGCGAATGACAGCCGATACGCTTTCCGAGGCACGGAGGGGTCTCGTTATTTAATGGATGGTCACCCATCCACGAATTGACCGCGGCTAGTGTAGCTTAACCCCCGATCGACCCGTGTAGCAGTTATCATTTAGCCACGAGCCCCTTTTAGGAAACTGTTGATTAACTAGGTACGCAATAATTTGTTCTCGCCCAAAACGATGCAATTTAAACTAACACACTTCATTTTATTACAAAACGGGAAGCTCGTGAAAATATCACAATTATAAAACGACGCTTTGAACCTCACCACTGTAACCAAATATCGTATGTAACAGTTAATTAAATAACAAATTCTATTAGAAGGTCCGTTAGATCGCAGTTACATAACACTGAACTGTTTTAAAATTAATTTGTAAACAGCTCTGTTGTTCTGTGCTTAAACTAAAACCAGAAAAGAGCTTGTAAAGTTTTGCGTTCTGTCTTTCTTTAACTCATATTTCCAAAAATGTTAAAAGATAAAAGTTTTATCGCATCAAAAACTAATGACCGTATTACAAAACAAATATAATTTTCTAGACCTAGGCATTTTAAAATTTCGAACTTTTCCGACAAAGCTAAAATCCTAATTACAAAAACTGACGTTACACCCGAGTTTAAGTTGTTAATTTTGTAAGAACTTTACTTTTGTCGGAATAAAGTTCAAAATACAATAACTGGCTCGAACGTCTGGGCTTGGACTGAAGTCAGAACTCGGTTTGTAATGAGACGGGGAGAGTTCATAAAATAGGTAAAATTTGTGACATTTATAAAAAAATGTTTTATTTATCTAATCATAAATAGAAAAATATATGGTATAAAAATTATTTTTTCGTCGTAAAAAAGTTGGCTCTTATCTAGAATCCAGTATGGCGTTCATATTACCTTTGACGCTCAATTTAACAAAAATATTGATTAGTGAAAAAACCTTTGTCAATAAAAGCTTTTTGTGACCTGGCAATCACACAGACCAAAAAAACATATTTATGAGCATAAAATGTATGTATGTGAAAGATTGTTTGTCAAAGAGTTTTACTAATTTGTTACCGTTTCTCCTTAGATGTTGGGAGGTCCTACTAAGATAGATTTCTTTGAATCTCCAACCCTGGGCGAATTAAAGTGAGAGTTGATATTGGCATGCGAGTACAGTTATTTGAAGTATTCATAATTAGAATACTTGCTATTAGATCGTCACCCCTAGGTATGGGTGATGGTCGGCCAACCCGCATTGCTTTGTTTAAAGGGGTTCAAACACAGCAATGCGTTTTGGCCTTCCTTGGTCTTCCCCGGACCAGTTTCTCAAAGAACTCTACTATTACTAAAGTACGTAGTATTATTTATTATCGGTGCTAAAAGGTATATAGTGTTTTTATTGCACGAAGCGACGCGTGCTTACTGTACTTTGACCAAATGTATAAACACGCTGTGAATGTGTGTGTAAGCGCAGGAGCTCTCGGTATCGTCCGAGGCAATGCCGAAGACGGAAGTGTGTTATGTGCTGACGCTACTCGTCTAAACGCACACATTCAGAGCGTGTTTGTCCACTTGGTTACCACGAGTAAAGCGCGCGTTGGTTTGGGAGATAAAAATACTATACACACGTTATCTTTTTACAGCGATTCATTCGCGTAGCAGTAGGTACAGTCCCTGGAAAAGGGAGCATGAGTAACATAAGAAAACACAAGCAACAGGATATCAAAGTCCAGCTCAGATTTCCACAGAGCAGTATGTACATTTATAAACATAAATAGTGAGTGTGTTTTGCATAAATGGGCGGCGCATTAACCACACCAGTTTAACAAGAGAGAACAGTGCTCAGTTTCGCGTTAGTTGTCGTAAACTAGTCTTACTAATGTTTTCTGCACTGTGGTACAAATTACAAGAGAAAATTTAAAGTGTTAACACATAGTCAATCTTTTTAATCAAATTCTTCATTGTCGGCAGATTTGGAAGTCAGGTACAGGTCTGTTTGGAGATTCCCTGGGCATCGGGAATCGCAGGCCGATTCCCGGCCACCATAGGCGTGGGCTTGCGGACGGTGAGCAATGGGTAGCTTGCCGTCCGATAAGGACCAGGCCCGGGGCGACAGCGCGTTATGTTCCACGCGTGCCTCATAGAGATGTCAGCACAACTGATGGGGTTCGCTAGAACCAATGCCTGCCGGTGTCGCGAGAAAGTCCGAAAGGGATACCGTGGCCCCTGGCATCGTACAGGGAACTGAAGGAACACGGATAGGTTGCAGTCAGTTAGAGTCTGACACGCCCTCCCACTCCGCCCAGAGCGGGAGAAGTTCTATGATAATTTCCCACCCAAAAAAAAAGCTACAGATCTATCTGTCTGAATATAATATTTTGCAAGTTAAACCGTACATCCAGCTATATACCACTCCCACTCACTCAGCGCGCATACAGCGACCTACGCGTTCAGTACAATAATGTACTGAGAGTATTGCTGCGGCTGCCGTGGCGTTGTAGTGCGTCAGGGATGTTTACGGATAATAACATTGATGGTTTTGCCGCGATTATTCGAAAAAGATGTGCATCCCTGATTTCACGTGTTCGCGGCGGCACCAACAGTATTCTCAGTGTGTTCGCAGATCGGTGTGATTCCTTCATGTTGCGGAGGTGGATGCAGCTCCACGCTGAATTTTAATTTTATGTTTTTCCGTGTCTATACCTACTAACACTAGATGTTTAGTAACCCTATGGACTCTGCCCGAAATAAAATTATTCTATATATCTATCTATATACGATTTTTTTTTTTTTATAAATAATTTATGAAAACCGCAACCGGCTTGCGTGTATGACGATGAACGTAAAGGAAAAAAAGAAAATACGTTTATTTGCGGTAAAACATAAGGCAAAGAAAAAACACATACACAAAAAATTAAAACGAAAAAAAAGGAATTATCTATGTAATGATCATAGCAGGTTGCGTCCTGTAGTTTCTGTCTACCTCCGTGGGAAGCAGGCATGAGTTAATTTGTATTTACGAGAAAATTATCAATGGGTACGACAAATTCTAACCCTAAGGCCTTTCTATGCCTAAGGCATTAAGTCCGCCTTTGTACTTTTTTGAGTGTGAAAAGTTTTAATAAATAAATAAATAAATAAATTCTAAATAATCAGCGTGATTGCATTGCCTGTGTTATGTAGATAGATATACTAGTCATGGCCGGAACAATAGACACAACGTTTACAAATTGAAGTCAATTCGCTTTCTGCTTATCCTTTGTCCATCCTCATCAGTAACGCGGTGCAGTGCAGAGCTCGTCGATATATCAGCGGGCAGCGTGACGGACGGAGCCACTACACCTACCCAACGTAACGCTGTTGCTGTTTAGAGGATTTTAGGGATAATGTGATTAATAGTTTACTTTTAGATTTTGTCACGTGATGCAGCGCAGAGTTCGTCGATATATCAGCGGGCAGCGTGACGGACGGAGCCACTACACCTACCCAACGTAACGCTGTTGCTGTTTAGAGGATTTTAGGGATAATGTGATTAATAGTTTACTTTTAGATTTTGTCACGTGATGCAGCGCAGAGTTCGTCGATATATCAGCGGGCAGCGTGACGGACGGAGCCACTACACCTACCCAACGTAACGCTGTTGCTGTTTAGAGGATTTTAAGGATCATGTGATTAATAGTTTACTTTTACATTTTGTCACGTGATGCAGCGCAGAGTTCGTCGATATATCAGCGGGCAGCGTGACGGACGGAGCCACTACACCTACCCAACGTAACGCTGTTGCTCTTTAGAGGATTTTAGAGATAATGTGATTAATAGTTTACTTTTAGATTTTTTCACGTGATGCAGCGCAGAGTTCGTCAATATAGTCAGCGGGTTTTGTGACGGACGGAGCCAGTATACCTACCTAAGGTAACGCTGTTGCTTTTTAGAGGATTTTAGGGATTATGTGAGTAATAGTACCCTTTTAAGTTTGATCTTGACAAGTAATAATACAAAAGAAGCAGTGAAAAATGCTTTCTTTGAAGTGAGTCACGTGGCACGGTGTAGCCTACGCCCTGAATGAGATTGTCCTCGCTACTTTCCTTTGACAACATCTGCGAACATTTGCTGTTTCATCTGACACCTGTGAACTAAAAATTCTACCTTTTTGTGATATTGAAATGAACTATTATTATTTCCCCATAATGATCAAAAGTTACGTTACATTACTTGTAGGGGATTTGCAATGAAACACCGACTTTGATAATTACTTTTAAGGTATATTGAATCGCGCACTAAAAAACTAGAGTTTCACAATTTCGGTTCGGCTTAAGTAGTTTTCTACTATAGTACAAGTTGCGGGTGGTTCTACAAATTATAATACAAGTTTTACAGTGTTTAACCAATGGTAGGTTAGTGAGGCGTGGTTATTTCGGTCAAGCAAGGTCTTGATTGTCGACAGGTTGTAACCTGCTCCCCGAATGATACCTTTTCGCCTAGCTCTTTCTCGACAAGTTGCAACTTGTTTTTGGGCGATGCCATCTGTCTTATATTTGGTCGACAAGTTGAGACTTGTTCGTGAGTGATGCTATTATTTTGTTTATGTGTGTGTAGGTGCCTGTTAGTGAGTTACCCATGTGTTATTGTCAAGTTAGGACCTGCTTGGTGGGCAATACCATTATTGCTTATGTTTACCTTTACCTTAGGGAAGTGTTGGGGTACTATCTACGTCTTTATTAGGGTATATCAATCGGAATTATAAGTATGGGAAAATCAAAACTATACCTATGCTATACAATCTTATATCTAAGTAGACTACGTAAAATGGTTTTTATTGGTTTAATCAAATTCTTAATTACTAATCAGTTCGTCTTCTCGTCGCCAACAGTCTCCCTCTCAGTGCGTTGCACTCCATCTCGTTGGGGCGACGTTGCAGGTACAATCAGGACTAGGCGTGATGCTGGCCGCCGCAGGATACCCGCTGCTGTTCGTACGTCGACGATCCTGGTTCTTCCGTCTGGTCCGGGATGAGTAGCGACTATTTCGCCGCGTGGCCACGAGTATCGTGGCAAGGTGTGGTCCACGATTAGGACTATGTCGCCCAATATCGGGTCCCGGTAGTCAGGACCTTGGTTGTAGCGAGGCGAGAGAGTTGGGAGGTACTCTCGCAACCACCTTGACCAGAAATGATCGGCCAGGCGTTGGGATGTCTTCCAGTTGGGAGAGCCGATGAGTTCTGTGTCGTCGAAGGAGCCAAATAGTGTGGCTCCGCATGACCGCCCGATGAGAAAGTGATTCGGGGTCAAAGCTTCTTCTTCTTCTGGGTCGGTGCTGACGGAGAAGAGGGGCCTTGAGTTCACGACGTGCTCGGCCTCCAGAAGTAATGTGTGGAGAATCTCTTCTTTAGGTTGCCGCTCGTGTAGTGTAGCTGTGAGAGCGACTTTTACAGATCGCACCATTCTTTCCCAGGCTCCACCCATGTGGGGGGCTCCAGGAGGGATGAACTTCCACACGATGCCCATCTTGTTCACTTCTTCTCCTAGACTCGCGATGGCTTCAGCGATCTCTCTATTCGCACCGATGAAGTTGGTACCGTTGTCGCTCAGTATGATCTTCGGTGTTCCTCTTCTGGCGATCATTCTTCGTAGTGCGAGGATCACGGAGTCGGTCGATAGGGAGTTAGCTAGCTCCAGATGAATTGCTCTTGTGGTGAGACACGTGAACAACGCTCCCCATCGTTTCTCTGTACGTCTTCCAATGGTGACGAGCATGGGTCCGAAGTAGTCCACTCCTAGGCAAGTGAAAGGAGGGCTGGTCTTCGTCAGACGTTCAGGTGGCAGATCTCCTTGGGGTGTGATCTGCGGCGTCTTCTTCCGAATTCTACACCATCCGCAGTCTCGTGCTACTTTCTTCACCATGTTTCGAAGCGATGGTATCCAGTATTTCTGCCGGACCTCATTCATCACGGTGTTGTGGTTCCCGTGATTGAAGGCTTCATGGATGTACTTCACTAGCAGTTGGGTTATTCGGTGATATTTATCCATCAGGATCGGATTCTTGTATGAGGCCATCAGGTACTTGGCCGCTCCGATGCGTGTGGATAATCTGATGAACCCGTCTTCTAATTTGATCGTTAGATTCTTCAGATTGGATGTTGGATTGAGATCTTCTTTCTTTCGTAAGGCAGCGAGTTCGTCTGAAAAGCTGTCTTCTTGCGCTCTTCTTACTAGCAATTGTTCCGCCTTTTCAACGTAGAGCGCTGACTTCGGTCGGAAGGCTATTTCTTTTCTGCTTGGCCTCTTTTCTAGTGGTTGGACTTTCTGTTTCTGTGTCTTCTTCCAAGCTGGGTCTTGTGTATTTCGGGTGATGAGTTTCGTGATGTTCACCTTTTTCTTCATTTTTCGCTTGAAGACATCTATGGCTTGCAAGTATCTCGCTGTTGCGTGGAGTAGGCGCGTCCAACTGGAGAACCTTGCTGGATCGGGCACGATGACAGGGATTACTTTTCTAACGCTGAGAGTGATGGCGTTAGGTTTTTCTTCACCTGTGTCGGTGATGGAGACCTTCTTCTCTTCTGTAGGCCAATTTCTTTGATCTTCATGCAAGAAGGCCGGTCCCTTGAACCATCTATGTGTTATATCGAAGTTGGATGGGGTCTCTCTGGTGGCGTCGTCGGCTACATTGAGTTTAGTTGGAACCCAGTGCCATTCCTTATGTTTTGTCAGCTCTTCTATCTCGGCGAGACGATGTGCGACAAAAGGCTTGAATCTCCTCGGGTCTGATTTGATCCATGTCAGTGCTGTTCTCGAGTCGGTCCAGAAGTATCTTCGGGTCGCAGTCAAGTCCATTTCTTGGCTCGCACTATTGGCCAAGCGACTTCCCAGTAAACACGCTTGTAGTTCCAGTCGAGGTATTGAAGTTGGCTTGAGAGGTGACACTCTAGCTTTCGCCGTTAGCAGCTTCACTTCTACGCGATCATCTGGGTGTTGGGAGCGCCAGTACACCGCGCAGGCGTACGCCTTCTCGCTTGCATCGCAGAATGTGTGCAGCTCCCCCTCAGTCGCGTCGTATGTGAGGCAGCGAGGGATTCGAAGATTTTCAAGTTTTCTTAGATCCTCAAGCCACTTTGTCCATTCCTCTTCTCTGGGTGGAGGCAGTCTTTCGTCCCATTCTAGGCCGGACCTCCATAAATTCTGAAGCATTACTTTTCCTTGTATGGTTATGGGTGACGCCAATCCTAAGGGGTCAAAGACCGACATCATTGCGCTCGTTGCTTCTCTCTTCGTCGGTGCACGTCTTCCTTCTTTGGCTTCGTCGGGAGTATTGCGCAGACTCAGAGTGAAATGAAGGCTGTCTTCTTGGACGTTCCAATTGAGTCCCAGGGTTTTCTGGTCTTGATTCTTCTGTTCTCCTAGTACGATAGAGTTGGTATTGCTTTCTGCGTCGGCGAACTCTTCAATCGCCGAAGGGTCGTTGCTCGCCCAGCCTCTTAAGAAGAAGCCTCCTTTCTTGTGAATTTCGTTCACATCTCTTGACACTTTGGTAGCTGTTGTCACGTCGGAGAAACTTGCAATATAGTCATCCATGTAATGATTTCGGTTTATTGCTCTGACGGCTTCTGGACAGTGACTGACGAAGTCTTCTGCATTTCTGTTCTTCACGTATATGGCGGTACATGGCGAACAGGCGGCTCCGAATATTAGGGATGTCATTCTGTATTCCTTGTTCTTCCAGAGAAATCGGAGGCTATCTCTGTCTTCTCCGTTGATTTTTATCCTCAGGAACATTTCTTTGATGTCTGCGACGACAGCTATTGCTTCTTGGCGGAAGCGGAGCAGAACACCGAACAGTGATTGTAGCAAATCGGGTCCAGCTAACAATGCGTCGTTCAGCGATTTTCCATTTGATTTAGCTGCGGCGTCGAAGACCAGTCTCATCTTCTTCTTCTGAGGGTGGATAACGGCAAAGTGAGGTAGGTACCACGTTCTTGAAGATGTGGGTTCGTCCGTTGCTTCCTCGGCGTATCCACTATTGATCAGGTTTTCAATTTGTTCTTCGTACTTTTGTTCAAAATCTTTGTCCTTCAAGAACTTCTTCTCCATTCCCCTCAGTCGTCGGGCTGCTGCTACTTTACTTTCAGGTAGACTTTCGTCGTCTGTCTTCCAAATCAAGCCTGCGCTGAATCTTCCATCAGGCAATCTTTTCGACGTAGAATGCAGCACGTCGAGGGCCCGCTGGTCAATGTCGCTGGATGGTCTCTTTGCAACGATTCCTAGGGCTTCGATATCGAAGTGGTCTCTGATCATCTTCTCGAGGTAATCGTCTTTTCCATTAGGCTGCGTCACCAGATGATTCACTATTCGTACCGGAGTGTTGTTGCTTGATTTGGTCCCATGTAAGACCCATCCCAACTGGGTTCTGGAGGCTACTGGCTTGCTTCGGTCGCCAGTTTTCACTTCTTGAGACACGATGAGATGCCAATTGTCCTGCCCAATGAGTACCGTAGGACGAGCGTTAGGGTATTTCAGTTGCTCTGCTATCTTTTCTAGGTGCTGGCAATCTTTCAGGTCACTATCGCTGACCTCTTGGGGGGATAGGTTCAATGTCTTAACGGTATATCCTGACATTTTTTCAATGTTTCGCTCGAACTTCCCTCTGATCTTAATGTCAATCTTCTTTGACTTCTGATCCATTCGATGTCCTCCCACACCCTCAATTCTTAACTCTTCTTCGGGACCCTGGGCTCCAATCATGTTCACGATGTCATCTTCTATAAGTGTCACCGTTGATCCCTCGTCCATAAGAGCGTAGACTTCGGCTTTGGCATCTGGTCCCCATAGTTCCACTGGCACGATTTTCAAGTAGGCTCTTGATATTGCCCGCGTTGCGTTCACAGTCGATGCTACGGCTTGAGTCTCTTGTGTGGTCGGCTTCGTCTTTTCTTCGGAATGTAACATCACATGATGATCCCTCTTGCATTTTCCACACGACTTTGCTTTGCAACTGAATCTTCTGTGTCGCCCCAGCAGGCATTTGAAACATAATATGGAGGCTCGCTTGGCTTGTTCCCATCTTTCATTTATGGAGGAGTCGATAAACTTCTTGCATTTCAACAGTGTATGTTCCCCTGCACATTCAGGACAGGCAATCTTCTCTGGCTTCTTTGCATCATCCTTGCATGAACAAACTGTTGCTGTTTGTGGTTCGGCTCGCTCTTCATCTGAATCCTCTTCGTTCGATGAATATTCTTCCTCATTGTGCTGTGTGGCTCGAGTGGTGTTCACGCCGCGGGAACCGGGAGGTCGCATGCGGCTTTTCCATCCTTCTTTCTTTACCTTGGTCCCCATGAACTCGTGCATCTCGAACTGATCCACCATCTGGTTGAAGAAGTTCATGAGGCTGATGAGGATTGGTTCATCATCTTCTTCTTTGGATGCCCTGTACTCGTACCACCTGAATCGCACCAGGATACACATCTTCTCAATTATTCGATTCGATATGTCACATGAGTGTAGATAACTTTGTTTCTTCATTTGCTTTACAACACTGACTGTATTGGCCACGGCTCCAGCATATCGCACCAACTCTCTTGCATCTTCAGACATGGGAGGTAGCTTCTCTATGTTTTCTATTTCGCTTCTTATCAGGTAAGTGGGTCTTCCGTATCGACGTTCCAACGCAGTTATTACTTCTTCTGGATCCACTTGTGTATAGAGAAGAGACTTCACCGCTTCCTTAGCTTTCCCTTTGATTGCTCTTCTCAATCTTCCCATATTTTCGATACCACTGAAGAGAGCCTGTGAGTCTTTGTATGTTGCTTTAAAGGCCATCCAGTCTCTTGCATCGCCGTCAAATTGATGTAACTCGCTGACATACTTCGGCGCGCGTTGCATAATCGCTGTTGCCTTGCTGTCTGTGGCGGACTTGACTGCTTCCAATATGGCTTCGGCCAGCTGATTTGTGGGAGTCGTTGTGGATGGCATCGTTTCTGCAGTGGGCGGCGCTTTCTTGGAGATCTCTACTTCGTCGCACTCTGCTTCCTTTGACTTTGACACCCAAGCTTCAGTGGCCTTTTCAGCAGCGGCTTTGGTAGCAGCGTCCTCTTCATCATCACTCAAGTCCGAGTCATCTTCGTTGACACGTGTTAATTCCAACTTGGTATTTGCTAACTTGGATTTCATCTTAATTTCTTCCAATTGTAATTTCTCTAATTCCAATCTAGCTTCTAGTTCTTTCTTTTTATTCACTGCTTTATTCGAAATTGATTTTGTCTTTTTCTTTTTCTTTTCCACCAAGGTAGCATCGCCATCCTCGACCACGGTTGTGTCTTCAGTACGCGCGCTGCTATCCGTCACCGCCTCGGAGGTGGTAGCTGACGTCTCCGTAGTCTCTTCTTCCGTGGTCGAGCGCGTGCTATCCCCTTTACGGCTTCGCGTCATCATGTTATTCACTTTCACTTAATGTCAATATTGTTCAGTGACTTACCCGTTTTTATGTTACAATCCTTCAGCAGAGGGTGCGTCGAGGTGTAGGTGTGCACACCCTTCGACACACACAGTTAGCACTTCACTGAACTATGTTTGATGTTCCTTATGTACTCACTAAACAATGTCCAATGTTCCTTATGTACTCACTAAACAATGTCCAATGTTCCTTATGTACTCACTAAACACCGTTCAATGTTTCTTATGTACCCACTAAACAATGTCCAATGTTCCCTATGTATTCACTAAAACACTGTTCAATAACACTATGTACTCACGCAGGGCTTCGAGAATAAGCGATCTTCCAAGTCGCCTATTCCCAGCAATAATCTTCACTTGGCACACGTAAGGCTTCGAGTGATCCCTGGCTTCGAGGGGGCGCGGCGTGTCGTCGGCCCTCCCAGCAATTTTCTTCACCCAGCAGGTCGTGTGCCCAACAGGTCTTCCGTAGAGGGCCTGGCTTCGAGAATAAGCGATCTTCCAAGTCGCCTATTCCCAGCAATAATCTTCACTTGGCACACGTAAGGCTTCGAGTGATCCCTGGCTTCGAGGGGACGCGGCGTGTCGTCGGCCCTCCCAGCAATTTTCTTCACCCAGCAGGTCGTGTGCCCAACAGGTCTTCCGTAGAAGGCCTGGCTTCGAGAATAAGCGATCTTCCAAGTCGCCTATTCCCAGCAATAATGAGTAGTTAGTGCGCGGTACGTAGAAATAATCTTCTCGTAACTTATGTAGTCTTCACGAAATATATAAGCTTCTCGTACAACGCTGCTTATCACAAAAATAGCGATGTATCTTCACGTAGCTTATGTATTCTTCACGTATCTTCAGACTCAGGCTTCAGTTCTTCAAATCTGGCTGCAGAAGGACCAATTCTTGTAGGGGATTTGCAATGAAACACCGACTTTGATAATTACTTTTAAGGTATATTGAATCGCGCACTAAAACACTAGAGTTTCACAATTTCGGTTCGGCTTAAGTAGTTTTCTACTATAGTACAAGTTGCGGGTGGTTCTACAAATTATAATACAAGTTTTACAGTGTTTAACCAATGGTAGGTTAGTGAGGCGTGGTTATTTCGGTCAAGCAAGGTCTTGATTGTCGACAGGTTGTAACCTGCTCCCCGAATGATACCTTTTCGCCTAGCTCTTTCTCGACAAGTTGCAACTTGTTTTTGGGCGATGCCATCTGTCTTATATTTGGTCGACAAGTTGAGACTTGTTCGTGAGTAATGCTATTATTTTGTTTATGTGTGTGTAGGTGCCTGTTAGTGAGTTACCCATGTGTTATTGTCAAGTTAGGACCTGCTTGGTGGGCAATACCATTATTGCTTATGTTTACCTTTACCTTAGGGAAGTGTTGGGGTACTATCTACGTCTTTATTAGGGTATATCAATCGGAATTATAAGTATGGGAAAATCAAAACTATACCTATGCTATACAATCTTATATCTAAGTAGACTACGTAAAATGGTTTTTATTGGTTTAATCAAATTCTTAATTACTAATCAGTTCGTCTTCTCGTCGCCAACATTACTATTACTCATTAATCTCTATCGACGCCCACGCAGAATACAATACAGTGACAGAAACAACATGTGATGCCGTATGTAGTTCTTGGAGATTAAGACGTTGAAGTTGTACATGAACAAGTTCTGAGTTTCCCACTTTATATACTTGAAAGTAGCGTTGACGACACAACGAGACGACGCAACATGAATGTAGAACAATGGAATATGGAAGTACAGGCTCTTGGCACTGCGACATAACCCAGATCGTCTCGCGCGCGAGGGAGAGGCAAGATTCGCGCCCTCACGCCCCTAGTCGCCGCAGGAGACGCCCCGGGCGTCGGTAGTCGCGAGCCGACTTCCGGCCACCGTAGGCGCGGGCTTGCGGACGGTGAGCAATGGGTAGCTCGCCGTCCGATAGGGACCAGGCCCGGGTCGACGGCGCGTTGTGTTCCACGCGCGCCTCAAAGAGATGTCAGCACCAACTGACGGGGTCTGGAAGGGACAATGCCTGCCGGGGTTGCGAGTTTGTTCGAAAGGGATATCGCGTCCCCGGCACACAGGCAACGGAAGGAACACTGGTGGGTTTTAGTCAGTAAAAGTCTGACACACCCTCCCGTTCCGCCCAGAGCGGGAGAAGTTATTTGATAAATTCCCACACTCAAAAAAAAAAAAAAAGGTTCTTGGCACAGCGACATAGCCAAGCTCGTCTCGTCGCATCATGACGCCAGTGTACCATATCTTTAAGTATCCTGAGGACAAGGCGTTTAGAATAATTATTATGAAAATCATTGGAATTACAGATATAAATGTAATTTTTTTATAAGATGATGCAATGGGCGGTCTTATCGTTAAAAGTGATATTTTAAAGACAACCTTTGGATGGATTCATGGGACAAGGAGAGACAATACTGCAAGTAGTCCGTGGTGTACAATTTCCATATACAATAAATATATACATATCTACATACGTAAAGCTTTTAGATTAGACTAAAATGTTGCCAGTATGGTGGACTGATGTGCAATACATAATGTATTAGCTTATATATTATGTAACGATAGTTCAAAGGAACTAAGTGGGCAGACTCTTGTGTTGTATATTTACATTGATATTAATGCGCAAGCACTCTAAAACATAATGAAACATTATGTTTTATTGATGTCTGTATGTTGTGCGTTACTCAAGCACTTTGCTGATATTGCAAATTGCATTTTTTTATCGTCATATGCAATAACATTAGGCACTAGGGTTTGAACGATGTTATTATTTTTTCATGTCTCCAATCTCAAAGAGACTAGTTATAAAGTGTATTTAGCTGTCTTAAATCACTTTAAAATTCGAATGGTGTATAATTTTATTTTTCATCTATGATATTACTGTGAAATCACCTTAACCAACATGCCTGTATTTCCCGAAGGGTTAGACAGAGATGCTCACCTAGTACACCCACATTTCGCCAGTTATGTTTAAGTCCCATGTAACAGGAGGCGAGCTTATTGCCATCAACCGGGCAAACATCCAGACTCAGGGCTGCTACTGAGAGCTGCACTTTTGCCTGATCCAGGATGCGAACCCAGGACCTCGTGCTCAGCAGTTAGGGCTTGCCACCACTAGACCAACGAGACAGTTAAACAAGTGAAGTTGAGGAGAGAAAACCAGTGAGTTTTTTTTCTAAGAATGCGTGCAGTCTTGAGAGAGGTTTGAAGTGACCTTTACATAATAGCCTCGCTTATATTTTATGAGACCCAGGCTACATGCCCGTAGCCCAGATCTCATAAAATATAAGTTATTTCTAATAACCCAGTGTATCCTAATAGCCAAGTGTATCTAAAAAATTCTAAGTCAATATTATAATAGTAGGTTTTGGGTATTTTTGAAGTAACTTTTACCACTTTTTACCCGACTCTGGCAAAGTCAAAAGGAAGGGTTATAATTTAAATAGTCTATGCTTTACCTGTTGGTAACACTAACCTGATTGACAAAATATATTGCGTCACGAAAATGATTTTCCGAATTCAAATTTCTGCTAAAATTGGTTTTACAAATCAATTACCATTTTGTGTGCACGAACAATGGATTTAGAGATCAAATAGAAAATATGAACGGATAAAAATAAAATGTCACCACTTTGAAAACAAAACATGTTAACGAATTTTTCTATAGTCCGTAGCATGAAATTGGTTCAAACTGCATAAAATGATTGAAATTCATAGAATCCATTATTTTGAAAGCCATGTGCCATATGCCATATTGTCATATTGTGTTTCAGTTCTTGTAGTATAGAAAACAAAAATATTAGTAAGCATTGTATTAAAAAAAGTTTTTTCGCTGTATTTTATGTATCGAGTTAAGAGCGTTCATCCAAAAAGTGGGCAACGTCGCAAATGGCTGTCAAATATTTACCTGCTTTGATTAATTTGGCAATATTACTGTATGGATATAAGAAATATGGCTAACTAGTGAACTAGAATATTAATAATGAATTGCAATTATAACACTGAATTTGATGTTGTAACCGTTTTAGGTGGAAAAAAGGCATTTGGAAAGTTTTCAAATACTTTTTTTTACATCTTATACTAAATATTCGGTGTTACGATATTAGTTATTGCATTTCATAATCAATATTTTAGTTCACTAGTTAGCCATATTTCTTATTAATAATATTGCCAAATTAATTAAAACAGCAAAATATTTGACAGCTGTTTGCGACGTTGCCCATTTTCTGTATAAACGCTCTTAATATAAGGCTCAGCACGCGTACGACGGAAGAATAGACGAAAAGACGGATTCACAATCACAATCTGTAATTTTGTCTTTTCTTCCGTCGACAAAACCCGTTTTTATTGTGTCAAACTACGCGTGACGGTGGATAGCTTTTGAAAATAAAAAGGCATCAACATCTGCCAAGCCTTTTCCAACTATGTTTGGGTCGGCTTCCAGTGCAGCCGGATGCAGCTAATTACCCGTATTTTACATCGAACGACTGCCTATCTAACTTCCGTAACCCAGTTACTGGATCACAATACCCCTTTGTAAAACTAGATGTCAAACTTTTGGACTACCTGTAAAGACTGCAACAGGTCTATAAATGACAGCTGGAAAGTCTCGGTATGTAATGGATCACACGTAATGGTCATCCATCCACGGATTGACCTCGAGAAGTGCAGCTTAACCTTCGGTCGACCCTATGTTCTCGCTACTTAGTCACGAGCTTTAACCTTAGAAAATAAAAAAATAAAAATTCGAACTCCATAACTTTGTGCCAAAAACCGTATCGCCACCACGACCTGAACAAGTTGTTGGCAAAAAATATGTACAAAATTAGGTCAGAATTTAATATACACGTTCCATGACTCGTCTGATTTATTGCTCAGCGCCATATTTGAGCTATAAATCAGGGTATTAAAAATAATGCTACCCCGTGTTCAGGCCAGTTTCATCAGAATGCGGTATTATGAAGAAGCAAGGGCTTCAGGTATTAATTGACTTACCACATAGCACGTAGCTATATCTAAGCTTTTTAGGGTTCCGTGACCTCAAAAGGAAAAAACGGAACCCTTATGTGATCGTGTGTCTGTCTGGCTGTCTGTCGGTCTCTCACAGCCAATTTGCTCCGAATCTACTGGACCAATTTAGTATATATATATATAATATGAATTTATGTGTCCCAAACACGGACGTGTAACTTAAATAAATTAATTTTGAATTTGGGGATCACCTTTCGGGGGCAAATTGGATTTTTTTGCCTGGCCTAAAAAAAACACCTATAAATTGGTTTTGGAACGAAGTTCTTTAACGCGGCTTTCGGTAGGAGTTGACTGATAGAAATCGTCACGCAACGAAAAACCGTTGAATAAAGCAGTTCCAAGGTCTCAAGTTTCAAGTGTCAAAAGTTTTTGTTTTTTAATCAGAGCTCTGTATTACATTACTCTGTATTATACTAACATTGTTTTTAAGACCTTTGTTACTTACATTATATGGACAATTTTGATTATGTCTGAGATAAATGTATTATTATTTCGTTTATTTCAATTTGAGACATATAAAATACATTTTTAAATATTTCTTAAATAAAATATAAAAAACATTTAAAAATATTAAAAAGAGCGTTCCGCCGGTATCGGGAGCAGGGTCCAAGCTACCGGTGGTTAGGGCTGCAGAGACAGGAACCTCCTCACTATGCGAGCCGTATCGAGGAGTACTGCCTTCTGGATCAGGCCCTTGATCCAACCGCCTAACGAGAGCCTCGAGAGATGTTGGTCGAGGCTTTCGGCCATCAGGCCATTGGCTGTTACGACAATCGGCACAATGATAACCGAGCTGACATTCCACATGTCGACAACCTCGTGTGCTAAGTCGAGATATTTTATTTGTTTCTCTTTCTCAGCTTTCACGAGGTTCCCGTCATGTGGGATAGTAACATCGACTATCATTGCGCGGCGCGCTAATCGGTCTATCACCACTATATCAGGCTTATTGGCAGCAATAGTCCTGTCAGTAATGATAGACCGATCCCAGTACAACGTGACATGGTCATTTTCGAGAACTGGGTCGGGCACATACTTGTAGTACGGTACCTCAGAAACCACAAATTTGTATTATTATTATTATTTTTGTTTCTGCGTTTGTTATCCACGGCCTAGCCGGGTAAAACTGGTGGCACGGGGCTAAGCCAAGTGTCCATCAGTGGGGTTAAGTGTGGAAGTAATGTTAGATGCTGCTTGGTTTTCCGAAGTAGACTGTATGGTAGTTGAGACTATATTTGAGCGGGAGTATTGGTGCAAGTTGTCCACCTCACACTGAAGAAATTTTCTAACTAACCTGCATGTGTTAAGAATCACTGCCTTCTGCAGCAGGTGGTAGGTGTTAGGTGGCAGGTTGAGGGAACTAAGGGACTGATGAAGCTGTTTGGGTATTACTCCTGTTGTAGATAGCACTATGGGGACTATTGTGACTTTTTGAAGATGCCAAAGTCGGGTTATTTCATCTTTTAGTTCGGTGTATTTGGATAATTTTTCGGCTATTGTAGTCTGTAAGTTATGTGTATTTGGCACGGCAATGTCTATTAGGAACCCAGTTTTGTTTATTTTATTAATTAATGTGATGTCAGGTCTATTAAAGTGAACTGTGCGGTCGGTGAGTATGGCACGGTCGAAGTATAGTTTTGTTGTAGGGTTCTCTAATACCGTTTCAGGGTTGTATTTATAATATGGTATTACAGTGTCTACAAGTTTGTATTGATGAGCTAGTTTCTGGTGTATGACGTTGGCTACTTGATCGTGTCGGTGTTTATAATCTGTCTGTTATTATTATTATTATTCTTTTTTATACTTTTACGTATCTCGGCATTGCGCCGGATCTATGGGGTAGTACGGGCCGAAGCCAAGTGCTACCCCTAGAAATTGGTTAAATTATGATGAGATGCAGGTTTATTCGGATTTTGTGATGGTGAGCGTGTCTGTCCATGAGACTGTGTTTGTGCCGTGGTATTAATACATAATATACAGCTAAAAGAACTTAGTTAAAATCGGGTGTTCCACAATACCTCCCAACTTTTTCCATCGCAAAGCAAATGTTTTCTCGAATCACAATAAATCTATCAAATCTAAGCGATTTCTCTATTCTGTTTATGAGAGAGAGTGAGTGAATTATTATTTTTTGTTTGTCGTAAAGTAAATTCAAACGTCGTATATTGCACAAAACCCCCCCTTTAAAGCTTCGTGCAGACCAGCGCGACGCGACGCCGCGACGCGACTCGGACAATACAATTTCTAAGAAAACTTGACGGTATAACAATAACTGGTGTCGCGTCGCGCTGTCGCGTCGCGCTGGTCTGCACGAAGCTTAACACAGGTGTTTTTTATGCCAATAAATAATTAATTTATTTATTTATTATTATTTATTTAAAAGCTGTTACAACACATAGTAATTAAACCAGTACATAAACAAACAGCACCAATCTAGTACCCTGTAAGATGGTATCACTGAGCTAAGCGAGCTCGGTATTAACACCACAAGATCGTTTAGGGCCGGTATATGAGACAAGTTGTATTTCAACAGACAGCGGCTGCTCGTTGTGTCGCCATCCTAATCCTAATGTTAATGTGAAGCTGTTGGACAGCGAGTTTTCACATAAAGAGAGAAAGTACGACCATGTTTGTATTGTGTATTAGTCGTTAGTTGGTAGACGTAGAACTCCTTTACAAAAGTTACCCTGAAAATTGCTACATTTTTTTTACCTTTTTTATTTTAAAAGAAAATCTTGTGGCTAAATAATAACAGACGCACGTGTCGGTTCGTGGATGGGTGACCGTCCATTACATGTTCAGACTCCTCCGTACCTCGGAAAGCACGTTAAGCCGTTGGTTCCGGCTTTTATTCGTAGATCTTTGACAGTTGTTACGGGTAGTCAGAAGCCCAAAAATCTGACAACCAGTCTTGCCAAGGTGTATCGTGTTACCCAGTAACTGGGTTGTGTAGGTCAGATCGGTAGTCGCTCCATGTAAAATACTAGTATTCAGCTGAGTTCGGTTAGACTAGAAGCCGACCGGTTGGGAAAAGGCTAGGCAAATGATGAAAATGATTGAAAGAAAATACATTTATTTAGCACAGACTAAAAGACACACAACGTAATAATTATACTGCCAATAAACAAAATCAAATATTTTTATTTTATTTTGCACTATACATCCACTTTTGTGTATAGTGCGAAAGTAAAGTGTGTAAGAAATTATCAGGATTTTTTAAAGAAAAATATGCAGGGAAAGAGTTAAGAAATCATGGATACTACAGAGGTACGCTAGAAATCGCAATAAACTTGACCTCAGACTATCATCAGAACCAATAACGGGAAGAAAAATATTTTATACGAAGAAGCGATACTGTACAATAAATTTCCTGATAAGATTGTTAATGCAAACGCAAAAAAAAATACCTGCTTTTGATAAATAACCTTTTGTTACAATTTAAAATCACTCACGGATTCATTATGCTACCTACTGCATGATTTATTTCTATAACTGTTTGTGTTCTTTATGATAACGCGCTAGAAACGAACTGCGCCGAATAGGCACAGTCCAGCAAAAATGCCAGACAACTAGTGCCTGACGCTGATTTGTGTTTTGTGTTTCACGAACAGTTGTCAGTCAAATAAATGTTATTCTTTTTTTTTTTTTCTGCCTTCGTTACCATCAGTAACGTAACCTGTCAAATCAAATCAAATCAAATCAAATCAAATCAAACTTTATTTGTGAACATAGTACATAAAAGGTCTTAAAATATACATTTTCGCGAGATCTATATGTTCTACCAATGCAATTGGTATACAAATAATTTGTTATATTATGTAGGTCTAATGATTTGGAACATGCAATAATAATAATTAGATTGAAGAAGATTAATTTAAATGATTTCAAAAGTCTTAAGTCAGTTACTAATATTATAATGTCAAAAAATGTCAATAGCCGTTAATAAAATAAAAAAATAAAAATGTCAATGTCATAAATTATCATTTAAAATGAAATCTTCTATGGAGTAATAGGCCTTCTCTACTAGAAATAAGAATAATTTACTTTTAAATTGGCCAACATTTTCTACACTTCTTATGCATTTTGGTAATTTATTATACACTTTTGGAGCCATTACAAAAATGCTTTTCTTAAATAATGCGGTTCTAGATCCAACTAAATTTAACTGGTCACATCGACGCTGACTTGATACTCGAGAAAATCTATTCATATTATTTTTAACAAACATAGCTGTTTCGTATATGTATAATGAGGGCATAGTAAGGATTTTCATGTTTTTGAAATAAGGCTTGCAACTGTCGGTGGTTTGCAGATTACAAATGGCTCTTATACATCTTTTTTGGCACTTAAACACGATATCTTTGCCTGTGGCATTGCCCCAAAATATAATGCCGTACCTCAATGTTGAGGCAACTAGACCATGATATGCTGTTAAGACTGTTGCTCTATTTGCCGTTTTGCTTAACATATGCAAGGCATAGGAATATTGGTTAAGTTTACTACATACTTTATCGATCTGCGTATGCCATTTTAAAGTGTTTTCTATATTTAATCCGAGAAATTTTGTCACAGTGGTCTCATTAATAATTTTGTCATTATATCTAATATTTAATACTAAGTTATGATTTGGTCTTTGTTGGAATTTCATGATTACTGTCTTGTCTAAGTTTATTATTAAATTATTATTTTGCAGCCAATCGACGACCGATTTTATGTTAGAATTAATTTCCGTCTCTAGGGTGCTTAATTCGTCACTATTAAAGAGTAAAGTGCTATCATCTGCAAACATTGTCATTGGGTAAGTTGATGCCGTTGGAAAGTCATTAATATAGATAATGAATAGGGGAGGCCCAAGTACACTGCCCTGCGGAACTCCATATGATACAGTTCTCTGGCTAGATTTATAGGTTATTTCGTTTTTTTTACATATAAGTTTGAAGTTTGTAAGTTTGATTATTACGCAATTAGTGAATAAAGGACGGATTTGAGCGACGCGAGTAATTCATGGCCCTCGATATAAATCCGTTTTATTCAAGAGTTTCATTTAATACTTTATACCATGACTACGAGAAAAAGAAAGATTTAAGCGAAAATAGACATTTAATGAAGAAAAAAGGAAGGTTGAATTAATTAAAATGCAAATCAAATCAAATCAAATAAAATGCACATTAAAATTAGAACAATTACTAAAATTAAAAGTATTTTTAAGTAGTAGTGTGTGTGTGTAGTGTTTGTAGTTTTTTTTTATTTATTTTTTATTTTAGGTTAATTGGTATAATGTATATCCTTATATTTAAATAAATATTTATTCCACAATTTTCGATATTGCACCTACCACTGTTTATCTCTGCATCACACAAAGGTTGACTGGTAGAAAATGCCTATGGCATTAAGTCCGCCTCTGTACATTGTGTGCTTAAAGTGTTAAATAAATAAATAAATAAATAAAAAATCTTATTATTACTAATAATAATCAACTTGTGAAGCGATATTTATTTCCTGTGTATCGATTATGTTTTCGCAAGGAGGTTGTATAGCATTGAGATGGAGGTCGCATATATAGATGTGTTTTAAATTCAAACACCAAAATAGTTCAAAATGGTTGAGCTGAATGGTGCTGTTTCATACGTCATGTTCGTGAACGGGCGCCGTCAGTTGGGACTGGTCAACTCTTAGCGGCCATGGCTGATTTTTAATTTTTTAATTGTTCTTTGTTTTTATCTTTGTATTACGGACGCTTCTAACGTGCACGTCTTTCTACATTGTTCTCACATGTATAATTTCAACATGAATGATGTAACCAATACTTTGTAACAATTTATTTTATTTAAAAGAGTGTCCGTGGAGTTTCTTGCCCGTTCTTCTCCATAGGTACCTACTACGCTTTGGAATGGGCAACTAGCTTCATATTTTTGACTGACCGATTCCTTGACAATTCAAAAGTGCCTGTAATGGTTTAATTGAAATAAATGATTTGAGTTTGAGTGAGTTTGAGTTTGAGTGATTAAAAGTGCTTTTTATTCACTGAAAACAGTGAATAAAATAAGCTTTTTAGAGGGGGAATGGTATAAATAAATATTTTTGTTAATTTGTCACATACTGGCGATTTTAGGCCAGTTCTTTCAATGATTTCTTTCTTTTTCTGTAATACCGAATGAATAACATTGTTACTTGCCTGTTCTTGAACCTGCAAGGTGGTACTAAAGAAGCACGCTATTGATTCTATAGGCCATCAAATTATTTTTTTGGATTGCTCTAGTTTTATGAGTTGCAGACATTTTTCAATGCGCTCGTCTCACGTGACTTTAAAATAACTACGAAATGAAGCCAGACCTAGTATGTTACTCTGATTACCCTTTTGAAGCATACTGGATTTATGTTATATTAGCTGACTTTTTATCGATGTCATCAAGAAGAAAAACAAACGTAGCAGACGTGACGTGACAATCAATAAACTAAAATGGAAGAGGGCAGATTATGTCAGCAGGAGTAAAACCGACAGATGGGCCAAACACGTGATAGAACACCCAGAGAAGAAAAGAGGAAATGTGGAAGACCATTTGAAAGATAGGAAGATGCCTTGAAAACTACTGCGGGCGCGACATGGAGGAGTAAAAGTCACGACCGTGAGCTATGGAAAAACCTAAAGAGAATGCTAAAGAGCAACTTTCTGATGTCCTAAATCGATATTTTAAATAAATTGTAAAACTAGTTTTAAGATTGCTAATCTCGTTCCTAGCGTGTCGATGGTAAATATAATTTAAATTTCCTGTTTAGCCCAGAGCTCGGCAACGCTAACACCATTCGCTGACGCAGACATAAGGTCCTCGCGTGTACTGGAGATGGTGCACGCATGCAGCACAAGATGGTCTGCGGGGAGACGCTGCATATACATTGAGGACCGGAACCATCCGAGAAATCCCACCTGTGGAGATCGTCAGATCGGTTAAACAGATTCCTATTAAAGGCAATTTGCAATTGAATTGACGTCTTTAGGTTTACTATTATGGATGCAAAGAACGCTACTGAAAATATATTTTTATCCGGATAAAACACAACTGTAAAAGCCCCACACAAAGTAAAAATAGGTCAACAAACTACAGACATCTACATCGTCGACACCCCTAAATATAGGGCTACCACCGCTCGCCGTCAAAGTGCATGGAAATTATCAATTTCCGCCATCGCCATTCAGCCTATCTTTGAACTCTTCGTTTGAACTTTTCGTGCCTTCCTTGACAAGCCAGTCTATATAAATAAAAATAAAGTTTGAAGGATGACGTTTTATATAAGAAAAACTACCGGTTGCTTAATTCCGTATGTAGTTTTGTATGTGTGTGTTTTAATTTTGTGTTCAAACGTTTTATGGCAACGACTAGCAGCAGTGATAGCCTAGTGGTGTGACCGTCGGACCGCCAAGCCATAGGTCGCGAGTTCAAACCCAAGGCATCTTTTACTTTTCTGATTCATGTGCGTATTGTATAATAATAATCACTTGCTTCAAAAACGGTGAAGGAAAACATCGTGAGGAAACCGGCATTCTTGAGAGATATTTCTCGACGGCATGTGAAGCAGCAGAAGTGCAGGTTAGTCACTAACCATACGAAAAAGAAAGAAGAATGGGAACTAGCTTTCATCCTTATATGATAGCTAAAATACAGCTTGATTGGTTTTAGTTGAATGCTTTGATTTCTTAACTACGGTTACTTAATCATATCTCAGAATATATTTTTTCGCAGACAAAAGTTTCAGTTGAAATACGTAATATTCTCAACAAAAGCTGAAATGTTAAAGCTAGGAATACGCCAACGTCATTAAAGGAAAATTGTGGGTTTATATTCATATTCATGTGTTTATTTCTTAGCCACTCTCCTACGCTTGACCTATTCGAGTATTCCCATTTCCAAGATTGCTGTAGGTATAACAGATTCGTAGTTCCAGATGATTGAACGTGAAATTGGTGTCTGTGAAAGCTCCTAAACTAGTGCGTTTCATCGAAATCGTTCTGCTATTCTGTCAAAGTTATTTTCGTAAACAAATCGATTCAAGCAAGTAAACACACCGTCATATATTGGTATAGGCTGTAGCAATGTAACCAAGCTAGAGAACTATACTACTAGATCTAGGTGGGTAGATAGTCTGCCGGGGTTGCGAGTTTGTCCGAAAGGGATATCGCGACCCCGGCACACAGGCAACGGAAGGAACACGGGTGGGTTTTAGTCAGTAAAAGTCTGACACGCCCTCCACGAAAAAGGTATTTGATAATTTCCCACCCTCAAAAAAAAAAAAAGGTAGGTAGATAGTTGTAAAGGTACCATTTCGTACCCGACCGCAGGAGTCAACTGCAGGCGACGTGACACGACTGGTTTCTATGAATTTCTATGAAATACCTTCCGTAGCGAGCGACAGATGAGGCAAGTAGCTCGACCGCAGTCCAGTAGTGCCGCCAACGCTCGAGCGTTTTCTATCTTCTATATACCGATTGGAATACGTGCTGCTGCCGTCTGCGGTCGGGTTCGGAATCATGACTGCAGCTGCATGACGCCGCGACGTGTCGCCGCGACATGACGCCGTGATACGTCGCCTGTAGATGTCACCTGCAGTCGGGTACGGAATGGTACCCTTAGAGCTATGCGTCCCAGTCTATTATATACATATTATCCATTTATTGATCGCTACACGGTATGGTTGTCAAAGGACATCCTATCATTATTTCCTGTAGTCTTATTCTTCCTGTAGTAAACGTAATAGTACCTAATCAAAGTCTATGAAATTGCCATCGTAAATGGTGTGAAGTACTTAGGGTTGATTTTTACACTTGAAACTTATAGGTTATTTGAAATCACGCTATGACCTAGGAGCCGAGCAAAGAGACGGAAAAATCAAAAAGAACGCTAAGTGAAAACGAAGTCATAGCACAGGCGGGCGATGCGATGCTACGCAGCTGGTAGGGACAAGAAATTTCACGTGAACGAAGTCGCGGGCAGAAGCTAGTTATAAATAAATTAGCCTGTGTTGTCCCATTGGGCAAAGACCTCCTTTTCCTTGATTTCTTCTAACTTCTATGAAAAACATTCATGTAATAAGTTCTTTTTCAAGCCATCCAACAACCGCCTAAGTAAACTATTCAAAATAACAACCCCTAATAATAGTTTTCTACTCTACGAGGGATAGGAAGTAATTAGAATGATGGTAATGTTAACAAGCACACAGGTTATGTGGAACAAAAACTGTCCAAAGTTGTGTGGCTGCAGTTTACGCGGCTCTTAGCTAAGTCTACGCCAGATTTTGCAAGTGAAGCGACGTTGTATGTGTGTGGTTTCACTTGCAGCGAGTGTTAAGAATAAATTACTGTAAATGGACGTCATACTAATAAAATTACCTGCCGCGTTGGTCAAGTGGGCGCAAGTATTACTGCTGAGCAGGAGGACCTAGGTTTAATTCCCAAGTTGGACGAAGTTTTAAGCTTCGTGCAAAATAGCGCGACGCGACACCGGTCATTGTAATACCGTGAAGTTTTCTTAGAAATTGTATTGTTCGAGTCGCGTAGCGCCGTCGTGTCGCGCTGGTCTGCTTGAGCCTTTAGTCGGATTTTTCTTCAGAAATTTTTCAGTAGCAGCCCGGAGTCAGGTTTTGTGCCCGGTTGCTGGCAATTTACTCGCCCCTAGCATGGGACTTAAACATAGCTGATGAAATTTTATGGTTTACTATAGGGACACCTCTGCCCAAACCTTCGGGGATACAGGCGTGATGTTATGTCATGTTATGTAAAAACACCACAAAGTGAAAAATAACTTTAGTTTCAGAAGTGGTTTTTTGTCAACGACTTCCGAAATTAAAGTCACTTTTCACTTTGTGGTGTTTTTGGAAGTCGGTTCTTTTTTTTGTAAAACTTTTTAGTTGTGGTACCTACCCCACACAAATTTGAATACCCGACTCGACTACCTGCTATGTAAATAACAGTGACAGATACTTATTATAACATCATTCATAAAGACTTAAGTGGGAAAAATATGTACGTATTGTTGAAGCTAACTCAAAAACTACCCAAGCAAAGTTGATAACATTTATATATATGGAACCACCATGCAAGCTTAAATAAACCTTTTTGGAAATCGGTTAAAAAGTAAATCAAATCAAATCGAATAATTTATTTGCATAATACATGTTAAAAAGGTGTTACAGGTATAAAAGGTACATTGTATTATAACCTAATGAGGTGTTCAAATTTATATCTTATTAATATCTCATGCAAATAATTACAATCGCAACATTAAACATACAGAATAAATTTAAAGAAAACATTAAATATAGAAATGCAAAATAAAAAGTCAGATCAAAATTTCAATAATAATAATAAATACTTGTTGTGGTGCCATTTCAGATAAAATCAGTCATCTTTCATTTAAATTGTCATTAATTGAATAGTAACATTTTGCAACTAGGAATTCCTACAAACCTAATTTAAATTGGTCCATTTTGTGTAGGTCTGTGATACTCGTAATTGTTGGCAACTTATTGTATATTTTGGGTGCCATGCCCAAAATGTTTTTATTAAATACTGCTTTTTTATGACGTCTTAAGCTTCGTGCAGACCAGCGCAACGCGACGCCGCGACGCGACTCGAACAATATAATTTCTAAAAGAACTTGACGGTATAACAATAGCCGGTGTCGCGTCGCGCTGTCGCGTCGCCCTGGTCTGCACGAAGCTTTACGCATATTTTATTTTTCTGTCGTGTGCTTCTTGGATGTGTTTAAAGTTGCATGTGTGTTGGATGTGTTAAAGAAATTATGATATTCTTCTCAAGGGCTGAATGGAACGGGGTTCTGAAAGGCTTTAAATGCGAATACTTACGTACTTCTTTGTGCCGAAAAACAACGAAAATGCAATACTCGTACCTACTGCGTGCCTCACGCAGAATTGAAGTCCAATAGGTAGGTAGATACTTCCAACATACAACATTATTCACCTTTGCAAATTGTGTGTAGCTCTAGTTCGACTGTTCAATCCGAGAAAAATACTGGGACGCACTTCAGACAAAGCGGTGCGTTCCGAGCTTTTAATAGGTACGGATAGGTTAGGATGAGTAATATATGATATAATTACAAAATCTCTAACATTTACTAGATATAACAACTGAATCTATAATTTTCTTAGATATAATTTTCTGTTAATATAATAAACGATTGATATAATTTTAAAATATGTATTTTTTATAAGCATAACATACATTGAATATAAAATCGTTTGATATACCACGCAAAAGACATAAAACCTATTAGTCTAATATGATAAAAACGCCTAGTTAAAAACACAAAGCAAAATAGCATACATACACTTTATAACTTAGTCTAATTATTCATAAGTTGTAGCTTAACAAATATCGTTGTTCGTTGTCACTTTGTGTGCATAATCTTGGTCAGTTATATAATAATTTATTTAACTGAGCAAGATTCATCAACAGTCTGGCGCTCGGCGGCCGCTGCCACGGCGAAATTATACGAAATAACTTTAGATATGAGACGCACTCGATAGGTTAGCCAGGTATTTCGCAAATTCTTTTCATTTCGATACAAGAATGGAAGCAGAGCAGTAGGCTACCGTAAGAGTCATGCATAAACATAATCAGCCTGCTATGTTCCCACGGCTGGGGCACAATCCATCGTAATCCATCACGCGGGTCCAGTGCGGATTGGTAGATGTCAGAAGTTTTGGACCACTGCCCTCCAGGAATGACTTATTCATAAAATCATCAAAAATTTATGAACAAAGAGAAATTGACCCAGGTATTTAGGGTATGATGGGATTGTTAATACGCATTGCGATTATGAAAACTCCCTGACAAATAAATACAAAAACAACGAACATTTTGGCTTATAGTACGTCCATCGCTGCCACTACCACTGCACCTTACGAACGTTAAAAGACATGCAAGTAGGTCAACCGGTGGGCATGACAAATAGTGTCGGTGAATTGCTCGCAGCACGCGTGTTGTAGCATGTCATACTGAAGGTATGGGAAGCGTTTAATATTATACAACATCATAATGGAAGCAGTTACTTCTTGTTCTTCCGAACTATTTCTTGGTGATCAGTTTCTGATTAAGGCCTGTTTTTTTGGATTGTTAATATGTACAGTACCTAGATGTTAATAGTAGGTACACAAATCCTTTTGAAATCAACCTTTCATTTGGGTGAATATGTGACGGTTTATTTGTTGGTGCGCCTGAAAGAGTTAGTACCTACTATACTACCGTGCTACTTATTTTTACTGAAAAGAAGCGTTGCTGCATCTCGATGGTATGGTTTCTGTAAATATACAAGATTTTTTTTCGCATTTTCACCCGCTTAAGTCTCGAGTATACTTTACGTTAATCCAGGTTATAAACTAACTGAGTGCCAAATTTCGTCCAAATCCGTTCACCCGTTTATGCGTGATTGAGTAACAAACATACAAATATCGAAACATATAAACTTTCACATTTGTGATATCAGTAGGATTAACACTACTGGTCCTCTCACAGGTGCAGGCTTCATTTCTTCTAACATAATCCTTTCCTTTCTAAGACCTACATAATGAAATAGCTGTCTCCTTTTATGTTCTCACAAAGCCAAGAAAATATCACATAGTTTTATCCCCATTATATCTCTCTTACTTAACACAGCTCTGTATTTTAAAACCATCCTTTTATTTTACAATTTTCTTTACACGAAACTGACAACTGAACTTTTAAAAACAAGGCAACTATGAAAAAGAATCCTGTGAAACTTCAGTGTTCAGCTTGGGAATTTCCTTACCGACGCCAGATGTTGGAACGAAATATTACAGCTTACTTCGCCATTGGGGCTGTGAAAACAGCGGTGGTTTCCCGTAATTATTTTAATTTATTATCCTCGGATTGTCGTGTTGCAGGGTAAGCCTTCTTTATTTTTTGAGAGCGGAGTGTATTATTCGAAAATAAAATTTATTGAAAGTTAATCTTGTGAAAAAAAACTATTAAATAAACTAGAAAAGTACGGTATAAGAGGCCCAGCCTACAATTGGTTTGATAGCTACCTAAGGGGTCGAAAGCAATGCACGGAGATCGTGAAAATATGCCGTAAGACTAACACCTACGTAACGTATAGATCTAAGTACCTAGTTAACAAATGTGGCGTACCTCAAGGGACTGCGATTTCGCCGATACTATTTTTAGCATACATTAATGAACTACCGAACGCAACAGACCAATACACTATACTGTTCGCAGACGATACCACTATTCTGACTAAAGAGGCTACTGTTGAGCAAGCAATAAATGTCACAAATAAAGCTCTAAACGATGTACATGACTGGTTAAACCTAAATAATTTACAAATAAACACAAATAAAACTAAATTTATGACATTTTGCACAAATAATAATAACAAAAAAAAAATAACCGACACATTTGACACACAAATAAAATATAATAATGACAGAATTGAAAAAGTAAATACTATAAAATTCTTAGGAATACATTTTGATAATTACTGCAACTGGAAATCACATATAGACATGGTGTGTAAGAAATTAAATAAATTTATATACGCGCTACGGAAAATAAAACAGTTAACGAATGTAGAAACAGCTCTAATTGTGTACCACAGCCACGTGTGCTCTGTACTGAGATATGGGATAATCGTCTGGGGAAACTCCACGGACTCCCAAAGAGCATTTATAGTTCAGAAGAAATGCCTCAGATCGATCTATAACCTTAAATGGACCGATTCCTGCCGACCCGTGTTTACTAACAAAAAACTGCTTACACTCCCATCCTTATACATTCTAGAAATGTGTAAGTTTGTTAGAAATCACCCTTCGCTTTTTGAAAAGGATGAAAAAGCTACTTTAAAAAGAAAGGTAGCACAAAAGCCTCTGATAGTCCCTCGAAATCGACTAAAACTTTGCGACACGAACTGCTACAGTATGGCGGTTAAGCTATACAACAAGCTACCGGAAAAAATGAGAAAACTAAATGAATTAGAATTCAGTAGAGCCTTATTTAATTGGCTGTGCGACAGATGTTTTTATTCCAAAGATGACTTTGTGAATTTGAAATCCTTTTGACATATTTTTTTTTTTAATTATTGTTAATGTTATGTACTTTTCTTGTTTGTGTTAATAATGTAAGAAGACTAAAAAAATATTTAATTGTATACTGTAATTGACATAGTGATTATTTTATTATTTTTTATTTTATATTATTGTTAATGTTAATATTATTTTTTGTGTTATTAATGTAGGAAGACAAAAATTTGATATAATAATTTATTTTTTAAAGCTTTGACTATGTCTATTTAAAAATTTGCACGACTAGAAAGTCGAATATAGTGAAACCATTTAATAATTTACCATACACAATGTACCTATATTCTGGCAAATAAAGAATTCATTCATTCATTCATTCAAAACGATGATGGTTAAAACCGCAAAATAATAATATTTTTGCTATAAATAGCCTTATTTGCCATTTGTCAAATGACTTCGATGAGCACGAAAAAATAAAACTGCTTTCTTTGTGAATAATCTGTTATAGCTTAACTGTTATAAATGTAAATACTTGTCAAGAAGTCGGACTGCCAAGCTAAGAGTTGGTGAGTCCTAACCCTGTCCATTAGTGCCCATGTTTGCACTGTTTGAACAGAACTTAAACTAAATTTAGCGTAGTCAGGAAATAGGTATACTACCTGACTAAGCTAAAATTAGTTTGAGACTGAGACTAGCTTATTTAGAACAGACATACTAAGAAGTTATAATTTGCAACACACGTATCATGCAAGAAATTCAAGGACTATCTTAAACAAGGCTAAAGAATCACTATTGCCATACAGCGTGGCAATGCTGCCAGCCGACGAATTCTTTGATGCTCAATGATTATTTCCCTTGCTTTTTATATACTTGTAATTATTTATTTATTTATGTATTTGTTTATTCATTTATTTATTCAATAGTTTAAGCACACAAATGTACAGAGGCGGACTTAATGCCGTAGGCATTTTCTACCTTTGGGTGATGCAGAGATGTGTGTAAGTGGTAGATGCAGTATCGAAAATGGTGGAATAAATATAATTATATTTAGCTTTTAGCAGCGAAATGAATTCCAGTATTTTACATGGAACGACTGCCTACCTGACCTCTTCAACCCAGTTACTGGGTAACACGATACTCAGTAACTGGGTTGACCCCTTGGTAAGGCTGGTTATAAAACAGTAAATTACAAAACACACACAAATCGCTCCGCTTCAACCATGACTTCAAAACGCTACTCTTATGGCCTCAACTTAAAAATACGTTATTTCCAGCGATTGCTAGTTTGTTTACCCGTGTTTGCGTCTGTTTTTTGTATTTTATTTTATTGTTTCACGACGCAGTTTATAAAGGCACTTTTTAAATAAAAGTAAGTTTTTGCAATGTTCCTTTTTGTTTGTGGAAAAACTATGAAGATGATAGTTTTATTATATTTAATTAATTTCTCTCTAGTAATTAGGTTCTTCCTAGAATTTATAAGGACGGCAGTCAGGTACAAAAAGAGGAGCTTTGTGACTTTTAAACATCAATTCCAGCAGTGGCGGTACATCTGTTCTGTGCTCAAGATGAGTCTGTTTTTTAAGGAGGCATGGAGAATGCAAGGCATGCATTACAATTTCCTTCTCTGCATGGAAATCGGTTTAACCTTGCTGTGTAAACTCACAGGCTGATAGTATTATTATTACATAACATCACGCCTGTAATCCTGAAGGGTAAGGCAGAGGTGTACCTATAGTACACCGTCATTTCGCCATTTGTTATTATTATTCAGAGCGCTTATCCTAAAAGTTGGCAACGTCGCAAATAGCTGTCAAATATTTACCTGTTTTGATTAATTTGGTAATATTACAGTATGGAAATATGAAATGTGGCTAACTAGTGTACTAAAATATTGATTATGAAATGCAATAATTAATATCGTAACAACGAATATTTAGTTTTAGATGTAAAAATGAATTTGGAAACTTTCAAAATGCCTTTTTTGCACCTAAAACGGTAACTGAATTTAATGTTGTTTTACACAACATTAAATTCAGTGTTATAATTCGATTCATTATTAATATTCTAGGTCGCTAGTTAGACACATTTCATATTTCCATATAGTAATATAGCCAAATTAATCAAAACGGCGAAATATTTGATATTTATTTGAAACGTTGCCGACTTTCAGAATAAACGCTCTTAATTTGAAAGCAAATCCACACTTGGTATTTCGCCAAATATCACTCTCAAAATATTCAAAATCTCCGTCTGAAATTGAGTAACAAACAAATATCCGTTACGCATAACAGACGACGGTTAATAAGTAGTAACACACGTAGCAGCTCACAAAACACTGAGACCTGCTTAGTGTAGCCTCCCACGTCGCCACACAGAATTATGAGCAACAACACAAATGCACTTCGTAAATCGTCTCAGCAATAAGAGGCGAGTTATTGCCATAAACCGGGCGCAAATTTTAAGACCTGGATCCCACTGAGATTGTAATAATGCCTACTTAATAACAATTTGACCGAACCACGGGTTGACTTAGAAGTCCGACTTTTCGAGCTTTAAACCCATTTTTGTGAAAATATAGACATTATAAACTTATCTTATATTAGTCTTAAATTAAACAAAGCATCAGAGTTAAACTTCTGTCTTGAATTGAGCAACAAACAAGTAACATATTACGCAAAGTAAAACATACTGAAGCTCACAAAACACTGAGACCCGCTTAGTGTAGCCGCCCACGTTGCCGCGGAGAATTATAAGGGCACATGCACTCACGGACACAAATCTATCTCATAGAGAATGTACTAATAGAAAAAGCAAATACCACTATGCCCGAACCAGGGTTTGAACTCAGGACAACTCAGCATTCACACTTTCGATCAATGAGCAATTTTTTTTTATGAAAACATTTATGTTCACTTATAATTTCTACCATAAAATCGTCTCAAACTGAGCAAGAATCAACTAACCGTATCATGTATACGATTGCTTCAAGTTACACATACTAAAGCTCACAATACACTGAGACCCGCTTAGTGTAGCCTCACACGTTGCCACACAGAATTATGAGCAACAACACATGCACTTCGTAAATCGTCTCAGTTTGTATTCTAAGGCGAGGCGATGCTCGGTCTCGTTATTATTAACTGTGAGACAATTTGCTGTGTTTCCATGTGTCGTTATTGTATGAGAATTCAGTTGTATTCAATTTTGATCCACATTTTGAGTCCATTATGTCTGTTTCTTGCATTATTTTGCTCTATGGTTAATGCTTTTCGTTGTGATCTCGTATAACGACACGCTAAGAAGAAATTCAGAGGATTATTCTTTTCAGTGTGCGTTGGTGGACAGAGGAACCCTCCTCGATGCTCTGCTCTGCCGTCCGCCAGTATGCGCAGGCCTTTACTTACTTATTTGTAAATTGTAAAAGACTCGTTTGGAATGGTTGCAAGCGCTACTGTTCAGCACGAGGTTCTGGATTCGATTTCCAGGTCAGCCAAAGTGTTATTGTGTTTTCTATCAGGAATTTCTCAGTAGCAGCCCAGAATCTGGATTTGTGCCCGGTTGATGGTTACAGGCGCGCCACCTATTACATGGGACTTAAATATAACAAGCGAAATCTGGGTGTACTATAGGTACACCTCTATCCCTTCGGGAATGAAATGCGTGATATTTTTATATCTTGAACTAGCTTGTGTCTGCGACTTTGTCCGTGTGAAATTTCGGCCGCCAACCAACCGTCGCGCGCGTTAAATCCCATCGCCCGCTCGCGCTACTACTCCATTTTCGTTTAGCGTTTTTATTTTCTGCTTGACTCCTAAGGGTCGTGCCGTGATATTTTATGGCCTATAACCTTCCTCGAGAATTGGGCTAGCCATAGCAAAAATATTTTTTCAAATCAGACTGGTAGTTCCGGAAGCTATCCCCTCATTACAAACTTACAAACAAACTAATTGTAACCTCTTTATAATTTTATAGTATAGATAATATTTTAACAAAATCTAGGTGCAAATGACTGTCGCTAAGTTTTCAGTGGTAATGCCTCTTTTCAATGATCAGCAGACAAAACAAGACTTTCCCAGATGCTTACAAGAGAAACGTAGCTGTTTATAGTACCTTAATTTGTGTTGCGACCCACTGCCGGAAAAGCCTATCTCGTTCCCCTACAAATCCTTATCTCGTGCAACAAGGTGGTATAAACATCACAAAATATGTGTTTCTCCCCCACTTCCAAGATCCCAATTAAAACAGTAACACAACCATTACCCCGTTCACCCCCGTTTACCCCCATAAAAAGCATGACACGAACAAATTACAGTTCTCTTAACGTGTCGACAACCACTTATACCATTACGATGGTTGTAACAAAATATTTTCCATACAAAATGGGTTGTCATGCCGGAATGAACTTATTAAGTAAAGTAAGTAATGAAGCCTTGCCACGCCAACTTGTTTGTTTTGAAGTTTTAAAAATATTTATAGGTTGGTAGGTATTTTTAGTTGAGGGTAATTTAGGGTGGTTTAACCGACTGTGAGATCAAAAGGAGGGCGGATTCAGGAGGAGGGATTATGAGTTATTGTGACCGGTAAATCAATCTAACTTATATAATTATATTTTATATGAATATTATAGGTGACTTTGGGTCAAGAGGGTGAGCTTTCTAGTTTGTGCTTCCATTAGATGTAAGTGTAAGTTTCAAAAACTTGAAAAAGCAAGGTGATAAAGTCAATACTTTTTTACATTTTTATAAAAATTAAATCTTTATTATAGTTGACCGAAACTGCTGTACCGCGCCGTGGGTATGTGCCCGGTGAGAGGGGGGGCAGTGTAGGCCGCTTATTCTTCAACGCTCACGGCATCCCAACCTCCACTTTGCCGCGCATTCCTAAGGGCACGCGGTACAGCGGTCCCGGTCAAACTATAGTAGGTAAGTAGAACATAGTAAGGCCTCTTCTTTGTCAAATAGGGTTTTATTGTAACAAATTTTTGCTTAATCACTGAAATAACATAACATCACGCCTGTAATCCCCAGAGAATTAGGCAGAGGTGTACCTATAGTACACCCGAACTGAAACATTTTGAACTAAACTGACCTTGGCTACACTTGTGCGAAGACTGCTATGTACAGCCTCAGGCCAACACATAAACTTCCTAAAAATGTTTTATGTACATCAAATATATGGAATTTCCCGAGGCGTTGACGACAACCTTTAGTTGGAGCCATGAAAACTACGGAAGGAATAGCGAGCGGGTAGGTGAAACACAACAGTAATCCTATATCTACGGAAAATCCCAAAGTTGCAGTACATTACCGATCGGTAAGAAGATATAGGAATTTGGTATCCGTAAATCCCCGTTTACACGTTACAAGTTTCTGGAAATTTCAAGAGTAATAATCGTATGCCATAAAACACGTTCAATTATTGCCATTCAAGAATTGCATGCAAGTGTTTACTCGTGTGCGATTTTCATAAAATGGCATACAAAAATTTAATGCAAGTTTTGCCATTCAATAATTGCATGCGAATTCTGTTAAACCAAGGTTATTACGACCTACATGCAAGTTTTGCCTTGTCTAAACACAGATTGGCACGTCCTTGTACACTACGCTGCATTTTTTTTTTAATATTGAACGTCTTTTCTTGATTTTTTTAACTTATTTCGTTCGCTCATATTTGAATGATAGAAAATTTTCATGACATAATTGAATGCGATTGTACTGCATGTGCTATTTAAACCTATACCAGTTTTGAACGGCAACTTACTTGTCCGTATCCTGCAACAATTTATTGTACGTGTTGTTTAGACGGTGCCAGTCAATTGTTGCTTCAATTAAATGGCATGCCACAGGCAATAAACTTGTATCGTGTAAATAGGGCTTAAAAGCCCGGGTGAGGTAGGTACTTAAAACGGTATTTTTAATTGTTTTGTTGGAAATTTTATGCCTTTGACCTTTCATGTGGATAGGATTCATAAATACTTAACGTTTTCACACTCTTACTTAATCCGACACCTCCGTATCTAAGCAGCAGTTTGTTTTCAAAAATTTCCCTTTTAAACAGCTTATAAGTACAGATAAAAGAGAGAGAGAGCAGAGTGTTTATAGTTAATATTATAGTTATATTTGTGAATAATTAGGTGTTTTTATTTTATGTAGGTATTTTATTTTCTCTTCTACTCTTACACACGTTGTCTACATTTCTTTAACTACTTTCCTATCGCAGGTATGCTGGAAGAGATTTCTTTACAAATAAGCATCACCTTTGTACGTATTTTTCTGTTCCTTTCTTCTTGTCTGTTTATATGTGTGTACATAAACCGTTAAATAAATAAATAAATAATAAAATAAAAACTGCAGAATACTTTTTCGACTGTAAAATGTCAACGTAAATTCACACGAGCAAATACATTTTAATTTTTTTAAGTTTTCTTTACTGACACCACTGTATGGTTTCTCTGTGGTCTGAAAATAAAAGTATAATATTATTATTATCCATTCATGGTCATCATCATTATCAACCTAATAACGTTGGATACTAGACTAGGCGTTAGGATAGACTTAGATTTCCAGCAGTAGAAGTCTTTATACCGCTACAAAAATTCGTTCTGCGCTGCCCAAAAAAAAATATAAAGTTGACAATTCTCATTAGATCATTTGCCTGGCCTTTTCTCAATTATGTAGGGTCGACGTCCAGTCTTACCAGATGCAGCTGAATGCCAGTATTTTACATGGAACGAGTTCCTATCTGACCTACACAACCTAGTTATTGGGTTACACGATACCGGTTAGACTGTTTGTAGGACTTCTGACTACCCGTAACGACTGTCAAACATCTTCGAACCTTCGAAGTTGACAGGATTTCATTCGAATACCATAAATAAACTACGTAAAGTAACCACTTATTTTAGATGAACTATACCCCCTTCTATATCTCCTTATCTACGACATTTGTTTCCCGACCTCATACTTGCCCTATATTTGTTTAGGCACTCATCCTAAGTTAACATTGACACAACAATTTTCATGATGGAGTTCTTGTTCCCAGTTCAATAAAAATGAGAGCACGCGTTATATAAATATTGCAGATTTATTTTATTCAGATTCTACATACATAACCTACCATGAGATCAGGCAACTTCATTGCCGGGGTATCAAAATCTGTGTTGTATTTTTTTGAATACCATGTGTTATAAATTTATAAGACTATAAGACAGTTCATCTCAGCACGAGTAACGCCAAACAAAAACATCGTGATAATCTGAACATGTAAGACATTCTGGACATTTGCGCAAATTTGTGTCATAATCAGCGAAACGAAATGCTTCGTAAACGCAGCAAAAGGTGTATGCAAAGAAGTACTAAGTGACGTTCTGTAGTTTCTGCCTACCCCTAATGGGAATAGGGCGAGAGTTTATGCATATGTGTCAAAATCAAATCTGCCGACATATTCTGCAAAAATCTCACCGTGAAAACTAAGGTGAAGTGAGCTGTCAATAGTGTCAATCTCTAGCATTAGGTGGAATGACAGCTCACTTCACGCACACTTCACCTAAGTTTTCACGTTGACATTTTTACAGAATAGCACTCCTGTTATTTAGATGTGAAATCGAGTCAAATGGACACATAGTCACATAACCAATCAGATTGAATTTCCGTTTCAGAATGCTTTAGTTTGAGTTACACATTACTAGTATTCCATTTAACCTCTCCAACAAACCTAATATGCTAGTGCTAGTATTGAGTTCACGTGAATAATGTCTGTTAGTAGTCGCTCACGACAGGCTAGTTCTCACCTTAGCTGTTAGACTATTCAATCAAATCAATCAATTAATTTAGTGGAGCTATCTATAACACGCTTAGCAAGTCCACAATAGAAACGGGTTTTGTACACGGAAGAATAGACAAAATGACAGATAAACAATTACAATCTGCCATTTTGTCTATTCTTCCGTCGACAAAATCCGTAGAATACCCGTTTTTATGATTGTCACGCTACACATGTAGCCGGACATGGTCACTCCGAAGATAAGCCACAACGTTATTGATGCTTCATATTATTCATATTATTAAGACCAAGCAAGCCCCTTATACACCAAGCAAGTTTCTTGCCTGTGTTATAAAAGAAAATTGATAATTATGGCATGCCACAGGCAATTAAATCTTATATACATTATAAGATTTAATTGCCTGTGGCAATTAGGCTTTAGAAAAAAAAAAGAAGACATCAGTCACATCGTACCTACGCAGAAATGTCAAGTGCGACAGAAATAAAAAGTTCTGGACAACTGTTACTTTAAAATAATGATTTCATCAATCTTATTTTTGCGTAAATACAGTCAGGGAAATTAATTGTTATGCAAATTGACAGTCTACGTTAATTTGCCGTGCTATAGCCAAATCATACGAATTTAAAAAATAACAGGTTAAGGTTGCCTGGAAGAGATCGCAGTAAGCGATAAGGCCGCCCATTGTATATTTTACAATGTATTACTTTTTCTTTATGTAATGTATAATCTGGTGTACAATAAAGTATATTATATATATAAATAAATAAATAAATAACAGTTCTGGTTTGAATAAGTGGACGTTTTACGTTGGTAGTCTGCACATATTATTATTATTATTTTAAGACTATTAGCTTATTCATTCATGTAAATATTATCTTGGAAATTGAAATAAAGACTGAATTTTAGAGGATCAAGATATTATTTCCTGTAATTTTTATAATATTCTGCCCTAAACTTAATATTTTGGGTACGAAAAGTTCGAAGTCTGAATTATATTGTTTATACGCATACTCTATAGCTTCATAATACCCGTACGATATTATACCTATCTAAAAATATTCTAACATCGTATCGAGAATATGTTCGTCACACTCATAAAGGTAGGTAAATATAAATATCTTACGAATCTTTTTTACTGGACTACACATACTAAAAATGGAGGGTCATGTGTTTTTACAAGACCTAAGTGACGGCCGTTGTAAGATATGTTTGTTGAGAATACACCCTTTTATTTTCTACGAACAAAATGTTTTTAGGACTCCAGAGGTTTTTGTAAATACTTACATTACATAGGCACGCACTTTAGGCCTAAAGCGTTGTGACACTTTATAAGTAACGCGACCGTTATACTTTTATTCTTTTTATCAAAAAAAGGTTTCTACGATTTTCCATGTCTAAAGTAGAATGGGAAAAACTTGTAATATTATAACTGAAAAGAATTCAAGATTCTCTTTTGGAAGTGGTACTCAATGTGCAGATCGCAACATCTTATGAGGTGTCTTTTTTATTTCAAGTGACAACAAATCGCATCATGCGGTATTTTTTTTTAATAAAAACCTTCTTGAAACAATTCAAAACACGGAACTTTAAACTGCACTCTAATTGCTCAGGATACCCCAAATCACAATAACTTGGGCAGTTTTACAATATAAAAACAAATTCAATATTTAAAACCGAACTTTAAAACATACAATGCGATGAATATTTTTGCATTGTTGAGAAGAAAGCGATTGTCACTAGGGGTGTCTAATCAAATACAGCTGAATACCAGTATTTCACATGGCTTATCCACATCCCCGTAACTGGGTAACATACAATGCCCCTTGGTAAGACTGGTTGTCAGACTTTTGGGCTTTTGACTACCCGTAACTGTCAAAGGTGTATTTTTCTGTACGGAGCAGCTCATGTATTTAATTCAATTTTGCGTAAAAACTAAATTAATGGTTGAGTGAAACATACTGTGGTGTGCCGTTATAAACTACCTATGTGATCGTGAAATAAAAACTAAAAAAAAATAAGTGGTAATCAAGTGATTCACAAAAACAAATCTTAAAATTTAAATAACGAACTTTAAAGAAAAAACACAGTGTCGCGTAATTGGAAAGGACCGTGTTCTGTGTCGATCTGTGTCTCACCGTGTCACCGCGGCCAGGCGACAGCAGCGGTAAGCCCCGCCCACCAGCACTGTGTCGCACAGTGAACGACTGCTGGAAAGGATCGCGTTCTGTGTCGATCTGTGCCGATCCTTATCTACAATCTATAGGACGGCGCACGGCGGGCGCGGTGCGGTATCGTTTGGCTGCCGCTCGGGTTTGCGAACTTCTACAAACACCCACGAAGATTAGCACCGTTCGTTGCGCCAGCGCACAACCTCAGAACAACACGCAGGTACGGACTTTAACCAGTTGTTAAGCTTTGATTTACAAGCTGTCAATTACAATGCCCAAAGTGCAACGCACCCCACCGAAGACTCCCATACCAGGTCAATCTCAGTCGGTTCCTGATATTGCTTCAGCTTCCAGTTGCAGTGAAGCCAGCAGGAATGTCACCCTTAGAAATAGGCGACAATGTTTCGATGACTCGCCTAACGAATTGGTGATGCATTCCTCTTCCTCCTGCTCCTGCAGCGAATTAAAGGAGGAACTTATGCAATTATTGAACTCATGGAAGACTGACTATAACCGTAAGTTGTCTACATGGAAATCTGAGTATGATGCAATCCTCTCTACGCTGGTTAAGGATGTTAACGGACTTAAAAACCTGTGCGCTGGTATTCAAAACTCCGCCACTGAGCTTCAAATCAGCATGAACACATTTAATCTGAATCTAGAGAAAGCAAAAGTCACGGTGTCGGATCTAGACAAACAACTCGAGGAAATTCCAGACCTTACCTCTCGTTCTGGCCTAGATACTACAAATAGCCCCATAAGATTACCACCAAACGAAAGGGAGAACGTAGTAACGATGACTTCCGTGGGAGAGAAAGCTGTGGATCAGGAAACTCGTCTGCGGAGCAGGCGTGATATACGCACACCGACCAATCCAGTGACAGCGGCCGCCCGGCAACGACAAGTGCCCAAGCCTCAAGTCCTTTTGCCAGTGTCTGCTGCTCCTGTTGTTGCTACTGCGAATGTTTCTATGGGTGACAGGGACTTGAACGGGCAGAGGAATGATGACGGTTGGGTTGAAGTTCGTAACAGGCGTTCGCGTCGTTCGCTTGGTAATGTTATGCGGGGGACAGCTGCGCCTGGTACCACAAAGTTAGAGGCTTCTGAACGATGGAGATACTTGCACCTCTTCTACGTAAAGCAGGGTACCACTGATAGCCAGGTGCGTGAGCACCTTCTCACCATCTGCGGAACGGATACCTGCACAGTAGAAGTGCTCAAATCCCGTGGCAACTATGCATCTTTTAAGTTGGGGGTGCCCTCGAAACTAGCCGACCAAGTATCTGCGGTTCATAATTGGGCAGAGGATATTTGTGTAAAACCGTGGCGCCACAACTTTCGTGCCCGAAGTAGTGAACAATTATCCCACTAACATTCTTGCCACCAGCCCGCCCAACGTCAGTTATCGTAATAACTGCCTACGTGTATTGTACCAAAATGTCCGTGGCCTGAAAACGAAATTACGTACATGGAGATCAAGCTTGTTGCTAGCCGAGCAAGACTTAGTAGCCGTCACAGAAACAAACCTAGATAACTCAGTGGAAGACTCAGAATTGACAGACGGAGATTGGCGCATCCTACGTAGAGATAGAGTGACTCTTGGGGGTGGTGTGTTGCTAGCAGCACGCGATGGCGTTACTATGTGCAGGCAATATCACCTAGAAACGGATTGCGGTGAAGACCTGTGGGCGAGGATCCAAATCAATGGCCGTAATATGTACGTCTGTGTTGTCTACATCAAGCCCTCTGCCACTGACGAAGACTACATGACGTGGTTTAGTAAGGTTGAGAGCATTATTTCAAATTTGAATGGAAAAGTTGTGATCTTAGGAGACCTTAACTTAAAAAGTGCGTCATTGAATGTTAACAATTATTACTGTTACTTTTTAAACTTTTGTAATCTGGTAGAGATGAATGAAGTGATGAATGTGCGTGGGAGTAAGTTAGATATCGTGTTGGTTCAGGAGGGTGCCGAAGTAATCTGCGAGTACGTCGTGGGCTCGGAGCTAGTCCCTATCGACCTGTATCATCCTCCCTTAGATATTGCTGTAATAATGTCAAAACATCAGGTTGATGAAATATTGTGCCCTAGCAATATCGACCGGAGTAGAGACTGGAACTTCAGCAAAGGAGACTACATACTCCTCAATGAACAAATTCGTGCCGACCCTTGGCAGGATCTCCTGTGCAGCCGGGATGTACGCTCGGCTACTAGTCAGCTTTATACCACATTCTATGACCTCTTCGATTCATGTATCCCAAAAAAAAAGAGGAAAATTTCTGGCAACAGACGATATCCGGTATGGTTCACAAAAGATTTAGTCAACGACACTCAACGTAAAAACAAATTGCATCACAAATGGAAACTTTCACGCTGTAACCTTATATATAATCAATTTAGTGGTCTACGTTCGGATTTAAAAGTCAGAACCCAAGAGGCCTATAAATCCTACTGTGGTACTGTAGAGAACAACATAGGAAGTAATCCACGACAGTTCTGGCGCCATGTCTCTAGCCTGCGATCGAAGGGTGGTTTCGAGCCTAACGTTGTCCACAACGGTATAGTTTACTCGGGTATCAAAGCTGCGGGAGCGTTCGCCCAGTACTTTTCCAGCGTTTTCTTAACCGATTCTCCTGAATTAAACCCTAATAACCTCAGGCCGACCTACCACTCAGGAAATAATATTCCTATCCCCCTCTTGACCCCACAGGACGTAGTTAAAGGTATTGATAAACTTAAACCTCATAGCTCGATCGGCCCTGACTCCATCCCTGCTTTTATCCTCAAGGGATGTCACGATATCCTGGCAACTCCTCTCTGCCATATCTTTAATCTAGCTCTTCAATCCGGCGTATACCCTGAGCAATGGAAGGTCTCGCGTGTTATTCCCATACCAAAAACTAGTGACAAATCATCTGTGGTGGACCACAGGCCTATTGCTGTCCTGCCAACTCTTGCGAAGATTTTCGAGCACATACTCCACAGGTACATTTATAAACGTATAAATGCGTTTCTATCTGATGCCCAGCATGGCTTTCGCCAAGGTCGCTCAGTTAATTCGAATCTGATGATTCACGTTGACTACATTTCTGGGGTTTTGGACAGTGGGGGGCAAGTGGATGTCCTCTATTTCGATTTTCGCAAGGCGTTCGACAGGGTTGACAATGACGTGCTCTTGATGAAATTGGAGGCATCAGGTTTCTCGTCGGAGTTTCTGAATTTCTTTGCGGACTATCTGCGAGGCCGCAGGCAGTTTGTTAGGCATGGTTGCTTTGAGTCTGAAACTTATAATACCCGCTCAGGCGTGAGTCAGGGATCCGTGCTTGGCCCACTGCTTTTCCTTATAATGATAAATGATCTTATAAGTAAGGTTAGTTTCGCAAAATGCTTGCTCTACGCTGATGACCTAAAACTATTAGTTCAAATTGATACGGTCGCGGATTGCATACTCCTACAAAAAGACATTGATGCTATATATGAATGGAGCATGGACAATAAACTCTTTTTTAATACTAGTAAGTGTTACGTCATGACGTACAGTCGAAAACGTCAACCACTCCACAATAACTACAGATTGGGTAGCGAAGTAATAAGTCGTGTCACCAAAATAATGGACCTCGGCGTGACCTTTGACACTGGTCTGACATTTAGAGATCATGTCTCCACTCTTGCCAAGGAATCTTTTAGGCGTTTGGGTTTTGTTTTGCGGAATGCCCGTGATTTTCACAACCCAAATGTAATTAAGCTTCTGTACACCACTTTGGTTCGTAGTAAACTTGAGGCTGGTGCTTGTATCTGGCATCCCTACACTGCGACTCATACATTAGCGCTGGAAAAGGTACAGAAAACTTTCCTGAGATTTCTGTATAAAAAAACATTTCACGTCTTTCCTTTCATGTACCCTACTAACTACCTCCTGGGAGTTTTGGGCCTCAACTCGTTGGAGGTTAGACGAGGCCTTCTACAGCTCGCAGTAGCCTGCAAAACTCTACGAGGACGCATCGACAGTCCGGAACTCCACGATCTTTTCTGTCGGCTATTTGTTCCCGACAATTACATCGGACATCGCCAAAGCCGTCGGCGCAATCTATTTGCGCCACCGTTATCCAAAACTGTCGCCAGAGCTGAGTCCCCTGTGTGTCGTACCTTAAGGATGCTTAACGCCCTCCTGACCACCAATCCTGAGTGTGATGTGTTTGCTGATGAATGGAGCAGAATTATGCGTGTATGTCTGACGTTTTGCGAGAGTAAGTATGCTAGGTTTTCCTCTATTATATGTTAGTTTTTAAGATATTTCTGTTCACAACTGTTAAATTTCTGTGTTAATTAATGTAATTGGTGTTACCGTTTTAATTAACAATAAACAATTAAACCACAAAGATCTGAAAATGCCAGGACCAACGTCTTAACGTGCTTTCCGAGGCACGGAGGGGCCTTGATCTCCCATTCACGACCCGACCGCGGCATGCGTAGCTTAACCATTGATCGACCCATGCGACTGTAATCATTTAGCCACGAGTTCTCGGTATATTAAGCCACCGACAAATTACTGTGTCGTGTTGTGTCATGACGACACAACACAACACAGTAATATAAATTCGGCTTTATAAGAAAGATAGTCGTCATGCTCTGAGTCTAGTGCATGACAACTTCCTTTCGTCACGACATGATCAGAACCGTGCCTTAATCATATCATTCAGCTCAGCTTTCATCGCTACAGCTGCTATATTTCATAGCCCAATAGATGTGGGACCGTCGTAACTTTGAGTAAGACGTGGCATTTTATTACTATCTAAATTCCAAGTTTTGATAGATTTTAGTTTTATCGGTTTATGGTTACGTGAAGTTGTTTTAAAAGAAAGTGGGATGGTATTGAATCGAGGGGAATTAATTGGAAGAAAGTAGTTCAGTTTGTAGTAAAGTGGGTCATATTTTGAAGGAATGTTGACCCATTTTAGAAGTTTAAGATAATAGGGTCCAATTCAGTTTTATATACAGATAATCCGAATCCTAAGCTATAGTTGAATGAAATTGTTTGGTTTGGTTTGACCTAAGAGTTTTGGACATCAAATTCTTATTTAGTTTTTCATGATTTTTGGAACAGCACCCTAATTGACACGATCAATCACAATCTGTTTCATTTTGACAGTTCAACAACATTCATAGCGCTATTTACGTTGTTAAGCAGACAAATTTGAAGCATTGATAAAGCAATGAACATAAATGAAGCAATGTATTAGCAATAACCTTCAAATAATCGTGAGTTACGCAATTAGAGTGCATTTCCTTATTGCACGTTATATACTCTGCATACTTGGCGAATGAGGTCTAGCTCGCATCCGCCAAATGTGTAAGTGTGTCCTCGCGAGTATTTTTAGTATTGTTTTTGGTTACTTTGGTCAAGATAAAGTATGAATATTTATTGTCATCTTTAAGGTCATCACTTTTATCTTCCTTTTGTTCAACACAAGAATTATACATAAACTCAACAAAAGCTTCGCTCGCAACCAATAAAATGATAAGATCCCATAAAACACTACTTCCCCATATTAGCCAAAAAACGACCTAAAAAAATAAGAGCTCGGCAGCGCCATCTAGGTAATACAATTAAACTAATTACAGTAAGATTTATTTGGCTACTAAAGTCGCTTTAAATTCCTCCTAATGAGAGTGTCTTGAGATTATCTCGGTTGTATCTCTCCGCGGATTGGCGGAATTTACGAACTAACTTCTTTTCGGGGAGTCGAAGGCTTTCGGAAGATTTTCTTCGCGAATAATGGGTTTTTCAGAATGATTATTATGGCTCGTTTATATGTTTTAGTGGGTTAGAGAAAATTTATGGGTACGTTTTTATGTAGTTGCTTAATGATTATTTTCGTTTTGGTTAATTTCACGCCTATAATAATTTATCTCAAAGGCACACTAAGATAAAGAATAGGGATGATTAAAATTCCTCAAAGTCCGACAAGCCCTGATGCAATGATACGAAACAGCTACTGAGAAATACCTATATTCATTAAAATTTCTTGTTCCACAGACCCACCCCGTCGCATCGCATCGCCCGCCCGCATTATTACTTCGTTTTCGCTTAGCGTTCTTTCAGACTATTTTATTTTTGCTCAGTTCCTGAGGGTGGTAGCGTGATGATAAATATCCTATAGCCTTTCTCAAGAATTAGGCTATCATACTTTTATTTTTGTACTACAATTTTTTTATTTTTTAAATTAATATTGTTTTAAATTCAATTATTAATCTAAATTTTAATCCTGATTTTATTCTAATTTTATTTTCTAATTATATTTTTTTGTGTTTAAGTAAGTAAATGTATAATAACTATTGAACTTAATTTTAGATACTTATTACTATTTTGTCACCTTTTGGTGCATAACACTTGCTCAATTGTAACCTAAACGGAAGAAGTCACTGGCTCCTGAAATACAGGTACTCTAACCTAGCTCTGGAGCCAGGGTCTCACATTTTTCTGTAACGTGTTTTTATGCCAATAAAGATTTATTATTATTATTATAAATGCAAAAATAATTTTTCAATTCCGAATAGTAGTTCCAAAGATTACTGCGTTCAAACAAACAAAGAAAAAAATACAACTAGTATAAAGATAGATCATTTTTCAGTTCATTTTAGGTTCCGTTTGAGGTACATTTCATATTATATAATATGAAATGTACCTCAAACGGAGGAAGACACTGGCTCCTGTAACACAGGTTGCTACCTAGCTCAGGAGCCAGGGTTTCAAATAAGTATTGTTACACCTGTATTTGGTGTCCATAAAGAATGTATTATTATTATTATTATTAAAATGAACTGAAAAATGATCTATCTATATACTAGTTGTATTTTTTTCTTTGATCTTTGGAACTACTATTCGGAATTGAAAAATTATTTTTGCCTTTGAAAGCCTAATTCTTGAGAAAGGCTATAGGATATTTATCATCACGCTACCACCCTCAGGAACTGAGCAAAAATAAAATAGTCTGAAAGAACGCGAAGCTGTGCAATAAATTAATTTAAAAACATGGTAAAATAAAAGATATAAATCATTTAGTATCCCTCTAATTCGCTTGCCAAGCGATTGGTTGCTCTTGCTCGTAGCAGATAAATCGAGATAACAATTTTTAGCAGTATTCATTTCCAGGGTAATTTTATTTATGACAGCAAAATATTAACGACCCGCCCCTGCTTCGCAGGGTTGTTACGGCTTAACAAATCATCGAGATTTCTTTAATGTAAGTTTCATATAATGATTTATATGTCGGAAATACGTCACTGATTCGACTCATCGGGACGCCAGCACCGCTTAGCAGCGTTCGACAAAGTCTACAACATAACGCTCGGACCGGCTGGAGCCGGAACTAAGCAGAGTTCATCGGTGGCGGTCAAGCAGTGAACACGTTTAGAAACTGTCGTGCGTTCCGTGTAGTTATGTCGTGTACGTACAATGTGTGTATTGCTATTAATTTGATCGTGAATAAATTATAATTTGATCTGAACTGCAAACGGTTTTTCTATTGCACAATAACCAACAATACCCACAGTACGCTCACAGTTGTTAAAATATGGCGGATAATAACGAAAGAGACATACCCTTTCTCCGTCATATCATAAATTCTGTAGTGTTCAGCTGCATCCTGGTTAGACTGGAAGACGATCTTATCATCGTTGGGAAAAGGCTAAACAGATGATGATATTATAAAGTCTATAATACATAATTCATTAATTTGTTAGTCCTTCCAAAATAAATTCTCTAAACGATTGTGAAAACCGCATCAAAATCCGTGGAAAGCCAGGAAAAGCGACTTCAAATAATAATATGCATAGATATAGATTTTTCTCTCGTTACAAAATGGCTGACCCCCAAAAATAACATCACGCCTGTATTCCCGAAGGGGCTATGCAGAGGTGTACCTATAGAACCTTTCACAACCCACATCAAACTTGTCCATAACAAAAAGCATGTTATAGTGTTATAAGACTATGTTGAAGACAAGGAAGTTTGGCAATCTTTCCTTCTGCACATGTGGCCTCATTAACGGCATAGCTATGCCGTTAATGAGTAAATGTCTATTAACTGCACCCAAATTATGATGATTTTTATTTGATATAATTTCTTGAATCTTTATATTTTTTGTCATTATAATATATACCTACAATTCAAATTTCAACTATTTATTAGTGGCATTTGTGAACAGGATATTAATTCAGATTTGTTACAGTTGTAGTGGCAACCATGTCATTTGGTTTTCGTAAATAGGTCTTAACTTTAATTATTGTTTTATTTGTCCTTTATATAGATTATTTTATAATTTGTGAATGTGAGAATGTTGTAGGCTTAACCAAATCTATATTTGTAGACCATTTTATATTTTGTTAAGTACCTGGTACTTGTTGACAGGCCTACACTGTCCTCTCATACCTATTTTTTTTTTTTGCTTGTAACACTGTTAGCCGGTCGTCAAAAAAAACGACCTCCTAGGTTAATTAATTTAGAAAATTAGTAAAAGTGTTATAATTATGTTAAATTAGTGTATTATAGTCGTACCTAGTTATTAATTAGTATATTCAGTTATTATACAGTGTTTTTTGTCGCGTGAACTTCGCACTACAAGGATTTATGTAAACCGGCTGTCAACTCAACCAACCCAACGGTGACGGATTTCAAAAGTTCATCAATCCCGGGGAGTATTTTGTTTTATTAAACTTATTCTACATACTAACGCTGAACATCACAAAATACTGCTCAGGTGTCTGAGCTACGTCCATCACACACTGGCACGGTTTATGCCTCCTTTTGCTTGACAAATAGTGGAAGCAAAATCGAAGACGAAAACATTTGCCCAGACAATAAACACTTCATAATTTACTACACAAAAAATAGGCTCATTAGGCCTTATTGTTTAATAGTTATTCATACTATTAAACCTGCAGCTTTGTGTCATAAACTTGTATTGTTGTTAATCTTGTTTCTTAATAAAAGCAGTGTAATTACCCCATGTAACTTCTCTTGTTTACAATTAGACATCACTGTAAATTATTACTAGACATACTTCTGTTATGTTAAATTAATGTATTAGTGCCAATTCATGAAATTAATGTTAAGAACTGGTGTTTCAATCACTTTAAAATAGTAGGTAGTGGTGCCGATTCTCTTGTACACCGAACTAAACTAACTAAACTATCACTAAAATTTTTTACTTTTGGCTATGAGAATTTTAACGCTATTCTGCAAATAAAATTCTCTAAATTAAAAAATAATTTTGACACGACTAAAACGAATTGGACAATCGCGAATCCACGTGGTACCCGATTTTTTTTAGAGCCGGAGGCGTGCAGGGGGTGCGGCCTCGACGTATTTTATATGGAATATTTCACTTTTTGTATGGAAAATATGAAAAAAATATTACCAATATGTTGAGATTTAGGGGTTTAACCGTTAAAGGCCTGATAAACAACTAATTAACGTGCTAATTGACGTGCTTGAGGGTCACCCAGGGCTTTACCGGTTAAGGGTTTAATAAAGGGGGTCGAAATTTTCATTATTTTTGCGATAGGAAGCACCATTTTCGAGATATAAGCAAAAGAAAAAATAAATACAGTACTGGTTTTTGCACATGAAGTCGAGATGTTGGTGTGAATTTTAGTTCATGACAACTTATTTTACCCCACACCTTTTTAATCACGATTAAAAATTGTTAGGTTTAGTCTGGTTTGGTCTTTTACAATCAAAATTTTAGGTGAAAAACGTCAAATTCAGAATAGCAAAATTGCCATTTTCACTAAACTAAAAACTCAGTATTATCTTAGTGCTGTCAAACTAAAATATAGTTAAGTTGTGTCACTTTAGTCTATTTCAGAATGGGAAATCGTCGTTTGACAGGATTAAACTAAATTTTAGTGATTTTTAGTTTAGTTTAGAGGCATTTGTGACAAGAGAATCGGCACCATTACCTACCCCCAACCAATTTGTAAACTTAATTTTGTTGTTTTTCCCTTTAATTTGTTTTAGAATATTAAATTATCATTACATAATTGACATTACACACTCTTCTTAACTTCTATTCCTTTGTTTTCCATCAATTCTAAATAATATATAATTTTATTCCCCCAATAGTCCCTTCATCTTAGTACTTACTCTCCACATCTTATCTCTCTCTCTCTCTCTTATTCTACTCAATTGGCTTTATCTTATCTCATTCCAGGGTGCCTTTAGGGTTGGCTTGTCAATATGTTGACCCGTAGAACCGCATCCTTGGAGGAAAAACTGAAGGCTACATTGAAAGAGTTGGAATGTAGTAAAAAGCAGTGCGATCAGCTTCTACAGGAAAGGGAAGACAGTGAGGTGGAAGTTCAATACATTAATAACAAGAACACTGAACTTAAGAACCAGTTGGCCGAACTACATCTTCAGCATATGGACATACTTGGCCAGCATCAACACCTCCGTCAACTTGTGTCAAATTTCCAGGAATGTAGTGACACCCACGAACTGGCTTTGAGACGGATATCTGAGTTGGAACTGGAATTAAGCAGGGCCCATAACTCAATAACCCATTTGGAAACTCTCAAAGCCAGTAAAGAGTCTGCGATCACCTGCAGTCTTTATGATGAGTTGGTTGGTAGCGGGTCTGGATCCACACGTGTTGAGCCAATGGTAACAATAGATTTAACTGATGATACTATCACTAAGTGCAATTTGTTTACTAGCCATAATAAGTTAAAAAAATATATTAAAATTAATAGATTCATTAGAAAAATTCATAAATCTTTAAAACGCCAAAAAGTTAACAAATTAAATACAAAACTTAGGCAAAAAAATCTAAATTTAATTCAAGAATTAAACAAGTGTAATAGTGATTTACAATTATGTAATACTATGTATGATACTGACACTCAGCACCTACAGGATGAATTGTTTGTCAGGGAATATGCTCTAAAGGATATCTTTAGTAAATATGAGGCTTCTCAACAAGACCTGAGTAAGCGCTTGCAGGAGGCTAATGAGTTGGCAGACCTAGTCAAGTACAATGCAGAGAGGTATGAGTCTCTGACAAATAACCTCTCTTTTAGCTGTGCCTGCTCCCATGAGCCCCAACCTCAACTGGTTCCACCTACACCCTCAGTGGCTCAGCCTGTAGGTAGCTGTTTGGATGAGAATAGAATTAATAATTTGGCTAACACAACTTATGTATTCTCTGACAAATTTGGTCAAGGTTTTGGTAGTATATTTAATCAGTGTTCGCAACAATATGTAATTAATAATTGTTTACCCGGTGCCAGTATTAGCCAATTAATTCATAATATTAAATTGACAAAAATAAACCCCAGTTCCACTGTTATTTTATTATTCGGGGATAGTTTAACTGTCAAGAAAAAGGACATAATTGAATGTGTCCATTTGATGTTACATCTCAATGAGACCAATAGTTGCAAATTTATTTTCTGTGCCTTGCCTTATTCTAAGTATTTGTCTGATGAGCAAAATAGGCACATTTATAACTTAAATATGTTAATTTATAATAGGACATGTCGTCACAATGACGCTATTTTATATTTTGATTGTAATCAATTTATTACTGATTACAAACTGACAAATTATACAATGTATTTGCCACCTAGTTGTAGAAGACGAATTGCTAATCTCTTAGCATACAATATACACAGTGACACTGGTACCTGTAGTGTACCACCGATTATTGTTAGTAGTGGTACTAACACTACTTTTGATACGCCTTATAGTTTAAACTATTAGGAGCGACAACGGGTGAGCCGCATATTTTGAATGTTGTTCATCAAAATATGCAGGGTCTGTCCGGCAAAGAGCTAGAGTTAAGTTTGTTTATAGAGAACTATGATGTTCAGGTGTTATGTTTGACTGAACACTGGTTGAAAGAACATGAAGTAGTGTTTATCAATGATGATAATTTTACTGTACAAAGTGCGTTTGTAAGGAAAAGCGCCATTCGCGGTGGATCTTTAGTTCTTGTTTCAAACAAGTTGAAATGTAAACAACGTTTAGATTTAGTTAATCTTTCCATCGAGCGCACTATTGAGTTGTCTTGTGTTGAACTCGAGCGATACGTTATAATTTGCGTGTATCGGCCCCCCTCAGGTGATTTTATTAGTTTTGAATCGGTAATGGAGGATTCACTCAATAGGTTAAAATCAAGTAATAAAAGTATAATTTTATGTGGAGATTTTAATATTAATATTTTAGATGTTACTCCATTAAGCATTAGACTTCTTAATCTGTTTAGGTCTTATAATTTAATTAACTTGTTTTTTGAACCTACTAGGATCACGGCATCTTCTTCAACTTGTCTTGATAATATATTTAGTGATTGTGATGCCAAAAATAAAATAGTGTTAAGTGACTTAACGTCTGACCACTGTGGTTTATTAGCTAGCTTCCCCATGCCATTACATAAAAAGCCGCATAAAATAGAATGCAGGCCTTATACAGCTACTCGTTGCAATAAGTTTAAAAATAATATAGCTCATAGAATTACACCATCTATAGTAGAACACGAGAATCCCAATGAAATCTATGGAGCCCTTTTTGATGTTGTGCAAAAAGAGTACCAATCTACTTTCAAGACCAAAACTATTCAAATTAATGGCACCTCCGTTGGCTTTAACCAATGGGCCACTCCGGGAATTTATAAAAGTAGAGCGAGACTATACGAGTTATATGGTTTGAAAAAATACAGGTTTGATACTCCTTTCCTAGAGTATGTCAAAAGTTATTCAAAATTATTTAAAAAGGTTAGTGTTTTTGCTAAATCTAAATTTTTAAGCGATTCAATTAAAAATTCCAATAATAAAGTTAAAACCACTTGGAAAATTATTAATAATGAAACGGGTAAGTCGGTTTAACAAGATAAACAACTTGAGATTATGGTCGACAATAAATTAGTTGATAAAGCAGCTGACGTAGCTGAGGCGTTTAATGAGTTTTTTGCAAACATACCTGTAACTACGACTCGCTCCTTAAATTCATCCCCGTCTAAAGCTGAAAACTTTTTGCTTAGTAGTGTGTCTAAAAATAGTCGCATATTTAGCTTCGAACATGTAAAACCTCGTGATGTAGTTAATGTTTTTAACACACTCAAGTCTAAAAACACTGGTGATTACTGGGGCATCTCCATTAAACTTTTAAGTAATATAATAGACATCGTAGCCCCCTATCTAGCTGTTACTTTTAATAAATGTGTTGATTTAGGAACTTTTCCTGAACTCATGAAGAATAGTAAAGTCATACCATTATTTAAATCAGGTAATAAAAATGAAGTTGGCAATTTCAGGCCTATTTCTATCTTACCAGCATTTAGCAAAATATTTGAAAAGTTAATACTCAAGCAGCTGCTAAGACATTTTAATTTAAATAGCCTCCTTCATAATGAACAATATGGATTTACAAAAGGTCGTTCGACTACAGATGCGGGTGTTGCTCTGCTGAAACACATATTTAACGCATGGGAGAACTCGCAAAATGCTATTGGGGTTTTCTGTGATCTCTCCAAAGCCTTTGATTGCGTGCACCATGACACGCTTTTGCGTAAACTGCGTCATTACGGTGTGCAAAACGAAGCTCTCAACGTTATAAATTTGTATTTACATAATAGGTCCCAATGTGTAGATGTTAATGGTGTGAAATCTTCCGGGCTACCAGTTCAGTTAGGTGTACCTCAAGGCTCAATACTGGGTCCATTCTTGTTCTTAGTGTATATCAATGACCTACCATTCTATTCAAAGGGTATCTGTGAAGTTGTACTGTTTGCAGACGATACCTCTCTTATTTTTAAAGTAGACCGGAATAGACAAGATTTTGACGATGTAAACAGTGCACTCTCAATGGTTACGGATTGGCTTACGACAAATAACCTAGTTCTCAATGCCAAGAAAACGAAATGTGTTAAGTTCGCCCTACCAAATGTTAGAAATCTAGGACCCAACATCGTCTTAGATAAAGAGGTGCTTGAATCTGTAAATTCGGCAGTTTTTCTGGGCATAACAGTAGATGCCAAACTTCAGTGGGGCCCACATATATCGAGTCTAGCGGGAAGGCTCAGTTCTGCCGCCTACGCCGTCAGGAAAGTAAGACAATACACTGACGTCGATACAGCTCGATTAGTCTATTTTAGTTATTTTCATAGCGTTATGTCCTACGGTCTTCTGCTGTGGGGCAAAGCTGCTGATATTCAAAATATATTTGTCCTTCAAAAACGAGCTGTTCGAGCTATTTACCAGCTAGGCCCCAGAGTTTCTCTGAGAGATTTTTTCAAAGATATTGGTATCCTCACAGTGGCATCTCAATTCATTTTCGCCAACATCTTATATATTAGGCAAAATATACATTTATACAGTAAGAACAGTGATTTTCACAATGTTAACACTAGAAATAAGGAAAAACTAAGAGTTCCTTTTCACCGGCTTCATAAGGTTCATAACTCATTTGTTGGGCTTGGTATAACCTTTTATAACAAGTTACCCTCTTCTTTGCTAGATTTGCCTTTTAATGCGTTTAAAACGAAAGTAAAATCCAACCTTTGTTCAAAGGCATACTATTCTATCAACGACTACTTAAATGATAAGAATAGTTGGTCGCTGTGATTAACTCAAGACAATTTTTATGTTCTTTCACCAGAATTAGCTTACCTACTGACAGGTTATATGAGTTCATATAATTGTTTATTTTAATTTAATTTTAATTTATTGTTGACATAATCTACTCATTACAATGTTTTTTTTTTTAATGAGTTGTATTGCAATATGTAACTAGTGACCTCGACAATAGATCATATTATTTATTGTTATTAGTAATTAACTGTTTATTTATTTTACCTCGATGGTCCTAGTTTATCATTTATAACTTCCAGTTACAGCTTTATGTAAGCGGGCACGCCCTTTATGCCTGGAGGCTTTTATTAAGACGTTAAGTTTTGTTTACGTTTAGTTTTTATTTCTGCCCGAGTATAGTTCTCGATGATTTTGTTTGGTATATTGGCGTGTGCTAGCTAACATATGGATAATAATTTAAATTAGGTTATTTAAGTATGTTGAATACTATTATATAGAGTCATTTTTTTTCTTTCTAACTGAACAGACAGCTGTGCTGCTGGGGAGTTTGTTGCGCCACTTCTTCTTCCCAGCTAACGCACTAGGAAGTGGTGAAGGGTGGGCGTTTTGGGGGACTGTCTTATGTAATTTTGACGTTCGAAAAGTGCTGATTATCAGCCTAGTTTGAATAAATGACTTTTAAATTTTGAATTTTATTAACACTGTTATTTTAAAAAATTGTAAAAGCCATTTATTTTTGAAAGAGTAACCGGGGAGTTTCTTGCCGGGTCTTCTCCATAGGAAACGACTAATTGGAACCGAGCACTTAGTTTCTGATGTTTCATAAGAGTGCTCATGTTGGTTTATGCGAAAAGATATATTTTGATATCGACATACATTTCTCCGGTTATTTTTAACCCCCATGTATTGGGGGGGGGACCCAAAAATATTCCTGCAAAATGCAAAATAAAATTAAGCTTGCCTGAAAACATTTATTATCCAAATCCGCAAAACAGAATTCGCTCAAAAACAAAATGACTGCCAGTATTGTTTTTTTAATCTAGCGCCCAAAGAGTGCTATTGTTGATGTATTGATCAATCTATTTGATGTATGGACTTCGACAACCAATTTATATTCCGTGGAGGCGAGATTATTAATATTTACCGTCATCCTCTTCTGTAAAAAATGGGAAAAAATATTGCAATACGTCGGTCAGCGAACTTCCTCTCAAAATCTTCGAGTCCCGTCGGGATCTAATCAAATGTTATTCGATTAATTGTCAAATAGGCATGCGTTTGGTTTTTTATTGTTAAATTAACTTTAATTACAATGAAATTGGATTCAATTTTACTGAACGATGCCCAAGGTAAACAGAAGGCCAATTCACGTAATTAAAAACATTCAACATGTACACGCTTAAAGTGAGTTTCATCAAATAGTTCCTATGCCGTAATGTTGGCTCCACTGTTGTAAGACGAACACGAATACGCTACGACGCTACCTAATAGGTCCGTTGTTAAAGTTTAACAGTGTAGTCAACATTACGGTATAGGAACTATTTTTTACAACGCACTTTAAGCGTGTACATGTTGAACACAATCAATTCAATGTCGAAAACTTGTTAAAAATGTAGGAAAACAATTAAACATATTTTTAATTATGACAGCGACAATCAATTCAAAGTCGAAAACTTGCTAATAATTTTGGAAAACAATTAAACTTATTTTTGACAGATTATTTTGTGATTAGAATGCAAACTTTCTTAAAAATATGGAAATTTGGACTTCAATTTTAACTCAATTTTTTCTTTGCCACAAGTACTATTATCTTCACCCTGAAATACCAAATAATAAAATATAAAAATAATCATATATATTCCTGCATAGCCTTTCCCGACACGATAAATAACTCTTTCTAAGTATATTGTGAACATTAAAATGGCGTGACTCTATTTGTAACGTGTTAATGTTTAATTTGTTTATTTATTTAATCTTATGTTTCACCTAGTTTCTAAATACTTAACTGTAGGCAATAAAACAAAAGTCCAGAAAACTATTACTATAAGAGGCATTTAAATGTTTTGCCCACCGTTATCTCGGCTTTGCATAACACTATCAGTTCGTTGGCCTACACCATAAAGCCTTACACTCTAATTTGCACCTTCTTTCAAACAAACCAAAGTCGGAATTAGCACTTTTTTGATTACGAAATTAATTTCATTAAATCACGACCACAACCACTCAAAATTAAACTTTAACTTTCAGAAATAAAGCACAAAATGGTTTGCACTGCTACATCCGTGATACAGTCACATAGAAAACCGATAAGGTTACAGGAAATAAAGATTATTCAAAGAAAGCACGCGATATGTTGAACAATATAACTTGAGCTCTCTGTAATTAGAATTTCTTCGTCAAAGGGGGTCAAACCACGTTAATGGCCGATCTATGTAGGTTTTAGTAAATGCATTCGTTTGTTGAATATAAATAATTATTCGGGAATGTTGGAGGGTAGCGATTTCAATAGCCATAAAGAGCGATAGCGGTAATAAAAATCATTCATCGAATATTTATTAAAATGAGGGTAGATATGTGTGAATTCCGCGTATGTACTTGGGCAAATAATTATATGCGTAACCAAACATGAGAAGAGATTTATTATGGAATGAACATTATAGTTAATTTATGAACATTCATGAAATGGGATTTTAAAACGATAGGCTGGTTGATCATTCGGTTTTGATTACAAGTACACTCCTTAAATAGTTTTGTTTTATACATATTATTAAAATCATTTCAATCATTTTAATTTCATTTTATTTGTGGCGGTATCTACATCGCCACATGGGAACTACGCATCAAATACCTGACGTCACACAAATCCTGCATCGCGCAATTAGAGTATACCGTGTGAACGACATATATATGACTATCCGACATCAATCATTGGGCAGTTGCCCGCCAGATACGACACCGTCGACACCGTCGACTCCGTCTGGGCGGAGGATCCTCCCTTTTCAATAAAGGAAGAGTGAACTTTACACCAAAGTTCAAAGTCAAAGACAAATAATTTACTTCAATTAAACACATAAAAGGCACTTTCGAACGTCAATTAACAATAAAATAGAATTAATTCTAGTCCAAAAGGTAGTTTTCGTAAAGACAAGAAAGTCCACCGTTACTTTTTTTTTATGTTTTATTTATTTATTTATTAATCACCAACTTGCACTAACAGTAGTAAGACACCAAACATACAAGTTATAAGTAATATAATATAATATATAAATAATATAATATTTTACAATATTTTTTATACATTAATTATACACGTACGTACGTACGTACGTACGTACGTTACGTATATGTGAAGACGATGCACCTAGAATAAAATTACTATACCACAATAGGCAAAAAGAATTAAAAATGAAGCAATGACAGATAAGTTAATTACCGGATAGATACCATGGTGCTCATTTATTTACAAACATTGTTAAAACTGTGTGTCAAATTTTATCCCAATCCGTTCAGCCGTCTTTACGTGATTGAGTAACAAACATCCAAACATACAAATGTTCGGGCGCCTCCGACCACTCGGCAATCTTCGGCTGCTGTCGTGAGATAGCGGAAGGCGGCGCGGGCGGCGGCGAGAGGTGCGGCGTGCGGCGCGCGGGCCATCGACCACTTCGCTACCGATCTCTAACGACGGCACGCGCGCGCTCTCCATACGTTTACCAACATCGACAAGTTATATATTTCTGAATTAAATTCATCTAAAATTACAGTCCACTGCTTTTAACTTCAGTCCTTAATTAGGTCCCTAACAAATGGTCCTTCGAGCCTCCTTATAGTCGCGTTTTGGTCGGCTACTGGCATTACTACTTGTCGTTGGTGAACTTTGGACTCCTAACAAATTCAATTCGCTGCGTCACCGGAGCAACGGTTTTTTCTACCGAAGTCGATTGAACACAAGAAGATCAAGAACTGAACTATACTAAATTCCACCAAGTCTTGATAACGACGCCGGCGCTTATTACGTCGACTGGATTATACGATTTACGCCGAGTCATCGCTTGGAAGAATTTTTGAACAGGTTTCTTGTGGATAAAGGTTCGGTATTGGGTGAGTTCGTTCCAATTTTTCCTTCTATGACCTTTTCAAACAAATAAGTGTTTTTATTCTGTTAAATTCAGTGTATTTCCCGTTTTCACGTTCATATTTGAGTCAATACGTGTTCACATTATTATAGTCTCTTTCACTCCTATGCACGGCTTACGCTTGTGCACTGCTAAATCGCCAGGCTATTTACCGTTACTTGTGTGCATGATCGGCTGTGTGCCTATATAATTGTAACAGCTGAGCGGTCATTGACCGGTGTAGTTCGCCGGCTCCCGCAACATTCATCAAGGTCACGCAGCTATTCATTGACATTTTTTTTTGTGTTTTCTTCAAACTTAACTGCCAATTACATTACGAAATTTTGCTACGCATAGTCATTAGTGTTAATATTACCTATTTCTTTTCTTGCTAGATAACGCTATGGCCTCTTTAGACGTATTGTTGAGGAAGCGAAGTGCCATTAAGGCGAAGCTTACAAATTTCACAAATTTCTTAAATGTGCTTCTTAGTTGCAAAATCATTTCCGACGTTCAACGCTTAGAATTGCAGAGCCGTTTAAAAAAAATTGAGGCTACATACGACGACTTCGACAATTTACAGGTGGACATCGAGGTGCTTTCGGATGACCCTGACGAGGCGTATGCAGAGAGAGCAAAGTTCGTAGACCGTTACCACGCACTCGCAGCACAGGCGCACAGCCTGCTTGCTAGTAACGAGAGCGGTGATGGCGGGTCTGTAACAAGAGATTGCCAGCCGAAGATTGCCGAGTGGTCGGAGGCGCCCGAACACAAACTTTCACATTTATAAAATTATATATATATATATATAGTAGGATATATATAGTAGGAAGTAGGATTTCTACCATTTTAACAAATACTAGTAAGTCAGTGTGTGAGTTCAAGTAATCACAGAATGTAAAATCAATGTTATAAATAAACAATAAATAATACAATTAAATTAGCAACCAGTTTGATTTTGTCTAGACTCTAAATTGTCCTATGGAACAGGACCAGCATGTTACCAAGCATTTTTATTTTGGATATAATCCTCTAATTTATAATATGCTTGTTTACAAAGTGTCATTTCATATGAGTTTTAAATTTTCTTTCATTTAATTCTAATATATCATAAGGATGTACTTTAGATAATCTGAAAAATGGTTGATATATTTTATCTTAATTTCTAGTGTTAAAATTACCCTGTTCTTCATGCCACTAAATATTAAAGTGTCGTGGTGACCCAGCAGTTAAAAGATAATTAAGGCTGGTAGTAAAAATAGTTGGTTAGCAGCTACAGCGAAGGATAATTTTAAGTGGAAAGTAGCAGCTTAATAATCAGTTGTTAGCTTTGTTTTAATTTAAACTGGCATCAAGATTTTGTTTTGGTAACTGAATTTATTGTTAACAGGTTTACTGTCCACAGACCACATACGGTCTGTAGAGAGACTTCCATACCAGACCACAGACCGTATGTGGTCTGTTCGCCAGTACAATTTCTAAGCCATCACAGACACTGTGGACGTAAGAAGAAAGTCTCTTATTTAATGCGGACTTGGCAGGACACATCATAAGGATTATAAAAAGTGATGGGACACAGGGAAAGACTCATATTTATTTTTTATTTTTTATATAGGATATGAAATAAAAGTGGACTTATGGACCATTCCCACTCTGGAGCCTGGATAGTGAACCTGTTAAGCGAACACTTGACACTGGCACTCGCCGGCCGCTGCCGCAGCACCACTCACTTCGCTCGCTCGGCTCGTGCGTTGTGTGGTCACAGTTCTAACCTAACCTAACCTACATTTCAGCCATTTTCATTTACTACTTAATTTTTAACCAAAGGGTTACAGCTACACTTAAGTTTAACAGGCTAAAGATGAAAGAAAATAACATTAGCCTGTTCTCAAAAATAAGCGCTTTCAAAAGTGTTTTTTATATGGAAGCTTATAGTTGCCTATAATACAATGTTTGTTATCTCACTGTTAATATTAGTCGCCAGGTCATTATTTATATTACCTCGCCTATCATTTCAAGTGGCCCTGTTTAATATGTTCGCTACCTTACAGTAGCATGCATTATTTCGTTTTTATAATTGCTTGTATTTTGAAGCTCATCTAATATAATTATTGCTAAAATATTTAATCCTGCCAAGTAATTTTTTTGTGGTAAATAGTTACTGGCCCTTTAAGTTGTTAGTCGCCTGGAAAATAATTAGCCCTTTAATAACAACAAACAAACGGACCACAAAAATTAAATTAAAATTTCAACACAACTACCAAAACTTTAACGCTCTAAATCCCCCACAGAGACCACAGGCTAAAAAATTACAGTCTATAAACAACTTACGTCACATTAACTCACTTCATAAAACGGAAATTTTTAATTAACTGTGTACGTTGAGCGACTAATTGGTTATTTTCAAGTTGTAATTGTTTAACTGAACGCGACTGCCTGTAACTAGGCTTTGGAATTAAATCGTCGGGTAAGTTTCGTATGTTTGTGTTTTATTTTTATTTATGGTGATTCACCTCGAGTATAGTAAAGATTATTTTTAATCTTTTTGTTAAATGTTATTGGTAGTACAACATTAGTTGAAGCTGCCTCGCTTATCTAGTGACAGCGCTACTGCTGAGATTGAAATAATTAAAAAAAAAATCCATCTGGAATTTCTTAATTAGTAGCCAGGAGTCTAAATTTGTGCCCGGTTGATGGCCATAGGCTCGCCCCTTATAACATGGGACTTAAACATAACTGGCGAAATGTGAGTGGACTATTAGAAAGCCACTGCGTTAGTCTTCGGGGAATACTGGCATGATGTTAAGTTATTAGCTAAAAAAACAGCCACAACTTGCAGTTAACTTAAGATTTGACTGTTGAATTATACCTAGATCAAAACCAAAAACCATTTCGTAGGAACCAGTCGTGCCGCGGCGACACGTCGCCTGCTGCTACCGCCTATGGTCGGCTACAGAATGGTAACTTTAGTCTCAATCTGTCAAAATACAATCAATTTGCCTACATTTTTGACAAGTTTTTGACTTTGATTGTCGGAGTTGAGATGGACATTCGATTTTGAACCTTTTTTTATGTAGGTACGAGAGTTGGCATTCAGGTCTCCAAAAAACAGGCGGTAATTTTGTGTATCTGATCATCAGTATTTATTAAGTGACGTCGTATAGACTATTTGTAGATTCATACTAGAATGTTCTGCATGAAGATAACATAACAGCCCAAAAGCTCAGTTAAGTGCGGGGAAAAAGCTTTACGTATTTTTTTCTTCGTTTAAAACATACCAGTTACTATTCAATTTACTTCAACATAATTTTCTGTAGTACTACACACTGAAACGCATCAACATTTTTGAAGAAAATTAATTGTTTTGTTTCTCCACTGACAGAGCTGTCATACTCGTACCAGCTATTACCGATATCAATCTAGAGCTGTCTCGTCCATCATAGTGTGACAATCTTGTCCGCGCCGTGAAATGTGTCCCTCCGTTTTATGGTGTGTTGTGCGGATGGACAGTATGGGCACTAGGGTGCCCTTTGTTGTAGTAATTATTGGTCGATACGAATGAGAGAATGGAAATACTGAAAAGTTTGTTTTACTATGTCATAATATGCGATAGGCTCGCCTATTATATGGGACTTGGCGAAGTTTTTGACTGTCGTGGCACCGACACGAAGATGAAAAATGAAGAAAAGGGGGTGTTCTATAAGGTAGACCTCTGCCTAATCCTTAGAGACGTAATGGTATTATTATATTCCTTTATTTCATTAAATAAATATATAATTTACATTTTAAAATATTTTTATAAAAACAAAAAAAAACAAAAACATTTTAAAATATAATTATTACTAAAGTGATTGTTCCTCTCTCAGGAGCTTTGACCACCGGTAGCTTGGCTACATTTTTTTATATTTTTAAAAGTTTCTATAAAAAAAATGTAAACGATCTGTATAAATTAAATAAAGGAATTAATAATAATAACAAAACAGGCTATTATTATTTTACTGCAGCTACAAGGCGAAACATTTTTATTGTATAGAGAATGAGCGTGCATTGAACACTACGCTGCTTGGGGTGTCTTGAAGATTTCAGGGCTGATGCTCCAAACCCAGGTTTCTTCACCATCTAAAAAGTCAATTAATTCATATTTCGTCTTAAAAGGTTAAAACCCATACCGATATAATATAAAAAATATTGTTGCACAAAATTATTTTATTATTAAATTAATATTTGTTTTGCAAAGTGATTTGTCTGGAACATTATATTATATGCATTGTCTTTTCTAGAGATCGTCACCGTACGGGAATAACTTCAATCTTTATTTGAAATTTGCACGATTTCTAATCTGTCTATAAATAAAACACCACAGCACAACAAAATGCAGTATATCAGCCCAACAAACTGTTGCCAGTGTTCCATTATGTAGAAAGACAATAGGGTATCAATCCAGCGGAGCATAATGGCATTGTCGGTTCATCGTCAATCATGGGACGACACCGCTGCAAATGATTCCCGTTAAATCCATCCTGTTGTTTAGTTTACTAGGTGTTTTTAACTGTCTTAGTTTTTGTCTTTTTTATGCTGGACACTCTCCATATTTTTACCGACTTCATTTTTATATTCATATATTAACAGGATAATACAGGTTATTAAAATATTCTTAAGAAAATCGAATCAGCGTCCAAAAGCGTAGAAATCAATATGGCGGTCAATATAATTTCTTTGGTTGACTGTTGCTACGCCGTAGCCAACCAAATGACGTCACAGCTAGGACTGCTACGCTTTCGTAGCCGATCCAAACTGATCCGCTTCGTGTCGAACTATCGATACGTAGGGGATCGGTTTCGATTCAATTAATATTATAATGAGGTCACGATGGTGTTGTTGGGATTATGAAACGTTTCGGCGTACCAATAAGTCCTGCCAAGCATAATAATATAAGTAAGGATCTTTTCAGAACATGTCTTCAATCAAACGTACGTTTAAAGTTTGAAGGCACAACAAATTTATTCTTCGAAAATCCTTTCCTACTGGAACTGACGCAAGATACTATTTTTAAGAAAATAAAATAGGTATTATTGTATAAATAGAGATTTCTCTCGATATTTTAAGCGTTTGAATGTTGTGGAATTTGCTAGAAAACATATCTTTCTGCGAAAAGATGACAATGGGATAGTAAGATCACTATACTCCATATGTTTAGGTAATTAAATAAAGGTAAACACCAAAAACCACGTGACGAGACAGCTGTGCAGTAACCGACTAAACGTAATACCTGTCAATTCAGTTGTCATGCTATGTCAAAGTTGTACTCTTCAATTTAGCAACGTTATAAATCTTTGACGTTTAGAGTTCGGGCTCTTTACAATAGACAGATTGCAAAATATTATATTATTATTATAAATTTTACTAAAAAATTGTGCTCAAGCAGTTACATCTACGAAGAGTAGTTTAAGAATAAATGATAAAGTTTAACATACATAAATTGGAATTGGAAACTATTGTAAAAATCTAAAATAAATTTAGTTTGGTTTATCGTATTTGAATCTCGAAAGTGTCAACTATAAAAACCCTTTTTTCGATTTGTTTACCTTTATTTAACTACCTAAAGCTATGGAGTATAGACCATTTTTATACACTAGATTCCAGTGTATAAAAATGTTCTTTAATTCCAAGATCGTGGTATTCTTTGTCCACCTGTGGGTGTCCTAGACGGCGAATAAGGGATTGTTTTTAGATTATATAAAATTCAAACAAAAAATGCCCACTCTCCAAGAGTAGGCAGTTTAGAGACTGTCTTTTGTACTTTTTGACGTTCAAAAATTGCTGATTCATAATCATAATCATTGTAGTGAATACAGTTCTTAAATTAAAGATATAGGTCGCTATGTTATGCCAAGAGGCGTACAAATATAGTTGCATGCGAAATAAGAACAATAAAACAATTTTTACAGTCAATGCATAAATAAATAATCATAAATAATTACAATAAGTCACAATATTCAATTAAAAATTGTTTCTCCAGTCAAATAAATAAATAAGTCTACTTTAATTTATCATTCAGAAATTCATCAGTCGTATAATAACATTTTTCAATTAATAATAGTTGTTTTTTTTTTTTTTATTGTGTTGCATTCCAATTTTTTATGACATTTGGTAGTTTATTGTAAATGCGCGGTGCCATGCCTAAGAGTTAAGCCTAGAGTTTTCGCTACGAATCGCAACATCTCGTGACGTTGACACTTCTTCGAATAATGTCATGTTTGTCTTGACGAAAACACTAATTTCAAAAATATATAATAAGGGTAGGGTAAGTATTTTCAGCGATTTAAAGAATCGTACACAGCTATCATCAACTTTCAGACCACACATTGATCTTATGCACCTTTTTTGTGCCTTAAAATTCGCATCCTACTTTCAACATACGCTTCCAGTACGACAACGTAGTCCAGGCAAGTTAAAACAAATGAAGACATTGCATTTTCGGAATAGAACTTACTAGAACTTACCGTCATAAAGATTTTCTCCTTTATAACGTCTTTCCTCCTTTTTATCTAAAGAAGACTTGAAACTATACGTCATCTCAATGAGGCAAGTGTTCGTTAAACGCGCTGCTGAATCTGATGGATGTTCGGATTGTGCGCACTGCTCCAGTAGTGACGTCACGAGGATTCGGTGGCGTAAGCCAGAGATGACAGCGATGTTAATAAATAGTAGCTTATAGTACAGATCTCGTGGCTAAGTAATAACTGCCACACGGGTCGATCCATCAGGTTAAGCTACACTTGCCGGGGTTGGTCTGTGGATGGGTGACCATCTTTACATACCGAGACTCCTTCGTGCCTCGGAAAGTACGTGAAGCCGTTGGTCCCGGCTGTCATTCATGGATCTTTGACAGTCGTTACGGGTCGTCAGAAGCCCGAAGTCTGACAACCAGTCTTACCAAGGAGTATCGTATTACCCAGTTACTGGGTTGTGGAGGTCAGATAGACAGTGACACCATGTAAAATATTGGTATTTAACTGCATCCGGTTAGACTGGAAGCTGACCCCAATATAGTTGGGAAAAGGCTAGGCAGATTGATTGAACCTAGTAGAGAGCAGTGTTGGCCCAGTGGTAACGGCCGCGATTGACGAGTTGTAGGTCGTAGGTTCGGCTTTTCTTTGTGTAAATTATTTCATCACTACTGCTCTCAAAACGGTGAAGGAAAACATCGTGAGGAAACCGGCCTCTCCTAGAACCAAACATTCGAAGGCATGTGACATTTACCAACCCACGCTGAGCCCGCGTGGTGGATTATGGCCGACTCCATCTCACTCATCTCAGGCCTGTGTCCCAGCAGTGCGAACATTATAGGCTGATTATGCTCGACACTAGCCATGTTTTGAAGCCTTGTCAATGAATATTTAACGATAGGTACATTAAAAAGCCTCAACTAGTACAATTTCAGCATTTCAGAAGGGAGCCCTGCAGGCAGTCAACCTCGATAAATAGTAATAATATTTAAAATAAATGATATACTGATAATGAGGTCTAAAGAAAACCCTACTCTACTCATATCTTGTGGCACACTCAGAAGTATCCAAAGTTTCGTCGTGCCAGTGCGGAACTTGTTGCTCTGAGGGCATTTGCCGCACAAGAGGAACCTCCACGTTCTGTTTCATTGCTCGCTAACTTTCTTTACAAGGAAAAAGTTCGATCAATTAACACGTCACTAGAACTATAGGTATTTCTTTACCGGAAAGTTTTCCGCTTTGGAGCACAATCGATGCCGGATAAAATGGGTCTGTGATTGACTGGATGGCAGGCCAACGCGTAAAGAAATAAAAAAAAATTGAAAAATTATTATATATTATTTTTATTATTTAATTGAGTTGAAATTTATTCGGTTTATATGTATGTATGTATCTATGTATTAGTATGTATTAATTTTCAAGTTATCTATCGCTTATGTTGCACCTGCCATGTTTTGTCTCTGCATCACCCTAAGGTTGACTGGTAGAAAATGCCTCAGGCATTAAGTCCGCCTTTGTACAGTATTTTTACTTGTGCATGAAGTTTTTAATAAATAATAAATAAAGAAATAACACTATCTTCAAAAGTCAACTCCTTCTCCTTCAGGTGGTGGAATAGGGGTTGGGATGTAAACGATTGTATGTTAAGTTTTAATGGGTACAGTTCAGATTGGGTCCATTACAAGAGTTTCTACAAGTGTGATGATAATGTGGGATATACCTAAGTGGAAGTGCGGAGTCTCCTAACACAAGCAATTCCTTGCCTAAAAGGTGATCTCCAATAATAATGTATCGTAATGAGATTGAAGATAGATTTTTTATTTATTTTTACCTAAGTACGTCCACCGCACCGTGGACAAATGCCAAGTGCTCTTAACTCTTACTCTTAAAGGTAAATATTTTTAGCTTGGATGAGTATCATTAAGATATAGACATATTTATTTTGTAAAATATGAGTGAACAGTACAGGTCTTATAGATCATATAGATAAATAAAAAAGTATAGATACATGTTTTATGTATTTTATTTTCTCTTCTACTCTTACACACGTTGTCTACATCTCTTTAACTACTTTCCTATCGCAGGTATGCTGGAAGAGATTTCTTTAGAAATAAGCATCACCTTTGTACGTATTTTTCTGTTCCTTTTTTTCTTGTCTGTTTATATGTGTGTTATAAACCGTTAAATAAATAAATGTTTTGCTATTTAAGTATAAAGTACAAAAAATGTTTTTTTGGTTTAAAACATAAGGTTTAGGTTACTTACCTTATGTTTTAAACCAAAAAACATTTTTAACTTACTAAGGTACTTATTTAACATAATTACTCTATTAAGTAAGTTGATTCTAAACATTGAAATCGAAGGAAATGTCGCAATCACATTATTTATTTCATTTCAGTCATTCTGAAAAGTAACATTTGCTTATAGGATTTTTCTTGAAATAGTTTAGTAGGCAATTTCTTAATGGTTTTGACGATTTTATTATAAACTAACTATTGCCCGCGACTTCCTCTGCGATCCAGGATGAAAAGTTCTCCTTCTCGAGATCATGGTCTACCCATGTGCTAAATTTCATCAAAATCCGTACAGCCGTTTTAGCGTGAAAGCGTAACGAACGAATAAACCATCAAAGTCTCAGTATTAAAGTCAGGATGAGCGGTTCCAAATTGAAAATACTTTTATGCATAAATGCCGTCTAAATCTATTATCTGTTATTATCATTTTGTCGATTGCAAATTGTAATATCTGACCATTTTTAAATAACTTAGGATAAGTTTGTCAAAATTGGCCACTTCATAATATATAAATATCAAAATCATGAAGGTGAAATAGATTGTAACAATGTCCATTTTTGCTAATGATTAATCAGAAGGGGCTTTGTTAAGCAATGGCTCAACGAAAACCCCTTTGTTTCAGTTAGATAACTCCAATTATTAATGGCTATGGTAGGGACGATTGCCAGAATGGACTTACGAATTAATGACCACTGTTTGTGTTCAAAGCACAAGTAAATGCTTTTACCCACGGCCCAAACATAATCGTTTTGACATTTGATAACACCCACACAAACGTTCCAAAGTAGCCTATTCTAAGCTGACTTTGAAAATAGCTTTATTTCCTTAATTTTCATCCTCGAAATATTATCCTTAATTAAACTGAACCATAAGCTCCCAAAACGGATGTAGTACAAAACGAAAATACCAAATCTAATTCTGAAAGTATAACTTAATACAAGTCTGTGCTTCCTACAAAATTAATTTTGATTCTCAAGATTTAAATAGTTCATAACTCTCCTTTGACTCGGTTTCTATTCAAAAAACATAATAAACATTAGGCACAGACATTGTACAGTACGACACAAATTAGAGGTTTCAATGTGCGCTTCTAAAATTTCTAACGTGACGATATTATCGTGGACGTCCACGACAGGAAAGTAACATGTATGGAAATACGTTATAACGTTATGGTGGACGGAAATTAAAAAACGGCTTCATTATATTAGGTCCCCACCTATGAAATCAGCGTTTTGTATGGAGAATTTTAAAGAAGTTACTTTTTTCATACTAACATTTTCTTAATTTATATAAAAACCATGAACAATAGGTAATGTTTTAAAACTTTTATGCACTAATGTTTAAAAACTAAGATAACGTAATATGCCACTTAGATTAAGCGACAAAAATAAGTTTTGGCTAGGCTGAACAAATTGTGGTCATTTCTGCTAACAAAATAAGTAGTCATTTTTAAGGTATTTTTTATGTTTAGAAAACTATAAGTAATAAGGTTTTTTTTACAATTGGTAGTTGTCTATGATGGTCATTATTCGATATAATACCAAGCAATTGATGAATATTTTAAATCATAGAAGTGACAAGGTTCTCTATTTGTGAGAAAAACACGCCAATTTCATAGGTGGGGACCCAAATTTCCGTACATTTTACTTCCCTGTGTTACCGTGATGTCATGAGCGACCACGGTAATATTGTCACGTTAGAAATTATAAAAGCGATAGACAGAATTCATCAAACTCGACATTTTATTCTATCTCGCTGATTTAGTCATATCAAGCGCGACTGCTGAGCTTAATAAAATGGTCCTAAGTTCGATCGAAAACTATTATTAGTTTTTCTCAAAAGTTACCCGTTACTTCAATTTACGCCCGGTTAATGAACACCGGCTCGCCCTCTTGACTCTTACAGTACATGAGTTTTCTAAAGAAATGTGGATTTGTTCCAAACCAACTAGCTGCCCGCCCCGGCTTCGCACGGGTAGCAGTATGTACTTATCTCACTTCACTTCTTTATCTTTGTAAGTTTCACTATTTTAAAGTGTCATTATTCAATAGTAATCAGTGTCTTTATTTTCTTCTTTATTTTATTTTTTTGTATATTGGCACCTTGTAGCTATATTCATGTATTTCGTTATCATTTAATCGTGTTTTTGTATTTTGTGCTATGTCTTTTGTTTGCACCAAATAAACGATATATCTATCTACCTACGGCGCACCTACCCTACCTACTTACCTTACCTACCTACCCACCCCTACCTACCTACCCTACCTACCTACCAAACTACCCTGCCTACCTACCCTACCTACCTACCGTACTCTGCAAAATTCACATTCATCAAATGCGATAACTGTCCAACGCGTGAAGTTAAAATAGTCGTTAAGTTTACTGAAATTTTCCAATTTTCTGCGCATGTTTCTTAATTTTCCTTTCCGTAAGAACCTTCTCCATACAACAGAAGCCGTTCACGCGTGATGCCGTGACCAAGACAACTTTCACTATGGGGCCAACACTAAAATCGCAAAAAGAAAATCAGCTGTTCCCTACATTATAACGAGCTATGCGAACATAAATGTATGGAAAAGCTGATTTTTTTTTGACAAATTGACGCAGTGTCACAGAATAGTTCGTCTTGTCGGGCCAATTCAGTGAGCGTAACGTAGTCAGAAGATATAAGGGTTACGCGAGAGGCCACTTATTATAGGGGAATATAACTGTGTAGGTAATTAGCGCTGTGCGACCTGAATTGCACTTTATTGTGTCGTAGAAAGAGTCGTTTTATATTTAAATGATTATGGGGAGTGAACCATCTGTACTAATCTGTGGTTAATTTAACGGACTATTCACCGATTAAACCTTTATATTGTGTCATACTATACTTTGGTTTTAAATGAATTACGGTCCGTTCAACCGTTGTTCATCTTAAATACTTTATGGTATTATATTTAAGTGCTTCTGGAAGTTTCCAAACCTATAATACAACAGGTTCGTCCGCCATTTCGGACCTTGTTTTTCGGTATTTGAATTTGGTGTTTATATGTTTCCTATTCATTATTACCTTTTTTTTTTTTTATTCTTTTTTTTTACCTTTTTGTTACCTAGGTAGTCTTTTTGTAATAATTTTGAGGTCCATTCTTAATTTATCTAGATGTGACTGAGGGATTGTATCCACATTAAAGGTCACGTGACGCCACCAAATGACTAATCTACTACTGATGACCATTCCACTAGTTTTGGGGCATGTTAATACTGTTAGCCGTTGTCCTAATACAGGGTGGTCCATTAACAGTGGTCCAAAATGATTTATAAGAAGCCAAGGGTTTACCAAAATGATTTTTAAGAAGCTAAGGGCTTTCCAAAACGATTTTTAAGAAACCAAGTGCTTTCCAAAACAATTTTTAAGAAGCCAAGGGCATTCAAAAACTATTTTTAAAAAGCCAAAGGTTTTCCAAAACGAGTTTTAAGAAGTCAAGGGCTTTCCAAAACAATTTTTAAGAAGCTTACAGACTAATAACAAAATTAAATATCATGCATAGGTAGGGAAAGACCGCAAATAACAAGCTATAGTATATTTTAAAACCCTAAAGATATATTTTGTATCACAAATGGAGGTTGTGGGTTCAAATCCGGGCAAGTACCAATGTAACTTTCCAATTCATATGTACTTTCTGAGTTTATCTTGGACATTACTGACATCGGTGATGGAAAACACCGTGAGGAAACCTGGACTTATAGTTAATATAAGTCTGAAATCACCAACCCGTCTTGAGCAAGCGTGGTGGTCAATGGTCGTGCCTTCTCTGTATGAGAAGAGGCCTTTGCCCTGCAGTGGGACACTAATAGGCTGGTATTATTATAAAGATAAATAAAGGGAATGTGGCAAAAACATCCCAGTAGTTTAAAAGTCTTATGGACAGTTTGCGAGTTACATGACAATAATAATATTGAATTATTGGACGGACACATGGACAACTCGAGAAAAAAGAAAAAGGTTCAACATGACACGAGTAGCAGCGTATTGTGGCATAACACGTGATGACGACGCGAAATAAAAAGAGCACTTAAAACATTAACTTTCTAATGTATGTTCCATTATAGACCGATCTTAGAACTAAATCACTTTCAAGATGCTATAATTTTATTTCAGAAATGCGTCGAGTCAAATCTCTCGACATTCAAGTCGAGCTAAATACTCCACTTGAGTATGCTCTAAAATGAAATCAACCAAAAACCAAAACTAAAATCGTTAAAGTTTTAACTAGACAGCGTCTAAGAGAGTGCACCTAACATCACGTTAGTTAAGTAGAAACACTTAAGCCATTAACTTAACGATGTCCCAAGTTGCACCTCAAAAACACTTAGTTTCAATTTTAAGTTATGCCTCATAGAATATTGTAAGACAGGAATTTTACGTTAAAAATTCATGCTTAAAAGCTTAACGGATGAAATAAAAGCTTTTGAACTAAAGTCGGACAGGTTAATATCCTGTCGTAGCAAGTCTACGGCGTAGCGGCGTAGCAGAATACTACGTATTTGCTACGACATTTGTATGAAAAATATCCGTCGTATGAATACTAATCAGGTTGTCAGTTGTGAATCCTACCTAGTGTTGAAACATTGTTCAATTTGTACCCAGGTCGTGATTTCTAAGAATAGATTTGTCTTCCCACGTAGTTTTAGATAGCAAAAGCTACGATTATAGAATTACAATAGCTGTTTAAAGCCAAATTATTTATGTTTAACCTTTCATGACTCGAAGGTCTATTAGAGGTCTATAAGGAATAAAATATGTAGAGTATAAAAATATTAAAAAGTACCTACCTACAACGGATCTTTTTTTGTGAAGGCAATATTTTTTTTTTGTTATTTAATTATGAAAAGTAATCCCGTTTTATGTTTGGCAACTAAGGCCAACCCGTATCGTATATAAAAGGTAAATCCTATGATTTTGTGTTCTATAATTTGAAAATACGAAATTTACAGAATTTGAAGGATAAAAGATTAATAAACTAAGCTTCAATACATACCGAATACCGAAGTTATTTAACTAAACAACACACTTTTAGAGTATTCTTTAGATTTCTTAAGCTGCAGCTCCACATAACACTAACCGAATAACGTAGGTATGCAATTGAAAATCACATAATAAAACAGCAAAAACAAGAACCAATAAAAAACAAAAAAGCACTTATGAAACAGGAATCCTAAAATAACAATTTTGCAGTACATAAAACTGGAAGAAAATGTACGAAGGCGTGAGCCAAGATGTTTATATCTTTGAAAAATAAAACGACTTCCATTGTGTGGGGCATAATAGAATTTCGAATAGGTGTACTTACATGGTGCGGGGACGAAACGATTCTGCGACGTGTACAATTAGATATTGTAAAGGGGACCCGAGATTATTGCTGTTAGTACGTACCTATATGAATGGAGTGTACTTTTATTGTTATTCGATTCGTTTTACGTGTGATAAAGTTAAGCAGAAGGGAGCTATGTGCATGAGTTTGTTACTTTTAAGATGTAGATATCTCATTCTTTGTGCTGACTACTTAACTGAATGTATAACTCATCGCACACAAGTAGATGTAATCTACACAGATTATAGCAAATGTTTTGATAGCTTAGATCATGCTATACTTCTGCGTAAGCTTTTGGCTACATATAGTTATCAGTGGAAATCTCTTCAGGTGGTTCTCATCTTATGTGGCCAACAGACGTCAAACTGTTGTTCTTAATGGATACACATCGAGAACTATGATTACCCCTTCAGGGATTCCACAGGGATCGCTGTTGGGACCCTTGTTATTCAACTTGCTATTCCGTCCGTGCGGTGCATATCGACAAAACTCTTATATGATAAGAGCTAGCAGGGCATACAACTCGATGCATCAGAATGTTAATGATCTTGATTTATTCTCCGCTAGTGTTTCTAAACTTAATAAAATACTGATTATAAACTTCTTTGAAGATCACTAAAACCTGTTCAGTCTTTTCTTAATTCTCTCCGAGTGCTTACTTATTCTTACTTTCGCTTGCCTGTCTGCTGTTTCTTGTGCTATCCTAACATTGTCAGTGAAAACTTTTAATTGGATTTGAAAACTTTCAACTACCTGTAAGTTTTCTTAAGAAATTAAATAAATAAATATATGATTTCAGTGACTTTTAAATCTATTATTACGCCTTCAAATAATGCTAGTAAACTATGCAAAAAATGTATGTTAAACTAGAACGCGTACACATCAATTCTATATGTGAATATTTAAGTATTGTAGTAAAATACTTTATGAAATAAATTCAGGTCTGGTAATATCTACCCAAAATATAAAAACGATATTACTTTCAAACTACTAAGATATTTTCATGTTTTTTTTTATGAACAGACAGTTTTTGTTACCTGCTAGCTTCTGCCCGCGACTTTGTCCGTGAGCCTATAACCTTCCTCAACGGGGCTAACCAATGCAAAAATATTTTTTCAAATCCAACTGGTAGTTCCGGAGATTACCCCCTACATACAAACTTATTAACAAACTAATTATACCTCTCTATATATTCATAAAGTTTAGATATAGATATATTATATCTGTGATTTTTTTCAAAAGTTTATATTTTCGTTAGGTACTAAAAATAAATATTCCGTATGAAGCCGAACGGGGCCGGGGCCTTAGGCGCGAGCGCGACGCGCTTTTCTATGGCCAAGGTCAACGGCATCATGACCCTTAAAAGCCTTAACTGCTATGCTTATTATAATAAATGGAGTATCTTTAATTTTGTCTTGATGCGGTTTGATTCCGGTTTTAAATCGGAACGAAATCATAGGAAATTCAATATGGCGGACGTTAGATGTTAATTGTGTTTTAACTACTCAGTAAGTTTTTTCGGTATTGGGGTTAAATTTTTCTTGCTGTTATTTTGATTCAATATATGAATCTTATAACATTTTCGACTGCTTTAGAAGAACTATGTAAATTGTTAAATTTGTGACAAAAAGTTGGCCAACAAGGTTTGTAGTGGGGCAGACTGCCCAGATGACCACAGTCATTGTATCTTGCATTAGAAAATTAGTTACGAACCAATATTCAGATCACGACAGCTATAAATGTCTACCTTATTAAAATTATCCTTATCAATGTCCAATAAATTTTAATTGTACAGCCTCTTAAAAATATGGAGGGTAATGCTTATCTCAGTCTGCATAATATAAGAGTCAGCGAAGGTAAATAATTAGGTGCTTTAGCTGGCAGAGGATAGGCAGAATTTATTATTTATTATGTTTAAGTTTACGTGTTAGCATACAGTGGGTTGTTTTATTAGGACCTCTACTTATCTTGGTATTACATTTCCTTAATTAATGTTATATTTGTAGGTTTTCGGAGTGTGGGCGTGTTGTTGTAAAGGAAAAATGTGTAACGTTCGGTTTTTGATAGTTTTTTTGATTAGTTGATAAAAATAAGTTTTGCAAGTCTACGGTGAATAGGTTACTTTTAATATACCTATACATAATTGCTTACCATCAGTTGAGATAGTGTGTAAAGGCGAATCTATAAAAAAAATAAAAAAATTGACTCATTTTGAAGTGTGTCATGATAGCTAATCTAATGAAACAGATGGAAGCTGGGTTTTCAGTGCAAGATTTTCATTACCATGTTGGTCTCTGTAACAATAATGTTATGCAAGTTTTTTACAGACGTTTTTGTGTCAGCATGCCTGATTACACACATTGTTTTCCAAACAAATAGAACTTCCCCTTACCTCACTATTCAGGGCACATACTTAGGGCGAGGGCAAACTTGTCGACGCGCAATTTTTTAAGCTGACATCTTTATTTATTGGGTACATACCACAACAAATTGTTAGGACGGGAAGGAATCCTGATCAGTACTTTGCTGGTTAAGTATTGATGAAAAATACTGACATACATTGTTTCTGAGGGGTGCTACACACATATTCAAGTCAGCACGATTCGGCTCAGTCGGGTGGCAAGATCGAATATGTAGATCTATGTTCAGGATATAAACTGGAGTTACCGACATAGCTTGCTGAGTAAACAAGCTAAAGTGGCAGTGGGCTGGCCATGTTTGTTGAAGAACCGATGGCCGGTGGAGCAGACGAGTCCTGGAGTGGAGACCGCGTATCTGCAAGCGTAGTAGTAGCGTGGCCCCCCAGCTTGATAGACCGACGACCTTAAAAAGGTGGGTGGGACAGATTGGATGCGGAAGGCAAAGGACAGGGTGTTGTGGCGCAGCCTGGGGAGGCCTATGCCCAGCAGTGGACTGCGATAGGCTGGGCGTAGTTGAACCCGAACACGTGTGTAGCTCCCCTTACTTTACTTGTATCCAAGTAAACTCAACACCCAATCGTAGGTACACCCAATTTGAATATTTACAAGATATATTATATTGAAAAAGTATTACAGACTTTCGGAAACTGATATAACATCCTACATGAAAACTCACCTCTTCGGCAGTACTTTTAACATACCTACCGACTTAATATTACTATGCTAGAAAAGTTTATCATGTACCTATTCCATGTTAGTAATTTCATATGAAAAGGGGTGTTGAAGTGTATTTATAGATAAGCCTGAATTTGACGGAAAGTATTGTTGAATACAACTGGCGAAATGTAGGTGTACAAGGCGTGGTGTTATTTTGTGTTATTGTTGAATGTTTAGGTTATCATTATGTTATCTACATATCAAACTACGCGTTTTTTTTAAAATAAATGTAATAGAAATTATTTTAAATAAATCTTCATTTGAAAAGACCAAGCTTTTATGCATTTCTTTTGAAAATCTCATAACAAAAAGTCACCTCCAGTATCCCTCCACGTCACTATCCAGTAATCCTATTCATTTTGAACACAGACAGACAGCTTCAATATATATTTTTAAATTGAAGCCGTCTAGAACCTAGGTAGGATTTAATTATACTGCTCACTGGGAATACTGAGGGATTCAATTTTAAAATTTAATATGCAAAAGCTTTTCTATTTCTCAGTTTTCGCTCATTCGGAAGATTAAAATATTACTTTTTTGCTGACTGTGGTTAGGAAGTATTTATTAATGAAATTGAGAAATTAAAGCAATAAGAAAATGGATAATTAATAAAAATGAAGTTTGAAAATTTTGGACAAATTACATGATAATATTATAGTCATCTATCTAGTTAAGTAAAATATTTGTACCGATGAGCTAGCGGCCAAAGGATCCCATTGCTAAAAGTATTTCTATAATAATATTTATTTTATTTTATTATGATGTCCAACAAAGAATACACCTTACATGCTATAATATAAAGACAAGAACAAAAATTATGTGCTCCCTCAATCAAAGTAGACCACATCATGCAATAAAAATAAGCAAACAGTATAACAATAATGGAAGTAGCCCTGAAAGTTAAAATTATATAATTATATTTGTAAAGATATTATTAATTATCAACAAAATTTGTGGCTTCTGCCATAAGATATAATAGCTCGAAATGGCTACTTTTCTGAAGACAGAAAGCTACATCAGTATTTTTGCTATTTAATTCAATACTTGCTTTGTCCACAACTCTCTCTATATGTATAAAACTGGAAAACGACATAATTTCGTTATACGACATCTTGCCATTTAAAAAAAAAACAATCCAACATGGTGGCCTGAAAAATTACCCAGTCGTCACTTCAAAGAAACAATGGCCTTAAAAATACACATATTCCATGAACCATTCTAATCCCAAAGAAGGCAAACACGTACACACTTATAAATAAAATTAATAATAACAAAACAAAAACAGTATTTTAAGCTGTTTCTCGACAGCCCTTAATTACGGTCTTCAGAGCCCTTCTATTTGTTGCGAGTGTTAGTTAAAAAGGGATATAAATAATTAATCACCTGTCCGCAGTTTTAACGGTGAAGGATGACCAGAGGATTTATACCAAAGTAATTTTTGGTGAAGTCGGTGTCCAGGGGAAATTTTTCAAAGCAATTTTTGTTGAAGTTCGTCGGAAATGGGAACTGGGAAGTGATGGCAGATATGATTAATTAGGGAGCTGAGGTTCTATGGTATATTTCTTTGTTTATTTATCCTGGTTCTACGCATAGATGCTCGATGAAAGATACGAGAGGCCCTTTTGGCATTATAATCATTGTTTTCTGTTTTTTTTTTTAGTCTTAAGGTGTATTTTTCTGTTGTAATGCCAATAAACGCATTTTTAACCGATTTCCAAAAAGGAGGAGGTTATACGTTCGATGCGTATGTATGTTTTTTTTTTTTTTTAATTTATTTCTGCCAATGTCAATTGTGAACCGATTTTGAAAATTCTTTTTTTGTATGAAGGGGTAATTCCAAGTTAGTCCCATATAAATTATTAACTTTGCTTTAATTTCGGAAATCGGTGTCTTTGGTTTTGAATTTTTGTTTATTGGCGCCGACTTCCGAAATTAAAGTTATTTTTCACTTCATAGTAAAAAAGTGTAGTGTTCTTAGTAGTATATTTTTGGAAGTCGGTTGTATTTTATTTTGTAATTTTTTTAAAATTTATTTTGTGCGTGTATTCATCGCGACAACGCGACGTTTTTTCTTAGCAAAGCAGGTGTAGTTTTTATTTCGTTAGAAATGTAATTTTCTGTCAGTAGGAAGGACTTTACCCAACTTTATTAGAATCGGCTTCCGGTCTTACCACGTGCAGCTGAATACCAGTATTTTACATGGGGCGACTGCAGTCTATCTAACCCCTACAACAGAGTTATTGGGTAATACGATACCCCTTGATAAGTCTGGTAGGGAGGTACTTACTCAATTTTGTTTGTACCATTTACAGTCTTCAATGGTTTTAACATAGCACAAAGGTATATTTCACTACCATAAAAATGTGACACAGTACAACGAGGGGAATTCTTTCTTCATAGGTACCTTTTTCTTCCGGCAAGGAACATTGCATTGTACCAGATTGAAAAGCAAAGGCAAGTGAAAATAAGGTCATATTTTAACGATATTGGATCCAGTGAAATTCCACACATGTGACCTTTCAACTATGTCTCCAAACTCAGTAATACAACGGCAATTCCTTTCATGTTAGACGTAACCAGCTGTAATCACATTATAATGACAAATCTCATATTCTTTATTCACACACATTCACGGTCATTTGAAATGATCAGTTGGATGGCGTTCTGTCAAAAAAATGAACGTAACCCACGGTCTCATGCTATTGAAAATACCATTGAATCACTCCATCATTCCTTTGGCAGGACACCATTACAAATGACCGTTATTGTGCTACTTCAATTAAATAATATCACGCCTTGATACCACAAACAGTTGCTCAGAGGTGTACTTATAGTATCCCGACATTTTGTCAGTGTCATATGTTTTAGTCCAATGGGTGAGCCCATTGTCATGAACCGGGCACAAACCTAGAATCCTGGCTGCTATTATTTCTTGTGCCGAGGACTAGGCTCCAAAAAATTAGTAATTCATTTAAGTGCCAAAGTATACAACAAACTCCCAAGCCATGTCAAAGAACTGAGCCTCAATAAATTTAAATCATTTATTAAACAGAAACTATGTCAAAAAGGTTTCTATAAAGTTAAAGATTACTTAGACGACAAAAAGGCTTGGGACTAATTAAGCTACTCCAATATACCCCCCCCAAGCAACAAACAAATGTTTTTAGAATCAAAGACTACATGATACTATATGAGCTCATATAATTGTTTGGATTATTTTATTTGACTGTAAGTCAATTTATTTTAAATTTTGTTTTCATTTATTGTTGACATAATCTACTCATTAAAATGTTTTTATTTTATGAGTTGATTGCAATTTGTGCTAATGTAAATTATTTTTGCATTAAAGCATTATTATATAGAATCAAGTTTTTCCAACTGAACAGACAGCTGTGCTGCTGGGGAGTTTGTTGCGCCACTTCTTCTTCCCAGCTTAAGCACTAGGAAGTGGTGAAGGGTGGGCGTTTTTGGGGGACTGTCTTATGTAATTTTGACGTTCGAAAAGTGCTGATTCTCAGCCTAGTTTGAATAAATGACTTTTGAATTTTGAATGACTTTTGAATTTTGAATGACTTTTGAATTTTATTGAGAAATTCCAGACAGAAAAATCTTAATAACACTTTACCCGACCTGGGAGTCGAATCCTCAAACTCAACAGTAACGTTTGCGACCGCTAAACCAACGAGGCTGCTTAAATATTCACTTATATTTACAGAACCTACTTCTTAGTCCACACCTATCTAGAGCGCCTCAATTCCATTAGGCTTATGACGAAGTGCTCGCATTACGGTGCCCATAAGCCTAACTATCGCAAATTCACTAGGATTATCTGACCACAACGCGGTGGTCAAATAGGTCGGGTCTAACCACTGCCTTCCGATTGGGATTCCGATTTCTATTCGCTGGAAATGGTAACTACTTAGTATGTATTTGTGAGTAAGAATGATTGGGTAGGTATAGAGAACTATGGAGGAATCTGATTCAGATTTTTAAGTGGTTTGAAAGAAAGAAAATACATTTATTTTGCACAGACAAAAAGGCACACAACACAATATAAGTAAAAAAAGAAATTAAAAAAAAACCGGCCAAGTGCGAGTCGGATTCACACACGAAGAGTTCCGTAACACCGCACATTATTTAGTAAATAAATAAAATGGTCTAGTGGTTGCAAACGCTACTGCTGAGCATGAGATTCTGGGTTCGATTCCCTGGTCGGGCAAAGTGTTATTGGGTTTTTCCATCTGGAATTTCTCAGTAGTAGCCCAGAGTCTTGATGTGTGTCCGGTTGATGGCAATAGAATCGCCGTCTATTACATGGGACTCAAACATAACTGGCGAAATGTGGGTGTACTATAGGTACACCTCTGTCTAATGTGGGTGTACTATAGGTACACCTCTGTCTAATGTGGGTGTACTATAGGTACACCTCTGTCTAATGTGGGTGTACTATAGGTACACCTCTGTCTAATGTGGGTGTACTATAGGTACACCTCTGTCTAATGTGGGTGTACTATAGGTACACCTCTGTCTAATGTGGGTGTACTATAGGTACACCTCTGTCTAATGTGGGTGTACTATAGGTACACCTCTGTCTAATGTGGGTGTACTATAGGTACACCTCTGTCTAATGTGGGTGTACTATAGGTACACCTCTGTCTAATGTGGGTGTACTATAGGTACACCTCTGTCTAATGTGGGTGTACTATAGGTACACCTCTGTCTAATGTGGGTGTACTATAGGTACACCTCTGTCTAATGCTTCTGGGATTACAGGCGTGATGTTATGTATGTTAAATGAAAATACTAAGCGAAGAATATTGTTATTTTTTATCTTAAATTTTCTAAATAGTCAAATTTATTTGCATTTCATAATGTTACTATGAATTAGAAAGTATTTTTTGCAGAAAATCACCCATACTTAAATAAAATACCTTATGAATCGGCGTTTTTAGTATTTGTTGATTATATATAGTACATAATATATAGAAGTTTCAAATTCCCAACTTGTTTAGTTGTTGAGATAGAGCTCGTACAAAAATGATCTAAAATTTACAACTTTTAAGGCAACTTTTATTTCATCATGTTTGAAGATTAATCTTCAAAAAAAAAAATTGTTCTCTACTCGGTGAGCTTTAGACAGTGACATCCCACATGCCAAGGTTAGAATTATATTTTTTTCAAAATCAAAAGTTTGTTCTATGGAGTAAAAATTAAATCAAATTTAAAATTAAATGGGGGTCCCATTTAATTTTAAATTTGATTTAATTTTTATTATTTGTTGTTATAATGGGAATAGAAATGCATAATCTGTGAAATTTTCTACTGTCTACCTATTATGGTTCATGAGATAAAAAGTAGGAAAAGTATATTCAAAAATTTCGACGGTACATATTTACCAGTATTTTAAAATTAATCTAGAACATAACAAACGGAAAGCACCGATTCCTGAAATAGTTTCACATTTAAAACACTACTTAGGCACTACACACGTAAAGTCGAGCAAGGGGTAAACCCTTTTCTCGAAGAAAGTTAAGGACCTCTTAAGCTCCTTTGTCTGCACTAGACTTTGTCTGTGACTTCGTTCACATACGACATTTTTATCCACCGAAAGAGTATCGAAAAACCGAAATTTTGAATTGTACCCTTTTAAGGAACGTATTTAGGTAAATCTACAGTCACACCGTAATGTAGGTATGTTTAGGTATACTACGCAAAATTCATTACCGATTGTCTCGTGAAATAATGATTGCAACAATGAGATAACACCTATTTCATAATGGTAGTTATGGTTTCGAAAATACATGTCCGTAACGTCATAACCATGACAATCAATACTGTACGTACAATAGAATGTACAATGCTTTTGAATGTTTGTATACATAATATATTTGCTCGTAAACACAATTAATACTATTTAATGAGCCATATTTGTATAATATTTGTAATGACGTTCTCGAAAATGGGTCTAACGATTTCGATAAAAGTTGTATTAAAGGGGTTTACGGGGCGAAAATCGATCTAGCTAGGACTCATATCTGGGAAAATTCATTTTCACCCGAGCAGAGCTCGGTCGCCCAAAGTTTAGAACAAGATAGTGAGGTACCTTAGAATAATGACATGGCAGCATGGAATTATTAAGTACCTACTATCATGGCAGCATGGAATTTGTATGAACTATCTTACACTATTAAATGAGCATTGTCTATTTTCACCCGAGCAGAGCTCGGTTAACTAGGTACTAGACACGAAACCAATCAAATCAAATCAAATCATGGAATTCTTATAGCTGTGTTGCAGGAGCCAGTGGCCTCCCGTAACAAAATGACCCAATTTATTGTTTAAGGACAACACAAAAAATAAATATAAACCAATAATTAAAAATTAACATAGTTCTACAACATTACGTAGTTCTGCTTTTGTGCGAAATGTGTGTGTGTGTTTAAGGCTGACTTTTAATGACTTTATACTGAAGATTACGTTTTATACAAGTAGTGTTAATGATTTGGAAAAAATATATGTTAAATTAGAGCATTTTCTTAATAGTTTAATATATGAATATTTTGTATTTAAGTTTATATTAAATAGTGAAATTAATTTGTAAAGTTGTGTCTAACGCGAATAAAAAACTGAGAATCACGCAAAATCTCTGAAGCGTATTTTTCTGAAACCTTCACCATTTTAAAAATAATTTAATTATTGATCTTTTAGTATACCTGTTTTATTAAAATACCTTTTGTTTTATATACAGTAAATGAATAATGCGTCTAATTTGGGACAGCGCTCCTTGATGGGCGAGTCCTATTACTGGCTGGACAAACGACGCGTTGCGTGAGCTCAGTACAGAACACGCAAGCTAACCACTCGAGGTCATTTTTAGCAATAACGAAGAAAATATAATAACTACTTTTCATACAACGTACTATAACATCCAGGGTACAGAATTAGGTCATCTACAAACTTAATAAGGACATATTCCGCCCGGTCTGTTACGAGCACGAGTCTCGAGATTGTCAGCAGATTACTCGGTTCGATTACCCGGTTGACAAAGAAGCAACCAATTAGCCGGTTGAACCGGGTAAATATAGCATAGGGTAACAAGAATGTTATAGTCGCTCGTATAGTGAGGTAGGGTGACACTACATACACGACGAATAGAATTGTTTGAGAAAAATGTTGAAAGTTATACTAAGCATACGTATACTCATTGTTAAAAAAAATTAAGGTTGAAAAACGTTGTATATCTGTATCGATGAATGACATTTGGGTACTTTTTTGTTGGCAATGATTTTGTTCGTTTTTATCGGACTTTTTTAAAAAGGTGGTTCTGTATTCAACCCATATGCATCTATGTTTTAATGTTGTAGGAAGAATGAGTTTTTATCTGTATCGTAGAATGGCATTTGGGTAATTTTCCTCCCCGACCAATAAAATCTATAAGTACCTAGGTACTCACGGGCGGAGCTGCAGGGGAAGTGAATGAACAAACAGATTACTAAGTTGTGGTGGCGCGCTTCCTTTGTTTTTGGGTCAAAACCTGCCGTGACCGAAAGTGAGTGATTGCCACTGAATGACAATAAATTAAACGGTTTACGTGTAGTTACTCTAACGTCGTCTTCGTTGCGTTGAATAAGATACATAGCCTTGCTGTATGCCAATATTCATCTTGTTTTCTTACCTATCCTTGGCTACTACTCAGTCACCCCTTTATTGGTATAAAGGGGTGACTGAGTAGAAATCGGTTAAAATAGGCACTTGTAAGTGGTCTTACAAGTGCCTATTTTAACCGATTTCCAAAAAGGAAGAGGTTCTGTGTTCGTACCGCATTTTTTTTTTCTTTATTAATGTATGTCCACCGATTTCTCCGTCAATTATGGACCGACTTTGGAAATTCTTTTTATGTATGAAACGGTATGCTCTCAAATTGGTCCCATATAAATTGTATTAACTTTGCTTGGATAGTTTATGAGTTAGCTTCAATAATACGTATTTTTCCCACTTAGTAATGTGGATGATACGATGATAACTTCTTGTCACTGTTATTTACATAGCAGGTAGTGGTATTCGAATTTGTGTGGGGTAGGTACCACAACTATAAAGTGAAAAATAAAGTCATTTGTCACCGACTTTTAATTTTAGGATATTTTCATAATATGTTTATAGTATAATACGTCATTTTAGAAAGCGGTATCTTCTAAAATAATGTAGTAGGTATACTATAAACATATTATGAGAATATCCTAAAATTTTATAAGACTTCAATGCCACAACAGTCACCTCTCCAGCTAGCATCTACAAAGGATTCCTTACTCTTGTGCTATGTGCGCTATTTTTTGTATTATTTACATAAAATACACTGAATTTCAAGATTCCTCGACGTATACATAAACTGCAGTATGAATAGTTTAGTGTAAAGAAAACTGAATTTAAAAATAATGAGGGAGAGGGAGAGTTTTTACAGAGAAGTTTTTACATTATTACGTAGGTATCCTCCATATAGGTACCGCTGCATAAAAGATAAAACAAAGATAACAAAGATGAAACAAGAAAATAGGCTGCTGACTATCAGTTTGATTAAAACTGATCTTTTCTTTTTTCATGTGGTTAGATTCAGTAACCTGATGTCAGAGTTTTAAAGCCGCCCATGGGCCTCTGACTTGGGTTCACATGCCGTCGAGAAATATCTCTCAGACATGGCCGGTTTCGTCACGATGTTTTTCTTCACCGTTTTTGAAGTAAGTGATAATTATACAATACACACATGAATCCGAAAAGTCAGAGGTGCGTGCCTTGGGTTCGAACTCGAGACCTATGACTTCAGCAGTCTGACGGTCACACCACTAGGCTATCCTGCTTTGAAACTGATCTAAGAAATTGAAATCGCTGACACAATTAGGCAAGCGTGGTAATCAATGGAAGTTGTAATAAATGAAAGTGTGCATTAGAATGGCGTCCATAAGTAACGATACTAAAGCAACGACGATGTCGGCACATAAGTCTCCCTTGTAAGTCAGCAGCGCAAACCACGCATCAAAGACCTGACGTCACACAACATCCTGACGTCACTCAAATCCTGCATCGCGCAATTAGAGTTTACCGCGCGTTGGACATATAGGTATACAAGCTCCCGACTTCAACCTCTGGGCAATTGCCCGCCAGACGTGACACCCGTCTGGTCGGAGGATCCTCCCTTTTCTATGGTGGATGAGTGAACTTTACACCCTGTTCCTCATACCCCTAAACTACTACCTTGCCAACTGGGTTATATTTTAACCACGGCTTCAGCTACAACTTAGGTATAGGAAACAAAAAACCTTTTTTGCAAAAAAAAAACAATAATTTATTTTTGGTTATTACCAAACCCACACCAAGTAGTGATACACTACTTGCTATGTAAACAACAGCGACGGGAAGTTTTATAACATCATCAAGATTCACAATGTGAATTAAATACGTATTATCGAAGCTAACTCAAAAACTACCCAGACAAAGTTAGTCCTATACTATTAAATGAGCAATATTTGTATATATATTTATGTATATTTCTAATCACGTTCTCGAAAACGGCTCTACCGATCTCGATGAAAGTTGCAATATAGGTGTTTACGGGGGCGAATAATCGATCTAGCTAGGTCTCATGTCTGGGAAAATTCGTTTTCTGTCGCCCAAAGTTTAGAAAAAGAATAATGACACCTTAGAATAATGACACGGCAGCATGGAGTTTATTTAATTATTTATTTGCTAACATGTAAAACACTGGTTAGTAGGCATGCATTAAAATTTCATGACACAGTATTAAGACACTGTAAGGGCACTGCAAATGTTTCTTATCAAATGATTAAATTACATAATATAATATTGATTCTAATTATTACAATACATTACATTTTAGTACACATTAGTTTTTCATTTTATTTCAAATAAATCATTATTATTAATTCTTTCATTAATTTTAGTAATTATAGGTAAGCATAATCAAAGATTTCAATCGTAGATTTGCCCTTCCGCGTCAAAAGATGGTCGCGTTTCTGTTTCGTTTTGACATCTCTGAGACAGACAGTGTCGCGGTGACTTAACTTGGTTGTCATGGAAATTATTATAATTGTTAATGTGTGAGCTCGCTCCTCTCATTATGGACGATTTTTCGTGCGACTTAGTACAGTGAGGGCAAATCTACGATTTAATTTCACATTTACGTACGTCAAACATATTATTACAAGGTCAATCGACTCACAACTTGTCAGCTTTTTAAATTCCTCAATGGCATATACATATATATATATATATATATATATATATATATATATATATATTTATATAGCCTTTGTTTATTAACAGAGATTTCAACCGTTTCGAGAAAATTGAGTCATTTTGTAGGGATTTTAAACTTTCCGGTAGTTTATTAAATATATGCTAGTCTTGAATATGGGGTTTTTCCCGATAACTTTTAAGTTTGTGATGGGCAGTATTAGTATATTCTTGTTCCGTCGGTTATACATAGTTTCCATTTAGCTCGATATTAGATTTGAAGAGGTGCCTATTTTTCCTTAATAATATACAACTTTGCAGTATATATATTGCTGGTAGTGTGAGAATTTGTTGTTTAATTAAGTGTGGCCTACAACTCTCTCGTTGGTTTATGTTCATCAATATTCTGATAAATTTCTTTTGCTGGATAAAAAGATCCAAAAAGTCAGTACTGTCTCCCCACAGAATAATACCATAATTTAGCTAGGGGTAGGCGTACGCATAATAGGCAGATAAGGCGGTTTTATAGTCTGTGTTGCACTTCAATTGCTGAGTGCATAAATAAATTGGGACAGTTTTGCTCTTGTACTTTCTACATGTTTCTTCCAATTTAGGTTTGAGTCTAATGTTAGGCCTTAAAGTGTAAATTTGTTTATTTCTTTTAATTTCATTTGTTGTGTTAATTTATTTAAATTTAGTGGGGTTCTTTGGTAAGTTCTGAATTGGTAAGTACCTACTATCATGGCAGCATGGAATTACTATGTACTTACTATCATGGCAGCATGGAATTAGTAAGTACCTACTATCATGGCAGCATGGAATTAGTAAATACCTACTATCATGGCAGCATGGAATTACTATGTACTTACTATTATGGCAGCATGGAATTACTATGTACTTACTATTATGGCAGCATGGAATTACTATGTACTTACTATTATGGCAGCATGAAATTAGTACGAACTTTCCTATACTATTTTATGAGCATTCTCTTTTACCAACTCACTCTGTTCGCCAACTCAGTACAATTTCTAAGCCATGTGACACTGTGGACGTAAGCAGAAAGTCTCTTATTTAATGCGGACTTGGCAGGACACGTCATAAGGATTATAAAAAAGTGATGGGACACAGGGAAATACTCGTTTTTTTTAAATATAGGGTATGATATAAAAGTGGACTCATGGACCATTCCCAATCTGGAGCCTGGACAGTGAACCTGTTAATAAAAATTATATGGGAAACCCGCGCAAGAGTCCTCAACCAAAAGAAATCGGTTCATAATTGACGGAAATATCGATGAACATAATATAAAAATAAGATACCGATTACAGACGAACCTCCTTTTTTAGAAGTCGGAACAATCACAGGCTGATCAACTCACAGTTTCTCAAACCCACTTAATAACAAATCTACAGACACACACACTACCAACAATTTAAATTACGAACAAAACTAAAAGTACATTCCGTTGTTATTAATAAGCCGTGTTTGAAGTAAATTAAACAGAAGGTGTTAAACTTAGGCCCGCAATATGTAGCCACCGACAAAGGTCAGGTACTAAAGGTCCAAGAATCCAGAATATTCACACAATTACAGTACCCGTGTTATGGAGGCCCTGCTAAATTATTTACATGTGATATGCAGGTTACATACGATTTTGTACCTTGGAATGTGGGATGTGGGTTCTAAATTGATTGTTGGACGGTTGATAAACTTTGGCAATGAAAAAAGTTTTTTTTTTGTCGCGGATTTGTAATTGTGTTGTAGATTTGATTATTGATGTTTTATAAACCGTGAACTCTGTTTAGTAACTATTGATAACTTATGTTAAATCTTTCAATGTTAAAGGCTCTCGCAGATAGGTGCACCGCGATGGCATGACGCGACACCTGTAGAACAATTTCCGTGAAGTTTTCATAGAAATTGTTCCACCAGAATCGCAGAAGCCTTAAAGCATCACATGCAAGTTTTACTCTACATAGTTCTAGCAAATTGTAGATACCTGACAGTGAAGCTATAGCGATAAAAACACGAACCCTAGTTCGCCAAAGCTCGTTATAAAAAACATTTATGTTGAATAATACTACTACTTTATCATCCAAGTCGTAGGTTCGAACCCTAATTTACTTTATGTAAATTAATGCATTACCATTGCTCTTAAAACGATGAAGGAAACCGGCATGTCCTAGAACCAAAAATTCGAAGACATGTGACATCTACCAACCCGCACTGGGTCCGCGTGGTGGATTACGGCCCACTCCCTCTCACCAAGAGGCCTGTGACCTAGTAGTGGGCATATTATAGGCTGATTATGGTTATAATCCATTGGGATATCAGTCTTTCGTATCGTATTTCTTTATAACCATGCAACTACGTGAACGTTTCCGAAATTCATCGTTCACTAATATAAAATTATCACCGCTTATAAAAACGCCAAACCATAATACAGTATCATTAAAACCCACATTAACAATAAAAAACTTGGCTTATATCCATAATTCTGTCCTCATATGAAGACAATAAAAAACTTGTTCTTTTTAGTGACATCACGAAGCAGATTGTCGCCACATTGCTATTATTTTATGGCGACTGGCACCATACATATACGCAAATAAGTTTTGCACTCAATGCGTATAGCATTAGGTATTTGGGACAGTATGTCGGTAGGTCAGATACACTGCATTCCATTAAAGCTGTAGGTTTTTTCTAGTTTTTTCAATGAGAAAACGAGCAGATAGGTCACAAAGTTAAGCAATGTTATCATTTACATTAATATAACGTATGAAACAATTACAACCTAAATAAAGTAATTAAAAAGTTGAACAATTTTGCACCTTATTGGAAATGAATTTTGAAAATTGTTTAGTTTATGTGCATTGCATCAAATGAAATACATATTTAAACCTATAATTATAAAAATAAAAAATAAAACTTTTTAATAATTTTAATAATAATAATTCAATTTATATTTTTTAATAATATAAGAATCTTGAATAAATCTTGGTGTAAAAGAATTTTTTTCTTTGTATAAAGTAACAAAAAGAAAATTATTTCTTAAGTTTTCAAAACAAATGCTTATAATACTTTATTTGTTTCTTTCCCCATATTATTCGAAATTTTTCCTTACTTTTAATGAAATAAATTGTATAAAAATTAATAAAAAAAAAAAATATACACCTATTAAATTTTTCTATCATTTTAGCTTTTTTAGGAAAATACCTATATTTTTTTCCCTACCTAGATATATATATTTTTTGTATATCCTGAGATGTTTTAAGCACCAGACTATGCAGAACAAAGTAATAAAACCCGATCAACAAACTTTGGTCCCATTATTATATGGAATGGAACAAGAATGTGACACAGCGACATATGACTTGCTATAGATTAACAAAAAAAAACCGTCATAAAAAAAACAAAAGAAACAAAACGTTTGCACATGTAATAAAATGACAACTGCTAACGTTTACTTTATGTTAGCGTCCATCATATTGGATGCCCTCCGTGGGTAGCAAGATGTAGGGAATTACATCAATCCAATTTGAGGAACGGCTCACATTACGAACATTCCGAGATCTAGAAATTAGGGAAGGGTGTGTGTTACGGGCGGTAGCGGAGAGGATAAGTGGAGTGGTTTGTGAGATGATACAAGTATACACAGAAGGCATACAGCGCTCTGCGTGTACAATATAATAATGCCTTCAGAATGCTTATGGGGCTGCCGCGGTTTTGTAGCGCTTCGGGTATGTTTGCCGATGCGAGGGTTGATGATTTCTACGCCATTATTCGGATGCGATGCGCTTCTCTCCGGCAAAGATCATTTTTTAGCTCTCACAGCATGCTGAGGGCATTTAGTGACCGATGAGACTACCCGATGCTTGGCCGATGGGTGAGACTGCACACACAGATCGGCTCTAAGTAGCTACGGGCATCTTGTTTATTTTGTTATGTTATTGTTCATTGTTTGATTGTATGTGTTACTAATAATAGTTAAATAAGTATTTTCATGTCATTACTAATACTATGGACTTCAAGGTCTGCAAATAAACAATTATTATTTATTATTATTATAATAGGGATGTTGACTGGGAAAAAAAACGATTTAGACCGTCAGTCAGATAATAAAAATATTGTCACTATTTTTTTTGGCTTTATCATATTATTAAAAAATGGTTTAGATAAAATTAAGCTTCGTGCAGACCAACGCGACGCGACGCCGCGACGCGACTCGAACAATACAATTTCTAAGAAAACTTGACGGTATAAAGGCTCGTACAGACCAGCGCGACGCGACGGCGCGACGCGACTCGAACAATACAATTTCTAAGAAAACTTGACGGTATAACAATAACCGGTGTCGCGTCGCGCTGTCGCGTCGCGCTTGTCTGAACGAAGCTTAACAATAACCGGTGTCGCGTCGCGCGACAAGTCGCGCTGGTCTGCACAAAGCTTTAAGGTTGGGGTGTGGGGGCTCGCTACGTCACAAGTCTGTATAAAATCTACTGGAGAGTGCCGTCATGCCACATTTTAACTCAGCGTATTGCCGAAATCTTTTGATTCAGTAAAAAAATAAAAAATACGTGTCCAACAATCCATCTTTTTAGGGTTCCGCAGTAAACAAGGAACCCTTATAGTTTCACCATGTCTATCAGTCTATCTGTCTGTCCGCGGCTTAGCTCAGAGACAGTTAGTACTAAAAAGCTGTAATTTGGCATGGGTATACATATTAATCACGCCGATAAAGCGGTAATTTTTTTTTTTTTTTTGGTTGTCTCCCGTATTTGTAAAGTGGGAGTGTTGTTTTTTTTTCTCCTCTATCCTATAGTTTGGGGTGTTGTTGGAAGGGTCGTTCAAAAATATTGCGGGTGTTTGAAAATCATTTTTCAATTCACCGATCCGTTTTCGAAATATTTGGCTTTAAAGTGCTAATTTTTGTTAGAGTCAAGTGTACCCCCCCCCCTCTTCAAGCTAAATGGTTGTACTTGGATTTGTGAAATTCACAGCTGTTGTATATATAAAGAAGTTAAAAGGAAAATGATCACAGCTACGTAAGCTTTACAGGTTACGGAGTAATAATCGAACAACTTAAATTTTCAGTTTGAAAAACATGATCTCCCATATATTCCGTATGGGAGAAAATGTTTTTCAACTACATACAATGTTAAGTTTTTTCTTGGGATAAATTCATTCCAACTATGGAACCCTGAAAAAAATCACAGCTGTTGTATATATAAAGAAGTTAAAAGGAAAATGATCACAGCTACGTGCGTTCGTTGTGCGTGGTCCGACACGCCCTTGGCTGGTTTTTATTTTTGTCAACATCACTATTTAATTCACGCATTCTTTGTACTTGGGAGTAACTGATTTTTTTTAACGCATGAATCTGCTTCTATACATTGAAACCGCTTGCATAGCGAGGTTGCTTTACATTCTTAATATGAAAATTCAATGAAAAACCCTATTGAAATCTCATTCAAGAGTCTGCATTAGGTAGAAATATGCAATAAAAATAATATTTATCTTTCGTGTGCTGAACATGGCCACCGTGTGGATTTAATGTGTAGGAGTTTAGCATAGGTAAGAATGGCACTATTCAGCAAACCATAAGGATTTCCACATGAAAAAATAAAAGATCATATTAACCTAAAAAACCGGCCAAATGCGAGTCGGACTCGCATATAAAGGTTTCCGTAAGCTCGAGCAAAGAACGCCGAAAAAATCACGTTACTTGTATTCCTTCATTAATTATTACCTAACTTTATTAATTTTTATTATTTGTTGTTATAGCGGTACTAGAAATGCACAATCTGTAAAAAATACAACGCTCAACATATTACGGTTCATGAGATACATCCCGCTGACAGATAGACGGACGGACGGACGGACAGCGGGGGCTTAGTAATCGCTCGAATGCCCTAAAAACGCTCTGCTCTTACAACTTACACGGTTCTTCAAAACATTGAGCCGTCGGAATAAAAATGAAATGTTACGCAGTAAAATGTAAGATGGCAGCCTACAGTCCGCGAGCGGTGACAATGCGCGCTCCTCACATAAAATTGAGACATTCCGGGTCTTCTACCGCTTCATACAGATTGGGATTCTGAAAACAATCTGAAGTTACAAGAGTATGTTTCATTATCATCATGAGCCCTTAAAGATTTACTGCTAGATATACAATGTGGAGACAACAATACAACAATGAATGAAAAAACTGGCATAACTAAAGTGCATATTATGAGTGTTTAGGAAATATCAAAAAAATCTAATCGCTTTTTTTAAAATCTAATTGTTGACTTTGGGTTAAATATAAAATTCGATCAGATATTATATAATTAATTTATATATGCATACTAGGAACGCTGGACTAAGTGGGAACGTAATTAGGTATACGAAGTTTAAATTTATGACGTACCTACTAGCTATTGCCCGCGGCTTCGCCCGCGCTTAGGTCGGAAAATATCCCACGTACGCGCACGCAAGTAAAGCTCCCAGTCGGTATGATTTTTTCCAACATCTTCAACAATCATCGTCATATTTCAGTAAATTTACACAAAACCTTAATGAATTATACACCTAAAACCTTCCTCATGAATCACTTCGTCCATTGGTGAAAATCGTATGAAAATCCGTTCGTTAGTTTTTGAGTTTATCGCTTTCAGACGGAGAGACGTGGCGCGGCAGGGGGACTTAGTTTTATTTTTACAAATATCACAAAGAGGTATTTGATTGTAAGTTCGTATGTAGGGGGTAATCTCCGGAAATACTAGTTGGATTTGAAAAAATCTTTTTGCATTGGATAGCCTAATTCTCGAGGAAGGTTATAGGCTATGTAACATCACGCTGCGACCCTTAGGAGCCGAGCATAAAGAGAAAAAGTCAGAAAGAACGCAGAGCGAAAACGAAGTACAGCGCGGTGGGACGCTGTGGATCGGGTGCCGAAATATCATGCGGACGAAGTCGCGGGAAGAAGAAGAAAGAACAAATAAAGAAGAAGGCTCAAAAATACCCCACGTCTGCCAGCAAAAAGAAATATTTCAAATTATCCTTAAAAACCTTTTTCCAAAACAAAATCAACTTCCCAAAAAAACACTAGAAAGTGAATAATATTTTTAATTTCGGAAGTCGGTGACAAAAACGAAAATTTAAAACCAATGACACCGACTACCGAGACTTTGTTGTGATTTTATTGGAAGTCGGTTGTTTTTTTTTTTTGTAAGAAGTTTGTATTTTTCACTTTTTAGTTGTGGTTCGAATTTGTGTGGGGACAAATTCGAACCACTACCTGCTATGTATACACATAATTATACTAAGTGGGAAAAATACGTACCTACTATTGAAGCTAACTCAAAAACTATCCAAGCAAAGTTAATAAAATTTATATGGGACCAACTTGAGGTATGCTCTCAAGTTGGTCTGAATATTAATACATATTAATACAATTAAGATAATAGTATATAATTTAGTCAAATTTGGGGTAGCGTAGGTATTGCACTTTTATATGGAACAGCAGTTTTTAAAAAAAATAACCGACTAAAGGTTTCAACGCATGGGTGTTCAGAATCATGTACTGAATCCAAGGTATCAGTTTTCGCGTCGATGTCCCTGCCACTCTGTATAGTGATTGATCGATGTCCTCACATTGTATACCTTTCATAGTTATACCCATCGAATGGTCGTAAGACACTCACAGTCAATGGCTACACTCAATTTCCATCAGATCATCTGTCCATCTGATTGAGAGTTGTCCATAATAGGACAATCATCATGCTCATCATGTCAGCCGAAAGGCCATGCACATTACTAAAACGGATGGGTGGTTTTGTACAGCCGAAAGATTCTCGAGTGGCAACCGCAAACCGGAAGCCACAGTGTGGATAAGCCACCGCAAAGTAGACCGACGACTCAGTGAAGAACATTATATCTCAGGAACTTGCATACTAATCGGAGGGATCGTGGCTAAATAATAATAGCCGCACGGGTCGATCAAAATTTAAGCTACCTACGCTCTTGCCGCGGTCGGTTCGTGGATGGGTGACCATCCATTACATAATATCGAAAACTCTGCGTGCCTCGGAAAACACGCTAAGCTGTTGGTCCCGGCTGTCATTCTTGGATCTTTGACAGTCGGTACGGGTAGGGAAGCCCAAAAGTCTGACAACCAGTGTTACCAAGGGGTATCGTTTTATCCAGTAACTGGGTTGTGGAGGTCAGATAAGTAGTCGCTCCATGTAAAATACTGGTATTCAGCTGCATCTGGTTAGACTGAAAGCCGACCCCAACATAGTTGGCAAAAGGCTACGCAGATTGAACTTGGATACTTATCTAGAATTTCAAATTCTTTCGTATGTCGAACTGGCTGTACCTATCTATAAATAATCTTAAAGTCTTGTACACAAAATTAGACAGCTCTTAAGAGCCTCTTTACATGAAATTAGTCTCATAAACGAGGCGTTTATAACTTGAGTATTGAGAGGTCGGCTAAAACTTCTTTGTTCTTGTTTTTTCAAGGTGAGCACTCTATTAAAGTACTTCATGAATTTAGGTTCCACGCCTAAAGGCTCATTTTCATTGGTGGATAGGGCTCGTATGCGGGATGTGGGAGATTTCTGTAACGCATGTCATAGGGCCCGCATGCAGGGAACCGTTTTCATTAGTCGATAGAGAACGATTGCGGTAATCGGAGAACCTGCACCGTACGTTTTACAGTTGCTTGGAAGGCTAATTTTCATTGGTTATTTTAATTGAGTCTGAGTCTCTGCACGCTTTTTACCAACCGATGAACTTCATTGGTCGCTACGCCCGCTACGGGGATTCACCGCAGACGGTGTACCGACCGCGTTATCAACTAATGAAAATCACCTTAAGAATAAGCACCGATCTGAGTATTGTTGGATTAAATCGTTATGTGATGTCATACATAGCTGGGTTCATTATTCATTATGTTTTGGTGAATATTACGCTAACTTAGTGCTTATACTTCTGTTATTTAGAGCCACTATTTTGATATCGATATCAGTAAAGATTTATTAGGTACTTACAGCACGCACACGTCGCGTCCCATTGGTACAGACCAATAATTAATACAAAACGCCACAGAGTGAGAACGATCCGTGTATACTCTGTTTGTTTCGTCAATATTCAAAATGAATACACACCAGCTTTTACTTGCGGCTTCGCCCTCGTGGATGGCGAAAAATATCCCACGGGAACGTACTATCGGAATTAAAAGTACCTTATGTGTTAATCCAGATTATAAACTCTCTGTGTGCCAAATTTTATCCGAATCGGTTCATCCGTTTTAGCGCCAATCCGGAACATGTATCCAGGCTAACAGACAAACGGACAAAAATACTAAGAACATTTTTTTTGCATCAGACTCATTGCCACACCTCACAGTTTTGATTAAGTTACTATTTTTTTATCAAAGTTTTATTAATGCAATTTTTGGTGATACAAAAAGGTCTTAAAAATAGTTTATAGTAGCTCAAAAATCTACCTTATAAGGCATGAGGCATTTTCACAATTTGACCCTAAACTCTGTAAAAACAATTGAATAAAAAAAAAATCTCTCCCCTTTTTTAATTAGCATTAGGATTAAGTTATTAATCTAATAGTTTGTTGTGTAGACTCAATTTGTATGGTTTATTCTAAACCTAAAATATGTTGTTTTGTACGGCATTCATGGCAAAACATGCAGTATATTGTACCTATATATTTTAAGACCTCGCACATATTATTTGATGTATACTAATGTTTTACAATAAATATATTCTATTCTATTCATGCATTGTCAAATTACAATATTAGAAATGAAGTTATTACATGAAACATAATGAAGTAATTAATATCTATAGAAATTAAAATACATTACATAATATATTGTAATAAATTATATTTATATTATATAGAATAGATTTAGATTAGATAACCATAGTCACTGAAGATTATTATTGGAAAAATCATGAAGAAACGTACTATGATAAAGCCTTCTCTTCAAGGAAGCAACCACCAGTCCTTTCCATCCCATAAGCGAAAATGAGCGCGATAAAAAAGAAAATCTTGGACAATAGACAGCAATAAAAAAGAATTGAGACATCTCCTTAATTCCTTCAACGTTAACAGGCCCTTGTAGACTGAAGGCATAGAAATTGATACTGTAAATTTAAACATTCCTTTTGTTTTAAAGGAAAAAGGCCAAGTTACTAAGATTAAGTTCGGATGATATTAGCTTTTTATATAGGAAATTGGAATTGGCCCTTTGTAAGGACTTTAGAGCCTAAAGCCCATCGTCCATGACGCTACTCAAATGTTAAGGTCCAGACATATCAGGGCCGTGCCCGGGACGTGACAGCGGCGTGACAAAGGCTTGGAACCGGAACCAAAAGTGCAGGAGCTGTACCGTACTTAGAGGCTCCTGCCGAACCTGGATACCAGTACTCCGCCTAACAAGTACCGGTACCAAATTCAGGTACCCACTGCGTACCACAAATCTCGTATTTTTACCTACTTTGAAGTTATTTTTCTAACGCCATTGTAAGAACACAATTTCGTGCCATATTATTTGCTACTAATCTATCCCTTTTTACTTACTATACCAATAGTCTACGTCTGGTACCGGTACCCATAGTATAGGTACCGGCATTAATTAGTTTATGATAGGTTACGTTGTGTTCGAAGCGCTATTGAAATACTCGTTCTGTGACATTCTGGCTACTCATTGGTGATTTGAGCTTGTACCTGGTTCCTTCTGAGTAGAATCGTGGTCACGTGGACGACGGGCCTTAAGATGAACGATGTTGGAAAAGGGATGAGAAATAATGAAATGCTAAATGCTATTTTATGGGTATTTTGTTATATTGCTACTTGAAATGGTATATGTTAAGTTTGTTTTCGGTCCTCGTAAAACAGTTTACCGGGTAAAGTGACACAACTATACCTACTTATTGTTTCTGCCTAGCAACATTGCAGTAAGATTGTTGTTCCAATAAGATGGGCATTCGTGCCTAAAAAAATAAGGGCACGTATTTTTTTTTACTTTGTTTCTTTAGCCAGCATCGCTTAACAAATTCTTTGATGTTTGTGCCCAGGCTCAGAAATGAGAATATGTTCGACTTGTAAAATGTTCTATTGCAATTTAGTTTTTGTTTTGGTTGCAGTCAAAAATTTAGCTTAATAGCAGCAGCTTCGAAAATATTACCAAACGTACGATACGTGTATGTCCATGTTTCACACCACTTTATGACAATAATCTTAGATAAATTGCATTTTTTTTAGATAATTGTTGTCTTTATGGTGAATACTGCGTACACACCACTGCGTGCACGAGCACTTTTATTTTATCACGGTTTTCTATTTTTAATAAATAATTAAAAACAAAAAAAAAATACTATATCATTATATATTTTTTTTGTTTTAATGTAATGAAAATACATGAAATTCCCAGTTATAGGATAACGTTCTCCTCTCAGTGCACGAGTATACTATGTATGTATACCTAACTCTTTTTTGTTTGACGTTATGCAAAAAATGTCAAATCCACAGCTCAGCTTAGAAGCTTAGAACAAAATCGTTCACTAGGTGGGTACAGTGAGCTACAAAAGCGTTGTATTTTTGTGAGGTCTGAATCGTTTTAGTTCATTCGTTCAGTGTCGTGTCTAATGGATTGTGAGTAGAGGCGCTCGCGTGTGCGGATCTGTCTGTGTTTCTGATTTTGGTCTAAGATAGAAGAATTTTGCGGATAACAGCGAACAATAACTTCAATTAGATGTGCTCTCAATCACAATCTGAAGGTTTTGGACGAAATTCCTTATCCATTGCTTCAGAGGTCTGAATAAAGCGTCTGCTCAACAGCATAAATAATGCAATGAACGTGGCTGAACTGTCAAATTAAAGCCATTGCCATCGATTGCCATGATGTGTTAGACAATTATCCCGCTGGTTTAGAGGGCATTCTTATATACATCTTCTAATAGTTAAAGAGGCACGAATTAAAGCTGTTTGAGAAATATAATCATTTATATGCCTAGGTACTTGGCAACCTGATTTTTCCAAAGAAAATACAACGAATTTTATAGAGATTTGGAGAGACAATTCAATAAGTTTACCTTACAATCGCATACCATAATCAGAAAATAAAGTATACCATCATAACATAGATAATTTGTGCTGCTATTAACTACGATCCCCTTTTATAATGCAAATAAAATCTTCACAGGTTCTGAGGAAAACAAGACCTTTACAAGGTTTACAATTTTAAACACAGAACACCATTACACGCTTCATCTCATTCCTTAAATCCCACTACTAAGTTTGCAATGCCCTACTAAACACTTGCCAACTTTTTAAAACACTCAGCTTTATCTCTATCACAACGGAACAGATGCTATTTCCGTTCAACCCAACATCAAATGCAGTTTGTAATAGCTGCATTATCTAGTTCTTAAATACGATGAAAATGCCTTGTTGGGCACAAAATTCCGTTGGGAAAACTAACAAGCTGAGTCAGCGTTTTATATAAATAAGGGAGTGCTTATTTGAGCAGAAAAATGCTGGTATGATTTTTTTGTAGGTAAAATATTGTGTGAACTGCGGTTACGAATGAGTCATACGCCGCCGACGCACCTATGGGACTATCCGCCTTCATTGAAAACATTGTAATATTTCTTTACGAATGTATTTTTGTGATGTGTTTATGTGGCCAACAGATATACCTATTTTAGCAGTAGGTCCCTCTACTACATAACGAGTGATACAATTCTTGCCATATGTAATTTGTTTAGCGCGAAATAAACTATTCCCGTATACCTCGTGAAAGTATATGAAGTAAGTATGTATGAAAGTAAAATCAAGTCATTAGCTCCATTGAAGATCAAATCCTTCAGAGAAAAGTTATGTGCTGAATCAAAGTGAAAGTCTCTTATATTTATTCCTAAAATAACTGCCTCTGGGGTCTAGTGGTAAGACCACCTGTCTCAGACCCAGAGGTCCTGGGTTTGATTCCCAGCGGTTGGTGGAATATTCTAAGTCCACCTGGCTAGATACCACCATCTTATCTAAGTCTGTCGCCATAACAACAATCCTAACTGCATTGTTGTGTTTTATTTTTATTCAAAAGCAACAACAAACAGCTACAATATAAACATTGAAACAAGAAATTCATTAAAAAGTATAGACGATATTGCAGCCCACAACGCTGTTCACAGATTAGCTACATGATACAGCGAAAATAATCGCTAGGGTTACAAATACATTTTTTGTTTATTTTTCTTAACTAATGTGTTTAATATATTTAGTATAAATTCATATAAATCTTAAAAAATGGTACACAATAAAAGAAGGAAATATGATAAAGAAAGCACCTTAAGTATCATAAGACTTTTGAACGTATAGGGAGCACAAACAAAAATGTTTATATGTTCAAAAGTCCCATTCTAGGAATCGACCATTGTGCGAACAGGCGAACGCAAGCCAGAATTGGACTTGCAAGTACCCACTGTAAATAATCTGCCAGCAGAGCACCTTTCGCTTATGGACCGTCCTAGGATCCGCATAGCATACCATGTTGGACAGTTCAATGCAGTGTTTATTTCTTACAATATTATATAGATGCCATATTCGTGAACGGGCGCCGTCAGTAGGGACTGGTCATCTCTTAACTACCACGGCCAATTTAATTTTTTGGATTGTTTTTTTTTTTTTTTTTTTCTTTTACTGACCCTTTTCACGTTTTGCATCGTTCTCACATGTATAACTTCAACATGAATGATGTAACCAATATTTTGTAACCATATCATGATTTAAAAGAGTGTCCGTGGAGTTTCTTGCCCGTTCTTCTTCATAGGTACCTACTACGCTTTGGAATGGGCATCTAGCTTCATCTTTCTGACTGACCGACCCCCTTGAAAATTCAAAAGTGCCTGTAATTGGTTTATTTTAAATAAATGCTTTGAGTTTGATGCATGACTTCTAAAAATTTAAGCCTATTTTCAAGTGTTGCGAGCTTATACTTTGTAAGCAAATCCTGGTATGGCAAATAATATCCATACCATCTATAATGCATGGCACGCAGGAATTTGTATTGAACACGCTCAATCATTTCAATGGCATTACGACACGATGTTTCTGCAGTTAGAGCTATGTAAAATAGCCAGTTCCTCTGTGGTTGAGGATTCCGGATGAAGCTCGCTTGGAAGCGCTTATGGTGATGATCAAGCCTAAGGTGAAGACCAACAGCTTACACGCTGTGGTAAAAAAAAATTGTTAATGTAGAGTGCTGCCAATAAGCAGTTCAATAACATATACCTACTCACATAAAATACGATAATAATGTACTAATATAATACACGGCTCGTTTCCCTTTTTCTCAAAAAGCACTCCCCATTTGGGTTGAAATTAAAGTTTATTATCATTAGCATAACCTAAAAACAGAGCCAAAATTGCCTATAAAATATCCGTTTTATTTTTTACATCCTTTCTTTTTTCGCGCCTGCAAAAATAAAAATGAAAGCAAGTAATGTAAAACCTACTTCGTTTAAAAGATATTCTGGGTTTTTCTCGATCCCAACTTTTCCGAGTTCCTGTCAAGGTAAAGGTTTTGTTAAGGTTTTTATTTAACAAATAAATGGACACAGTAGGTAATTAGCTCAGTACTAAACAGTAAAACAACGGTGTTGCCATGGGTAATCCTCAACAATTATATGTGTGATTCTTAGAGTAAACTATCTTACATCCTTGTCAGGTTTGTATTCAGTTAGCATTGGTCTTCTATATCTATACACAGTGTACAACAAAGTCACTTCTCTATATTTATTATGCACAGAACCAAAGTGTGGACAGCCCGCGTCTGTGTTCCCATCCACATATTAAAATCCGTCTGCCTTCAAAACAAGAGTGAACGGCCATCTTCAGGGCACGTTCGTTCCATCATTGACCTGATCCATCGCTTTCCATCAGGCGAGATTGGGATCAAGAGCAGCCCCATTGTGTGTAACACAGACAGACTCGAAAAGTGACTTTGTTTAGGTTAGATTTTCTAAACTACTCAATGGATTTTGCTGTTTTCATCACCATCGTTTAGAACATGTATACGTAAAGTTTATTGAGTACATTAACATTATTGATTGAATACATTAACATTGAGGGACACTAAACGCCCCAAGACGTAATAACAATAAAACTTCTATTGTGTCTCGTTCAGTGTCCTTGAACCGATTAATAATTAACATCGATTTAACACATAAATCTCGGTGTTTTGACATGTCGCCATTGCGAAGCAGGGCGGATCGTTAGTTATAAAATAAATGAGCTTACGTCCACTTGCACGTTCATGGGTTATTGCTTAATAACTCGGAGTTAACAGCTAACTAATCAAATAAATTCATCTTGCGGCACCAAGCAAATAAATATATTATATTCTATTCAAGAGTTAGAGAGGGTTAAACTTTTAAATATTTATCCCTCCGATGTGGGAGTGTCGCTAAACTCTGGGTTAGTGTTAGTAATGTCAAAATAAATTGACGTTATGAGGTACCGCTGTTAACCTATTTTGTATTTTATATTGTTCGACGTTATCGTGATTAAAAATTCGGTAATATATCAACAGGCCATACATTCATGAACTCATATAAAAATAAATAAAAATTATAAAAATCTTATGATACTAAAAAATATATGATACCGTATCTGACGTTTTCGTTAATCAATAAACTAAATCTCCATGGAAACCACATACAATACGATTAAAATGAAATGTAATATTATAAAATTCAAGAGATGAGTATACAATTTCCGTTCATTTTTGGTTGGATTACATATCAGAGCACAGACATGGCTATTATATTTTATGTTCGTCACTTGAACTGCAATGTTCTCAACTCAAAAACTGTTTAGTGGCGCAACGCGTAATAAGAGTTAAAATGTTAATAAGTTAACTCCGAGTTTACAAACTCTACGTTTATTCATTTAACCTGACTAAACGTGCTAGTGGGCCTTAGAAGGGTTCCTAAGGCCCACTTGCACGTTCTTGAAAAAATTAAGATTGTTAAAAATCCGCACTATCTAAAGCTTCGTGCAGACCAGCGCGACGTGACGCCGCGACGCGACTCGAACAATCCATTTTCTAAGAAAACTTGACAGTATAATAATAACCGGTGTCGCGTCGCGCCGATCTGCACGAAGCTTAAGTAAACTACTCTAAGTTGAAAATCGCAAATCTAAGTTTTCCTTCAACATAAAAGCGTTCAATCAAATCGTTCAGATCACCCCACTGCATTTGGCAAACGCAGTCTTAGAAGACATTGTGTAAAGAAACTGCGAGGTTGGTGTCCTCAGGTCAAGGAGGTCAGAACCCTGACCCCGCTGGTGTTCTGTTTCTTTTTTCTAGTAATTACTAGCAGTGCTAATGAGAAAAGCATATAAGCAGATGCAGTGGGCTCAGTTCGAATGAATACTGTGTAAAGAAAAAGACTTATAGAGCAGCCTAGTTTTTGTTACTTGCATTCAGGAATTGGTGCCTATTGTACTTATGTTTAACAAGTACAAGGCAAGGAATTAGCCACCATCGATTTTGCACATTATACAGGGTGTAAAAAGACACATCACAAAGCCGTAAACTACGCATACTGTACGTATAGCTAAGTAGCTTTGCGTAAATTATTGCTGGGAACCGTATTTTTTTTTTTAAATAAAAAAAAAACAAGTTTTTATTGCGCGCAATGTAACGCGAACCCACGCTTGAAAGAACGGATTCAGTGTTAGTTAAGCTCCGCCCCTACGCTACGTAGGTAGGTACTTGTTGTTCATTGCGTTTTTGTAACTTCAAATGCGTAATCTGTTAAGATAAATCTAAAATTCAGGTAATGTTTGTTTGGAAAAAAGTTTCGTATTATCGCATAGAATTCATTTTCGTGAAAAAGTAAAAAAAAAAATGCGACTTTGACCTTCAGTATCTCCAGAACCAGTGGATTCCCAGGTATGGTCTAGTGGAAAAAAATGATGCAAATAATGGGTAGAATATGTGGCTTTGGGCTTCGGAAAGTGTCTTTTTACACCCGATATAGTGCAATAACTGCATATTATGTTTTCGAATGGTTTACACGAATTGTTCAACTGCACATAGAGAAAACCTATTGTAAAATATTTTTGACCTACTGATTCATTTGTACTGTAACAAAACTCATGCATTTTTTTCTATTGAAGTCCTAACCTTATTAGTATTGGGTGTTTTTTTTTGTAGTAATACAATTCTTTTTCTTTGTTATCTCTCACTGCATTGCCAATCTAGCCGTCTAAACATAAATTGAACTAATATGTTATCTTGTGTCTAGTAAATATGCTACGAGGCAAATAGATCTTGTAAAGGTTGAACTTAAAAAGATTACGTGTGAGTATTTTTTGCTTAAGATAAATTGGAATGAAGTTAATAAATAATAAATTAGTGCATCCATAAAATAAGCAGGTTATATTATTTGACTGTTTCCTTAATATATGTCGTGGTGGCCCAGTGGTTAAGGCCTCGTCTCTCATGCACTAGGTTGTGGATTCAAATCCGGACAAGCACAAATGTGACTTTTTCAATTCATGTACTTTCTGAGTTTTTCTTGGACATTACTGACATCGGTGAAAGAAAACATCTTGAGGAAACCTGGACTTATAGTTAATATTAATATAAGTCTGAAATCGCCAACCCGTCTGGAGCAAGCGTGGTGATCAATGCTCGTGCCTTCTCTGTATGAGAAGAGGCCTTTGCCCTGCAGTGGAACAGTAATAAGCTGTTATTATTTTATTATTATTATTTCAATAATATCAACCTGTACTTGTTTTTACCCGACTGCGCTACAGCAAAGATAGTTATTTTATTTCCATATTAATAAGATAAGATAAGATAATTTTTATTTGTCAAAAACATGTGTAGGTTTACAGTTGGTATGTTCAAAAAATAAAGTTTCAACATGTTTTGCCTGGAAAGGCGAACAAATACAATAACATAAATTAAAAAAAAAATATAAATAAAAAAAAAAAAAAAAAAAAATATAATAAAAAAAAAAAAAAAAATATATAATAAAATAATAACCCCACCGCCGTATCTCTACGTTGACGTCGTGGTGGGGCTTGCGCGCTCCAAACTTTAGGTCTGTGCCGGTAGAGTTTACTTTGCCGGAACAGGTCTAGGATGAGGAGCCAGACCAAGAGAGATACAGAAACCCGCAGGGCAGCTTGTGGCGAGCTGTTGGGCAGTAGCGACCCCACGGACCCTATCTCCCGGGAGAAATCTTGTTCCTCATCTCTGGCTTGCCTTTATTGGCCGGCTGGAGTGAACACTGACGAGGAACAGAGCTCCCACCTCATTCTTGCCTTAATTGGCTGGCTAGAGTGGAGATTCGCAAGAGCAAACGTGCTCGGAGGAAGGAAGTATTCCAGTAAGTGCTCGTAGGGATCTTGACCATCTTCCGGGCTCTGGGATTGTTCTGAAAGCCGTGGAATACCTCTCCACTCCTCAAGCACCTCAGGACATGTTGTCCCCTTGTCGCTACGTCACTATGTGCTAGCGACAGTTTCCGGGGGCCCATTATTGAGTGTGCAAGTCACCCCCTGCCATTTTATCCGTTACATTTAAAACATTGATGAGGCAGGGGCCATAGTCCTTCCATAGTTCCAGGTCACCAGTCAACTTTAGCCACCCAAACCCATAGTCCAATATCTATTTTTCCATACCCTGCAATAGTCCTGCACCAACCGGGGGTTGTCCTTGGGTGCACTTGCATAGTACATACAGGGACAATCGTCGGTTGGTGCCTCATTTCATTAAAAACGCTTAACGGGCCTCTGCGAGTTGGCTTCGGCTCCTCGTACGCCTTCCAAAGGTCCGGGACAAGGTCCCGAGAATAGTTAAAAACTAAAAATAATAAAATAATAATAATAATAATATATAATTATATATAATATAAATTATTAAAATTGATAAGGCATGCCACAGGCGCAGTGGTACCCCAGTGGCAATGGCCGGGACTTACGAGTTGTAAGTCGTAAGTTCGAACCTTGACAGGCGCTTTACTTTGTGTAAATTATTTTATCACCATTGCTCTCAAAACGGTGAAAGAAAACATCGTGAGGAAACCGGTCCTAGAACCAAAAATGCGAAGTTATGTGACATCTACCAACCCGCACAGGGCCTGCGTGTTGGATTACGTCCCACTCCCTCTCACAGAGAGGAGACTTGTGTCCCAACAGTGGGAAAATTATAGGCTGATTGCAGTTTAGGCATTGTTAGTTTTCCTCAAGGTTTTTTCTCACGCATTTTTTTATTTGAGTTGCCACATCAACACACGCTACTGTAAGAGCGGTTTCACATTACGTCTGATCCGAATTTGAATTCAAGATCCGAGTTCAATCCGAAAAGGGAATGTTCTAAATTCGGACGGACAGAGCTTGGATTTAGTGCACCACCCCTCATACAAATTAGTGCTATGGCTACTTCGGACCGACATTTCTTGGATTCGGATCGAAAGTAGTGCGAAACCGCTCTTAAAATCCACTACCTGGAGAAATTCTCGGATTTTTAAGAACGTTAAAAACTCAAACTCAAAGCATTTATTACAAAAAATCAAACCATTTACAGGCACTTTTGAATAGTCAAGGAATCGGTCAGTCAATAATATGAAGCTAGTTGCCCATTCCAAAGCGTAGTAGGTACCTATGGAGAAGAACGGGCAAGAAACTCCACGCACACTCTTTTAAATAAAATAAATTGTTACAAAGTATTGGTTACATCATTCATGTTGAAATTATAGATGTGAGAACAATGTAGAAAGACGTGCACGTTAGAAGCGTCCGTAATAAAAAGATAAAACAAAAAACAATTCAAAAATTAAAATCAGCCATGGCCGCTAAGAGTTGACCAGTCCCAACTGACGGCGCCCGTTCACGAACATGACGCATGGATCAGCACCATTCAGCTCAACCATTTTGAAGGGAGCTAAATGATCCAACACATGCGCCACCATCAGCGAGACATCTGAGTTCGCATTCTAATCTCAGAGCCTATCTGTCAAAAATACCCAAAATGTACCTACATTTTTTTAAAGTTTTAACATTATTGTCACTAAGATGAGGTTGCGACTAAATTTTGAACGTTTCTAAATAGCTACAGAAATTGGCCTTTTGGTGGCTAAAGCCTCGTGCAGACTGGCGCGGCGCGATTCTAACAAAACAATTTCTAAAAAAACTTCACGGTACAACAATTACCGGTGTCGCGTCGCGTTAGTTTGCACGAGGCTTAATACGTGTAAACATCCGCGGGCCACCACGATTTTCATTATCATACCAGGCAGATAACAGTAACAAAAGATAATAATAATCCAAAGTTATGAAAACAGCTTATACCTTACCTGAACGCCAAACATACCACCGAGAAAATCGTGCAAAAGATTACTTTAATCTCAGCCGAAAATACCTTTTCACCCAGATTTTTATACCTAAAATTCGGATCCAACCCCTATTTAGTACCTCACTACTATAAAATAGAGAGGGACAGAAGGCCGGGTTCATACAAAATGCGAAAACGCACACACACATTGACACGTTTCACGTATAGCGAGTGCAAGTGCACTCGCGACTGGCATTTGTTTGAGATCGACATGCGTACGCGTCTATGTGAGCGTCTGTCTGTTTTTGCCCGTTATATGTAACGAGCCTTCTGTACCTACCCATTTAGTGTTAGTACCACCCCTACTTAGGTGACGCCTTATCACCGGTTTCCGGTACAGTGAGCATTTCGTAATTAGCAGTATAATTATTTACCGTTGGAAATATACGGTCTGAACGTTTGGTAAAAAGTGTATCCTTAGTAGTGGCGGATAAAAATTTGCTTTGACTGACTTTGAATGGAAATGTTTTTGCTTTTTGAGAGAAACCAAGAGAGGGATTTTTCCCGAGATATAAGTAGTAGGTAGTGTATGTAGTAATGTTATGGTGTTCTACTTAGATAAGGCATCGCAAATATTTCTATCTCTATCTTCAAACGCTGCTGGAATGGGTGCAAGCGAAACATCACATGAATAGGTCAGTTATTTCAGCAACTGTTCATAAGCGACTTAGTACCTTAGACATTCGGGTATTCCCAGTGATGGCTAGCTACCACAATCTTATCTAAGTCTGTCGCCATAACAATAATGTTAACAGCATTGTTGTGTTTCGGCAGTTAGATGTAAGATAGCCAGTTCCTCTGTGGTTGACGAGTCCGGGTGAAGCTCGCTTCCACCTTCGGCCTGCTCATCACTTACCATCAGGTGAGATGAAGGCCGAGAGCTTCGAAAAGTGGTAAAAAAAAAAACTAACGTCGGTATTTTATTTTTGGAGTTTTTATTATTAACACATATAATTTTGTTACATATATTTTTAATAAAAAAAATATAAGGAGACTACAGAATATCTTTCAGAAGTGAGCTTATAATATTATGAGGATGTTATGAGGTCTTAATAATTTTGATAATTGAACTATTTGAACTGTTTTTTTTTTAACCAATTCATAGAAATAAATATCATTTATCAATGTAGTGGTGAGATCCGTTTCCATAACTTCACAAACTCACATTATACCGAATCAACATCGCCTCGACACACGAAGGTGATACAAAATCATAAAGATAATAGTAGGTATAATTTGAATCGAATCGAATTTTCATTAGTATCGAAAATCGTTCGAACACACTACACTCTCGATTCAATCACGTGCATTTCGACTATTATTTGATTGGTTGGTTCTGATTGGGTCCAAGGTTTGGTGCCACTTTGATTAAAGTTAATTATAGTTGGGATACTTAGGAAACTAGCTAAGGCTAAAAATGTGGCTATGTTAGCCACTTTTTTAAATGCCGAGGGTAATCTAAATCCAGTAGTAGAATATTGAATTGAATAATTTAATCAAATTTAAATCAAATTATTTTCTTTGATATCGCATGAACCTTAACAATTCAATAAATGTGAAAAGTAATTGCAGTTCTTTTGGCGTTTTGTTTAATAAGCACGGTGTATTTGAATGTAGAACAGTATTGAAAATAAAATCGGATTTGAATTTAAGATTTTACAACTGACTAGTTCATATGAATTTCAAACCCTAAAACCCTAAAAAATAACAAACACCCTACAAAACAAGCTTGTATCATAAAACTATTGCATTAACTTTCGCAGTAATTGAGCTATTATTAAAGCTTCTTTTTCTTTGGCCGCGAGTTCGTTCATGCGATTTTTTGCCCAGATAACAATCTGCTGAACAAAAAATGTTACTCAGATTCTTTATTGCATCGTGTGATGCAAAAAATAATCTGAGTAACATTGTGCCTTACACAAAGTACCGCTACAATAGCGACATTAATATTTAACACATGGTATGAGTAGCCAGTAATTATAATAAGATAAAATAATTAGCAAATAAAAAATAAAAAAACAATCCAACCAAATAATGAATCTCTTTCTTTCCTTCAATTCTTTGCACGTTATTCGTTTTAATTACATTGATGCGATGTTATGATCCTTGACCCCGGCAAATGACCTCAGCCGGTCGATTCTGTAAAAATATCACCGTGAAGCTTAGGTGAAGTGAGCGTGAAGTGAGCTGTCAATAGTGTTAATCCCTAGCATCCTGCCGGTCGATTTGTGACAGTGACAGCTCACTTTACCTTAGTTTCACGTTGCTGTTCTACAGTTCATGACTTAAGATGATGATCTTAGAAAATTGTAAATAAATAATAAAGTATAATGAACTAAAATATCTTCATAAAACGCGAAACCGTATACGTGTGTAAAATTAAACCGGCACGCTGTAGAAAAACGCAGCATTTTTCCCCCAACAGGTAGAAAAGTCCCAAACAGAACCCAGCAGGCATCTACCAGGTTATTAATTAATTTGCCACTCGACGTCTGACCGGCCACAATTGCTTTCGAATTACCGTTCATCATTATCACTCATGATGAAATACAATGCATTTGTACGTTTGTACATTTTGCTCATTTTCGACGTCCTTGTGATTCTGATAATACTGTGGTTATTTTTGTAATTTTATTGGTACAAATGTACTGATTTATATTTTGAACAGGCTGTGGATTTGTAACCCGTAATTAATGTGGAGTTTTATGTGCTTGGAGTTACAGAGTAGGCAAATGCTGACGATAAGACTTTGTAACTCTGCTTGTGGTGACCGGTCGTCTTGCTGACCATGGTTTTGTTATTGTTATTAGTAATTAACTGTTCATTTATTTTTACTTCGATGGTCCTAGTTTATAATTTGTGACTTCGAGTTACAGCTATAATAGTTATATGTAAACGGGCACGCCCTTTATGCCTGGAGGCTTTCATTCGGATATTCTGTTCTGTTTACTTTTTATTTTCGCTTGAGTAAAGATTTCGATGATTTTTCATGGTATTTTGGCGTGGGCTAGCTGACATATAGCAAATAATTTATTTTATTTTTTGTGTTGCGTAATGTACATTATTTTGCATTAGTACTATTGTATAGAATCAAGTTTTTTTAACTGAACAGACAGACAGCAGTGCTGCTGGGGAGTTTGTTGCGCTACTTCTTCATCTCAGCTAAAGCACTAGGAAGTGGTGAAGGGTGGGCGTTTTTGGGGGACTGTCTTATGTAAGTTTGACGTTCGAAAAGTGCTGATTCTCAGCCTATTTTGAATAAATGAATTTTAATTTTGTATTTGTCCCGAATCCCCTGTAATTATCAATGATAACTCTTTGGCCTTAACCACGGACTAAGGTCTCTGTATACTCTAACTCAGCGATTCCTAAAGTAGGTTCCGTACAAAAGTCACCAGGGTTCCACGAAATTATTCATTTTTAGCTGTTAAATAATACCACAGTTAAGTATAAATAATATTTTGAAATAGCGCAAAATATGTTTGTATTTCCGGATAGTGATATTGACATTGAATGGGTACAAAATCCAGTCCTGGAATATGAAGCATTCATAGATCTTCAAAGTTCATCCACATTAAAACACACATTTGAGTCTGTATCTCTGAATGAGTTTTGGGTTGGTGTTAGTAGTGAATACCCTGAAGTAGTCAAAAAGGTTATCTTAACTTTGCTCGCATTTGTCACAACGTATCGTTGTGAAACAGGTTTTTCAGCTTACACCTTATACCAAAAACAAATTCATTCGGTCGATTCTGTGAAAAGATCAACGTGAAACTTAGGTGAAGTGAGCTGTCACTGTCACAAATCGACCGGCAGGATGCTAGGGATTAACACTATTGACAGCTCACTTCACGCTCACTTCACCTAAGTTTCACGGTGATATTTTTACAGAATCGATCGGCAGGTCGAGATTGGATGCTACCCTAGATATGCGCATACAGCTGTCGGACATAATACCGAACTATAAAGTAATAATAGAAAATAATAATAATATTCATTATTCACATTAAAAGTTAAAGTAAAGAATGAAAGTGTTTCACTATTAAAATATTTCTAATAAAAGTTATTATCTCTTATTTAAATTATAGTGTCCTTGATTTGTAATCATTTGATATGGGGTTCCATAAAACAAAAGGTATTTGGTGAGTGTTCCGTTATCTTAAAAGATTTGGAACCCCTGCTCAGTTAGAGCAGGGGTTCCAAAACTAACTTATGCTTACTCCGAGAGGAATCATCATCTTCCTTAGGCGACAGGGGGAATATCAAAAAGGTTGACTGGTAAAAAATACCTATGGCATTTAGTCCGCCTCTGTACATAAATAAATATCAGATGAAATAGCTTGTAAAAATCTGTGCATTCAGATTTGGGTAGGTACTATTGATTCCAAGCTTAATTTCAATAGGTTTTGATATAACACTAAGAAATCCATCAAACTACTTAACATAGTAAGCCATGAAAAAAAATAAAGCCCAATTTCCTGGTAGTTGTCACAATCTTCTTCATAGTTCGTACATCTTACGATCTCTTCCGAGCATTGGAACTTTAACATGGAGCGAAGAATATTATTATTTAGGACTTTGCATTAAAGACTAATAATTTCAAAATAATCGGGCCGTTGGCTGTGACAGACGGACAGACAGACAGAGAGACACACGAGTGATCCTATAAGGGTTCTGTTTTATCATTCGGACATACGGAACCCCCAAAACGTATATTATTAGAAGGTCAATAAGATTTTAGAGGGTCAGTTAAATATTTCCCATACCTACATAATGTGATGTAGGTTTAGTTGTTTTTTTTAGATTATTATATAGATTAGTTTTGTCATCGTCACGACATGGCAAAATAGAATCTTTATACGGGAAATTATAGGTTTCCAAGTTAAAGCTGGCAGTTTCTTGGCATTGCCTTTGACCTTAATTGCTTCTTCATTCTATGCGGCTTCTGTTTTTAAAATTGCCTAAGTCATCGTTTTAGCTTTTTGCGTAGGTAGAGTAGTTGGTTTTTGGTCCAAAAGTTCATAATCACATCACAATCGTTATTGATAGAGATATTTAAATTTAAAATAAATACTTACCTACTTATGTTCTTTCCTATGATTTCTATGTTCTCAATATTATTTGAATAAAATCTCTTTAGAAAATATTCCTGGAATAAATTAAAAAGCCCCAAAACACCTTCTATTGAATTATAGTATAGGACCCAGAACTAGTGTTTACACAGCGATATTTTAAACTTAGGCCTATCCTAAAATCGGGAGTCGCGAGCCGACTTCCGGCCACCGTAGGCGCGGGCTTGCGGACGGTGAGCAATGGGTAGCTCGCCGTCCGATAGGGACCAGGCCCGGGTCGACGGCGCGTTGTGTTCCACGCGCGCCTCAAAGAGATGTCAGCACCAACTGACGGGGTCCGGAAGGGCCAATGCCTGCCGGGGTTGCGGGTTTGTCTGAAAGGGATATCGCGACCTCGGCACACAGGCAACGGAAGGAACACGGGTGGGTTTTAGTCAGTAAAAGTCTGACACGCCCTCCCGCTCCACCCAGAGCGGGAGAAGTTATTTGATAATTTCCCATCCTCAAAAAAAAAAAAAAAAAAGGCCTATCCTAAAAAAAAAAATTATCTACTGGTCCTGAAAAAATAACTTTAAAATTAGACTTCTATAAAAGTTCAAAGGTCAATAATGTCATAAGCATCCATTTCTGAGGCCAATAAATTATCATATGACGCCACTCATATGATAATTTATTGGCCTCAGAAACGGTTTGTGAACTTTATTATGTTATTATTAGTAGGTAAAAGTGCAGCCATTTTGACAGACAAGGCATAAGCCTTTACATAGATAAACTGAAAATGTACGGTGGTGATAATCCTTAGATGGTGTTCCCTCTCCATTGTCCTTTGGGTGACTTTCAGTCTTCTATTGATACCAAGTTTCTGTGCCATAGGTTCCATCGTTCGTGGTCGAGGTCGTTTCTTGCAACCAGCACTGGTCAAAGACTTTTGTCTTGAGAAACTGCGGTATTTTATTCTTCTAACATATGATTATAAATGTTGTAATGCTGTTTAAACGTTCGTATGGCAAGCACCAGTTTGAAACTTGATCTAAATATTCTTCAATACAAATAATATAACCCTTCTTTTGGCTTCGCGATAGTTGCGTAAAAACACGTAAAGGATTACGAAATAAATAATAAAATAAATTCTTTTCAGACATGAACACAGGTTACAGAAAAAATTTAAGACCCTGGCTCCAGACCTAGGTTTGAAGTGTTACAGGGTAGATTCAATAAAATGACCATGAAATTAAACTTGAACTTGCTTGTATTTAAGTCCACTACGGCACTTCCTTAATATAATTATACAGATAGAACACAATGAAACAGAGAAGTTGTACAAACGGAGCAGATATAAACGAATGATACAAATCAACTTAGAGAGATCTAGGGCTTTGAGGAAGTCTAGATCTTGGAGCAGAATGAGACGTGCGCTGGTCTTGAGACAAGATGGTGCATTGAGGTCGTTGGAGAATCATCATGGTATAATAATATACTTCGCCAGGTTATAGCATTCCGAAACACAGTGGTCACGTGGGTAACACAAGTCTACGTCATCACATCTGTGTTACCAGAAGTTTTTAATAATAACTCCCCAACCACCTTTATTACCTGTGCGAATCCGATAGAAAAATGAGGTTTTAATTAACAATTACGTTGGTTTATGTTTAAATTGAATTGTTACGTTTGATTAGACACACGAAACGACAATTTAAATGCTTTGTACATATTTTTTAACTGAACGGTGGCTGAAAATCTTTCCTTAATCGTGTTTTGTTGCACTAAAGTAGCATCTGGATAGTGACGTAAGCATGTGTTAGTCCCGGAATGCCAGACCTTGTTTTATTAGACCACGAGAATAATATTCTGCTAATCAAGTGTGCGTTCCATTATACTGCTGATCAAGTGTGCGTTTCATTATACGGCCCAACGCACGTTCCGTTTCTCTCACATAATTTATGTACATTTACTTTATAGATGTGGAGTGTAAATATAATTGTTAGGTTTGTTAAGATATGTATATAGATATTGTTTGTGTTGTAAATATAGTTTGTTTAAATACATTTTGTTAGTCATGCTTTGTAATAGATAATGATATACTTCTCGTTTGATGTCTATGGTGAAAGAAATGCGAGTGCGACAGATTGAAATGTCAAACGTGAATTATGATGTAACAGATTAAGAAATGTACGTGTGTAGTGTTTACAATAAGTTAATAAATAAAACAGTACCTAATCTAACTAACGGTGCTAACCGCTGCAGGTTTAGACTACCTGTATTTCAGGAGCCAGAATAAAGAAGTTTTTTTTTACAAAAAAGCCAAATGTTTATTTGGAATTCCCGTGGACAATGTTGCTGACAAAACCTACTTTAACATTTATATATTTATTTTTATAGGGAAAACAAACAGTAGTATACTAAAAATATACAAAGTATCTTAGACATATGACTTAACAAATATACTAACCACTACATTTTCCACAGATTACTAGGTAAACTAAAACAAACTGATCAGCAAACGTTAATTGTAGTCAGGGTATGTAGAAACATTAGAAGCTACTGTCGATCCTTCAAATTTTTGATTATGTCAGTTCTAAAGGTATATAGATAGATAGATAGATAAACCGTTTATTTGGTGCACACAAAAGACAGCATAAAATACAAAAACACGATTAAATAATAACTAAATATATGAATATAGCTATAAGGTGCCAATATACAAAAAAATAAAATAAAGAAGAAAATAAAGACATTGTGATGACTATTGGCTAACACACTTTAAAATTGTGAAACATACAAAGGGCGGTGTGCGTCTCAAGGTTGCACCAAAAGGGAGTCCAACTCAGCATGTACATGCATGTGCATGTATATCTGCTTACAAATAATATATCCACATAATACCATATCCATCAAACATACCCATGGCTCCCCGGTTCTGTCCACTAGCCAGACACATTAATCCGATGCTGTTTGCATTGTGCCTTTATTATGCTAGCGGCGTCTGCCCGTCTGTCCGTGTACTAATACAAGTAAGACCGTAATAATATGCCGATGGAGATTTATTCTTTTTAGTTTGTTTACTGAGAAGATTATGTGGGTTATAGGGGTTGAGATTCATAGAGTTTTTTGCTACTTGAAGAATTAAAAGCTAAAGGTATTGGGCTAAGTACCTATATCTTAGAAATCACTGACATTGATGTCGGAAAACATCGTGAGTAAACCTGGACTTATCTTACTATCGTATCGTATCGTATCGTACTTCCTACAAATATTATAAATGTGAAACTTTGTATGTTTGGATCTTTGTTACTCAATCACGCAAAAACGGCTGAATGGATTTGGATGAAATTTAGCACACATATAGTTTATAACTTGGATTAATACATAGGATAGTTTTTATCCCGGTTATACATTCCCGTGGGACAATTACCGATCTCAACGCGGGCGAAGCATCGGGCGAAAGCTTCTAGTAAATATAAGTCTGAAATCGCCAACCCATCTTGAGCGTGCGTCTGTATGTGAAGAGGCTTGTGCCCTGCAGTGGGACATGAATAGGCTGGTTGATTGGTCAGTATCGCGTCCTTAAAACATCAACGGCCTCCTTATTATATAGTGGATCTCTGGGTGCCTATAATACTTTACCGGTTAGGTACATATGCAGAGCGTGATGTCCGGGGCTAGAACTTCGAGGAAAAGTGTTAATGGGTTTTTCCATTAGAATTTTCTCAGTAGCAGCAGGGAGTATTGATTTGTACCCGATAAATAGTAATAGGCTCGTTTTCTATTACAAAATATGGTTTTCGATATACCTAACTGGCAAAATGTCAATGTAGGTCGTTATGTCCAACTCTTGTTTAATCTTTTTTAGAATTTGGACTTAGCGTTATGGATTGACGTGACTTATTACTTTCTATTCAAAGTAGTGGCAATTGGAGCCCCATTCATAAAACCATTAATTTTAACCCATAAAGAGAGCACAAAATAAACTGGAGCAAATAGAAACAAGTGCCAAACTACGTCTTTAAGAGGCGACGCACAACACAGACTATTTATGCGATCGAGTCTACGACAAGCAAAAATGTCTAAGAAGTTTATACACTTTGTCTGACAAGCATTTTGCCGCCCGTTGTGGGTGTTACTTAATTTAATTCTATGATGTTCATACATCCGAGGCCTTGATGGCCCAGTGTTTAAAGCTTCGCCTCTTTTGCACGAGGTTGTGGCTTCCAATTCGAGCAAGTACCAATGTGACTTTTACAATTCTTAATTATGTACTTTCTGAGTTTAACTCGGATATTACTGACATGGGTGAAGGAAAACATCATGAGGAAACCTGCCTTGCGATTCTGTAAACATCTCACCGTGAAAACTTGGGTGAAGTGAGCTGTCAATAGTGTCAATCCCTGTGGAATGACAGCTCACTCCACGCTCACTTCACCTAAGTTTTCACGGTGAGATGGTTACAGAATAGCACTGCTGGACTTATTGTTAATATAAGTCTAAAATCGCCAACCCGTCTTGAGCAAGCGAGGTGATCAATACTCGTGCCTTCTCTGTATACAAAGACACCTTTGCCATGCAGTGGGACAATAATAGTCTCGTGTTATTCAAAGACATAGATAATAATGGCTCAGTCCATTATCTATGTCTACGAATAATACGAGACGATACGTTGTGTATTCAGTTGGTGCAGTGAATACAAATCGAAAAGTACGACAGAGACAAAACGAATGTGCGGCCAGTAGTTGTCAAACTCAAACTCAAATCATTTATTTCAATTAAACCATTACAGGCACTTTTGAATTGTCAAGGAATCGGTCAGTCAAAAATATGAAGCTAGTTGCCCATTCCATTCCATTTGTCTCTTTAGTAGTACTACAGTGGCCGCACAGTCGATTTGCCTCAAAAATTAAAATTCAAAATATAAATGTTTTCAACTAAAAACTAACATAAGTTGTTATTACTGTGTTAACAGGTATGAGAGGACAGTGTAGGCCTATCAACAAGTACCAGATACTTAGCAAAATAGAAAATGGTCCACAGATCTACAGTCTGTTAAGCCTACAACGTTCTTATATTCGCAAAATCTAAAAGAAAAGAATCTATATAAAAGATCGAGATCGAGAGTCTCTTCCTAGAGAGTGGTCACTTTTGTGAGGCTAACGCTCAATCCATTCTCTATGTCTATGGTGTTATTATTCAGACTTTCAAACGTCATTTTACTTTAAAAGATTATTTAAAAAATCTTCCTGTTATATAAAACACCTGAAAGTGGCATAAGGCAATGACAAGACTTTATTCGGCGACAAACCCGCAACTCAAAAAGTAAACTTGCAAGTCTGCGTTCGACACTTACACTGTCAAAAAGAATATGTGTTTACGCATAAATTCATCTCACTGCAATACACCGAATATTGGGGCAAGGTCGACGGGAACCAGTATTTGGCAAACACCGCGGTGTTTGCCAAATACTGGTTCCTCATAAATATATGTGAGTCTGTATCAAAATTGTAACTTATTCCTTAACATTTTCCTGTTAACATAAACTTTACGTCCAAACAACTTTTGTAATGACAGACATGATGTATTCTAGTTTTTTCTTCTTTGACGACGACTTGTTTTATGTATTGTTTATGTTTTTCTTGAGTTGGAGGAAATTCGTAAATGATAGAGTGAAGTTTGTAGAGTAAACAGGCATAGCTACCAAAAAAAGTAGTTTACTGGTTCATTCTTTATACATGGTGGTTCATATGTTACATACTAAATGTAAATTTTACCGTTGCAGGCAATGTATTTCTTAAAAGGTTTTAAGGTTTATATGTTATATATATTTTTTAAATGAAAAATTTATTTGTGTATGTTGTGTAACTTTTATTGAGATTATTACTACATTTAAAATAAATGACTTGATGCCTTTCCTATAATTTCTTTGCCGTAAGGAAGCTTATATTTCATGTCATTACATCATTATTATCTTCAAAACTTTCTTAAACCATTATTCTTTACTAACGGTGCAAAAATACTAGCTAAGTAGCCAAACCAAGGATTTATAACACACAATAAGTGAAAATCTTTGTAGGAAAGACTTAAAAATATAGCACTATCTAGGAGCCTTGTCATGTCTAGATTAAATGGGCCAATGTCGTTGCAATTTCATTACAACAACGCTGAAAATGAGGTCCTTACTCGCGTTTAGTAATTTGCTTTAGATACTGTTCTTTTTAATTAATTTTCATAATTAGTTAGTTGTTTTGTTAGTAGCCTTCGTGGTCTAGTGCTACTGTTGAGCATGTGGTCGTAGGTTCGATTCCTGGTAGTGTTATTGGGGTTTTCTATCAGGAATTTTTTGTAGCTGCCCGGAATCTGGATTGCCTGGTCGATGGCAAAAGGCTCGCGTCCTATAATATTACACGGGACTTGAACATAAAATGAAAGTTGGGTGTACTATAGGTAGGTACTGTAACGTTGGAGGGACGTCACTCTATATACTAGTGTGTAGTGCGGGAGTGTGTGTAAGAGGGAGACTATCACAACAATGATAGAGTTTATTTCTATATGTTTAAATTGTGTTTTACATAATTATTTAAAGATCAACACCGCATTTAAAAATTAAGCGCGTACAGTTCGATGGCTAGCTTTCTAAAAAAAATTCATCAAACAAAAACCACATTAATTCAATTTTATTTAAAATACAAATTGTCAGTATGTTCGAATGCTATTTTCTTAACAGCTTGTACAACATACGGTTGCTCATTGCATAAAACCATACAATACACTTTTGTCTAACCCTTTTGGAGAATTCAAGCGTGATGTTATGTTATGTACATAAGTTCTAAATATTAAACAAAACATAACGAGGGGTGACCCTGTAGTATTTTTTAAGGTCCCATGTAATAGGAAGCAAGCCTTTGGCCATCAACCGCGCACAAATACAGACTCATAGAAAAACCTGTTACACTTTTCAATTTCACTTTTAATCGTTTTTTAAACAACTAAGGTACCTTTTAAAGTACAATAGTCGACTTATATTTAGTAACTTAATCCGCGTAACTGTTCTTAATGAGTCATAAAGAACCCTGTAAGCAATCGACACGTGTTTCACCTCTCAACGAGGCATCTTCAGGAAGGCGATTGACTTGTTGCGAACTCGGACGCGACGTGTGGACACGACAAGCGTTGAGCGCGGTGCGAGCCACTTCGCCCGCCAACCTCACTTATATAGGATTCCCCCCCACCTCGGCTAGGATCAACAGTATCTGTACACTGTTGAACGAATTAAATACAAGTATTCCAAGGTCACCATTATTGCGTTTATTCGCAGCCCCTTATCGCGCTGATGACGATCCTAGCCGAAGTGGGGGGGGCAGTAATCCTATATAAGTGAGGTTGGCGGGCGAAGTGGCTCACATAGCGCCACTGCACGCGCGCCCCCCTGACGCGTTAGCCCTGCCCCGCGACCTGGTAGCGGGCAACTGACCCCATCCAACGGACTGACGCCTCGAGTAAGCCGCACCCAGGTTACACGCAGCTTACTCGATATAATGAGACTCCACAGATGTACACACACATCTGTTGCGCGGCGCGTTCTAGGTTAATATAGACACGCCGCGTAACTAACACAGACAACCATTACTCTACAGACGCCTACACAACACGTGCGAGCGCGATGCGGGCCGCGAAGCACGTTGACACTGAGCGGTGTTACACTACAACACAAGCCGCTCACACAAACACGACTGCTTATCCCTCAATCCGTAAACGGCTAGATCTGTAAGCGGGGCGAGGGAAAGCTACATATCTACCTGTAGGTGCGTCGAGTCGGCATCTTCGTCGCTGGTCGTCTTCGTCGGGCCTCCCCCAGGCAACTGGGGGTCTCACCTGGCGGGGACAGACCGCCGAGATGTCGTGAAGAAGCGACGCTATAGGATATAGCGTCGTGGCGCGCCTACAGAAAATTCATAGCAACCAATCACACAGACGCACTTTACCTGCGTCAATTCTACAAGCCGCTGTAGGCTAACACATCGAGGGGCCCGTTTTAGCGGGTCACTGTATGGCCTCCGCGGGCGAGGGGCGAAGCCCCGACCCCGCTCGCCACGCCCCCTTGCGGGGGCGTCGCGACGTCCCGATAGTAAGTGGCTCACACCGCGCTCAACGCTTGTCGTGTCCACACGTCGCGTCCGAGTTCGCAACAAGTCAATCGCCTTCCTGAAGATACCTCGTTGAGAGGTGAAACACGTGTCGATTTCTTACAGGGTTTTTTATGACTCATTAAGAACAGTTACGTGGATTAAGTTACTAAATATTAGCGTCTATTGTATTTTATAATGGATTTCCGCAAAGTCACGCCTGAATCAATTAACTAAGGTACCTTTTAGATGAGGTGATGAGATCAAAATCGTTAGTGTGTTCGAATAGATGTGTGGCGGCATCTACATCGCCACATGCGAACTACGCATCAAAGACCTGACGTCACACAAATCCTGCATCGCGCAATTAGAGTTTACCGCGCGATGGACATATAAACAAGCTCCCGACTTCAACCTCTGGGTAGTTGCCCGCCAGACACGACACCCGTCTGGTCGGACGATCCTCCCTTTTCTATGGTGGATGAGTGAACTTTACACCCTGTTCCTCATGAATGATGGATTGATCGACACGTTTATAATGCAACAAGCATTAGACAATTTCGGTTCAAAAAGCTCTTGCATCCACCAACTCAGTCGTGGCCAATGTGTCGCTTCCAATACATGTATGCATTAGAGTCTAGCGCTGTAACATCGAACTCTGCTTACCATAATACATATTTAATGTTGTGTTGACTGGTGGAGTGTGGACCAATTTTTTCCTGGCCCGGATTTTACAGTGTATTTTGGATAATCTTTCATCCGTGGTAATACAGGAAGCTTCGGCGTATCGTGTAGTTTCTAGCAAATTGTAGTTCCTGATTCAAATGCGCATCTGCAAATTTGTTTTTCGTCTGCTAATAGATAAGCAATGAAGGCGGTTATAAAATTATTGCCTGACCATTTCTTTCGTTCGGCTGAAAATTTGAGCGAAATATAACGCTCGGGGCAGAGGTGGGAGTTATAATTTTTATTTCTTCTCTCGTGTCAACATAAACTATTATGTAAGCTCTAGAGCTTACTCTTCTTTTTTTTACTCCAGAGTAATATATTAACCAGACTTTAGCAAGCTGTTAGTAGAAGTAAGTAGACAGGGTGCGTCTGATGCACCTACCTACACAACCGCCAATATTAAATACATTACGCCATCTGCGAGGCTATTTTATTGCGCTCAATTACACTAATTATTACACTCGCCTACGATAGACGATCACAACGATTGCTACGCTTTTACACACAGCATCAAACGCACCGACCTTCACCAAACTAACAACAACAAAAAGAGACAGTATCTTATCTCGACAATAAAAACAAAATTCCGTTGCGAGTCTCTCGCTGAATGCAAATCGAGTATCCAGCGTTAGAAGCCGGCTTTATATATAAACTTATTGCATATTTTTGCATATACGCTACAATGTATTAAATTATATTAAAGTCCTTTGAAGAAAATGGGTCAGGGAAGCAAATTTGATGCTAAAACGTGGCTTGGGAAGATCGCAGCGCGACAGAGATATACGGTTGAGGTTGAATTATGGTGATGCAAAGAGGATTATACTTAATACTGGTAAAATCTGTGGTCTATGTTTTAAAAACATTAATAAAACAGTATCATGCCTGTATTTTCCAAAAGGGTATACAATAGCGAATATGTCCCATGTACATAATAGGGGGGCTATTGCCATAGGCCGGGGACATAATTATGCGGACTTTGGGTTGCTACTAAAAATTTCCTAATGGAAAAGACCAATATAACTTTAGGATTTCATTACTTGATGCTGTAAATCCTCATTAATTTTCGTGCACTTTTGATGTATATTGTATGTATAAACGTGAAGATAAACAAATTTGATTAAGGATCAAAAACCTAATTTTTGCAATATTTAACACAACTAACTATTTATACTAGGTACTAAATTAAACTAAACTAAAAAAATAAATGACTAACTAACTAACTATACAAATAGAATAGGTACAAAAACAAAAGAACACCTAGGCGTCGAAGTAGCTACTCGTATTCTTTGGGATTGAGCTATAGATCCTACGTTCAGCAATCTTACTTACGACTACTAAGAACAAAGAGGCAGTCGACAAAAAAACATACGTTCCTCCTCTATAAATGATCCGACAAAGGTATGTCACGAAGCATGGGTTAATGAGAAAACGACACTCAAGGTTTAAGACCAAAGGCATACAACATGCTCCAAAAATTTAATTATCAGGACCTCAAACCTCATTTCACATCTTAAAAGCAAGTGCAGACCCTCTCCACGATGTATTTCAATTTCAAACGCAATCAAGGACAATATAAAAGAGCTGGATCACAAATGGCACTTAATTACTTTCAACGAGGTCCCCGCTATAAGTGCGTAATTGTGTTTAATATTGTACCAGTCGTTGGTCACAAAATAGAAAGGATCAGAAGGTCTGTTCCTCGCCGGGGTTGCGGAAAAGTCCGAAAGGGATACCGTGGCCCCTGGCAACGAAAAGGCAACTGAAGGAACACGGGTGCGTTTTAGTCAGTAAGAGTCTGACACGCCCTCCCGCTTCACCTAGAGCGGGAGAAGTTATTTGATGATTTACCATCCAAAAAAAAAAGGTCTTTTTCTCTGCATCATCTTCCTATCCTTAGGGCCTAGACAAAATGACATTCTATCAGCGATTATGATGATGAAAAAGTAAAAAAATTATGGGACTGACTCATGCTACCGAAAAGTTTATGTCCATTGAAAAGTGGTGTAGAAATACGAAAGCGATTGCTACTTGCTTAGGCCCTTTTCTTACATTCTCCCCTATCATCCGTCATGCTAGAATTCCCTCCTTTCGTATCATTCCCTCACACAATCCGTTTCTTTGGTCTTCCTCTCCATCTCAATCTGTCAACATTTAGATTAATTATTACTCTTTTATTCTTAAACGTTATATCCTCTCTTATCACATACCCATACCATAATAAATTATTCCCTTTCAAATTTTTTGTCACTGGTGACACTTTCAAACTTCCTTTAATATACTCATTTCTTACTTTATTCATTCTCGTGTCTCCACATATAGCGGTACAAGGATCTTTTGGCGCCTGAATGAAATTTTTGGTAAATATTTGTGAAATTATCATAAAAATTGTATTGGAAATCAAGATGGCGGCGTTGGTTCTGAGCGGGCCAACCTTGAGATGTACACAGTCATCTTAAGGCTGGCTGAACCTTGAGACGATGTAGAGATGTGTATTACATGTCCAATGCAGCAAGCAAAAACGCACAGATACATAGACACGCGGATACGCACAGCGACTGCAAGCTCACTCGCGACAGTAATTTGTTTGAGATCGCCGTACGTACGCGTCTATACAAGCGTCTGTTCACGCTCGTTGTTTAGAGCCGACCTTCTGTACCTATCTATATTGTTTGTGCTCTGGCTGTGAAAAAGAGAATCTAAGACGTTTTCAGCAAAATTGTTCTATCTAGTGCTCATTCTGCGAATAATGTCTGCCTTTAAAATAATCATCTCTAGTAGCTCTTCAGTTATGAGTTAGTTATTTCAAGTTCAAGGTTCCGCGAATTTTATAACAGATTTAAATTTTCTTAATGCCATAATATCTCAATTTATTTTTGGAAGTATCTGAATTCTGTGTCAAGTAGCAAAGATTTTATAGGTAGTTTAGGGGTATGAGGAACAGGGTGTAAAGTTCACTCATCCACCATGGAAAAGGGAGGATCCTCCGACCAGACGGGTGTCATGTCTGGCGGGTAACTGCCCAGAGGTTAAAGTTGGGAGGTTGTATATATGTCCATCGCGCGATAAACTCTAATTGCGCGATGCAGGATTTGTGTAACGTCAGGATGTTGTGTGACGTCAGGTCTTTGATGCGGAGTTCGCATGTGGCCATAGGTAGATGCCGTCACAGTAAAACAATTTGAAAGCGTAAATTAATTGACTTTGTATCATAAAATTTACAAGTAGCGCTAAAGAGTAAAACTCTTGTTAATGTGTAAACCTACTAAATGAATACCTAGGTTGTTTTGAACGGACGGTTTCCATTCTGGGACAGACGAAGATTTGTCTGATCGATCCCAAAAATTAGAAGAGGGGTTCTTTTATATTAAAGAACTGTGTTAACACTCGTACTATTCTAAGACGCCAGTCTACCGTCTATAACTCTAAAAGGACTTATTCCTTCCAGTTTAGTACATACTAACTCTAAGTACAGCGATTACTGAGAGTAGCCAGTCTTTTATATTGTCTGTTTAAGGAGATAGCTTAAAAGATAGACAATAAACGGGAACTTTTTAATTATATGAACAGGCTGGGCAAAGAAGCTTTATAATCAAAATTAAAAATGACCATACTTCGATCCAATCACAGGGCTTTTTCTCTATGCATAATCAGCCTATAATGTTCCCACCACTGCTGGGACACAGGCCTCCTATCTGTAAGAGGGAGTGGACCGTTAACCACCACGCGGGCCCAGTACGGGTTGGTAGATGTCACATATCTTCGAATTTTTGCTTCTAGGCCATGTCGGTTTCCTCACGATGTTTTTCTTCACCATTTTGAGAGCAGTGGTGATGAAAAACCGCTTCCCTGGGTTCTTTACAACTGGGGGGGCAGTAATCCTATATAAGTGAGGTTGGCGGGCGAAGTGGCTCACATAGCGCCACTGCACGCGCGCCCCCCTGACGCGTTAGCCCTGCCCCGCGACCTGGTAGCGGGCAACTGACCCCATCCAACGGACTGACGCCTCGAGTAAGCCGCACCCAGGTTACACGCAGCTTACTCGATATAATGAGACTCCACAGATGTACACACACATCTGTTGCGCGGCGCGTTCTAGGTTAATATAGACACGCCGCGTAACTAACACAGACAACCATTACTCTACAGACGCCTACACAACACGTGCGAGCGCGATGCGGGCCGCGAAGCACGTTGACACTGAGCGGTGTTACACTACAACACAAGCCGCTCACACAAACACGACTGCTTATCCCTCAATCCGTAAACGGCTAGATCTGTAAGCGGGGCGAGGGAAAGCTACATATCTACCTGTAGGTGCGTCGAGTCGGCATCTTCGTCGCTGGTCGTCTTCGTCGGGCCTCCCCCAGGCAACTGGGGGTCTCACCTGGCGGGGACAGACCTGCGAGATGTCGTGAAGAAGCGACGCTATAGGATATAGCGTCGTGGCGCGCCTACAGAAAATTCATAGCAACCAATCACACAGACGCACTTTACCTGCGTCAATTCTACAAGCCGCTGTAGGCTAACACATCGAGGGGCCCGTTTTAGCGGGTCACTGTATGGCCTCCGCGGGCGAGGGGCGAAGCCCCGACCCCGCTCGCCACGCCCCCTTGCGGGGGCGTCGCGACGTCCCGATAGTAAGTGGCTCACACCGCGCTCAACGCTTGTCGTGTCCACACGTCGCGTCCGAGTTCGCAACAAGTCAATCGCCTTCCTGAAGATACCTCGTTGAGAGGTGAAACACGTGTCGATTTCTTACAGGGTTTTTTATGACTCATTAAGAACAGTTACGTGGATTAAGTTACTAAATATTAGCGTCTATTGTATTTTATAATGGATTTCCGCAAAGTCACGCCTGAATCAATTAACTAAGGTACCTTTTAGATGAGGTGATGAGATCAAAATCGTTAGTGTGTTCGAATAGATGTGTGGCGGCATCTACATCGCCACATGCGAACTACGCATCAAAGACCTGACGTCACACAAATCCTGCATCGCGCAATTAGAGTTTACCGCGCGATGGACATATAAACAAGCTCCCGACTTCAACCTCTGGGTAGTTGCCCGCCAGACACGACACCCGTCTGGTCGGACGATCCTCCCTTTTCTATGGTGGATGAGTGAACTTTACACCCTGTTCCTCATGAATGATGGATTGATCGACACGTTTATAATGCAACAAGCATTAGACAATTTCGGTTCAAAAAGCTCTTGCATCCACCAACTCAGTCGTGGCCAATGTGTCGCTTCCAATACATGTATGCATTAGAGTCTAGCGCTGTAACATCGAACTCTGCTTACCATAATACATATTTAATGTTGTGTTGACTGGTGGAGTGTGGACCAATTTTTTCCTGGCCCGGATTTTACAGTGTATTTTGGATAATCTTTCATCCGTGGTAATACAGGAAGCTTCGGCGTATCGTGTAGTTTCTAGCAAATTGTAGTTCCTGATTCAAATGCGCATCTGCAAATTTGTTTTTCGTCTGCTAATAGATAAGCAATGAAGGCGGTTATAAAATTATTGCCTGACCATTTCTTTCGTTCGGCTGAAAATTTGAGCGAAATATAACGCTCGGGGCAGAGGTGGGAGTTATAATTTTTATTTCTTCTCTCGTGTCAACATAAACTATTATGTAAGCTCTAGAGCTTACTCTTCTTTTTTTTACTCCAGAGTAATATATTAACCAGACTTTAGCAAGCTGTTAGTAGAAGTAAGTAGACAGGGTGCGTCTGATGCACCTACCTACACAACCGCCAATATTAAATACATTACGCCATCTGCGAGGCTATTTTATTGCGCTCAATTACACTAATTATTACACTCGCCTACGATAGACGATCACAACGATTGCTACGCTTTTACACACAGCATCAAACGCACCGACCTTCACCAAACTAACAACAACAAAAAGAGACAGTATCTTATCTCGACAATAAAAACAAAATTCCGTTGCGAGTCTCTCGCTGAATGCAAATCGAGTATCCAGCGTTAGAAGCCGGCTTTATATATAAACTTATTGCATATTTTTGCATATACGCTACAATGTATTAAATTATATTAAAGTCCTTTGAAGAAAATGGGTCAGGGAAGCAAATTTGATGCTAAAACGTGGCTTGGGAAGATCGCAGCGCGACAGAGATATACGGTTGAGGTTGAATTATGGTGATGCAAAGAGGATTATACTTAATACTGGTAAAATCTGTGGTCTATGTTTTAAAAACATTAATAAAACAGTATCATGCCTGTATTTTCCAAAAGGGTATACAATAGCGAATATGTCCCATGTACATAATAGGGGGGCTATTGCCATAGGCCGGGGACATAATTATGCGGACTTTGGGTTGCTACTAAAAATTTCCTAATGGAAAAGACCAATATAACTTTAGGATTTCATTACTTGATGCTGTAAATCCTCATTAATTTTCGTGCACTTTTGATGTATATTGTATGTATAAACGTGAAGATAAACAAATTTGATTAAGGATCAAAAACCTAATTTTTGCAATATTTAACACAACTAACTATTTATACTAGGTACTAAATTAAACTAAACTAAAAAAATAAATGACTAACTAACTAACTATACAAATAGAATAGGTACAAAAACAAAAGAACACCTAGGCGTCGAAGTAGCTACTCGTATTCTTTGGGATTGAGCTATAGATCCTACGTTCAGCAATCTTACTTACGACTACTAAGAACAAAGAGGCAGTCGACAAAAAAACATACGTTCCTCCTCTATAAATGATCCGACAAAGGTATGTCACGAAGCATGGGTTAATGAGAAAACGACACTCAAGGTTTAAGACCAAAGGCATACAACATGCTCCAAAAATTTAATTATCAGGACCTCAAACCTCATTTCACATCTTAAAAGCAAGTGCAGACCCTCTCCACGATGTATTTCAATTTCAAACGCAATCAAGGACAATATAAAAGAGCTGGATCACAAATGGCACTTAATTACTTTCAACGAGGTCCCCGCTATAAGTGCGTAATTGTGTTTAATATTGTACCAGTCGTTGGTCACAAAATAGAAAGGATCAGAAGGTCTGTTCCTCGCCGGGGTTGCGGAAAAGTCCGAAAGGGATACCGTGGCCCCTGGCAACGAAAAGGCAACTGAAGGAACACGGGTGCGTTTTAGTCAGTAAGAGTCTGACACGCCCTCCCGCTTCACCTAGAGCGGGAGAAGTTATTTGATGATTTACCATCCAAAAAAAAAAGGTCTTTTTCTCTGCATCATCTTCCTATCCTTAGGGCCTAGACAAAATGACATTCTATCAGCGATTATGATGATGAAAAAGTAAAAAAATTATGGGACTGACTCATGCTACCGAAAAGTTTATGTCCATTGAAAAGTGGTGTAGAAATACGAAAGCGATTGCTACTTGCTTAGGCCCTTTTCTTACATTCTCCCCTATCATCCGTCATGCTAGAATTCCCTCCTTTCGTATCATTCCCTCACACAATCCGTTTCTTTGGTCTTCCTCTCCATCTCAATCTGTCAACATTTAGATTAATTATTACTCTTTTATTCTTAAACGTTATATCCTCTCTTATCACATACCCATACCATAATAAATTATTCCCTTTCAAATTTTTTGTCACTGGTGACACTTTCAAACTTCCTTTAATATACTCATTTCTTACTTTATTCATTCTCGTGTCTCCACATATAGCGGTACAAGGATCTTTTGGCGCCTGAATGAAATTTTTGGTAAATATTTGTGAAATTATCATAAAAATTGTATTGGAAATCAAGATGGCGGCGTTGGTTCTGAGCGGGCCAACCTTGAGATGTACACAGTCATCTTAAGGCTGGCTGAACCTTGAGACGATGTAGAGATGTGTATTACATGTCCAATGCAGCAAGCAAAAACGCACAGATACATAGACACGCGGATACGCACAGCGACTGCAAGCTCACTCGCGACAGTAATTTGTTTGAGATCGCCGTACGTACGCGTCTATACAAGCGTCTGTTCACGCTCGTTGTTTAGAGCCGACCTTCTGTACCTATCTATATTGTTTGTGCTCTGGCTGTGAAAAAGAGAATCTAAGACGTTTTCAGCAAAATTGTTCTATCTAGTGCTCATTCTGCGAATAATGTCTGCCTTTAAAATAATCATCTCTAGTAGCTCTTCAGTTATGAGTTAGTTATTTCAAGTTCAAGGTTCCGCGAATTTTATAACAGATTTAAATTTTCTTAATGCCATAATATCTCAATTTATTTTTGGAAGTATCTGAATTCTGTGTCAAGTAGCAAAGATTTTATAGGTAGTTTAGGGGTATGAGGAACAGGGTGTAAAGTTCACTCATCCACCATGGAAAAGGGAGGATCCTCCGACCAGACGGGTGTCATGTCTGGCGGGTAACTGCCCAGAGGTTAAAGTTGGGAGGTTGTATATATGTCCATCGCGCGATAAACTCTAATTGCGCGATGCAGGATTTGTGTAACGTCAGGATGTTGTGTGACGTCAGGTCTTTGATGCGGAGTTCGCATGTGGCCATAGGTAGATGCCGTCACAGTAAAACAATTTGAAAGCGTAAATTAATTGACTTTGTATCATAAAATTTACAAGTAGCGCTAAAGAGTAAAACTCTTGTTAATGTGTAAACCTACTAAATGAATACCTAGGTTGTTTTGAACGGACGGTTTCCATTCTGGGACAGACGAAGATTTGTCTGATCGATCCCAAAAATTAGAAGAGGGGTTCTTTTATATTAAAGAACTGTGTTAACACTCGTACTATTCTAAGACGCCAGTCTACCGTCTATAACTCTAAAAGGACTTATTCCTTCCAGTTTAGTACATACTAACTCTAAGTACAGCGATTACTGAGAGTAGCCAGTCTTTTATATTGTCTGTTTAAGGAGATAGCTTAAAAGATAGACAATAAACGGGAACTTTTTAATTATATGAACAGGCTGGGCAAAGAAGCTTTATAATCAAAATTAAAAATGACCATACTTCGATCCAATCACAGGGCTTTTTCTCTATGCATAATCAGCCTATAATGTTCCCACCACTGCTGGGACACAGGCCTCCTATCTGTAAGAGGGAGTGGACCGTTAACCACCACGCGGGCCCAGTACGGGTTGGTAGATGTCACATATCTTCGAATTTTTGCTTCTAGGCCATGTCGGTTTCCTCACGATGTTTTTCTTCACCATTTTGAGAGCAGTGGTGATGAAAAACCGCTTCCCTGGGTTCTTTACAACTGGGCCACAACTATTCTCTATGGTTTGCGCTTAATAGGACGGTTTAAAAAAAAAATGAGTACTGCGAATTGTTGATGTTTATTATAAAGATAATTATTTTAATTTACTTTTTTATTTTATTTTAATTTACAAATGACATAATCTTTTTATTATTTGACATTGTATATTTACAATATTCTATATTTTATATTAAACTTGATTTGTTACAGTAGTAGTGGCAACCATTATCATTTGGTTTGAATAGGTTTTTATTAAGCTATTGCATAGCTTTTATCGGAGACTCTGAGCGCGGCGACCGAATGTAGAAATTCCGTAACGAAAAAAAAACCTGACGCGAAAGTTTGTGAGGATGGATGGATGGATGTTTGTTACTCTTTCACGCAAAAACTACCGAACGGATTTTAATGAAACTTTACAGTAATGTGGCTTATATATCAGAATAACACATAGGCTACAATTTATAAAGATTTTATGTGATTTAGCCATAATATAACGATAAGTATCCAGTAAGTCGGAAAAAATCCTGCCCTCTGAGATCTATCTTTGCGTGCGCTGCCTAAACCGCTGGAGTTACATGAAAAGAATGTATTGTGGGGTTGTTTGTCTTAAAGAGTTCTAAATAAAAGTCCGCGACAGCATATATCTACCTTTTATGTGGAAGCCATTATAGCCAAAATAGTGAGCTATAAATACATTTAAATTGAATACTTTTTTTAAGTTGCATATTTTAGAGTATTTAGTTAATTCGTATCAAAATAAATACCTTCATCGCTTTCGGTATTTAATGTAGATAAAATTTGTCTTTTACACTAAGTAATTTGGACTAATATTTTAAAAGTTAGAACGATAAGAATGACCTGCGATGAGTCGACGGCGGGCGCGCAGAACGAGGGTGGAGGGGCGAGTGCGCGACCCGAACGCGGGCAGACGCGTGAGGGCAGACGTCATTGACGGTTGTGTAAATTCTGCGATTTAGGGGGGGGGGTATAGGGGTATTTTTTAAAAAAAATATTTTAAATCAACAATATTATCTTCTTATTTTTGAATATATGCTATGCAATAGCTTTACCGCGGCAGTCCTCGAGTGCCACACGTATTTTTTTATTTTTATTAGAAATTTCATTTGTCTTTTATATAGCTTATTTTCTTTTAAATTTTGTGAATGAGAGAATGTTGTAGACATAACAGACTGTAGATCTGTGGACCATTTAATATTTTGCTAAGTACCTGGTACTTGTTGATGAGCCTACACTGTCCTCTCATACCTTTTAACACTGTACCTTGGAAACATTGTAAAAACCATTTACTTTTAAAAGAGTAACCGTGGAGTTTCTTGCCGGCTCTTCTCCATAGGAAACGACCAATTGGAACCGTGCACCTAGCTTCTGACGTTTCATAAGTGCCCTTGTAGGTTTATGTGAAATAAAAATATTTTGAATTTGAATTTGAAAAAGCTGAATTTGAGAGTATCATACACTCTGAAACTAATCGGTAACAGCGCGATTTTAACGCGTTCAGACTGGGAGTTCCGCTTTTATGCAAATTGCAACCACCAGCATACATTTTCAATACCTTTAAAACCGGAACACCTCAGAAATAATATCGATTTTCTAAAGTAAGAAATAAATCTCAATACCTAACCCAAGCACACTTAGTTTCTAATAAATCTCCCTGCATATAAATCTTGGTTGTAACATAAGATACCCGATTTGCATGCCTTACTTAACAAGATTAATGCCACTACTTCTCGCTGTTCTCTGCATAACAATGGTCAAAATATTATGGCCATAACCATGCATTTTATTCTTTGTGTTTAGTGATCTCGTGTCGACTAGCACGAGAATTGTTCGTTGTGATAAAAGATTAGAACAGGATGGTTGGTAGCCGGACAGACTAGCGGGTAATTTGCGTAACACACAGCAATCAATCATAAATACATCTCTCTTAGTTAGATTTGTTCTCAAATGTCATGATTTAATGTAAAAGTCATTCAATTAAACAAATCTAACTTAGAGAGATGTATTTATGATTATAATTCTGGAAATACATACTTGTTTTAGGTCGAGAATCATATTTTGATCAAGATACAAATTGACGCTGATCTGCAAATTGGAAAAAACGTAAGTAAATTTGAATTTCGGGGGGTACCTTTGCGGATTCACCTTAAATGCATTTAGTGATTTGTGGTGCAAGTGTGCCTAAGACGGTAATCAGCTTAAATCTTAAATACTATGTTGAATTTCCGTGCTTAGAGCACATTTATTTATTTATTTGTATATACTTTATTGTACACCAGATTATGCATTACATAAAGTAAAAGTAATACACTATAAAATATACAATGGGCGGCCTTATCGCTTACTGCGATCTCTTCCAGGCAACCTTGGAATGGACAGTGATTTTCTGGACATAAAATGGGGTTGTCTTCGGTGCAAATAAAAGGTATATAAGTACAATATACAATAATTGCACACACAACTACAATTACTATAATTTACACATTCGTACAAAAAAAATCGGCACAATTCACAAAATTCTTCAGCTAAACATTGAAAAAGAAAATCACAAACACCCATCAAATACATTTCATTTTACTGTGTCACCTTATCACACTGAAGGCAACGCTACAAACAATTTGAGCACATAATCATTTTAGCCGACACCGTTGGCGTTAAAAAGCCACCACAATCGACGTTCACGCGCCGGCGAACTCTTTACGTCGAGTCTTAACGAGTCCCCGCGAGAATTATTCCCTTCCTTATATCTTTTGGCTCGGTAGGGTGGTGTCAGACTGCAGTCTGCAAAACGCTGCGTTTGAATATCACATTTGCTGTCCATTAATCTGCTTTTTGTTCGTTACAGTAATCGCTGTGTTATTTTTATGACTCTAATTAAATTTACTCTTGTTTTAGTAAATTACTAAGTACCTGTATAGCTAGCTAACTGAATGTCGAACCATGAAATCCTTGCCAATTTTTTTTTCAACTGTGTTGAACATAATTTTACAGTAGTACTGACAGTAGGGCCAACATTGTTATGGTAGGTACGTGACTGTGTTTCTTTCATTATAACATAGTAAAAAAACGCCATCGTACACTACATAATAATATCTTAAGAAGCTACAAGGTTGGCGTGTGGCCAAAATCAGAATCGCCGCCATATTGTTTTTTTTAATACATTTCAAGTGATACCTCCCAAATTTGCGGCTTGAAACTACCTTCACATAACATTTACATAATAGCTTTATATAGAACGCCAAGTTCTGATTTTTCTTTTTTTTAATACAAGAAGAAAAATGTTATTCTTGTAGGCGATATGTAAACAACTTAAAACCAGATAACAAAACTAAGGATCTTCAGGATCTGGCTGCAAATTATAATTACATTTTTCATATTACTGATCCAACGCCGCAGAATACCTGCATCGATCATATCATAAGTAATATTCCACTTGTCAAAGGGGAGCTTTTGTATTGGGATATACCTGACCATAATACGGCACAAATGTTAAGTGTTCCTGTAAGGAAATTCTTCAACTGTACTATATTTTTTAAAGAGACAATGGTTTGGAAAATATCCTTAAACTCAAGGAATATTTGTCTAAATTTTCCTTCTCAGAAGTTTATAGCCAACTTAAGATTAGTTCGGCTTATGAATCTTTTCAGGAATACTATCTATTGTTTTCTAAGTTATGTTTCCCTAAAGTTAGAATGAAAATGACAAACAACTGTAAGAAAATCAACTGGATAACTAAAGGCTTAAGAATTTGCAGTACACGTAAACGCTCATTGCGTTTTATATATTATAAGAATAAGTCAGACCGCAACAAGATGGTATATAAAAAATACAGTTAACTACTAAGCATTTCAAAAAAATGTATTTGAGCCATTTGTGGCATTCTACTATGGAAATCTTGTAACCATTGTTTCTAAAATTAAAACAACTTACATTACCCAGTCTATATATTTTAGACTGTACAAAAATTTGTCCGACGGCACTTTGACCTGTTTGAAAAGGCTCAAGACTGTTGCACTCAAAAAATAAGAGATCCAGATAGAATAGTTCTGCCTAGGGCTCCAAGAACTTATCTTATTTAACTATAAATGAGTTTATAAATAATGTTAATAATCTATTTTAATTTAATGTAACGATAATATTAATAATGAATGTATGGTAATGTATTAAAATAAATTAATAATATAAACATTTAAAGCATGCCATGAACATAAATATTATACTAAGATAGTTAATTGGTTCAGGCGCGACTTTGCGGAAATCCATGATAAAATACAATAGACGACGTATATTTAGTAACCTAATCCGCGTAACTGTTCCTAAAGTGTCATAAAGAACCCTGTAAGAAATCGACACGTGTTTCACCTATCAACGAGGCATCCTCAGGATGGCGATTGACTTGACTTGTGGTACATTGCGGCTAATCGATGTTTTATTAATAAAATCAATAGTTTGCATTCTCAAATTAAGTTTAAATTAGAATTAGAAGTTGACGGATCCCTTAACTTTTTATATTTAACAATTTCAAGAAAAAACAATATACACGATTTTAAGATTTATAGAAAACCAACTTTTACATCTTGTCATCCGATTCAACATAAATTAGCAGCTTATCGTAGATTCACTCATAGACTATGAAGACAATTTCACAAATATTTACCAACAGCCAACCCCCTGTCAACATCATTCGAGCTCCGACAGATCCTTGTAGCTGTGTAATTATCTTTGCAACACCATCAAAGAAATGTAATGTCCGGTATAGACAATGGCATTGACTGGTCCTAATGCCTCGGAATTTCGAACCTAGTCTGTGGGTTCATGTAGACGAGATCAGTAGTGCTATTCTGTAACCATCTCACCGTGAAAACTTAGGTGAAGTGAGCGTGGAATGAGCTGTCATTCCGCAGGGATTGACACTGTTGACAGCTCACTTTACCCAAGTTTTCACGGTGAGATGTTTACAGAATAGCATGGCAGTAGTAAGTCGTAACTCAAACGGGGGACTGGGTGCGAAAATAGACGGGTAGCTTAGTAAACTGGACTGACTTGAGGGCGCGAAACGTGAAACTAGTGTCTACACGAGCCCAATTGCAAGTCACCGCTGGACTGACTTACTGTACCGTCATATTACTGGGCTCGTATAAACCTGCCTTAAGCTATCAGGCCAGACGAAAAAAATCAACCACCATTAAATTAAAACTACAATAGCCTTATAACAATATAGGACTACATAAAAACGCGACTGAATTTTAGATATCAAGTGATCTAGTTAGTACAGTAGTATGGATTGCCCGTAATCGTAGTAGGAGTATGGCAATTTGGAAGCGGAGCCGTTATGGTTAAAAATAGGATCCCTTGTATTAGATAGTAGTAACTATGTCTGATCAGAATTACTCGTCGAGTTTCTTGTTTGAGTCTAGGGAACAAGCTCGGTGAGAGGTTGAATGTTAATGTGAGAATTAGGTAAAAGGTAGCGATTTGTAAAAAGGAGTTTATAAACAAGAAAGTATCCTGTTTCAGATTTATAAGCGAGCGTGCGTTAGGTATAGCTATGATAACGTAAGGATGGTATATTATGTTGGTTATTTTTGGTTTGAAAATAACAAAGAAAAGAAAGAAAATACGTTTATTTGCGGTAAACATGACCCAAAGAAAGAACACAAAAAATAAAGATCAAGTTAGCGGATTGTTTTTTTTTTTGCTAAATACTTTGGTCATGTCTCATGTAGTCTTGTAATTAAGGATAACCACTGCGAATGAGGTGATTAGGGATCGAAACTTAGAGGCTTATTTGGCTTAAGAAAATCCAGCCTTATAGGTATTTTATTTCTTGAAGAAGTTTTCGAAGTAGACCATTTGTTTTTCTGTCGAGCCCTTAACCGGTAAAGCCCTGGGTGACCCTCAAGCACGTCAATTAGCACGTTAATTAGTTGTTTATCAGGCCTTTAACGGTTAATAGACTCGGCGACATTAGACTTCAAGTAGCTTTAGTATTCATCTTTTAAATTTACAAAAAAAAAAGGCCATAAAACGCACATAAAGTTCGTGTGAAATATCTCTAACAGCGTCGCGGGTCTTATCAACATTTTCTTCTCTGGATGAATGAAGACAATGGTTGGATTTCATGAATAATTACATTTAGAGATTTGTTATAGTCTCTGGATGACTGCCAGTTAATTATTGAGCTACGTTTTGTTTACACTTAAACTGATTTGGAATGTTTATTGTGTTCAGCGTTTAAATTGATGCATTGTTTATGCTAGAGCATCTCATAAACATTCTGGCAGAAAGTTACAAGCATGTTTGAACATAATATAGTGACCTTATTGGCCATCACCAATAAGGTCACTATATGTTCAAACATCGTTCTTCATAAAGGTCATGTACATAGTGCTCGCAAGAATGAATGTATGACTGATGAATGACGTAAACAAAGCAAGAGGAGCATTTAAAGATCGTAACAGATGGTATTCTGTAGTTGCTGACTACCCCATGGGAAAAAGGTGTGAGTTTATGTATGTGTATGTAATGTCTATTTAAAACCTTGTTTCCAATTAACCAAACTCTCTCTTACTCAAACAAACATCAACCATAAGGAAATTTAAATAAAGTTGATTTTAGACTGACTAGTACTGTTGAAAAAGTCATACAAAATATGAAGTAAACAATTCAAAAATTCAAAATATTTTATAAGAGAATAATAGATACAGAGGATTATTTCAAAATTGACTATCATAATATTACGTTGTAGACATAACAGACTGTAGATCTGTGGACCATTTTATATTTTGCTAAGTACTTGGTACTTGTTGATGGGCCTACACTGTCATCCGATACCTTGTAACACTGTAATTTGGAAACATTGTAAAAACCATTTACTTTTAAAAGAGTAACCGTGGAGTTTCTTGCCGGCTCTTCTCCATAGGAAACGACCAATTGGAACCGTGCACCTAGCTTCTGACGTTTCATAAGTGCCCTTGTAGGTTTATGTGAAATAAAATATTTTGAATTTGAATTTGAAATACCAAACCACTTAATACAAACAATTAAAGTAGTAATTCATTTAAATATTTTCATCCATCACACCTAGAGCGCTGGGAAATATCTGGATAACTAAATTAAATATCTACAGCTTAAGCAGTATTCAACTAAGTGAAATAAATCCTTGGGAAACAATAGTATAATGAATCCTTTCTTTATTAAAAGCAGTCTTTCTAATTCGATTATTTTATACTGTGCCAATGTTGGTTCAAATGTTTGACTGAGAATATAATATAAAATATTTTGGGAATTGGATTCATTTGTTTCGTTATTAGTATCAGCTTTTGAATGTGTACCTTTATTTCCAACGATACTAGAGGCTATAAACGCATTTTTTTCTTTTTAGGGTTCCGTACCTCATAAGGAAAAAAACGGAACCCTTATAGGATCACTCTTATGTCTGTCTGTTTGTCCGTCCGTCTGTCACAGCCAATTTGCTCCGGATCTAATTGACCGATTAAGTTGAAATTTGGTACACATACGTATTTCTGTGACCCAAACACGGACGTGTAATACAAATTAATTAATTTTGAATATTGGGGTCACTTTTGTGGGGCAAACAAGAAAATTAAAAAACAAAGTTTTGCAAACTGTTCCGTTTGACATATTAAATGAAAGGGCTTATTGCGAGGATCTCAAATACATTTTTTTGATCATTTTAAAATAAATAACTTTAAAGATATATAAGAAAATAGATGAAACTTGACCATTCCCACCTTATCTCCGAAACTACTGATCCTAAAATTTTGAAAAAAATACCTAGAATTGTTCTATACTTATAGATTACAGAAAATTGTATAAGTAGTCTATGGTCTTAAAATAACTTGGCAAATCACTCAATATTGTGCGTACAAACTTACATTTGCAGTTGGAATGCCTATGGGGGAACATGTTTTTCAGCTACAATGTTAAGTTTGTTCTTGGGATATATTTTATTCATCCCAACTACGGAACCCTTCACTGTGCGTGGTCCGACACGCACTTGGCCGGTTTTCCAAAAGGGTATATTCTGAAAGTTGGCAACGTCGCAATAACTATCGCTGTTTTTTTGTCAATATGACTAAATTAAATTAAGAAATTTCACTCTATAAGGCACTAAAATATTGATTATAAATTGCAATAATAACAGTGAATTAGATGGTGTAACAGTTCTACATGTAAAAAAAGCAAATGCTTATTTTTTCACCTAAATAAATATTTTCAGTATCGTTACATTAATTTCTGCAATTCTTAATAAATATTTTGTTGCTCTACAAAGCGACATTTCATCATTTCATTTAGTAATATTGATAAATTAATCAAAACAGCGAAATATTTGACAGGTTACACAATTTGTTAACTTTTGTTATTTACCTCAAATAAAGGTCTTTGTTTTTCTCCAACACTCCTGAACATAATTATTAGAACTGACATGAAACATCCAATACGTAACGTTCTTCCGACATTTATCGTCAAGCACAACCTCCTTAATTAAATAGATTAATTTAATTACTCGGATCTGAGATTACGGGTCTCCTTCATCATTCGTTCTTCGTCTTTCGTCTTTCGTCTTTCGTCATTCGTCCTTCAGATATCATAGTGTTGCTTCCTAAGTTTTTTGGAAAATTAATTACTGTAATGCTGTGATGGATTTGTTTCTGTTACTTAGATTGATTGGATGTCATTTTGGGTTAAGCCTGAAATGGTTGGTGGTGAAATATTTGATGAATGAGATAGTAGAATAATGCTTGATTTTAGAGATTTTTTTACCGATTTCATAAATAGGAGGAGGTTGTCAGTTCATTAGAATCTTTGTTTTTATTTATGTTCCCCTATTACTTGGAGACGGCTAGACCGATTTGGAAAATTCTGTTTTTATAAAAATAACAATAAGGTCGGAAGACGGTGGCCAAAACAAAAAACAAAACCAAAGACAAAGGCCGCCAGCGGTATGATAGTGTCGCTGCCTCGGCCCGGCTAAAGTGCCGTAAGAATTGCATTGTCACTGTCACTGAGTTACTGTCACTTGTTATTTTGTTCAATTTTTGCGGTTAGTTCCTTGTAAAACACCACATTCCCATAACATTACATTCTCTTGTGCCATAACGGACCACGGTCACACAGATCTCACAGGTCTAACCTAACCTTACCTACCTTTTTCATTTTGTACTTAATTATTTGTAAATTCAGTAATTGTAGTGACTTTTGATATAATTATCTAAAACAAATACGATCAATCAATACAAAGGACGGCAAACTTACCTGAACAATCAAATAAAATTACAAGTGACAGTGGCAATGACAACACAATGCTTACGGCTCTTTAGCCGAATCGAGGCACGGCTTTAATGCGGCAAATAGCGGCACTCTGTACACTTCCTAAAATGAATTTTCACTTTGTAGTGTTCTTTGAGTGAGCAGTGGTGGTGTAACGGTCGCAATTCACGAGTTGTAGGCTTGTAGGTCGAATCCTGACCTGCGCTTTACTTGTGAATTATTTTATCACCACTGCTCTCAAAACTGTGAAGGAAACTGGCATGTCCTAGACCAAAAAATTTGAAGACATGTGACATCTACCAACCCGCAGTGGGCTCGCGTGGTAGATTACGGCCGACTCGTCTCACAGAGAGGAGGCCTGTGTCCCAGCAGTGGGAACATTATACGCTGATTATACTAATGTTTTTTTTATTAAAGTATTAATGTCACTATTGAAGTTAGATGGATTGATAAGAACACAAATACCTACTGTTGCACATTCTATAGGTATTTTAAATCACATTATATTAGAAAGAATGTGTTAAAGCTCGTACAGAACAGCGCGACGCGACGCCGCGCCGCGACACGAACAATACAATTTTTAAGAAAACTTGACGGTATAACTATAACGGGTGTCGCGTCGCGCTGTCGCGTCGCGCTGGTCTGCACGAAGCTTAACCTGATCGTTCACTGCTACGTAGGATGTGCATTGAGAGGTTACCCACGTTTGCTGCGCGGTTCATTTGTTTGCCAGCCAGGTCAGCTGTCTTCAGTCTGGAAAGACGTTTATTTTTTTTCTAAAATCATCCAAAAACACTTTAACAAAAGTGATAAAGAATAAACACAAAACCCCACAACACTTTCACAAACCTACCTTTCCAAGCGCTTTATTACTTCTTCAAACACCGCATCAAATTAAGGACACGTTGTCAGTAAAATTGTGTAGCGTCTGAATTGCCTCTAAACATGGCAGGTACGTACAGGTATCTGGCAGGTACGTACAGGTATCTGGCAGATTGCCAGTGTATTGGACGCCTAACGTTATTACGAGGGAACAGCAAATTGGTTTCAAAACACTGCTCGCGTTTAAAGACAAACAATTTGTACTTGTAAATTTTGCTGTGTTGATTTGATATTTTTTGGGTCATGGTAGCTTGGAGGGTTTAAAATTGGCGGTGGGTTTGAAACTTAAGATACAAATGGGACTATTTCAATGAAAGTATTAAGTGTAGCTTTTAAGTAAATCTAAAGACGCTACTGACTCACACGGAATGGAAAAATCATCGCGAGGAAAGTTGGACTTACAGTCCGGCCGTCGAGAGAATGCGTTCCTGACACCTGTCCGTTGAACAATTTCTAGTACTAATAAGGATCAAATTCGCAAGACACATATTCATTAGTATGAAACTGACAGGTGTCAAGAAGTGTTATGGTAATTTTACCAAGGAACGTCCGAAAGCAGGTTGGGCGAATGACATCGTCAAAGTTGAGGGACGAAGGACGCACGGAACCATAAAGAATTGTAGAAAGGAAAGGAGGCCAAACCAAGCAGTGGTTAATTACTTAATGAAATAATCATGATGATGTTTATGACTTTCTCGAACAAGCTTCTTCACAAGAACAGCTTTACTACTATTGACACCGTCTTATATCAATATGTATCTAGTTCTAGTGTATATTGCTGCCCATACTCTTGGAACATCACTAAGTCGCCTTAAGCAAGCAAGTTGATATTTGTTTTAGCTCAATCACAGGCCTCACGGACAATATACGCCTACGACCACGATTAAATACTAGGCTAGCTAGGTAACGTCGTATTTCTATAGTGTATGTATGTTCGATCTACACAATACCTTGCACGGAGCTATGTTATACTGTGCATGCACATACGGGGCGTTTCTGAATTCGTCCCATTCCATGTAAACTGCAGGCTACGTACTGATATAGAATGATGCATGCGATGCAACTAAAATCAACTGAACGTAGGAACAGAGAATTTGTGTGGAAATCGGTTGTGTGGTCAATAACATGTGTGTAGTGTGATGTACTCGTTTAAGTGTAAATTTATGTAAAATGTTTGCTTGAAGTTTTTTACGTAAATGTTGTTGTTGGCTTGCTGCGCGCTTTGGCGTTTACTGTAAGTGCAGCAAGCAATTGTTATTTAAATAAATAAATAATAAATGTGAAGCGAAAAAAATGAGGAAGATGTCGTGAGGAATGTTTTGAGTGTGACTATGAATATGGAGAACTACAATAAGAAGGAAAAACGCAAGAAAATATTGATGAATTATTGTACAAATCTATTAAGTTATGGGCAGGAGACTACAAAAAACCAGCCAAGTGCGAGTCGGACTCGAACACGAAGGTGTCCGTACAATATTTAGCGAAACATGCCGAAAAAAATACGTTTTTGTATACCCCCTTAAATTTATTACTTTTTTTTTGTTTTGTTATAGCTGCAATAGAAATAAAATAAATAAATAAATAGTGTGATGTGTGTGTGTGTATGTGTGGTGTGTGTGATTTCCCAAAAGTAATGTACAAAGTAATTATGCGCAGCATTTACAGCGTGGGACTTACAAGTGCACAGAAATTTGATAAATGACCCCCATGCTAGGTGTAACCTGTGTTACAGATACACAATCTGTGAATTTCAGGTCTCTACCTATTACGGTTCATGATATACAGCCCGCTGACAGACAGACGGACGGATGGACAGCGGAGGCCTAGTAATAGGGTTCCGTTTGGGGTACGAAGCCCTAAAATGCCGTGCATGTTTAAATATGCACACAAATATTCTGAAACAACCTGTACACAAATATTCTGAAACAGCTTGTAGGTATGTAGCTAGTAAAACATCGGTGTGTGTTGACATCAACAGTATGGTTTCACCAAAGGACGTTGTACGACCGACGCCGGTGTAACCTTATTAAGACACATTTTTAACGCGTGGGAAGAGGCCCAAGACGCCATAGGAATCTTTTGTGACCTCTCCAAGGCATTTGATTGCGTCGATCACGAAACCTTACTCTTGAAACTTGAGCATTACGGACTTGGAAAACTTGCACTCAATTTAGTAAAATCTTATTTAAATAATAGACAACAGCAAGTCCAAATAAACGGTATCAATTCACTAGGTTTAAAAGTAAAAATAGGTGTGCCACAAGGCTCGATATTGGGTCCATTCCTCTTTTTAGTGTATATCAATGATCTACTCCATTTATTAAAAAATCAACCACAAATGGTGTTATTTGCTGACGATACTTCCTTAATTTTTAAGGTAGATAGACGTGCAACAAATTTTGACGACGTAAATAACGCCCTATTGCAGGTCCAAAATTGGTTCACTGCTAATAATTTAGTATTAAATGGAAAAAAAACTAACTGTATTAATTTTCTTTACCAAATGTCAAAAGTAGTGATTGTGAGATAGTATTGAATTAAGAGAAACTAGAATTCGTCGATAAAACTGTTTTCCTAGGGATCACGCTAGACTCAAGGCTACAATGGGGTCCTCATTTAACATCTCTCGCAGGACGGCTAAGTTCAGCAGCATATGCTGTCAGAAAAATCCGTCAATTTACTGATGTAGATACCGCGAGGCTGGTCTATTTTAGTTACTTTCATAGTATCATGTCTTACGGTATTTTACTGTGGGGACGGGCTGCAGACATCGAGTCTATTTTTATTCTGCAGAAAAGAGCGATTAGAGCCATGTACTATCTCCGCAGGCGTGACTCTCTAAGGGAACTGTTTAAGGATATTAACATCATGACGGTACCTTGTCAATATATCTATGAAAACATCATGTACGTAAGAAAAAACTTACATCTTTTTAGTAAAAGAGGTGATAGACATCATTATAGTACAAGAAATAGGGATCTATTAGTTCAACCAGGTTTCAGACTGGCTAAAGTGGACTCATCTTTCATGGGGTACTGTTTAAAATGTTACAATAAAATTCCTCCCCACATACTTCAACTGAATGAGACGAAATTCAAGTCTTGTATAAAACGCACACTATGCAGGCAGGCATATTATAAGTTGGGGGATTACATCTCTGATAAAAATGCTTGGCTCAATGCTGGTCCTGCTCCACAACCACAACTAATTGATTAACATCTGAAAATACTGTTGGAGCTGCTGAAGATTTTAAGACCATCTTTGCATTGTATAAAGTCAATCTCCTTTGTATTATATAATTCCAGAGCACAGGTGTGAGTACTATGTACTAAAGAGCTACCATTTACCGGGTAATAATTTTTTTTTATTGACTTGAATGTGCCCTGGCGGCTGTGAGTATGTCATGCTCACTCAAATGTCTCGCTGATAGTGGCGCGTGTGTTGGATCATTTAGCTCCCTTCAAAATGGTTGAGCTGAATGGTGCTGATCCATACGTCATGTTCGTGAACGGGCGCCGTCAGTTGGGACTGGTCAACTCTTAGCGGCCATGGCTGATTTTTAATTTTTGAATTGTTCTTTGTTTTTATCTTTGTATTACGGACGCTTCTAACGTGCACGTCTTTCTACATTGTTCTCACATGTATAATTTCAACATGAATGATGTAACCAATACTTTGTAACAATTTATTTTATTTAAAAGAGTGTCCGTGGAGTTTCTTGCCCGTTCTTCTCCATAGGTACCTACTACGCTTTGGAATGGGCAACTAGCTTCATATTTTTGACTGACCGATTCCTTGACAATTCAAAAGTGCCTGTAATGGTTTAATTGAAATAAATGATTTGAGTTTGAGTTTGAGTTGAGGCTGCACATCCTTTGATACAGGGGTTGAGAACTAAATATTTGTGCCTGAACTTGACACCAATATTGAAGTCTGACAAAGGGAGATGTAGGTCTGGTGGATGGTGGTGTGTGGGCAATGTTTGTGATCTATAAATACTCTACTGGAAATACAAGAATAAAAATTAATTAAAAAGCCTTTATTCTACTATAATACATATATATCCTACTTCCTAGTAATATTATAAATGTGAAAGTTTGTATGTTTGGATGTGTGTTACTCAATCACGCAAAAACGGCTGAACGGATTTGGATGAAATTTGGCACACAAATAGTTTCTAGCCGGGAACGTACTACCGGGATAAATAATAATAATAATACCAGCCTGTTACTATCCCACTGCAGGGCAAAGGCCTCTTCTCATTCAGAGAAGGCACGAGCATTGATCACCACGCTTGCTCAAGACGGGTTGGCGATTTCCGACTTATATTAACTATAAAGTCAAGGTTTCCTCACGGTGTTTTCCTTCACCGATGTCAGTAATGTCCAAGATAAACTCAGAAAGTCCTAATGAATTGAAAAAGTCACATTGGTACTTGGCCGGATTTGAACCCACAACAGGGATAAAAATTCTCATTTATGTTACGAGTATATAGGATATTTTTATGCCGTGTACGTTCCCGTGGGGTAATTTCCGACCTCCGCGCGGACGAAACCGCTAGCGAAAGCTAGTTCTACCATAAATTAAAATTACATGAAAATATTCACTTAAAAAAACAATCATTCAAGCGTAAAAACATTCTAAAACAATTAATGAAATTCAATCAAAAATAAATAGATTTATGTAAACACGCATTTTACATGAAGATAATATTACTAAAATTGTTCAAATTTAATTTAATTAAAAGCGTTTGATGAAACCAATAAATAAGTATGTAAAAATAGTACATGGCATGTCACAAAAGGGAGGAGGCTTCAACTCAGCAGTGGGTGGAATAAAGCTGTCAGTGATGACGATGATGATATTGTAAAAATAACTCTCAACAGTGCTTAAGAGTCAAATACCAGAATTTCAATAAAGATAAGATGCCCTGCATTGGGAGCATTCCTACTTCAGGGCAGATGCCTCTTCTCTGACAAGCCAGGAACTCATCCATACTACATCAAATCTCTCAATCATAATAATTTCTGACTACCCCTGAAGACTTAATGAAATATTATTTGTATTTTAAACACAGTCACCAAGCTACAACACAAAAACATGCTATATCTAACAAAATTAGAATATTCAAATAAATATGACGTATTTTACAAAGGGACACGTTCAAAGTTGTATTACAGTTGCAATTCCCGGCACTGGAATAGTTACCAACCAACTATTAGTAACGTTATAATTGGTAAAGTTTGACCATAAGGACTCTTTTTGGGTAGAAATAGAAGGCTTTGTAGGATTATATCCTGTCCTAACTTTATGATATTGATGTATGGCGTAATAGAAAGTTATAAGGGTTTTTGATTGGATACTTAACTGTTTTAATGATGTCTATTTCCTTTGTTTGTCTAAATTTAATGTTTCGAGTGCTAATTACGTTTTATAATTGTGTTTTTATTGTGTTGACTGTAACCGAAGTAAATATAACCCGACTTAAAAAAAAAAAAAAAAAACTTATTACGCGTGTGTCGAAAATGAGATCTAAATTGGAATGTTTTGAATTTGACTTGACTTCTTTTTGAAAGCAGAGGTGCCTTGTGGCATGCATTGATAGGTTTGTCGGTTTCTGCAATAATAATGACAAAATTTGTTAACTATTAGAATTCGTTGGTTTTTCCATCTGGAATTTCTCAGTGGCAACGCGGATTCTGAATTTGTGCCTGGTGGACTTAATAATAACCAGAAAAATGAGGGTGTAGTATAGGTGGACCTCTGCCTAACCCTTCGGGGATTATACAGGCGTGACGTTATGAGTAACAAGATGGCCGAATATGTTCCAGTTTGACAAGCCATTCCGAGTCTTGGTGATTGTGAATGTGAGATTTGAGTCCGTGTAACATACTCATTGAGAATAGTGTAGAACAGCGCCTAGCGTGGAACGGCATAGCACGGTGTAGACGGCAAAGCGCGTCTTACCACAGCATAGCGCGTCGTAGAACAGCGTAGTGCATCGTAGAACAGCGTAGCGCGTCGTAGAAAAGCGTAGCGCATCGTACAACAGCGTAGCGCATTGTAGAACAGCGTAGCGCGTCGTAAAACAGCGTAGCGCATCGTAGAACAACGTAGCGCGTCGTAGAGTAGCGTAGCACGTCATAGAAGATCGTAACCTTGAACGGCGTAGCATTGTGTAGAACAGCGCGTTGCCTTGAAAAACGTCACGTCATAGAATAGCGTAGCAAAGCATGGCCATGAAAAACAATTAGTTTCAACAATACGTTGATAAGTTACAAAAAGAAACAATGAGAAATTTTCTGTTACTTGTATTACATTTATGTTTTTGTAAAATGAAAAGCGTCTTTACAAAATCAAATAAAATTGATAGTAGGGACCTATTTACAAATAGTGCAAATCTTCTATAATACTCGTAAAACGGAAGTTTTTTTTTTGAACGCGCTAATCTCTAGAACGGATTTGATGCAAATATGTTTGCATTTGATACCCCAATTTTTGAAAAAGGTTATTGGCTATTAACATCAAGATACGACCCTTAAGAGCCGAGCAAAGAGAAAAATGAAAGAACGCTAAGCGACAACGAAGTAACGGGGCACAACAGCTCTATAGGATATAATATCTTATGTTTAAATAAGAAATTACACGCGGACGAACGCGGATGCAGCATACCAATATTTGACATGGAGCGACTGCCTATCTGCCCTCCACAACCCAGTAACTGGGTAATACGATCCCTTGGAAAGACTGGTGTCCGACTTTCGGGCTTCTGACGACTCTTAACGACCGTCAAATATCCACGAGTGACAGCCGGGACCACCAGCTTAAGCTAGTATTTATATTATAAATTATATACTATATTTTATATTATACAAAACTTACTACTACAGTCTACGTTCTCAAATTACCGTCAAAGCAAGGTCGACAAAAGTGAGTTCTTTGCAAAAGTTTCGCAAATAATTACAGGACCTCTTTTATTCTCCCTCTTTACGTCGGTTTAGCAAAAGAACTGCAACGGTTTTGTAAACTGAGTGCGCTTCTAACTTGTCTGATTCGTACGTTCGCGTGTTTTGTACATTTTGTAGAAAAACAACAAAACTCATTGAATTTTTCGTGCTTAAATTGGTAGAACACTTATAAATTCACTGGACTAAACATTCATAGGACTTCTTAAGTGTTTGTGTGTAATGGACGTTATTCAAAATTCAAAAGTCATTTATTCAAACTAGGCTGAGAATCAGCACTTTTCGAACGTCAAAATTACATAAGATAGTACCCCAAAACGCCCACCCTTCACCACTTCCTAGTGCTTTAGCTGGGAAGAAGAACTAGCGCAACAAACTCCCCAGCAGCACTGCTAACTGTTCAGTTAGAAAAAAGAAATTACTTGGTTCTATACAATAGTATGCAATATAATTTACATTACTCAACACAAAACAGTAAATAAATTTATTTTCCATAATGACAGCTAGCACACTCCAATATACCAACAAAACAATCGAAATATATACTCAAGCAAAAATAAAAACTCAAAACATAAACAGAACTTAATACCGGAATAAATGCTTCCAGGCATAAAGGGCGTGCCCGCTTACATATAGCTAATAAAACTATAACTCGAAGTCACTGATAAACTAGGACCATTGAAGTAAAAATAAATAATCAGTTAGGCAAACCTAATATATGATCAATTGTCAAGGTCGCTAGCTAACCATATATTGCAATACAACTCATTAAAAAATAAAATTGTAATGAGTAGATTATGTCCATAAAACTTATGTCTATTCACGAAAAAAATTTATAGAACAAAGATAGCGTCGTCCAATCCTACGTCCTGTCTGTAGGCCTCAAGCTTACCAAGCTCGGCAAGCTATATAATTATATTTATAAATTTCTAACAGGTATAGTAAACCGCACGTCATTGTAACACTTTGAACTTAAGGCGAAAGCGTCTAAGTAGCCCGCGAAATTCAAATTTTCTTACGATTTTTGCAATTTGCCATTATCAAGTTCTATTTATGTTGATCTAAATATGATTCACGGCCGTATCAAATGTTTATTTATAGAATTATAATCATAAAAATGATCAATACAACTCTCTAAGTTCATGTAATCCCATTGAATGACTATTTCATGAAATCATGACATTTGACAATTATGCTAACTTATGGAGTTGTATTGCTGATTGTAATGATTATACGAGTAATTATGTAAAGCCATATTTGTTACGGTCGCGAATCTTATTTTAATAAACATAAAACCTGACACTGACCTGCAAAGTAAAATTCAACCTTTGTTCAAAGGCATACTATTCTATCAACGACTACTTAAATGATAAGAATAGTCCCTTCTTCTTCCCAGCTAACGCACTAGGAAGTGGTGAAGGGTTGGCGTTTTGGGGGACTGTCTTATGAAATTTTGACTTTCAAAAAGTGCTGATTCTCAGCCTAATTTGAATAAATGACTTTTGAATTTTGCAAAATGCAAAAAACTAAAGAAAATTTTAATCTCGCGGGCTACCTTAGCGCATCCCCCTTAAGCTGGCCTAGCGCAGTATCGAATTCCAATAGAATGGACAATTTTACTGGTTTTATTATCACAGTCGTACAGCCTACTGTACTAAGAAAAAGAAAAGCTTTCTTGTACATAATACTATCGATAGTAGTTACTGAGAAAGTAATCTGTGATATACAAACAAACAGAAAAATTTACAAATGGGCAGCATTTAACCTACTTTCAGGCAAAAAGAAGGTTTCTTTGCATACCTGTAGAGTAGCCTTTTCCCAATTATTTTGGGGTCGGATTCCCGTCTAACCGGGTGCATTTGAACACCAGTAATTTACATGGAGCCACTGTCTATCTGACCTCCACAACCCAGCTACCGGGTAACACGATACCCCATGGCAAGACTGGATGTCAGACTCTTGGACTTTTGAAACGGCTGTCAAAAATCTACGAATGACAGCCGGGACCAACACCCAAATACCTCAGAAACCACACTAAGTTTCCGAGGTTTTGGGTGTCTTGATATGTAACCATCCAGGTCACCCATCCACGAACCGACCGCGGCAAGCGTACCTTCAATCTGTAGAGTACATAGAGCTAAATAATATTTAATCTTGACTCTTACCTGCTTGTTTAAAACAACGTGAAGCAAAGACACGTCCCTTTTACAGATTATTTAATAAAATAAATGTACGTACCAGCTCAGGGAGCTATGATAGGGTCGCATTAGCATTCTGATTACATACATAATCTACGACCCTTATATATTTAGTGTACACCTTGATAACGATGACTTAAGGGCGGTTTTCTTTATGTTTAGTGGTTGATATGTCCTTTTGTAAATGATGTTGTTTTATTTTAGGTAGATTGTGTTTGTAAACTTGTGCATGGTTTTCAGAGAATTTAATAGGAATTAGTTCACTAATTTCGTCTTTTTATGTTTAGTTTTTGCTAGTCTTAGGAAAAGGTTAGGCATAGTGCATGTCGAAGAAATTTAGGTACTTAGTTCTTCACATGGTTTTATTGGAATTATATAATTTAACTTCATATACAATGCCACCCGTATTTTTCTGAATATTCATGAAAAAATATCGAAAAATTACTTTATGGCCTATCTTTAATATTTTTCATGTTATTCAATTTTATTTTTTTGAGTAGCGTTTGTGACATTGCTTTACATTTTTTGCCATATCTCCGATGTTATTGGCTCGATTTGGATTCTGTTTATTGTTTCTAAAAGCTTAACTCATAAGCTTTTCACTCTCCACATAATTTCAACTTTAAGCAACTAAAACACAAGATGTAGTAGTAAAACTGAGAAGATTAAAATGGAGATGACCTGGCCACACTGTCAGAAGAGAAATAGAATGAAAAGTAACCCTAAAAGGTACCCTGGAAAAGATGAGAGGATAACTGTGTGAGGGCGGCTAAAAAGACATGGACTGGAAAGGCAAGGAATAGGGTAGGGGAGAATTGGAAAGGGTTGGAAAACGCTTTTTCCAAAGAAAGAACAGAAAACAAAGAAAGAAAAATAAGTCTATTTGTCACAGAAACACGTGCATAAAAAAAAAAGATGATAAGCTCGAAAATGAAACAGAATAGATTTAAATACAATAACGAGCACAAAACAGAAATAGTCGGCAGCTGCTGGCACGTCATGACTGTGACAAGAAGGCTTCTACTCAGCATGAAAGGCCTCACAGATACTTAGAAGTGATAATAACTCTGAAATAAGGCTATAAATAAATAACGATAGTATCAACCATCATTTAAATTAAACTTCGACCAGCACGACCACGAAATAAATCACGATTAAAATTAATTAACAAAGAGAAATAAACTGAATACGAGTATTGATAGAAATATATTTCAAAGGAAAAGTACAAAACGTTGCTTGAAATAACTGAAATTGGATTAGCCATCGGTATTACTGCTGTATTTATAGAGACTAGGGTTTGGGAAGTCTCGACAGTCTCGAAGTCTTGTGACGACCCACGGTCAAAGTCCCGGGACACCCGGGACTTCGAGAGTTCTCGGTATAAAATTAGAATCGAGTTAATTTTGGGCCAGAAATGTCAATATAAAAGAGTTTCGTTTATGATATTTGTAATAATGCCACCAGACAAGGAGAACACTCTCTCGTTTTAATATGTAAAGTAGTTCTAAACTTTCAGTACGTTTTCCAGTTGCGTCAAATAACTGGAACTCCTTTTTAATGTTGCTCATGATTTTATGCAAGAATGTCGATTTCGACTTCGATTTATTACTTAGATTTTTTTTATTGCCTGTCCATTTGACTTTGAAACGACTCGTCGAGTTCGTTGTGTACTTTAGAGTGCTACTCGTACTAGGTTGCGGTTCGGCATCCATTATTTCCAAGCCTGGAGTTTGGATACCAGGGATATTTTCAAAAAGTCTACATTACAGTTCTTCCCCAAAAGCAATAACTGCAGTTTTACTTAAATTCGAACTAATAAAAAGAACATATTTTAGGACTGTAAGCCAGTGGCCAGTGTCTCGAGTCTCGAACCGAAAGTCCCGGGACCCGAGAGAACTAAATTTACAAAAAGTTCCGGGACTTCGAGACACAAGACGTCACGGGACCCAAACCCTAATAGAAAGCATTAATTTGTAGATACTTTCACGACTTTTAATACGACTAATCTACTCTGGAAAGCCGACTTTGATGTTGTGGGTTCTGTTTGAATTGGGTCGAAAAAAAATATATGCCTGTAACTGTACAGTTTGGAAAATAATGAGTAAATTCAATATTTTGAAAAGTTACTTAGTAGTTAGTGAGAGTAACAACAATAAAAGCCTTTAAGATCTAATGACTATGAAATAAAAATCTTATATCTGTAAAATGGGTGGGGTCCAAAAATTAAGACGACTTTAGATTTTGATATAATTCTTTTCAAATCCTCTTTGACTACAACTATTTAAATAAAAAGTTACGTACACTCTTAAACCACCTTTTAAATTCTCACATTTAATATTACATTTTAAAATCGAAAGCACCTTAGCACTAAGCCTAATCCAGCTACATTCAAGCCGATATTAAAAAGCTCTTTACAAAATCTTTGGGCAGACAATCCGAAATTTCAAACAGCCTTACCTACCCACTTTTAACATAATTCATAGTGGCATAGATCACAAAAATCCAGTGTAACAAGCACTTGCTTTAATGAAGTGCTCTCCAGAGAATAACTTTGCTTCGGAGAGAAGATTTGGATTCTCAGAATTGTGGTGCGAAGATAGTGTTAGAAAAATGATAAGAAAAATGGGTAGATTGTTCGGTTTTGAGAGTTTTTTTTTAATGAATTTACAATTTCGTGTAGGCTATTAGGTAAGTTCGTTGTTGTATTTTTAGGGTTCCGTACCTCAAAAGGAAAAAACGGAACCCTTATAGGATCACTCGTGTCTGGCTGGCTGGCTGGCTGGCTGGGTGTTTGTCTGTCCGTCTGTCACAGCCAATTTGCTCCGAATGTAATGGACCGTTTAAGTTGAAATTTGGTACACATATTATGTATTTTTGTGATCCAAATACGGACGTGTAACGTAAATAAATTAATGATGAATGTGGGGTTCATTTTAGGGGTAAAATGAGAAAATTAAAAAAAAACAAGTTTTGCAAACTGTACCTTGTGACATATTTAATAAAAGGGCTTATTGCGAAGATCTCAAATATTTATTTTTCATATAAGAAGATATTTGAGAAAATAGATGAAAATTTACCATTCCCCGGATACCGTATCTCGGAAAATACAGAAAATAGTTATTTAATTATACATTGCAGGGAAACAGAAGAAGTATGGGAGAGCATGTTTTTCAACTACAATGTTAAGTTTGTTCTTGGGATAAATTCATCCCAACTACGGAACCCTACATTGCGTAGTCCGACACGCACTTGGCCGGTTTTTTTATTTTATTAGCCGTTATTGTCCCACTACTGGGCAAAGGCATTCCTACTCTCTTTCCACCTCTTTCTGGCCAAAGCTGCCAAGAACTAATCTTTATTGAAGTAGTCCAGCTCATACCGACATCTCCGCCTGGGCTTGCCGCGATGTTGTACTTATTTTTTTCCGAAACTGTTTGGTTATTCCTGGCACAAAATAAGGTAATTGGTGCTACTTTCTAATAAATGGAACGTTATCCTATCGGAAAGTTTGCTGTTTTATTTTTAAATACGTCTTTGTCAAATTCATACCACTTTTTGTCTACAAATTAAAAAGAAATATTTAGCATATTCTAACATCAAATTTTAATAAGACACGTAGTTATAATTAGTTGGATTTTCAAAGTAAGTCTTCATCGTTTTAATGCGTGCTCAGTCTACATTAATCCTAAAAGCTGGGTCTTAGTAAATACCCATTTGCATTAAAAATATTAATGCTTTAAAAAATGGTTGGTTTATTTAAAGCACACAGCTTTATGTCTCTCGTATTTTCATAACTTGTGTGTACCAATGGAAGAAGGTTTGAATTTTGTTTAATTTCGACTTTTATTAATTTGCCGATGGCCATTATAAGTTAAAGTGAAACAAATACTGAAATAAATAACATAATGAATCTAAACCTTCCAATTAAAATGTACCAAGGCTCATGAAGACCCATCAAATCTCTTCATTTTTCTCTCTTACATAAAACAGCTTATCAATAATTTCAGGCCAATTTTTTTTACCCAAAATCTTTTCATGTTGTCAAGAAAGAGTAATTATTATAATCTCCATCTTTTATCTTAGGGCACAGATGTTGCTGTGAATGGGGCCCCGTTTTAGTAATTAGAAGAGCGTGAATGAGATTTGGTTATGAATGGGACAACAAAATACGATATCTCGGGGCCCGGCCCCGAGATATCGTATTTTGTTTTGGTAACGGTAAATTAGATATATTTTTTGTGGAAGCAACATTGTTTTTAATAAAATTATTTTCTTTGGCATGCTCTGTACACGTGTATTTAGGAATTGATTTATTTTATATTTTTTTCTTTTGATCTGCTTTAGAACTGCTTATTTGTGTTTGCTACTGCAGCAGTGGGGGTTTAATTTTCTGGTTTATTAAAGTGCTGGTAGGTTTAAGTTACAAGGGAAGAATAATATCAGTGTTATCTAAGATCTTTCCTTATAACTTTCTGTAACGAGATGTACCTACGAACACCTTAGGTAAGACCTTATTTTTTCTTTAATCACTTCTGCTACGTACTGCTTTAAAGGGTGTAGATGCCAGCTTATTATAAGGATATTTTCAACTTCATCTTTTTTGTAGTAAAACTTTGAAAAATACCTCGTAGTTATCGTCTACACGAACTCATTTTCTAGCAAGATATTTCCGCTTACAAAACCCATCAAATAGAAAAATTATTGCCACAGCAATTGAATTCGATTCAGTGAACCGCAAAAAAATATAAACAACACACTATTTCTTTCTTTCAAATCTGCATATAAATGAATGTTCGAATCTGTATGCGATAAATTGTGACAATAGTCACAAATTGTCACAAATTAACAATAACGTACCGACTGTATCTTTCCCTTAGTTATTTACGAATCGTACGTGATAGAAATTGTTAACAATTTATTACTATTCGTTTGTATGGAATGGGATTTAGATGCAAATGTGAATAGTCGACGTGATCATCATTAATTTTATGGGGATGTTTTTTTTTAATTCTTTTGTAATATGGAGTGAGCCTATGGCCACTAACCCAGACACTAGGCTACTGAGGGATTATCAACTGAAAAATCCTCTTTGGATCGTCCACAGATCCAACGTCATACGACATATCACATACAATTGAAAAAAATATGCTTCTCATTTTCCACACTCATTGAATATCCGTCTATAGACGTCGAGTCGCCAGTGCATGCCTGCAACTGCAACACTTATTTAATTCAACAAAACTTTACTAGAAACTTTTTAACAAAATAAAGAGACAACATTTAACTGGGCAACTGCAGCATCCGCACTAACGTTATAATGCTGCAACAATAAAAAGAACTCACGCATTTGCAACTCAATTTTGAAGTTAAATAAAAATGGAGAGATCCAGTTTCAACCGGTTCAAACTGGAACATTTGCGTAGTAAAAACACATGTTAACGAAAAACTGTTCGTAGTTAATACAGTATATAGCAACAGGTCGCCGGTTAGATAGGAATATACCACTGTTTCATTTAAATTGGCCTAGCCGTTGCAAATGAGTATATTGCACGTTGCATTTATGTGTGTAAAGAATTCCGGAGAGTCTGTTAAAAAAATTGGTATATACCTGCTCCGAATACTTTTGTACTTAGTTTTTTTTTTTAAGTTAAAATCCAAGCCATTATAGTTAGTAGTTTAGACGTGAAGACATTGCAAAGGAAATCAAGAACGTGATTCTACTACACTGCCCTGCTAAGCCGAAAGGCGGTGTCTCTAAGATACGCCCTTTTAGTTCTTTTTATACCATTCAATAACTATAATAATTTCGCATCTAATGGTATAAGCCACATATCGCTATCTAACTTAAAACATTTAAAAAAACCACTCAGAAGTTCTTTGCATCCTTATGTTTCCTTAAAAAAAAAAAAAATATGTCAAGTAAAGCCTGTGGGCGGGAGTTTGTTTCTGACGTAAACGGCTTACAATGTCAACTGCTGTTACGAAGTTTTTAACTAGAAATATGTCAAATTATTCTGTGTGTCGTTGAGGTATTGTTTTGAATTTAAAAGAAGAGGTTTGTCGTATACAGTGCTTAAGTAAAGCAATAGATATCTAGCTGTTATGTAAAATGAACTTGAGAATAGAGAGGTGGTATTTCAGGGGCCACCATAGTTCTAGTTCTAGAGAGAAATTTGTGAAGATTTTCTCAAATTTCTCATGGACTTTCTGATGTTAATCTGCCTAGCCTTTTCCTGATGGGTGACCATCCATTACATCTCCGTGTCTCGAAAAGCCCGGTAAGCCGTTGGTCCTGGCTGTCATTCGTAGATAACATAGACAATCTTTACGTGTCAGAAGCCCAAAAAAATCTGATATCCAGTCTTACCAAGAGGTATCGTGTCACCCAGTAACTGACTTGTGGAGATCTGATAGACAGTCGCTCCCTGTAAAATACGGTATTCAGCTGCATCCGGTTAGACTGGAAACCGACCCCAACATAGTTGGGAAAAGGCTAGGCAGATTGATTGAAACTTTGTTCAGGAGTTCATTTGTGAGCACTAAGGAAGGATTTTGAAAATTAATTCCTTAAAGAGGATTATAGGTGATGAAAGTTTATGGCCTGTAGTTTTTTAAGCCATTTAAAAACACTAAATTTTCCTAACGAAGGAGGTTTTCTTACGAGATTTGAAAGGGAACTGTCTCATTACTCGCGCTACTGCTAGACGTGAGGACCTGGCAAAGTGTTATTGGGTTTTTCCATGTGGAATTTCTCGGTTGATGGCAATAGACTTGTCCCCTATTACATGGGACCTAAACATAACTAGCGAAATGTCGGTGTGCTTTAGGCTCGCCTCTGCTTAACCTATCGGGGAATACAAGCGTGTATGTGTGAATTTGAAAGCACAAAGCGTAAGCAAAACCACAGAATATTATTGTATCAGTACAGATGTTAACAGAAATGGGATGCAGGTGTGTTTAAACAAAGTCCTTTGTTTGTTTGTGTTGAACTTCTGTATGTTTGTCTCATAATTATGTTACAGCGTACATCTATGTACCGATTGTATTTGTACGTACTTGGATTATTTGATTTCCTACTTTACTGTAGTGTAGAGCAGTTTGGAATATAGAATTTTATTGAAAATACCTAGAGTTAAAATAAAAATACACATTTCGATCAGTTTTATGATCAATGACGGTTAAAAATGTGTATCAGCTCGCGTATCATTGAATTTATCGTACATAATTTTTTTTACAGTTTATGTACATAAAAGTAAATATATTTTCGAGCCGTTTGGGGTTCAAAGCCGAGGGCTCATGGTTTTTTCAATGACATCTCCAAACGACTGGTTCCCGTGATCCAAGGGCTGACTTTTGACCAGAGACTAAGTATTGCCATACAACGTGGTAATGTCGCCAGTGTCTTGGGTACATTACCAGTCGACAGCGATGCGGAAGAATTTTTCGACGCCATATTTTTAGTTTCTTAATAGTTTCAGTTAGGTTAGGATATTATATTTTTAGTTTTAGAAGAAGACTTAGAATACCTATTATACAATGAAAAAATCATTGAATTACTGCATAGTAATATGAAGGTTTATTTATACTGACGGTTTTTTGATTCAAAACCAAATAATATAATTGATTAGTTATTGACTAATTAACGTGTGTATTATAATCCTGTGCTGTCCCATTGCTGAACCAAGGCCTCCCTTCTCTCTTTTTTCACTATTCTCTGTCTACTGCGATTGCATCCCAATCCTTTAAGGAGTCCAGCTCATCCCTTCGTCATCATAATCATTCACCATTTTTCATCATTTATCTTTTTTTTAATGTTTACTTTACTGATAATAAAATCAAAGACACTATCATTCGGCTGTCAAATAAAAACACCAACCCCAATAAATTCATATAGAGTACCTACATAACTGTGAAATTACGTTACATTCTCACAAAAACTACCAAACAAACGCCAAACGCATTTATGTTTCATCGCATAGTTCAATTTATGATAGCTCTCACCAATAACTTTGGTGCTCTATTGAAATATTGGGTCCCCACCTATGAAATTGGCGTTTTTTTCTCACAAATAGAGAACCTTGTCACTTCTATGAATTAAAATATTCATCAATTGCTTGGTATTATATCGAATAATGACCATCATAGACAACTACCAATAGGAAAAAAAACCTTATTACTTATAGTTTATAAACATAAAAAATACCTTAAAAATGACTCCTCATTTTGTTAGCAGAAATGACCACTATTTGTTTTAACTTAGCCAAAACTTATTTTTGTCGCTTAATCTATTGGCATATTACGTTATCTTAGTTTTTAAACATTAGTGCATAAAAGTTTTAAAACATTAGTGTTCATGGTTGTTATATAAATTAAGAAAATGTTGGTATGAAAAAAGCAACTTCTTTAAAATTCTCCATACAAAACGCTGATTTCATAGGTGGGGACCTAATACAACTGACTCGTTGGTTGAGTTGTCGCAAGTGCTACTGCTGAGGATGAGGTCTTGGGGTCGATTCCCGGGTCGGTCGGCTTTGCTATCTGGATTTTTTCAGTAGTAGCTCGGAGTCTGGCTGATGGCAATAGGCTCGCCCCGTATTACATGGGGCTCAGACACAACTGACCAAATGTAGGTGTACTATAAGGTACACCTCTATGTCATTTAATACAAAAAAATCTACCTACCAGCTTAATAATCAGGGTCTAAGCCACAGGTGTTTAGGCCTCTAGAGAGACGATTTGTTACGATATATAATGTAATAATATAACTGCCCACATACACAAATAACTAAGTACCACATATTACGGCGCCCGTCTTTGTACAATATTTTTTTACGTGTGCAAAAAGTTATAAATAAGTAAATACTTTCATGCCATAATAACAAAAAAGGCAAAAATAAAACCTAACAAAAATACTTTTATAACATTAAACAAAATCAAATTAAAACCACTATACGCCGACCGTCACGGCTTTATTTCCATCGAAAAGCCGCGAATTCATTCCATAGCCTAGGTTCCGTAGTGGCATCGGAGCATTAATGTTTTATAGTGTGTTATTTTCGAGCGGCCAGTGAGGACATGTGCCAGATTTATGACGGGACAAAAGCGCTCAAATCATGTCCTAGGGATGTAGGGTTGCTATAAAAATGTGGCCAAAAATCTGGGGAAAATAATTTTGGGATTGTCATAACTAAAATATGTTTTTCTCGATTTAGTTCAACGAGAAGAGACCTAAAATTACTATGAACAAAATTGTGGGCAGCTTGAAGGCCTTAAGGACCAAAAAAGTTTCAACATAGGAAACGACCAATTGGAACCGTGCACCTAGCTTCTGACGTTTCATAAGTGCCCATGTAGGTTTATGTGAAATAAAATATTTTGAACTTGAACTTGAACAAAACAGCTCAGTAAACAAAAATATTGTCATGACTGACTTGATGTAAAACAGTGTCATAGTAATTTTGGTCTTTCTTTCTAAACTGGTTGATACATAAATCTTGGTAGCAACTAGCAACCGGTATTTATTTATTTAGGTACTTAAACAACACCTACTCATGCCTTAGGTACGTTCTAAGCAATTTTGAGAGCCTAAAATATAACTCTATCAAATCTATTTTCACTTTTATTAGAAATCCAATATACGATACCAGCAACACATTTTACGTTCCAAATTACAAGTAAACACGTACACACCGTTCTTTAATAACGATTGCGAGTTTTTTGCGACTTTTTCTCCTCACTAGCCTAATTCACCTACAAGATTATTTCCAGGTGTCGATCAAAGTCTGCTTTCCTCATCTCAATACCTATTCCATTTTCAAACCTAATGAAGCGGCTGAAGCGTTACGTCACGCGAAGTGGCGCTTGCCAGTTACAAAAAAAGAACTCTCGATGCACACCATATCCCCGCTTTGTTCGTGCCGGACTCGCGCTTGACCGTTTTTTGCTCTCATATATCCGACGAAGTAAATGGCACGGAAAAATGTTTGTGTAATTGAATACCGTTCGAGTTTTTTTCCGTTGTTGTTATTTTTTTATTTTATTTATTTTTTGCCGTCACGTTGTGGCATGGTCGTGGAATTTTTCATGATTGAATTTGGTCGTACAAAGAGCTCTAAAAACTTCTATCCAGTGACAGAAGACGCGTAATTTCTTTAATATTTAATGAACATTTTTTCAACTTGCCTGAAAACAATGTTGGAAACTAGGCAATTATTTTAAATGGGAACTCATATTAGACGGATTCTACTTCAAGGTTTTAAATAAAACTTAAGATCACACTTTCCGCCTCGAAGGACCAAGTAGCGCAGCGACAAAAAAAAACCAAGATTGAATTGTTTTTTTTGTCCGTTGTAACGCAACCTCATTCTTACCACTAAGTGTATTTTTTTACACATTCTCCCGAGTATAATACCGTAATGACCACTAATGATACCCTAGAGGATGCAGGAAAGCTTAATCGCAAGCACTGACCAGTAACAATCTACAATTCTTAATTCCCAGAGCAATTCAACAAAATTATATAAAGCTTAAAAATATATTTTTTGCGGGCAGTACTAACGATGCTGACCGTACATCGCTTTCAGCGCTAAAAAAGACGTTAGTACAACACATTACCGCTTTTGTTTTTTGTTTTGCAGCGGAGTTAAATTGATGTAAGATATCAGCTAGGATCGACTTCTGATGTGCACTTTATTTTTGAAATGCTTTTGGTGTAAAGAAAATACATTATCACAACATTAATGAGTTTTTCGAGAGATACAAAAAATTTTTTTCTTGGCCTAGAACGGGCACCACCAGAGGGCCTAGACAAAGTGACATCTTATCAATGATAACGACGATTGAAAAATCAAAATTGAATTGGAATGACATAAGTATCGAAAAGCTTATTAAATGTTAAACCTGATGAAAGTAGTTCCAAGAAAAATGAGAAGTTTGAAAAAAAGCCAAAAAGCAAATGCATTCAGTTTCAAGCAATCTATGTTAACCCAAGCCATTTACACAAGCTGGGGAAAACATTTTCTTGATCATAAAATTATTAAGAAGTAAAATCGTTTAACTAAGGGAACTCCAGGTCGTCAACGTATGTTCGTTCACATTTCCCCTGTTACAATTAGTACTTTCGTATGCATGCATGCAATTTGGGAGCAATTAATGCTAAAACTTCAGTCGCACAGTTTGTTGAAAGTACGTGCGTTTCAATAGTAGTTATAGTCAGTCACGATGTTTGGCTAGGCTTTTATGCAGTATTTAATAACTAGGCCAAAGTGTTATTTAGTTTTTCCATCAGGAATTTCTCAGTAGCCGTCCGGGGGTCTGGTTTTTTACCAGCTTGATGGCAATAGGCTCGCCCCCTATTACATGGGACTTAAACATAACAGGCGAAATGTGGGTGTCCTTTATGTACATTTCTGGCCAACCTTTCAGGGAAACATGCTTGATTGGTGACTCGCCCGAATCCGGGCGAATCGACCATTTTAATAAATATTGGGTTTTCTTGAGGCGATTTGCATGAATTCAATATATTTGTGGAAGGTTCGACAACTCCAGCAATATGTACTAGTAAAGGGATTAGGGTAAAATATATTGAAATAAAACGAAAAAAATTGAAAAACATTTTCAGATAACTATATAAAGATGTACAATTCGTAAATTGTACTTCTCGCTCAGAGAGTCATAGATTACAATTTTAATACACATAAATCAAGATAGATGAATGTACTTTTATAATAATATTTGGTAAATAAATAATAAATAACCTACAAAGTAATAACATTAATTACATTTTCTCCTATTATCACTCAGTCTCACAATTGTATCGCCGTCCCCGGAGAATAAAATGATAACTACAAAAAATCTACTTTTCAGGAAAAATAAAAAATATGTATTCGTCGGTTGCTCTTCAAATACTGGACGTAGACAGATATATGTCAGCTTTTAGAAAAGGTTATTTTTTGTTTGTTCTAGGTAAGTGTTTTAGTGAAATACGCCTAAGTATCAAAATAGAGATATTATTTAAAAAATAAGAAGTTAGTCAAAATTAATCATCGCCTAAGTTGTATAATGTCGATTATCATTTTATTCCCCATACAGCCTGACCAGAATCAAATATTGTACTCTTCACTTATCATTTTATTCTAGGGGGTTTATGGAGCAAATGATACTGATAATATTTTAATATCGTCTTATTCTCGTAAATATTGTAACAAAAATTTGGTAAAGACTTTGAATTTGGCTTCCTAATAAAACTATGACATGGTAATAAACATTAGTTTTATTCAAAATGATAGTAAAAAACAACAGCATTTTGACTAACATATCTTATACAAAACGGCTGAATGGTTTAGAACAAGAATAAAATAATAACTGCATTTATCATTATCTAGTCGAATATTTTTTCACGAGAACATAATTGTATGACTGTTTGTCATACTAACAAGTGGGAATACATTTTGATAATATCATGTAAACACTTTATTCTCGTAATTTAAGACGTCTTTTAAATCTTTGAATACTATTGTAATATTTTGTAACTTTGTAAATAACTGTACTGCAATTTTGTAACTTACAAAAATTTAGTAGATGTATTAGCACCCACAGATACAAAAAATGGCATAACACAAAAACTAAGATAATGGCAGTTATCTTTTTATTCTCCGGGGACGGCGGTTTGTCGCATTAAGCACATGTCACGGTTTAAGTGATAATTATTTATTTAATAAACAGGATGGCGATTTAGTCACCTGAATCCGGGCGAGTCACCAATAAGCCTTTAATAACATAAAAAATGGTAACTACAGAGAATATTCTACATTGCCTTGATAGAAATGATTATTATTATATTATTCCACTGGCTCGTTGGTATAGTTTTGCAAGCGTGACTGTTGATGACAAATAATCCTGGGCTCAATCCCCGGGTTGGTCAAAGTTTTTGGGTTTTCCATTAGAACTTCGCAATATTTGTGTCCGGTTGAAGGCAATAGGCTGGCCCCCTATAACAAGTGACTAAAACATAACGGGTGAAATGTTCACCCAGTACTATAGGTACACCTCTGCAGACCCCTTCGGGGTATACAGGCGTGATATTATGTTAAGTTTATGTATTTTCCCAGTAGCTACCTTGCGTTTGGAATTGTAGGGGGTTGACGGAAAAATGCTCTCCCTTATAACTTTAGGTATGGGACTTAATCATATTCAGGCGGTGTGGTTGTACTGTAGACTTCTGCCCTCCCCTTAGGGAATACAGTCATGAAGTTATGTTCTGTGTTCTACTCAAGTACACTAACCCATCTTTCAGAAAACAAGCAGAAGGCGTCACTAGAAAATCAAATTACAGTATAAGTACCAAATGCCAAACTACAACCATAACTATCCCTAGAGCATGCTAGTTACAAACTCTGACGAGAATTAACCACTACCTTTCATGAATAATTCAGTTATTTCGAAACGTTTCGATCAATTCTTGCAATAAATTTTGCTGGAAGCTATGAAGTGACCTATATACCTAACTATGATAGAAGCATGTTGTGTTAATTCTTGTTGTGAAGCTAAATATTATACTTAAAGTTCATTAAGCTCCACATGTTCAATGTTATTGTTGACTTGCTCTGCCCGCAGCTAAATGAGGTAAATTTCTGAATTCTGTGATTTCAGAAAAACAATATCGAAAGTCAAATCAAAAGTCATTTATTCAAATTAGGCTGAGAAGCAAGACTTTTTTATAAGATAGTGCCCCAAAACGCCTATCCTTCACCACTTCCTAATGCTTTAGCTGGGAAGAAGAAGTGGCAAAAATACATCTTTTTCTCATAGTTAAAGTACCAGTGATCGCATTTTTTGTCAGGAAGTGCAAATGCTGCAGGAATTACATCAAAATAGCTCATTCAAATTCAAATTCAACATATTTTATTTCACATAAACCTACAAGGGCACTTATGAAACGTAAGAAGCTAGGTGCATGGTTCCAATTGGTCGTTTCCTATGGAGAAGAGCCGGCAAGAAACTCCACGGTTACTCTTTTAAAAGTAAATTGTTTTTACAATGTTTCCAAATTAAAGTGTTAAAAGGTATGAGAGGACAGTGTAGGCCCATCAACAAGTACCAGGTACTTAGCAAAATATAGAATGGTCCACAGATCTACAGTCTGTTATGTCTACAACGTTCTCACATTCACAAAATTTAAAAGAAAATAATCTATATAAAAGATAAATAAAATAATAAAAATAAAAACCTATTTAAACCAAATGGCAATGGTTGCCACTACAGCTGTAACACTAAAGCTGAAAGATTTTGCATGAGATTTGGTATGCAGGTATGCAGGTCGATTTTGCTGTTACGTGTGTGGCCTGAACACAATCCTTATCCTAACTAAAATATATTATAAATGCAAAAGTGAGTGTTTGTTTGTTACGCTTTCACTCTAAAACGGCTGAATCGATTTGGATGAAATTAGGCACATGAGTAGACCATAATCGAAATCGAAAAATCTAAAAACCAAATTTTTTCTGTTCCAATGACAAAAGTAAAATACGAAGTGCAAACTTGCGATTACTTAATAAACAAGTTTTATAAGAGAAGCACTTAGTTGATTATATCTCCCTCTATAACTCGAGAATCGCTGAGACAATAACTAACTTTGAAAACTAAAACTTTCTCACGGAAAATAAACTTTTGTATCTAGACTACCTGTATTTCTGTAGGTAGGTAGTTAACTGGTATATTGACGTTTTTGTGTTATCTGAAACTTTAGAATCCGTTTGGAGACTTTTACTGGCGTGAAAAATTTTGGTACTAGATTAGACTTATTTATTTCTTACTAGCTGTTGCCTGCAACTTCGTCTGCGATCCAGGATGAACAGTAGCCTATGACCTTCTCCAGGTCACGGTTTACTCATGTGCAAAATTTCATCCAAATCTGTTCAGTCGTTTTAGCGTGAAAGCGTAACAAACAAACAAACAAACTCGCTTTCGTATTTATAAAATTAGTTAGGATTAGGATTCATATTCAGTCGTTGTTTTATGATACATTTAATTTGTGATCTTCTGTGCGAGTCTCAATAAATATTTTTCCTTTTTTTCTTTAATATCTTTTTTGCATAGGTAAAGTTAGTTCCTTCACCGACGTCAGTGTCTAGATAAACTCTGAAAGTAAACGCCGGACCCCACGCTCGCAGCCGTGGTTGTGACCACCTGACCCACGAGGTAGTTGAATTAGAAAGTAATCATCAGTCAATCATAAAAAAAAAAAAATTGTCCATGAGGGGTTCATGGTTCGTGGTAAAACGCAGCTAGCTAAATGTCTACACCAATTATAATAATGACAATAACGAGGACCTACCAACTTATTTCTCTTATATCCTATAAACTCATAGTAAAATGCAAATGCCCGTTTCAAAATTCAAAAACCTATTTCCCGAAGACTGCCCACCAGACTGCAAGATTTCCCACCAAGAAAAACTCCTGAAACTTCAAGCTATCACAAATATTTTAATGAAATAAAGTTTAAAGCCTCTTTTGTAAACACTGATGCACTTCATTCTACTTCCGTCAAGCAGGAAAACTAACCAACTTGCTGTTTAAAATACTGCTGCGGATGTGACGTAAGGCATAAGCTGCTATGGGGTATCAGAAATTTAAACTAATGTGAGGGGCAGAAAGAAGTTAGTAATACCTTACAACATACTGTGACAACCAATCGATTTGCTATACAATTAGGATACTGCTAATATTAAATTTTTAGGGTTTCGTATGTCCGAATGAAAAATCGGACATGTCTGTCTGTCTGTCTATCACAGCCAATATGCTCCGAATCTAATTGAACGATTAAATTGAAATTTGGTACACATATAAATTTCTATGACCCGAACACGGACGTGTTAAGTAAATAAATGAATTTTGAATATGGGGGTTACATTTGGGAGACAAATAAGAAAATTGAAAAACAGAAAAGCCTATAAGAAGGCTATGTTAAAATAAAGGACACGGCCGGATTTTGTAGAGAGCTTTGCCCTAATAAAAACTATTCATGTACACTGACATAGAGTACATCAAATTAAAGCTTACAGGTATGTCAATATCGTGGGAACAAACTTACATTTGCAGTTGGAATGTATGGAAAATGACTTTTAACTAAAATGTTAAGTTTGTTCTTGGAATAAATTCATCCCAACTACGGAACCCTTCATTGTGCGTGGTCCGACACGCACTTGGCCGGTTTTTTTTAAATAGGTATTGGTTAAAAAACGGTGTCGATTTGATATTTCCCGAGATAATGAAATAAGATGGTTCCAGATCTGTGCGCGTTACACCCGAATACTGAAACGCCACTCAAAACTTAAGCGTTACTTAAAACTAGTTTCAACCAATCAAAAGGCTTTAAACGAGTCATAAGTAACGCTTAAGTTTTGAATGGCGTTTCAGTATTCGGGTGTAAGTCTTTTGTTTTTATTTTTGGCTTTTTCTTTTAATTTTGTCTGACGCGCTGCCACAGGCACGTCACAGTCTCTTATTTTTTTATATTTAGTCATTTTCTCTTCATTTTTGCGGAATTTTAAAACGCATAATTTGTAAACGCCATGCTTACTTAAGCCAAGTTGAGATAGATTTTTAGATTCGGGCCAAACTGCTTTAAATACTTATTTATGATGAAAACATCATTACATTCGAAACGAGTCCTCTCAAAAACGCAAAACTCCCCATAAGTTCATAACTCAGACCATAAAAACCAAGCCCAACCAAGTTGTGAGCTGATAAACGAATAGTTTTGTCTCAGTTTCGCATACTTAACTGCCGTCTCCGTCGTTTAAACACCGGATGAGTTTAAATAAACTTTATCTACTTATTTATTTTTGAATAAAACATGAGAGGAGCTTATGAATTTGTAACGCCATCTCTTATTCAACATGTGAAGTAAACTCGGAAGTTTGGGGCACAGATGGCGGTAAACAAATTTGAATTTCTTATTTGCTTTTTGGGAAGCAGATGAATTTTGTATTTCGTTTTCTTGGTTTTTGGTCAAACTCAAACCATTTATTTCAATAAAACTCTTTACAGGCACTTTTGAATTGTCTTTCCCATTCCAGAGCGTAGTAGGTTCCTATGGAGGAGAACGGGCAAGAAACTCCATGGACACTGGTTTAGTGCGAATGATGACATTTTTGCATAAGCAATATTGTTGTTGTGATTCTTTTTAAGAGGTTTACATCTTCCACTTTCGAGCTCAACGACGCGACTTCTTAGTTGTATAGCTTTTGTTGCTTCTTTACGCATAGCTGAACCTATTAAAATAGGGGAAATAATAAAGCTTCCGAAAGACACATTAACTTCCAGCGATCTGTGGTTGACTGAATGACTGTAATACTATCTAAGCTGTGTTAAAATGAATTACCGAAAAGAATACCAAACTTCCAAAAAATACTAAGTTTCCGAAAACATATGTTCTGCTAAAATAGTCGTTTTCTTAAGCTCTATAGAAACCAGCTTAATTTCTACTATTGGATAAAGAATAACTTTATTAACTCTCAATTTTAATGAAAATATCTACCTACCGGTAGTTGCGTTCGGATGCAGAGGTGAAAAAGTGGGTGAAATAGGTTAGGTTAGGTTAGAACTGTGACCAACCACGCGCGAACCGAGCTAGCGAACCGAGCGGTGCCGCGGAAGCGGCCGGCGAGCGCTACTTCCAAGTTGATCGCAGATTTTTTTTCACCATTTTCTAATCCGGGTTTTGGGATGAAAATGACTAATTGTAGTTTTCGTTAAAACGCAATTTAAGCTGGTGGAAAAATATTACGTCAGCAAATGCTGTATTGGTTTTTTGGAATTTTCAGTATTTTGTTCGTTCGTTTCTTTATTTGCATTCGCATATTAGTATTTAAAGCAGTAAATTTCATATTTTGAGTATGCCCATATCTTAATGTTTTTTCGGAGCTTTTATTACCCTTCTTTACCCTTAAAATAGTTACCATATGACGTTTTCTACTGAAAAGAAACGAAGTACCTATAGCATACAAAGAACAACAGCTGGCTAGGTACAAACGATTTTATTGCAAGTCAATTTTAATTAAAACCGAACGTTAAATTTAAATTCATTATTATTATTTCGGCTTCAATTCCAGCCGGAATTACCTATAATAATAGTATAGTCAGCCCAGTTTACATTAAATAATAGGTCGGTGAAAATGTATAATTATTAAGCCAAATCCTCTCAAAACATAGGTTAGGTAGGTATATTAATTAAATTTTCGGATTCGGGTTCAAATAACTACTTACTTCATTTCTTATTTAAATAACTTAGAAGCTCCTCAACTTAGCATATGAAAACAAATTCAAGTGCTTAAAGCTAACTTAACTTAGGAACTCAAACTTGATGCACTGAATTGAACCAAAAAGTTATGCAATATAGTTAAATCTTAGCTTTACCAACACCAAAAGGTGCTGGCTCCATCTATCTTAAAGTGGATGCTAACTCAAACATTTAACAGTAACAGTACAGTGAGCACAACTTGCAGTAATTCAACTTCAGTTTACTTATCTACAAGTATTTGCTAACCTCTGAATTCGTTTGTTTAACTTTACTCTGTGTAATAGTTTCCACCACACACTGTGGAATAAAGATTTGACCTGAGATGTGTAAATACCTATAGGTACCTACTTTTCTTTGTAAATAGTGCTGTAGGTTGTTCAGATCGTATAGAGACGACATTATAACTGATTTAAACCTTATTTATGACTGGTGATGCAGCTTTGAAACTCATAATCATAAAAAGTATGTCTTTGTTTTTATTTTTACTACTTCTTACGAGATATATATTTTTAAGCCAAATCGTGTAGCTCTTGGCCTATATCTCACCTGATGGTAAGTGATGATCAGGCCGTAGGTGGAAGCGAGCTTCATCCGGAATCCTCAACCATAGAGGATAATAAGTTTAGTTGTCTTTTTTAACCAATGTACATTAAAACTAGCTAGCTATTTTGCAATCTATTAAGTACTTTCTCTATGATCAGTATGCCAAGATTCAATTATTTCTGTGCATATCCCTTTATATATAAACACCTTTCATTACATTACAAATATAAGAATTTACTTTTCCCATTTCATCTTTCAAATGCCATGCGCCAAAACTTGATATTATTTCCATGTTCGTTTTATAACACTAATTTGTTTATTAAATAAGGATAAATAACGTTCTTAAATAGGATAAATAACGTTCTTAAATACCGTAATTAAGTACCTATCTCCTAAGAGCTCCTTCACCCAGATGTGGGAGCCACAATAATGCGGCTGGAGTGGATTCAAATTCAGAGCATTCCACCGAGATACCGCACCCATAATAGACTGTTGAAGCCTACATATTACGATGGATATATTATTATGGCCGACGATATTGGGGAGGACAATAGAATTAATTTTAGCTGTTTTTGGCATACTAGTCTCAAAAGCACAATGCTCGTTCATCTAAATTAATTATTTTAATGTAATTTCAGTCGAAATTGTGTCCAATGCTAGACATAATTATGAATTGAATATTCTATAGAACATAATAATTAATAATTATGTCTCGCAGTTATGTGTAGGGATATTTTACGATAATCCCGAAATATTCAGTCTAGAATAATTAGTCTCAAGTTTTAACTGACAATGTGCCTTTAAAATATGACTGCCCTATTTTTTCAATGGATAACGCGAAATCCTAATATTATTAATGCAAAAGTAACTCTGTCAGTCTGTCTGTTTGTCTGTTACGGCTTTACGGCTGATCCGATTTGGATGAATTAGCACACGGATAGACCATGGCCTAGATTAGGACATGAGGATACTTTTTATCCCGATAGTAGGTACGTTACCGTGGTACAATTTCCGACCTGCAGTGGGCGAAACATGGGCACGCCACAATTGTGGCGATAAATCTCCTCTTTGCGGAGTGGCTAGAGAGGCGCCACGGCGTCCTCACCTTCCGCCTGACGCAGGTCCTCACCGGACACGGCTGTTTAGGGAGGTTCCTGTTCCGCACAAGGCGAGAGGAAACGCCCGGGTGTCACCACTGTGTAGATCGCCCGGAGGACACGGTGGAGCATACGGTGGAGGTCTGCCCGGCTTGGGCGGGGCACCGCCGTGTCCTCACGGAGGCGATCGGCGGCGGCGATCTCTCGCGTCCGGCCCTGGTTCAGGCCATGGTCAGGAAAAAAAAACGTGGGCGAAACTGAGGGAAAAAGCTGGTATAGACTAAAAGCAGAAAAAAATCCCTTAAAAAAAATATATCTAGCTCAATTTCGAATAAGTGGTAGTCACCGGATCAGTTTACGAAATACCTTTTTCTGTGTCGATCGTTTCCAGAATATTTTATACCGGTTTATTGCCCTCAGCTATATAAAAGTCTTTTACAACCAAATTTTTTGTGTTCACTTGAAGGAAACAATTTTTTAATTATTTATAGCTCAAGGGTATTGATGCTGAGAAATAAGGATATTATGACGGTACTCCGATTTTTGCAATTTACTTTAATAGGGAAATGATGTCTTTTTTGTTTGTTGAAAAAAGTTTGTTGTTAAAAGTTTTTGAATTGATGTTTTCTTCTTAAATTTTTCTTGGTGGTTGGTATAGCTTTATGAAACAGGCCTTTAGAATAGAAGTAGAAATATGGGCACATAACACATTTCTCATTATTTTGTGAATGGCAACCAAATGTCTGGTAGTTGCACCTATCTAATATTGCAAAGAGAAATGTTTAGATTTGTTGTATGTTTATTTATTTATTTAACGGTTTATGTACACACATATAAACAGACAAGAAAAAAAGGAACAGAAAAATACGTACAAAGGTGATGCTTATTTCTAAAGAAATCTCTGTGCCTGTGTGAAATCTATGTTTGTTTGTTTGTAATGAAAAACACAAAAACTACTTAACAGATTTAAAAAATTCTTTCACCAGTAGAATGCTATATTAGGTCCCCACCTATGAAATCAGCGTTTTATATGGAGAATTTTGAAGAAGTTGCTTTTTTTATACTAACATTTTCTTAATTTATATAACAACCATGAACACTAATGTTTTAAAATTTTTATGCGCTAATGTTTAAAAACTAAGATAACGTAATATGCCACTAGATTAAGCGACAAAAATAAGTTTTGGCTAAATTAAAACAAATAGTGGTAATTTCTGCTAACAAAATGAGGAGTCATTTTTAAGGTCTTTTTTATGTTTATAAACTATAAGTAATAAGGTTTTTTTTACTATTGGTAGGTATCTATGATGGTCATTATTCGATATAATACCAAGCAATTGATGAATATTTTAATTCATAGAAGTGACAAGGTTCTCTATTTGTGAGAAAAAAACGCCAATTTCATAGGTGGGGACCCAATATTATCACTGAGTCACATAGGCTATAATTTATAAAGATATCACGCAGGCGAAAGTTAAAGTCAAATCATTTATTTCAAATAGGCCCTTGTAAGGCACTTTAGAACGTAAAATTTTACAAAAAATGGAATTGATTCTAGTCGCCCTTCCAAAAGGTAGTTTTCATATGGAGTAGAATGAGCAAGAAACTCCACCGTTACTCTTTTACAATATTTGTATAGGTACATTAGTTATATAATTATATGTGAAGACGATGCACCTAGAATAAAAATTACCACAATAGGTAAAAAGAATTAAAAATGAAGCAACGACTGATAAATTAATTATGTGATAGATACATGGTGCTCACATATTTGCAAACATTGTAAAAGTAGACGATTTTCCTAAAAAAAATCAATTAATAAGTCAGAGAAGTGTCGTGATAGCCCGGTGGTTAAGGCCTTGCCTTTCATGCACGAGATTGTGGGTTCAAATCCGGGAAAGTACCAATGTGACTTCTTCAATTCATATGTACTTTCTGAGTTTATCTTGAACATTACTGACTCGGTGAAGGAAAACACCGTGAGGAAACCTTGACTTACAGTTAATATAAGTCTGAAATCATCAAATCGTCTTGACCAAACGCGGCGATCAATGCTCGTGCCTTCTCTGTACGAGAAGAGGCATTTGCCCTGCAGTGGGACAGTAATAGGCTGGTATGGTTAAATAAGTCAGCCGCTGGTGGAAGCTAGTATATTGTATAGATACATGCTTGCTACAACTGCAACAAACAATGTTCCGTCGGACCCAAGGGATTCGGCTATGCATTGCTTACCTACAATGAAACTGGAATGTCTGATTTGACTTTAATTTTACCAGCACCGGTTCCTCACAGCAATATTTGTTGACGACAGAAATACATGGTAATTATATATTTCACCAGACAATCCCCTCACAAGAAACTAATTACCAAAGAACAATCTCCCTTCATTCATCAAAAGTCGTCTTTATCTTGAACCCCGCCAGTATTTCCTTAAACACAATTGCATGTATCTACATCGCAATCAGCAAAACATTTGGAATAAGCTGTACCGTTGAACAGGACAATCCTGCCCCAATTCCAACGATAATTGCACTTTTTGCTCCCAAACCCATTTGTAGAGCCTGAAAACATATTCCCCCGAAAATGCAAAGCACTGAAAATAGCATGAATAAAATTTGCTCCAATTGTAAGTTTATCCGCGAAAAATGAGACTTAAAAAGGAAAAACGATTTCGGAATGGAGATTACAATGTAAGAAGTTATTCGTGTTGGGCTGTGGATTAAGCGGGTGATTTGACGTGATTTATTTCGTTAAAATTTTAGCAGCCCGGAGGCTGGATTTGTGCCCGGTTGATGGCAATAGGCTCGCCCCCTATTACATGGGACTTAAAGTTAACCGGCGAAATATGGGTGTACTATAGGTGCATCTCTGCCTAAACCGTCGGGAAATACAGGAGTTATGTTATGTGAAAATTTTAAATACCTACAGATTTTCTACTTTCGTGTCGGCTCGAGCTGTGCGAGACTGGCTCAAAACATGGTATACAAATATATAAAATAGCAAGATTGGTGTAGCTGACAGTCTAACTAAAGTATAGTCGACGTCCGGACGTCGCTGACATAATTATAAAATAGCAAGGTTAGTGTAGCTGACAGTTTAAAGTATACACGTCCGGACGTCGCAATTATAAAATAGCAAGGGGTGTAGCTGACAGTCTAAAGTAAGTATAGTCGACGTCCGGACATGGTAATTATAAAATAGCAAGGTTGGTGTAGCTGACAGTCTAAAGTATAGTCGACGTCGGAATTATAAAATAAAGAGGGGCTAACAGTCTAAAGTAGAGTCGACGCCGTAATAACAAAATAGCAAGGTTGGTGTAGCTGACAGTCTAAACTACAGTCTACGTCACTAAAACAATAAGGTCTATTTTAGCTTTGCGACAGACAGTTACAACCTAAAGCTACGGTTTTCTGGAAAAGCGGCGGCCGCCACCTAGCGGCCGCAGTGACGGCTGTCATGAAAATGATGGCAGTGGGGTTTGACTTTATGGTGTCAAAAAATGCTCTCTAGGAAATCACACCAACTTACTTTCATAAATAACTTTCTAGATTTGTAGACCATTTCCTATTTTGTTAAGTACTTGTTGACAGGCCTACACTGTCCGCCGATACCTATAAACACTGTAATTTGAAAACATTGTAAAAGCCAAATATTTTTAAAAGAGTAACCCTGGAGTTTCTTGCCGGCTCTTCTCCATATGAAACGACCAACTGGGACCATGCACCTAGCTTCTGACGTTTCATAAGTGCCCATGTAGGTTTATGTGAAATATTTTTATTTTAACCGTTTCAGTGACGCCGGTAAATTGCGGAAGCTACGTGGTGGCCACAGCTCTTCAAGGAAACCGTAGCTTTAGTGAAGTTCCAATTTACTGGAAGTTTTGGTGCAAACTGGTATCAATTAGGAGGCCGACATTGGATGATTTTCGATGAATTGTTACATAAATCCGGCACTAGTAACGAAATTAGCAGGGTTACAGATGCTTCACTCCAAGTTCAAATTGAATTTAAAATTGCTTTTATCTTAGTATGGGTTCCTACCGGCTAATACCCACCGGTTTTCTACCAACTGCCTTACTCTGTGGTAATGGGACATACGTAAATTCTAAGCGAAGAAGTATGTAAGTAAATCGTGCTCTTTTTGACGGCTACCTGTGTAGAAAGTACATGCATAAGCATAAACTACATACTATGAATCAAGTTCTGTGCTGCTGGGGAGTTTGTTGCGTCACTTCTTCTTACCAGCTAAAGCACTAGGAAGTGGTGAAGGGTGCGCGTTATACGGGACTGTCTTATGTAATTTTGACGTTCTTAAAGTAGTGATTCTCAGCCTAATTTGAATATAATATGAATTTTGATTTTGATTTCGACATAGTCCGCTAATTTCCTAGCCACATCTATGCAAAACAAGTATGATTTTATCTCGTATTTATATGAACTGGCACATTGCCCGGTGTTGTGAGGCTGCTGCATCACAGCCTGTGCCATACATTACAAGTATCATGTATAATAAGCATGTTAGGGCTATTCCGGGCAGATTGAAGGAGTGGAAGCAAGATTGGTGTAGGTTAGATAAGAGATCTGTGGCTTAGACTTATAGGGAAGTGGAAAAGTGGCCAAAAATTAAAAGCATAAATATTTGACGACCATTAGTAACGAGGGCCTCCTGGTTTATTTCTGTAGATATTTCTGGGAACTACACAGTTAATTTTCAGATTGAATAAATACATACATGGGTAAACCGACTGTCAGTATTACGGGTACTTATGGCATTTTAACTTTCTTGGCCCATAAGCACAGTATCTATAAATATGGAAATTAGGTCTATTTTTTTAAATAATTAAGTAACTTCCCTCCATTTTTAAAAAGATCGCAACGTCCACTCGTCTCGACACGGCACCCGCAACTGACAGCACTGCTACAATCGCTTGGGGTCTCGTTTCAAACGTACTTTCTGTACTGACAATATTTATACTGTGCCATAAGCGTGAAGATGGCTATGCACCATTTGTTTTCGGTCTGTGTGTTGACATGTAGATACTTTTTTTTTTTCTCTTTTTTATTGACTTTTATTTCTATTGCTATTTATTATTAATTAATTTGTATTATGAAATGTGTGATTCTTTATGATTGTTGTTTTACTGTCCAGGCTTATTTTATTTTATTATTGAGACTTGGCTGGCTTGATTACTTAATAACAAATATTTTTACGCCCTCTGGCATAACATAATGCATTATTTATTATCTTTATATACCATTATTATATTGTACCTATTAACGTAATATTAACATTTAAGATGTCGGATGTAAGATGCCTTGCCGGACTACCGCCATGGGATCTGGAGGCAAAAGTCCTCGTGCACATGTGGGAGTTGCGCGAGGAGGCGAAACGCCGGGGCGTAATTCCGCTGCCGCGAGAAATCGCGGCACAGCGGACAGAGCTCTGGCGGGATCTCATGGCGGCATGGAGAGTGCGATTGTCGCAACCCAGCACTGGGCACGCCACAATTGTAGCGATAAGTCCCCTCTTTGAGGAGTGGCTAGAGAGGCGCCACGGCGTCCTCACCTTCCGCCTGACCCAGGTCCTCACCGGACATGGTTGTTTCGGGAGGTTCCTGTTCAGGATAAAGCGGGAGGAAACGCCCGGGTGTCACCACTGTGTGGATCGCCCGGAGGACACGGTGGAGCATACGGTGGAGGTCTGCCCAGCTTGGGCGGAGCACCGCCGTGTCCTCACGGAGGCGATTGGCGGCGGCGATCTCTCGCGTCCGGCCCTGGTTCAGGCCATGGTCCGGAGCGAGAGTGCATGGGAGGCCGTCACCTCCTTCTGCGAAGCAGTAATGCTCGCGAAGGAGGAGGCGGAGCGCGCGAGGGAGAGGCAAAATGCGCGCCCTCGCGCCCCTAGTCGCCGCAGGAGACGCCCCGGGCGTCGGGAGTCGAGAGCCGACTTCCGGCCACCGTAGACGCGGGCTTGCGGACGGTGAGCAATGGGTAGCTCGCCGTCCGATAGGGACCAGGCCCGGGTCGACGGCGCGTTGTGTTCCACGCGCGCCTCAAAGAGATGTCAGCACCAACTGACGGGGTCCGGAAGGGCCAATGCCTGCCGGGGTTGCGGGTTTGTCTGAAAGGGATATCGCGACCCCGGCACACAGGCAACGGAAGGAACACGGGTGGGTTTTAGTCAGTAAAAGTCTGACACGCCCTCCCGCTCCGCCCAGAGCGGGATAAGTTATTTGATAATTTCCCACCCTCAAAAAAAAAAAAAAGGCTTATTTTATTTTATTATTGAGACTTGGCTGGCTTGATTACTTAATAACAAATATTTTTACGCCCTCTGGCATAACATAATGCATTATTTATTATCTTTATATACCATTATTATATTGTACCTATTAATGTTTTACAAATGAATACATGACTTATGATTTACGCACCTGCGAAGCCTCCTATTAAAGATATGCGGCAGTGACGACCGACTATCAGGTGAGCTGCCTGGGTGCAGCCCACCTAAAAACATTTAAAAAGAAATCATAAGTAATTTATTTCATAAAAAAATACATTGTATTAAAAATATTACAATGATAATAAAGAAAAATTTTTTTTTTTCAGACAATTTTATTTATTTCTGAAAGTATATACATATTTACAAATGGGTACAAACAACTTATAACTAATTAATTAATAAAAGTAGCAAAAGTATATACTAACTTAACTAAAACTATATACAAACTAAAATATAGCATCGAAAAAATCATCCGCTGAGCTGGTGCTGATAACAAGAAAAAAAAAAACATAACATTCATATTTAAAATTCATTACGCATTTAAAATATATCAATATCATTAATATATAATTTATGTCAATAATTTAGTAAGGCTAAAGAGAAAGAAACAACACTTTTGTCAGAAGTTATTTTTAGAACTCATGTATATTTTGTAAAGTCTGAGACACCAAACTTTGCCCTCTATTTTATGCAAAACAACGATGGAATACTTTCGCCAACTTACATCACATAAGCCGCCTTGATCTCCAAGTTTCTACGTAATTATATTAACCGGATTCCGCCGGTTTTCAACGGTTCTCACTGGTAATCTCCGGTTTATACAGTCTCTAGAGTTTTGTGGCTATATTTGTTTTAATTTTATGACTAACTCGAGGTTGACGAGATACCCGTCTTTACTTGTTTTGTAGAAAATGTTAAAGAAATTATGGAGTATTTCTCTACTTTTACAATAAAGGTTTTACATAATTTCTTACGTAAAAAGGCAAAGAGCGGGAACTCATACCAGCATTTCCAGAACGAACATCTTATTTGTTATCACGGACATTCTATACCTACCTACTATGCCTCTGGTAACTTGAACTGATTCTATTTCCATCGAAACGTAATAACTTAGTGACGTCATAGGCCGTTTTCATGAGAAAAGTTTATCTATCTTCCCTTATTTTACACACAAAGCTGTAATTAATACCTTTGATTAAATATTTTTGGCAAGCCTATTGATTGAAAGAATCTTCGAATTTGATATTTCTAAGTAAAATTACGAACTTCCATACTTAGAAATTTCACACATAATTAGAAATTTCATCCCCTATTTAACCCCTTCAGGGGGTGAATTTTGAATAATTGTTCCTTAGTTCTTGCCTAGTTTAGGCTGTGCATTGTCTGTCAGTAAGTTTAAGATTTTTATTAATTTAGTAAATTCTAAACAAAAATTCTATCAGGTTTAGAAGACAGCTGACTAACTATGTAGACAGATTTAATACGTTGCCGTCTCTTTCACCCTCTGCGTGTAAGAGAAAGATCGCGTATTTTAGTTCAGTCCGCCATTTTTCTTTCCATTATAATAATTATCGTGAGTTTCCAGTTCAACGCCGACTAACTAACCATTTAGATTCTGCACCCCTGGATAATATTAAGTACGTAGTTTTAATACTACTATAACCCCGGCCAGATAATGAACGCAATGCTTTGCTATTCCAAAAGCTAAGGTTTCTTAAGACTGTGGGAGCCATCACATAACGTCCGCAATTTAGCGGCGAATTCACTGAATCGTCATTAAAGTAAGTTGGTGTGTTTTCCTAGATTTTTCGTAAAGTCTAACCCCGGTGCCATCTTTATATGATGCCGGCCGTTATATGATGGCCACCGCTCTTCTAGGAAATTGTAGCTTAAAAGATGCGGTTAATGATATGACTTAATAAGTACTATAAAACACTAAAAAGTTTTGGGACACTTCTAAAAATAAAATAAAACGAACTCACTCTCTTTTACCTCTCATAAGATTTTAGGCTCTACAAAGTCATTAAAGATTATTTTACTATCAACTTCAAAATATGAAAAATAAACAACGACACAATTATTCAAAATCTGAATAAAATACAATGATTTAAATTGCAATTCATTTAAATAAAAAATTAAAAATTATATGCATAGTATCATCATCATCATTTCAGCCGAAAAACGTCCACTGTTGGGCATAGGCGTCCCACCAAGCACCACCACTTCGACTGGTTCTGTGCTTCCCGTATCAAGCAGACATCATTTTCTTATATCTAGATATTTCTTTAAATAAACTCCGCCAAACCAAGCTAACTACTAGTACCTGTTTGCACATGTTGTCTCAATAAACTAGAGTAGACAAATGTACTTGTATTATCCGGATTCTGTCGGATAAAGGATACAACCGAATTTCAGTCTCTATGAGAAGATGGATCTGATTTATTTTACGACACTACCTTTCGACACGGATTTTTTTGTATAGAAAATTGTTTTCACTGTGACGTAATGTCCAGTCTTGTTGGTGTCCTGTTCAATGTGTTTTCGTGGCGCAAATGAAGCCGATCACATTCAGTATGTTAATTAACGAAGGGCGTTCCCAAACCGGTAATAATATAGCGTGCCTGATACATACCTGTAATATGCCCACTGCTGGGACACAGGCCTCCTCTCTTCCAAGTCATAACATGCCTCGGCATGCAATTGCTTTAAAAAGTATAGCATGGATGGCGTTGTAATAATTTTCATTACGGAAGAAGATAATAATGGAATAATAAATTGAATTTATCATTGCATTCTCCTAATAGGCGGCTGTTATGTTGATTAAATATTATTATGTGCGTGACGTAAAGCCAGTTGGATAGAGGTGGATACGTGATACTATAGTATAGCTGTTGAAGATTATGATAGGTAAAGCCTGCCTAGGTTCAGTTGTCTAGAAATAGAGGCGTAAATTAAAACTTGTAGGCAAACACATTATTTGCTGAGGTAATAGGGATGTTTACTGGAGGGCAAAAACTGTTTAATCCGTCAGTCAGATAATAAAAAAATATTAGGAACGTATTTTTCACTTTATCATATTAATAAAAAAAAAATATATATAAAACGCAATAAAGTTGGGGACTGGGGGTTTGCTACGTCACAAATCAGTATAAAATGTACCGGAGAGTGACTTCATGCCACGTTTTAACACAATGTATTGCCGTAATCTTTTGATTACGAGAAAAAAGAAAATTATACGAGTCCAAAAATTGACAACTTCCCTATTGATACGTCATCATCCTCAGCCTTTTTGTGTTCTGGGAAGTTTGTTGCACCACTTCTTCTTTCCACTAAGAAGTAGTGAAGGGCGGGCGTTATAGAATAAATGATATTTGCTTTCACTAAAGTTTCTGGCTACTTCAAGGCATGAGCCTCCTTAGACGTCTTTTTTTTACTTTGCGTCATTCTTGTCCTAATGATCCATAATAATTCAAGAATAGTAAAAAATGCTTGATTAAAATATGCATATCGAATATTTGGAAATGAATACCAGTGAGCAACAAACTAAACATAGCTTCTGGAGGCTAAACTAATAAAATTGACATCAATTCCTAAATTAAAATAATACACGCACACTTACTGGGCAGCTAAGTTATTGGTAGTATTTCCGCAGTATTATTAGAACCTCTGAACGAAACGGTACCAACAACGTACAACAAACGAACGAAAATATACGAACAAACCAATTAATTGAACGACTATATGTAATCAAGCTGATAGTTCAAAGTGATGACAATATTGACCCGTAAAATTACTTTCACTGAAAGTCCAGAAGCCATTTAACGTCAACCCATACAACGGAGACAATATGAAAATAAAAGTCAATAGTAAAAAGACTAAGGATACCTTCTATACATTGGTCCCTCTAAATTGGCTGTTGAGGGTTTTCAATCTATCATGTATCTACCGTAAAGGGAGTCAATTGAAAGTGTCATGGTCGCTGACCAGGAGTATCATCTACGTTTTACTCTTCGGATTTGTGAATTTCTTCTTTTTACTCAACAAGATTGAAAGGTTGGATATTATCAGGAACAATACGAATTTTACGTTTTCTGACTCCATTCAAATGTCCTATTTGATCGGATATTTTGAATATACTATCGACTTGATCTATGTCTACAAATATGGAAGAGATCTCCTCTTGAAGTATTTCAAATGCTTCGAGCATATTGATCAGATTTTGGGCATGAATTACTACGATGAAATTCGAAGGATTATCCTAGGAACTGTTGGATTTTGTGTGGTTATTTTTACTGTGACTTCTATTATCGACTATACTAGCTGGATCGAAGGCTATGGTTGGATTTCTCCAACTTTGTACTCTTTGGATTATTTTTATTTCTTTCTGAATATGCTTACGGTACTTGACGGTTTGTCTCATGTTATACAATTGGAATATCGTCTAAAACTGATGAAAGATCTTCTTCAGGTAAGTACTTCCTTTTAAAATCAACTACTCGTATTACCGATCATAATACTATTATGTTGTAGGTCACAGTCTTGTTAGGTTTGTACAACTGGGTATTCCCTACTCTGTATTTCTATATTTTTTTATTAACATTGAATTTTTGTCTGAAGATAAAACCTTATGTAAAGCAGAAAAGTCAAACAACTTCGATAAAAAACTCTTTCTTCTCAACAGAGCTACTACACCTCGCCGATTAGTACAATATCCATTTATGATGCCGATGACAAAACCTGGGCTTTGAGAACAGAGACTGGAAATATTCGTTTGGAATCTTTGAAAACCCTCAGCCACGGCCGGTTCATAGAAGTTATTGGATTCAATCGATGTTACCTTCTTCTGCTTGAGCAAACCGATTACATTAACTCCAAGTTTGGCTTTCGGGTGAGCAACTTTAATTTAAATGTGTCACTGATTTAGATTTGGTTTAAACTCAGAATCATTAGTATAATTATAATCAGGTTACAATACAAGAAAATATTTTCAATGCACAGTTTTATAGCATAAACTTAATTATGTTAACAGTCTCATCAACACTCCTCATTTTGCAGGTTTTAATATATTGCATAAATCTTCTCGTCAATATGATCAACTTATTGAACGTGGCCATCAGATTTTTCACTGGATCAATGGTAAGAGTTTAAAATAATGAATATTTATTCCCCTCTTTTGTGAACTTCGCCGCAGTCGGGTAGAAAAGGCTTAGAATACGCATTTTTCAATAGAAAACCTCCAAAACCTTTTAGTTTCCCTGTCTTTATGCTATATGCTCATGCAGGTAGCACCAAACGGCGTGTGCCGCATACCATCATTATCCAGCTTTATGAGATTGATGAACTGGGCAATAGTAGCCGTTATCAAGGTATACCGGTGCGAGAGTACCTACAGGCAGAGCGAGAGGATTCTGGAGATCATTGATCTTTTGCTTGTTAATAAGAATAATAATTGTAAGTGTTTTTATATTGATAACTATGATGAAATACATTTTCATAACAAGTATAATAATATTTTTGTTCATCTAATGAATTTATCAAAAAGCGCTTTGTTTTCTACATCTTTCTGATCTGCCTTCACCGTTTTTTCTCGTGGATGTCAAGATAGTTGTTTTCATTGTTTTATTAAATATTTTTCAATCACCTTACCTTATTGCTTTTAATTTAAATAATTTCGCACACAATTAACCCATCTTTCCTTTGGTCACCCTATTTCTATCTATCCATCAAGACAGCATGTTCATCACCCACCACTCTCTAATTTATTTTTTCAACCAATGAATGAACGATAAAAAAAAATACAATCTAATCATGAATAATCTTTATCCTGTTTCCAGCTGCCAACTTGACGACCACCCTGGTTAACTTCCGAAACCTGCTGATCACCAGACCTATCAAGTTTCACGCCCTACGTTTCTTTACCATTGAGTATACGCTCTTGGTTTCTCTAGCCTCTGCAGTGGTTACTTATACCATTATTTTACTGCAGAGCATGAAATGATAATGGACGCTGAAAACTATTTGTCTCTGGTGTTATTGAACTAAACAGCATAAACAAGCGTAATTAGGTATGTAGAATAATGGCACTTCCATAATTCTAAATACCTTTTCGTTCATTTCTGATCCTTTTATTTAAAGAACAAACTACTTGCTTCCTTTGTATCACTGTTTTAGAATTCAAGCTAGATATTTATTTTCCGCGTGTTATTAAAATTAAAATAATGTTATCATATTTTGTGTTTGACTATAGCTATCTGGTTTTACCTTTATCAAAAAGTGTTAAATGTGCTGCTTATTTTTAATAAAACGATGTTTTTGGTATTTAGTCTGTGAGTAAGTATAATTATTTGTATCGTCATTGTCAAAACCCCTACGATCAGATTTTGTTTCTATATCAAAATCAATCTGCCTAGCATTTTCCCAACTATGTTGGGGTCGGCTTCCAGTCTAACCGGACGCAACTGATTATCAGCATCTTACATGAAGTTACTATAAACACGATATAAAACAGAAAAGCACTTTTTCTCAACTAATACTTCAAGTAACTGTAGGTACACTAATGACTAGCAGTCATTGACCTCAAAAAAAATCATCACTTATTTTGTTTTCTTTAAACGTGTTAAAATATGGATATCTTAACAAACACTCATCACGTCTGCGGAGTTTTGCTAGCTAATTCATTTGACCCTGTAATATGTCGCTGGAGTAGGTACTGTATTACACTATTCATATACCTACGCTCTGCTATTGTCGTGTTAACTCTTTGTCTGATAAAGATTTTTCTGATAACATTTTCATTATGTAAATAACATTATATTTGTTTATAAATTTTGTTGGTATGCTTTGACTCTCATAGCATCCGCTGTTGGTTAAATATTTCCGTGAATTGTGTTTGCGATAAAATTATCATACGAGGGGTGAAAGGCTATTTGGTTGAAGCGACATCTTGGGCGATATTGAGTTATATACATATTCGGAATCAGCAATTTTTTCTCCGTCGGATGATGTTTATAACTCAATATCGCCCAAGATGTCGCTTCAACCAAATAGCCTTTCACCCCTCGAATTATTAAAATAATACCTACCACCTGCAAACTTATATTAAACACAATATTAACAAAAAAAAATATATTTTATTTTTCTTGTTGTTAAAATCGTGGTAGTTTTTTTACCACTTGGGTAAGTAGTTACTGATTTGAAGAATAATCTTTTACTCTAGTTTCTTAGCTTTGAGTGAGGGATAATTTATCATTCTAGAAATTAAGTTGCACGCGGACGCGCCCTTAACGCTTTGTGGCTTTTACTTAGGTATTAAGTGTTTGAGTATAGTTAGCATTGTTTTTGTCGGTATATTGGCGTGTGCTAGCTGACATATGGCAAATAAACATAATGTTTTATGTTGCGTAATGTTAATAATTACTTTGCATACGATTGTATAGAATCAAGTTTTTCTAACTGAACAGACAGCTGTGCTGCTGAAGAGTTTGTTGCGCCACTTTTTCGAGCTAAATACTAGGAAAGGGTGAAGGGCGGGCGTTTTGGGGGACTATCTTATGTAATTTTGACGTTCGAAAAGTGCTGATTCTCAGCCTAGTTTGAATAAATGACTTTTGATTTGATTTAATTAGATAATACTCAATTAAATCTAACTATTTTTGATGAGTAACATCTTTTCTCTCGCTTTCCTGTTATTTGTGGGAGTGATTTCGTGAAAAGCGACGGAAGTGTGTAACAGGAAGCCCGGGGAGCGCGCGCTATTTGATTTGACCAATGAGCGCGCGCGGTGCTGGAGTTGACCGTTAGAAGCCCGGCCCCTTTAATGTTGCTTAGTACCTTAATGTTGCTTACCAAGGTGAGATGTCAGATATTACACATCATAAGCGATTACTGTAAGGCTAGCTTGTTTTTTGTTTTACATATAGGTACCTAAACATCCGTTTAACCAATGACGTTACGAAACTCCGATCGTTAGTAACAAACATTAATTACTTTTGCAATAAAGGAACTAATTAAAAGGAAATTAACGAGACTTTGTTCAAATAACAATTAATTTTATATGCAAGTAATTTGAGAGCAGATAGCGATCGCCTGACAATACGTGCTATGGCGTTATTAATGACTTGCCACACATTATTGTAGTGAATGCGACAAGAGATAAAAGTTACATTCTCCGCTCCTTCAGTTCTGAGCTCCACGATAACTGACAAATGCTTGCACTGACTGGACAGGTCCACTCAAATCTGTGTGGTTCTTTTCTCAAAACACCATTTCAGACACTAATCTACATGGTCCTCATATAACTTGACCAAGATTATGTCTGGACTTTAAAAGAAACTGCGACCTCTGAGTTTGTTTCGGCCTTTCTTCTCAGAGTAGTCAGATAGGAAACACTGATCTAGCTTATTTTTAATATTTTTTTATATGACGTGTATAAGTGATTCCGATATCCTATTTACAGAATAAACAATTTCATTTTATTTCATTGAAGGCACCTATTTTAAACTTTCGTTGTTTCTTTGCTTAAAGAATTACCTTTGCCCGAATCGTGGATTGTTTACAAACACAAAATTAAATGTCACCATCAAATTCATCTGTCAAATATCTAACCTAAACTATTATAGAGGCTTGAGGAACAGGGTGTAAAGTTCACTCATCCTCTATAGAAAAGGGAAGATCCTCCGACCAAACATGTGACGTGTCTGGTGGGCAACTGCCCGACGATTGATATCGGAAAGTTATATATATGCTCATTGCGCGGTGAACTAAGCTTGCGCGCTGCAGGATTCACGTGACGTCAGTTCGTATGTGGCGATGTAGATGCCACCACATTATCAACCCTGATTTTCAAACTGTTGTGAAAAGGTCTAATATTAAGTAGCTATTTAGTCCATGTGGTTTGTTCCGTGTAGAAATCAACCACGCGACAAAGCAATTGATCAATCACTGGTCCTAACGAGCCGTTTGAAGGCTTCCACGGAAAATTATAAATAGGTACCTGTGGAAAATGAACTACAATATTTAGCAACGCACGATTTGGCAATAAGCATTATTACGTACGATAGCATTTCTACTTTTATCTCCAATCCAGTAATTTTAATGTTCCGAAGAAGTATTCTCTGTTTCAAATAATGTCACCTCTACGTGTCGTCTCACCCGTTATTCTAACCCTAGTTTGGCTATTGCATCGTCACCATCATACAGAGTGCAGTACTCATTAATATTGCATTAGTAGATACGTTGCAACACCAGATCATCATTATGTACGTTGCGGGATATCTTTGTAGCTATGTATCTGTTATTTAAGCTCGGTATTTAGCTCATTACTCTTTGTGATACATTTATTGACAAAAAAAACTGGCCAAGTGCGTGTCGGACCACGCACAATGAAGGGTTCCGTAGTTGGGATGAATTAATCCCAAGAACCAACTTATCATTGTAGTTGAAAAACATGTTGTCCCATACATTCCAACTGTAAAATGTAAGTTTGTACGCACAATATTGAGATATTTACCATGTTATTTTAAGACCATAGACTTCTTACAGGTTTTCCTGTAATCTATGAGTAAAGAACGATTCTCTATATTTTTTTTCAAAATTTTCGTCTCAGTAGTTTCGGAGATAAGGGCGCGGGCATGGTCAATTTTCGTAAATTTTCTTAAATATCTTTAAGTGTTTAGTTTAAAATTATTAAAAACATATATTTGAGATCCTCGCAACAACCCTTTTCTTTTGATATGTCACACGGTTCAGTATGCAAAACGTTTTATTTTTTTTTGTTATTTGCCCCCCAAAAGTAACCCCCATATTCAAAATTCATTTATTTACGTTACACGTCCGTGTTTGGGTCACAGAAATACATATGTGTTCCAAATTTCAACTTAATCGGTCCATTAGATTCGGAGCAAATTGGCTGTGACAGACGGACAGCCAGACAGACACACGAGTGATCCTATAAGGGTTCCGTTTTTCCTTTTGAGGTACGGTACCCTAAAAACTATTCGGTAGCAGTGCAGATTGATGTCTTTTAACGTTGACGACACTGGCCTAGTTTACACACACCTCCTCTGCATAAACCTTCGGGAAATAATGGCGGGATATAGTGTAATGTTAAATTCCCTTCGGTACGAATAAATTGATTGCTTTTAGGGTTCTGTACCTCAAAAGGATAAAACAGAACCCATAAAGGATCACTTCGTTGTCCGTCCGTCAGTCTGCCAAGACCTTTTTTCTCAGGAACGAGTGATGGTATCGAATTGAAATTAATATCAAATGCGTAAGTCTACGATCCCTTAGAGTTCTAAAAAAATCAAGCTTCTAAGTAAAAAATACTTAAAAATATTTATGCGACATTTTAATACTCCCTAGTAAATCAAAACCTACAAGGTACTTCTCGTTGACCTATCATCATCATGAAATTTGGCAAGAAGCAACGTCTCACTGCACAACTAAAGAAAAAAATCGAAAAATCGTAAATTTGTAGTAATAAAAAAAAAATATTAAAGAAATGATAATACAAACTTACATTTGCAGTTGGAGAATTGACCGTGGCGTATCGATGTATCAGAGAAGATGCTTTTCAACTACAATGTTAAGTTTGTTTTTGGGATAATTTCATCCCAACAACGGGCCCCTTCATTGTGCGTGGTTCGACTCGCACTTGGCCGGCTTTTTTCTACTTTGACGCCATTTAGTCAAGTTTAAATAACCTTGTTGTCAACTTGAACTTGATGCCTATTTTTATTTCGCTTTTGTTCCTACTACCTATTCATTTTTATTCAAATCGATGGTGACGCTGTAACAAAGTCGGTATGTATAGATAGATAGATAAAAAATTTAGTGCACAAATAATTATAGGAAGAAGTGATTCTTCGCCTTCGTGACCAATTGCAGGAAAAGCACTAAATACTCCATTGAATAGCCAATAGGAAAATTGCCTTGATCACCACATTCAGCAAGCTTTTCGTTCGCAGTTTTAGCAGACAGTTGCTACATTACTATTTAGCAGTAGATTCCTCTGGTGGTCGAAAGCACTATTGCTGAGCATTAGGTCCTGGGATTCCCGGGTCGGGCAGTCTTATTGGGTTTTTCCATCTGGAATTTCTCAGAAGCAGCCCGGAGTCTGGATTTGTGCCCGGTTGATGGCAATACCCTCGCCCCCTATTACATGGGACTTGAACATAACTGGCGAAATGTGGGTGTAGTATATGCACACCTCTGCTTAACCCGTTGGGGATTACAGGCGTGATGCCTATCCTCTTGATATCAAAGTCTAGTTGCGTTTTTGAAACCCATAAAGCTACAGTTTCCTTACATAACGTGGCCGCAGTGACGATTGTCATGAAAATGATAACTGCGGGATTTGACTTTACGGTGTCAAAAAACTCTCTCTAGGAAAACACACCAACTTAATACTTTCATAAATAACGTTTAAGTGACGTCATTTACCGGTAAATTACAGACGCTATGTGGCGGCCACCGCTCTTTTCGAGAATGTAGCTTAAGTAGGTAATTTGGCATAGTTTTTCCAACAGCCTTTTCCCAACTATGTTTGAGTCGGCTTCCAGTCTAACCGGATGCAGCTGAATACCAGTATTTTCAATGGAGCGACTGCCTATCTGACCTCCACAACCCAGTAACTGGGTAATACCATATCTCTTGGTAAGCCTGGTTGTCAGACTTTCGGGCTTCTGACGACCCGTAACGACTGTCAAAGATGAATGACAGCCAGGACCAACGGCTTAGCGTGCTTTCCGAGGCACGAAGGAGTCTCAGTATGTAAAAATAGTCACCCCATACACGGACCAACCCCGGCAAGTGTAGCTCAACCTGATGGAGAGACCCGTGCGGCTGTTATTACTTAGCCCCGAGCTCTATAGAGTTATTTTTCCAACAGAAAAAAAGAAAAATAATTCGCCTTTTAAAAATTCAATAACAACCTTTCTAGGAATAGATTTGCTCATTTAATAATAAATATTGTACAAACGGACGCTTGAATGAAATTCGTGGATTTAGAGTGGACTTTGCCCTTTGCCTTTCGGGTTTCATTTCAAGGAAGGACCAACTGTTGTATGTTCAGTTGTTTCATTCCCTAAAGGAATAGAAACATGAACGTTGTTACTGTTTCTTCATTATTCAGTTTATTTTTCCAAGTAAAAACAACATTATATATTAAGCTTTGTGCAGACTAGCGCGACGCGACAGCGCGACGCGACAACGGTTATTGTTATACCGTGAAGTTTTCTTAGAAATTGTATTGTTCGAGTCGCGTCGCGCCGTCGCGTCGCGCTGGTCTGAACGAGCCTTTAAACTGCTGAAATTTATTATGTAGGTATTTTCTATCCCTCGCGGAAAAGTGTAAATGTTATGATTGGTTAACAAAGTGCTAATTTTAGAGAATATCTTTTTTGAGATTTTTATTATACCTTCTAGGTCATCCTAATCGTGAATGTCGTAAATGGCGACCAGAACTTCGTCATAAACAAGGTGTGTAAAAGTTACGTCAAGAGGATATGAACATGTATCTGCTAAAATCCGGCCAACTGCGTGTCGGACGACGTACAATGGCTCCAGTTGGTGCGCATTCTCCTTTCAACTTAACCGGTCCATTAGTTTCAGAGCAAATTGGCTGTGACAGACGGACAGACAGACAGACACCCGTGTGATCCTACAAGAGCTCCGTTTTTTTATTCGGACATGACATAATTAATATCTGTCTGCCTAAGATGTTGATTTTAATGTAAGTAGGTACCTAACGGTAATTAAGAGGTCCATGTTAAGTCTGTAATGAAATCATATAGATAACTGCTGCTAGCCACGTATAATAGAAAAAGACGTACTGCATGAAACTGAGATACGAACAGATGATAAGATAGGCCTGAGGTGTTCTATTGGATTTTATGCTCGTGTTTTTGGAGTTTACTCCTTAAGAGGCGCCCAATGGTCCACTAGCGCCACTCCTATAAAAAAATATTATGTCGTGACTGAGAAGGAATTATGAATAACGGCTAGTAAGGGCCCTCGGTAAGTGTGTCTAGAATTTTTTAATACCTTTTATAAAGTTGATATTGAGACACGAAGCAACAAATTCCGATCTAAAGAAAAGCGGCCACATTCCTCTAAGAGACTCCGATATGGAAACTTGTTTTATTCATAAATAACAAGGATTAAAATTCTGAAAAAAACATTATATATTTCACACTTCGATCGAGATATGTCGGCTTTTTTTTTTTTAAGATATACTTTACGTTTATTTACCCTCTTTGCCTATTGCATATTCGAAGACAAACACACGCTTTTTTTATCAAATATTTCGGCATTAAAAAAAATTATGTGATTGGGACGTATCACATAATTTTTTTTAATGCCGAAATATTTTTACATCCTCAATATATTTTACAAAGGTACCGTGAGCATTGTTCATTTAACCAGTAAACATACGAGTTTAACAATGTATCAAATAAGAGCAGAATTTCGAGCAAATAAGATGATATTAACACGAGAGCGAGCAGTGATCGAGCGCCGCCCGATATAACCAGTGATTTTGTTTGATGACGCTCAGAACACAGTAAGTACAAAGAAAATAGTTCTTATAAAAATATTAAAACACGTGCACCTATGGCACTTCCCATAGTGAACGCTATGTACAACTTACTATTAGTTACATTTATGTAGGTAGTGTCAAAAGTGTTTGTGTCATTGAGCTGAAAGACTATACTTAACTAATATTCCTTTAGGAAATAAAATACCTTTAATATCGTTTCGTTTCAATATTTAGTTACTTGAGATAGAAAAAGTGTGAAAAAAAAAAGTACTTTTTTTTTTCTACAAGTAATACCATAAACTATGTAGCACTTACTTAATACTATAATATTAGCATTTCACTTTCGGCACATACCTACTTAAAGTACGACACAACTTAGATGTAGCATAAATTTGAAAATTTGCATGAATTTAGGTATTTGGTTATATGACTTTACAAGTTATTGCGTTTTCGTAAAGATCTTTTTCACATAAAGCAGTAATAAAGATTGGTGATTTTGAAGACACACTCAGTTCGGATGGTGATCGGTTTTACGAATTTTGCCGATGATACCTACTATCTAAGTTGTGTCGTACTATACCACGTTACAATGTTTAACAGTAAGCGCGATCGCGTCGGACGCGGAAACCGATTTAAAAATGGGATCTCCAAAGTTTATATACGCTCATACATAGATGTATAACATACATATATATATATATATAGATACCTAGGAATTGGCCCTTAATGATATATTGTTGACTTCGAAATACTTTTTGACTTCTGTAGCCGCAGCGTAAAGGCTATGCAGACAGGCGCGACGCGACACTGGTAAAACAATTTCCGTGAATTTTTATAGAAATTGTTCCACCAGAATCGTGTCGCGTCTGTATACGACAGCTTTAAATGAATGTGTAGGTACAGACCACTATGTAGGTAGGTACGTGTGGCGGCATCTACAACTCCACATGTAAACTATTCATCACACCTGACGTCGCGCAAATCCTACATCGCGCAAGCAGAGATATACGCGCGATTAAAATAATATACAGAACCCGATAACAACCGCTTCGGGCAATAGGACACCAGATACCACACCCGTCTAGTCGGAGGATCCACTCTTTTCTATGGAGGATGAGGAACATTCCACCCTATTCCTCATACCTCTAAATGCCAAAAGGAATCAATTATGGAAGCTGTTGAACTTGTCACTGGCAAGTCCTCAACATATCACTTTTTCGTAAATTGTGAATAAAAAATCTTGGGTAAACTTTTGACGAGCCAGTTTGACCCAGGCTGAATCAGTTGATCTGAAAGCTTTGAACAAACTAACTTCTTGACCTAAGACCAAACTAGTTTTGGTACAGTAAGGGATTTTTTTTTGTAAGGGAATTGACAGCCGACGTCAATTTGTCGTGTTATAGCCATTTCACACAACTGTCAAAGAATGACAGTTAGGATTTAAATATGCGGACAAGTAGTCATAGTCAATTTATTTAACAATGAATTGTCTTTACTTGAAAATCCGACTTTGCCAGTGAAATAATAGTTAGGTACCTAAAACTGACCCGAATTGAAACTAAAACCATACCATATCGAGCGGCAAAATATTCTCAACATAATCCTCACATGCAGCGCCCATAATCTTCTACTCCATATTGTTTGGACGAAGTAATCACACAAAGCCTCTTTGCCTACTGTTACGTAAAACAAAGTTCCTTGTTCAGGGCTCGGCGTCAAGTGTCAATCTGTTTGATTAGGATTGAGGATAATGGTCAGTGTGTATTGTTTTGTTTAATTAAAGCCTGATTAAAACCTTCCATGTTTTTGTGATAGGAGCCTTCACGAGTGGCGATTATTATGTAGTCATGCAAATTGACACGCTTCGTCAATTTGCCGGGTTATAGCCATTTCAAAGATACATTGTGATTTGAATATGCGGACAATTTTAGTTGGTAGTCAATTTGCTTAGCAATGAATCTTTCTGATTTTATATACATATGTGAAATTAAATTAAATGAAATTGTTTATTCTGTAAATAGGATAACAGAATCACTTTTACAGGTCAAATATGAAAAAACTGGTATTAGCGCCATCATATATATATAGTTTTTTATCCATGACTGGGAACCTCCTGCATCTCACCTGATGGTAAGTAATGATCAGGCCGAAGGTGGAAGCGAGCTTCACCCGGAATCCTCAACCACAGAGGAACAGGCTATCTTACCTCTAACTGCCGAAACACAGCAAAGCTGTTAAAATTGTTGTTATGGCGACAGACTTAGATAAGTTGGGGGTAGCTAGCCAGGCGGGCACAGAAAAAGCCCTACCAACCAAACCGAGCAGAAAATCTTAACCCCACTGGGAATCGAACCCGGGACCTCTGGGTCTGAGACAGGCGGTCTAACCACTAGACCTCAGAGGCGGTTAAAATATAGGTATATGTAGTACAGCACTACGGCGCGAGCATGTTGGTGACGCGAATCGTTATGGTATAGAATCAAGTTTTTCTAACTGAACAGACAGCTGTGCTGCTCGGGAGTTTGTTGCGCCAGTTCTTCTTCCCAGCTAAAGCACTAGGAAGTGGTGACGCGTAGGCGTTTTTGGGGGACTGTCTTATGTAATTTTGACATTCTAAAGGTGCTGATTCTCAGCCTATTTTGAATTTTAAATTTAAGTTTATCCCCTACCAAAAATCGCTCAACGCGCCTAAAGAAATTTTCACTTTAAAAATAAGCTAGATAGAGTCGACGTTTCCTATCTCTGAGAAGAAATAGCGAAACAAACTCAGGAGTAGGAATGACTAGCGCAACCCGGACAGTTACTTGCGCTGTCAGACTGCTTATCCTCATAGTCTACCTACTATCCTATAGCTCCGTGCTGGTACCAAAGAGAAAAATGAGTTTTACTAGTAAATGAGGAAAACGAAATATTTATGGAAACATGTCTAGCTGTGAAAACTAATTTTAGTGAATTTATAAAGAGTTTTGTCGGCAACAGAAACCTTGTTGAAACACGATTTAAATAATAAAAGCGTATTAAAATGGCCGTGTTTACTTCATGAATACATACACACCTCTACAATTTTAAAATGCAATTCTTATTAGTTTTACCAATGTCGAAGAATGTCAATTTTACCTTTACCAATTCTATAATATTTTAACTATGTTAATATTTATATATTATTATTTTATAATATTTTTACTTTTTACCGATGTTACCAAATTTTCTATATAAGCGCGTATTACTAAGTAAGTTAGCATAATTGTCTGATTTATTGTTTTATGCATGTGGTGTTTACCTATAAGTAACTGATGCACTGTTATTTTACTTTTTAAATGTATTATGTGTTTGTACCAGTGTAATCAATTGTTGGCGAACCTAATAAAATAAAAAAATACCTTACTTTTTTTCAATGATTCTTAAAATAGCTATATCTGAGATTCGTTATTTATAGGTAAATAACGAATCTCAGTTCTAAAGATCCCAAAACACTTTCTACAAAAGATACTGTACCAATCTGTTCCATTTGATACTGGATTTCCCACTACATAGGCTTCATCCTATGTCCGGCGAAGCGTTCACAAAACCGTTATAACCTATGTAGTCTAACAAAGAGGGTGTGATTTTTTAAACGTTGAGGGATTTACTGATTCTGTACATTGGAGGCCCAATCGAGGTGCAAACGAGGCTGGATTAGGGAGTTTTGAAAGAATTTATGATCAAATTCTAGGCTTAGAAGGAATTTTGATTGAAAAGATGAGGTTTATAGACATTTTCTGGAGTCTACTGATTTTTATTGATGGTATTTAAAAATCGCGTCTGTAGGTACCTATACTCCAAGTGAGTGACGTGAGTACCGCTTGGAATTAGAATAATTTGTTGATGTTAAGTCAAGACAGTACATCGCAGATGTTAGCAGAATCCAACCTAAAAACAATATTCAATCCAACAAACCGCAATCAGCTAACATCCAATTATAATGAAAAGTAAAGTGTACATTTAATTATCATTTTTTTTTCACCATATTCATCTTGAAAACGACCAAGTACAGATCATAAGCATCCCAATATACCTAACTACAGAAACAGTTATTTCAGAAAAATTCCACAAATAAATGAATGGCAGATGACTTACTGATCGCTGTTTTACAAGCAACAACGAAGAAAAAGATAAGAAAGAAAAGAAAATAGGTTTATTTGTCCCAAACGACGAAACACGAAGACGCTGTTGCTAAACATGCTTCCAATAACCCACAGACTAAAGCTAAACAATCAGTCAGTTAAAAGATAACTTGCTTACAGAAAAATAAAAACAAAACCTTTTTATATCGCGTTATTCATTTCCGAACAACTGAAAGTTCAGCTTAAGTCCATAAAGAACCAATATATTTTATCTTTCGTACAATCGAATTAAATCCCGCTAAGAACAATAGAGGGATCAAAACAAAGTACAATAATTCATTCCGTTGTTTGTCTTAGCAAAAACTAGGACGCAGATATTAAGTAGAGTGACTGTAGTTCAATATTTTGTTGGGATTGTTCCTTGGCTTCAGCTTTTAACCGGAATATGACTGGCTGTAAGCCAAAAAGGGATAAGATATTATGTCTAAGAAAATATTGGCCAAAAGATCTTAGAAAAATACCCTGATTGGGGGTAATCCTGAACACGAAAGCCCAAGTATGGCGTTCATGGTAGCTCGCCGTCCGATAGGGACCAGGCCCGGGTCGACGGCGCGTTATGTTCCACGCGCGCCTCAAAGTGATGTCAGCACCAACTGACGGGGTCCGGAAGGGCCAATGCCTGCCGGGGTTGCGAGTTTGTCCGAAAGGGATATCGCGACCCCGGCACACAGGCAACGGAAGGAACACGGGTGGGATTTAGTCAGTAAAAGTCTGAAACGCCCTCCCGCTCCGCCCAGAGCGGGAGAAGTTATTTGATAATTACCCAACCTAAAAAAAAAAAAAAAAGTATGGCCTTTGAATTAACTTTGTCTGTCAAGTGACTTGGTTATTTATTAATTTATTATCATAATGTAGATATACACAGTTACAAGCTAGGCTAAAACTTTAGAATACATGGCCCTGTTAGGGCGCAGCAAGTACTAGTACATTTAACTTATAGCTAGGTTAAATGCTTAAAAGTTATTATATGCAACTGATTTTCATTTATGAGGCTGACAAAAATAGTAGTCTAGTCTAGTAGTCAATTAGTTTTTGACTGCGGCTTCACCCTTGTGGATGTCGGAAATTAAATATCTCACGGGAACGTAGGTACTACCGGGATAAAAAGTATCTGATGCCTACTCCTCAACCAGGTCATAATCTCACAGACTTTCACCTTTCTATCTATCTGCCTAGCCTTTTCCCAACTATGTTGGGGTCGGCTTCCAGTCTAACCAGATGCAGCTGAATACCAGTATTTTACATGGAGCGACTGCCTATCTGACATCCGCAACCCAGTAACTGGGTAATACGATACCCCTTGGTAAGACTGGTTGTCAAACTTTCGGGCTTCTGACAACCCGTAACGACTGTCAAAGATGCACGAATGACAGCCGGGACCAACGGCTTAACATGCTTTCCGAGGCGCGGAGGAGTCTCGAAAAGTAAAGATGGTCATCCACGGACCAACCCCGGCAAGCGTAGCTTAACCTGATGGATCGACCCGTGAAGCTATTATTACTTAGCCACAAGATCTTTATACTTTCACATTTATAATAGCATAATAAGCATAAGCATAATCAGCCTATAATGTTCCCACTGCTGGGACACAGGCCTCCTCTCTGTGAGAGGGAGTGTGCCATAATCCACCACACGGGTCCAGTGCGGGTTGGTAGATGTCACGTGTCTTCGTATTATTGGTTCTAGGGCATGCCAGTTTCCTCACGATGTGTTCGTTCACCGTTTTGAGAGCAGTGGTAATCATTGTTTTTGGGGCAATAATTTTACCAAAGTAAAGCGCCTATCTGGGTTCGAACGTATGACCTACAACTCGTAAGTCGCGGCCGTTACCACTAGGCCACCAGTGCCTGTTCCCCATCTATAAAAGAGATGCTGTTAATTAAGGTTAGTACATTTCAAAATCTGACTAACAACTTTTTAGCACGATGTGGTCTGGTTTAATTAATCATGTTTTTTTAAGCATTGAAGTGGTTTACGATAAAAGCTTTCCTTAATTTTATACCTACACTAACTCTTTTTATGTTCTAGAAGCGAATTATATGCTTCTATCTAAGTAATGAAACATCTTTAACAAGATTTAACCAAAACAAAATACCCTCTCACCTTTACAAATCCACGACCACCCTACAAATATTACCTGTTTACTCATTCATAAAATAATTCTATTGAAACTCCACAAACTTCACTAATTAATTATATTTTATGGCGTTGCTAACGGCAGTTTAATTAGGTCGCACTGCGTCGGCAAGACCGTGAAAAATTGCACGCCACACCTTATCTGATGTCTGTATTCGTTTGGCTGGACTTTTGATAAATTAACTTTGTTAATATCGTGATTTGGATCTAGGGATTTTCATAATAGGGCGTGACTGTCTGAAAGGAGGCTGAATTCATTGGGGACTTTGCATGATTATCATAATTTTAGCAGACGTGCCTATTAGGCTATTAGATGCCGCTTCAAAGCTAAAATCACAGGACTCGATATTTCTCGACGGCATGTGAAGTCAAGTCAGACGCCCAGGGGCGGCTACCAACCCTGACACCAGGTTAGTCACAAACCACACGAAAAACAAGAAGATAGGACACTAAACCCACAGTCAAGACAAAAGATCGATCTCGATGTCTGCTTTATCTAGCTTCATCAAAAAATATAAAAATATATCTTATTAAAAATACAGATTAACGCGAACTTATTTCGAACCGCGCCCGCCATAATCCGCTCGTCCAATGAGGGCGCAGCTTCTACCTAGAATGTTCTAGAAGCCGGGTGAAAAACAAAAGACGCGCACCTTTTTTGACAAGTTTGGTCTGTCTCCGTCAGCTGAGCAACGCACCAAGATATAATTTACGATACATTTTCTTCGCCCCGAAACCCTATTGTTTTCATCTATACCGTGACGTGTGTATCATAAATGTATTATATCTTATATTATATATTATATTTTATTGGATAAGGATAATATATAATACCGGTCAAAATAGCTTCGGAAATAACAATGACATTTTTATCAAATTCTGAAAGATAAAAATGGTCATCCTTAGAAGATAGACATATTATTATTATATATCGCGATTTATTGCAATCGACGTCTTCTCAGTTCATGGGCTACATGTACATCAGTCTTGTATAGGTAAGGCTGCTCCATCGTCGAAGCCGAATAACTTGGCTACTGGTTTAAATTTATGCCTTGTGCCGCGAATGCACATGCTAGTGGCACGGATTATTGAGATGATGATTCTTGATCTTAGCCAACCCATTACTACACTCATGGGCGTATTCCAGTGGCCAGCGATTGCAGCTCCAAGATTTTTTACGAAGACAGACATTTGTGGAACGAAAATTCCGTCAACAGATGCAACAAGGGGTGTAAATGTCGTATGTCGCATTTGACAAGCGTTTGAATATTTCCTAATTTTTTCTTCTTCGGCAGATTTTAGTACAGAGGCGACAGGGCGTGAAATATAAGATGAAGGAGCGTCGGTGTCCACACCACGGATATCAAATAACGCCTCCCTCTGAGCATCCCAAACGCCTCGGCAGGACAGGTCTCCGCGTAGTCCGCAATCTGCTTCGGAGATTATGGGTTCTTTGACTACGTTTTCTATGCGTGTTGACATAAGTCGCAGAATAGATTCCAGAATCTTTTCTACAGCATAGAGCATGATCAACGTTGAAATCATTTCAGCCACAGCCATCACATGATTTTGGCATAGAGACTAGTAGTCTGTGGTAACGTAATGCAAGTGCGTCTCTGAACTCTAATGGGGATAGATCGAAATGGTCTTTCTTAGTTGGTATGATAGATATCCAGTTGGAAGATTTTGTTTTCATTTTTGTTGAATTGATCGTTCGATCGCTCGTCTCTTGATAGGGGAGAGTTAGTCCAAGGTGGTGTCCAAGAGTTCGTCATCAAGAGAGTCTTTCTCTTTGCGGCTTTGTTATTGTGCATTTTTAAGGGATTTATGATGTTGAGAGAGATCTATATGTGTATTTTCTATTAAAGCTCTTGAAAGGATTGTATATTTTTTGTTTTAGTATACATAGTTTATATTTGGCATTTTTGATAGAGCGGAGATTGCTAGACGATATTGTGATATCTGTACCTATGTTAAAAGATTTATTTTTCTACAAAGTCGACCTCTTGGTTCTGGCTCCAATATCCGTTTTCGTCTTCTCATAATTATACGGATTCCACACATCTCAATTCACTCTGTAAATGAGTAACGTTTAAGTAAAAACAACACATCAGTTCATCACATTTGATACACACACATAATCAACATTAATACACAAAAGCGTTTACTTACGAACGATAAACCTTTTCCGTAATGACTGAAACAACTTACTTGGAAAGATTCATGACATACGGAAAAAGAGTAGAGCGAACATAAAACACGTTCGTATGAAACACGGACAAAAAGTAAGTAGCTTGGTGTTTTTATCACCTTTTCTGGTGTAAGTCTTTCCCGGACTTCTATAACCACTGGTTTCTGAAAGCTTATTCAAATTCCTAAGTTCAGTCGTAAAGAAATTATGATGCGGCAGGTTAGCGTACAAAAAAAAAAAAAAAAATGTTAGCTTAATTCAATTTTACTTACGTTTTTCGCAATTTACAGTTGTATGTTGATCTAAATACTAGCGCGAGCGCGCGCAATCGTTACATGTGTTTAAGAGACTCGTCAAGGAACATTACTTGTCGTTGTGATCTTGTTCTCGTAACTGTAATTATCTATAGTCTTCATTTATTTTCGTTGCTTATATATTTAGTATGTATGTATTTATGTATCTATTATTTAGGATATGTATTTATCTGTGTATCTATTCTAGTATATTGTATACTTATTATTTGCACCAACGACAGCCCCATTTTATGTCCAGGCAAATCACTGTCCATCCTAAGGTTGCCTGGAAGAGATCGCAGAAAGTGATAAGGTCGCCCATTGTGTATTTTGTAGTGCATAATTATTATTTCTTGTTATGCATTTTTGTGGTGTACAATAAAGTATATATAAATAAATAAATAAATCTAAATAATACAATTATAACCATACAAATCATCAATGCAACTCTCTTTGATGAAATCATGACATTTGAGACTAATTCTAACCTAAGGAGTTCTATTGCTGATTCTAATGATTATAATTCTGTAAAGCCATATTTGTTACGGTCGCGAATCATATTTTAATCAACATAGAACCTGACACTGACCTGCAAACTGCAAAAAACGTAAAGAAACAATCACATCAATATCATGGATCTGTAACTAGATTGACAGAAGTGAACATTAGCATCACGCACGACTGTATTCCCCAACGGGGTAGGCAGAGGTGTGCCTATACTACACCCACATTTCGCAGGTTATGTGTCCCCATATAATACGGTGGGAGCATATTGCCATCAACCGGGCACAAATCCAGACTGAGAAATTCCAGACGGAAAACCCAATATCACTTGGCCGACCCGGCAATCGAACCCAAGACCTCATGCAATACTTATACTGGAGTACAGGCGTGATGGTTGTGATGTTATCTAATAATAAATAATATGCATTATTGTTTTAAAAACGATAGTTCAGATGAGATCTAGATAACATAATATACAATGTGTAACTAATTTACACAGACACTTAACTTTTTTTTTTTTTTTTGAGTTTTGGAAATTATCAAATAACTTCTCCCGCTCTGGGCGGAGCGGGAGACTAAAACCCACCCGTGTTCCTTCCGTTGCCTGTGTGCCGGGGTCGCGATATCCCTTTCGGACAAACTCACAACCCTGGCAGACAGACACTTACCTACTGCACATTATGACAGTAGTTTGTTTTAAGAATTGTTTACTGAATCGATTTCTGTAATTTGCAATATGTATAGGTCAAATCCAGAGCAAAGTCGAGCAATAGCAACGGTTCAGATGCTCGAGAATATTAGTTTAGTAATCATTAGAACCAGAACAGAAAATATGATTTGCAATTTTGGCGTTCTCTACAGTCACCAAATCGCACGCTTTTCGGGTCTGCTCAAAATGACAGCAGGTTACGGGAACAATATTGCAACTCTGACACTTTCCTTTTGAGTATGTGAGTGAAACATTAGTGGATTGTGTAAATATGTCAATTCAAAATGTAGATGATAACTGAAATAAGTGATAAGATTTAGGGAAGGAGATGAAATACTGCGTCGATCTCAAATAAATTGGTAGGTATGGCAGTAGGAGGACGCTGCTGATTCCGACTAGAAGGAAATTATACAATTTTTATTTATACTTATATCTTTTTTATTGGTTGTATTTCCATTTACATTTTCTGTAACCAGCTAACCAGTGTAAGTGTAACGTTACATTAAAGAGAATGATCTGTATAGAATCGGTGATAGGTTCCCATACTTGCTTTCACCGACTCATATGGATTGGTAATAAGCGATGTATGTACAAATATGAAAATGTTTCACCGACTCACAAAAGCTAGGCAATATAAGAAAAAAGAGAGAAAGAAAATACCTTTATTTGCTTATAGAGAAAGAAAGAAAGAAAATACCTTTATTTGCGGTACACATGAGGTAAAGAAAGAACAAAACACGAAAATAAACAATTTGGGGGAAAATATGCGTCACATCCACGCAAAACGGCCATCCCTCAGCATAATGCTGCGACCCTATGCGAGACAGAGCCCCAACGCTGGTTTTCAGCGACAGCCGGCGTTGACGTGATGACGTCAACCGGTGCAGCATATAGTGAAATAACAAAATAAGACAAAAATAAAATGAATAAATACAATACTTAGTCCTAAATGTTTATACAAAATATAATATTTAAAATGGTAACATAATATGTATTTATTTGATTTTTCTAACTCTAACCGAGATTTTAAATAGTTCATTTAGCAATTAATATTAATGAATGCACACTTTGTAATACAAAAAAAGGTAAGTGAATGAATAATTTTATAATATGCACACGTGGTAAACATAAAACATTTAAACTAGACAAAATAGTATAGGTTGCCAATGGTGTGTAACAAAGGTTGATAGTTTGAGATTAAAATATCATATTAAAATAATTTTAAATGACTTAAACTTTATGAAATTAAGAATTTACACTTAAAAGAACACATTTAATAATATAGAACAATTGCAGGTTTCGTATATTTCTGTAAAAAGTCTTAAGCAAAAATTTGATGTGCTTGCATGTAGAAACAAGGACTTTTCCCATACGGCCGGTGAGCTCGCAGTCGCCACATGCTCTTTGCACGTGAATGCACGCATACTAACGTAAGTTTTTGCAATGCTCAATGAACAAACATGCATGTTTGTTATGTTTCGTCAAGTGTCTTCAGCATAAATTCTAGTACAAATTAATGGAATGGATCGGTATTAGCTGCGGATTTTCGATGGGTCGTTAATAGTGCATTTACCTTACCTGAAGCAACAATAAATAACATTCTATTATTTTATGTCTCTGAATTTGTTCCTCTTTATTGGACTACAATTCAGCAAATATCTACTATTCCTACTAATCAGAGACAACAGAAAGTCTGTAGTATCTTCTATTACAACGATGCAAACTGTTTCAGTAATCCTCTATCATATAAAAACAAGTTCTTCCTTATTATTTCAGACTTTCCTTCCACTTGACGGCTTCCAGCGCGGGAGCTGGATTCACAAAGTAATTAATTTATATTTTTGCTGTTTTAACAAAGCACGATATTAAAACCGACTTCAATTAGTTTTATTAATGTTGTGGGTTATCTGGGAACAAGAAAATAAAGACGAAAGAATGAAAAATTTGTTTATTTGCATTACAGCACCTTAAAACTATAAATAACAGAAAATAACTAATATAATGCCAAAAGGGCCTATTTTTTTTTATTGCTGAGAAATGCATTACGCATCCCCGCTCGTGGGGGACGAGTCGCGGTATGTGGGACTATGTCGGTAATGACAGTATACTCAGCGGCGCCTCCACATCGCCATGATGGGAGGGCTATGGGAAACCGGCTCAGCCTTTACATCCACAACCCTCCCGGCGCATGCCCCTCCAGGTGAGGGACTACGGGAATGGCCGGGAGCACCTGGCCATTCCCGTCCGACACTGGTGGAGGCCTGTGTAATACAGGCAAGGGTGCCCCCCGCACCGCCTGCCGCCTGCCTGCTGGCCTCCACCTGGAATGCCAAAAGGGCCTCAGCTCAGCATAATGTCAGATGAAAACACAAGGTAGGTACACCACCTCACGCTGATTTTCAGCTGCAACCCACGAATGCCAGCTAAAATAATTAACACATAAGGAAGTGTGTGTCCGTTTGAACAAATTAAGAGAATAAATTAGAGGTGATTATATAAAAAAAGCTCATACAAAATCAAATTAAATGTTGTGACACACACACACACATGTGGTGTGTGTTTTTATGGTTGTCTTGTGAATCCTACTATCCTACTAATATTATAAATGTGAAAGTTTGGATGTTTGTTACTCAATCACGCAAAAACGGCTGAACGGATTTGGAAGAAATTTGGCACACAGATAGTTTATAACCTAGATTAACACATAAAATACTTTTTATCTCGGTAGTACATTCCCGTGGCACAATTTCCGACCTCCACACAGGCGAAGCTGCCGGCGAAAGCTAGTAAATAAATAAATTTAAATTAAAAAATCTCTCTTATTAACAGACAGCCTTTTCTAGAGAAATAATTTTAACTTTGAAAATATTTGAATAGAATTAATGAAGAAACTTTAAACGAGAACTTTTAATCCTGATTTACTCGGTGCAATTTAATTGCCTTTGACATAACAAAAGTTGTACTCTCAGTGTTTATACGATGCAAGTCATTTGTTGCTTCAATTTTCATTAAGATTCCATTTTCAGAAATTTCCATTTACAAGAGTAAATGAGGCTTTAGACTGTTGAACTATATTCGTTGAACTCAATTCGTTATAGAAGATATTTTCTTGCTGGAGTAACGGACACGCGTCAGAGAAGTCGTGAGATCAAACTGTGGCGGCATCTACATCACCACATGCGAACTACGCATCAAAGACCTGACGTCACACAACATCCTGACGTCACTCAAATCCTGCATCGCGCAATTAGAGTTTACCGCGCGGTGGACATATATACCTACAAGCTCACGACTTCAACCTCTGAGCAATTGCCCGCCAAACATGACACCCGTCTGGTCGGAGGATCCTCTCTTTTCTATGGTGGATGAGTGAACTTTACACCCTGTTCCTCATACCCCTAAACTACTATTACAAGTATTTTCAGTTTCTGTAGATAATAGTCCCTTAGAATAATTTTCCTCGTGCCCAAACTCCCGGCATACCGCTATCTAACTCATCATAGACCATCCCTAATTGATTCCAGTCAGCCCTACGTAATTCATCTTATAACAAATTGTATTGCCTCGAAGGGTCAGTTCCTTACTATTCTCTGCCCTAAGACATATGTTAACGTCATTATATTACTGCCAATTGAGCTGAAGGAATCAAGGAACGTTCTGCAATTCATTTTGTGAGAAAATATTTATCGTAATTTGATTTGTAAGGGATGTTTCAATATTTTTATTGCTAACCTTTTTCTTACGTAAGTCGTTACGGTGTGGAGGTATTGGAGCTCCCGATTTGCGAACTTGCAAAGAGACTATTTAAGGAAATCACTTATATTGAACTATAAGTGGTTTGATAGTGTTCATGTAAATAAGGCACATCTGGGGTCGCTAACCATACTGTAAAAAACAGTATTATACTGTTTATAGTATAAGAATATTTTTACTATTATTTGATATCCAGAGCTGTATCTAAATAAAAAGGAATTCGGTGGCAAAAAAAGAAAATACAAAACCAAAAACACCGACTTCCGAAATGAATGATACCTATTTTTCACTTTGGAGTGTTTTTTTTTTTTTGGAAGTCGTTGGTTTTGTTTTTTGTATTAAAGTTTTTTTTTCCGAGATAGATACTGTTTATTTTCACACTTTGACCACAATATACTTTATTTTTTTTACATAAACTTGGCAGCCCTCAGCATCACATCTGATTTGTGGTGAAGATTCCTTCATGAAACTGGACTATTGTACTGAAACCTTCAACAGTCAGTGACCACGCGTGGTAAACATTAATCGTTCCTACGTCCTTTTCCAGATCTAAATATTCAGGTTGACAATTCCAATAGTTGATTAGTTATAAATACCAAACGAACCAGTACCCATATCTAAAAACCCAGGAAAATAATTATTCTAAGAATTTAAATCTTTTTATTAGACCTTAATAATTTTGACAGTAGAGCACCCCTTCAATATCAATAGCTTGACCTAGGAGGTTGAGAAATCACCATCATCAATCAATCAAATAATTTATTTGCATTACACAGGTTCAAAGGATGTTACAAAGATTCATTATTATAACCATATGAGGTGTGCAAACATATTAGGAAAATTATACAACATATTATGACACAATTATTCTTAATCAGTTTTCTTATTAAATTACATTGTCACTGAAAATATACATAGATAGTCAATATTGTAACAAATTAGATTCAATCTGGACGAATAAATGATTACAGTAATGTCAGTTTTTACAACCTATTTTGGTTCTCAAGATATAGCCCTATGACCGACAAATAGACAGGCGGCGTAGGCTTAAATAAACAAGTTTTTAATTTAATTAAAATTAAATTAAAAATTTGTTTATTTCTTAACCAAATCAAGACAACAAGTTGATGTTTCAAGCATTCTTTTAAGCAAAAAATGCCTGTATTAGGAGACTCCGCTCTTCCTTAACACGATAGTTTTACAAAAAGAACAGAATTACATTATTAAGATTGTGATATTTTTATTTTTGTAAGTGATAATGTTATGTAATGAAATTTTATTTTAATGACTACTCAGTTTTAATGTCATTTAGTTTATGAGTGTATGGAATTTTTTATTTGAATTTTAATGTGGATATTTAATTTTAAATGATCGATTGCATTGTAATGTAGGCTTAGTAATAGGGTCCCGTTGAAAACCTTTGGGCAGGTATGGAACCCAAAAATAAAAACCTAAGTTTCATGTCTTTAGCACGACATCAAAGAAAAGGTTTATTGGAAATCAACACAGATTAACTTCTCAAACCCAGCTTCCGTCGCTAATCCAATTGTCTCGAATACACCTCATTACCTTTTACAAATACTGCCACGAAATGAGTACAAAAACGTTAAATTTAACAGACTTCATTATGGAAACGCTCTTCCAATTAGGTATAGCAATTATCATAATCCACAAAGCGAGCTTGTCTTCTAATATTGGACGAAATAATCGCATAGCACATATTTCCTCGTCATTTTTGGATTTAGGTGTCGTTTACATTGGTAAAGATGATTTAATTTTTATTTTGATGGCTCTGTAGGCTTGTTTACTTTGTTTTCAGAGCAATGCACTGTGATTGCTTGTTCCAAGATATTTATTGACATGGAAGGATTTTAAATAATTCGATGAAATAATTATCATTGGAAAATCAGCTATTGCTTCAGCAATACCTATATAATGTCTATAACGCGTTTACCTGAAGATAGTTCGATTCCGGGCTATATCTAATAAAGAACCTACATCTTATAAAAAACCGGCTAAGTGCATGTCAGACCACGCACAATGAAGGGTTCCGTAGTTGGGATTAATAAAATTTATCCCAAGAACAAACTTAACATTGTAGTCGAAAAACATGTTCCCCATACTTTCCAACTGCAAATGTAAGTTTGTACGCATAATATTGAATGATTTACCATGTTATTTTAATACCATAGACTTCTTATAGGTCTTCCTGTAGTCTATAAGCATAGAAGTATTCTCTGTATTAAAAAAAAAAATTAGGATCAGTTGTTTCGGAGATAAGGGCAATGGTCAATTTTCAACAATTTTCTTAAACATCTTTAAATATATTAATTTTAAAATCATAAAAATATGTATTTGAGATCCTCGCAATAAGCCCTTTCATTTGATATGTCGGTACACGGTACATTTAGCAAAACTTTGTTTTTTAATCGCCCCCAAAAATGAATGAATTAAGTTGAAATGTGACCCATATTCAAAATTCATTTATTTATGTTACACGTCCGTGTTTAGGTCACAGAAATACGTATGTGTACCAAATTTCAACTTAATCGGTCAATTAGATTCGGAGCAAATTGGCTGTGACAGACGGATAGACAGACAGCCACACGAGTGATCCTATAAGGGTTCCGTTTTTTCCTTTTGAGGTACGGAACCCTAAAAATATCTGCCTAGGCTTTAATTATAGGTTTAGGTTTTTATTTTTTTATTATAGGTATAGGTACCCTAGCTATCTTATAAGTACCAAATTCTAACTTTAAAGACGGCTGTGCTACTGGAGAGTTTCTTGCGCCACTTCTTCATCCCAGCCAAAGCTCTAGGAAGTGGTGAAGGGTGGGCGGGCGTTTCAAGGGACTGTTTTATGTAATTTTGACGTTTAAACAGTGCTGATAACCAGCCTCGTTTGAATAAATGACTTTTGATTTTGATTCCAATTTAAACGCAACTCTACGTGTGAGAAATAATTATATAGGGTGTAAGGGACGTCAACGCGAAAACTGTTATGGATTCAGTACATGATTCTGAACGCCCCCGCGTTGAAATTTTTAAACGATCAATTTAAAAAAAAAACAGCTGTTCATAATTAAATAAACATTTTGACCGCGTAGGTATTGCACTTTTCTATGAAACAGCAGAATTTTTTACTATTCTACGAAACAGGCTTTACGTCGATGTCCCTGCCACCCTCCCTGGTCCCTGTCCCTGGTCTATTTAAATCCTTGTTTCCAGTTGATGTTATTTCCACTTTAACAAACATCAACTTTAAGCGAGTGTAAATAAAGTTGATTTTAGACTGACTAGTACTGTTGAAAACGTCATAACAATATGAAGTTGTAGCGCAAACTGAACCTTATGTGTAGGCGTTACAGTTGTTTTTCCTAAAACTCGTGTTTGGCAAAAAAATTGCGAACACAGATTACATACATAAACTCACGCTTTCTTCGCACGGGGGAAGGCAGAAGGTTCCTTACATACTGCCTTTCCCTCATTTACGTTCATACATCTGCTCATACACGCACGCCGATTGCGCGTACCATGCAAAACGAGTACTGGAAATAATTAATACTTACTTAAAAAACTGCAAGCATAGCTGTTGGGAATCTAAATATCAAAGCATCTTTATGAAACTACTCAAGTGACATAAACCGACACAAAGCGAACCGCCCAAGACTGAAGGTTTTTCCTTCAGCGGCATGGTTACCACAAAGCATCTTTATAAAACTACTCAAGTGACATGCACCGACACGAAGCGAACCGCCCAAGACTGAAGGTTTTTCCTTCAGCGGCATGGTTACCACAAAGCATCTGTCGTCCTTACGAGTGGTGTATTTCTTAAAGCTCTGCTTACAGGAACGCTTCTCAGGCGATAGGGAGTGCTTGGCTGAGATGGTATTTGATACTGGGAAACAATATAAGACTGGGTCAGCGTCCACGTTTAAAAAATGACAAACGGGAGAAAAAGAATGTGACTTATGACGGGCGACGTACCCTGACACTAGCCAACCCAGTTTGGTTTCATGTAACTTGGGTCTTTTTACCCAAGTCAATAGTATTATAACATAAGATGGACCAAAATACTTTGGCCCCAACTAAGATGTCTATTGCTGACGGTAAATTAAATGAAGGGTCAGCTAGACTTATTCCCATAAGAAGAGGAATGTTATCGATGTTTTATGAAAGAATACGGTAAAGCTTTAGTGATCTGAGGTAAAATATAGCAGTCTACAGTACGTGTATAGTCGTCATCATGGATGGACATAATAGTTAGGCTGCAAGACTGTGCTATGAGAAATATTATTATTTTACCTGTCACGGTGGCGCTCGCACTACGTCGCGACAAACCCAGCTTACCGCAAAATGATTCAGCAACGAAGATACCCGTGTTACCGTTGTCGAGCAGTACTCAGATATTATCATTTTTTTGGTCCAATAAACTTTTTGTTGGTGATTAGATAATTCCTCATTGATGTGTAATTGTGATCCAAAGTATCCACTTTTGTATTGTGGCGTTGTTTACGCCAAGCCAGTGATGCAAGCAGACAGGAGAAACAGAGTTTGCAACCTTACCATGTCATTTTTGGCAATCTTATTTGCAATTCGACACAAGCCTGTCATTTCGAACTCATTGCTGCGCTATCTAGTGAAGTTTACTTATCGGTTCTTCCATGGTTTTTCGGAATTCACAATACGCTTCGGCATGTATCATCATCATACTCTTCAATTGCTTGCTAGTTATCATTGTTAGCGCGTTGAGCAATAAATGAGTGGACTGTATCTTTTCGCAATGGTTTATTACCGTGCTTATAACAAGTTATAAACTGTCCCGGACAAACAATAAAATAAGTGAGGAATATCGTCCGGCGCGGTGGAGTCCGTGGAAGCGAGTGGTCATCGGGCCGAGCCGTGTCGCCGTCGCGCCGCACCTCAGCTATACCGATGACGCGCTGATCACGATGCCTGCGCGTGCAGACCGTGTACAAGGTGTTGTGTTGGATTCCCAACATGCTGCCCGGGTTGAAGTATAGACTTCAACAATCTGGAAGGGGGCAGATATGATTGTATTCCCTCTAAATGACGACCCTTGTAGTTTACCTCAGTGACTCGCGTCACTGCCAAGGTAAACACTTGAAGACTTCCAAATATGGTGTGCTGCCAGAGCACTGCAATTATGTCACATTGCCATCAGAGACCTGTGGATGAGAATAGAATTAAGTGGCCGTCCAATGGAAACAGAAGGAGTGACAGTGGAAGAGTTGAGGGGTTCTGAGGGAAGAGGAATAAGAGGATGGTAGTTTAAACTAGCTTTTATTTGAGTGAGGCAGGTAGCCGTTTCCTCATAACTAGCAAGCAATTGAAGAGTATGATGATGATACATGCCGAAGCGTATTGTGAATTCCGAAAAACCATGGAAGAACCGATAAGTAAACTTCACTAGATAGCGCAGCAATGAGTTCAAAATCTAAAAAGACTAGCTTAATAATTCCAATATAAAATGAGTAGTCGTAATTATTACCGACTGCTTACAACAATTCAAACGATAAATAAAACTCTTACCAACCGACCTTACTTATACAGGGTGGCATCCCGACATCGAAGCGAAAACTGTTACCATGGATTCAGTACATGATTCTGAATCCCCTGTGCCGCTTATTAAAAAAAAAAAGACTGCTGTTTGACCTACTCGGTCAAAATGTATGGAAAAGCTGTTTTTTTTTAAATTACTGCCGAAAACTTTCAACTCGGTTTCAGAATCATCTACTGAATCCATGGTAACAGTTTTCGCGTCGATCTCCCTGCCTTCCTGTATAATATATATATCATAATAATATATATAATATCATATACAGGGTGTTTGGCGCATGGACCGACACAATTTTTTCAGGAATTTGGGAGGTCATTAGCTAGGTTCTACCCATACACCCTTTGTCCCAAATGTCACGGTTGGTTACATATGATTATTTTTTTTAAATGAAAAAAAATCCCAAAATGTGTCCTTTAATTTGAAATAACTTTTTTGTTTGTGGGTGTAGTGGCACAAAACAAATTTTGTTGCATTCTCCAAAGTCCTTTAAATCTAAAAACATCTTTGTTTTATACAACTGGTTTCAAGAAAATTCCTTACAAGCTTCCAAAGTTAATTTTTGTATTTAATGAATGAAATTTTACAACTTCTAAATTAATTATAAAAAAAACATTTGGGACAAAGGGTGTATGGGTAGAACCTAGCTAATGACCTCCCAAATCCCTGAAAAAATTGTGTCGGTCCATGCGCCAAACACCCTGTATATTTCATCCAAAGATAAATAATTATTACATATCAACATAAATCTCTTTGATATCATGTCAATTCCCCAGCTTCTCAGTATGTGTGCAGCCTTAGAACACGTTCGCACTACTCATAATGAAGACGCTTGGAATCAATTAGTGAGGCCGTTGAGATAAGTGTCAGTCGCCACGTTACGTAGGAATGTTTGAGGTGCATGTGGGAATGTCTGTGGTATGAAAACGTTTGAGTGGAGCTGAATAGGTACTCAGGACCTTAAGGCGACAACAACCGACTTTCAATGATTTTATACTGCAGATCATGTCTAAACGAGTACTGTTAATGATTTGGAAAAAATATATGTTAAATAAGAACATTTTCCTAATAACTTAATCTGTGAATATTTTAAATTATGTTTATATTATATGGTGTAATTAATTTGTAAAGCTATGTCTTACGCGAATAAAAAACTGAGAATAAAGTAAAAACTATGAAGTGTATTTTTCTGAAACCTTCGCCATTTTAAAGATAATTTAATTATTTATCTTTTAGTAAACGTATTTTATTAAAATATCTTTTGATTTATTTATAATAAATTAATAATGCGTCTAATTTGGGACAGCGCTCCTTGATGGGCGAGTCCTATTACTGGCTGGACGTACGACGCGTTGCGTGAGCTCAGCATATAACACGCAAGCTAACCACTCAAGGCCGCTGGCATTATATCGGCGTCTTAAATGTTAACACTCAGTTTGATTACAGAGGTTATTAAACTCTCTCGTCTGGTCTAAAAGATTATAAGAAATATTATAACTATGGATTAACCAACTTCGGAATAGAAGCAGAGTCAGCGATTGTAACCGTTATTTGACTGGTCACTCAATACAAACTCAAAACACATAATAATATAACGCGCCCTGGATTTTCAACTCTCACCGCTGAGCCGTTCCAAATCCAACAGAGTGAATCCCTTGCGCGTTATTAAAGCAAAGGCACTATCGAAGAACTTCATATCTAAGCAGTTTGAAAACAAAATCCCGTGAACACCATTACCATATCTGTTACCGCCCCGGTTCTATAGCGGCCGAGCGCTGCAAGCAAGAATAGTCCTTACGGTGGTTAGATATGAACTTCTTCGATAGTACCTATGTACCTACTGTTGGAATTTCAGCTCTCAGCGCTAAACAGAGTGTTGCTTATTAAGTGCGCGGTAAAAAAAGTCACAGAAAAATAGCGCTCGTGCCTATACGGAGTTTACAGGGACCTAAGAATTGCCAAAAAGTCGGTCAGTGTGGCAGTTGAAGCTAGTTGCCCATTCCATAGCGTAGTAGGTTCCTATGAAGAAGAACGGGCAAGAAACTCCATGGACACTCTCTCTCGCTGGTTGTATTAAGCATTGCTTGAGAAAAGGCTAGGTCCACCATTCGACGTCTTTTGGTTGATTTGCTGGTGATGAGTATCATGGTATGACAAAAAATCTGTGTTAATTGTTATCAATTCTCAACAGAACGTACAAACCCGCATGTCCATGGTAGCCATCAGCGCCTCTTAAGTCCTAGCAGTAAGTGCGATTTTCATAAATTCAAGGGTTAAGAGCATCGAGATATAAGTACTAACGTACTAGAGAAGACACCGTAAATTCCTACTTTGTCTCGTTCAACTGCGGCGATCGCGCCGCAGTTGTCGAAGAAAATGCGTAAGTGCCGTGATTTACAGACCTTTTTGCCGAGAATAAATACACTTCCGCAGCAAATCTAGCGCTGTGGTAAATTAGTTACGGTTTAGACGAATTGTTATTATTTTAGCGCTGCAGCGAACTAAAGATTCAAATTACGAAGAATAGGACAATTCAGTTATTTGACGTAGCTTCTCTAGTACGTTAGTACCTACTTATATCTCAATGGTTAAGAGCGTTTATTTTGAAAGTGGGCAACGTCGCAAATAGATGTCAAATATTTTGCTGTTTTGATTAATTTGGCAATATTACTGTATGGAAATAAGACATGTGGCTTAGTAACGAACTAGAATATTTATAATGAATTGCAAATATATAATTGAATTTGATGTTGTAGGTACCCGTTTTGTGTAAAAAAGGCATTTGGAAAGTTTCCAATACTTTTTTAATAGGTATCTAAAACGAAATGTTCGGTGTTACGATATTAATTATTGCATTTCATAATCAATATTTTAGTTCACTAGTTAGCCACATTTCATATTTCCATAAGTACAGTAATAATGCCAAATTAATCAAAACGGGTAAATAATTGACAGCTATTTGCGACGTTGCCAACTTTTAGGTTAAACGCTCTTAAGTAGTAAGTAGGTACCAACTACCGTCAAAGTCACGGGAAACATCTGCTATCTAATTACGCAACACAGTTTCGTAAACAATTACGACTAATCTGTTTCATTTTGACATTCATTGCGTTATTTACGTTGTTGAGCTGATTTTATTTCGAACTTATGAAGCACAGGATTAGCAATCTGTTTCAAAACGATTCAGATTCTGATTGATCGTGTATTACGTAATTAGGGTACTGGATGAGGGACGCACAGAACCGGGAAGTAGGTATGGCAGACGAAAAAGGAGGTCTAATACCCAGCAGTGAGTTATTCCGGGCTGAAATGAAGATGATGATGAGGTACCAACTGAAACGCTTTTGACTATACCTACCTACCATTTCTCTCATCTAAACATTTAGGTACACATATCGACGGTGAAGTATCAATATCTAATAACTATCATCTTGGCGGTTTTCACTTTATTGCAATATGAAAGAGCCCGCAATTATTCGCAAAAACATAAGGTCTTGAATTGTTCAAATTTCTTAGCTGATAATTAAACTAAGAAATTTGAACAATTCAAGACCTTATGTTTTTGCGAATACGGGCTCTTTCATATTGCAATAATGTGAAAACCGCCAAGATGATAGTTATTAGATATTGATACTTCACCGTCGATATGTGACATCTACCAACCCGCACTGCGGCGTCGTTGATTACGGCCCACTCCCTCTCACTGAGTGGAGGCCTGTGTCCCAGCAGTGGGAACATTATAGGCTATGATGATGTAACACTTACAGGAACCTGTTACAAAGTGAGCAGTGATAGCCTAGTGGTGTGACCGTCGGACTGCCAAGTCATAGGTCTCATGTTCAAACCCAAGGCTCCTCTGACTTTTCGGATTCATGTGCGTGTTGTAGAATTATCACTTGCTTCAAAAACGGTGAAGGAAAACATCGTTAGGAAACCGGCATGCCTGAGATATTTCTCGACGGCATGTGAAGTCAAGTCAGAGGCCCAAGGGCGACTTTTAAACTCTGACGCCAGGTTAGTTACTAACCACACGAAAACTTAAAAAGACAGGAGACACACAGTCAAGACAAAAGATTGAGCTTGATTTTTGGTATAATAGCTTCATCAAAAAACAAAAAATACAAATGATAACGCGAACTTATTTCGAACCGCTCCTGCCATAATCCGCTCGTCGAATGAGGGCGCAGCTTCTACATAGAATGTTCTAGAAGCCGGGTGAAAAGAAGGAGACCCAAAAAAAGCGAATAGGTACTCGTAGATACCTACTTTCCGTATTAACCGATCTTCGTGAAACTGAAAATGTTTGATTACGAAACATAAATTCCCTCAAGCCCTCTCATACGGTGTGTGAGAGGAACCCTATCAAGCACCATAGAGGTGAGTACTTTAAGACGAAGGAGTTTGCAATCATTAAGTGGAACCTGTTGACTGCTTAGGGCGAACTTCACCGATGAAACTGTAAGCGAATCGGCACAACTAAACCGCGTTCATGAGCTGTCGGTATCAATTTAAACGCGGTTTAGATGTGCTGATCGCGATCAGTTTCATTAGTGGAATTCGTTCTTGTAGTCAAGTGTCTGCATCCCATGAGGAAATTAGGTATGTGCCTAGGTATTATTTGATACCAGTAGGTAGAATTATAAATCTTTTCTGATTTTATAACTGTTTATTTTCCCCGACTACGCGACAGCAAAGACGTTATGTGTTTCACGGTTACCTAAGTCTTTATTCAAAAATGTAGAAAAACGTTTGTAATTATCAACAACTTCCGTTTTTAAGTAATATACTTAAACCTTACTAAGTACTCGAACATAAAGTTTGATAGGTAATTTTGCGATATATATTTAAGTACGTCTCATCGGGGAAATGATAAAAAGTAAATAATTTTTAAGTAGGTACGTAGGAAAATGTTAATTCCAATTCAAAACTAAAATTCTAAAAACATATTATGTTGGTACCTAATTGGTGCCTATTCTATTTTTGAATATGATGCAATTTTTGTATTTTCTTGCTAAGCTTCCATTTTGACCAAGAATCAGTGTGTCCTGTTTGCTTTGAGCACAGTGCTGCCAGATCGAAATAGCCATTGCGCGCTATATAAAAAACACTCTATAAGTACCTATTATAATAATATGTTTTGCCATCTTAGAAATCAAAAAGCGCTAAATTATCCGCTAGGCGCTAAAACATTTAGTCGCGCGTAGTTCATCAAAAAGCGCTCGATCTAGCGCCGAAAACGCTAAACTGGTAGCACTGTTTGAGCATGCTTAATTAGTACCTATGCTTAAAACTAGCATGCTTATTGCTGGAAAATGTGAAAAGCTACAGAACATGCTTTATTATAAGCATATTTATTCATTAACAATTGTACCTACGAAATGGCTTTATATTGACGTAGTGGTGTGCGTTCGCGCAGCGGAATGTTGTTGAATTTAAAGATATTAATTATGCAGATATTTAGTGTATGACGTCGTATAATTGTGTATGGTAAAAAAAAAATTGTGTACGCAGCCATTGTGGAGAAATTCACCAAAAACTGATTCCGCTGGGCGAACGTTGTCCTGGCGGAACTTATTTTAATCCATAGACTTTAGAAGAAAAGAGGTGTGTCCAAAAATTAGTGTGTATTTGTGTGTAATTGTGTATGTATGAATAAAATGAGTGCATGCATAAACTTCGGAGAAATTCAAGTTTCCGCTACGCGAACGTTTGGCCATTAGCTAGTTTTCATATAAAGCGCTTACATAGAGAGCTGTAGATTTTTACATACGTTGTTTTGAATTTGTTTATATTTGTTTAAAAAACGGATTTAGAAAAAATCGTAGGGCTTAAAAGATAAAAATATAAACGTAAAATACACTTAATAGGTCTTAGTTCTTAAAGTATGCACTTTGGGGTCTAGATTTTCACGTTTATACAAACCTTGTAAGTATCTGAAACATGTTGCCAAGTATCAATGATGTTCCGTTAGTAATTAAAGAGTTAAAGGACAATTTTACCATGAATAGATCACTGTTTACAAAACAGTCAAATATCACGACGTTCTAAAGGAATTGCATGGTAAAATGTATGCCAAAAATTAGTTTATTCATTCAACTATTCACATGCAAAATTTCATGTCATTAAATTTAGTAATTAAAGAAATCAATTAAAATACTGACGAAGCATCGAAAACCTACATAACCCGACCAAGTTCGGATAGCTACAAAAAAGCGTCCATGCAATATATTTAGGTAACATCCCAAAATTTACCGTATAATACCGGTATTGAATTGGTATAGGTGATAACACAATTGTTGTTTCGATATAATTTAAAGGTCATTTATTTTTGTACACCAAATTTTTTATAAGTACTTTTTAAATGTTGATTTATTTTTATATTAGGCAGACTCTCAAACCTAAACAACTGAATAGTCTAGTTATGTGATCTGAGATTGTTAATCTGTGATTTTATTATTGAAGCTCTAAATATTTTACTTAGGTACCCTTATATTCATAATCGTTTATTAAACCTATGTTAGTTAAAACACATTTAAGTTTATTGCTGTCGTTGCAAGCGTTTGTTAACGTTATTATAATTACTTATTTAAGTGTGTAATGAAACATAATTAAGAATGTACTTAATAAAAAAAATTTTTGTACACGGATATTTAAATAGAAAAGTACTTGTTAATTGAAGATTTGTTTTTATCGTAGATAGTTGGGTTATTATTAAAAAAATATTTTTAATTCAAGAAATGCAATTGTTTTATTTTTTCCTAACGCTTGTGTACGGAACTGTACCATATTAGTAAATACTATATTGGAAGGTTAAGAACGTCTCTTAGATATATGGCTGGGCCGCTTTTTTGTAGCTATCCGAACTTGGTCGGGTTATGTAGGTTTTCGATGCTTCGTCAGTATTTTAATTGATTTCTTTAATTACTAAATTTAATGACATGAAATTTTGCATGTGAATAGTTGAATGAATAAACTAATTTTTGGCATACATTTTACCATGCAATTCCTTTAGAACGTCGTGATATTTGACTGTTTTGTAAACAGTGATCTATTCATGGTAAAATTGTCCTTTAACTCTTTAATTACTAACGGAACATCATTGATACTTGGCAACATGTTTCAGATACTTACAAGGTTTGTATAAACGTGAAAATCTAGACCCCAAAGTGCATACTTTAAGAACTAAGACCTATTAAGTGTATTTTACGTTTATATTTTTATCTTTTAAGCCCTACGATTTTTTCTAAATCTGTTTTTTAAACAAATATAAACAAATTCAAAACAACGTATGTAAAAATCTACAGCTCTCTATGTAAGCGCTTTATATGAAAACTAGCTAATGGCCAAACGTTCGCGTAGCGGAAACTTGAATTTCTCCGAAGTTTATGCATGCACTCATTTTATTCATACATACACAATTACACACAAATACACACTAATTTTTGGACACACCTCTTTTCTTCTAAAGTCTATGGATTAAAATAAGTTCCGCCAGGACAACGTTCGCCCAGCGGAATCAGTTTTTGGTGAATTTCTCCACAATGGCTGCGTACACAATTTTTTTTTTACCATACACAATTATACGACGTCATACACTAAATATCTGCATAATTAATATCTTTAAATTCAACAACATTCCGCTGCGCGAACGCACACGACGTAGTGAGTCAATTCGGGTAATCAATTAATTTATGTCTATAGGTGCCTACCTATTCTTGATCGAAGCCAAGAGCTGTTTCCTTTTCAGCCGTTCTTAGCATTTTCCATCTGACACTTCCTTTTGTACTAAATAGGCACATAGAGCAAAATATCATCATAATTTCAGCCGAAAAACGTCCACTGCAGGACATAGAACTCCCCCAAATGGGGGGGTTTGCCGTAATCGCCACGCTTGGCAGGCGGGCTGGCGATCGCAGTATGGTGTTAAAATACATAGAGAACACTGCTGCCCATTCTCTAGTAAGTCCCTTAGTCGCCTTTTACTACACCCACGGGAAGAAATGGGATGGTACCGCCTATTCTTTACGTCCGGCACCACACGGAATAGCGGAATAGAATACCAAGCAAAATATAATGAATATAAATAAATGTTTTATTGATGGAGTGGGAGAGGAAGGCCAATGAAAATATGAATGGATTGTGTGAGGAATGATATGAACAAGAAGGGGAGTGAATGATACCGTGACGGTTGACAGGGGAGAACGGAAGAAAACGTGTTGCGCCGACCCCAAGTCAATCTGCCTAGCCTATTCCCAACTATCTTGGGGCCGGCTTCCAGTCTAACCGGATGCAGCTGAATACCAGTTACATGGAGCGACTGCCTATCTGACCTCCACAAACCAGTAACTGGGTAATACAATACCCCTTGGTAAGATTGTCAGACTTTCGTGCTTCTGACGACCAGTAACGACCGCCAAAATCCACGAATGATAGCCTGGACCAACGGCTTAACGTGCTTTCCGAGGCACGGAGGAGTCTCGGTATGTAAAAATGGTCACGCATCCACGAACCAACCCCGGCAAGCATAGCTTAACCTGTTGGATCAACCCGTGCGGCTGTTATAACGGCGCCCACGTAACATGGGACAAGGCCAGGTTGATGATGTGAGCTACATAGAAACAGCAGTAGAAAAATTCATAATCTTTATTGGGGCTTAAAATCAATCACAGAACTCAAACGCTCCTATGCACCTTATTACAAAAAGAAACACAATTCCGTCACAATAATGACTAAAACACGTAAATCATCTAAAATGTCACGTAACTGTAGTGAACAGAATTTGGTGGAGTGAGTTACATTCTATAAGAACAAAAAACTGCGTTCGATGGCGCCGTCATGGCAATATTTAGGCTATGTAGAAAGAAACGTATTAAAGAATGGTCGATATTATAAAAAAAAAACTATGCCAAGATTTAGTAAAAAAATAAAAAATTATAGCTGATTCCTAAAACCATAAATTTGTCAAAGTTATAAGAAAAAAGCGAAAAGTAAGTTTTCGCGCTACGTAAGTATGGTGACGGCAAATCCTTGATTTACATCAATGCTTACAGCTCCTATAATATAAACGTAGGATTTTTTTTCTATATTTTGACATATTCAACCTGTTATTTACCTAAATTTCAGGTCTCTACAACGCTTAGTTTTAAGAACTCCGTGGCCGCGCAGTTCAAACCCTTATACCTGTGTGCCCTTAAATTGTCCAAGAATTGAAGACCGCTTCTATCCCTAAACAACCTCGACTTAATAAGTGACGGAGACTTATTACTGAGCTGGTTTTCCAACTGAGCTGTGCGAGGAAAAAGTCAGTAGAATTACTCCATTTTAAATGCTTTTTTTTTTTTTGTCGTCAACCCTAAAACAAAGCTTTATGAACGCATTACATCTTAACTTAGACCAAATTCTGACCACCTTAAAAGTTACGTGACATCGATACTAGAAATAAGTGGAGAAAATGGTAAAGAAATTGCCTCTTTCGCGTCGCCCAGTCGGGTAATAATGAATTAAAAACAACTTAATAATTAGACATAAATATAAACTTCTCTTGAAGAAATAAAATTGCACAATAATACATTATTTAGTTCAAGTTGTGGTTTTATTTCAACTTCTCCAAGGTCGATGTTTGTTTGGCAGTGAGAACCGCGCTGAGATTTGCTAGGTCTGCACGGCCCTTAAAAAACATGCTGGGCATTCTGTATTACTTCATATTCTTAAAGCTGTGCTCGCCCCGTAAAAGATTAAAGGGTGCATTTTAAGACAGGAGTGCATTAGTTAATACAATAATCAATACATCTTTGCAGGGTTAAAACAAAGATAAAATATACCTATTTGTTTTATAAAATATTTAAGTATTTAATATTCTTTTGCAATAAAGTTTACCTATTAGACAAATAGTAGCCACACACGTAACGTAACGTACTTGCGTAAATTTAGGCTTGCGCAAGTCTAACGTGACGTGTGTGGCTAGCATAACCCTCGAAAAATTCTGCTGAACTGACCTGATGTACTTTGACTATAACTTTAAGAACAGTTTATTTACATCATCTGAACATAACATTACATAACATAACACAAGTTCATTTATCTATCGCGATTTATTGCAATCGACCTCTTCTCAGCTCATCGGCCACAAGTACCATCAAAGAAGTTCATATCTAACCAGTTTCAAAACAAAATCCCGTGATCCCGATGACCACATCTGTTACCGGCCCGGTTCTATAGCGGCCGAGCGCTACAAGCAAGAATAGTCCTTACGGTGGTTAGATATGAACTTCTTCGATGGTACATCAGTCTTGTTTAGGTAGGGCTGCTTCATCGTCGAAGCCGAATAACTTGGCTATTGGTTTAAATTTATGCCGTGTGCCGCGAATGCATATGCTAGTGGCACGGATTATTGAGATTATGATTTTTGATCTTAGCCAACCCATCATTTTGACTTTAATTTGCTTTGTTTGTCTTATAAATGAAGATAAGAGATGCAAGAACACTATCAATGCACTGTCAATGAAGCTCACGTTGAGACGTCTCTTAAAAATAATCAATAATTAAATTCTATTGACAAGTGTATTGGAACGCTGTCATTTTCTTGTAAAGTGCTAAACATTAATTATTATTAATTATTCTAAGTGCTGTCTCTGAGTGCGGCATTTTGTTCAGTCAGTACAGAATTCCCTACTAATAACGGCATTTTATGACTCACATTATTCTTTAATTATTATAAGGCCGCCATTACATTTGTTAGTTTTCCTCACGTTAGTTGCTTACGTAATTACTTATGATAAAATTCCAAAGGTGAACTCTCTTGTAAGTAACTTATCGTAATTTCTTCCTACATCTTACGAATAGGGCGTTTGCCCACTTATCCTTATCCGATTCGTGTTCGTTTCTGATCCGGTTTGGCCAGCCTAGTAATGGTAGTATAGACGTTTGTGAACGTCGGTTCATGTTATTCGTAAATTCTCATTTCGAGTCGTCGATCAAAACCGTGTTTATCAAACACAACGAATTAAATACAGATAAGTGCGCAAACGCGGGGTGGTGAATTTCCCGTCCGTCTTTTTCGCGTATCGATGACGAGCCGGATACTGAATACTTACATAAGTTTTAAGAAAGCAACTTCCAAGTGTAATGGCGGCCTAAGTACTCTGGATGAAAAGAGGTCTTTGCCCTTCGATACGACAGTTACAGACAGTATTGCTTAGATACGTGTATGTTGGAGAATTGTTTGCATTGAATTGACTAATAAAAGTTGTGTATGACACACAACAGATGTGTGGTGTGTGTGTTGTGTTGTGTGTGTTGCGTTGTGTGTGTTGTGTTGTGTGTGTTGCGTTGTGTGTGTTGTGTTGTGTTGTGTGTGTTGCGTTGTGTGTGTTGTGTTGTGTATTTATCGACTATTCCACTTTTTTCTAGCACCAGGCCTATGTCGTACCGTGTATGCGCTCAGAAATTACATATTCTTATTTATTTGTTCTTCATTATAGTAATATAAATATGTTTAAAATACACAGAACGGATTTGTAGGGGAAACATTTTAGCTGCGTTTAGTTACAATGTAAAAAAAAAACATTATTTTTGTGGTTATAGGGTTACACTGCCATAAGTTGAGTGTCTTTTGAAGATGTTCAAAAATATTGTTGTCTCGCTCGCATGAACGTTGTTCGTGAATATGTGAGCGAGACAGCGATACATTAAATATAGCGATATTATTATTAAATCATACGAATAATTTAAAACGTCAGCGACATGACGATTTTTTTTAAATAAAAAATATGTAATTTCGCAAGCGTTATGTCTTTGAAACTGATGTACATGTATTCGCAATAGAACGAATCAACTAATTATAATAAATGGTATGTTGGTTTAAAGTTCATATTTGTTCTTCAGGTCAGCTATGACGTTATCGCTGCAGTTCTCAGCCGCCTTGCAGTGGTCGAGGAGCTTCGTTAGCACTGGAAATGGGAAAGATTAACAATAAGTACTGAAAAAATACCAAAAAAGTATATAATCCTGTCTTTGCAGTCGGGTTATAAAGAACTAGCGACGCCCCGCGGTTTCACCCGCATGTCTCGATCCCGTGGGAATTTCGGGATAAAAAGTATCCAATGTCCTAACCCAATACAAGAAACGTTTTTGATGTGAAACATCTATAGCCGCACGTAAAACCGATTTCTGGCGTGGCGACGCATGCCGTGGCGACGCGTCGCCACGCTATATGATGGTATATATTTAAACGAATTAAGTAGTCACGCTTTGAAATAAATTCGTAAATTTTTGTATTTAATGAAAATAAATGTTTATTCAATAAATAGTCATCGTTATCTGGAAAAAAAAATCGTAATATTTTATTTTATCATTATGACATATTTAGTTCCTATCACAATCTATTCTTTTCTGCACATTACTTTTACAAAATAATGTCGATGTTTCACATCTGCCAGGCGTCCCGTGACGGTTCACATTTTTTTTTTTTCTCGCGGCCATCAACTAAATCTTGTATTTCTAGCACAGAATAGTGTAACAAACGAAACTTATTTGACATGCATATCTCTGAACTCAGTCTGAAATGAGATATAAGTTTGTATGTATTTATTAGCTTTGTAGACAATTTTTGACTCCTCTAGGTGCAAGGTTATCAACAAGCCAGTACCAATGAGACTTTTTCAATTCACACATTACTGACATTGGCAAAAAAACATTGTGAAGAAATCTGGACTTAGCAAGCGTGGTGACCAATGCTCGTGCCTTCTCTGTATGAGAAGAGGTCTTTGCCCTGCAGTGGGATAATAATAGGCTAGTATTCCATCTGCCTTCCTAAGAACCTTTTCCCCAACTACGTTGGGGTCGGCTTCCAGTCTAACCGGATGCAGCTGAATACCATTATTTTACATGAAGCGACTGCCCATCTGACCTCCACAACCCAGTAGCTGGGTAATACGATTCCCCATGGTAAGACTGGTTGTCAGACTTTCGGGCTTCTGACGACCCGTAATGACTGTCAAAGATTTACAAATGATAGTCGGGCTTAACGTGCTTTCCGAGGAGGCTTTACGAAGGAGTCTCGGTATGTAAATATGGTGTAATATCCACGGATCAACCCCAACAAGGGTAGTTTAACCTGAAGGATCAACCTGTGCGGCTGTTATTACTTAGCTACAAGCTCCTCGATAATAATAAGCTGGTATTATTGTAAATAAATCTTTGCATTTTGTACTTACTCTCCTTATCAGTGTGTGAGAGGAACATGGCCAGCGCAGAGAATCTCTGCACCTTGCTGATAGCGGTGAGGAACGGAGTGATAGTACCCGTGAACTTATCGGTGTAGTCGTGTAAGATACGGATCACATCGGAGACCACGTGGCTTTCGAGAGCGTTCGCGAATATCGACGGGATTTTTGATGGTTCTATTATCTGGAAAATGCAAAAATAACGTAATAAATAAACCTAAAAGAACATAAAGTGGCTTTAGTTTCCTTTATACGAAAAGTTCCGTGACTGCATTTTCAATTAATTATTTTTTGGATTATTCATTAATTTGTTATTCTTTGTAATAATATGAAAGAAAGAAAATACGTTTATTTTCGGTACACATGACGCAAGGAAAGAACAAAACACGAAAATAAACAAAATAATATGAATTTTCGAGCTAAGCTCGCTGACACCATCATTTCGCCAGTTATGTTTAAGTCCCATGTAACAGGGGGCGAGCCTATTGCCATCAAACAAGCACAAATCCAGACTCCGGGCTGCTAGTGAATCATTCCTGATGGAAAAATCCAATAACAGTTTTAACCGACCTGGGAATCGAACCCAGGACCTCATGCTCAGCAGTAGCGCTTGCGACCACTAGACCAACGAGGCGGAGGTCTGAATAAAAATCAGCCTCGACCTTAAAATCTATCTAAACTAATATTATTAAGAGAAATATTAGATTTTTTGTATATTTGTAATTAATAAACTCAAAAAAGATTTTTTTTAATTGGTAGACAAATTTAAAAAAATCTTTCACTAGTAGAATGAATATAGCATTCTACAAGTGAAAGATTTTTTTAAATTCGTCTACCAATTAAAAAAAATCTTTTTCTAATCTCTGAGTAACATAGGCTATAATTTACAAAGATATCAAGCGGGCGAAGCCCCTAGCGGAAGCTAGTCATTTATATAGAGCGTTTATTAAAAAAAACAAACTAACCCTCCAATATTCGCACTTAGCATCCCACTGTCCGTTCAAATACTTCCACTCCGCCATAAACTGAACACTATTCACGGGTGGCACAAAACTCTTCACTTCCTTCTCTGTAATTATAGTATCAGTGATCAACTTCACCGACTCTGGACTAGCTAGCACTTTATCTCCCTCTCCCTTTACTTCCCCTGTCTCAGAAGTAATCTCATCTATTTTGTTAGAATCATTGTTGTTGGAATCTCCTTGAGACAGGTCGTCTTCAATTTCGATGATTTTGAGACGAGTCGGCGGCTTTTCTGGTGCCTTTTCGCCGAGTAAGACTTCTTGGATTTGTACGGATTTTAGTGGTCTCTGTAAATAAATAAGTGGATTATGTTATAGAAATATTGATGTGATCGAGCTCTGTTAGACTGCTTCTACAACTCTGAGGAACATCATAACATCTTTAAAAAATCCTTTTATAGTTCTTTGGTCATAGAACTGTTTTTAACGAAATAAATGTTGACAATTGCTCGAAGTTTCAAGCTATAGAGATATTATCAAGTAGTATCAAGCAATAGAGATATTCAATAAGTTGCCGTCTGAGCTAAAGACCTTGATTTATATCATCCTCTTGTTTAAAGCAAAATTAAAAGCTTTTTTATTTGAGAAATGTCTGTATATACATATATCGGAGTTAATGTCACACACAATAATAAATGAATTATATTTTATTATTTTCTGTTTTTAATCATTTGACATTATATAATTTAGTATTATTTGCCGACATTTAATATATCATTCTACTTACTACTTCTACTTATTACTGCTACTTATTTGAAACTGTTGGACACTTTAATTGAATGTTTACTAATAATTCATAGTTGTCTTTTGTTTTTTGTATTTGTATGTAAATTACTTGTAATATGACTGAATTCAACAGAATGAAAATTGTTTATGAATAAAATAAATAAAATGAAAAATTAATGAAATGATGACTTTTCCTGTGTTAAAAAAAACGAGCGAGCATTACAGTAGTCGAAGATGATGTGTAACATCTGACATCTCACCTTGGTAATAAGCAACATTAAGGGGGCGGAGCCTCTAGCCTCTTCAAGGTCGTTACTGACGGCCAACACTAGTACCGCGCGCGCTCATTGGTGAAATCAAATAGCGCGCGCTTCCCCGCTTCCTGTTACACACTTCCGTCGCTTTTCAAGAAATGACTCCCACAGATATGATTAATGATTGCAGGAAAGCGAGAGAAAAGATGTTACACATCAAAAACTTTACCCCCCCTTTGGTTCCTTTGGTCCAGGGTAGATTATACATACAATTAAGTATAGCCACTTCAGTATTGAGACTATTCTGAAACTGCTATCTAATTACGCAACTTATTTTCGTAAACGATTACTACTAATACGTTTCATTTTGACAGTTCAACAACATTCATTGCGTTATTTACGTTGTTGAGCGGATTTTTTTTCGAACTTATGAAGCAATGAATTAGCAATCTGTTTTTCTAACGATTCAGATTCTGATTGATCGTGTATTACGTAATTAGGGTACTGGTAATGCGAAACAGAATAACTATAAGTACTGCTCCAGCAACTGATAGGTAATACACAACCAGCTTGTACTATCTATCCACAAACACCTCGTCAAAGCGCGTACTTTGCGTACGGTCCAGCAACAGGTAAACTAAGACAATGCTCTCGTTACCTTGGACCTCAAATGCGGTGGTTTCTTCACAGGTTTGATGACCATAACATTCTCTCCAATGCCGTTCCTCCATTTATCCGAAGTGACTTCATCGACTGCGGGCTCTGGTGGTAGTTCCACTATCTTTGGCTGTACTTTGGGTTTTACTATCGGTTTGCTTTCGACCGTTGGCGTTGTAGATGGAGAGGATTTTGATTTGGCCTGTAAATGTTATAAAGAAAATTATTAATATATTATGTCTGAATTATTGCACATTTTAATTTCCACTGCTGGGGAATTTGTTGCGCCACCTCTTGTTCCTAGCCAAAGCACTAGCCTACACTAGGAAGTGGTGAAGGGTGGGCGTTTTGGGGGACTGTCTTATGTAATCTTGACATTCACGAAGTGCTGATTCTCAGCTGTTTGAATAAGTGACTTTTGATTTGATTTGATTTAATTGGTTGAATAAAGAAAAAAAAAACTTACAAAATATTCTGATTAAAAATGAATAGAATAAATTTAACTAACCTAATTAAGTATTTTATTATTGCTAAACTTAATGAATAAGCAAGTAAGTCATTTAAAGTAGTACTTTTGATAATAATTTTCATAACTTATTCAGTAGGTATAACCTAAACTAATATAATTGCAGTGCTTTTTTTATCGCTATAAAGCCACTTTACCCATGATAAAAGGTAAGTTGGGAATGTCGAAATGACACTCCTAACTTACTTACGAAATGTATAGGAAGTCTTTTTGCGATTTCTGACTTTTCTTGTACTCAACCATCAGTTGGTCCGAAAAAGTTTTTGATCCTTATAAGAAATAGTATTGATTCGCATCAAAAAAGTTTTTGTGAAAATTGCCCCTTTTCTTGCTGACTGTACAAAAATATCCAACCTGTATAGTTTCTAAAATTATAAACCAAGGTATTCCACTTACCCCTTTAGTCCCCATCCGAGCTTTAATAGTATCCAACTGTTTCCTAGCCGCAGTATTATGCGGTTCTAACTTGAGCACTTCATTGAGATCATGGGACGCTGACCGGAGTGAACCGAGCCGTTCCCGGGCAGTGGCCCTGCGTTGTAATGCTTTGACGTAGGTTGGGTCGAGGCGTAGAGCTTCTGTGCAGTCGGATTCTGCCAGGTGGAGGCTGAAAGGGGAGGAAAACAATGGATAGTTACAGGATGCTAGACACTTTCAATTTATTATTTATTTATTTATATATACTTTAATGTACACCACAAAAATACATAACAAGAAATAATAATTAAGCACTACAAAATATTACAATGGGCGACCTTATCGCTTTCTGCGATCTCTTCCAGGCAACCTTAGAATGGACAGTGATTTGTCTGGACAAAAAAATGGGGCTGTCGTTGGTGCAAATAATATGTATACAATATACTAGAATAGATACACAGATACATATCCTAAATAATAGATACATAAATACATACATACTAAATATATAAGCAACGAAAATAAATGAAAACTATAGATAATTACAGTTACGAGAACAAGATCACAACGACAAGTAATGTTCCTTCACGAGTCTCTTAAACACATGTAACGATTGCGCGCGCTTCATTTCAACTGGCAGAGCATTCCACAAACGAGCAATTTGTATGTTTCAAAGTGACAAGGGCTTACTTCTCGAGAATGGAAGTGTAATTAATATTCTCTCATTACTTACGAGAATGCTATTATTACTGCAAACTATGATCACCAAATTGTCTATAAATTGAGGTGATTGGTTCACCTTTGACCTCATTGTCAGCATAAGATAGTTAAGTTTGAATGAAATATTTTTATTTTATTTTATTGCATAACTTTGTTAGAACAATCGTCTTGTCAACAATTTTTCTAACTTCGTATTTAATTGTATGCAATACAAAATACCAATAATTCTACATGGCACTGTGGGAAAAGGTCACCGCGATTTGTAGTAAGGACCGGCGCCCACTGGTGGCACGGCACGGCATCAGTTCATGCAAGAGCATACTGATGGCAACGATGCCGCGGTATCTTTAGGCATGCCACGACATCGTTAGGCATCATCACTGAATTTTTAATTTTATTGTCATACTATTAAGTTGTCTATTCTTCGCATAAAAAATCCTTGCCATCCCGTGCCGCTAGTCCCGCAGGCTCTAAGGCGCAGAACATGCACAAATGGAGAGGGGCGCGGGCGTGGCGACGGTTTCGCGCGGGCGTTGCTGCTCCTTCATATTTCGCTTGCGCGCTCTTTTCATATTTCATACATTTTGTATGAAATATGAAAAGAGCGTCGCCACGCTCGCGTCAAACCGTCGCCACACTCGCACCACACCGTCGTCACGCCCGCACCACACCACCGTCACGCCCGCGCCCCGTGCCATTTGCATGTGTCCCGCGCCTAAGACTCCTTTAATAAGTCAAAACAGTACGAATTCTTCCCATCAAGTTTTCCTGACATCACTATCCAAAAGGCAAGTAGTATCAAACAGTTTTTAGGGTTCCGTACCCAAACGGTGCCAACGAAACCCTATTACAAAGGCTCTGCTGTCCTTCCCTATGTCTGCCACAGGGTTGTATCTTTTGAACAGTAATAGGTAGACACGGAGTAAATGTTCACAGAGTGTCTATGGCCTCTATAACAACAAATAATAAAAATAAAATAATTGTATGGTGGTATGGAAACCCTTTGTGTCGGAGTCTGACTCGTATTTGGCCGCTTTTGTTCACTAACCTGTCTTTCTTCAGATAACAGAGTCCTCTATTAGCGAAGTAGATGGCATCATCCTTCACCAGTTCAATAGCTCTGTTGTAACATGATATTGCCTCGTCCCATTTCTCCTGTTTCACAAATGTGTTGCCCTGGAAACCATAATAATGTAGAATTAATAAGACTAGTGGTTGCTCAGAGGTCGAAATTCGACCATAACTCATTTAAATGTCATGATTCTAAGGTAGCCATCTTGTGTCAAACGCATGGTAGCGTGTGTAATGTTTGTTTATTAATTTAATTTATTTCTAATGTATATTATATAAAAATATTAGCTTTCTGCACTCCTTCTCCATATAAACTTTAACTGTGCCAAATAAATATAAAAAGGGGTACAAAGTTTTTGCTTCACGTATTAATGTAATAATAAGAAAATTGTTGCCATAGTTACAAACTTAGTAGTAATGTTAATCAATAAGATTTATTATGCTTAATATGAATTATAAATTAAAAAATAAATTTTCACATCATTCACATTTCTAAGGTGACTTTTTCTTACATGAAAATGACTGCAGTGGTAAAGAGGCTCTCCCATTAAACTTGTCCCATGCTAAGGATTAATATGAAGAACTTTTTGATGTAACTGACACTGTTTGCATTTCTTACAAAGATACATCAACATACATTTAACACTTAACTTTAACCATGTTCATTTACCAAATCACAATGGCATGTTACCAAAAATACACTCTAAGGCCCATATCATTACCCGTCATAAATTTAATTTTCTTTATAACATTTAAGGCCCATATTACAGAAACTCACTCAAAACTCAAGCATTACTTAAAACTCGTTTAAAGCCTTTTGTTTGGTTGACACTAGTTTTAAGTAGGTAATGCTTGAGTCTTGAGTGAGTTTCTGTAATACAGGTCTTAATGAATACTTACAGCCTATCACGGCTATGTTGCATCAACACTCAGATATGGCGTAATACACTGGGGCAATTCAGTTGATAGAGAACTCGTATTTAGAGCCCAAAAAAGATGTGTCAGAGCTATGTGTGGCCTTAAAAGCACAGACAGTTGTCAACCATTCTTTAGACGTCTAAAAATTCTTACCTTGCCATCGCTGTACATATATGAAACAAATATGTTCGTCAAATCTAACATTTCATCATAGAAAATAGCTACTAAAAGTTACTACAGAAAATTACGCGATAAAAATAAGTCAGAACTCGAAGTGACTCATGGCAAAACTGCACTAATGAATAAAAGTACTTTCTGTATGGCCCAAAAAATATATAACAAACTACCTGAAAATCTAAAAACGCTAAACCTGGACCATTTCAAAACAGAACGATTAAAAATATTGATAAATAAATGCTATTATTCACTACAGGAATATTTGGACGATAATTCTATGATCACTGCTTCAGAAAATTGTACATAACCTCACCTATTTTGACGATTTGAAATTTTATTTGACATTAGGATTATTATGGCATGAACTTTTAACTATTTGATATTTATTTAAGTTGATTTTATTTTTTTTATTTTTTTATTGATATGCATGTACCTGCTTATATTGACTTTATATAAATTCGACAATGTTAATTAAATATTATTTGTACGCCTCTGGGCAAAACATAGAGGATCTACCTATCTGTAACATTTATTTTCTTAATTTTTTATTGATATGCATGTACCTACCTATATTGATTTTATATAAATTCGACAATTTTAATTAAATATATTTGTACGCCTCTGGGCAAAACATAGAGGATCTACCTATCTGTAACATCGCAAACTATTGTATTATGACCTATGTTTACAAATAAAGCATTCTGATTCTGATTCTGAATGTTATAAAGATAATTCAATTTATTGACGTAGGTATGATGTTTTATGAATTTTAGTTTATCTGAAAAATAAATAAACTAGTAACAGATTGTTACCCTCTCCTCCACAAACAGTGTTTCCTTGTAATTTATGTTCTGTATGTTTGTTAACGAATAGAGGAAATTATAATAGAAACAAGTAATCTTACCCTCTCCTTCTCATACTGAGCTTCTTCCTTTAGTTTCTCCAGCTTTACTTGCTGACTCTTCTTGCCGTCCAAGGAAATAGGTCCAACGTCTGCCATTTCTACGTCCTCACAGGCCTTGTCCTAGGGTTAACGAAGAGAAACGTGTAGTTATAATAGGTGTTTATTAATAATTAAATATTGATTGCAATACAGATAATACAACATCAAACATAATAACATTGTAAACAATCATTTTGTCAGAAGCAGTTTGAATTAGCTGCGGTAAATGAGCCTATAATATTAGTTTGTAACTTCGACATCTAAACATAAGAGATCCTAAGATTGAGGGAATGCATGTTTCCAAGTATTGAGGGATGGCATGGTTATAAAGTACATCTTTGAGTAACCTCTTGTAGAATTAAGGAATAAACTTGTGTGACTTGAATGCATTTATTAGTAACAAGAGAAAGTCTTGTAACTTATTTATTCCAAATGGACTTGTCTGAAATGTTGTAAGTTATTGCCTTGTCACATACTGGCACAAAAAAAGGGCAAGTACATATTTTTAAACATTGATTTTCTTGATTATGGGGGTAAGATTGTAAAGACAAACTACATGGTACTTACAACATCATACTTGTCCCATGCTGTATAATCAGATCCGCGGATCTTTTTCTCTGGTTTCTTCTTCGTTACCACTGGCTTCTCCTTCTTTACCTTGCTGCGAACTGGAGGCAGGTCCTAACCTCGAAAATAAACAAAAACAAATGTGAAAAACTGCTCAAACTCGAATGTGGGTACTTATTTACAAGCAATCGTGATATTTATGAGAACCTACACTGCGCAGATGACTACACTGTACAAGAATCACACTTTTTTACTTTCTTTGTGAAGGGAAAAACGTACATAACCTAACAAATTACATGACATCTTTCACGCAACATTTTTCAACTTTAACACTATGATACATACACAAATTGTAGTTATTAATCAAAGATACAGTCTAAGTACAACATATAAACGCTAATAGGTCTAAACCTGTTCGAATTCACCGTTCAAAGCAGCCTCTTTTCGTTTCATCTCGGCTTCCCAATTCTGCAAGTCTGTCATGTAAGTTTGTAACGCTTTAACATTGTGTCGAGCTTGTTTCTGTATTTCAAAAGCCTTTTCCATGATTCTAATCGGGTTTAGCACATTCAATCGTTAACGTTACCTGCATAGACTACTATATATTGGTTACCTGTTAGATCAATAAATTATTTTCGGTTGCACTCAACGTAAACTTGTCAAACAAATTTTGATTGTCATGGCAATTGGCAATTCGGATTTCAGAATGGCGGGTCGCGCGTTGCGTTCGGAAATGTATAATCAAAATCAATACATAAGATAAGTCAAGTTATACTTTTTATTGTTTGGCTGTTATTTTGACTTTTTTTAAATGTTTTTAACTGTTACTGCTACAAAATTAACTCATTGCATGATAAAATTCGATTCTAGTATTTGTGTCGAGTAACAAAGCATTTTCATATCTCGTGGTTCGTGTAGTCTAAAAATATAGGTAATTATTGCATTAAATTTTCTTCATATTAACGAAATAATCACTGGAAATAATAGATAGGTACCCATCAAGCACCCATCAGAATAATCATAATGTCTACATCAAATAATTTCATAATTTCATGCATGCAGATAATTTGACAGTCTTCACTTCTGAAGAAGCAACACGAATAACTCAATAATTTTAACATAGCAATGAAGTACTTAATTTCTTTAATTACATCATAATCTGTAAAAAAATATGAGGCGAAAAAAGGATGGCCTTGGAATAATATCACACCAGTCAACCATTTGTAATCCCGGCGTCAATCAATGTCGCGTTGACGTGCCCCGCACTGCCCGCGCACGAATAGAAAGTTATGAAACTGTAAAAGAGTAGGTACCTACATATTAAGTACTAAGTATTGAAGTGGGCTCATAAAATTGTTTGCCGTAAGTACCTACCTATTATTACCTACCCATCTAGTAGGTACCTAGGTATTTTAACATTTTTTTATTTAACGTAGGTAGGTACCAAACCAACTAAGTAGGTAGGTAAGGTTAGGGATAGTTCCAATATTGACCAACATGGAAAGTGCCTACCTACCTACAAGAAGTTCACAGATTTTTGGCCTACCTACTCAAAATGAAATCTTTTTGGACGAAAAATTCCCATCCAAATTGATGGCCGATTTTGATGAAAAACTTTGATGAAAGCCATTTAGCACAGAAAGAAAAAAAAGAAAAAGAAAACTTTTATGGCATTTCATATTATTTTGGCGCTTAGAAACCAGTATCTTAGTAAACTATTAATTCAATATTCATGGGAAAAAGTTTGGTTACTTAATATGTAAGTAGTTACTTACCTACCTACCTTCCTAAACTAAAAAAAAAACGATTTTCTAATAAGTATGGTTAGGCTAGAAAAAATAATCCGCAGAACAACTTGTGCAAACTGTAAAAGTGATTACCCACATAATTACTCAAAGCAGAAAAATGCTTGAGCAGTTTTCATCTTCATTCACTATTTTATAGTAGTACCTAAGGTAAGGTTGATCTAAGAAAACTTAAATAATATAAGTAGGCACCTTAGTTCGCATGGACGTATTTTTACCGCGGCGAGTTTTTTTCGTACACTGGATTTTCAACACTCGGTATTGACCCGAGCATTTAGAATCCAACAGAGGGTCTAGTGTGAGTTTCGTTTAACCATCTCGATGTTACGCATCGACCGCGTTCGGCGCTCTGATTGGCCCTTCACTGGCCTTCACTGGTGATGGGCCAATCGGAGCGCCGAACGCGGTCGATGCGTAAAATCGAGATGGTTAAACGAAACTCACACTAGACCCTCAGAGCACATGCAGCGCGTATCCCAGCGCGTCAAGAAAATACACTGTTAGATATTCAACTCTCGACGCTAAGCAGAGCGTCGAAAATCCAATACGCGAAAAAGAATCGCCACGATAAAAATAAGCCTGGGCTTACACATGTAGGGAGGTACGTACCTACTTTATTTCCAAGAATAAATTAATTCAAAACCCATCACAGGGTAACACAGTAAACCAATCATACTAGTTTTATAACGAATGCGTGCTTTCGATAAATGACTTGATTCGGTTCACGATGTCAAGGTTATTTTCATGATGATATTCTGTGATAAATCGTGATTAGGTGTACATCATGATCAACTTTTCTCGTGATTATAAAGCGAATTTATGATAAACTTGAGTAATGGGTTGAAAGGTTTTACGGCAAAGAGACCACAAATAAATAAGGAGACTACAGGACCTAAACGTGCCTAAACGCAAGTTTTATAAGTAAGCCTAAAAGTGTATTATTATGATTTACTGCAGTAAACAAAAAATATATGATATTCTTCTGGATAAAAGCTCGTACAGACCAGCGCGACGCGACGCCGCGCCACGACACGAACAATACAAATTCTAAGAAAACTTGACGGTATAACAATAACCGATGTCGCGTCGCGCTGGTCTGCACGAAGCTTAAAGGTAAGCAAGGAAGATTGTGTGTCGAAAACTAATTAGAACTAATTTTATACCTATAATAGAAAAAAAACACAAAGATACCTACTCTAAAGATTTCTTTTAAGGATTAAAAATCATATTAAAATACATGCAATCATTCTGATTTTTTTTTCAGATTATTCTACATGCAACATATTAGCGTTATAGTGTTTTAATTTTTTAGTCCAATCAATAGATTTTTGTAAATAGATGATTGATTCATATTTTGCAATAAATTACCTGCGTTGTGTGATCGCGCTTCTCGTTATTTTCTATGCAGTCCGACAGTGACCGTGCTTTAGTTGTTGTAAGCCTCATACAAGCCTCAGTCAGTGTATTTGAAGGTAGGAAAAAGGGTTTCTATAATATCGGTAGGTAACCGGTAGGTAACCGGTAGGTAACCGGTAGGTAACCGGTAGGTAGCCGATAGGTAGCCGATAGGTACAGAACAAAATGCTTATAGAAAAAACGAGCGTGGCTTGCAGTAGTCGCATATGATTTGTAACATCTGACATCTCACCTTGGTAAACAACATTAAGGTAATAAGCAACATTAAAGGGGTGGGGCCACGTCAAGGTCGTTCCTGACGGCCAACTAGCACCGCCCGCGCTCTTTGGTCAAATCAAATAGCGCGCGCTTCCCCTGCTTCCTGTGACACACACTTCCGTCCCTTTTCACGAAATCACTCCCACAGATTTGATTATTTAGATTTTTTCAAGATTTTGATTGCAGGAAAGCCAGAGGAAAGATATTGTTACACAAAAAACATTTTGTTTTTGGTGTCATCATCAGTTTTTCCACCTTCTTTTCTGCCATAATTACTTAAGTACTTACCGGTTCCGTGCATCCCTCGGTGGCCTTTACCGCGACTTTGACGAAATCTTTGGTTTGGTGTACCTAGTACCTACCTAGGGGGGTACCCGGCTTTTGACCCTGGGGGGGGCGGCTAAACATAAATTTCTAAAGCCGGGGCACATGTTTTACCCTACACGTAGTGTGTAGGGGAAACACCTGCACGAGATCGCTATAGGTAGTAAGATAAATAAACTGTGTGCTTGCTTGCTGCGTTCGCGTATTTTGTAAAATACAGCATGACCAGCCGCGCAGCGCGGTGATTTCTAAAATTAATCCATAATAAATATTGTAATTGTAAAGTAAGTCTCTTACATAATCGACAACAGTACCTAGGTACCTAGGCATACAAGATCCAGGGGGGGCAGCTACTCTCCACTACCCCCCCCCCCCCCCCCTCTGGGTAAGCCCATGTACCTACCTACCTATTTGGTATTCGGATTTGGGATTGAAGCTCTGTCCCATAATGCCTCGCTAGAGGATCTTCTATAAAGTCGGTACGTACGTGTCGTATGTTGGTCAGCAAGGAAGGTTAGTAGGTAGTAAGTATTATAGGGTTGACTGGCCATGCCATGATGCCATTGTTCTACAGTAGGTACTGTTGGTATCTACATAAGTAGGTGTCGTCTCTTGTGGGTAGGCCCGAACCTCATTTTCCTTAGATTTTTTTCAACATTTTGATAGACACAGGCACATAAATCGAAAAAAAAAATGAAGGCCTTTACAACAAAATAATACTATTGATTAGATTCTTTTTTTGTTTAAAAATCTTTAATTCCAATCAATTAAACGGATGTTTTGACAGATAGCTTAGATTATTATCGATGCATAAAAACACATTCTCGCTAACAAGGCAATTATTAACGAGTTTAATAAAAAGCTCCTCGTACCGATGTTTCACAGAAACAGAAAAAGGTTCCGTACCTATGTTTAACAGAAGGTGAAGTAGGAACCTACCTGTAGTTTATGACTATGTAAACACTATCTCATAGACAACATAGACAGGTAGTGTCACTAATCCTAATGTCAACTGTCAGTTCACCACGAATGGCGGGAAATAGTGAAAAGTGGACCGTATCTGCACGAGAGGCTTTGGTGTGGTGATGACCCAGTGTAATGATTATAATCAGCTAAAATACGGGATCAACAGCATTATACAGTACCTAAGTACCTACCTACATATTTTTCACCAAATTTTATCTGTTTCTAGGTGGAGAGGTGATTTTTGCGTGGTGGCTTTTTATAGATGGATGAGAGTGACCAAGAATCGTCGTTATTGGCGTGCCTACGACCTACTATTGGCTGATGACGAAGTTCTAGAGGTCCAAGAGAACTTACTAACATCTAGAGAAGTTCAACCAGCAATTATATTCCTATTATGCAGCATTATCGAAGTAAGTAATTATAGACTTATGTAGGTACTTAGTTTGAAAAATGTTGGGAGACATGAGAATGAGACATTTTGACTTTGTCAGCAATCACATTAAAGGCTCCAGGCAGAAAGGCGCGACGCGACGACGACGACAGTGCGACGCGATCCTGCTAGAATAATTTCCATGAAGTTTTCATAGATATTTGTTCTACTACAGTCGCGTCGCGCTATTGCGGGCGTCGCGCCTGTTATTGGGAGTCTTAAAGTTGCAGGGGTACACAGGCCGTGGTAACCACTTTCCATCTCGTATTGGCCATCGTTTTATTTGCCAACTTTATAACCCATAAATAAAAACTGAACAAGTTCATCACGATTTTATTAAAATCTTAATTGATTAGGTAATTATAAACTAACAAACTGAAGCTGCTGTGCAATACTATGCGAAAACGTGACTTCTAATGTAAGAGGCGTAGAACGTTATTTTTTTCTAGTCAAAAATTTCATAACCTTTCTGTTCTTATTACTTAGGTTATTTTTAGTTGATTTATCTAAAGATTTTTATTTAATTACGTTATTGCAACGAATAATTAGTGATTGCATTATAATTAGTTACATGTTTTTCGATCTTGAACTTTTCTTAATAAATCTAATACTTAAGTATAAATCCGGATCATTAATCAGTCTACTTAAAGTCAAGCGTAGACTGAGCAGAAACTCTGCAGACCTGCGTAGATTATAATTAGAGCACAGTTTAGCTAATCAGTCTGTTCCCACTGCTGGGACAGGCCTCCTCTCTGTCAGAGGGAGTGGGTCATAATCCACCACGCGGGCTTAATGCGGGTTGGCGAATGTAACATGTTTTCGAATTTTTGGTTTTATAACATGCCGGTTTCCTCACGATGTTTTCCGTCACCGTTTTTTGGGTAGTTACACAAAGTAAAGTGACTGCTTGGGTTCGAAATTGTAGGTCGTCCTACAACTCATAAGTCGCGGCCGTTACCACTGGGTTACAACTGCTCTTCAACTAGCACAGTTTGTTTGTAAATAAAGTTGGGAACGGTAAGTTAATTACTACTTAGGTGAAGTGAGCTTTAAGCAAGCTGTCAATAGTGTCAATCAGTGTAATGACAGCTCCAAAAAACTCACTTCACGTAAGGCGCCATCTCCACGGATGAAAGAATGTAGCGATAGTTATGCTGTGCCTTCAAATTATCGCCGCGATGATATAGCCGTTGATTCAAAGAGTTTCTATTTAATTTGATGGCACGGCGAGACTATCGCTGCGATTCTCTCACCCGTGGGGATGGCGCCTAAGTTTTCGCGGTGAGTTTTTTACGGGATAGTCTGGCTGGTCTAACTATAATTATAATTAGCTACAATAGAAATAAGTACCCAGGCTACTAGTTTTTGGTGCAAGGCTTCAACGGTCTTCCTAAGGAACCCTAAACATTTATATCCTGAACATCTAATTGGCAGTTATCACTTTGATACTATGATATTATGAGTGATATAGCAGAAAAACAATGTTCGTACAATACACAGCCTCAGCATCCTTGATTATATTTATAGAATAAAAAAACTTAGGCAGAATCGCAGAAAACTGTTATTATGATGTAATTTGCGAATAGGCTCCGAAACCGCATTTTTTTTAAATAATGTTTGGATCTGTGGAGTTCTAGAGCTTCCCTTTATATATATAACTAATGCATATAACTTTAGACTGACCATTGGGTCGATTTCGATCGATTTTTTAATTAAAATACTATCTATAGCATTTTGGTTTAAAATGTGACAAGAACACTACGTGTCACCCATAGATATATATGTGGAAAACGAATATTTCCAATTAAAAAAAATCGTTTATATGAACCTTACGTTTACTTTGCGCGTGAATGACGAAAGCTGCTGCTACTTTTCATAATCAGCATAAAATGTTCCCACTGCTGGGACACTGGCTTCTCTTTGAGAGGGAGTGAGCTATACTCCACCACGCGGGCTCAGTGCGGGTTGATAGATGTCATTATGTCATCATTTGGTTTAAATAGGTTTTTATTTTTATTTTTATTAGGAATTTGATTTGTCTTTTATATAGCTTATTTACTTTTAAACTTTGCGAATGAGAGAACGTTGTAGACATAACAGACTGTAGATCTGTGGACCATTTAATATTTTGCTAAGTACCTGGTACTTGTTGATGGGCCTACACTGTCCTCTCATACCTTTTAACACTGTAACTTGGAAACATTGTAAAACCATTTACTTTTAAAAGAGTAACCGTGGAGTTTCTTGCCGGCTCTTCTCCATAGGAAACGACCAATTGGAACCGTGCACCTAGCTTCTGACGTTTCATAAGTGCCCTTGTAGGTTTATGTGAAATAAAAATATTTTGATTTTTTTTTTAATTTTTGAATCGAATTTTTCGTTCTAGGACATGCCGGTTTCTTCACGATGTTTCCCTTCACCGTTTTGGGAGCTGCTGCTTATGGCATGACACAAATATCAACAAGTAGCTAAGCTTGATATTGTGACTGACTGCCCGTAGTAGAATATTATGATTTTGGCAAAAACTATTTTGTACAGTGAATGAAAGTAACCGGTACTTGCATTCACTGTACTAAATACTTTTTGCCAAATAGAGTAGAAAGTTGTGTGAAAATCGGGCATATAATGCGGAGTGAGGAACATGTCCTGAGGAAAGTTTTGAGTGTTTATGTGGGTGGCTATAAGAGTAGGGGAAGATCGAGAAACGACGGAGGGACTGTGTGACAAAAGATATGGCTAGAACAGGGGTGACTACGGTGATGACGATAAATAGAGAAGTATGGACGAAAAAGACACGTTGCGCCAACCACTAATAAATTTGGATATAGGTAGGAGATGAGGAGACTGATGATATTTATAGAATGGATGATGTGTGCTTGAAGTTGACTCTGACACTACACCTAATTACTTACACCAATAAAGGTCTCAATTCACCCTTTAAACAATTATACCATATAAATATAAAACTGAGCAAGAAAAACGTTCCCACGATTAAAATTTGCATACATAAACAATCTTTACATAGAGAAGTAATGAGCTGAGGACGTGATTCCAATCTCATAGCGAACTGAGATGGTTGTGTCATTGCCTTATGTACTTGATGTTTACTAGAACGTATATACTTAGTGTAGCATGAGGATTGAAGGTCGAGGGTTTTGTGAAAGTCTGTTTTATGCATAATTTCCCTTTAGGGTGGAACAAATCTAACTTTATTCTAGATTTATTATTTATTGTAATGATTATAGTTCTGTAAATACTTACATAATTTTAGTATGGTCGCAAATCACATTTTGATCAAGATACAACCTGCCACTGACCTGCAAATGGCAAAAAACTAATTTTGCGGGTTACCACTGCGAACCCTCCTTAAACAGAAAGTTTTGGGTCTTTCAATGAACGATCATCAACATCATCCACAACCTGACTTCATCCACTGCTGGGTATAGGCCTCTTTTCATGTACCGATCTCCACGCTCTTATGCCAGCCAGCTTCATCCAGGATCTACCCGCGACGGCATCAGGTAAGGCAATCAAACTTAAACTCAAATATTTTAATTGCAGTGCTTACGCCTACGTAAACAATTATTATTAAGTCAGCAAATGTAACGTGGCTGATCGTCAAAGGTGTGTCCTATGATAGCTACACGAATTGGTGACCGTAAGCTGTAGGTACTTAATTAGCAGGCCTAAGGTTACAGCTGCCTTCCCAGGCCGTCTTCTTAGCATCATCCTTTTGGCACACCCATGGATTTACCCAACTTCTTGAGGACAAAAAACAATGCTACGAGATTAACCATGATAAAAAGTCGATTAGATCATTATGGTCACAACTCCGGTACTTCATTTGTAGTGGCTTCTTCATATTGACATCACTATTCTCCCAGGTATTGCCATTAGTTACTGACTGTTCTTTGCAGTAGTATATGATGGTATACTACTGCAAAGAACAGTCACACAAACATGATGAGCACGATGGTGCTCATCATATGTTTGTGAATGTGAGAACGCTGTAGGCTTAGTGGACTGTAGATTTATTAACCATCTTCTATTTTGTTAAGCACCTGGTACTTGTTGAAAGACCTACACTGTCCTCCCATACCTGTTATTTTAAAATATTGTAAAGCCAATTTGTTTTAAAAGAGTAACCGTTGAGTGTCGTGCACCTAACTTCTGACGTTTCATAAGTGCCCATGTTATGTGAAATCAAATATTTTGAATTTGAATCCCAATTGCGTCCTACTATCGCAATCCGAAGGATGAAGGAAATCCAGAATTAACTCCTTCATATAATTGAAAAATTCGTTTGCTCGACACTCGAAAATAACGCAATGAATATTGGTGAATTGTCAAAATGGATGGCATTGGGATTGTGAGTGTGTCACCTCGCAATTACCTCGCAGTAGGTACTCGATGCGTAATCTGTGGTTCTCATCTAATTTAAGGCCGAAGTATAGCCATTTGTGACATATTTATTGCTTCCGCCCAAAAGGTTGCCTAAAATGGCACTCAATTCATGACTGCATAGAAATCCCTTTTGCCTGCCTTATCCGTATATCCACGCTTTTCAATATATTATCAATTTTTAGGGTTCCGTACCCGAAAGGTGCCAAACGGAACCCTATCACTAAGCGTCCGCTGTGCGTCTGTCTATCAGCGAGCTGTATCTCATGAACCGTAATAGGTAGACAGATGAAATTTTCACAGATTGTGTATTTCTATTGCCGCTATAACAAAAAATAATTAAAATAAAATAAATTAAAAAAATTAAAGGAGCCCAGGAAACGTGTTTTTTTTTTGCTTTTTGCTAAATAATATACGGTGGTACGGAATGCTTCGTGTGCGAGTTCGACTCGCACTTGGCCGGTTTTTTTTAAAATATTATTTCCAAAATGAAAACCATTTAAAAGTGCTAATATGCTCTACGCAAGACCACCCAACAAGAATTAATCGCGATAATCCTATGATCACGTAAAACACTGCAAAAAAATAATTCGACAATCCTATTAAACTTGTATTATCAGTTCAAATTACATACCTATACACAACAAGTATTAAGTGTTTACCATACATTACGGAAGTTCGCTGAGTCAAGGTGAAGTCAATGACCTCTGACCCGAACGTAACCGCTGTTACCTACTATAGATTATCTAGTGGGTTACTTACTTGTAAGAGTTATGTTGGTACTTACACTACTTTTGCTTTCAGTGGTATTTTACTGTTGAGAATGATTTGTCTTTATTGGCCAATGGATTAGATTTTTTTTCTCGTTGGCCCTTTGTATCTAAACGTCCTATAAGCAGTCCTACTAGCAAAACGACCCATAATCAAAACGACACTTTAGCAAAATGTCCTATGAGCAAATGGTCCTATTAGCAGGACGTCCTACTCGTAAAGTACAGTAAAACTGAAAAATCACTATCGGTTTTTGCCCGACTGAGGCGATGCCAAAAAAAGTGGGTTATGTGTTTGACCTGTAGGTATGTATTTATACTGTATGTCCGTTCCCTCGCATTTACTAAACGGCTGAACCGATTTTGATCAATGATATGTCGTCAGATTCGTCTTTATTGCGAAAGTGGTAAATCAAAATTATAAAAAAGTAAAACCACCTAAAACGCTTGTTTGAAAAAAAACGTTTAAGATATTTAAGAAAAATTATTTGAATTTTGAAAAAATACAGAGAATCAAACTCAAACTCAAATCATTTATTTCAATTAAACCATTACAGGCACTTTTGAATTGTCAAGGAATCGGTCAGTCAAAAATATGAAGCTAGTTGCCCATTCCAAAGCGTAGTAGGTACCTATGGAGAAGAACGGGCAAGAAACTCCACGGACACTCTTTTAAATAAAATAAATTGTTACAAAGTATTGGTTACATCATTCATGTTGAAATTATACATGTGAGAAGGATGTAGAAAGACGTGCACGTTAGAAGCGTCCGTAATACAAAGATAAAAACAAAGAACAATTGGACGTAGTTATGCAGAAATGTTCCAACCCACAAGTCACCCGAAATCGAGATAATGTGATCAAACTACCTTTTATGACACATAGAGTCAGATTTGCAATAAGGTTCCAAGTTTTAAGTCTTATATCAGAAAATATTTTTTTCACTTACGTTCCAACCCACAACCTTTATCAAATAATAACTTGTGTAAATTTTTAATGTTAAGTTCGTTATAATCCTCAGCAGGGGACGTTTTCATAAAAATAGAATATAATCTAGCTTTTTCAATCTTTATCTCCATTGCCAGCAGCCAGTTTAGTTTACTTTTATCTGTGTATTTCTTACGATTTACTATGTTTTTCTCAATATCTTCAGTGCTATAAAAGTCATTTTTGTCCATTCTATATACTTGAAATGGTTATTTTCTTCTAGCATTTTTCATAATTTCTATATATTCGTCAGCTGTATAAACACGTTGTTGCTTTTTAGGTAAGAAACTATGCCCTGACTTAAGATACCGAAAAGTTATAGTAGTTATGTCAATAACTACTATAACTTTTCGACAACGCAAACAGATCGTAAATCAGTCAATTTAGCTGGATCAATCAGTCATGATTGATCCAGCTAAATTGACTGATTTACGATCTGTTTACAAGTTTATTCCAGCAGATTGCCTTAGTTTTTATAAAACATTGAAAGCGTCTAATGACGCCATTGACGATGTCGATGGATTTGGTAAGGAGCTGGATTTCGATCTGTATGATGAATAAATTGTGATGATTTTCCATGCTTTGATACAACTATTTCTTAATAAATATTTTTTTAATAATGTTGTTTCATTGTTATACTTATGTTTTAGAAAAAATATATATTAACTACCAAAATATACCAATTTTCAGATATTGGATCGTTTTTGCAAATTAAGTTAAAAGCTACATCCATACAAAAAGCCTTTTTTCAAAAACGTTCCAAGTGCATTTTTTCAAAATTTGTATAAGAAATATTAATAAATTTTAATGACAAGTATATAATAAAATAATGTTTATTTATTTAGTTGAAGTGATACATACTACTTAGTTGTACTCGCTACCAAAAAAAAGCGTACCACAAAATTACAAAAACGCGATTTACTCAGTTCGACCTGCGTGTGGATTGGAACATTTCTGCATAACTACGTCCAATTCAAAAATTAAAAATCAGCCGAATGGTTCCTTAGTCATAGATTACAGGAAAACCTATAAGAATACTATGGTCTTAGAATAACATGGTAAATCTCTCAGTATTGTGCGTACAAACTTACATTTGCAGTTGGAATGTATGGGAGAACATGTTTTTCAACTACAATGTTAAGTTTGTTCTTGGGATAAATTCATCCCAACTACGCAACCCTTCATTGTGCGTGGTCCGATACGCACTTGGCCGATTTTTCTACTTCTACTCTTCCATAAGAAGCTATGGATGACAGAATTTAATTCCTTTAAAAGCTTTTACACGCACTTGGCCGGATTTTTAAAGTAAGTTTTAGTTTTTAAAGTTTATTGTATTTTAAAATTTGTTGCCTCGAGAAGACGATACATAATATTATACCTTTAAAAACGTCATATTTATGTGTGGTATGACTGTACCATTTCCGTACTTTTGACCATTTGCTCATAGCACGATTTGCTAATAGGACTTTTTGCTAAAGTGTCGTTATAATTATGGGTCGTTTTGCTAGTAGGACCATTTGCTTTTAGGACGTTTTGATACTGAGGGGTTTTATACTCGGTTGATGGCAATTGACTTGTCTTGCCCTCTATTAAACTAATCAAACATCACAAGTTTATTATTTAACTAATAAACTTTATTCTTTCTTTATTTATTACAGACTTTATCTTAACTCGCGGAATGTGTGTGTACAGCGTAGGTACTAAAGACCTCTGCGACCCTTCTGGGAATAGGTGCAGGCGTGGTCTTTCGGGAATCGCAGGCCGATTCCCGGCCACCGTAGGCGCGGGCTTGCGGACGGTGAGCAATGGGTAGCTCGCCGTCCGACAAGGACCAGGCCCGGGTCGACGGCGCGTTGTTTTCCACGCGCGCGGCGCGCCTCGAAGAGATGTCAGCACAACAGAAGGACCTATGCCTATGCTAGGACCTATGCCTTCCAGGGTCGTGGGAAAGTCCGAAAGGGATACCGTGGACCCTGCTATTTGATAATGCTCCAAACTAAAAAAAAAAAAAAATGCGTAGTCTTATTATGCTGTCTCAGTAATAACTCTTCCTTGAACCTTACATAATCCCAGCACCTCTGCTTAAAGTCTAGACTACATTTAAAGCCAAATTACTGTTCATAACTTCGTAATAATTCTGGTAACACGGCTGACATAAAACTGTCACGTCGCCAAGCACCAAACACGCAAGATAAGTCACCGTCGTTAATAACGATGTTAAAATAATTAACTGCTCCAGTACTTGTTAGAATGACAGCACCAACTCGTAAAGTAAATAATTTATAGATGCTTCAGTTATTAGCGCAAAAAGTTCATGCACTTATTCTGGTACCTGCAATTTAATCATTTTCAGCGTTGATAGGAGAAGGAATACTTAGAACATCAAAATACCGTAGTAGGTAGGTACCTCGTCTGCAGTCATTAGGTATTTTTAATGGCTTAAGAAATTTCCGCTCGTTCTGCAGCTTCAGGAAAGATCATTTACGTTTTGCAGCTCTGACGAAAACAGATCAGTTTCAGCTAGCCACAATGCCCCTTTCTGGGTATCTGACATAGCTTTAATTTTCTTTTCGGTTAACTATAGAGTCTCTCGTCTCGTCTGCAAGCATACAGTTGTGGCGGCATCTACATCGCCACATGCGAATTACGCATCTTACTGACGTTACGCAAATTCTGCATCGCGCAAGCAGTGTTTACCGCGCAACCAGCATACATACAACGTCCCGACATCAATCGTCGGGCAGTAGCCCACCACACACGATACCCGCCTGATCGGGGGATCCTCCCGTTTATATGGAAGATAAGTGAACTTTACATCCTATTCCTCATACATCGATACCGCTTTTTTTTTAGCTCGAGCGCTTAGTAGGCTGTATGATGAAGTTGATGAAGACAGCAAATAATTGCCGTCAAACGGGCATTGACTCTACAAAATAATAACTATGTATTTGTCAATTTGACATTATCTTTAAGACCCGTTATACTAAAGAACATTTGTCTGCCCACTACCCATTAATTAAAGCAACCTGGAAATTGATACCTGACAATGTGATAAACATCTCTATTATTTCGTTGATTAAGTCCAACCTCTTTTGTTTTTAATTACAGGTGTGTTCGTTGTGTACTGACAAAAAAGTAACAAGTAGTTATTACGAATTCTTTAATATGAAATTGGTCTTGTCTTCATCAGAGTACCGCTACTTCTTCTTGTCAACGTCCATCGCATAATCCAAAGATGCACAGGTCTGAAACAAGTTAATCAATCTGCCTTGCCTTTTCCCAACTATGTATGTTGGGGTCGGCTTTCAGTCTTACCAGATGCAGCTGAATACCAGTATTTTACATGGAGCGACTGCTTATCTGACATCTACAACCACTACTGGGTAACACGATACCCACACCTCTTATTTACGTTGGGACACAAGTAATGGTAACAAGCACAAGTATGGTTGAACAGGACAGCTGGCAAGGCGTAGTGGTGCAGGTGGACTAAGCTTGTGCTCGAATGACGCCTAAGCACTGGATGTAGGAGTGCTGATCGTCTTGTTGAGATGGACAGATGACATTGCTGCATAGGACGTTGAACATGGAAATTTGCATAATTATGCCCATCAGTGGATGAAGTCGGGCTGGGATGTGGATAATGATGATGACTCTTACATGTCAGCGTAAAGAAAAACTGGATGAGGAAAGCCAAAAGACGAGCATGCAAAAGATGAGTCTACACGCAGAATTCGCCAAACAAAGTCTTATAAAAAGAAAGATTGGAACGAATTCACGGATGGGTTACCTAGCTATCTGTTTCAACAACCTAGCATTTTGGGTTTTTTATTCTAACTTGGTTAAGTGTAGACATGGTGTTTACATGTTTTTTTTACGCCCAAAATTGTTGAAGCCAACAGACAGAATAAATAGATGCCCCGAATTGACCCTAGGAAACAAAATGTAACATTTGTATGACGCATGACGTCACGACACGTGTTGCCTGTCATTCAACATCACCGTATGTGAAAACCTGACATAAGCATAAATAATATAGTTGTTTATTATTCCGCTTCCCAGTGACTTTTCAAGGCGCTGATTCATTTCATTTCCGTAATCCAATACCTACATGTAAATTTAAGAAAATCCAGAATAAGGACGTCGCTGCCTCGCTGCCGCTGAACATGTTTTGAATCTGCACTATTTTATTAGTTGCACTTTGACTAACCTAATCTAGGATGCACCAGTGACATTACTCAATGGAATTACTGAAATTAAGCACTTGGCGTTGCCGCGTGCTGGGTAGACAGTTTCGAGTTTATTATGCTGCCCATTATAGACTCATCTACTCTGTTCCAGAAATATCTGATAAAGGTGTAAACAAACCTAGTTCTGGTTGAATTCTTACGCAATCACTCAACAAAGGGAATTAGCAACATATTCATCTCTAATTAGAAGGTTTCAACTCTAAATCTCACCACTCTTTCCAACAATATTATTGTTTGAAAAACAATATTAACTGAAATTGAAAAATTATCGACGAAAATTGAGGTTATAAAATCAATCTCAATTGTAAAATGAACAAAATCATTAAGGTGATTAGAAATTATACTTTCGGGTTTAAGTTTTAAAAACAAAACGCAAAATTTGTAAGTGGCACTACAAAATTGGTATCCACAGACATTTTTTTTGTTTACATTTTCATCGGATACTTTTGCAACAGACTATATCTACCTATGCTAGGTATATTTTCCATAATTGGAAAGTCTGATAAAAATATCTAAACTATTATTGACTTTTAAGTTTTGAAGACTTGTGAATCATATTGTCTTTTTCTGGGTTCATTATAAACTTTTGTGGTGAGAGCACAGCTTAGCAAGCAACTGACCTAAGTGCAAAAATCTTGACATACATTTTCGGTCAAGGTTAGGTTTCTAATTAAAGCAATAAATTGTAATCTTCATTGTTTTCTTTAACTCTTACCAGCATCTTACATCTATACAAAAAGTACTTATTAATAATGGTTTAATGATCTGTAGTATCACGAAGTAAATGATCGAATTCAAAATACAAGTTTTCAATGCATCTTTTTAACTTTGAAGATCTGATTTTAAAACAAAAGAGCGTGACTGCACAAGGTCTGAACTCTGAACATATACTCGTATATACTTATTGCCAAAACAACAGTAGCAAAAACAATACATACAATGTCTGTTTCATTGCACAAAGCCATTAATCAATTGCCACCAGGTTTTATTTTCCAATCAGCGATATCAATCACTCATTACCATTAGGAATGTACTTCGTTGGATCTTCATACAAAATATTATCTCAAGATTATTTTTTTGGAACGAAATCCGAATATGTTACCCAAGAGATGTTGTGTTTCCACAATTAATAGGCATTCATCTGGAAATTCTTAACACAATTTTCAATTACTGAAAGAAAATTGCGAGCTTATATCTCGCAATTCGACCGCATTTTTGCCAATTTTCAGGAAAACTTTTGGCGGTTAGTTAAATATGGTAGTGACGTTCATTTGCCTAGCTAGCCTTTTCCCAATTATGTTGGGGTCGGCTTGCAGTCTTACCGGATGCAGCAGTTGAATACCAATATTTTACAAGGAACGACTGGTAGGTACTGGTAAGACTATACCGTGGCAAGACTGGTTGTCAGACTTTCGAGCTTTGGACTACCCGCCACCAATTACAATTTGAAGAAAATATATAAATTGCGAATCTTCCTTTCTAAAATAAAATGCAAACGATTTGACGGCCATTTTGTATGAAATACCGAAATACCTACATACTCGTAAGAACATCTGAATCTCCTAAAGCTGATGAGAACATTTTTTTTCACATGTTAACAGCATGATTTTTATTGTGATGAATCGAAGAATCGTATTGATACACGATTAATTTGCATTGATTAATGATATTGTTAGTAACATTAAATGATGCGTAGGTCAAGTTGTGCGCTATTGTGGTGTCAGTGTCAATAAAGTTAAATGTATGATTCATACAAGTTATGATTATGAGTTATGACATTGACACCACTTTTTGCGGCCTTGAAAAACGATCTAGAAATATATTTTTTCGTAGCAAATGATAATTAATTATAGATGCAATCTTGGGGATATTTTGCCATTTTATGAAGTATTTATTAGTGCAATAAATCTGCAATTCTTTTCATGAATTGTTCGTGTTATTGTTGTTCAAAGTCAAAGTTCAATAAAGGGTAAAAAAAAATGCAATCCATCAAGAATCCTATCTTTTTTTACAAAACTATTAATAATAAATTTAATGTTTATTGATGTTACTATTATAAAGTAATATTACTAAAGTGTCCGTATGAGAAACCACAGTTAGCGCTTCTTTTAATAATCTTCTAACATGGCGATTTATTTTTGCATGATATGCAAATCGCTATCAAGGAAGTTAAATTAATCTTGAAATATATTAATGATTGAATGAACCCAATCATTTTACCATTATTATCAGTTTTGTGGTTACTGCTATAAAAAAATAGATAAAGCTATTGTGGAGTTTTTTTTATAATCTACTTAAGCTGATCTTCATTGTCCGAGCTGCCAAATGCGGAAATATCTTGGACCTCATGATTGGGAGTCGTATTTTGCCTCTTAGTCTTGCCTTAGTACCTACCTCTCTGACCAATATCTGTGGGGTAATTCCGTAACCCACTCGCAATCGTAATTTTAATCACGACTACATAATTATGACTATTAAACAACATTTGGGACTCTGTCTCGCATAGGGTCGCAGCATTAAGCTGAGCGATGGCCGTTTTGCGTGGATGTGACGCATATTTTCCCCCAAATTGTTTATTTTTGTGTTTTGTTCTTTCTTTGCGTCATGTGTACCGCAAATAAACGTATTTTCTTTCTTTCTATTTATTGCGTTTTAAACTTTTTCAAGCAAGCGACTTTTTCTTAAATTAAGAATATCCATGAAAATCCTTCGCGTTGTGATAGATAATCAGACGCGGATCAGTCAGATCACAGTTGCTGCCATCAAAATACTGCAGACAATTTTTTTTTTAATCTTCTCCTATCCGCATCAATGCTATCCACCCAAGTGTCAACACATTCCGTAGACTTACCTTTTTACATAATTTAATCTATACAGTCTGTCTGGTCATCGGTGTCCGACCCGTTAAGACGAAGCAATATGATCAAGTTTATCGACAAATCCACCATAATAAGGCATTTTGGCCCTACTGTTTTGAAATGTCGGCCATTAAAATTTTTTATTTTACTGAGTACGGGTGGGTTCATTTAATTTGCAATATCTACCGATGTAGATGTTCTACCGGCATAAAAATAAGTTTCGTTCGACAGCTACAAAAGTATGCAATAACTTGATACTAAAAGGTTTATCAAAAACTCCCATTAAAACCTTAAAAAAATACTTGAAACGTAAAAAGTGTGAAAATAAATGGTTGTTTTTTTTTACTTAACCATTTCAAAACAGGAGGGGCAAAATGCCTTATTATGGTGGATTTGTCGATAAAATTGATCATAGTGCTTCGCCTTAACGGGTCAGACACCGGTGACCAGCCACACTGTAATAATGACTAGGTTTATTTATTACAAACTTGATTTTACCAAAATCGTGAACCTTATCACAACTACAAAGCATCTACATTTGTTCCGCACCTCATCACTTTCTTAAAATCAAATATGGGCATTGCGTCCGCGCAGCCTTCCCTGTCAATAAAATCACGATATCTCTTTCAAATGCGCTAAGGAGGTGTTGAGTGTTAGATATAAAAGAAAATAAAGCACATACATGAGGCAGGATTATGAAATACATAGCTTGGATAAATGAAGATACAATATTGTATGCAATGGTAGATTTAAATAAAAGAGAGATTATGCGTTTTTATAATTTCAAACGTCACGATAATATTATCGTGAACGTCCACGTTCATAAAATGTATGGGAATACGTGCACAGAAATTTAAAAGTGCCTTCATATTTCCATACATTTTACTTCCCTGTGTTATCGTGATGCCGTGACGTGGACGTTCACGATGATAACGTTACGTTAGAAATGATAAAAGCGCACATTGGATGTCAAACTAAAAACAGTAAACATACCAGTGCAGCAGTGGTTCTGTAGTTTAGACAAGGCGTATTAGCTGGATCCAGATATACTGGAACCCGACTAGCAAGAATAGAATAGAGACACTTTTCAGTAGTTGGATATTTCTGAAAAGTGTGTGTAGGGATGAAGGAGAATATAAAAATACCATATTTAAATATAAATTGCAAAGCTAAAAATCTCTCCAAATCTAATCTCTCTCTAACTAATAAATAAACAAAAAAAAAACCGGCCAAGTGCGTGTAGGACCACGCACAATGAAGGGTTCCGTAGTTGGGATGAATAAAATGTACCCCATGAACAAACTTAACATTATATGTAGTTGAAAAAAATGTTCCCCATACATTCCAACTGCAACTGTAAGTTTGGACGCACAATATTGAGAGTTATTTCATGATCGTAGACTTCTTATAGGTTTTCCTGTAATCTATAAGCATAGAACTATGTTGTCTTTCTATCCTATAAGGGTTCCGTTTTTTTAAATGTTGCTGAAAACAACTTGGGATGAAAGAGAATAGTCCCAAGTCATCCCAAGCTGTTTATCATTAGCGTAATGGATAAAGGAGACATTATTATTTTCACAATTTACATTTAAATATGGTTATTCTCTCTCCTAACCTCGATTAATAAATTTGTCACAAAGTTAATGTAATACTAATAATTAATGTAATACATTAAAGTCGTCCACGTCTGTATCAACTCCTAATTAATGGCCTTAAATGTAAAGGTTGACATCCACTGCTCGCTTATTATTCAAGATGGTGGCAAAACTTGCTATAAAAGAAGCAATGGAAAATTTTCAAAGGTGTAACCGACCGAGCAACGCTAATAGTGATTTAATGACATTATGTCTACGATTAATGAAAAGAAACACGTTTTTACGTGTTTTACGACCGTTTAGCGATCATAGATACTTATTGATGACGTCATGATCCATTAAAGTAAGACGTAAGTGAATAATATAAATTATGAGATTTATTTGTTTTTGTAATGAATTTTCGAAGGCATCGTCTGGTCGCATGATTTTTATAAATTATACCTAAACGGTCTATCCTATATAGACCGTTTCATCTCAGTATAAATACCTATTCTTGTGTTTGTTCTGAAACTATCTATAACCCTTCACACTACTGGAAAACCGTTAATTTCCGAACAAAATGTGATTTACTACTAACAGCAGTCAATCTGACTACTTATATTGCTAGATGGGATGCAACCCTACCGTTGCCTAGCAATGAAGTATACAATGAGTAGTTACATGATCTGGAATTCTTAGTTTTTAGATCCTGTTTTTGGTAGCTATTCTACTAGGTGGTGCATAAAAAATCACATGTTTTCTTAAGGTTATAACTTTTCTTTGTAAATAAGAAAAATCGTTCTGGTCATTGTTTTATTGTATATTCGGACTTATAATTTTGTTCCGTTTAATTCGAAAAAATAATAAATTATCTGTGAAGTGGCCGCCGCAAAACTGACGCACATTTGGGCGAGTTTTAGAGCATTTTGCATTACTTTTCTTAGTAATTTTTGTATGTTTTGTTCTTGTTTTGTGAGTATAGCGCACCATGATTCGCTTCACAAATGTCGAAGTCGCACATTCTATTTTCAAAAACGAGAGAGTCCCACGAGGTGATAACTTATTTGCCAACTAGTAGGTATTTGCAGAAAAAATGGCTTCTTTAAATATAATCTAATGACATTGCATTATAGATTGCAAATGCTTAACTCTGTAGCTAAAAGTAATATTACGTCAAATTATACAGCTACCTAATTGGATAATCTCTAATCAAACGACACGTCACAAATATAACACATGATTAAATTTTCTATGAATATTTATATACAGACCGCACCGTTTCAATGTGAGGTTAATGACCGTAAAATTATTAGTTCAAGTCGATTGTCACTGACACTGGTTTAGGAACTGGGTATTTTTGGCATCGTAAATAAGATCGATTTCGGGTTTGCAAATTTTTACAAGAATTTTGATCCAAAGGAGAAAATAAAAATTGTAACGTTATAAAATAAGTCAATAAGCTTAGCCTTTTCCCGGGTCGGCTTCCAGTCTAACCGGATGCATCTGAATACTAGTATTTTACATTGAGCGACTGCCTATCTGACCTCCACAACCCAGTAACTGGGTAATACGATACCCCTGGGTAGGACTGGTTGTCAGACTTTCCGGCTTCTGACGACCCGTAACGACTGTCAAAGATCCGCAAATGACAGTCAGGACCAACGGCTTAACGTGCTTTTCGAGGCACGGAGGAGTCTCGGTATAAAAAGATGGTCACCCATCCACGTGCCAACTCCGACAAGCATAGCTTAACCTGATGGATCGACCCGTGCGGTTGTTATTACTTAGCCACGAGCTGCTCCTAAAGCTCCTCGTAAAGTTATAAAATAAGTAAATCATTATTTATTTGCATTAACATGCATAAACACAAAATAATAACAATTTACCAAAATCAAACCTAGACAACAACGACATAATTGACCAGCATCGCACAGAGCTTAGAGGGCAAAGTTCCCGTATCGACGCGTGCGCACATTGTCGGAAGGTAATTATGCTGTTCGGCGCGTGTTACGCTACGTTATCGCAAACTACCTTAAGGTGAGCTTAATGATATGGTGAGGTTGTTAATGTTGTTCCTATTATGGGGTAATTATTTGAGTATATGGGATAAAATTGGAATGCAGTTGCTTTTTAAATTTTCAATTTTGTGTTGAAGAGCAGACTCATGCGGTTATGGCGTGGGTGGTTTATCTTCTTCTTCTTTTCGTGTGGTTAGTGACTAACTTGGTGTCAGAATTTTTAAAACCACCCATGGGCCTCTGACTTGGCTTCACATGTCGTCGAGAAATATCTCTCAGGCATGCCAGTTTTGGGCACGCCACAATTGTGGCGATAAGTGCCCTCTTTGAGGAGTGGCTAGAGAGGCGCCACGGCGTCCTCACCTTCCGCCTGACACAGGTCCTCACCGGACATGGTTGTTTCGGGAGGTTCCTGTTCAGGATAAAGCGGGAGGAAACGCCCGGGTGTCACCACTGTGTGGATCGCCCGGAGGACACGGTGGAGCATACGGTGGAGGTCTGCCCAGCTTGGGCGGAGCACCGCCGTGTCCTCACGGAGGCGATCGGCGGCGGCGATCTCTCGCGTCCGGCCCTGGTTCAGGCCATGGTCCGGAGCGAGAGTGCATGGGAGGCCGTCACCTCCTTCTGCGAAGCAGTAATGCTCGCGAAGGAGGAGGCGGAGCGCGCGAGGGAGAGGCAAAATGCGCCCCCTCGCGCCCCTAGTCGCCGCAGGAGACGCCCCGGGCGTCGGGAGTCGCGAGCCGACTTCCGGCCACCGTAGGCGCGGGCTTGCGGACGGTGAGCAATGGGTAGCTCGCCGTCCGATAGGGACCAAAGGGATATCGCGACCTCGGCACACAGGCAACGGAAGGAACACGGGTGGGTTTTAGTCAGTAAAAGTCTGACACGCCCTCCCGCTCCACCCAGAGCGGGAGAAGTTATTTGATAATTTCCCATCCTCAAAAAAAAAAAAAAAAGGCATGCCAGTTTATGAGGCGTTATCTGTGATGATTTGTTATCATTAGGAATGGAGGCTTGGGGACGTGAAGGAATTGCAAGAAACCTGTTTTTTTTTAATTCATCTAGATGCACTTTTGGGCACGTTCTTTTTGTTTCCTTGTATTATTCAAGTTAAGTTCTTATTCTGATTTTTACAATATTGTGAGCTCTATTTTTTGTAACTAGCTCTCATTATTGTGAATTAGATTTTTCCGATTCTAATTCTTCTAGCCTCACAAAAGCTCTTGAACTTTAGCATACAACTCTTAAGGCCAGTGTACATCGGCGAACGGCGGAGCAGGGTATTTATTTTAGAACTAACGTAAATTCGTACGCATCTAATGAATTGTAACAAGATAGACATTCCAAAGCTCAGAGACCGACCACGGAGCATGAAAGGGGATTTCTCTCTGCGGTATTGAAGAGCGCGCTGGCAGATACCGCGGCGGGATGCGAAGGCATGCGACATTATGCGCTGGAGTCCGCTAGCTTACGATCGCGGGGGAGAGGCAGTGCAAGCGGCAGTGCACTTCACAAATCCCCCGTGGTATACCGCAGGTTTTCGCGGGATACTCCTTGGCAAATCCTCCTCGATGTCGTCCCGCCATAAAGGTCAACGTATTTGGGTTGGCCTCTATGCTATGATAAAGATAAATACAAAAAAAATGACGTTAACAACAAATTATCCAATCATAAACTCGTTTTATGACATAATTATTATAATTTTAATACAATTATACTAATTCGATGGTCGGCAAACGATTACTGACAGTACAATTTTGTTTGTTTCGTAGTTAATGGCACGCTGCATGATTTTATCCTTATATACTATTACTTAGATATAGGGCTTAGATACTATTTTTATATTTGTATTGGTATATTCTTCTCAAATCATCATTGACAGCCTTATCTAATCACTGCTAAGTATCAATAAGCCTCGGTATTCTTCACACCTGACGGTGACCAAATGTTAAAGAACTGATTTTCTTCTCTTATTAGTCTCTTTTCGCTTAAAAAGCTCACTAGTTTGCCGGTAGATTAATTAAATTATTATAAAATTTATTGAATAAAACGTTGACAAAAAGTATAAAAGTACACAGTAAGATTTAACAATAATTATAGTACCTAAAAATTAACTAAATCTAAAATATGTTTAGAACAGGTGCAAGTTTTGATGGTTCGGAATTACAATGCTAGGTAGCGACCCGTCGATATAGATATTCGTCGCAAATAGCTGTCAAATATTTCGCTGTTTTGATTAATTTGGCAATATTACTGTATGGAAATACAAAATATGACGTGCCAGCAGCTGCCGACTATTTCTGTTTTGTGCTCGTGATTATAATGTATATCTTTTTTTTTTTTTGTATTGTTTTATTGCTTTTTTTTTTTTTTTTTCTGTTACTCTACTCGAGTTACTATCTTTTTTGTATGCACGTGTTTCTGCGACGAAAAAACTTATTTTTAATTTCTTTCTTTCAAATGTTAGGTATCTGGAATGTTCACGAGTATGAGACCAGTTTGTTTATTCACAATAGAGTTTATAGCGTTCCGGAGAGCGTCTGATTGCTTAACGGATTATTGTAATAAAGTGTTGTTGTAAATTATATTTTAACGCCTGTTATATCCTTGCAGTTTTATAGTCTGATAGCAATAAATTACTTAGGTATCTACTAATAGCGAACTACACTAAACTAGATGTACTATTAATAATAAAATTGTTTCAGAGAACTGAAAAACTGCTGGTAGACCGTCGAAATTTAATACCTATGGAAGATATCCCACGGAAACGTACTGCCGAGATCATAAAGAAAGAAAGAAAGAAAGAAAAAGTATATAATTGAGACTCGCACAGGAAATCACACATTAAACATAAATAAAAAACAAAGTAACATAAAAAAATAAAAAATAACCAAACCAGGACAACACAACACAACAACAACTAACAACAACATCAACAACACAACACAACAACACCAGACCTGGACAACTATGTTATGATTTATTATTAATAAATCCTAACCTATGTGTTAATCCAGGTTTTAAGCTATCTGTGTGCCAAATTTCATCCAAACCCATTCAGCTGTTATTGCGTCAATCCGGAACATGCATCCAGACAAACAGTCAAAACGGACAAGTATTCATCAGACTCGTTCCCACACAAGGCAGCAATTACATTTTTATTTTGACAAATAGTCAATGTTCAGTTTTGACTTCTTTACTGTTATATTTTATGTATAGATGTATTTATAAATATACACTGACGAGCAATATAAAAAAGCCACTTGCAAAGTGCCAAAAAACATCTAAATATCAGCCATACTAAACCACACAAGTTAGCTTCATGAAGTAACAAAAATCTTGAAAGCACTATTATAGGTGTTTTTTATGCGCTATTAAATACACTTATATGTTGCTTTTTACTTCACGAAGCTATCTTGCGTAGTTTCGGAAATATGTCATGATAAGTTAGTGGCTTTTTGATATTGCTAGTCAGTGTAGATGGACCAAAGATGGGATACTTTTTCAACAATAGAGCTTTGACACTAATGTAACTCTGCACACCCTTTTGTTTACATTATACGATGTGTAAAACAAACTTTGTCCGATCTGAAAAGGGCACATAGATACTGAAATAACATTACCAAAAAGTTATAAAAATATTATTATTATTGAAAATAAAAAAGTTATTGCTATTTGAAATTCACGTTTTTAGTACCAAAATTATCCCAATTCCATTTTATAAATTAGAAAATTTTCGCCAGGACTCGATAAGTCCACGCCCAAGGTCTCCGAAAAATCCCCCTTTGAAAAAAAATTGCGGATTTTTTTTTTTTCCTGAATATTATCACATAACTAGACGACAGTTCGACACTTATATAATATAACAATTGCATGCTGCACTTGCAGTGTACAGAAAAGCATGCATTAAAAATACCTAACGATTTTATTTTCTGTGTCATCGAAGTTTTATTTGGATTCCAGCCAATCTAGGACATGCAGACATCTTTTGTGATCGGAGACATGTCAGTCTCTTATATAAACGAGACTTTTGTTAATTTTACTTCGACACGGTACCCTAAAGCATTTAAAGTTTATCTTGTTGTCCTGAGCTATTTATAAGCTGTTAACTAAGAAATAAGTTCCTGAAGTCCTTGAGTCAACGCCCGTCGCAATTTATTTATGCATGTTCTTGTGATATTTAAACCCAAATATTTCTGGTATCGAGTTTGTTGTCGAGGCAAGTGATTACTGGTCATAACAAAACGTAAGTAGACATAAAAAATAAGGACTAGTGGAGCTTATAAAATCCAGAGCTTTACGGAAAACTATGGCTGCGTTTAGCATAGGTAGACGTAATGATTTGAAATCTGTTTAATTTGTAAGTTTCGTAAATTAGGACTGCCGGGGTCGTGGGAAAGTCCGGAAAAATGTGCTATAAACTCCACTTTTAAGCTTCTGCCAATTCAAATCACAATCAGTGCAGCGTAAACATTTGATTCAGAAACAAAACGAGCCAAACCTCTCAATAAATTTCATTTCTAGCCTATTCACAAATTTAGTTATTGTCTTAGATTTCTGGGAACCTAATACCACAGTCAAAGATTGATGAAGTCATTAGAAATGTCTGAAAGATATTTATAGTACGTTTTGTGGTGCTGTATTGTCTTACGAGTCCTTTTGACACATCGTCTAACGGTGAATCGACACGCCAAACAAGAAGAACAAGAATTCAACTAATAGGATATTCATATTATTGTTTAAATTATAAATTATCCGCGTCGTATTTCAAATATCGATTCTTATGTAAGTTTGTTGAGCTATTCGATTTCAAATTGGCAATGAAAAATTTATTGACAATTGAACATCATTCTTATTTCAATTATCATAGATACGATCAGTATATATTGTTTGGATCCGTCAAAATCTCGATTTTGTAAAAATTACTTCCGATGTCATAAATAGATTCAGAATTCCACAGCAATTAAGATTCTTGGGTGCTATACTAAATCAAAAGCCTTTGAAGAATCCAAACAATTGAAAACATAAGTAAAAAATCAAAACAATGTTGTCCCTGAACACTACCCAATAACAATCAGAGGTCAGTTTCAAAGCCAAAGCCATCTAAATCCCTATTAATACTATGAAGTGATTTAAAAAACACTGCAAACGGCCCCATATAGTATTGTTTATGACCTGTACGAAATTAAAACAATCAGCTAGGCGCGTAAACTATATATTCGTTGCCGCTTGAACTTGGAACCTAGCTCATCTTCTCAACTTTATACTTACCGTCCTCAAAATTACTATCAAAGAAGTTTCAACTCTATGACGTTGACAAAAGAGTTACAAGAATCTAAGTAAGTGTTAGGGAGTGGCAAAGCTATCTCGGCAGAATCATATAAGCACGTTTTTTAGAAGACTTTTCAAACGCTATAAAAAGCAAAAGTTGCTTCATTGTGCCACCAGTTTAAGTGGGTTTTGCTGCGCACACACATCCCTCAGAGGGATATAGGACGATGATTTTGGTAATACTTTCTTTTGTGTCATTGTGCTGTGATTAAGTGCCTTATTGTTTGTTGCGCGAGAGTAATTAGAATTTGGATTTCGAATTGCATAATTTTTGGCGGCAGTTTTCGGTGGTGAATATTTGACAGCCCTGTTATGTCATCTGTAACATTGTCATGATGAAATTTTGTTTTTTTTTTTTCAAGCCATGTAGACTAAAGCACTTCCACGATTTTCATTTAAAAAAATCTGCACGTTATCTAGGATTTTCATTTGCATACTTTCGTTAATAATTCAAAACGAGCTGCTAATGTAACACTAAACGATACTGAAAATAAAAGCTAAAACTTTAATCTAATAGGTAGTTGACTTATCTATAGACAATAGTATTTAAAATCTAGGTAATAGACTAAATAAAACTAATAAAGCTCACTAACTCTTAAATTACATATACATGAAACGCCGTTACGTTTGAATTATTTTACCATTTACATTGTACCTTCTTTTGTAACATATTGCTTAGAACAAGTACCGAGGTAGATACTTGTTTTTGGGCTGCAAAGCATCCTTTCTGGATTACTACTTTCTGTTAGGTAATTTACTGTTCTTCAACATGATGGTACTGATAACAGAGTCATGATTTCGTAGTAGTATAGTAGTATCTGCAAAACTAGGCAGTGCCAATGCATCAATTACTGGAGCTCGTATCTCGGAATTATCTGTTTTTAAAATAATCTCTGCTTTAGACAATATTTAAATTAAATCTACAAAATATTGTGTTTAATACCTTACAGTGATATTAATTTCCATACTTACATTGAAATAGTTGACATTCATATATTTTTTATAATTTGCATTTATCAATATGTCAGACAGTTTTTTTAATTAAGTGCCTAAATCAGTAAAATATTGTGTTGAATCCAGGAACAGGACATTAATTTGCATACTAACATACAAATATTTTTTATATTTGCATGAATTGTCAATTAAAAATGATTTTGAAACTGATTTTTCCAAATAACACGTTAAGTAACACGACATCAAGGATTATATTATTATAAAAAAATACAAGTAATGCTGTCCCGTCGTCGCAAAAAAAAATAAAAATAATAATAAATCCTACGCTTGAACGACTTTTATCCATAAAGTTATTTCTGAGTTTGCGTGTTCAATTAAAACAGATTGCAGCAAATCTACATTACCATAAAGAAAGCAGTGAAAACTTGTATGAATTCGATTTGTCGAATTTGCAAAACGGCGAAGCGAATTCAGTAACAAATTCGAATTTAGAAAGAAATAATTTGGGTTCAAAGACCTCCTTGGGTACCTAGCATTTTCAAAAATACATACATACATAACCTTACGCCTTTTTCTTATGGGGGTCGAAGAAACTACAGAACGCCACCTGCTACAATCCAAACATTTTCAAAAATACTTTACATTAATTATTTATTCTCAATATGTTATGACGATTTATAATAAAACATTAGAACCTCATTATCACAGTACTCCAAATGTTAGAAACACCACCTAATTAAATTATAATCTAGTTTTTATGTTTTTTATTTATTTCGTTTGATGTCGTTCACAAGATTAGTTACCGAAAAAATCCATTATTTTCACATTTGATATATTGTGCGACACAAACATGACTAGACACGTTAATTAAGGATACAAAGCTTGATACCGCCTTCTTATATATTGACAAATATCTAAGTTGTAAAAAAGTGGCAAAACAGGACTGTGTTTTTTACCTCATTTAAATTTTATTACAAGACGATAACATGAACTTTTGACCTCTAGCTTAAAGCTAAATTTTTCTTGTTGTGCGCATCCTGTCTTCAAGATAGTTGATCTCCGAAAACTGGCCACCTCGAGGTTGACTTGAAATCTTTTTATTATATGTAGATTTATGCGAATAACTGCAGACATTTTGAATTTATTACTTGTCTGATGTTATCAAATAATCTCAAATGCAGCGGGAACTGACTCATATTATCCTTGTCCATTTACTGGAAAACATCGTAATCCCTCAATAGAATCTTTAAACTTGTTTGCACTTTGTGGTCATCTAATTTCAAGATCATATCCTTTACAGGTAATATTAACCGCTTTAGCGGCGGTGTGTGGAGCAGCGAAGCTCGACCAGAGTTACCTGCCGCCAATATCAGCCAGAACTGCTGGAGGCAGTGCTGGTGCCTTACTAGCTCCATTAGATGGATCTAACCAAGGTTTGCCCTCTGGCAGCTTCACGAATGACGTCCAAGGAGTAGTTGTGGACGCAGTTAACCCTGGAACTAGGACATCTGGCCTAGAGCCAACTGGTCTAGGAGGACCAAGAACCTCATACGGTTCAACAGACTCCAAAGTTGGAGACGCCGCGTTTAGTGGATTTAGCTTGGGAAGCCTAGGGCCTAATACTAGGATAGCACCTGGCTTCGGATCCTTCGTAGAATCAGACAATGCTCAAGCTAATAAAGCTACCGGGAATAACCTGAAGTTCACCAGTGATGTAGGATTAGATAACTACAGTTACGGATTTGATACTGATAATGGAATATCTGTTGGTGAAAACGGTGAAGCTGCGGATGGTGTGAAAGCTCAGGGTGGATATTCCTACAAGGGAGATGATGGGAAGACATACAGTGTATCGTATACTGCTGATAAAGGAGGATACAAGCCGCAAGGACAGCACCTGCCGACGCCGCCACCTATTCCTAATGAGATATTGATATCTTTGGAGAAGAATGCTAAGGAAGAAGCTGCGGGTCATGTCGATGATGGTGAGTGTTGATTTAGTATTATTATTAACCTTTGTATAGTAGACAAGATGAAAGCCTCTATATTAGTGCCGGCATTCCATACAAAATTACTGATGACGGTCGGTTATATTGAAACGGTAATCTTACATCATTTTTATTTCGAACGCGGATGGCAACGCACTAATAATCATTTATTAGCTTTTGCATAAATATAAAAAAATATCACCGGATTCATTTTGTATGCATCAAATGTCAAAACATACAATTTGTTGATCGGATTGATTAATTTCAATTTTAGTCTCAAAAGTGTGAACCAATCTATTTATATTATTTTGTTTTCGTAAGATTCTTTAAACGGGCTTAAAGAATCTTCCAGAAACACGTTTCATATTTTGCCTAAGCTTGGAAGTTAATCCTTATTTAAATTATCTTTACATTCTTAAAATGAAAGTCAAAGCAGAAACAATAATAGACACTTTTGAATTGTCAAGGGGTCCGTCAGTCAGAAAGATGAAGCTAGTTGCCAATTCCAAAGCTTAGTAGGTTCCAAGAAACTGCACGGGCACTCCTTTACATCAAAATATAGTTCCAAAATATTGGTTACATCATTCATGTTGAAATTATACACGTGACAACGATGCAGAACGTTAAAAGCGTCCGTAATGAAAAAAAAAAAAAATTATATTAAAATAAGCCGTGGCAGCTAAGAGATGATCAGTCCCTACAGACAGTGCCCGTTCACGAACCTGATGCTTTAATCATTATCTTCCTGTTCGTGTCCCATGTTGATTGGGGTCGACGCACCACGTTTTCTTTATCCATTCTTCCTTATCAACCGTCACGCTATCATTCACTCCCTTTTCTTTTATATCATTCCTCACACAATCCATCCATATTTTCTTTGGCCTTCTCCCTGTCCATCTATCAAAATTTATATTCATTGCTCTTTTAGTCACATGTATTTCCTCCCTCCTCATCACATACCGATTTCCTTTCAACTTTTCTGTCACTGGTGCCACTTTCAAACTTCCCCTTAAGTACCTATTATCATTGACAAAGCATTCCATCCCAAAGCCTCTAACTTTAAATTTCCAAATGTAACGAACATAATTGATATCAATACTAACAATAACAGTAAACTTAAAATTTGTCATAATCTAAAATAATATTCTCAATATTTATTTACTAAAAGTCGTGACTTGCCAATATAAGTCCGGTTTAGACTTTTGCATCTTTAGCTACACGATACCTTGCATAACAGTTAGATTTTGTAAAAGCGTTATTATTGAAAAATTAAAAACTAATGCAATAAATTAATTAGTGGTTAAAACCTCGCCTCTCATGCACTGTGTTGTGGGTCAAAAAGTACCAATTAGACTTTTCCAATTCGTATGTATTTTCTGAGTTTATCTTGGACATTACTGTCATTGGTGAACGAAAAACATCGTGAAGAAACCTGAACTATATTTAATATAAGTTTGAAATTGCCAATCCGTCTTGCGATAAAAATAGTTATTCTCTAAAAACATGACAATTCATTGCCTTTAGGTCAATGAAACTGTATAACAAAACATTTCATTGTAAATTTCAACTGCATAAAATAAAACTTCCTGTACGGAAGTGTAAGCGGAAGACTACTAAAATAGAGTTTTATCATACATTGGCATTTTATATCAATTTGCTTCACAAAACTGTATAGACTGGTGTGTAATTTTTACCTCACCGCATCATTAAATATTTAATCAAAATAGAGGTTTACGATTATTGCAATTTCTATAGCTGTTTTCCTGATGCATATTGAGTGTCAGCATTAACATTGCTGTTGATAAATTGTAATAAAAGATCATAATACAGTGTGTATGGGCACCGTTGTTCGACCCGTTAAGGCGAAGCAATATGATCAATGTTAACTTCAAATCCACGATAATATGGCATTTTAAATTAAAATTTGTTTTAAATTAAATGCCAATCAATTTTTATTTTCCTTCTACCTACTTGTAAGTAAAGGGTCATGTTCAAATAGTCACAACTCCTTAACTATTTGACTTTTAGTTTAGTTAAAAAAGGTAAAAATAACAATCAAATTTTTTCACAGTTTTTATGTTTCAAGTATTTTTTTAAGGTTCTAATGGGAGTTTTTGACAAACCTTTTAGTGTCAACTTATTACCTACTTTTGTAGCTGTCAAATGAAACTTTATGCCTGTAGGATCTCTTCATCGGTAGATATTGCAAAATAAATGAACCCACCCGGGCTCAGTATTTTTTTTGTTAAAATGGCTGCCATTTCAAAAGAATATAATTCAAAAGGGCATAATGCCTTATTATGGTGAATTTGTCGATAAAATTGATCACATTGCTTCGGCTTAACGGGTCGGATACCGGTGACCAGACTCACTGTGTATATTTATATTTCTAAAGTTTTTTTTGTCCTAATTTATTTATCTCTAGTGTTTGTTACTGTCCAGTAAACATAAACCATTAAAACGCAATAACGCGTGTCAAAATAATGTCCTCAAAAAGTTCACATCAATTATGAAAGACACTATCAATCAAACTGTCAATGCAGATGCTCACTAAAAATATTTCATTCACAAATTCGGTAACATCTCATTCACACCTTAAAGGCTTTTGTATGCCTTGACAAATGTACCTTTGAATCAGGTATCAGTCATTGAGAAATTGCTTACAACTTTCATTTTTATTTACAGGCTCATACCACGCACACAAACATAATGATGAAGGTGATTACTCAAGCAATGGCGCGGCCAATAACAATGGCAGACCGACAATAGGCGGCGGAGTTGCAACGTCGGGTGGATCGTACGTGAGTCAAAGCATCCACAGACCTACTTCAGGAGTTCTCGTTGGGACTTACAACCCAGGTTCCGTTGTAAGCCATTCTTCACAAGGACACAGTGTTCAAGGATTTAATCAAGATTCCGGTAACAAGCAATTTGGAGGTATCTCTTCTATTGGAGGACAGTTTGGACAGGCTGGTTCAAAGGATACCAATTCTTTAAGTCATGGTAGTAGTTCTCAATCAGGCGTTTCTTCGCATTCGACTGAGAATAGATTCGGCGTTCAATCTACTAAGACTCAGGGCAATCACGCTCATGCCCAGGCTTCAGTAGGTGGCTCTCCAGTCAGATCACCAAGCTTCCATAACGGTGCTTCTGCCTACAGTTCAGCGATTACAACAGGATCTGGAAGTGCCAGTGCTTTCGCTTCCAGTGGTCCCCTAAGTTCTGGACTTAAGAATGATAACTTGCCGACATTGAACGCTTTCGGATCAGCTGGCCAGCATACACACGGTTCAAAATATGGATCAGACTCATCAGCAGGGGCATCGTTCCCAGCTCCAGCTACAGCTACGGCATCAGCTTCTGTCTCCGGAAGTCCGACTCCTGGTCCCCACGCACACAGTTACTCACCAAACTTGCCATCAAGTGCCTCTGCGTCCGCTTCCGTATCTGGAAACCAACATAGTTATGGTCACTCAAATCAGCAAGTCCCAAGCAGATTTGGAGAAGGGCAGCTAGCTGGAAATTCCGTTACAAATGGCGTGTACCTTCCACCTGTAAATAAAATTGAATCTACAGGCAAACCACATGGTTTCGGTTCTTCATCGGCTGCATCTACTGCGAATGTGCAACCTTTGAGTCAGCACAGTTCACAGTCTCAGTTTGTTAACTACCAGTCGTCAAACCAGGGTTCACATTCTTTTGGATCTTCACCAACTGCAGCAACTTCCATCTCATCTACTCACACTGGAGCCGTCGAAGCAACGTATGCGTCTAGCACTCAAAAGCCTTTTATTAGTCAACCGCAGGGCATTGACAACTCATACATTTACAAAAAACCATCCAAGCCTTTTGTTAGCCCATCTGTAAGCCCTAGTAGCCAGTACGCTAATAACCAACAGCCAAACTTCCCAGTTAGTTCATCTCAACAGGGATCGAAATACCCCAATACTCCCACTACATCAGCTACTGGACAGTATCAAGGCACCAGCTCACCATCTTACAACGGTATTACCCAGGCTACCATTTCTCCTTTCTCATCCTCATCATTGTCTACACAATTCGCTTCCCAATCTAGTCAATTTGGTTCGAAACCGTTTGCACAGTTTGGTCAATCAGGTCAGCAAACTTCTACTCAATTTGGAAGTCATTCTGCTCATAAACCAACTGTCCAGAGTCAGCCACAGTTTGGCCAATCAGGTCAGCAATTAACTTCATCTCAATTTGGATCAACTGAAACTCATTCTGGTCATAAACCAACTGTCCAGAGTCAGTCACAGTTTAGCCAATCAGGTCAGCAATTAACTTCATCTCAATTTGGATCTTCTGAAACTCATTCTGGTCATAAACCAATTGTCCAGGGTCAGACACAGTTTGGCCAATCTGGTCAGCAATTAACTTCATCGCAATTCGGATCAAGTGAAACTCATTCTGGTCATAAGCCAAGTGTCCAGAGTCAGACACAGTTTGGCCAATCTGGGCAGCAATTAACTTCATCTCAATTCGGATCTACTGAAACTCATTCAGGCCATAAACCAATTGTCCAGAGTCAGACACAGTTTGGCCAGTCATCAACCAGCCAGACCTCTGATAGCTCTCAGTCACCAACTCAACAATACCAGGGCACAATTTACCAGTACAACAAGCCGGCTACGACTCTGCCTGCACAAGGACACAAAGATCCTTCTTCCAGCTTTGCTCAAGCGACATTTTCGCAAACAAATTCACAAGCTAAGCCAGGTCAGCCTGAGACCGATTCCAGGTTTGGAATTCAGCAAGGTTCATCTCAATTTGGCAGTCAGTCTTCCTTCCAGCAAACGCAAACAGGTTCCCAATTTGGTCAGAAACCTATCGTTAGCTCTCAAGTAACTGGCTCAAATAATCAAGTTGGTAGTTCTGGATCACAATTTGGCCAACAGCCACTAACCACCCAAGGTTCCATTGTTTCTTCGAATACAAATACTCAAAGTCAATCTTCATTTGGGCAGAAACCGGTCGGTAGCTCACACACGACAACACAATTTGGGTCTACTGGTTCACAATTTGGTTCAAAACCACAAACAACTCAAGGTTCCAGTTTCACGTACTCTCAAAGCCAAACATCTCAATTTGGAAAGAAACCTCTTAGCACAACACAAACTGGTGTAACATCACAACAGACTCAATTCGGATCAACTGGTTCCCAGTTTGGTCAAAATTCTCAAACTATTGGTGGTGCAGTTTCGACAACCGCTAAACCATCATACGGCCAGAAACCTTTTGGTTCGTCGTATCAACAGACACAGTTTGGGTCATTAGGTTCTCAGTTTGGTTCAAAGCCACAAACAACTCAAGGTTCCAGTTTTGCTAACACTCAGAGCCAAACTTCCCAGTTTGAAAAGAAACCTGTTAGCATAACTCAAACTGGTGTAACATCACAACAGACTCAATTTGGATCAAGTGGTACCCAGTTTGGATCAACTGGTACCCAGTTTGGTTCAACTGGTACCCAGTTTGGATCATCTGGTTCCCAATTCAGTCACAATTCTCAGTCAACTTTTGGTTCTGGTTCAGTTTCGACTACCACTAAACCATCATTCAGCCAAAAACCATTCGGTTCCTCTAACCAACAAACGCAGTATGGTTCAACTGGATCTAAGTTTGGCCAGAATACACAGTCTTCTTTAGGCGCTAATTCAGTTTCAACTACAGCTAAACCATCATTTGGTTCCTCATATCAACAAACTCAGTTTGGTTCAAAGCCACAAACAACTCAAGGTTCTAGTTTCACTTATTCTCAAAGCCAAACTTCGCAATTCGGAAAGAAACCCGTTATTAGCACAACTCAAACTGGCACACAACAAACTCAATTTGGGTCGATTGATACCCAGTTTGGATCATCTGGTTCCCAGTTCAGTCAAAATTCTCAGTCCACTTTTGGATCTGGTTCAGTTTCGACCACCGCTAAGCCATCATTCAGCCAAAAACCATTCAGTTCCTCTAACCAACAAACGCAATATGGTTTAACTGGATCTAAGTTTGGCCAGAATGCTCAGTCTTCTTTAGGCGCTAATTCAGTTTCAACTACAGTTAAACCTGCATTCGGTTCCTCATATCAACAAACGCAATTTGGTTCAAAGCCACAAACAACTCAAGGTTCTAGTTTCACTTACTCTCAAAGTCAAACCTCGCAGTACGGAAAGAAACCCGTTATTAGCACAAGTCAAACTGGCACACAACAGACTCAATTTGGATCAACTGGTACCCAGCTTGGATCTTCTGGTTCCCAGTTCAGTCAAAATTCTCAGTCCACTTTTGGTTCTGGTTCAGTTTCGACTACCACAAAGCCATCATTCAGCCAAAAACCATTCGGTTCCTTTAACCAACAAACGCAGTATGGTTCAACTGGATCTAAGTTTGGCCAGAATGCTCAGTCTTCTTTGGGCGCTAATTCCGTTTCAACTACAGCTAAACCATCATTTGGTTCCTCATATCAACAAACGCAGTTTGGTTCAAAGCCACAAACAACTCAAGGTTCTAGTTTCACTTACGCTCAAAGCCAAACTTCGCAGTACGGAAAGAAACCAGTTATTAGCACAACTCAAACTGGCACACAACAGACTCAATTTGGATCAACTGGTACCCAGTTTGGATCAAGTGGTACCCAGTTTGGTCAGAATTCCCAGTCAAATCAAGGTTCTGGTTTAGCTTTAACGACTTCTAAACCATCTGTCGGCCAAAAACCTTTCGGATCTTCGTATCAACAGACACAATTTGGATCAACTGTCTCAGGGTCCCAATTGGGTCAGAACACCCAGTCAACCCAAGGTGTGGGATCTACATCTACTACCTCTCAAACATCATTTGGCATAAAACCTGTTTACCAGCAGGCACAGTTTGGATCAACTGGTTCTCAGTACTCTCAGGGCCAAACATCTCAGTTTGGAAAGAAACCTGTTAGCACAACTCAAACTGGCGCGACATCCCAACAAACTCAGTTTGGATCAACTGGTACCCAGTACGGTCAGAGTTCCCAGCTAGCCCATGGTTCTGGTTTGGCTTCATCGACTTCTAAACCATTATCCGGCCAAAAGCCTTTTGGTTCCTCGTATCAACAGACACAGTTTGGATCAAGTGGTTCCCAGTTCGGTCAGAATTATCAGTCATCCCAAGGTTCTGGTTTGGTTTCAACTACCTCTAAACCAGCATTTGGTCAAACATCTTTCGGGTCCTCTTCGCAACAGACACAGTTTGGTTCTCAATTCGGTCAAAAACCACAATCGACTCAGGGTTCTAGTTTTACTTCGAACACTTACTCTCAAACCCAAACATCCCAGTTTGGTAAGAAACCTGAAATTTCACAAACTGGTTCAGCATTCCAACAGACTCCATTTGGATCAACTGGCTCCCAGTTCGGTCAAAAACCGCTAACGACTACAACTACTGGTGTGACTTCGAATACCGGTCAAGCTTCGTTTGGTCAAAAGCCTTCTAGCACGACACAAGGTGGTTCTTCGTACCAACAGTCACAATTTGGATCTACTGGTTCGCAATTCGGTCAAAAACCACAGCCAGCAATACAAGGTTCTTCGTCGCAGTTTGGGGTAATTGGTTCATCCCAGAATATAGGATCTAGCTCTCAGAGTACGCAATATGGTTCTGCATCTGGTTCCGGCAACAAACTTTCTGGTTCATCTTCAACTTCAGGGTCTAACTTCCAGCAAACTCAGTTTGCCGGCTCGTCTGGATCCCAGTTTGGCCAGACAACCCAGACTACCCAAGGAATCATTTCTCAAGCCCAACCGGTACAGACAACCCAATATGGTATTAAACCTTTTGGGAGCTCCCAAAACACGCAAGCATCTACACAATTCGGTTCAACTCCATCCCGGTTTGGCGAGACATCTCAAACGGTTGTTCCAACTATAACCACAATTTCTCAAACTGCACAACCAACACAGTTTGGTCAAAAGCCTTTCCAAACCCAATTTGGTTCTACGGCTGCACATTTTGGACAAAAGCCACAGGCACAAGCAAACGCATTTGCTTCCAGCTCGGGCTCTAATGTAGTACCATTTGGCAGTACGCAAACAGTTTCTAAATATCAGCAAAATTCTGAATTCGGTTCTCAAAACCAGGGTATTGTTACATCTACGCAAAAACCATTAGGAAGTTCCCTGTCACAGACTAACTACCAACAGTTCCAATACACACAAACTGCCGACAAGTCTGGAAGTCAGCCACAATTTGGTCAGGCTTCACAATCCAACGTAGGCACTGGGCAGATTGGTCAGACCACATTTGGTGCTCAGTTACTAAAACCTTTTGGCTCTCAATCAACTCAAACTACTTATCAACAGACGCAGTTCACTCAGGGCCAAAAGCCTTTCGGTAGTTCCCAAGATTCTGGTTTCCAGATTGGTCAATCAACTGGAGACCAAGCTACTCACGGCACCGTTCAAACAAATGTTGCTGGCTACAACTATCAGAAACCTCAATCAATTTTCGTCAACCAATATGGAGGCCAAGGAAATGGTCCTCAGGACCAAAAGGTACAGCAAACTCAATCAAACTTTAACTCTGCAGTATCCACCTCGCAAATACCAATCAACGGCCAACCCCTCAAGCCTTTCGGGATTTCTTCAACGCAGGGTACTTTCCAACAGTCTCAATCTACTGTGAGTTCATCTCAGTTGGGTGCGCAATCAGCTAAACCAACCGAATTCAGCGGTCCGGTTATTCAGACGTCTTATAATCAGTTCAGTGGGCAGCCCTTCAAACCTGCAAGTACTGCATCCACGCACGGTTCTAATGTCCAGAGCCAGTCTTCAGCGGTCTCTACTTCTCAGTTCGGTCTCCAACCAACTCAGCCAGCTGAAGTAGCGCATTTCAGTGGACAGCCGCTCGGGTCGTCCTCAACGCATGGATCTAGCTTTGGAAGCCAAACTGTGGTAGGTTCTACACCTGAATATAGTGTCCACCCTTCGCATGGCGTTGTTGTAACCACTCAGAACCCTAGTCACTTTAGTGTTGAGCCCTACAAGCCGAGTATTTTCAGCAGTGCCCAAGCCTCTAGCGTACCTTCAAGAGTAGGTTCTAATGAGGGTCTTATCGTATCTACTGTTCAGAATCCAATCGTGCCTGTTCCTGGCTACGAAATATTTACTTCCAACCATGGAGCGGCTCATGGATTCGTAGGACTAGGAGAAGAATTCGGAGGTCCCAGGGACCCTCCGAGGTTCGATGACAAAACTGGATATCATTATTGAACAGTGCCATTATTGAACAGACTGCAATGTAATATGTCACATTGATATGAAAATGTGAATGAACTGCAAGAAACTGACAAGACAATTTTATTATTGAATAAATAACGGTTATAGAATGCTGTTACAGCGATTTTTTTCTAATTTTGTCGGTTTTTAGCACTTTATAGCTTAGTTTTTAAATAAGTATAGTAATATTTTCTGTAAATGTAGTCGTACCTACATCATAATAAAATTAATTAAGAATACCGCATTTTAAATGTGAAAGAAATGTTTTAATAAATTATTAAATTGTTAATAATAAAAAAAAAAATTGTGGTTTTAATTTTATAAAAAACTCATAGTCGTACATGATAAGAACTATCTAACACGGACTTTTTATTTTATTTCGCAATGTCACACAATTTCACAGTCAAAGCAGGAGCAAAGAAAAAGGCGACAGTAATTAAACTCTATCAGGCCCTTTGTACACGGCACGGTTTCTTTACGGCGTATAGACCGCGCCGTAAATAAAACGTGCTGTCAACAAGCTTCCTTAGTGATCCATACAACACTGACGACCATGCCTACACACGGAGAATAAATAATAGTTTTTCACGGCAAGAAATACATGAGTGTACAAAGGGCCTTAGAATAAAAGACACTGAATAAACCATATAGGTAGATATTTGAATGAATTATATTGAAGAAGTGCTACATACTGGTTTGGGTTGGCATAATTCGGCTCAGCTGGGCGGCATAATTGATTTTTTTTTGCCTCGTGGCTGTTCTGAAACCTTGTTGAATAAATCTGACCAAACATAGGAAAAATATTCATTATTATGTACATCATAAAAATTACAGCAGTACTGCCGCCATCATCAGACTTCCTATCATAAAACACATAATTTGGAGATCGAAGCTATCATTTTTAGTTATAATCATTTAAAAATATGGTGAAGGTGCCAAACTCGTAGCCAAATTCTGGGCTGACTCTATATAGATTGCCATCGAGACGCCAAGAAGATTTCAAAATAAATTAGATTATCTAACTTAGGTTTAGGCAAAAAACAAGCCGGTCCGATTTTATAAAAAAAAAACCCGGATCGATAAATTACATATTTATATTATTTTATTGATTTAAATGTGGTTGACGTGAACTTTATATACTAGACTAGATTAACAAGAAGAAGGTACCTACACCAACGTCAAATATGATACGATGACACCCGGATTAATTTGATTAATTTATCTTAAATTCTTATTTTATTTTATAATCAAAACCCAAAAATGATTAAGTGGTTCTAGGCTCAATTCCAGGGTCGTGAACTATGTAACTGAGGTTATCCATTTGAAAATTTTCATTAGCTGTCTATAGACTGGATTTCTGCGCGATTAAGGAGGTATAGCCCTATTTTGTAAAATATTTCAGCATGTGTGTAGGTATTATTATTGCAGTTATGCATAGACTACCAAGCTTCAGAGGATAATGCATGTTTTTTTCGAACAATCCTAACAAAAAAAAATATAAATACGAAAGTGAGTTTGTTTATTTGTTATTTGTTTGTTACGCTTTCACGCTAAAACGGCTGAAAGGATTTAGATGAAATTTGACACATAGGTAGATCATGACCTGTGTTAGGACATAGGATAGTTTTTATCCCGATAGTACAACTCCCCCCCCCCCCTCCCCTGGCATAATTTTCGCCCTCCACGCGGGAAAAGGCTTGTTAATCTATAATTTAATAAATACAACTAGTTCTGGAATAAGTTGATATCAAATAAGCGTGATTCTTACGCCTTAGAAACAACTTTATTCCTACGATAAGGCAGGTAAGATGGCGGATAGTCTGCTCATACATATCTACCTAGGTAGCTAATACATTAGGTAGGTTTAATAAAATTATGAACTTTTAATAATTTATACAGCTTATTTATAATGAAGATCACGGATAAGGTTTTAATAATATTAATATGTTTCCCGAGGTTAATAACACCATGTCTTTATTACCTAATGATACAATCAGCGGGTGATCGATCAGAGCAAGCTTATTCAGACAAATTATTACATCTGTGATAAAATCTTATATTACTATAAATACGCTTTGGATTAATTAAGTAGGTATTTATCACTAGAAAATATAGTTAATTGGACTGTGATTTAAACTTTTGAACTTTAGATAGGTACGTACTATCGAAGAACTTCATATCTAAGCAGTTTGAAAACAAAATCCCGTGAACACGTTGACCACAACTGTTACCGCCTCGGTTCTATAGCTGCCGAGCGCTGCAAGCAGAAATAGTCCTTACGGTGTATAGATATGAACTTCTTCAATGGTACATAGTCGAAACGTTACCCATATTCAAATAATCAGACTAAAAATATATCGTGATTATTTGAAAACCGTACTGGAAAAGAAGATTTGGTCGAAAGAGCCAAAAATGAGTCAAAATTTTCTTCTTTTTTAATTTTGAAATCGTCTGTTTTTTTAGTTTAGAAGATAGTAGAATATTCGCCTCGTCTATCCATTTGATGTCTTGAATATTTATAATATCCTGATAAGGATAGTTGTCACCAGCAGCTGTCCTAAGAATGTATGTTACCATTGTTATAGAATACAGAAGCAGGCAGTCGTTAAGGCGATCTTATGGGAAGACCTCCAGCAATGGACGTCGTTCGTCTGAAAGAATGAATAAAAAGATGATAATGCTTCATAGCATTGCATAGACATATTCAACAAAACATTTGTAACAGAACTATCAGGAGCAATCACCACAAGATCACAACCGATTGCTTCACAATCCCGTCTCACGGCGCATGCGCATGGCCCTTAATTAACTTCACTTAATCTTACGACTTCGTTTCGTAAATACTCATGCTGCGTACTTGTTTTAATTTATGTATTTTTGAGTTGTTTTATTGTAGATACATGATTGTAAGTGGTGGAGCAGAGATAGCCTAGTGGTCTGAAAGTCGAACTGCCAAGTCATAGGTCTTGAGTTCTATCACAAGTCACGTACCTCTGAGTTTTCGGATTCATGGGCGTTTTGTATAATTATCACCTGCTTCAAGAACGGTGAAGGTAAACATCGTGAGGAAACCGCATGCCTGAGAAATATATCTCCACGACATGTGAAGCCGTGTCAGAGGCCCATGGGCGGCTTTAAAACTCTGACACCAGTTTAGTCACTAGCCACACGAAAAGAAGAAGACTGTAAGTGGTCATTAACAACAACTCCAGTTATTCAAGCAGTTGTACAAAGGCAACTTATCATACTGGAATTTCTGTTATACCAACGTATTTATAACTAAGGGGTGTACAAACACGTCACGAATCGTGTCACGAATAAAAATATCGCGAGAATCCATAATTTCATACAAATTTTATAAATGAACTAGATGCTGCTCGCGGCTTAGCCCGCGTGGACCAACAATCATGTTCTAAAATAGCCTAAGTTACTCCTTATAACAACAACTATCGGCCAGTGAAAGTCCCGTCAACATCGGTCTAGCACTTTCGGAGATTAGCCGGAACTAACTGGTAGACTCTATCTGTTTTTTCTGGCGAATCTCCGAAAAAACATGTTTTAAATTTTTAGACAAGAAACTTAAAACATGTTTTTTTGTTATAAGTACCGTTTATAATTTCATGTTCATTTAGTAAAAAGCTGTTATTTTGACATTTCAAACAGACACCTCAATTTTATTTATTTGTATATAATTATGTATGTATTGTATGTGTGTAGGTTTGATAATGTTATTGTAACCCTGTCTGCCTGTCTGTTACCTTATTAGTGAACCGAATGTTATGAAATTTTATATATAGGTAGCCTGGACCCGGATAAAGATATTGGGATACTTTTTATAATGGATAATTAAATCAAAAAAATATGAAATACAAAACACATGCATGCAACAAATAGTGTATAATAATATTTTAGTTATTTCTGCCTGAATTGGTTTAAAGACATTATTTCTCAAAAAAAAGAGCGTAACAGTTCACTTAACTTTTTGAGAAAAGTAAGGCTAAAATAAAAGTAAGTGCGATTCTCTGTGTTTACAATAAGATAGATAATTAAGAGTTTTTTTATTTTTATTTAATGGGCTGTGTCGCTTAGCGACCACATCGCCCAGTGCAGAAAAACACAAAATTGTTGGTAATTATAACCAAATTGTACAATTGTTTAGCCTTATCAGACATTGAAAAAGCAAGGATGGTATTACAAAAACCAACATCAAGCCTTTTATATCATCCGAAAACGTTGATTCTAGTATTTTCATTCCGGACACACTCCCCCAGAATATGGAAGACATCATCAACAACTCTACAGTAATCACAATTTCAAGACAAAGCTTTTCTCAATAAATATTCCTAAATAAGTAATAAAACTTATTTGATGGAATAAGTCCGGAAAAAAGTCTTAAGGCTATAGTAATTCTGCCAGGGTTGCAAGTTTGTCCGAAAGGGATATCGTGGCCTCGGCACACAGGCAACGGAAGGAACACGGGTGGGTTTTAGTCAGTAAAAATCTGATACGCCCTCCCGCTCCACCCAGAGCGAGGGAAGTTATTTGATCATTTCCCAGCCTCAAAAAAAAAAGGCTATAGTAATTAGGTTTTTATTGAGGTCACAATCAATCCACGGAACTCGAATAATCTCTGGCTGGATAGTTCGATACCATGTGCCTTTTTCCTTTGATCTTTCATCAAAATACTCAGAATCAGAATCAGAAATCATTTATTTGCAAAGAATGTAGGTAACAAAACATAGTTTTGATGGTGTTAAAAAAGAAAAACAAAAGATTTAGTACATTCTACCGTATGGCATGCAACATTAAGCACTATCATAAATTGTAATTATTGCAAATCTATATTAATCAATAAATGTCAGGTAATCAGTTTTTAATGTCATCATCTTGAAAGTTAAATTCACCGGCAACTCTCTGCCAGAACACTCCTGCCAGAGATCTAAACACTTTCTTTTAGCTTTTTCAAAATGGTCCGAATACAGTGGAGTAATATTCATGGGAACTCCATCAATCAACACACGCTTGTTTAGCGAGCATATCCACCTTATCATTTTCTTCTATCTGACAATGCGACGAAATCTGTTGAAGACATACCGTTTTAGAATTAGACTGAAGCTTTAAGAGCAATTAATATACGTAGGCTGATAATTAAGAGATAAAGGTGACAATCGGTATTGTTAGTATTGTTTTCTAACGTGTTCTTGTAGGACTTTTTAAAATATATACATGGTATCGCTATTGGTTACATCATCAGGTAGTTTATTATACAAGAATGAAGTCATCAATTACTCTTCTCACAGCTTTGTTTAACATCCAAAATATATCCTGTAAACAGGTTTTATAAGCCATTTATTTATTTTAAGTTTTGTCTAAACGCAGAAAATATCTAAAGTTACTATTATTTGTCATAATAATGATCTTAAGTTAATTTTAATAGGTTGTACACTATTAATAACTTGTCTCCAATTACATAGAAGACCCAAAGTGGATCTATTCATCTTTTGCAAAAGTATTAACTCCATTTTACATATTTTTTTTACAAATCAGTTGCATGATAAACAGCACAGGATAAAAAACAATAAAAGATCATAAATTAAACAGAGTCGTTTCTCTATAATTCGTTTAACTAAATTAAGAATTATTATAACACAGACGTGATCCCACCGAGGTCAAACTATCAACAATTTGTAGGCACCGTTATAAAACTAAACGTATCTGTGGCAGTGTTGATATCATGAACATTTAAACTTTGGAGATTAATTGGTCACATTTTTCTAAATCAACACATATCTACCTACAACATAGTAATAAACAGCATAGTAATCATCATCTGTCTATAACCTTTTCCCAACTATTTTGGGGTCAGCTTCCAGTCTAACTGGATGCAGCTGAATACCAGTATTTTACACGGAGTGACTGCCTATCTGACCTCCGCAACCCAGTTACTGGGTAATAGTATTACCCCTTGGTAAGACTGGTTGTCAGACTTTCGGGCTTCTAACGACCCGTGACGACTGTCAAAGATCCACGAATGACAGTTGAGACCAACGGCTTAACGTGCTTCGTGAGGCACGGAGGGGTTTTGGCATGTAAGGATGATCATCCATCCATGAACCAACCGCGGCAAGCGTAGCTTAACCCGATCGATCGAATCGTGCGGCTGTTATCACTTAGCCACAAGCCCCTCCACAAAAACACCATTGTAATTTTCTTTTTAATTTCATTTAGATTTTATTGTTTTCATCGTGGTTAGTTTACGAGCTGATCGGGCTCAGAAAGAAAATAAAGATTTTTGAATGAGTTTGGAGTCCAGGCAGCTGCTTCTAGATGTAATTACTCTGCACGGCTTCTGTAACAACAGATTTGACTGCATCGAGCTAACAAATTAATTACGGCACAAGTGCCCAGAACTGTTATCTAACGGGGGTGCGCATGTGTCGAATGTTCCACACAGACATGTGCAAGACTAACACTGCCGAACCTTGTTGAGACACTAATTTTATGGAACTTGACATATTATTCACAATATATAACAATTTTTTCAAGAAAAAGGCTCTAGATTTATGGCTAATATAAAATACAATAGACGACGTATATTTAGTAACTTAATCCGCGTAACTGTTCTTAATGAGTCATAAAGAACCCTGTAAGAAATCGACACGTGTTTCACCTCTCAACGAGGCATCCTCAGGAAGGCGATTGACTTGTTGCGAACTCGGACCCAACGTGTGGACACGTCAAGCGTCGAGCGCAGTGTGAGCCACTAAAAGTTAAGTTAACCAATTAAGTTACTAAGTATATGTCGTCTATTGTATTTTATAATGGATTTCCGCAAAGTCACGCCTGAATCAATTAACTATCTTGGCTAATATAAAGTAAGTTAATTAAGTTAAGTTAAAATAAGCTATCATAGAAAGTTAACCTTTATATACTCAAATCACACCCCATCACTTCTTTTAATCAATTTATTCATACGTGGACAATGGTGTGGTCTATAAACCACCTGTTTGTTACCTTCGTTTAAGGATCGGCTTCCTAATGAACAAAACCCTAATTCTAACTGATATTATAAATGCGAAAGTGAGTTTGTTTATTTGTTACGCTTTCACACTCAAACAGCTGAACGGATTTGGATGAAATTTGGGACATAAGACACTTTTTATCCCCGTAGTTCGTTCCCTTGGGATAATTTCCGAACTCCACGCGGGTGAAGTACCTATAAGCTAGTCAAAAATTAAATATATTAAGATATCCTATGGCCTATTGCACGTATAAAACACCTACTGGAAGGGGTCCAGTATAAGCGCCAGCAGTTCCCTGTGAACATTGCTTTGCGATGATTATAAAAAGTCACAGAGGCTGACACTGAAGGCTGCGGGTGTCGACCTCAGGACAAGCTGCTTCTCACACGGACAACAGCAGTGCTATTCTGTAACCATCTAAAAGAAAGAAAGAAAGAAAAAGTATTTATTGAGACTCGCACAGGAAATCACACATCACACCGTGAAAACTTAGGTGAAGTGAGCGTGGAGTGAGCTGTCATTCCACAGGGATTGACACTATTGACAGCTCACTTCACACAAGTTTTCACGGTGAGATGTTTACAGAATAGCATGGCTGTACGTCGCTTACCCCGCGTCACCAGTCCTGACACTCAGTCACTCTATTTTTGGCTGTTGAGAACAAAACTACAAACGTATGTAGTATACAGGGAAGTTTTATAAAAATGTGGCTGTTTTTGTAGTATATTGTGGTGTCTTACGACTTCCACGTGAACGAAATCGCGGGCAGAAGCTAGTTTTAATAATTAAGTTGTTGCAGAACGTACCATATGGTTGAAATAAAAAAACCAGAACCAGTTAAAGGTTCAATCAAATAATAATACAGACTACCAGTAAGCCATGTTTAGATGCGAAACCAGTCAGATTATGATCTAATTCAGTAGAAATAAATAAACACAGCTCTAATCATAGATATACATCAGTATATAACATCATTCTTATTTTTAAAAGGACCAATAAAACACTGATCTGATTTTAAAGTTAATTTATAGCCCAGACGGGATTGACGACATTTAAAGATCAGGCCAAAATTCGTATTAGTCCTCAAGAACGTTGCGCATCTAGATCATATTAAACTATATTAAAGACTATCTTAAGACCATCTTTATTTTAAGTTTTGCTTTTAAATATCGACATGCAATAAAAAAATAAAAAATAACTATTTTGACACTGCTGCGAAAAGGTGGGACCATATTCTTCGAATTCTCTTTAATTTTCGCCTTCTACGGCCAATCGTTCAGGAACGAGTCCAAAATACACACAATACAAAAGCAAAAAAAAAACACATCTCGGAAATATGTCAAAAGTTAAATCATTTATTTCAATTAAGCCCAAAAGCATTTTTGGACGTGAAAAATTACAAAAAAATAGAATTGATTCTAGTCGTATCCCAGAAGGTAGTTTTTGTATGGAGAAGAATGGGCAAGAAACTCCACCGTTACTCTCAATATTTTGTATTAACTAATATTATACAGATTTGATTGTTTGTATGTTTGTATATTTATGTTTTTTTTTGTAATGGATGAACTCAAAAAATACTTAACCGATTTAAAAAAAATCTTTCACCTGTAGAAAGCTACATAATCAATAGATAGTCGTAATTCATTTCATCAAACAAATTGAGTTCCCTGCAAAATTGCAATAATGTAATCCAAGGTATTAAAAATTTGCCTAATAATGTCATTATTTGGCGTACGCTGCGAAAACTATTGAAGATAACTGAGAACTAATGTACTACACGTTTAAAGTACTCATCATTATTCACAAAAAACAACATTAACATTGTAGTTGAAAAACATGTACTCTTATAGGACGAAGGAACAAGAAATTTCACGCAGATAAAGTCGCGGGCAGAAGCTACTTAGTTATATAATTATTATGTGAAGGCGATGCACCTAGAATATAAAAAAGTATACCAAAAGAATTAAAAGTAATTAAAAATGAAGCAACGACAGATAAACTAATTATTTGAAAGATACTTGGTGCTCACATATTTACAAACATTGTAAAAGTAGACGATGATCCAAAAAGTTTACAATTAATATGTCAGTGTGTGACGAAGTAATCACAGAATGTAAAATCAATGTCATATAATAAAAACTGGCCAAATGCGAGACGGACCACGCACAATGAAGGGTTCCGTAGTTGGGATGAATGAATCCCAAGAACAAACTTATCGTTGTAGTTGAAAAACATCTTGTCCCATACATTCCAACTGCAAATGTAAGTTTGTACGCACAATATTGAGAGATTTACTATATTATTTTGAGTCCATAGACTTCTTATAGGTTTTCCTGTAATCTATGAATAAAGAACTATTCTCTGTATTTTTTTCAATATTTTAGGCTCAGTAGTTTCGGAGATAAAGGGGGGGAATGGTCAATTTTCATAAATTTTCTTAAATATCTTTAAAAGAATTTTGTTTAAAATTATTAAAAAAAGATATTTGAGGTCCTCGCAACAACTCCTTTCATTTGATATGTCACACGGTTCAGTATGCAAAACGTTTTATTTTTATTTTGTTATTTGCCCCCAAAAGTAACCCCCTATTCAAAATTCAGTTATTTACGTTACACGTCCGTGTTTGGGTCACAGAAATACATATGTGTACCAAATTTCAACTTAATCGGTCCATAAGATTCGGAGCAAATTGGCTGTGACAGACAGACGGCCAGACAGACAGACAAACGAGTGATTCTAAAAGGGTTCCGTTTAAAAAAATATAAAATAATTAAAATTAGCAACTAGTTTGATTTTGTCTAGATTCTAGATTATCCTATGGAGCGGGTCCAGCATGTTTCCAAGCATTCTTATCTTTTATATAATCCTCAAATTTATGAATGAAAATATTATTAAAGTAATAATATTATGATTATTTGGATAATATTTATGTATTTCTACGTGAGGTGTGGCTCATATAAATTCGTAAATGGAAAAAAAAACTATATCTCATACAAAAAACTTAATTTAGAAATAGCAGTCATAGTCGTTTATGTTTTTTCTTGGGCGTTTCTTGGGCGGATCAAAATGGGCATTGACTGTTGAGAACTGAATTATAAAACTTGTTCAGGAATGAACCCAGTACTGTAGAGGGTGAGGTTTAATTTTAATGTCCAGTCATAGATCATAGGGCAACGAAGATATAATAGCATTATGGGTAAGCGACTTAGTTCATTAAAAAAGTTTTTGTATCGCCAATCTATCTTATCCCCTGACCCTGTCAGTGAGCTGCTAGGAAATGGTATTCTTCATCATAGTCCAAATTTTCAGTACAAGACGACTTTTCTTAAAAATGTGTTTGTGGCGGCATCTACATCGCCACATGCGAACTACGCATCAAAGGCCTGACGTCACAACATCCTGACGTCACTCAAAAATCCTGCATCGCTCAATTAGAGTTTACCGCACGGTGGACATATATACAAGCTCCCGACTTCAACCTCTGGGCAGTTGCCCGCCAGACACGACAACCGTCTGGTCGGAGGATCCTCCCTTTTCTATGGTGGATGAGTGAACTTTACACCCTGTTCCTCATACCCCACACATTATTATTTGATGAAGAGGATATTACCTGGCTTTTGTTATTAACAGCCATATTTAAAGTACTGTGGGGGTACTATGGGTAGTGTTGGTTGAAATGTGCAGTTTTTATTTCATAATCGGAGGAACGAACCCCAAAAGTACGTTACGGTAACAAGGAAGTTTCAGCCTTAACAAGCTCATGGGATAATAATGACGTGTAATACTGTTCCAAATACATTCACTTTTTACGACACCTACAGGTAGGAACCTCGAAAGGATTGCACGATTTCTCTATGTACCTATTTGTCAACAATCAGCGCACACTAGAAAGAGGATATGCAATTTTGAAAGGAATTACAAAACGTAATAAAGAAATTTATCAATCAACTCAGGCTATCGCAGTCCACTGCTGGACATAGGCCTCTCCCAGGCTGCGCCACAACACCCTACCCTCCACCTTTCGCAGCCACCTTTTTAAGGTCGTCGGTCCATCTAGCTGGGGGGCATCCCACACTCCGCTTGCCGGTCTCGACTCCAGGACTCGTTTGCTCCACCGGTCATCGGAAAAAAATTGATACCTTACGAAAATTATGGGCCCTAAGATTAAAACTTACGTACGTTAATTTATAGTTTTAACACTCATAAGGTTTTGTCAGTATATTATTTAAAAGTATTTAGCGTCAGTATACGAATTTGTGAATAGTCGCGAAAGGCCATTAGAATGTATTAATAATAAAAAAACAAGCTTTTTACACGTTTTTGTTTCGCCTTGAACTTGAACTTAAAAATATTGTAAAGGTGCGGCGTACAGACTACTTTTAAACCGACCAATGCTCAATAGAGTTGGGTATTGTGTTTTGTGTTACAAAAAAAAAATTCTTTGGAATATACATACTTAATAGTTTCGAAATACATTTCATTTCAAGATTTGGTTTTGTATGTTTCTCCCAGGTCAAACTATGAAGTTGTCTGTTACTTAAGGAAGTGCATTAATTTAGTAGTCGTTACTGGTTGTCAGGACCACAAAAATCTGACCCAAACATCTTACGCAATCGGCTCTTGTAAAATATGAATACATTTGGTTGAACTTTTGAAAGCAAAACCATCGTTATAAGACAGTGGCTAGCTACTTGATGACGTTAATAAAAAATAAACCACGTATATCGACTAGTAGGCAAAATGAATCATTTAGTCGATACCTTAATTTTTGTTAAATGTATATAAAATATCATCTATCTTTCACAGTTTTTTGCAGATTATAATAACTACAATCAACAAAAAAAAAAAATTGGATTGTAGTTATAGCTTTTTTTAACTTTGTGTAAAACTTTGCTATACAAGGTAAAAAAATAAAAAAGCTTGTTTAAAAATGCGCAGGATGAGTGCACGCACACCTTTACCAACGACCCTGAACTTGCTTGAACTATACACAACACAATTTGATGATATTTTTGTATTAAAATATTTCATAACTTTATGCAAAGCTATTGATTTCCAATTTACTTGGAGAAAAAATATTATTCTGCTTAAATGCCTAGGCTTTGGTAACGTTTTGAAAACTATTTTTAAGTTAGAATAAAAACAAAAGTAAAAAAGTGAAACAGTACAATTTTTTTTTAAACTGATTCTAAATAGTAGTTTTATTATTTTTATATGTCTAGATATCCCGGGAACATGGAGTCAACAAAGGCAACGCAGAGCTGAGGAACAAGACTTCTTCCGGGAGAAAGGGTCTGTAGGGTCGCTACTGCCTAACAGCTCGCCACATGCTGCCCTGCGGGTTTATGTATCTCACTTGGTTTGGCTCCTCACCCTAGACCTGTTTCGGCAAAGTAAACTCTACCGGCGCAGACCCAGAGTTTATAGGCGCGCAAGCCCCACCACGACGCCATTGTAGAGATACGGCGGTAGGGGTAATGTTATTATTATTCTAATTTGAGTGTGTAATTTTAGCAATTATTTTGGTTCACTGCCTCGTTGGTCTTGTGGTCGCAAGCGCTACTGCTGAGCATGAAGTCCTGGGTGCGATTCTCAGGACAGGTAAAGTGTTATTGGGTTTTTTTTTATAAGAAATTTCTCCCGGTTTTCGATATTTACCGGGCACAAATTCGAACTCCAGGATGCTTAGTACCATCCCGGAGTCTGAATTTGTTCCAGGTTGATGGCAATAGGTTTGCCCCCTATTCTTAGGACTTAAACATAACTAGCGAAGTTTTGGTGTACTGTCACATCCAAAATATGTTCGACACCATAAGGGATCTTTTTGTCTGCTTATTGCATGATAGAATCTGCATTCTCAACTCAGTATTTTACATTACGTCGTCATGTCAATACCACAGAATGACATTCAGACATATTCTTTTATATATCAGACCGAATAAAAAATGTGACACTGACAGGATCTGGCTTAGTAAAAAAAGTTTTTATATTTAATCAAATGGCCAGGCCATTGAAATAGTTTTAGGTTGATGTCAACTAGACACTGGTCAAAGGTGTATGCTATTTTGATCTTTGTTCTTAAGTAATTAAATATAGATTTCTATGCAATAGTCTGCTCAGTTCGTAACTTCAAAAGGTATCATGAATCCAGACTTGATAGAAGAAAGAATTAAAAACTGACGAAGATATAAAAGACTAGACTATACTATAGGTACACCTCTGCCTAACCCTTCGGGAGTTACAGGCATAATGTTATGTTATTTCGGGAAAACCTTCTTGGTCATTTTTTTTTTATAATATCATATGGCAACAAAAAATTCGTCGGCATCGCTGTCAGTGGGAAAAGTGCCCAAAAGGCTGGCAGCATTGCCACGTTGGATGGCAATGGTGATTCTTTCACCAAAAAATTGGTCACTAGATCTAGGTGCCTTCATAAAATGACATCTTCCTGAAACTTTCTTAAATAGGAACAGGTCTTAAAATTACGAAATGTTATGATATTTTGGACGACAAACGAGGCGTTAACAATAAGATTTGACAACAAATGATCGTAAACTTGTCTTGAAGAGGGAGTGTCGCATGGATCTATCACATTTGTAAAGATATAAACAATACAAAGTTATAATCAACCATTTTGAAATCTGTCTGCATTGTAATATTTCATACTTTCTTAAACTAGGTTATGAATATTATTAGATACATTATTGTATCAAATAGTTTTACTAATGATAATCGTCTCAAGAATTAAGTAACATTAGCTATGTTTATTAACGGTTCTTTCTATATAATAATTTGTTTGTGAAATAAATTACAAACATCTAAAACACTGTTTTTATAGCGGTTGCAATAGAAGTTATCATAATTATCGGTGTAAACATCTACCGAATATCAATATCTTGCAAGAAACTATTGCTATTGGACCCAGACAACCTAATTAAGGGGCAGTAACTACACTTTCAATTATATGACTAACCATAAGATAATTATCATAAACTTTGATAGCTTGCTGTGCATGGGGTTCGGCAATGGTTTCGATCCCCAGGTCGTGCATATTACAAATTCGTCAGTAGCAGACTTTTTTATTTTTTTGACGGTGGGAATTTATCAAATAATTCTCCCGCTGTGGGCGGAGCGGGAGGGCGTGTCAGACTTTTACTGACAAAAACCCATGTGTTCCTTCCGTTGCCTGTGTGCCGGGGCCACGATATCCCTTTCGGACAACTCGCAACCCTGGCAGGCATTGGCCCTAAAGGACCCCGTCAGTTGGTGCTGACATCTCTTTGAGGAGCAGGTGGAACACAACGCGCCGTCGATCGGACGGCGAGCTACCCATCGCTTACCGTCCGGCCACCGCAGGTGCGGGCTTGCCGCGCCCACGGTGGCCGGAAATCGGCTTGCGACTCCCGACGCCCGGGGCGTCTCCTGCGGGTCAGTAGCAGCCTGGAGGCTAGATTTGTGCCTGGTTGATGGCAATTTTAACGAGGTATCGGTCACCCGGCGGCGAGATGGGCGGACGATATTGGTGCCATCGCGGGGGGTAGGATCTGGATGAGGTTGGCACATACACGTGATGATTGGCAAACAAAAAAAGGGAGGCTTATGCCCAGGAGTGGATGAAGTCGGGCTTTGGATGTTTTAAAGTTTTGTGTTTTAGTGACTTATCTAGTGTCAGACTTTTTATGCCACCCATGGGCCTCTGACTTAGCTTCACATGCCGTCTAGAAATACCTGTCCGACATACCGGTTTTCTCACGATGTTTTCCTTCACCGTTTTTGAAGGAAGTGATAAATATGCAATACGCACATGGATCCGAAAAGTCAGAGGCCTTGAGTTCGAACTTGAGACCTATGACCTGTCAGTCCGCCGGTCACACCACTAGGCTGTCACTTCTGCTTGTCAGTGGATGATGAAGATGATGATAATGTTATTTTATAATTATCTTATTATATTGCGAAGTGTGGGTGGTATTAACTTTGGGGGATACAGCCGTGGCATTTACACTATGCCAAGTTATTCGTCTGACATCTAGACTTAGACGCGTCGGAGCTTGCCAAGAAATAAAAGGTATCGGTCTTTGGAAGGATGATGATTCCTAACACATCGATACCCTATACAACATGTAACAAAAACCCTATACTGAGAGTTTATTTATGTGGTGATTTTCAGGAAAAAAGAAAAACAAAATCGCCACAATTTTTTAAAATGAGGAGTATTACAAGGGGCGCGTGCGGCCGACGCGTCGTTTAGCGGGTGTCTACAAGTCATTACTTATGACCCCTGTTGAAAATTTGCAAATTTTTAATGGATTAGGGGTAATTTTAGTACTCAAAATGTGAATTTTAAATAGCAATAACTTTTTTATTTTCAATAATAATAAGATTTTTTATAACTTTTAGGTAATTTTATTACAGTACCTATGTCCCCTTGCCGGATCGGACTGAGTTTTTTTACATATTGTATACCATAGGCGGATCGACGCAAACGCAGCTTTTAAGCTCAGACCGATCGATCCTTACAGCCACAAGCCTCGAGCCCGTCTGCTTATTACTCACAAGATGGATTACTTATATTACCGAAACCGCCATAATTATGATGGATAGATTTATAATTAATATTTTAGCATCAATTTTTGCACCACAAAAATAAGTGCTGATGAAACCGTTTCACACATGAGTCAAGGATGATCCAAGACATGACATGCAGATACCTAGTGTAATTGACGGATTGAAGGTTTAATTAACATTTGCATTAAATATTATCTAAAGTATATAAGTAATTAAGCTGTATGTACTAGTTCTTAACGCGGTTTCAGTGGTAAGTTTTTTTATAGAAAATAGAGCGTCACGATTTGTGTTTGAAAATGCGTGAGTGCAGGTAAATTGGTCAATCTTTTAAGTTCAAGGTCGCCTGTTATATTTTTAGATTATAATAGAATGATGCATCATAGACCTTTGACCTCTCTAATTGCGACTACGATATCTACCTACGATGCTGACGTAATATAATCTGTGTCCTACTCTAGGAATTCCCAAGGGTTAAAAAAATCAAAAGAGAATCTGGCAAGAAGGCTGTCATTCGATCTTTGAGATTCGTTACGGGTAGTCAAAACGCTTAACGTCCACCAAGCTTACTAAAAAAAACAGTCTTACCAAGGGGTTTCGTGTTACCCAGTAACTGGGTTGTAGAGGTCAGATAGGCGGTCGCTCTGCGTAAAATGGTGAGATCGGTTAGAGTAGAAGCCGACTCTAACATAGTTGGGAAAAGACTAGAGCAGATGATGATTTGGCAGTTAAGTTAAGCTAGTCAGGTTCAGATAGTCTTTTTCGTTTTAGTTTATTCTGATTCAACATTTCTTGTCCCTAACTCCTTTGCTAGTGTTTTTAATAGCGACCACAAGCAACAATGCAATATGTTGCATGAGGAAATCTGTCACAATGAGGTCAAGGCACCCCCATTTAATAGTTCTTGCATTATATTCTATTAAATTAATAAACATTATTACAAATTAAATCATCTTCAAGATAGTATCAACAATTCTTATATTGTGATGATAAATATTTATCAATATTCTTATGAAAACTTATTATTGGGTGTAACAATAGCGAAAGTAAGCGGTTTTATAATAAACATTGTGAAAAGACAACGTTGGTAATATATATCTATCAGCATAACTTGATTTCAGATGAGTTCGAATTTATTCAAGAGTCTGATAATTAAATCTGAAGATAAATAGTCAGACTGACTTGAATTGCCCTTCAGAAATTAGTGGACCAGTGTTCTATGGTACAGTCACCTGCATGTCGGCGTCGGTGTTAAGGGGACTACAGGACCTAAACGTGCCTAAACGCAAGTTTTATAATGCCTAAAAGAATATGATCCACTGCAGTAAGCAAAATCAGAAAAATATATGATATTCTTCAGGATATATGCTAGTATGATAGTGTGTTGAAAACATAATACAACTAATTTGATACGATAGAAAAAAATCATGAAGATACCTCTAAAAATTTCTTTTAACGATTAAAAATCACATTAATTTACATGCAATCATTCTGATTTTTTGTCAGATTATTCTACAAGCTACATATTAGCATAATAGTGTTTTAATTTTCCAGTCCAATCGATAGATTTTCTGTAAATCGCTAACTGCTTCATATTTTGCAATAAATTACCTGCGTCGTGTCATCGCGCTTCTCTTTCATTTCTATGCAGTCCGACAGTGACCGCGCTTTAGCTGTTGTAAGCCTCTTAACACGCTTAGGTGGCCTAACTTAGTTTCAATAGAAAAAGGGGCCAACTTATTTGTTATTGGGGTTTTATTTGTTACCACTGTCATGTGCCAACTGAACACGTTTGTTTCACGGCAAAGCTTATCCATGGACAGATTGGTAACTTAAAACCGTTTAAACCTTGTAAAGAACAAAAGTGTACTTTTCGTGACTGAAAATATAAAATTTAATTTGGCCCAGCTAGTAGTTATTTTATGTTGTTGGGAATGACTGAACTTTCATAAAATATTTGCGCGCTGTGGTATAATTTCAGCAAATATAAAAACTTTAGTAAACACGCACAGACAGATCGCATGCATATTTATTAAACCAGCAAAAAATTCAAATAAATTCATTTTATAATTTACGAGAATTATATTAAATATTCGTACATTTATTACTACCACACGACCTAATAATAGTTTAATAATAAATATTTACGACTAACATGTTCTTTTATACAGCAGGACGCTTCATTATTTACAATATTTTATTCCTTTCATTACGCATAATGGCGTCAATTCTAATCGATTCGTTGAAGTTCATAATATCGATCATGATTGATTTTGAAATAGTTAATTTAAATATGTAATCGACTCAAAAGCTTTAATGTAGTGTTTCAAGAATGTCAATAAGATTTTTTAATAGTTTGCAATTTAGACGATTACCGTACAGTTTTCGGTTTATCGACTAATTTTAGCTTAGTTTTTTATCTATACTTGTACATACATATACCTATTATAGAGGGTGAGTTTGTATGTAGGGGTTTATCTTCGGAACTACGGATCCAATTCCAAATCTTCTTTCACAAATGGGAAGCTGCAGTATTGCCGAGTGTCTTAGAATATATTCTATTTTGAAACAAGAAATTTCACGCGGACGAAGTCGCAGACAGAAGCTATTTCTGTCTACTAAAAACAAAAAAACTCTCATTTTAATTTTAATGTTGCGATTAACTAGCTTGTGAGACCAGTCAATGAACTAGGTAACTTGGCTTTTCGTAGTTATAAACGTTTCTCTTTGCGTTCAAGGAAATCCTTTTTGGTATTTTTTCATTTGAGCTTTATTATCACAGTTAAATAATAATTTAAAAAATAATTAAGTTTAAAAAACTGTAACCCGACTACGGGAAAATAAAATGATCTAAAAAGTACGAAACAAGAAAATATTTCAGACAGAAATTAAGACATAGGTAGAAAAATGGTCCAGGTAAAGCCATCGTCGCATGTCATTATAATTTTGTAGGTGTTCCTGGCACCCACATAGTGTACGGCGACCACGGCTTTACCTTTACCATAGTCGGGTAAAAAGGATGCTTTTCTGGGGTTCTTGGAGCCCTTGTTAAAATCAAAAGGTTAGTCATGCATAAGATCGTCATCAGTAATTATAACGAAGGGCGCTTTCAGGGCCCATTTTAGAGTATTAATGAATTATCGTGGACAATGTATTGCATTGTCCCATTTTTAATCAATAAATGATCATTTCGATAAGGTTCTAACAAAAAGCTTTTTTGTCACCTCATTTTTCAAAAGACCCAAACATTAATTTGGGTCGTTTGTTGCGCCATTTATTCTCACCAACTAAAGCGTTTTGGGGGACCGTCTTATTTAATTTTCACGTTCAAAAAGTATTGATTCTCAGCCTAGTTTGAATAAATGACTTTAATTTTAATTTTTGATTTTATAAGAATAATAAATTTTGATTGCTTCATTCCTATCAATCAAGTTAAAAATAAAAGCTTTAAACAGAATATTGATGACAAATACCGAGGACATTTTAAAATAAGCTATCTACCTAAATTATCTGGGCGTCACATTTGGTCTGATTTGATTGCGATCGAAAGAAAAATGATCACGTTTCGAACTATTTAAAGAAAGGTTACTGTGATGATCAGTGATGGGGTAATCGATTAACCGTCAGCCAATCTAATATTATACGAGGTAATATTTGTGAGTTAGTATGTAGGGGATAATCTTCGGAACTACTTATCGGATTCCAAAAATTGTTTATTTAATGGAAAGTTAAAGTAATGCCGAGTGGATATAATTTCTGTTAAAACAAGAAATATTATGTGGACAAAGTCGCGGGCAGAATACATGTCTTAATAAAAAGAAAAGTACTTAGTAAGTAAAGTTTAATCCCTTCTTGAGGTTCCTCTCAAATTAATAGGTCCATTTCAAAATATGGGGCTCTCAAATAAGATTCTTCTAAAATGTCTAAATAAAGGTAAATCAATATCTAGCTTCTGTAATCAGTAATTTCGAAATTCCGTCCACCTACTTAAGGTGCTGACTCACTCAACAATTACCTCTTCAATACATCTCAAAGACAATACAAAACTATTAAATGGTAACACAATCTCAATCACTTACATTACTTAACCGTAGCTTACTGAATAGTAGTACCTAAGCAAATAATCAGAACAATGTAATAGATTGTCAGTCAAACTGATGGATAGCTGGCGTTCCATTTGTCCATGTCGTATTGATAGTCTTGACTAATGGGAGTAGAGGAGTAGAGCTACTTATTGACAACTTGGTGACGTCATGAAGATTATAATTAAGTGCCACCACATCTCCAGGCCGTAATGTGGTAAAAAGGTACTGTGTTGTGATATTAAGAGGGTGCAGGAGCCTGTCGTCTTACAACGATACCTATTAATATCATCTTTAAGATCTTAATCATACAAAAAGACGAAGCACATTATAGGAATGGAACACCGATCCTTTTAAAGAACCACGTATTTGGACGGGGATTTATTTGCTTGAAGCTAAAAGTAAATAGAGGCCTATGCCCAGCAGTGGGTGAAGTCGGGCTGCCAATGATGATGATTATGATGAAAAGGAGACTCGGAAATAGTAAAATATTGCTCTCTGTAGCTTAAAGAAACTTTAGTTTCCTACTCAAACAATTTAACTTAAACAAAAAACCCAAAGAAAATAAAAGAGAAAAAATTATCGTTTATTCTGCACAAATAAAATGCACATTATAAAAAAAAGACAAGATGCAAATACACACATTCAAAGTAGCCAAAAGCCTCGTATTCAACCAATAAACGTTTTTAGTTTGTCAATTTTGTCCATTGCTTGGGACCATGGCCAGGGACCAAAGACAATACATTACACACATTGCGTAATTACTCTATGTTGCGACACTGGCAAATGACAACAAACAACCAAAACAAAATGATGGCATTTTGTAACAAACAACAATAAAAAGATTAACTATTAAGCTAACTCTTTGCAAACTGAAACACAATGCTGCTATTTGGCAGCAGAAATATCTATGGTGGTAGCAGTCTTTCAAAAGAAGCGTTTTCTATAAAACAATATAACAATTATAACCTTCTAGAAGTAATTAAACAAGATCACAATCAGGCGACAGGATGCTATAAACATAATCGGGGTTTTGATAACCAAAGTAAAAAATGTACATGCTCACGACATATCGTGGTCGTGGTGCAAATGACCTGGACTGCCGTGTCGATCATCTTATTGATTTTGACCAAGTACTCGTTACGCGTCGAGCTTGAAGTAGCTTATTTGGGTTCCGTAGGTAATAAATTTAACATTAAAGAGTTATTTCATGATTTAGGCATTCTCTTGGGTACGCTCGTTCCATAGTAGTCCTTGGCCATAACTTCCATTATATCGTCTATCTATTTAGAAAGATGTACTTCTTGCTGCTCATCCGATTTCCGTATAATTCTATTTTTCATTATCATCATTTCGATATTTTACTTACTTTTTCCTTTCAGGAAACAAAAGGGTCTAGAATCTCTATGACTGCTCTTCATCATATATCATTCGCCTGCCCTTATTCCAATTTATTTGTGGTCGGTGCAACATATCATATCAAATATCATAATTTATGATATTACAAAAAATATGACATTTTGGGTTTCATAATGGGACTTTTATCATCGCATAAGTTGACCTTTGATATTCTCTTCAGCATTATCCAATAAGTACCCAGATCCCATTGAGTCATAATTTACAAGTAGGTAGATAGACAATTTCTCATAATCCTCTCGATTACACATAGGCAAACCCACAAAAACTAGATAAATGGCGGAAATGTCTCAATGCAGCAAATTGTACATGATTTAAGCAATAATAAGATATACCATAATTTGCCTTTCGATAGGCACATGTGCTTTGTAAGTATTTTATAGCATCATCTGTAATTTGATGTGATAACCTTTACTTGGTATACCTTTTATTAGATGGATGTGAAAATGATCAAAGTTTGACTTAAGTTCATGTTTTACGGAATATAAGTGGTTAACATGAAATCTCTGCCTGTACTGTGTTTATGTTTACTTGTCATATTTGGTAAACAAATATGTCGTACTAAGACTTTAAATTCGACAAGAAGAATGTGTTTAAATGGTAAAAGGTTTTTAAGTTGCTTTTGGTGTAAGTCATATTGTGTATTTTTGTTACCAAGGGCCAAGACATTTCATTACTTAAATTTATTTATGTGCCAAGTTGGACCGTGTATATTTACCAAAACGACAAGTAAGGAAAAATACACTGTAATGTAGTAAGTAATCCACAAGCAGAATTAAAACTTACGTCCTAATTTGTTATTTTGATTGATATTGCAATACTAAACCAAGAATATTTGTATGGCTTGATGTTTTGACAGAAACAAGCAGTACTACCTTTTTGAGAAAGACTAATTGCAATGGTTTTTAGACGTCAATGATAGATGCATCCTGTGAAGGAATGTGGAATGATGGGTCAGATTTGTTAATACCTAGGTACATATTTTATGATATAAAATGCGAAAGTGTAACTGGTTTTGATGAAATTTGGTGTAGAGATGGATTAAACCCTGAAGGCAAATAACAGTTTGAAGTTTGTATGGAAAAATGCGAAATCCATGGGGTTGCGTAGTATTTTCAATAAATATGGTATATCTATAGTTGCAATTAAAATTGCGAGCATATTTGGAGTTTAAAACCGATTTTTGGACACAGATTAATACAGATAGGACATTCCGCAAAATTATTTAAGTTAAAAACGACTCTTGCTACTACACAATAAAGTGCAATTCAGGTCGCCGTCAGTTATATTCACCTAGAAGTTGCCTCTCATAGATCTTCTGACTACGTTACACTCACTGGATTGGCCCAGTAAGACGGGCCCGCCGCGTACTTGTAGCTTCATACCTAAACTACGGAGTGTCCCATCTGTATTCATCTATGTTTTGTATTAGAAGTAAAATTAAATTGGTTTATTTATTTGTTTTATTCGAGAAAACAAACAAATACACAATTTATTTTAGATTCGCTGTTATACATATATCATAGTTTAGCGAGTCTTGTCAGTTAAAGGCACAAGGCAAGTCGACCTTCGTCTATGAGAAAGACGAAATAGTCAAATTCTTGATTAAGATTTTTACTGATTACTCTCCAACATGGTCATGGAATGATGAATGCACCTGGAACGAGTACGAATTTGGCTAATGTCCTTTTATATCTGAGCTCATTATGTAATCAGATGGCACGGTATGTATACCTACATATACTTTGTTCTATATGTACATATAATTCTGCTGATACCCCAAGAAAGAATGTAAGGATGTTCGTGATCCTCCGAGCATTGAACCCGGATACCAACCATAAGAAACTAATAATCCCGCAATTATAAAATAATTAAAAATAAACAACGTAGGTATAAGTAAATAGTACTACAAATACCAACGCATGAAGTACTTACAGCAATTATAAAAATCGGTATGTTAAATGTTTTTTATTATCCTCAATTATATTTAAAAACAAGACGTGTATATTATTTTTATAAATTCATCGGTCGAGGCATATATTATTTTAATTTATTAAATTATAAGGTCCATGAAGAAATTAAAAGGTACTACAATTTTATAGCCTTTAAAGTTTTGTATCGATTATAAGGTTCTTCATGGTAACAAAATTAAGAATTGTTGTAACATAGTAATCAGAATCCGTATTTTATTTTATTTCTGTATGTGAGTGTGCTAATAAGGGTACAACTCTGCCTAACCCTTGCAGGCGTGAAGGTTTTGGGAAGCATTTATCTACTACAGGCTAAACGGCGCATTTCACCAGATATCTCGGAGTCCACTAATAGGTGCAACTTAGTACATAGAGTTGGGTTTAAAGAACTTTATTTCTCATTAGAACTTAATATTAGTAGTTCGCTTATAATGAGATACACAAATGGTTTTTTTTTTAAATACGCTCAACTTGTAGACGCTCGACAAAACTATCCGTTGGCTATAATTTTGAACCCAATTTTCTTGCAACTACAGCCAAAAAACGAGTCAATTTCATATATATAATATAATTATTATGCACTATATAATTATTTTTAAACAGATATCTAATCGAGTTTAATATTATTTGCTACACATATCTATCTACTTTTATGTAAATACAGAACATATACACAATATAAAACTGATTTAAATCTGTAAGACGTCCTGGTTACATAAGCTTATGTAACCAGGACGTCTTACGATATGTGTAGCAAATAATATTAAACTCGATTAGATATCTGTTTAAAAATAATTATATAGTGCATAATAATTATATTATATATATGTTGAAAACCAGCGTCAGATACTAGTTGTTTGTCATTTATGCTGAGATAGGCCTATTTGGCGCAGCCATGAGGCACACAATTCTGTTTTAAGTCATCTTTATTTTTTCTGTTTATATGTGAATATTGTGTGCCTTAACCTGAGTCAAATAAATTTATTTTCTTTCTTTATTTGTTTCTTTCTTAATTAATCTTTTGTCAATCCATAGACAGCATGGTATTCCTTCATACAACCACTCATACACCATACACTCACCAGTGAACCCAAATATTTATGTAGGTAGTTCCGACATTAATACCAACTTCCACGAAAACCGCCACGGATCTCCAATATAAAATAAACAAAGTAAATCCCACCATACATGGGTCCACTCACACAGACACACACGCTCACAATAATTAGAGTATCAGTAATATTGATCGAGTTATTGAGTAAGAACACACACATACATACAGACACTGTGGAATCTTCACTATTAGTACTGTCAAAGGTTAGCTCCGTGCACACAATTTTGAGTAACCTAGCATGGTGAACGAATTAACTTCATATAAATAGGATGCAGTTACTCTGTTAAGCACATTCGGTGATCATCCCGTGGTAGCTCAACAGCTTAGAAATGAAGCTGGTAATACATTCAATTAATAAATAATAATTAATAAAAAAATAATTCGTTAAAATAGTTCTTTTTATTAAAAAATAATTCCGAAATTTAAAAATAACGGTTATTTTTTGTGTGTTAATAATTCGGAATTCAAAAAGTTTTTACATAAAAATGGATTGCAGTGAAAGTTTACAATTTACGAAATTCAGGAGTGTGACAGTTGATATTTATTTTCTTTGTATTAAATTTTGACCCCTTATATTACCACAGTATTCTGTAAACTAGATGACCCAATCGAGGGCTTCCCTTTCTAACTGTGACTCAATTTAGATTTATGACAAATCAGTGCCTTCAAATTGTTTTAGTTCGTAACCTCCCATTATTTCTATTAAGTCTAATTATTTTAATTTCTTATTTTCAGCTTATCATTTTAACAGTAGTAGCGTGCAGCTATGCTGACAAACTGGACAGGACGTACTTGCCTCCTGCAAGTGCTGGAACTGCTGGAGGAAGCCCAGGATCTTTGACTGCACCTGGAGGCGAGCCTGGCTTTGACCTACCTAAAGGTCCTTCTTCATTTGGCCAGTCTTCAGGTCCAACTGGTTCCGCTGGATTTGGTCGCCCCTCGACGCCTGGTCAGACTGGATTTGGCCAGTCTGCTTCTCAATACGGTGCTCCTACTGGTGGTGCTGGAAGTCCAGCGCCTGGTCAGGGACCCACTGGATTCAGTCGGCCTACGTCCCAGTACGGTGCTCCTACTAACGGAGCTGGTTCAGCTCCTGGTCAAGGTCCCGCTGGATTCGGTCAGCCCGCCTCTCAATATGGTGCTCCTACTGGTGGTGTCGGAAACCCAGCTCCCGGTCAGGGCCCCACTGGATTCGGTCAGCCCTCAACTGCTGGTCAGCCTGACTCTCAATATGGTGCTCCCACTGGCAGCGCTGGCAGCCTAGCTCCTGGACAGGGCCCTAACGGATTTGGTCAGTCACCTTTCGGAAGCCAAGGACCTCAAGACGCATCCGCTTACTCTGGCCAGCCCCAGCCTGAACGCGAACGTGCCTCCATTGACAAGAACGCTGAAATCCTCAGATACGAGAACCAGAACGATGGCGAAACCTTTTCCTACAGCTTCGAGACTTCAAACGGAATTTCTGCTGAAGAATCTGGTGTAGCTACGAATGGTGTGCAAGCTCAGGGTGCTTTCTCTTACACTGGTGATGATGGACAGCAGTACAGCGTGACTTACACTGCTGATGAGAATGGTTACCAGCCCCAGGGTAACCATCTGCCGACTCCTCCTCCCATTCCTGAAGAGATTCTGAAGTCTTTGGAAGAAAACGCGAGGGCTGCTGCTGCTGGTACACAAGAAGGTAAGCATATTAATTTTTATCATTATTTTTATAATTATGATGAAAAATGTGCAATTGTTTTGTCGCACTCGTGGGAATTTGTCAGTGCTGTCCTAACAAGCGATGAAGTGATAATTTAAATTGGTCTGATAACAGAACCAATCTAGTTTTTGTTATAAAAATGTTGTCATACCTACATTTTGCAACGTTGCTTGGTGCGTGTCAATCGTATTTATAACTCAGAACGGAAGCAACTATCTGTAGGCCATTTCTTGTTACGTGCGGGAATCGAACCACTGACCCGCTGAAACACTGCACTAGTTTTTAGAAGTGTTAAACTCTTTCATGTTCTAGGTAGTTATATTTTACATAAGTGACTGGCAATACTAAGGCTGAAAATAGTACAATTATTTTTATTCGTCACGAAATCAGTTTGACACAATAATATAATTTACTTTTAAATATTACTAAAATGTCAGTTACTTCAGAGTGCGACATTAAAGCAGACAGTTATAATTGCTGAGCATGAGGTCCTGGGTTCTATTCCCAGACCGGGTAAAGTGTTATTGGGTTTTTACCTCAGGAATTTCTCAGTAGCAGCGAGGAGTCTGGATTTGTGGCCCCCTATTACATGTTACCACTTAAACGCCGAATAACTGGCGTATAAAATTAATAGAATAGAATACTCTTTATTATGTGGGGCTAGTGGCTAAGTTATAACAGCTGCAAGAGTCGATCGATCAGTTTAAGCTACGCCTGCCGGGGTTAGTTCGTGGATGGGTGACTATCTTTACATACAAGACACCTCCGTGTCTCGGAAAGCACGTTAAGCACTTGGTCCCGGCTGTCATTTGTAGATCTTTGACAGTTGTTAAGGGTCATCAGAAGCCCGAACAACCAGTCTTACCAAGGGGTATCGTGTTACCCAGTAACTGGATTGTGGAGGTCAGATAGCCAGTCACTCTGTATTTAATATTCAGCTCCATCCGGTTAGACTGGAAGCCGACCCCAACATAGTTGGTTAAAGGCTAGGCAAGTGATGATGACTCTTTATTATGTACACCATAATAATATGAACTACAGATGCGAAATACGGGTGTACCTAATAGGTCAGCTCTACCTAACCCTTCGGAAAAAACATGCGTGATGATATGTTATGCATGAGCTATAATTTCAACAGTTTATTTAGATACCCAAGTAGAAGAAGACATTGACTGACATTGACTACTGACACCGTTTTAAAATCTTTACGTTAAGTAACGAATGTAATAACTACTATTAACATTTTATTAATAGCGGTAAATCACCTTTGAACTAATATGTTTTTGCTAAACTACTATTACTCTCGTGTTTGCACGATATTTTCGAGAATTGCCTATGGTGTAATGATTGAGTCGGCAAGGTCAGGAGTAAGGCAGCTAAGGGTGCGTCTGATGTATTTTGCCCTTTAACGTCACTTTTGCTTCATAAATATTGTCAGTTCTTTTCATTTAGTTTGAGTTGCTCACGACTGTTAGCTGTCTTGAAAAGCAACTATTATGTTTGGTGTTTGTTATGGACATTACTTTTATTTTCTTTGTTTTAAAGTCTAATCTAAAGCATTTTAATCATTTATAGGTACTTTTGAATTGCAAAGTAGTCGGTCAGTTAGTCAGAAAGTTGAAGCTAGTTAGTCAGTAGTTGTAGAAAAATGTGGTTATCTCTAATTTATATTCTTTTCATAACATAACTGTATGACTTTCTGCAGTTTGTAAATTATTGTTTAGTATTTTCCATGTATAACTGCTAAGAGGCTTAATTATCCACCTTCCTCAAACAAATTCTAAATTAGTAATACCTACTCATGAACACATGAATGAAATCATTATTGAAATATGTTCCAGGTGCCTACAACCCTGATGAAGACTCCAGCCCGAACCCCCAGCAGTACTACGGAGCAGCTTCCCCATCTTACCAGGCTCAGGGTCAACCTGGACAGTCTCCCAGCTCCTACCAGGCTGGTCAGGGTCTTGCTTCTCAATACGATGCCCCTGCCAAATCTGGACCTGAAGTATCTGGACCTCAAGGCTTCCCTGCTCAACGTGGTCAACGACCTTCTTCCCAATATGGAGGCCCTGCTCAAAGTGGACTTACTGGATCTTCTGGACCTCAAGGCTTCCCTGCCCAACGTGGTCAGTCACCTGCTTCTCAATACGGTGCCCCTGCTCAATCTGGTCTTTCTGGTATTAGCGGTCCTACTGAATCAGGTTCCCCTGCGCAACGTGGTCAATCTCCTGCTTCTCAATTCGGAGCCCCTACCTCATCTGGATCTCGGGGTTCTCAAAATGGTGCACCTGCATCGTCTCCTTTCGGCCCATCTAGGACAACTGGACCTCAAGGTGGTCGTGACTCTGGTTATCAGTACAATGCTCCTGGTGCATCTCCTTCTGGACCCCAAGGTTTCCCATCTCAGGGTAGTCAGGCCCTTGGCAACCAATACAGCGTTCCCTCTGGATCTGCTCGCCCATCTGGACCTCAAGGTTTCCAATCTCAGGGTAGCCAGACCCCCGCAACCCAATATGGATCCCCTGCTGGTTCTGGACCCCAAGGTAATCAAGCCCCGTCTAACCAATACGGTGCCCCTACTTCTTCTGGACCTTCCAGGCCATCGGGACCTCAGGGTTTCCCATCTCAGGGTAGTCAGACCCTTGGCAACCAATACAGCGCTCCCTCTGGATCTGCCCGCCCATCTGGACCGCAAAGTTTCCAATCTCAGGGTAGCCAGACCCCCGCAACCCAATATGGATCCCCCGCTGGTTCTGGACCCCAAGGTAATCAAGCCCCGTCCAACCAATACGGTGCCCCTACTTCTTCTGGACCTTCCAGGCCATCGGGACCTCAAGGTTTCGCCTCTCAGGGTAGTCAATCTCCGACCTCTCAATATGGCGCTCCTGGTGCTTCTCCTTCTGGTTCCACCAGACCTTCCGGTCTTCAAGGTTTCCCATCTCAGACCTCTGCAATAAAGGAGGGCTCACCGTTTGCCCCTGCTGGACCTTCTGGAAACAATGGACCGGCTCGTTCTGGACCTCAAGCTGTGGGACAAGATGATGGATACCAGTACGACAGGCCTCAGTCTCAGTTTGGCAGACCAATCCAGTCTGGACAATTTGGAAAGCAGCCACAAACTCAAGGATCTGCTTTCTCCAGACCCAATGGACAAGGTTTAGCACCATCAGGCCCCGCTGGTTTATCAGGACCCAGTGGTTCTCCTGTCTCTACCAGCCAAGGACCCGTCGTCGGCAATGGCCCTGTCGGTCCTACTTCTGGAACTCCCTCCAGTCCTCAAGGAGCTAGATTCCCCGTGTCATCTATTGATCAAGGATACCCTCGAGGCCCCGCTGGTTCGCTCTCTGGCAATGCCCCCACTGGATCAGCACCGGGTCCTTTTGGTCAGGGTTCTCCATTCAGGCCAAGTGGCTCGGTTGGACCTACTTCAGGACCTGCTCAGAAACCTTTCGGACGTCAGCCCTCCGGACCCAGCTCTGGCATGCCTGACTCTGGTTACGAATACAACCACCCTGGATCACAGGGTCCTCAGTCTGGATCTTCTCAGGGTACTCAAGCTGGATTCGGTCCGTCTGGACAGAACAGGCCTGGACAAACCGGAGCTCAGTCTGGCTTTGGACCTGTAGGCCAAGACAGGCCCGGTCAGGGTGGCTCTCAGTCTGGTTTCGGTCCTGCAGGACAGGACAAACCGGGACAGACCTTCGGTGGACCCCGCCAGCCCCCGAGCTTCAGCCCCGAGGAAGGATACAAATACTAAACCAAGGATAGATTAATTTATTTATAATTAACTTGCAAGCAAATAGATAAAATGTAAAAAAAAAAACTATGCAGTACGCTTATAAAAGTATTTTGTACATATTTATACGAAATGTATAGAATATAATGTGGAGTCACTATGTGATTGAAATATAAATGTAAATTAAATAAATGATGCAAAGCTAAATAGCTTTTATTACATTTAAGAAACTACGTGTTTCAATTATGAAATCCTTATTTTAGACGAATACTTTTTATAGTCGAAAAAATATATTTCATTATTTTTAAATCATGAGTTTCATGAACTATGCTGGTAATATTAATTAAAATACTGTTTTTGATAGCCGTATCATAATAATATCAGTCGAAATAATAACTGACGATTTGATGAAGACATTTGAAAACCAATTAATCTTTATTGAGTTGAATATCGGTTGTAACTTATAGTGAAGTACTTAAACATACTGAAATTGGTAATATGCCATAACGCTACTGAGCATTTAATCACTACGATTATCAGACTTTCCTGAACCTATTCTGAAACTGAATATTTTTGTATGTTTATTAACACATATAATAATTTATATTTGAATTGGCATGAAAACAATGGTTTTTTCTCTTCGAAACTACTCAATCATAAAGATTTAGTTCCCTGGACTGGTTCTTCTATTATATGTTAACACCACAGATTATTTCTTGATTCAACAATTAATATACCACAAAACTTATTTAAAACGGGATACTAATCCAATAGTCAATATCCCGTTTTGAATAACTTTACTAGTGAAAATAATTATGTTTGTAATCCTATAACTAATCTACCTGAAAAAAAAACAGACTGCGGCTAGGTTACTAAAAGCATATGGTAGCAAGACGATAATTAAACAGAAATAAACTAACCCACAACTAACCAACTATTATCTTTTAAACAGGAGATTTTACTTTTGAAGCTACTTTACACCTAAAAAATCTCAGTCACACAAAATGTTCGACGGGACGTAACCATTTGGCGAGCGACAACAACAGCGCGATCTAACGATGCACAGTAGCACCATCTAGTGACCTTATTGTAAAAAGTTTTAGAGAATTTTAAAATTTATTTTCAGAATTCTCTAGTTTTGTGGTCCCAGGTGCTCCATCAATCGCAACCTAGTAGTTAAAGTGCCGATTGCATTGGTATAAATCTAAAAGTTAGCAATTTACTGCGTTTTGAGGAACTATTCTGCTCATTACGCCGAAGATCCTCATCTGATCTTCACCATTTTTTTATAAAACTTACTTAAAGTTACTATCATTCAAATGAAAAAAGTAAAATCAAAATCAGATCTCATAAGGCGGAGATATCCAGTAGCCCCTTTTTAGCCCCTTTTTGAAGGAAGTACCGTAATAAGTAGTCGTAAAACGTGTATAACAAGTTTCTTCCAGATCGGTTCGGTCGTATTTTACCGACCTGTAGAGGAGTTCCAACAAACTGACACACGAAAGCCAATTTTGCCAGACTTGAAGCAGAAACACTTCGCTCGCTTCCTTCACTCTGTCAATAACGTTGAAATCGAGAAACACACACACACAGACAATCGATTTTCTGACAGATATGAGGACAGTCCTGTTTATAATACTTATCTAAGATTTTATCCTGTTTCTTAATTAATCCACAGATGGACGGAGAGTAATTTTGAGTCTTCCACTTCTTTTAATTATTTTTTATATACATGGAAAATGGTATGGCTTACATGTTTGTTATTGTAGTAGTTTATGAATATCTTGTATTTTTTTAGCATGACTGTTATTTGCAATCAACTAAAAAAAAATACAAAAAAACCACCAGTCACAGAAATGCATACCATAAGAGTGGCTGATATATCGTAAAGTCCAAATGCGCAGTTTTCTTACACAGGAGCTCGACTTATCAATGGCATTGCAGCCATTTAACTATCCACGAAGAATTTACAAAATAACAATAACTACTACTTTGACTTATTGTTGCTGCATTAATCGTTAGGTATGAAAAGTACTCTTGATCTTTACCTCAGTACCTACACGTACCAACTACACCGAGTGGCTATGATGCTGAATTTCACGGCAATTACTCGTAGTTCGGTAATTTCCGTAATAATTAAATTCAGCAACAAGCAATTCGGTGCAGTTGGTATCTGTACTGTAAATTCGGTTTGATACGATCAAAATGTACCGAATTGATAAATGGACTCTCTTTCACATTTATAAAACTAAAGTTAGGAATAATGCTTTTGTAGGCTGTACAAAATAAATGGCATAAGTTATGATTTTATGATTGTTTTAATTACAACATCATTCCAAAAACCGTAACCTCAAACATTCCCATCAACAACTAAAACGCAGCAATAAAAGGTTCATAAATTATTCTAAATTGCTGCTTTTATTTCCACATAGTTATCATCTTTAAAATCTATAGACCATTTAAAAACCTAAAACCTATAACATCAAAACAGTTACAACTAAACTAAAACGCAATAAAAAAACATTAGAAAAACGATAACCAGCTTCAATAAATTGGTAGTAAAGTAAAGTAAATTAAAGTAAAATAATGTGTGAACGCATAAACGAGTTACATTACTCTTGCGTCACTAGTACAGAAAAGTCGTGTGAAGATGTTGCACTGTTGTGCGGACGGCGAGGCGTGGCGTGATTAATATTTTATTTATGAGTTTTAAATGGGAGATGTATGTGTGGATTTAGATGAAGTGGGCTGTAATTGGATTGATATTTATGAAGGTTTCGATTATTTGATTTATGGGTAGGTCATGGTGGCCCGAAGGTATAGTAGACCAGAGGTTAAGTGGACCAACTTACTAAACTCTAGAACACGGCCTGTAGCTGAGAACACGGCCGTACAAAAAACGTACTATGTCATTTGTGTACTCTTTTTAAGATTATCGAAGAGATAACAGAATTTCCAACAGAGGAGAAAAATGTCATGAGGAAATTAATCTGAAATCGCTAACATTTTTTCTAGCATTACCTACTCGTATTGATGAATTAGTTACTACAATCTAAATGAAGACAAAAAATTTAGGCGCAAAACTTTTTTACCGAACTCTTCTCTTGGATATTAGAAATGGCGTCTCGCCAAGTATTTCTACAGTGAAATGTGAGGGGCGTGTGGCATAAAAAGCATGACCTAATAGCCTTTCCTATACTATTAAATGTATTTTACTAAAATAAACGTAGCTTAAGTAATTCCTTATAACATCAGCTATCTGCCAGTGAAAAGTCTGTCAAAATCGGTCCAGCCGTTTCTGAGATTAGCCGGAACAAAAACAGACAGAAAAAAGAATGCTATAAGTACCGTACACATGTACTTTCATATGCATTTAGTAAAAAGCTGTTATTTTGACATAAGGAAGAGACACTTCAATTTTATTTATTTGTATGTATTGTATGTTCATAATATGTTTGAAAAAAAACGATAAACAATCTACATACCTATTCAATCAATTTTTTTTTTCTTATAATAATGTTGTTATGAACAATATTGACATAATGTTAGAAATAATTGAAAACAGCCCAATCCTTAGCGTCAAGACTGTATAGTTAAAACTTAAAAGGTAATTGTGCAAAGGCGTTCTAATAACAGTGATCACGCTATCGAGTGTGACGTTGATTGCACAGATATGGTCTTAGTGCCTGCATACACGATCCAACTTTTTTTGAACTTATTTTTCACATTAATCGGGCCACGTTGCTATAAAATGCATAAAACAGTATTTGTGAAAATAAATAAAAAATGGAGTGATTACAGTTAGGCCTTTGTGAGTTATTTTGTTAATAACACTAGGTCTTAAGCTTTAAATACATTTTGCAAGTTTGAAGTCATTTTAACAAGTCATACATCAAAGATAACATTAACCTCGACATGGCCAATTTGCAATTAATTTTCAATTTCGTACGCACAGTCGTTACATTTTAAGATTTTACAAGGAAGAGTACCAATATAAGGCCACACGACGCATGTCAATATTTTAATTGCTTTTTGTTGGCATTTTAGAATAACGACGGAAGTATCGTTTAACATTCTTATTAAGAAACAGATATTTTGTTACTTTAGTATCAGTTCATGTAATAAATCCTTGAGACTTATAATATATTGGAGTAATTTAGGTAGGTCATCGCGCTTGTAGGCGGTATTTTTTGTAGGTACCTATTGAATGAAATCAGAACTGAGGATCTATACTTTACTATTATTATTATTTAATGTTATAAAGAGGTAAAATTTGTTTATTTGTTTGTAAGTTTGTATGTAGGGGGTAATCTCTGAAACTACCAGTTGGGTTTGATAAATAATTTTTGCATTGGATAGCCCTGTTCTTGAGGAAGGTTATAGGCTCGCGGACGAAGTGGTGGGCAGAAGCTAGTTTAAAATAGGTTTTTAAGTTGGTTTTGATTAAGGTAACACACACACACACTCACATGATCTGACCAAGACTATGTTTGGACTTTAAAAGAGATCTTGAGCCTGAGTTTATATCGCTATTTCTTCGCAGGGATAGTCAGATAGGAAATGTGTACTCCATCAAGTTTTTCTTTTATGAGACGTGTAAAATAGTTTTCGATATCTTATTTACAGCATAGACAATTCATTTCATTTCACGATGACGTAAAAAAAAAAACAATAAAAATTGTTGTTGTGTTGTCTCGTGTACCCACACATTAACTAACTAACCCGTACATCACACGTTGTTCTCCAAATGATGATAATAATACAATCATGAACATAAGCTTGTGCTTTATGTTCTGAACATGGTATTGTGAAGCTTTTAATAGTGTTAATAGTATGTGTGTGAGTGTGTGGCGTGATACAATCAATTAGGGCCTTCGTAGGGTTGGACGTAGTCGTGATATGATTTATAGGATTTGTTCATAAGGTGCTGGAAAAGAGGGAAAGTTTTTTGAAATAACTACATCAGTTGCGTTGACATACTTACACTGCCTTTTAAAAGATGGCGCGCCGGATCACAAACTTAGCGGAATACTACATAGCATACCAAGGCCATAGGAAAACAGCATTGGTACAGAAAAGATTTAGAAGAAAAATAAACTACGGCATGTTATGCTACCCATCGTGAAATTAAAGGTAAGTACAGTACGACGACACAACTTAGATGTAGCATCGGCAGAATTCGTAAAACCGATCACCATCTGAACTGAGTGCGCCTTCAAAATCACCAATATTTATTACTGCTTTAGGTGAAAATGATGTTTACGCAAACGCAATAACTTGGTAAGTCATATAAGCAAATACATTCGTAAAATTGAAATTAATGTATGCAAATTTTCATATATAAGCTATATCTAAGTTGTGTCGTACTGTACATAAGATTATTATTTTACATATGAATATTTATTTAGTCAGTGGACGTCTTTCTGATGAACTATAATAGTGATTTATTCAGCGGGGAAAAACAACAGCTAGGTAAAGTAATCTTTCTAAATTCTCAACATTATCTTTAAAATCTTTCCGAGTAAAATCAAAGAGGTATCAACATTAAAAAATGCTAAAATAAAACCAAATAATATAAGCCACCATTAACTCAAAATCATCTTTCAAACGTTCTACAACTGACACGTCTCATCTCAGTGTGATGGGTATTTATCTAGTGAGATGAAGTCATAAGCGACCATTAAGAAACGTTGCCCCCTGGGCGGAGGCATCCGTCAGTCATGCTGCAATACTTAATAAAAATCTTAAATTCATTCGCTGAGATAACGCACTGCCTAAACCGCTGGGTTTTGAAGCATGATATTTTACACAAGAGTTCCTTATATAAAGACGATGAGCACTGAGAAAGTACTTATGAAAATTCATCGCCTAAAAGGGTTAAATATGGGATGAAAGTTTAGTTTGTATGGAAGTTCGTCACTTTTGTAGATGTGAAATCCCATCGGGCCACGCCACGGCTTGTTGTATAAAACAAGTAAAAAAATCACGCCAGTATTTCAAAGGATTAATTAGAGAAGTAATAGAGTACACGCACAACTAAACAGAGTACTAGAGGGCGTGGAATGCCGTGATGACCCAAATCCGGGAAAATACCTATCTGACTTGTTCAATTCATATTGCCAGGGGCCACGGTATCCCTTTCGGAATTCCCCGCGACCCCGGCAGGCATCGGTCCTAGCGGACCCCTTCCGTTGTGCTGACATCTCTCTGAGATCGAGAGGGAACCTGGACTTAGTAAATATTGGAATCACCAACTCGTCATGAGCAGGAGTGGTGATCAATGCTCGTGCCTTCTCTGTATGGGAAGAGGCCTTTGCCCTTCACTGAGATAATAATAGGCTGGTATTATTGTTCTATAATAATTGAAGGCGAGCATCATGCTACTCGTATTTACCGATCACAAATCCAGTCACAACCGCGGTGGGCACGCCACAATTGTGGCGATAAGTCCCCTCTTTGAGGAGTGGCTAGAGAGGCGCCACGGCGTCCTCACCTTCCGCCTGACACAGGTCCTCACCGGACATGGTTGTTTCGGGAGGTTCCTGTTCAGGATAAAGCGGGAGGAAACGCCCGGGTGTCACCACTGTGTGGATCGCCCGGAGGACACGGTGGAGCATACGGTGGAGGTCTGCCCAGCTTGGGCGGAGCACCGCCGTGTCCTCACGGAGGCGATCGGCGGCGGCGATCTCTCGCGTCCGGCCCTGGTTCAGGCCATGGTCCGGAGCGAGAGTGCATGGGAGGCCGTCACCTCCTTCTGCGAAGCAGTAATGCTCGCGAAGGAGGAGGCGGAGCGCGCGAGGGAGAGGCAAAATGCGCCCCCTCGCGCCCCTAGTCGCCGCAGGAGACGCCCCGGGCGTCGGGAGTCGAGAGCCGACTTCCGGCCACCGTAGGCGCGGGCTTGCGGACGGTGAGCAATGGGTAGCTCGCCGTCCGATAGGGACCAGGCCCGGGTCGACGGCGCGTTGTGTTCCACGCGCGCCTCAAAGAGATGTCAGCACCAACTGACGGGGTCCGGAAGGGCCAATGCCTGCCGGGGTTGCGGGTTTGTCTGAAAGGGATATCGCGACCTCGGCACACAGGCATCGGAAGGAACACGGGTGGGTTTTAGTCAGTAAAAGTCTGACACGCCCTCCCGCTCCACCCAGAGCGGGAGAAGTTATTTGATAATTTCCCATCCAAAAAAAAAAAAAAAAAAAAAAAGTCACAACCGCGGGCGTTCCAATTGAAAAACGTAATTACATTTTATCTGACCCGAGGATCGAACCCAGGACTTAACGCTTAGAGGTCGGGCTTGCCACCTCTGGAACAACCATGCGGAAAATTAATAAATATCTAGGCATAATGTCAGTTAGTGCCCGATTTCTAAATCGTACGATTGGTTTTTCTAACAAATATAATCGTTATACAACCTTAATAACAGATCTGCTCAAAGAAGAGGACATCTGTCGATTCTAAAATGGACCCTTAAATCTTACAAACGTTCTACATCTAACACGCTTCATCTCAGTGAGATGTCTATTTATCTAGTAAGATGAAGCCATAGCGTTGCCCCCTGGGCGTAATACCATCCGTCACTCATGCTGCTGATCATGCTGCAATATGGACCTATCACGTTTAGCTCTGGGGACTCGCTGTGACTCAGTTAGCTTCTGCTTTTGATAAACATGGAAATAAATGAACAAATATTAATGTAACTAGGTCAAAAATATATACATTTATAATTTTAATTTAAAAAGGTATTGCGTCTAGGTCATTTCGTGTTGTCCGGAGGCTTTTTGTGATTTACTCTATTCAACAAATCGTGCCAATCGTTCATCTAGCTTTTTCTTATCTCTTCTATCTGTAGCATAATCACCCATTGATTGAATTGATCAGAGTGTGCCATTGATCATTTGGCTTATAAAGTAGTCAGTTTCACCCTATTCCTTGTGAATGTATCTTTATGCTACTATCCTACTATATAAATATATATAATATCCTATTATATAAGTTTGAATGTTACTCAATCACGCAAAAACGGCTGAACGGATTTGGATTAAATTTGGCACATGGATAGTTTATAACCTGGATTAAAATATAAGATACTTTTTATCCCGGTAGTCCCGTGGGATAATTTCCGACCATCACGCGGGCGAAGCCTCGGGCGAAAGCTAGTCCTAACTGATATTATAAATACGAAAGTGAGTTGCTTGTTTGTTACGCTTTCACGCTAAAACGGCTTAACAGATTTGAATGAAGTTTGTCTCATGGGTAGACCATGACCTGGATTAGAACATAGGATACTTTATATCCCGAAATTCTCAAGGAATCGAGACTTATGCGGGTGAAACTGCGAGGCGCAGCTAGTTTCTCGTAATCCAGGGAACATCCCTCGATTACGCCACAGTCTCTTCAATTGTATATATTACAAGTTCTCTGTGTTACTGTGAGATTTATACCTATACCAGAATTGAAAAAAATTGTTAACAGTTGTACTTCTTAAATATAAAAGTTACTTAGAAATTGATCAGAAAGAATAACCACTTCAAAAATGCCTTATTGTGATGTTTTGATTACAAACTGTCATATTTCATTCTGTCTCAACGTAAATGTAATTTAAAATACTCGTCCTAGAATGAATAACATCATACGTTTTGAATCCTTCGTATTCTGAATGTCATTATAAACAGGCATAAACAATCTCAAAGACAATATGGGTATACAGATTTATGTCGCGATGCGGGAATTGAACCTGTGACCATGATCTCAGAAAACGGATACAGTGAAGTTTCTAATGAGGTCGATATTTGATTTGAATTTGATAATAAGTACTCCGTTCTTAGTTCATGGATAAGGGATTGTATTAATTATTCAATTAAACCTCATCATCATTATTTCAGCCGAAAGGTGTCCGCTGTTGGACATTAAGCTTCCTAGATTCGAGAAACACTGAACTGGTCAAAGTGGCAATGCTTGGGATAGCTAATTCGACCGGTTTAAAAAAATAAAAAAAAAACATTTATTTCAGAATGAAATTCCATAAATTTGTTAATAAACATTGATCTTAATAACTATGTTAGTAGACATGCAGGTTGGACAAAAAATCGACGAGCGGGCAATCAAATTTTCCCGCAATTACATTCAGGAGACCGTACGACCGGCGGCGCCGGCGGCGGCCGGCGTTAGCTTCTCGCATAGAGTTGTAAAAAAACGTTTTTTTTCTGAGGTGAAAAAAAACGTTTAAAAAAAACATGAAAAAAAAACTGTTATTTTTCTGGAGCAGGTTTTTTTTCATGAGTAGGAAAATAAAAATATGGTAAGGCGGTTATCGTATATGAGTTGATATTATTATTTTATTTTGTTCAATAAGTACAATCATCAACAATATTAACACAAGCAGAAGGTAATAGAGTCCCTGATAGTATAGTCGTTGATTCAGAATCAGATGAAACAAATACAGACACAGAACATTATTCCGATGCTGATAAAACAAGCGTAGCCGTAGCTACTGATACTGATACAGATGATTGTAACACATTAAGTATTTTTTAAGTTCATAATAATAGTTACCCATTGATTTAAACATAATTTGGCTTGAATAAAAACAAAACAATCAAATTTAGTGTTTTATTCCACTTTAGTTATAGTGTTTCACTTTTTCTGAAAAAAAAACCAAATTTAGAAAAAAAACAACGGTGCCAAGATTTTTTTCATGTTTTTTTTTCAAGATTGTGAAAAAAAACATTTTGTTTTTTTTCAATTTACATCTCTATTCTCGCATCCAGCGGCAAGTAAACCTAAATAAATTTTTTTTTCTATTTTTCAGGCATTTGCCTTGGTTTTGGTACGAGTCATGCATATTACTTTTATTATGAATCTAGCTTCTGCCTGTGACTTCGCCCGCGTGAAATTTCAGCCTCCGAGCCACCGCATGGCATCCCGACCCGCAATATTACTTCGTTTTCGCTTAGCGTACTTTCAGACCTTTTTCTTTTTGCTCGGCTCCTAAGCGTCCTAGCGTGATGTTATATAACCTTTCTCAAGAATTGGGTTATCTAACGCAAAGAGAATTTTACAAATCCGACTCGTAGTTCTAGAGATCTCGTAGTATCCCCTTTAAACAAACTTACAAACAAAAAAACTTTAATAATATTATTATTTAGTGAAATATATTAAGTATAGATTATGAATGCATAGTTAATACCGAGATGTATTAGTCACCGATTTTGACCAGTAGTGGGGCTGTCTGCATAAGGTGCTGCACATTGTGGAATGCAAATAAAGTATTGAGTATTGACTTTTGTTACGTGTAGGTTCACATTTGCTGATTGAAATATTTGGTTATTGAAAATATTACGAAAAGACTCATAATATCTAATAAGACATTGCTGAAAATCTCCTACATGGACCTTTTTTTTTTTTGAGGTTGGGATATTATCAAATAAATTCTCCCGCTCTGGGCGGAGCGGGAGGGCGTGTCAGACTTTTACTGACTAAAACCCACCCGTGTTCCTTCCGTTGCCTGTGTGCCGGGGTCGCGATATCCCTTTCGGACAAACTCGCAACCCCGGCACACAGGCAACGGAAGGAACATTGGCATTGGCCCTCCCGGACCCCGTCAGTTGGTGCTGACATCTCTTTGAGGCGCGCGTGGAACACAACGCGCCGTCGACCCGGGCCTGGTCCCTATCGGACGGCGAGCTAGATAACTCCTCCCTGGGGTGTAAATGGGACACTCTTAATATCGTGTCTAGCCAGTCTGCACGTTACAGCAACTTATGGACGCTACTGAAGGTGCTAAACACGTGACCAAATTGGGCTGACTGTATTTAGATGGCCATCGAAATGCTTATGAAGATGACGACATTTCAAAACCGGTACTTAAAACTGCGACTACAATTCAGGCAATTACATACCAATGATTTACCCTTAACAAGATCCTCTAAAACAACTCCACTAATTAATTTAATTGAATTCAACGCAAAAGTTGAATTAAATTAACCTTTAAGAGAACTTGATCCAAAAATCTAAATATTTCGTAAAAGCCAATTACTTTGTACGGGTTCACTTGTATCACGTATTTAAATATTGCTTTGAAACGATATTAGTTTATTATTCTGTGAATAATATTTGGCAAAAGTTAATTAATCACGATTTAGACCACTATCGCCGTGATCATCGGAAGCCGATCCATATTGTAAGGTCATATCGGTGTAGGGTGACCATATATGTAGGCTGCCTTACTTATTTGAAAGTTAAAGATAATGTGAGTCAAAAGTACAATGAAAAAGAAAGTTTTACGCTGATGTACCTTTGTACATTGAAGGGATAGCACATCGTTTATGGAATTCAGAATACCAACTCAGAATCAGAACTGAGAACAAATAAGACACAAACAAAACAACAGAAAGAAACAATCGGAATTCTGAACTGTATTAAATTCCAAATTTGACATAACAATCAAGTTTTGGAACAATAAATGTCATACAAGACAAACTCCAAAATACATTACAGTAAAAAAAAAATTGGCCTTTTTATAAAAAAATAGCTTTTGCCCGCGACTTCGTCCGCGCAAAAAATTTTCTTCGCGTTCTTTCAGATTTTTTTATTTTTGCTCGGCGCTTAAGGGTCGAAACGAAATGTAAAACCTTCTCCAACAATTGGGCTATCAAATACAAACTCTTCATCTGTATTATTAGTATAATAGATGGTCACACAAATATCAAATTCGAATACACAGTGCAAAAGTAGATACTTGAGTAAAGCTTTTGTTTCACACAATAACCGCTCTCCAAATGCAGAGCATTTTTGACATCTTAATGTCAAATACTGTTGAAAATTACAGATTTTCTTGACGGCCCCGCTTTCTTATGAAACCCAATAATCTGATAATATGAACTCAAGTGTAAGATGAAATTCGTTTTCTTTCACATTCGATAAAAGCTTAGTCATCAAATTCGGTGTTTAACAAATAAATGTTAACCATCATATTTCGAATGTTTAACCATCATAATTATAACCTTTTTACATTGAAATTTAAAAAGGTTATTATTATGTATTTTTTATTATTAAATAATAAACAGTCAATTAAACCATTAACATTCTTATATTTTGTTATGTAATTACGACGTAATTTTAGTACCTACAAGTTATTTTTATATTAATTTATTCCATTATTTCCATTCGAACCTGCCCCATATAAATAACAATTAATGTTGCCCTCTAAACAAAAATAATAATTGTAATGTCTGTCTCTTATAACGCATTATTATCATGAATTATCTTTAATAACAACAAAACCTTTAACAGACCCATTATATTATTATTATGACTTAACATTACATTAATTCAAGTTCAATCATTGATTTATTCAAAATCATTTACATAACAAAGCTTGTCATAAAAATGAAAACATAGACATAATAATTTACTGATGATATTTAAACTAAAATGTATACTACTTATGTATAGGTAGGTACCCCAATTGGACTACCCTTTATTTTTATATATAGGATAGGGTGCTAAAGAAAAGGCTGCAAAATGTTATTCTTTCATCTAAAAAGACAAAATTAAAATATTGCAAAAAAAAAAAGGATGATTTATTGTGTACTAAAAAAAATTTATAAAAGGAATTAAATCCTTAACAATGGGACTAACATTTGACTAGGTATGGAAATTTATTTATTTTCCTTCTTTTTTATATAAATGTACATAATTTTTATTTTTTTAAGTCTGCTACCTTATAATTACATTATGTAAATATTGTATGCCGATATAAACTTATTTGACTATAGCTTGAAAATATTACTCAAAATAAAAAATCTGTCCTAAACTTTTCTCAATTTATATTGGCCAGTAAGAAAGCTTGGTCAACCTACAAGAGAAGCTCGCATTGGAATTTGTAAGCGGGCAAGGTCGAAAATGGATGCGCGATCGAGACTAAGTGTCCGTATGTACGATAATACGACCATTCAAATAGGATTTGTATGTCAAGCGTGGTATGTGGGAAGGAACCAAGATATGTTTTGAATTCCACGAAATATTGAAACGAGGATAATCTTAAGAATAAAAGGTATTTAGATCAGAATACATTAGGAAAAGATTAGGAAACTCACAAAGAAAATTGGAATACCATAGCAACAGTTTAGGCAGCTTAATATTAAAAAAAAAAAAAAATTTTTTTAAATTATAAGCAACCGGGACACAACGAGAAGTGATCAAGGGCTCACAAATATATTTAAGCGACACCTGAAGCGATAATAAATAATAGCGATATACTCATAAGTATTTTTATGTTCTTCCCACAACACCCCACCCACCTAAATACTCTACCAAAACGGATCTTCACCCAAATGAAATCGAAAGCACAATGCTGACTTAACGAGACGGCTCACATAAAGCCATCCACGACAATTAGACGCGTCCATCCTCGGGCACAACATAATATCGTGATTATGAAACATCGGCCACGACTTGAGATGAAGTAGATCGACCTACACCCAACTATATATACTGTACTGATACTGTAAGGTTATCAGTTGCATCCACAACTTCTGGGTCGCAAGTTCATTCTAACAATATAATAAAAACAACAAAAATGAAATTGGTAAGCTTTTATGAGCTTCTTGAATTAACTTTATATAATATATAAATATTTGTCTTTGACATAATATCATGATGACTATTGATAATGACTTTAATATCATGCTCTAATTTCCAAATAAATTCAAAATATTTTTCACTTGTCATGGAGTGATCAATGAGTCATCTTAAAATGATCAAAATTAATTTTCACCTTTACATTTTTCAGTTCATCATCCTAGCTGCCGTCACCTTGGCTCAGGCCGCAAAACTGGACAGGATCTACCTCCCACCCAACGCCCAGTCTTCTGCAGGATCCAACTTCCTCGAGACTCCTCGCCAGTCCAACGGTTTCCAAGACCAAACCGGCGCTTTCTCCAACAATGGATTCTCCAACCCCAACGGTTACAACCAGAATGGTGCTTACTCAGGCTTCGAAGCTCGTCCCGAGCGCGCTCAGGCTGCCCTCGAGAGGAACGCTGCCATCCTCCGTCAGGACAACTCCAATGATGGAGAGACTTACGCGTATGCTTATGAGACTGAGAACGGTATCTACGGCGAGGAGAACGGAGTGGCGACCAATGGAGTGCAGGCTCAGGGCGGGTACTCCTACACTGGTGATGATGGCAAGGTCTACTCTGTGAGGTGAGAGACTATTTCTTAAACAGTGATTCCACTTTTAACTTAATATCATGACAGAACAATAATCATCTTCTTTTATTTTTATTTACAGGTACACAGCTGACGAGAACGGTTTCCAGCCCCAGGGTGAACACCTCCCCACTCCTCCCCCCGTTCCCGAAGAGATCCTGAAGGCTCTGGAGCAGAACGCACGTGATGAGGCTGCTGGCATCTTTGATGATGGTAAGTATTCAGACTTTATTTAAGTTATGTGACATTTTTGTCAAGTTTAATTAATAATTATTGTTTGTACTGGTGTACCTAAAACAAAAGCAAACAAACATTACGCCCGTTTCTCCAAAGTATTAGGCACACCTATGCATAACCCTAGAAACGGGCGTAATATGTTTTGTGTAATTAATTTTTCTTTGTCTATCCATTATTATAATTGCTCAATCTTTTGTTTTTCGTTCTTCAGGTTCGTACAGCGAAGGCAAATACGACAGCAACAGCCAACAACAGTACTACAATAACAACGCTCAAGCTAACAACTACAACAACAACGCTCAAGCCAACAACTACAACAACGCCCAATCCAACTATAACAATGCTCAATCCAACTACAACAACGCTCAATCCAACTACAACAACGCTCAATCCAACAACGCTGACTCCGTGGTCACCAACAACGCTCTTCTCCGCAACGACGCTGCTGGAAGCGGTAGCTCCGTCGCTGGTCTCCAGAAAGCGTACCTCCCTCCCGTCGCTCAAAGGAGACAATCCTCCTTCAACGCTAGAAATGGCTACCAATACTAGAGACTGTTGATTATTCTTGTTACACGACTTATTAAATATCGTATTTATATCCAAAACAATTGTCTTTGTTTTTCTTGTTGATATTATAAATGAGGTTCCGCCAAAAGATAAACCATCTACATTTGTGCAGCAGAATTGAATTAACTACGAGGATTAACTTGAACAGAGAAAATTGAAACTAAGTGAAACAGAGGCGATTTAAGTGGACTTAATAACAAACAGGTTACTAAACTCGGTTACGTAAATAATACTATACTTCGAGGTTGTGACCGTGGTTGTTAGCGATCTTGGGAAATTAACAGATCCATAATACTGGATCTCCGTAGACGCTGAAATTCCTTTTGACGAATTTCCTCATAGCAATACAGTGATAGAAAATTATGTAAAAATATGTTCCTGATTACTGCTTGAACTTACTGATGACAAAAATCTTAGAAAACAAAAAGACACCAGAAAAAGACTTAAAACTGTGGACTGAAGTCACTGAAATAAGCTGTAGTATATTTTGTTTAAGTATCTCAAGTTGTCAGAATCTAGGCTACTGATCGGTTATCGTTGAATTAGTTTGTAGATTGGTTGTAAGTTGAATTAGTTTGTAGGCTATTGATTAGTAGGTTGTCATCAGACGCCTACTCAGGAAAAATTCTGAAGTAGGTTAAAATTGACTTTGAAATTATCTAACATTATTAAAGATATTCCAAACCTATTCCTATAAAAATGTATAGTAAATCTAAAGCTTATTACTGATTTTAAATGTACTTCGCGTTTATAACTACGGTAAGAGATTTAGCTTAGTTTCATGATGTTGGTAATAAAAACACACTAAGTAGCTAGTAGTGATTGAAAAAATAGAACAACACGGCGAAGTAATTAGCTTCAGTTATTTCTATTTTATAAGAGGTAGAATTGTATCCGGAGGGCACGTCCTAACCGAAATCTACCGTCGCGCAAGTATTCGGTCGTCGCACTCAGTTATATGGCATACTCGCGCTTTCAATCAAGTCGCGTATGTACGACATTTTTCAGATAAACTATCACGTAATCTCGTATTCTTGCGACCGTCGCTTTCGGTTATGACGTAGGGGGAGGCAATATAGAAAAAAGCTGGTAGAAAATGCCTATGGCATTAAGTCCGCCTCTGTACATTTGTGTGCTTAAAGTGTTGATTCAAAATTACGTTGAACAAATTATGTTGAATACTATTATATAGAGTCATTTTTTTTTCTTTCTAACTGAACAGACATCTGTGCTGCTGGGGAGTTTGTTGCGCCACTTCTTCTTCCCAGCTAACGCACTAGGAAGTGGTGAAGGGTGGGCGTTTTGCGGGACTGTCTTATGTAATTTTGACGTTCGAAAAGTGCTGATTATCAGCCTAGCTTGAATAAATGACTTTTGAATTTTGAATTTTGTTAAATAAATAAATATAAAATGACAGTGATGATGATGCCGTGTAAATAAAATTGAATTACTTTTTGCCAGTCTACTATGGGTGATCTAAATACGTCTACCTAGGTTCTAAAAAGAATATCAAGATGACTGACTCAGTATTGATTCTTTAGTTGTAGTTCTGCCAGCCCAATGACGATAACATTGCACATATCGTTATCATTAAGAACTTTATAGATACGATATCGAATGCTAGTGCAACCTACAGTAGCGGCACACTTGGAATTCGCCATACTATCGACATAACGATTTGAGGAATAAAAAGTATTACCATCTGTTACAGATGACCCTGCCAATAACATAGGTAAAATACTTGTAAAGTAATTCTATAGTTTGTTCCAAAAGTATCTGATGAAAGTTTAAACACACACTCTCTACACACTCACTAAAGGGAATTAGTAACATTCATCTACATTGAAAAGTAGTTCGTATCTACAAAAAAATCCAACAATAATTATTGTTTAAATAACATTATTATTTAATTGAAAAATCATTGACTAAAATTGTGGTTATAAAATTAACCTCAATTGTGGAATGAAAAACATCTTTAGGGTGATTTAAAACTAGAATTTCGGTAATAATCAAACCAAAACACTCATTTTTAAGCGGCGCTACAAATTGGCAGCCACATGTACGTTTTCTGATCCATTTATTTACATTTTCATCACATACTTTCGCAACAAACTATGCATCTGTTTGATAACTGGTCAAGGTAAACTAAAGTTTCCGGCAATTGCGTTCCAGTTATTGACCCATCTGCTTTTTTGCCCATCTCACGAAATTGTAATTAAATAATTTTGGTCAAGGTTGAGTTTATATTGTTTTACTTTGTTGACCTATATTCTTATTTGTGAGGGATTTTTCATAGAATATATCCTCTGAACTCACTCACATAACATCACGCCTGTAATTCCCGAAGGGTTAGACAGAGGCTTACTTAATAGTAAACCTATATTTCACTAGTTATATACAAGTCCTATATGATAGAGGCGATAGAATTTCCAATAAACAAATCAAAGCTCTGAGCTGTTACTAAAACGCTCATACAATTATGAACCAAAGACCCGTCAATTCACCAGTTCCGCTTGAAAGACCAATGAGGTAGTCATTTGTTGGATTCGTTTTTCCTGAATGATTTAAAAGTTTTGTAATATTAGTAAGTAAAGGTCTTTTTAAATTGTTACTTTATCGTAAGCTAGCTGCGGCCCGCGGTTTCACCCGCATAAGTCTCGATCCCCTGGGAGTATCGGGATAATAAGTCTCTAAATGATCATAAAAAAATCTTATGTCCTAATCTAGGTCTACACATGTGAAAATTTTCATCTAAATTACGTTCAGGCGTTTTAGCGTGAAGGCGTAACAAACAAACGCAGTTTAGCAACTATAATATTAGTTAGGATAACGCAAAGAGGATAATGGAAAGTATACCAGAACACCTTTCATCATCATAATCCACAACCTGGCTTTACCCACTGCTGAGCATAGACCTCTCTTTTCTTGTACCAATACCCACGCTCCTATGTTATCCTCATCCAGGTACTACCCGCGATGTCAACAATGTCGTCCACCCATCTCACTGCCGGACGACCGACAGTTCGTCTCCCGGTCCTTGGACGCCACTCTGTTACATCCCTGCCTCCACCTGCCATCACTGTGCCTTGCCAGGGGTCCTGCCCAACTCCATTTGAGTTCCATAATACGCTTCATGATATCGAAGACCTTCGTACGTCTTCGGATCTCGTCGTTTGGAACTCAGTCTAATACCCTTATGCTAAGCATGGAACGCTGCATGGCTCTCTGTGGCACTCTTACCCTGCACACAACCTCCTGCGTGAGTGTCCTCGTCTCAGCACCGTACGTCATGGTGGGCAGAACACACCGGTTATCCCTGAACACACCTTTGCCTCAAAATTATTTCGTTTAATTTCCACTGTTGTAATTATATGGGAGCTGTGGTGGCCCAGTGGTAACGGCTTCGACTTACGAGTTGTAGGTCGTAGGTTCGAATCCGACAGGCGCTTTACTTTGTGTAAATTATTTTATCTCCACAACCCACATGTCCTGGAAACAAAAATTCGAAGACATGTGACATCGACCAACCCGCACTGGGCCCGCGTGGAGATTAACGGTCCACTTCCTCTCACTTATATGGGTTTATATGGGTTGTGCTTCCTTTTAAACCCATCCCCCTTTAAGTGTCTTGTACTCCTGAATTTTCAAAATAAAACTTTAATAAAAAGTGTTGTTTGATTTCCACTACATAGGAGTATCAAATGTTCAGTACCATCATCATGCATCTCATTACACCTTCCTAATACCAAGACTTTCTTACCGCCCAACCTCAACAAAGGTCATCTACAATTAAACAAGTTAATCCTCGGGCGTAATTTTGTAGAGTCATTAAGAAACATTGACCACTACTTACGATATAATTGATCGATCTGCACCTCACTATAAATACTGTGATAACACTGTGAGGTTATCAGTTACATCCCCAGCTTCTGGGTAGCAAGTTCGATCTGTTAATAAAATAGAAAAACAAAAATGAAATTGGTAAGTTTCAAGTGCTTTTTGAATGATCACTTCAATGTTTTGGTTGACTGAAAGATTAATAAAGAAAACAAAGAAAATATTGAATTAATCTAAAATTGAATTAATTGGGGTTCCGACCTGAAAATAAAAAATCGGAACCCTAAAAACCTTAATAGATCCCTTTTTCACACAAAGGTTTTTCTCGAGATCTATGCAACAACGTAGGAACGTAGGAAGAACAAAACATATTTTTTTCAACCTTATCCTTATTTAAAATTAACTGTTCGACAAGTATCCCTTAATGAGTGAAAGATTTTCTGGGTCAAAAGATTACTTAACAATTCGCAAAAGGACGGAGACAGAATCAAAGTGGTAAATTTACGACCTTGTATTTTATTACCTAATATTGCATTTCCATTTTCAGTTCATTGTTTTAGCATCCGTAGTTCTGGCTCAAGCCGCCAAACTGGACAGAACCTACCTCCCACCCAATGCTCCGGACTCTGCAGGATCTTCCTTCCTCGAAACTCCTCGCGAATCCAATGGATTCAAGGATCAAACCGGTGCTTTCTCCAATGGATTCTCCAGTCAAAACACTTTTGCTCAGAATGGAGCTTACTCAAGCTTCGAAGCTCGTCCTGAGCGCGCTCAAGCTGCCCTGGAGAAGACTGCTGCCATCCTTCGTCAGGACAACTCCAATGATGGAGAGACTTACGCGTATGCTTATGAGACTGAGAACGGTATCTACGGCGAGGAGAACGGAGTGGCGACCAATGGAGTGCAGGCTCAGGGCGGGTACTCCTACACTGGCGATGATGGCAAGGTCTACTCTGTAAGGTGAGAATTTATTAAAAGCTGCCTCAAAGTTCCAATAAATGCACTTTCAGTTCCCCCGAATTTTCCAATTTTCCCAGAAATTTTTAAAATTTTTCATAACAACCTGATTGGGACTAATATAAACATTACAAAACAAAATCTTTTTCAAAGGAATTTATTTTCGCTTTTTAAATAGTTGTGGTACCTACCCTACACAAATTCGAATACCACTACCTGCTACGTAAAAAACAGTGGAAAGGACGAACTTATTATAACATCATCCACATAGACTAAGTAAGAAAAATATTAACTTCTTCATCACAATTTTTCAGGTACACAGCTGATGAGAACGGTTTCCAGCCCCAAGGCGACCACCTCCCCACTTCTCCTCCTATCCCCGAAGAGATTCTGAAGGCTCTGGAGCAGAACGCTCGTGATGAGGCTGCTGGCATATTTGATGATGGTGAGCATTTGGAGTTAGTTACTTTATTTTGTAAACTTTTAGCACATATAGTGCAAATAACTCAGCGTTTGACCAAAATGTGGATGGATAAAAGTTGACTGCCACAGGCAACATGTCTCTTCAACTTTATTTCGTTTTCCAGGATCTTACAACGAAGGCCAATACGACAGCCAACAACAGTACTCCAACAACAACGCTCAATCTAACAACTACAACAACGCTCAAGCTAACTACAACAACGCTCAATCCAACTACAACAACGCTGACTCCGTGGTCACCAACAACGCTCTTCCCCGCAACGAAGCTGCTGGAAGCAGTAGCTCCGTCGCTGGTGTCCAGAAAGCGTACCTTCCTCCCGTCGCTCAGAGGAGGCAATCTTCCTTTAACGATAGGAACGGCTACCAATATTAGAGACTGTTGATTATTCTTGTTAAACGACTTATTAAATAATATATTTATAACAAAAAATGCATTTTTTTTTTTATTTATTTGGTGACTGATAATTTCGATAACAGATTTTAATAAACCAGTTACACAATGACAGTGAAAATGTATTCTAGTATTACACATAAACAGGACAACCCGCATCATCAAGTATCGGCTCTCAGGAATAAGAAAGATATGGGAGTTGCGACACGGAAAATGAAGCAGATCCATCAATACTAGTAAACTGACTGAGGCTCTACCGGAGGAATGATAGAAACCTTAATTGGTTTCAATTACTTCCGCCGGTGGTATAAAATCTTCACTGTAATTATTAGAAACTGAATAGTGAAGACAATAAAGTAAGCTGCTCGTTAAAATTAATATTCAGAATATGGAGGTGTCATATGACTACTCATCTGAGATTTCCAGAATTCATGCTACTCACCGGGCTAGCGTTACATTTTGAAAAAACAAATACCTGCATTGGTTGAATTTGGGCATGGTCGGATAGTAGAATGGGATAAAATCGTTGAAGCAAAATTGATAGTAATTAAAGGAATTTATTATAAGCATCACTGGAGAGGCTGTTTTATTTAATTTAATGTGCTTTCTTCTTATAATTAAAAAAATATCCTTTGATGAAGCAAACAAATTAGAATGCATTAGTTTCACTTTGAAAACAAGTATTATAATTACTTATCTCAAATCCACCTTTTTCCATAACAAACGTTATGGGATATTGCCGAAAGGTGTTTGGCAATTGGCAAATGGATTGCAGTGTGTTAATGCAGTTTTTCAGCTATTTGTTGGTTTGGTGGGTGTAGTTGTGGCTGCTGGTGCATGGATTTTCTGTCATATTTATGGTTCAATCAGAGCAAATAAATGTTTGCAAAACGTGCCCTACGTATGACAATAAAATCATCCCTTATCAAATTAAACTAAACTATCAATGTTGACATATTTTTCTTTCTATTTCGTTTTACTTACCAAGAGCAGGTAATTGTCAGCATGTCATTGTCATTTAGTCAGCCTTATGGCTGACTCAATGTTTATTCTTTGGTGGAATTCTGCCTGTGCTAAAAATTCTCTGCTAGCGAAATTTACTAGCATGGCACTCATTGTTTTCACATTAAACTCAACATAATATTATCTACAATATTCAATGCTAGTGCAATAATCTCCAGTGGCGGCACACTTGGAATTCATCATACTATCGACATAACTATTGGAGGATTAAAAGCATACCATCCGCTATAGGGTACCCTGCCAATCAGGAGTGCCGCATGTACGCAGTGCCGGATTAAGACAGCGCGGGGCCTGTAGAAAATTCTACTAAGGGCTTGGTAGAATTTTGTTTAGTTTCTAGGTTCTAAAGTAATAATAAAACAGTACTTTTTCAAAATATTTTTGTAATAACCTACATAATTGATATTCTATTTTCAACATTTCGCCTCGGAGAGGTTAGATTTCTTTTGACCATTTATACAAAATATTCCATTGGTGTGCCCTGTGACCTAGGAATGAACGTCGAAATATTTAGCACGCTGCATCGAAATGATTTCCATTGACTATTAATACAGAAATAGGATATACTTTCGATATTTATTAACTTTGTTACCAGAGTAATCTCCTCTAGTTTTCATCTCTACGCAGATGACTTGCAGCTCTACAGACATTTTACTGTAGCTGACGCGGGTTCTGCAATTGCTGCTATGAATTGTGACCTGGCTTGCATCAGCGTTTGGGCTAAGTCATTTGGTTTGCAAATCAATCCAACCAAATCCCAGGCCATGATCATAGGCAGCAGATTCGTTCGCAGCGCGGCTGATGTTACATCTCTAATGCCTTTGTATCTCGATGGTGTTCGCATTGACTTTACCGAAACCGCCAAAGATCTGGGTGTAATTATTGACTCCATTCTTTCGTGGCGTGCTTAGGTCAATGAGGTCAGTCGAAAGGTACATTTCTCCTTTCATTCGTTGAAAAGCCTTCAAAGTCTCCTGCCCTTGAAGACTAAAATTTCTTTGGCACAATCACTTATTCAGCCGATTATAGATTATGCCGACGCCTGCTACCTGGATGCTACTGAGGAGCTATTAAATAAACTTGAGCGCTTACAAAACTTGTGCATTCGCTTTGTTTTCGGTCTTCGAAAGTATGACCATGTTTCTCACCTTCGCAAGGAACTCAAGTGGCTCCCAATCCGCCTTCGCAGGAACACTCGGATTTTATGTCTCGTTTTCAACATTTTACACAACCCGTCCTATCCTTTCTACCTGCGTGAGCGTTTTTCTTACGCTCGCCCTAGCGAAGCTCCGTGTAGATCACACCTTAGATCCCTTCTTAAATCTCATCCTCATAAAACAAGCTACTATTCTTATTCCTTCTCTGTTCATGCAGTAAGATTATGGAACTCACTTCCGCCTAGCATTCGTGATTTAAAAACTATTTCACAATTCAAATATCGAGTAAAAGAGCATTACCTTTCCTCTCTACTGTGAGTATTTATATACCTGTAATATGTATGTTTATATATTTAAGTTTTTATGTATTTATATAAGTATATGTTAATTTATTGCTTTATACGTGTAGGTATATTTTGATATTTTTAGTATAAGACTTTGCAAATTTATATTTTTCTCTTTTTGTTCTCACACACTATTGTCTACATTTCTTTCTCATTTCTCCTTTCGCAGGTCTGCTGGAAGAAATTTCTTAAGAAATAAGCAGTACCTTTGTACTCAAATTATAATTATGTCGTAACTCTATGTATTTTACTGTGTGTACATAAATAATAAAATAAATAAATAAATAAAATACTTTGTCGACAACAGAAAAGCTAGAACAACAGACGAAATTTTTTGCACCTCGCATGGTTTAATTTGATTCATAACATTTATACAGAAATAAGAAATCCTTTGTCAACTTAAAATAGAAAAGAAAAAATTGCGAGCTCGCTAGGGCTATAGGTAAGGTTTTCTTTTAACTATTCGTACATAAATAGGAGTTACTTTGTCGCCTTACGCAGAGAAGTCTCAGAAAAAAGAGAATGAAGGTTGCAAGAGCGAGCGAAGCGAGTTCGAAGATTTTAGCACCCTACGTTTATATTTAGCATGCCCCCGAATAACAAACTGCTTTACTTACTGAACATAATATTTTGGTTTTGTTTGGGATGTGATTAAAAAGTATTGCCCGAGTTTTGGGGCCCTATCATTCCCGGGGGCACGGGCTGACCGCCCTTAGTGTGCCAGTGGATATAGGTACCATGACTTGTTTTTTTGTTCTTCCAAGCGCGGGGCCTGTAGCATTTGCTACTCCTACGTGGCTAATCTGGCACTGCATGTACGGCTCGGCATGATTGGGCACACCCGGGCTGATTATGTTTTGTGCCTCGAATTGAATTGTGCCGAGCGTACCCGTACATGATTGAACTAGGGTAGGTGCTGAACGAAGTTTGCCGATGGGCACGAGCCGAATGAAAGCCGAACATGTCAAATAAGTACTTCGGGTAGGCTTTGTTATTCAACAAAATACTACCGAATCGAATGTGCCAACCCAAACTAGTGTGTAGCACCCCTTATGTCGGTAAAATACTTGTATCTATTCCATCTGACAACTGTTCAAGGTGAACTGACGTTTCCGGCAATTGCGTTCCAGTTATTGACCCATCTGCTTTTTGCGCAGCTCACGAAATTGTAATTAAATTATATTGGTCAAGGTTGAGTTTTTGTTTTACTATCTTAAATTATATTCTTTCCAGAGAGGACTCCTTTCATAAAATGTACCAGAGATTCATATTATAAAATTGGCCACGTGGTAAGCACAGGTTTAAAGTACACTCACATTTCGCTAGTTTTGTATAAGTCATATGTAAGGGCGAGCCTATTACCACTTACCTAGCAAAATTCTGGGTTGCAAATGAGATTTTCCTAATGCTCAAACCGAATACCACTTTGCTCAACCCGGGGAACCCAATACTCCTAAATTCAGCAATCATCCACAAAAGCACTAGACCAATGAGGCCGTCAGTCTTTGGGTTCACGTTTCCTTAAACGATTCAACATTTTTATAATAATAGTGAGTATTAAGCTCATATCAACTTATTACACAGTTATGAATCACCAAAAGAAAATGGTAAATATAGCCAAACAAGCGTATGTTGGTATATTTTATGTTTTCATTCCAACTCAAAGTTACTTAGTTTACATTAAGTAGTTGAAATTTTTAGAGGTTGATCTTTCTTTTGGATCCATCTAGACTGTTACCTTTAGAGTAGTTTCTTTTAGACTCTTGTACCTTTAATTATTCTGAATTGTCCAAATGACACTTAAAGTGCTGTCTGATCTCTGCTACCTAAGGGGTAAATTTCCAATAGTAGGATCATAATACACCTTCGTAATACCAAGACTTTCTTACCGCCCAACCTCAACAAAGGTCATCTACAATCATTAAACAAGTCAATCCTCGGGCGTAACATCATATCGTCATTAAGAAACATTGACCACTACTTACGATATAATTGATCGATCTGCACCTCACTATAAATACTGTGATAACACTGTGAGGTTATCAGTTACATCCACAGCTTCTGGGTAGCAAGTTCAATAGAAGAAACGAAAATGAAATTGGTAAGTTTGTTTTGATAAATTTTGAATGACATTTCCTTGTTCTGAATGAGTTAACCTATAATTCAATAAGCTTAAAGAAAAAATGGAGAAAACTGGATCACGTTTCGCTGAATATTTCCGCTACTACTAAATTTTTTTTTTAAATGTCGAAAACTGCAGCAGTCTGTTTTATCAGAAAATAAAGTTGTCAACCAACAGTCATAAAGTCATTTATATTAATATTACTAATTTCCGTTTTCAGTTCATCCTCTTAGCCGCTGTTGCTTTGGCTCAAGCCGCCAAACTGGACAGGACCTACCTCCCACCCAATGCTCAAGGCTCTGCAGGATCTTCGTTCCTCGAGACTCCTCGCGAATCCAACGGATTCAAGGATCAAACCGGTGCTTTCTCCAATGGATTCTCCAGCCAAAACGATTTTGCCCAGAACGGAGTTTACTCAGGTTTCGAAGCTCGTCCCGAGCGTGCTCAGGCCAGCTTCGAGAGGAACGCTGCCATCCTTCGTCAGGACAACTCCAATGATGGAGAGACTTACGCGTATGCTTATGAGACTGAGAACGGTATCTACGGCGAGGAGAACGGAGTGGCGACCAATGGAGTGCAGGCTCAGGGCGGGTACTCCTACACTGGTGATGATGGCAAGGTCTACTCTGTGAGGTGAGAGACTATTTCTTAAACAATGATTCCACTTTTAACTTAATATCATGTCAGAACAATAATAATCTTCTTTATTTTTATTTCCAGGTACACAGCTGATGAGAACGGTTTCCAGCCCCAGGGTGACCACCTTCCCACTCCTCCCTCCGTCCCCGAAGAGATCCTGAAGGCTCTGGAGCAGAACGCCCGCGATGAGGCTGCTGGCATCTTTGATGATGGTGAGCATTTGGAGTTAGATGACCAAAAATGTTTTTAACGGATTTATTTTGTAGGATTTTGGGGGCTTGTTTGACATTATTGTTTTGAAGACTCAAAATCATTATAGTGCTAACAATACAATTTATTACCCTGAAGATGAAGATGAAGGTGGTGGTTGAAACTATAATAAGTATTTATTCTATTCTGTAGGATCTTACAACGAAGGCAAATACGACAGCAACGCCCAACAACAGTACTACAACAACAACGCTCAATCCAACAACTACAACAACGCTCAATCCAACAACTACAACAACGCTTTCTCCCGCGACGACGCTACTGGAAGCCTTGCTCCCGTCATCACTCAACGCAACAATGCTGCTGGAAGCGGCAGCTCCATCGCTGGGGTTCAGAAAGCGTATCTCCCACCTTTCGCTCAGCGCACCAACCAGAGGAGTGCAGTTAGACAACCCACCTTCAACAACAACGCACTTCCACGCAATGACGCTACTGGAAGCGGTAGCTCCATCGCTGGAGTACAGAAAGCGTACCTCCCTCCCGTCGCTCAGAGGAGACAACCCTCCGTCAACGCTAGAGACGGCTACCGTTATTAGAGACTGATAATAGAAGAATTTTATTAAATAAATTATTTAATTGAACAAATAAGTTTTCTAATTTTGATTCTGTTTTCAATAGTATGGAGTCTAAAGCTACGGTTTCCTACAAGTGAAATTATATTAAAATTACAAAAACACCCGACACAAACATTTCCTCATTTCTCCTTCCTAATTCATCACCAGACCCTGTTCATCTATTTATAAACTAATTCATTACGATCATTCCAATGAGCCCAAATACGATACCTCTGCTGTAAGTTGAGTCGGGTATTCTGCAAATTCCAGGTGATCCTGCAGCATCAGTTCAAGGTTACTATGTTATTCAAATGTCATTGAAGTAACAGAGTACCAAATTTCAAATCGATCAGACCTGTGGATGACGCTCACGTGCAGTCATCAACTAGAAAATAACTGATAATCTTGAAACTGCTTAATCGATGTTGGTGAAACATGTCTAAAAACCAACGCTAGGAAACCTGCTTTCAAATAAAAAAAAAAGCGTATTTGAATCGGTTCACCCGTTTAAGAGCTACAGTGCCACAGACAGACACATAGACACACAGACATAGCGGTGAAACTTATAACACGGGTTAACAAGAGCGGTGGCCGCCCACATATCGTCCGAAATTTGCCGGCAAATGACGTCACTGAAACGTTATCTATGAAAAAAGTGTAGTGTTTTCTTAAAGAGCGCTTTTTGGCACCGTAAAGTTAAACCCCGCTGTCATAATTTTCATGACAGCCGTCAATGCAGTCATTTTGTGGCGGCCGCCGTTCTTCGACGAAATCCGACTACGCGATAAAAAAATCGTGTAATAATAATAATAAATTTGTGGTGAAATCACAAATCCTTTCTTGGTTACCTATGGGCTAAGAGACCCAACTATTAAATTCCATTATTACTATTACGTCATGTAGCCGGATAATCATCTCAAGAATTATTTACAAGGTATTTTAGTAATGTCCAAAACAAATTGATCTTATAAATCACGCTGTTTGTCATTGAATCTTGGATGCGAAATCTGGTCAATCATTACGAAAGAAATACTGTTAGTTTGTTTTATAATACAGATGTAATTGTACAGTTGGATCTTATTTATAACAAGATGATTCAATAAAAAAACTGAAAGGGAATGTTTTGCTAATACATGGCTTACTGATATTAATAGGTGATCCTCAGCCTGTAACAACAACTGTTAAAGGCAACATTATGAAGCTGATTCAATACCTCGTTATTTAATCTATCGAGGACATTGCCCTATATGCCATCGTATGGTGCAAATCCTAGAGACAAAATTAAGAATTCTTTGTGGCAAATATTGCCTTGCTATGATAGACGTTCGTTTTAAGACTTTGTAATATAAATCTAGGTTACTAGTCCATGATGGAGTGGCCATATCACACGTATCTTTCGTTTACTCCGACGCACTATTTTAAATCCAGGAAAAAACGAGGACGTTCTCAATCCGATGCGTTTTTTTTTCAAATGTATGATCAATTGATCACGCATAACTTTTAACAGAGTAGTCCGATATTAGAAGAGAAAGAAAGAAAATACGTTTATTTGCGGTACACATGACGCAAAGAAATAACAAAACACAATAATAAACAATTTGGGGGAGAATATGCGTCACATCCACGCAAAACGGCCATCGCTCAGCATAATGCTGCGACCCTATGCGAGATAGAGCCCCAACGCTGGTTTTCAGAGACAGCCGGCGTTGACGTGATGACGTCAACCGGTGCAGCGTATAGTGAAATAACAAAATAAGAGAATATTGACGATTCTTTTCTTTATTCCAAATATGACATGGTCAAGATTTTCGTAAGTCTATTTTACTTAATGCTGTCAGGTGGTAGAAATATAGATGGTGGTGGTGCTTCCTTAGATGAACTGTTTCACAAGCAGCTTTACTTTTCAAATTACCTTTAGATAAGATTGGCACGATAAGTCTTGTGTGGCAATTGAAGTTACGTCTAAAAATTAAATTGAATTTTAAGATGGTTAAGTTGCATAAACTGATGAGTAGCCTACGGTCTAGATCAGTCTTTATCTGTTCACTTGTGCAATTTGTAGTTTAGCACTTACTACTATATCTTGCACCATTTTTGGGGTTTTTCTAAGATATTTCCTAACAAACAGAATAGATATCGCATGAAATCATTGGGACCGAAGCTTACGATGTTTGGCATCATTTGTTTATTTTCGTGCTGACAATATTGTTGGAGCAGTAATAAGGAGCAAAAGCCATATGGTAAAGACGTGGCCTGCTTAATAATATATTGATTGGAGATGAGTCCGATCTCCACTCATTCTCGTTATTGACGAAAACCCACTGCTAGCACAAGCACCTTAGTTGGAAGAATTACCAGAAGGCCTAGACGAAGTGGCACTCTATTACCGATAACGATGATTAATTCCAAAATATATTGGGTTGAATATAAGCTACCGATTTTTTTTTAACAATTCTGTTGAAAGTCATTATAGAAATTCTAAACCCTTTGAAGGCCATCGTCACTTGTCTTGTCCCTCAGGATAGGCTAAGAATACCTATAATATTATCACAGCTGCAGAGCAGAGGCTAACCCAATATATTTTCCTTTATTTTTCCTTATCTTTCATAAATATAAATTTCCAATAAATTTGGTTATAAGGACTTATAGCGATCAAAAGGGCAACAATGACTATCGTAGAAATAAAAAGCCGTACCATATTGATTACGCCAAATCTTTACATGAAACTTCCATCCCTCATTTCCTTCAAATTACTCAATATTAAAGCAACCGATTACTAACGAACAATTTATATTTATTTATCCCACGATAAGCGTGGGATAGGAATTATTATAATATAAACTTTATCTGATTCACTTTCAGATCTTTAATGTATTCACTGCCTGATAAATGTTACTATGTTTTGATAAAATATTTAATTAGTTCATGTTGACAGCTTATATTGCGCGTATTAACAGTGGCGATAACTTCTCAGTTAAAATTTGATTTGAGAAGTTAAGCATAACGTTTTTTAACCGATTGATGGAAGAAAGAAGTAATGGACGATATACATCACAGTCTTGCTAACATTAATTGGATTCAGCCCTTCATTTAGAGAGTCAATCTTGGTAGATTAAACATTTTACTTATAGAGTAAATTAGTGAATAAAAATTTAAACGAAAAAGTAGGTGGTTACAAATATATTATTTTATTTACAAAGCAATTAACTTTGAACAGTCTCTAATAACTATAACCATTCCTTGCGTTGAAGGAGGGTTGTCTCCTCTGAGCGACGGGAGGGAGGTACGCTTTCTGGACACCAGCGACAGAGCTACCGCTTCCAGTAGCGTCGTTGCGGGCGAAAGCGTTGTTGTTGAAGGTGGGTCGTTTGGCAACTCCCTGGTTGTTGCCTTGAGCGAAGGGAGGGAGGTACGCTTTCTGGACTCCACCAACGGCGCTACCACTTTGAGCGTTGTTGTTGTAGTACTGTTGTTGGTTGTTAGCGGCTTCACGGTAGGTACCTGGTTAAAAACAAATAATAATCTTGGTAATATCTTAGAATTTTAATAAATAATGGATTACCGTGCATTAAAATACGGTTTCATTAATTTGATTAAAGTGATAAGTGATCTCACTCATTAATTATTGATAAAAAATTAGCAGCGCTATAAAATGTGAGTTTTGCATATTGGCTAACGGTACACTATTTATCTAAGTTCTGATCAGTCTCTAAACATTACATATCTTTCATTGAAATTACTTAAGTGGTTTTAATGTAACATTTTCAAACGCTTACCATCGTCAAAGATGCCAGCAGCCTCGTCACGGGCATTCTGCTCCAGAGCCTTCAGGATCTCTTCGGGGATGGAGGGAGGAGTGGGGAGGTGATCGCCTTGGGGCTGGAAACCGTTCTCATCAGCTGTGTACCTGAAAAATTATGAAGAATAAGTTAAAATTGCTTATACTCGTAATAATTACGAATACCACAAGCATTTTCATTATTTTAAATCGATTCTCACCTCACAGAGTAGACCTTGCCATCATCGCCAGTGTAGGAATACCCGCCCTGAGCCTGCACTCCATTGGTCGCCACTCCGTTCTCCTCGCCATAGATACCGTTCTCAGTCTCATAAGCATACGCGTAAGTCTCTCCATCATTGGAGTTGTCCTGACGAAGGATGGCAGCGTTCCTCTCGAAGGTGGCCTGAGCACGCTCGGGACGAGCTTCGAAGCCTGAGTAAGCTCTGTTCTGGGCAAATCCGTTCTGGCTGGAGAATCCATTTGAGTGGGCACCGGTTTGATCCTTGAATCCGTTGGACTGGCGAGGAGTCTGGAGGAAGGAAGATCCTGCAGAGCCTTGGGCGTTGGGAGGCAGATATGTCCTGTCGAGTTTCCCGGCCTGAGCCAAAGTGACGGCAGCTAAGACGATGAACTGGAAAACAGAATAAACATATATTTTTTCGAAAAGTTGCAATGTTAATAACCCATAACTGTTGTAGGTATTTTTCTAAATAAATAAGGTAAGAGCCAGTCATATTAAAAACCGAGAAAATTTTACAGATTTTTAGTTTTCTAATATGAGCTTTATGATTCGGAGTAATTTTTTGCTTTTGTTTTTCAAACGGTCCCACTGCTGGGCAAAGGCCTCCCCCAAGTCTTCCTTCCATACATACTTTTTATAGTTTTTGTTTTAATATAAGATAATAATTAAAAAAAATCTATCAATGTTGGCATATTATAAATCCCAGTAGCTTACCAATTTCATTTTTGTTTGTTGTATTGAACTTGCTACCCAGAAGCTGTGGATGCAACTGATAACGTTACCGTATCAGTACAGTATATATACTTAGGTGCAGGTCGATCTGTTTCATAGTAAGTAGCAGTCAATGTTTCATCATCAACATTCGGGGATGGGCTAGTCTAATTGTAGATGACCTTAGTGAAGCTAGTTGAGATAGTTTTGATATTAAGAGGCGTAATGATGACATTAAACTGCATAATAATCTAGTTTCCTTGTAGGTTACGGAGGTCAGAAGGAGGATACGTCAAAAGATAATTAAAAGCATCATTCATTAAGAACCGGCGCGCCCTCGCACTATAATTATACACTATCTAAAATCAGCTTCTGAACTGTGATCAAATTATGTACCTACTGGAATCTGAAAAGTTTGGAAGTCATAGTAACTGTGAGGGACAGCGCAGACCGACAGAGTAGCGTTGAGGTAACTATTTTCGTACGTAACGTAGTCGACTTTATTTACTATAGCATAGGTACAGGTAAAGTTTATATGACGTAATATATACACAAATTGGCGTGAAGCGTCGTCGACTGGTTGGAATTTCAGACGTAAGCTTTACTTAAATTAAACGATTTGCAGTTGTTGTAGATTTATATGGTCGCTTTGCAACCACTCCGTCGGTGTGCGCTGACCCAAGTAGGTGATTTGTTGTGGCCGCTCAGCGTGGTATGGAGCGATCTCTGCTCGCAGTTACTTTGGTTTGGGTCTTAAGATAAATTTTCCGGAACAGAACTGCAGTTACCGACATAGGCGCAGAGTTAGCAAGCTGAAGTGGCAATGGGCTGGCCATGGTTGTCGAAGGACCGATGGCCGGTAGAGCAGATGATTGCTGGAATGGTACGCTTACCGCGTATCGGTAAGCGTAGTGTTGGACGTCCCCAGCTAGATGGACCGACGACCTTAAAAGTTGACTGGATAAGCAAGGCGGATAACAAGGTTTAGAGGCACAGCTCTATCCCAGTCCACTGCTGGACATATGCCTCTCCAAAGGCCTATTTCCAGCAGTGGACTGGGATAGACTGAGGTGATTGAGGTAATTTGTTTATAATTATACCGTGACTGTTATTGAAATAATATAACTTGTTCATAATAATTATTATTATTAACTGTCTCGTTGGTCTAGTGGTTGCAAGCGTTACTGCTGAGCATGAGGTCCTGGGTTCGATTCCCAGGTCGATAAAAGAGATAGTGGGTTTTTCCATCAGGAATTTCACAGGAGCAGCCCGAAATCTAGACTTGTGCCCGGTTGATGGCAATAGGATCGGCCCTTTTACATGGGACTTAAACATAACTGGTGAAATGTGGGTGTTCTTGCTATTAGGTACACCTCTGCCTACCCCTTCGAGGATTACAGGCGTGATGTTATGTTATGTGTATGATAGATACACAACTATGGCGAATACCAAAAGGAGGGTAATGTTTTAATCCGTATTGAAGTATATAAGCATGTAAGCATGTATTTCCGTTTGTTTGTCAGCACCCTAATATATTCTCTAACAAAGCGTTTGTTCCAAAAAAGTGCAAAGATGTACTTACGTTCTTTCTTTCATACATTACACAAAACCACCCGAAAGAAGAACAAGTAATACTTGAATTTTTCAAATCTAATATTATCAAGTAAAATCATTATGTTGTTTTCAAGTGGTTTGTTTACATTTCACATATTTTTTTTTTTGAGGAAAAGGCTAGGCTAGATTGATTAAAAATATTTACAGGTAAAAACAAAAGGCAGGTCGTGAACCCATTTCAGTTTCTGTATAATTTTGTATAATTACGGGTAAATCTAGTTTTGTTTTGTTTTAATTTAATTTAATGACTGTCTCTTATTAGCCTATAACTTGTATGTTTGGTGTCTTACTACTGTTAGTGCAAGTTGGTGATTAATAAATAAAATAAAAAGTTTCATAACTCACAAACTTATCCATCTTTTCTAAAGTTTAAAAACGAAAGGTTGCATTAGACATACGTATCGCTTAAGGGTGATTTTCACAAATGAAACTGAACGCGATCAACACATTTAAACCGCGTTCAAGAACTAGCAGTGTCCAATATTCCAGTAACAATGATGACACTGACAGCACTTTAACTAGGTTAACATGTGCAATTCGTGTTCAGTGTCATTGGTGAAATTTGCCCTAAGTCGTACTACAGCAGTATCTGCTCTCCTGTTCATATAAACTGGCAATTAATAACCTGTCCTTGTTCGCTCACATCGCTTGGTCACTAGACCCCGCCATCCCCTTCGAACCTAATCTGTCCATGGAGTGCGCCAAGTTTCAAGCTCGCTAAGCTCGGTCTTGCATCTGATAATAAGTAGAACGTCTGCGTCTCGGAAAAAAAGAAATTGTTGTGGGGGATTCAAGAGCCCTCCGGGATCCCCAAATAACCTCACATTCTTTCCAGCGAGGCGGCATGTTTCTAAACCTAACCCTATTTTTATTCATGTCTTAAAATTTAATGCATGTTTGTACGCTATTTCTGAAGAATATTACAAGAAAGACATTTTTTTTTTCATCACTATTTTCATAGTTTTCCAAATTCATTTATGCATAACCATATTGAGTCTTGTTACTTTTTAATCTACGTATATATATAAAAGAAAGTCGTGTTTGTTACAACACCTATAACTCGAGATCTGCTGGACCAATTTTCATGGTTTTTGATTCGTTGGATTTGTCTCCGCCCCGAATAGCAGAATACATCTTAAAAACAATGAAAAGGTAGGGTAGGCAGGTAGGCAGGTAGGTGCGCCGCAGATAAGTACTTAGTGCTACTCGAGCGAAGCCGGGGCGGGCAGCTAGTTAAATATAAATAAAATAACCAAATCGTATTTTTTCTTAAAGTTGTGTGTCGGTGGTTTTGATTGTAAACTGTGAAGTTGCTTAATTCGGGCTTGAAGAGAATACCTATCATAAGAGCAGTAATTTATTTTAAAAACCTTACAAAATAAAATGATGCAGAAAAGGCCGTCAAGTTACTTTAAAATAACACAATTATAATTCATTTAGTCTAGTTTCTTCCTAACTTTTATAGAACTAAGGATTTTTTGGAAAATTATTATGATATACTATTCTGATCACTTAAAAAAAAAAGAATTCTACTTGATCCCCTGAGAAATTATTTGTTTGTACTTTCTTATTTGGGTTAATGACATCGTGTTTAAATATTCTTTAGATTTATGTAACGTGTCATTTCTGCCACCTTTTTCTAAGTGCGAATTAGGTAACGACATTGTAAAACGCTAGAAAACCCAATATTATGATAAAAGTTTTTATGTTTTATGTATGCTGGTTGATAGCTTAAAAAAGATTCGGAGGAATTTACGCTTAATGTATTGTAGTTTTGGTAAGCTCTTTTCACATTGAACGTTTGATAATTATACACATATAAAGAGATTTATGAAACTATCGAAGATTAAAACGAAAAATAGGTGGTTAGAAATATATTATTTACAACTCAATTAATTCAACAGTCTCTAATAACGGTAGCCATCCCTTGCGTTGAAGGAGGGTTGTCTCCTCTGAGCGACGGGAGGGAGGTACGCTTTCTGGACACTGGCGACGGAGCTACCGCTTCCAGTAGCGTCGTTGCGGGCGAAAGCGTTGTTGTTGAAGGTGGGTCGTTTGGCAACACCCTGGTTGTTGCGCTGAGCGAAGGGAGGGAGGTACGCTTTCTGGACTCCAGCGAGCGAGCTATCGCTTCCAGAATCGTCGTTGCGGGCGAAAGCATTGTTTTTGAAGGTGGGTCGTTTAGGAACACCCTGGTTGTTGCGCTGAGCGAAGGGAGGTAAGTACGCTTTCTGGACTCCACCGACGGAGCTACCGCTTTGAGCGTTGTTGTTGTAGTACTGTTGTTGGTTGTTAGCGGCTTCACGGTAGGTACCTAGATTTTAAAAAAAAAATGGGAAAAAGCTTAGAATTTAAATAAGTGATGGATTACCGCTCATCGGATTTCGATATTTACTAATTTGATTATAGTGTAGAGAGTGATATGTGGTCTCACAAATTAATTATTGATTGAACATTAGCAACACTATAAAATATTAGTTTAGCATATTGGCTAACGGTACACTAATATTCATCTAACTTCAGACAGGTCTTTATACATATATCCTTATTAGAAATAGCTTGTAACATTTTCAAATGTCGACTTTGTCTCACCGTCATCAAAGATGCCAGAAGCCTCGTCGCGGGCGTTTTGCTCCAGAGCCTTCAGGATTTCTTCGGGGATGGGGGGCGGAGTGGGGAGGTGGTCTCCTTGGGGCTGGAAACCGTTCTCATCAGCTGTGTACCTGAAAAATTGTAATGAAGAAGTTAATAAATTATCAAACATAGTCACGAATAACGCAGGCATTTGCTTCATTATTTTAAATCAATTCTCACCTCACAGAGTAGACCTTGCCATCATCACCAGTGTAGGAGTACCCGCCCTGAGCCTGCACTCCATTGGTCGCCACTCCGTTCTCCTCGCCGTAGATACCGTTCTCAGTCTCATAAGCATACGCGTAAGTCTCCCCATCATTGGAGTTGTCTTGACGAAGTATGGCAGCGTTCCTCTCAAAGGCGGCCTGAGCGCGCTCCGGACGAGCTTCGAAGCCTGAGTAAGCTCCGTTCTGGGCATAAGCATTTTGGCTGGCGAATCCATTGTTGGAGTAAGCTCCGGTCTGATCCTTGAATCCGTTGGACTGGCGAGGAGTCTGCAGGAAGGAAGATCCTGCAGAGCCTTGGGCGTTGGGTGGCAGATAGGTCCTGTCAAGTTTCCCGGCCTGAGCCAAGGTGACGGCAGCTAAGACGATGAACTGGAAAACAAAATGAAGATATTTTTTTTCAAAAAGTTACTAATATTTCAGGTATTTTTCTGAATAAATAAGGCAAGAGCCAGTCAGGAAATTTTCTTGTTTTCTAATGTAACTTGTGTGATATTCCGACTTATTTTTTGCTTTTGTTTTTATACGGTCCCACAGCTGGGCAAAGGTCTCCCCCAAGTCTTCCGTATAATGTTTTCCATATTTGTTTTAAATACATATTGTTTTAACTTGTCTTGCACTGTTGTCATTTAAATCCCAGTAGCTTACCAATTTCATTTTTGTTTGTTGAATTGAACTTGCTACCCAGAAGCTGTAGATGCAACTGATAACGTTACCGTATCAGTACAGTATATATACTTAGGTGCAGGTCGATCTGTTTCACAGTAAGTAGCAGTCAATGTTTCATCATGAACATTCGGGGATGGGCTAGTCTAATTGTAGATGACCTTAGTGAAGCTAGTTGAGATAGTTTTGATATTAAGAGGCGTAATGATGACATTAAACTGCATAATAATCTAGTTTCCTTGTAGGTTACGGAGGTCAGAAGGAGGATATGTCAAAAGATAATTAAAACATCATTCATTATGAACAGGCGCAGTGTAATTACACTCTAGCAAAAATCTATAAACTAATTTTTGAACTTTATCATATTACTATAAATATGTATTATCTTCTTAATTTCAAATTCTGAAAAGTTTAGAAATCATAAAGCTTCGTGCAGACCAGCGCGACTCGACAGCGTGACGCGACACCGGCTATTGTTATACCGTCAAATTTTCTTAGAAATTGTATTGTTCGAGTCGCGGCGCGGCGTCGCGTCGCGCTGGTCTGTACGAGCTTTAATAAGTAATGTAGGTATGTTCTTCAATTGCATAATATGTGCCCTAACCTTTATACTATGAACTTCTGAAATATTAACTTTTATTCATTTTTATAAACAGATATTTCGAGCGATGAATGGCTGTATGAAAATCATCAATTTGATACCTTTTTAGCGTTCCGTACCTCAAAAGGAAAAAACAGAACCCTTATAGGATTACTCGTGTGTCTGTTTGTCTGTCCGTCTGCCACAGCCAATTTGGTCCGAATCTAGTTGACCGATTAAGTTAAAATTTTATACACATATGTATTTCTGTGGCCCAAACATGGACGTGTAACATAAATAAATGAATTTTGAATATGGGGGTCACTTTTGGGGGCCAACAAAGGAAAATAAAAAGAAAGTTTTACGAACCGTGTGACATATTAAACGAAAGGGCTTATTGTGAAGATTACAAATACATTTTTTTAATCATTTTAAAATAAATGCTTTTAAAGACCTTTATCCCTTATCTCCGAAAAAACTGATCCAAAAATTTTGAAAAAAATACACAGAATCCTCTCTATAGACAGACATAGACAGGAAAACCTATACTAAGTCTATGGTCTTAAAACAACATGGTAAATCACTAAATACTGTGCGTACAAACTTAAATTTGCAGTTGGAATGTATGGGGGAACACGTTTTTCAACTACATGTTAAGTTTGTTCTTGGGATAAATTTTATTCATCCCAACTACGGAACCCTTCATTGTGCGTGGTCCGACACGCACTTGGCCGGTTTCTTTTGTATATGTAAATCAACAATTAATTATGCATTTTTCTATTCAAGAACAAGGAAGTTGTATAACATAATTATAGGCCAGATCCATGTGTCCGTGGAGTCATGAGGATTACTTTCCATGTCCATAATCGATATCTAATTTCATCAAGTAACATTACATAATGATGATATTATGGATTCTTGACATTTTCACATTTAACTGATCAAGGATATACAGATCTATAAAGACAGATCGTGAACCCATTTCAGTTGCATCACCCACAAACATATCCATCTTTCTAAGCCCAATATCAACCTTAATACACAATCATTATTTGAGCATTACTTTTACTGAAACCATTGAAGTATTGCACCATTTATTTTTTGAGAGCACTCGTAATCATTATAATTGCGGTATCATCACGCATATATTGAGGTAGGCAGAGTAAGGCAACGGGGTGAAGGTCGTTTTAAAGTGTTGTGTTCGTTTTTGAATGGTTTGATAGATGGCGTGAGCTATCGATGGTGTTAAAAGCTTTTGTGGAGCTTTATTGAGTTTTCTTTTGTAGCCTAAGGCTTTTTTAATGTTGGCGAAAGACCTCGCCCTTGCTTAAGATCAAGGTTATACTGTTTTGCTAGGCTGTGCTGTGCCTAGAACTAGATAAAGCTGTAGTGTTACGCTAAACTAGTTGTTGAGCACTATTTCCTCCAATGATCTCGCCGCTGAATATTAATTTAAATTTTAAGATTCAATGCTATGTATTTGAATTAAATGATGAGATTTTTATTTCTAGGAGCTCGTGGTTAAGTAATAACTGCCGCACGGGTCAATCCATCAGGTTAAGCTACGCTTGCCAGGGTTGGTCTGTGGATGGGACCATCTTTACATACCGAGACTCCTCCGTGCCTCGGAAAGCACGTTAAGCCGTAGGTCCCGGCTGTCGTTTTAACGTAATTTCGTTCTAAATAATAAAATAAGCAGATTGATAAATATTGATAACATTAACATGAATAAATAAAATAAATAAAAATCTCATCAATCAATCTACCCAGCCTTTTACCAACTATATTGGGGTTGGCTTCCAGTATAACCATTACTAGGATGCAGCTGAATACCAGTATTTTACATGGAGCGACTGCCTATCTGACCTCCACAACCCAGTAACTGGGTAATACGATACCCCTTGGTAAGATTGGTTGTCAGACTTTCGGGCTTCTGACGACCTGTAACGATTGTCAAAGATCCACGAATGACACCCGGGACCAACGGCATAACGTGCTTCCAATGGACAGAGGAGTCTCGGTATGTAAAGATGGTCACCCATTCACGGAGCAACCCCGGCAAGCTTAGCTTAACCTGATAGATTGACCCGTCCAGCTGTTATTACTTAGCCACGAGCTCCTTCCCGTATAAGTTCTGAGAACAATACAAATAATTTAAAATCATTCGACCTTCTCATATTCCATTTAGAAACAAAACCTAAGTACAAATCGTACTGATTCACAATCCTTTTATTGCTCATCTTGATCTGACATAAAAAATACATTATCGATCAATCTGATTTTGAAATCGATCCATCTTTGCAACATCCTTTTATGACTAGAAATTCCGACTAATAGTGTGTACCTGAAACGATTTGTATTGATATAAAGGTCTGCATACATTGTCCTTGTGACTGTGCAAGAAATCAGTTTTTTGTTAATTTAAGTAGTAGTAGTTACAAAATTTAAATGGCGGCACAGTATGATGGCTTGTGGCGTTTGCACGTTTTTATGAATTACTTTGAAGACTTTTAGAAACTACTTTGTTGTGCCGCTAGAATACCGTACGGCTGAAGAAATAAATTATCGAATCGATAAGCTATATTTTTATGATTTGTAAACTGTCACACACATCACCATACAGTGCCGCTGGATTAAGTTACGTACCAAGATATTTATTTATTTTTTTATTTTTACAGTAACCTACTACGAGAAAATCTATGCTAGCGTGAAACTTTTAGGTCTTGATTAAATCCCCATTGATTTTAAATAAATTCCTTAACTGCGCGAGTTTGGACTTTTTTTTAACCACAGCACAACTAAAGCGCGTTTTTCGAAGCGCATTTTAAGAAATTAAAGTCAGAAGAAGTAGGTATATCATATCGCAAGAATTTTACCTGCCATCGATACTTAAAAAACCGCATGTACTCAATGCAGTGGATTCTTACAAACTGAATTAAAGTCACAATCAATCAGTAAATTCGTATGTACTTAGACCTTAAATCGATTATATTCTCGCTGCATTATGACATCGGTCGGTATTCGATCCGAATGAGCTGTTTCGTCACAGACCGCAGTCTTAAAACAGTCGGCTCATTCATGGAGTTAAGGTGAAGTACCTACACCATTAAAACTAAATACTTACATAATTGTGACCCTACAGCAATTATCGATTATTAAAATAAAAATGAGCCATAACAGCAAGTTCACAGTTCACGGTCGAGCAAGTAATTATGAAGACAATAACGATTATCTTACGAACGTCCGATCGTGTGTCCAACGACCTTTCACTGTATTTGTCTTGTGTGTATTATATGCTGAACGTGGATACAACAAGCGATTGGTCAGATGTGAGACGATGCAATGTATTCCCAAAATTAAATCATTGATTCATCACACTCTAATAGGAAAATTGATAAAAAAAATTATACCACTCGTGCGCGTGGCATAGGTATGTACTAAATAGTGTAAATCGAAAAGTGACACAAAAACAGAGAAATTTTAACCTCTATGAGGCTAAAATACTTTTCTGTAAAATTGTGCTGCAACAGCAAGTCGTATTCAGGGAGGAAGAAGTGAGACTGTTTTCTGAAAAATTTTAGGTTCAAAGGTTGACATCTCATCAGCTGTACTTTGCTTTACAAATTGTGTCTGTAAGTGGCGATCACCATTTCTTGTGAGTTGCCCCATAATCGGCCTATTGTGTTAGAAAAAAATTGTTGATCATTGAAATATTTTATGTATGGCTCATCACCCGTCTGGCTTTTTTCCAACAATTGTTGGGCTAGGCTTGCAATTAGTCCTCATATCAGAAGTCGGAGTCAACCTGTCGCTGCCGGCCGTCACTCGTTCTATAGTCGGGAGCACCGAGTCGTCGTGGAATGCGGTGATCTCCTTTTGTAAAACCGTAATTTCGCAGAAGGAAACACCTTTCAGACCCACAGCAAGTGGACCGGGAGTCGGTGGAGGACGAACAACGCCTTCTTCCAGCACCCGTAAACAGATCCGGGGGGCGGCGGACTCGGGGACGTCCGCTGTCCCTCATCGAGCAGGACCCGAGGCGGCGAAGCGCAGTGTTTCACACGCGCCCCTATTGGAGTGTTACACCTTAAACCCCCCGCGGGCCTGAGGTGCCCCGCAAAGACGGGATCGTGAAGGACGCAAAAAAAAAAAGACTTGCAGTCTTATCAGATGCAGCTGTATATGAGTGTCTTACATGGAGCGGCTTGCTATTTGCTTTCCACCCCTTGGTAGGACAGTAGAAAAATAATGGGTATCAATCTAGTTGTGGCCTTATGCACGTGTGAAGTTAATGACTTGAGAAAAATCATTAGCATATTCATATAGGTACCTACTAACACTATGTTAGTATTGCAATTCTGAGCCTGAGATACTGGTGCACTGGATCAGTCGGTCTATTGAGATATGATTTATTACTATTTACTTTACTAACCTTTCAAACAATAGCTAATTACAGTGATACACATGATTAATTAGAAGTTTAATATGTTTCTGCTAATGATTCATCTTGTTCTATCATTATTGATGAGATTTGTATCAATGGATTACTAGTAGCAATTTATAAATATTATGATGAAACATTGACATAAGAAATATGAGACTGGGGACGGAAAGCAAAGTACTGTAACGTACCATACGTAACTGTACGGTAACGACGAATTGAACAGTTACCAACTGATGATTTCAGAAGTTACCAACTGTTAGATTGAAAACTTTTTATAATAAAAAAAGAACGATGACGTATACAATTACAATTACACAGTAAAACAGGAGAATGGCTCCCCTAATGGTAAATGGTGACCTCCGCCAATACCAGGGGAATTGCATGTGTGCTTATTTATTTTAATTTTCGAATTGTTTTTATCTTTTCATTACGGACGCTTTTAACGTGCACGTCTTTCTACATTGTTCTCACATTTACGAGAATAATTTCAACATGAATGATGTTACTAATATTTTGTAAAACTATTTTGATTTAAAAGAGTGTCCGTGGAGTTTCTTGCCCGTTCTTCTCCATAGGAACCTACTACGCTTTGGAATGGGCAACTAGCTTCATCTTTCCGACTGACCCTTAACAATTCAAAAGTGCCTGTAATTGGTTTATTTGAAATAAATGCTTTGGGTTTGAATTTGAGCTTTCTTCCCAGAGACTAATACATAATTTCATCGTCATCCACACTTTTCAAACTGGAACATAGTGCTGCTTTAGCAACAGAAATAATTACCGTATATCTGTCAAATAAGGTTTATATCCGTTATTCTAATTTAATCCTTAGACCAGCCACAAAAAGGGTTATAATTTGAAAGCTATAACATACACATTGTGTCACTTTCAACGTGGGCAAGCGTTTGTCACCAACAAATTACAGTGTTGGCCATTAAAATGCCAAGGCCCTATAATTTTACCGTGTGATGTAATAATAAAATAAATACGTTTAATACGTTGTGTGTAGTGACAGCAACAATTAGGGGATTGTCACGCTGTCCGTCTGTCACGTACCCACGAACATCTAAATGGTTTATGGGTGGTATAAATATCATTTGTTTTTTGGGATTATCACACATCTCAAGTGAGTCCTGGTGAGGATACAACAGCAGAGATGAAGTGGTTCTTGGTAGGTATCCAATAATATTATATTTTATATAAAAAAACAATTAATGTAATTATCACAATCAATACAAATTATAATTGATCTCTGACAAAGCAAACGATTTTTTAAGTCTCAGATAACAACAGCCTTCATAAAAGTAGTTTTTTAAACTTATTTTTTACAATTACTTGTTGGTCATCATGGCTTTCTTAGGACTCGTGAAACATTTTCAGTTAAATATGTAAAAACATAATTTTAATATTTTGTGGTATACTTTTTCTTGTCCCGCACTGTACATTGTAATTACAGGTAAACGAAAGTAGTTTAAACTCTGCTGGTGACAATAAGCTCCGACAATGAGCTCTCATTAAAGATTGATCCAGTAATGTACTTCCATTGTGGTTCTGACTTAGCACAATAGGTCACATTTGGGTACTTTATTCGTAAAGAATGGGATCATTATTGGCTTATTTCTGATTGAGGTTGATTTCCGGGTCGAGTTGCGTGTTACAACTAGAAATAAGTTATGCATAATTTGTGGGTGGAATTTATTTGGAAACTTTTAACACATTGTTTATTAGGTTCTGGTATTAAGGTTTCTTTTGAAATTAAATATTTAACATTTCAAAATAATTTACGTTTTCTTTACAGATTTCTCTGGCCATAGGCCTAGCAGCTTCTGATAAACTGGACCGCACCTACCTTCCACCACCAGGTGCCCAATTTGCTGGCGGAATCCTTGGTAGCCATGATGTACCATTGGAACCTCCACATCGCTCACCTTCAGAACCTGGACCCATGTTTGGAGGACAAGGATCTCAACCCAACTTTGAAATAAACGGAGAACCAGTGCACTTCGGTGATAAAATACCCAAGGTTCCAGTGACGACCACCTCTTATGCATTTTCGCAAACAACGATTTATCCACCTGGAGAAGGCTTCGAAACTACAGTTTTACCAATAAATCCTATCACTGGACTGACAATTGGATTGGAGCAAGGAAACTTCCCTTATGGACCTTCTCAAGGGCAAGCACCAAACTTTGGAACTAATATTCAACCTGGATTTGCTCCACAAGGACCAACATCTACTCCCGTCAACTTTGACAGCCCTCGTGATCAATTTGCTAACCAGCCTTTGGGACAATATACAGGACAAAATGTGATTACACCTGGAGGTGCTCCTCAAATCCCTGGATCAGTATATCCAGATCAACATCAGGGTCAGATACAGTATCCTGATGGGCAGGCTAATACGGAACAGCAAGGATTCTTACCTACTGGTGCTCCTGACAATCAGCGTTTTGATCAATATCCAGGACAGAATATAGTTAATCGTGGAGGTGTTGTTCAGATACCTGGTGGTAATCAAGGCTTGGGACAGTATCCTGGTAGTCAGACAGCAACAGGGCAGCAAGGATTCGTGCCATCAACTGGATCGCCAATTAATCTTCAACCTGGTGGTAATCAATATGGAGTGAATTATGAAGACTCTCAAGGACTAATTCCTCAAGGAACTTACACTGGCCAGCCGATTAATGTGCCAAACTTGAGTGGAACTCAACCGACCCAAACATCCTACCAAAACCAGCAACCTATTAATGTTGGTGGAATCCCATCGCAATATCCCAATGGGAACAAAAAGAACGGGCAATCTGTACCTACTGGATCTAAAAACGTATACCAACCTGGGTCTACCATTCCTTTATCATACAATAATGGCGTCTCTAGTACAACTTCTTACCCTGAAGTAGTATCTTCTACTTCAGGATACTCCTTAGTTGGACCGGTTTATCGACCAGAAAGGCCCCAGGCTGCAGCTGATAGAAACGCCGTAATTCTCAACTATGAGAATGTTCGAACTCCAAATGGCTACTCATATAGTTTTGATACCTCAAATGGAATTCATGCCGATGAAACTGGTATAGTTGATAATGGAACGAAAGCTCAAGGATCATATTCTTACATTGGTGATGATGGAAAAGTCTACAGTGTTATTTATACTGCTGATGAGAACGGTTTTCAACCTCGTGGTGATCACTTGCCTACTCCTCCGCCTATACCTGAGGCTATCCAGAGGGTTATTGAGCAAGCCGCTAGAGATAAAGCTGCTGGAATTATGCACGATGGTAAGTTTATTCGACTTTGTACATTCGTTTTACGTAGCTTACAAAACATTTAATTTTTCTCGTGAGAATTTAGAATGCAATCAAAGAAATGTTATCAATGATTTTACTGTAGATCTTATAGAGGGTAAATTATTCAATCATACTAATGCATTATTTCTAACCGTACAATTACATTTCATTTTAGTACTTAAGATTATTATCTCATCCTGTAAGATACAGTAGCTACGCTTGTTATTGTAAAGATTCATCGTTACCATATCATTTTAAATTCATAATAATATATAATTTTTTGCAGGTTCTTACGATGAAGCTAAATATGGTGACAAGCAATACCAAGGAACTTCAAAACGTCGCCGCCCTCAAAATCAAGATACTGATGTATTTGGCAATAAACAATTCAACGGAGCTCAAGATGACCTAATAAAACCTGCTGCTGGAATAAAAGACGGCGATTATAATGAAGGAATAGGACAAAATTTGTCTAAAAATAACCTGCCAGTTACCGGCACAAGGAAAAGTTCAAGTAACCAACTACCAGCAAGACGCCCATCGAACGAGGCTACTGGTGGAAATAATGATCAAAAATTTTCTGAAGGGAACAGAAGGCTTTTTGAAGAGGGAGTAACACCAATAGGTGATTATAACGAAAATGGTTTACCTATACAGAATGGAATAAATCAGCTCGACAAGTATGGCATAAAGAAACAAGGATCTTCAGATGGTCGTCTTATGTCCAATGGAGCTGATCTGCCTTTTACTGGGACTGAAGATACCAACCAAAATAATGCACCTGGATTGAAAAACCGCGGCCCATCTGGACGTCGCCCAGTATTTGATGTTGTTAAAGACAAAATGGAATCCAAATATCCTGAATCTAACGTAGATGTAGGTGCAGCTGACTACTCGGAAACTGAAAGCGATGAATTAGATCATAACAACAGTCAAGATATCGATTCTGTTAGCCCGAACATACTCGTACCTAACGGAACAGGTGGAAATATAAATACCAACTTTGATAGCGCCACAGGTTCTCCTGTTATTGGAAACAGAAAATCAATATTGAGGCAAAGAGTCAAAGAAGATCGAAGACCTGACTCAACAAGCGGTGGATATTCCCAAAATAAAAATGGCAGGCCTCAAGGTGAATCTTTCACTCAAAAAAGTACTGAGTCACCGTTTTTTTCAGATTATTTAAAAAATGCTATCGCAAAGCAACAATACACTAAACAAGATAACACTGGGTACCAGTACAAGCAACCGAATACAAAGTTTGAACAGACAGAGAGAGATACATTCCCAACACGATTCGGCTCTCAAGAAGCACCTTCAACCCTACCTGATCAGCGCAGAAACGAATACGTAGAAGGCATGACACGAAAGCCTTTTATGACTCCGAACGTTTACAATCAAAATAATAACAACAATCAAGCAACTCCTAACAAATACAATCAAAATGAGAGAAACAGTCAATCTACTACCAGGAGGCCTTTTACGACTATCGGTGTCACATCACCTACAGATAACTCTTACACTGATTATGATGACGGTGATAATAATGCAACTAATCAAGATATTGGTGACGATAGAATCGAATCCACCAAAAAACCTGCCAACAACCGTGTTACGTCTCGACCTTATCCAACAACTTATACTACATCAAGACCCCAAAGTGTACCAGGTAGTCAGAGAACGCGTGTCAATCAAAAAGGTGATGTTACACCAGGACGCAGAAATGAAAATTCAGGAACTGTATCGCCAGGGTATACCTATGGGCCAACTACTCAGATGCCATCCCATAATTCTCGATTTGGAAGTACTGAAATTCCTCTAAGAATGAAACAGCGAAGACCATCAACCACTCTCTCTGATTCTACGACTGCTGTTAGTAGACCTGTTAAAACTCAGTCTCCCCCAGGAACTGAACAGGCGGACTATAAATATCAGACTACAAGACCCGTCTCTAGATATACTGATCTAAATGTAGGGTCTGGTTATCCAACCACTGGTTCTTACCCTGGTCTAGGCTCGATGAATTTGACTCCAGAAGTTTCAACTCCTCAGGACTTTTATACTTCTACCTACAGACCACAGGGTTACTACAGCACAACAACTGTACCTCCAACATCTGGATACCTCCAAGATTCTGGCTCTCAAACTCCATCCGGTACTCTTGAATCATCACAACCTTCACAGGATCAAAGTTTCCACACTGGTTATCATTATGAACCTCCGAAGTCTGGTTCATTCATACCTGATAACACTGGTTTTTTCACATCAACTGGAAATTCTGAAGTGTTTCCAACTTCGTCAACTGGAACTTATCAAACCACTTATCAACAAGGCCCCGATGGTTTCCCGGCTACTACTTTAGGTTCTATAACGCCTGAAAGACAGGGCATTTTTATTCCTTCCCAACCAGGAACTTTTGCTCCAGAGACGTCACTGACTGGTAAATATCAAGGAAGTTACCAAAATGGACCTTCTACGCCTGACTATGCTACTACTATTAGATCTTCAATTCCAGGAGGTAAGCCTGTCTTTAGATATCCGGGATCAGCTGGAGTTCAGAAAACTACGGAATACGAATACGGACCTTCAAGACCTACTTACTCAACTACTGACTCACCCTCAACAATAGGAACTCCGGGTTCCTTCATACCATCTGGAACCACTGGTCCACCTCAAGACTATTCCACCAATTATCGTCCTGGTTTACAGACTACTAAGAATACGTTTGTGGGAGGACCTGTTGATGGTTTTGGAAGACCAATCACAACTGAACGGGGTGGTTCACATCCTGGATTTGAACATCCCACACAAGGAACAACAGAACCAGGAATCATTAAAGAACCAAACTATGGTGGTACTGCCCAGTCAACTATTTATCCTGGTAGTTTTGATCAGACCAGGGTTATTGGTGAAGACTTTAGTGGACCCAAACAGCCTCAAAGGTATGACCCTATAACCGGTTACCACTATAAATGATTGATGTATTCTGAAATTATTTATTTCTGATAATTTATTGAGAATGAATAAAAAGTTTAATACTCAAAATGTTGTTTTTATTATTGTATTCTGGCATTTTAGAAGTTACTTAAGGCATTAATAATAACTTTATCTGTCTAAAACTGTATATTAATTGCTACTGTTGAACATGGGTAGGGTATTCAATCATTTTCTAAATCTATCCCTCAATGTCTAATACCCAAATTATTTTTTATCCTAAACTTTGTCCATCAAAATACATAATATAGTCTTAATGATCCAAAATTACTCTAATTACATTCGAGATCATGTCATAAATAATCCACAAAAAAATATTCAAAGGAAGCGACGTCTAATTTCCTATATTATTACGGTTACTTCACACATACATGGTAATTAGTGCCATGTAAATACCTAAATGTCAAGATCAAAGATATCTGGATCATTTCTTACCCACGTATATACTCGTACTGATCAATTATACAAAACGATTAAACGGCATACATTAAAAGCGAATTTAATTTACATAAGCACGAAATTAAAATTACATAATTTATCATTTTTAATCTTAAAGCTAGTCACGTTTTATGCATAAAATGATGCTCTGAAATCAAATTGATGAACATTCTTTTACTTAGCTAAAAGCTGTGAAATAATAATTCCTTATCCTCCAAATCAATAGTCAACACATATCCTTGTTTAATTTCACCAGTCAGATAATCTAACATCCCTTAAAAATTATAGCAACAGGTTTATTAAAATAAAAGGTAGGAGGTCTGCTTTCTTTACTAACTTTCAGAAGCGAGATGATAATCCAAAGAGAAAAAGCTCCATCTACACTCAAACTATGAAAGTTGGCCCAGTGATCTGTAGCCATGCTCACACGCATAGCACGCACACATGCAAATTAGCTTCAAGTTTTTGACGACAGAATATAGATGGCGCGATTTATAAGTGTTGTAGATCTTTTAACAATAAGACACAAAATCACGCATTTATTCCCCTATGGGTTAGGCAGAGGTATTTAGATGAACTTACAGTTGCCAGTTGTCTTTGAGGCCCATATGGGGGACGTGCCTATTGCCTTTAACTAACAACGAATTACTACATGATCGGTCACCTGAAAAATTAAAACTCAAGTTGCATTATATTAGTCGCACAATCAGCGTATAATGTTCCCACTGCTAGAACACAGACCTCCTCTCTGTGAGAGGGAGTGAGCCGTAATCCACCACGCGGGCCCAGTGCGGGTTGGTAGATGTCACACTTCTTCGAATTTTTGGTTCTACGACGTGCCGGTTTCCTCACAATGTTTTCCTTCGCAGTTTTGAGAGCAGTGATGATGAAATACTTGACTTACACAAAGTAAAGCGCGTCTGTTAGGGTTCGAACATACGACCTACAACTCCTTAGTCGCGGCCTTCACCCCTGGGCGACCACTGCTCTCTCAGCAGTACCCCGGAATCTAGATTTGTGCCCGGTTGATGGCAATGTACTCGGCCCCTATAACGTGGTTCTTAAAATAACCTATAGAAATGTGAGTGTACTATCATTTAGGTACTTATAAGCTTTTGTCTAACCCTTAGCCTATATTTCGGGGGAAAACAGGTGGCCAGTAGTCGATTGTTGTTGGCTATAGGCAATATGCTCGTCCCCATATGGTACTCAAACATAACTGTCGATATGTGAGTGCACTAAACACATCTGCTTATCCCTCGGGGAATACAAGCGATATGAGATATTTTATTTTATTGGGGGTCTTTTTATTCAGCCTAGCGTTTCCTTCAGTTGCAAAAAAGGTCTAGATCTCATTACCTTCCTTCTGAGAGATAAAATAGATATGACATTATATATAGTTCACATTACAGGAAACCTTGCTCACACCTAGGATTTAAAGTCCTAACTCACAATAATATATGTTACCTACTATAAAAAGATAAACTCCATCATTTATATTAAGCAATAAAACTATTGTTCTAACAAATTTATACAATAAATTGATCATCAACATTGATGTGATATCGTGAGAAAACCTACACGTTTATAATAAATGGCGGTCGTGTGTGAGAGTGACGACAGCGCCACCTGTGAGACTGGGCGTGACTTAGCGGCGCCGGCGTCGCTTGGGATCGTTCGTGGTGTTGCTGTAATGCTGTCCCACGTTTGGGTAGCCTTTCACTGCTATCGTTCCTTTGATTGCGTGTTTTGTGTATCTTCAAAGGCTTTGGGATGATCCGAGCTGCAGATAAGTGACCGTCACTGTTAGTGTTACAGCATCTTGCCAGGAATTGTCCTAAATTCTGATAGAACTCAAATGCAACAGTGATTTAGATGGTCCTGGTTAAATTATTTGAATGTCCGCTTACTACGGTGGACAACAACATTTGTATGGGGAAATTATTATATTAATATGTACATGAAGCAAAAACTTTATACCCCTTTTTACGAAAATTACGCTGACGGAGGAGTATGAAATTTGGCACAGTTAAAGTTTATATGGAGAAAGAGTGCAGAAAGCTAATATTTTTATATGTATAATATGCATAAGAAATAAATTAAATTAATAAAAAATACATTACACACACTACCATGCGTTTGACACAAGATGGCTACCTTAGAATCATGACATTTATGAATTATGGTCGAAAACCTCTGGGCGACCACTAGTTCGGATAAATACGATTAGCTTTTAAAAAAAAACGCATACGCAACGCTCTAATAAGATCAGTGGTGGCCCAGTGGTAACGGCCGCGACTTACGAGGTCGTGGGTTCGAACCCAAGCAGGCACTTTACATTGTGTAAATTATTTCATCTTTTCATCTCACCATTGCTCTCAAAAGGAAACCAGCATGTCCTAAAACCAAAAATTCGAAGACATGTAAGTTCCGTAAACCCGCATTGAACCCGCCTGGTGGATTATAGCCCACTCTCTCTTACAGAGAGGTGGCCTGTGTCCCAGCAGTGGGAACATTATAGGCTAAATATTATACAAAAAAAAAACATTAATTATATTTTTTAGAACTGTATAATGATAACTAATTACCAGGGCTTGGCCCTTTTAGCTTACAGTACGCTTTTCGCCCGAAACAAGTAATTCAATTGCCTTGCGATGATTTCCGGGTTCGTGCATGTGAGATTAGTGACTGTTACTGTATGCACGTTTAGGATAAAAGCTAGTACTTATGGAACAACGATGCCGCAAGTATCCATTTATTGAAGGCAAAAAAAAAAGAACAAAAAATTAAAAATGGAGGGTAAAATGTATTTATTGAAGTAAATAACTTACCTTGCACTAAGCAACGAATGATCGAAACAACGAATTGGTAATAAGAGCATACACTTTATTACTAAATCGGATTCCTAAGAAGAAGACGATGCTCCTAATCATAATAATAACAATTTCTTAAGAATCGATAAAGTAACAGAAGCCTATTAAAATAATGATTACCTAATAACTAATAACGTTCAAATTACATTATTTAACGAGCACGCATCTTTTAATTTGAACAAATCATGTATGTTATATATTTTTTTGTTCGTCTCGAGTTTTTGTTGGATGTTAATGGCTTCGGGTCAGCAGATCCGGTTCCTTTTAATTTTAGGCTCAAGGTTAAGAATAGGCTGTTAGTTTTTGCTGTAGGGTCTTCTTGTGGTTTTTTAAGGGTTTTGAGGTTTTTGTAAGAGTGCAAAAGGCATTGCTCATAATAGTTTTTGCAAAGAGGCGAAAAGTGCGATTTCATTCTATTACGTGTAGGTAGGTACTTAAGTTTCTTTGCATTTGGATGTAACAATTGATCATTCACTATGTAACTCAAGATTTGATGGATATTTAGGTATATTTATATTTCATTCTGTTATACATCTGATTTTTCAAATGCATATCAAAAGCGGAATTATCTGACAATCGATCAGAATTATCTAGCCGTTAACAATTTTTTACAATCCGCGGGTAACTCGAAAGAAATTCATCGAGAAATTAGGTAATAGGTATTATTTTTTAGCTGTTTGAGCACTAATTTTGTTAGAGCTTTAGAATAATAAATTAAATAAAGCGGTAGCAAAAAGATTCACTACTGATGTCATGCCTTTAGTTATTCTAAATTAAACTCTTAAGTTATCGCTTTGACTTTAGACAAAAGAATAATAAACAAGCACTAAACTAGATTCTAAATACACTATTCTTGAACCAATTAGTCACAAATAAAGCAACAAATATAATAATGTCGAGCACAAAGGTCACAAAGGCAGTGACAGGTTAGTAACTAAACCCCCACGCACTCAATTAGTGCGCAATTCGCATCGCGTGGGTTAAGCAGAGGATGTTACTAATAAAATATAATTCTAAATAATTCTCGTCGTAAACCTATCCTGAATAAACTTCGTTATTATAATAATTGTAATAATAAGTAGTTGAAGACTTTATTATGACCGAGTGTATTATATTTTAGAATGTTAGTACATTCATAAGGTAAAATATATTTAGTATAAATATTATTCGATTTTGACGCGTTTGACCACTTAGTCATCGTGTATGTGTTATAATTGTGTATTGTTTATTACTGTTAATTGGACATCATAACGACTAAAAAAATACATGCCTGGAGGCATGTATTTTTTAAATTCCTGAAATGTATTATAACATATTGAGTCAAAACTCATTCGTCATTAAGTTAATTTTATGTTTATAAAATCAACAGCAAACCAACATTGTGCTTTGCAGTGCCCTGACAGGGTTCATGTACAAAAAACGATAGTAATAAATTGTAAAATGTGTGATGTGAATTCTCCTTTTTTGTTTTTTATTTTATAATTTATTTTTTATTTTTATTATTACTTACTGTTTGTATTTCCTGTGCGTGTCCCAAATAAAATATTTTTCTTTCTTTTTCTTTCTATGTGCGTGAGAGCAAATAAATAAATGATTAATCTCAAAAGTAAGAGATTTACTCTTTAGCAATCAATGGACCTATATATAAAGTTGATTAGTTAGAATCCAGTAGTTTGATAAACTACTGCATTTTTCAACAAAGTACCCAACCATATTAAATAAAAAAACGTGCATGACGTCTTTCACTTTAAAGTTTTATAACAAACTATTTATGATGCTAACAGTACCAACAAAAGTTCATATTAATATCAGTAAAAGGACCATTCACGATCACAATATATTTATGTTTAGCCTCCATATTTTAATGACAAGGAGTAGGCCATACCAATCTTTCCATGGATCTCGTAATTTTACAAGATTATTTTAAGAGGACAACGACTAAAATTGTCCTGAACTTAGCTTACCTTATAGATAGATAATGTTTTTAGGATGCTGTTGCGACTGCCTTGTTTTTGCAGTGCCCCAGAGATGTTTACGGTAAATCATACCGATGGATTCCATGCCATCATCCACAAAAAAAAAGCCTCACTCCTGAGCAGAATAAGATGCAGTCGCAATAGTATTCTGATGGCTGTGGCGACAGACATTTCCTCCGTCGTAATAAGGCAATTTGTGCGAAGACTTATTCCATAGTTTCCTGGGGGTGTCGTTGTTGGGTGGTCTTCGCATGAATTCGTCTTTAGTTAAGTTACTAACAATAGTATTTTAAGTGTATAACTGTTACTAACAATATATGGACCATATAGTTGCCCGAAATAAAAAGATTTATTATAATTATTATAATGTAAGTAATGTTTAGATAATATGTTTTTTTTTTTTTGGCTTGGCTACTTCTTCACGAGGTGATAGCTTACTGGTCCAGAGGTTGCAAGCGCGGCGTTTGAGAGAGGTCATGACTTGGCTTACCGGGTGGGCAATGCATAGCATGGTTCATCGTTATTCAGTTTCTTTGTCGAAAATTCTTGATGCATAAAGTTTGGAACTGCTGAACCGGCCGGCCTAATGAAGGCAAAGTAAAGACTGCAAAACCTCAAAAAAAAAAATGTCTTTGATTGACACAATCTTCTTAAAATCTTAAGAAGCTACACGGCACGATGTGTCAATCTATGAACCTCAACATATATTTATATCAACAAAATAATAGAGCCATGTCAATGTGAAGAGTACTTCAACATAGGGTGCGGCCACACGATACGGAATCAAATCTTGTACATCACGTTCACAGCACGTGACATGCATCAGCTGAGATGAAAGGGCCGCCAAGGTGAGGGCAGAGATTCTAAAATAGTGCATAGTATTTAGTTTTAAATGTGTGTGTGTGTAGTTAGCCTTTGTACTTATTTGGCAACTACGGAATTTTCGCTATTTGAATCTTAATTCGGCACGAGCTGTATTGATACGAAAATAGCTCGAGTCATGAATGATGAAATGATTGTTGGCAAGGTTGGTAGCGGAACAGATAGCGGCCATGTTGTGAAGATGGTCATACATTGTCAGGGCGGCCATTTATTTTGACACGCACACTTAAAAAAATGCAACTCCTGGACGCGAAAAAGAAGATGTTTGAGGTGCTAATTAGAGATTATTACATAAATATTATTACTAATAAGATAGAATAAGTGTTAGTCTCTTGTATACCGTGCTTGTTGGCTATGAAGAAAGTCGGAAATCAAGAAGGCTTGCTAAATAGCATCGGTATGAGAAACATACCATTAGACACTTTGCATTGCGGACAGGTCAGACCCTTGTCGGAAACTAAAAAGCAGTATAATTATATAACTCTAGTGGATGCTCTAAATATCAGCTACTAACTGTTGGACATATATTTTTTATTTATCGATTCTAAAGATAAAAAATAAAATTTATAATCATTACAGGTATTAACGTAATGAATTCAAAGGCGGCAATGCACAAATACTAAATCTACGATCTTCATGTTCGTTATTTTTTGTTGGACATCGATGTCTTGACCAATTCAAAAATACAAATAGGACATGTCTTGTAAATATGGCATTCATTTTAAAACTATGGGTGCGGCAACATGACTAAGGAATCTAGCTCTGAGCAAGACGTTCATCTTTTAGAGACGTGACTAGCATTAGGTACAGTCTAGAAATCTAGACGAAAGGGCCGTCAAGGTGGGGGTGGCTCTTAAAATAGACTAGTGATAAATGTGTGTACCGGTTATGTGATAGGTGCAGAGAGTTAGTATTCAATATTAATCTGTGTTGGTTGAAGACAGCAAAAATAACTATTAAAAAACACAATGTGCTATTGACACGGAAGTAAGTTAAATTATTGAAAATATTGGCTCGGCTACAAAGGAGACCTAAAGATGAACTCCGAAAGAAATTGAACATCTAGTCGCAATATCATGCCAGTGACAATCAATAAAAAATGCGAACTTTCTTAAATATACGCGAATTCCCCTCTGATGATAAATGATATTTATTTTTGTAAATTGGTTCAAAAACACTTTTACAATTCAAAAATAACTTATGTTTTAAAACTAGATGAGTTCCGTAAATGAAATACCTTAGCATTATTGTTGATTCCCATGCTTTCTAGTTCAATGTTCGATGTAACACTGGATACTTTTGAAGCAATTTATCGAGCTTCTTTCTATTTACGTAATTTACTTGTCTCAATAAAAGGAACTATTAACCCAACATTTCTGCAATAATCGTGAGACCCACAGACCACAACCTACGATACATTCAAATCTAAGAACAAACCAAAAAGATACCTGCCAATATCATGTCAAACCTTTATACATACTCTACAAAATATCAAGGTTGCCACAACAAAAGATTTTGTGCAATCAGCCACATTGTGGTGAGTTCATTTCGTTGGGACTTGACCCCAGAGACGCAACCTTAGACTGAATGAATGGATATGGATCGGATAACCGTCTGCTGAATCCGATGGCCGTATGGTAACGAAATCACGATTCTTAAAGCGATTGTTTTTCTCTGAACAATAGATACGCTTTTGTTTTTAAACTCTGTACCTTCTTTTTGTAGTTTATAGTAATGGTTAATGATGTTTTGATGTCTCAATTGATTGTACTTGCATCAGAAGATTATTATTGTTTGATGAACTATCGATATCAACAAATGCTGACTGTCAAAAGAAGATGTATTTAATGTATTTTAAGCAATGGACTCTAACATGGGGTTAATTGAAATTATACATCGAAAAATGACTTTAACTTGCACTTAAGAGTGAATTAATTGTCTTAGATAAACTGTCTCATTATTTAATTGTGCCTATAATTTGGGTAGAAAGTTTTGTTGCAAAGCTGATGAAAGATATCATCTGACCTAAAACAAGTACCTAAACCAAGACCTAAACCTAGTACGTTGCATAAGGGTGGTCTTCATGAGTTACAAACTCATGCAAACCACCCTGATGCAACGTCTAAAAACCTCTTAAAAACACAAAGATCCAAACCCATCTATCAAAAGCAGTGTTGCCAACATTCCGAGCAACACTTACTACCAATCAAGGCACTTGCCGACTTATAATGATGCACAAAACAACGATGATCTACATCGCATGTCGCAATTTTACTAAAGATCCCTCGATCCAGTAATCGGTTCGATAACGTGGTAGACGAGCGACTTAAATTGTTGGCTATGCTAGGGGGTTATATTAAACGCCAGAATTAATACTCTGGAAACTTAGAACCTCACTCTAGCATCAAGCGAGGTATTCCACTCAGAGCACTAATTTCAACGGCACTTGACCGGACGGCACCTATAATAAGCTGTAATCTACTAACCACACTGAAACAAAATTTTGATAACCGTGTTCGGTGGAACAGTTTATTAATATTATTTTCATTCTAATAACCACACCTGCGTCAAAGAAATTTTCTATTTCACTTTTTAATTCTATTTCTATTTGGAATAACTGCATAGACAAAAACAAGGTTGCGGAGTGAATCGAAAAAGGTTAAATAGAAAAAAATATTAAAAAAATAAAGGCTACATCAGACACTCTTGATACCTTGATACGCATAACGTATAGGCTAAAACGTTATCTTCTTCACTACAAATCGCTTGCCAATTAGATTGCTGCGCTGAACACAATATAGCTTTTCGCCTACCTACAGGTGGTTCCAGGTTCGTGTTATCCATGTTTTGTCTGTATAAGCATCTAAGCTAAAAATATGTTGCAACGAATTTTTTCTCCACTTTCGTCAACCATGACGTACTTATCTAACATCTATATTATTTTAATCGAATCAAACTATCCGCAAAGTTCCGACTGAGAAAGTCCGATTGCTAATGATAATGTTTGGACATCAAGATAGGCAAAGCCAATATGTAATGGGTCACTTGCAATTTGTCTTTCGTAAGAAGGATGGTTATTGACGGAATTCCAAGCATTTATTACGATGCCATCTTATTCTACGGTATCTTGCTAATGTAATAAATGCGATAGTTTGGCTGATTGGACACTTTGATCTTTGTCGATAACGTTGAATCGATTTTGTTGTCGAGTGAATTCGATTTGAGTTAAATTTGGTACAGAGTTGCTCGGATTTCTAATGTCTTCGTAGAAGTATTAATAGTGACTACAAATTCAACATAATACATTCTTATTGCTAAAAAATATATATTTTATTGGTGACTTTTTATGTTATTGGACGATAAAAAAGCTCTCCAAGCTGACAGTAAGTGGTCACCGTCGCATATGAATACTGCAATACCAGAGGCAGTGAAGATATTCGTTGCCATCCCAAAGACTGAATAAATAAAAGTCATATACCTTAGTTACTTATTTTTATATCATCGGTTTCTCGAGCACTTGATGGATAGTATGCTTACGCCGGGACCAGCAAAAACTGCGTTACTATGGCAGATCTCGGCTATAAGCGTAAGTCCAGCGATGTGTGGCCGGCTTTGAATTTCATCTCGATCGGTCTCTCGGACGCAAAGAATGCCAACATGCCAGTTCATGCATGTCCCGCGTATCCCGACAGCTGCACGTTACAGGAACAAACACGTAGCCAAATTCTGGGCCGAGTTCATTTAGATTTCCATCGACACGTTAAAAAGAAGTAGACCGATTTCTTACTAGTGAGAACAGACCTGATTGCTATCTAAAGCCAATAAGCCAACACTGTCCCCACACTGCATTACCATATAAGTTACTTTAATAAATAAACCTTTACTTTCATTTCTCATAAATAAGATCAACCAGTTTAGCTGCAACCATGGGCACAGCAAGTTGATTATGTATCGACATAGTAATTTACGCTTCTGCCATTTGTCAGCAAGCTATCGACTTGTCGCAATATATTTGTATGTCTATAGGTTATCAATTACCAATTTATACGGAATGCATATTATCTTACTAGACGCTCCTAAGTTCTAACCAACTGCATTTATAGATATTTAGATATAATGCTTTTTATTAAGTACACCATCAAAATGACTGATATAACGGTTGAAATTTTACGATGGGCGGTCTTATCGCTAAAAGCGATATTTTAAAGACAACCTTTGTAAGGATAAGGGAAGAAAGGAGAGACAATACTGCAGGTAGTCAGTGGTGTAGCTTTTACATATACAATAAATAAATACATACATACAAACAGAATATACTTATCTATAAAAATATATATATGCTGGAATTTTTCATTTCGTTTACAACATTACGCTCGGACCGGCCGGAGCTAAGCAGAGTTCATCGGAGGCGGTCAAGCAGTGAACACTTTTAGAAGCTGTCGCGCATTCCGAATAGTTGTTTCGTGTACCTACAGTGTGTTAATTACTAGTGTGTTTAATTTGATACTAAATTATAATTTGACCTGAACTGTAAACGGTTTTTCTATTGCAATAACCAACACTACCCATAGTACGCCCACATTAGTTCAAATGGGTGATAATAACGAAAGAGATACATACGTCCTCCGTTATATACGTATATATATATATATATATATAAAACAAGGTCAAGGACCAGAACAAAAGCAACTATATGTAATGATGATATTTAAGGGGAGAGGAAGTGTTTTTTTACCAGAATTTTAAAAGTGGATAAAGATAAGACAGAATAAGAGAAGTGGATATAGTTTATAGTACAGGCAACCGCACATCAGTGGTAGTCATTTGGCATTGGCAGTGCCTTTATGTTGTAGCAGTAATGGTCATTTTTACAAATGTTATAATTTTTTACCTATTTCATTGTTTTGGTTCAAATCATTTATGCATACATTTGTAAATTATTTTACACGCCTGTTAGCTCCTTGAACATGGTTGCTGAAAAATTATAGTCTTATTTTTTGTTGAGCCACACAGCCAACCATTGATTAGGGTGGCCATTTTTATTCTTGATTGACCTGAAGTACTGCATAAGACATTCCTATTTACTCAATCAATCAATAGAGCCATAACACCCGGTTCTCCTCTTTACCACATTTTTAAGGTCATCGGGCCGTCTAGCTGTGGTGCGTCCCACGCTACGCTTGTCAACACGCGGTCTCTATATCCACGATTAATACCCGACATAAGGAATAACAATTAAAGCAGTATCGCAAGTCGTCCGTCTGCCCAGTTCGACGCATGCGCACAACCGCAGGCTAAACACCGCAGCACGAACTATTACGTAGTGCGATACACACCACATTATGAGTTGCAGCAACTGCCCGAATGTAGGGCCGCGGAGCTTTGACCTTTGGATTTAAAAGTATCTAGATAGTAAATGTTTTTTTTTAAAGAACATTAGTCATAGCGTGCGCGTTGAAGTCTTTTCGTCGCGGTTCGACGGCTAATACAAAAGACTTCAACGAATGAATTCAAAACAAATCAATACAGTACTTAAATAAGGTCTGTATTTCTGCAGGCTAAACCACGTTTTTTTTTTAACTTTGTTCTACGAATTTCTCATATATTCTGGGTGCGGAATACAGACACTAATCTAACAAACCTAAACAGTCAGAACCGCAAGGAAATATTTGTTCGGACCGGCAACATGCAGTGCAGCATTCAATAATAGCTCAACCACTGTCAACCGTGCTGTCAAACTTTTACGATAAATTATAACAAACAAAACAAAAAATAACTCTAACTAAAACTCCCAACAGCTTCTGGCTTCAGGCTCAGCATGGAATGACTGCTCACTATCTGATTTTAGGCCCAAGTAATATCATGACAAGACGTACAATCGATGTGAAAGAAGAAGATCCTATGTATTGTTACTTACATACACATATGTACGATGTAAATAATCACTTCTAAGCAAATCAGAAATTGAAACCAACCCACAATCGATTTTATCCAATTCTCAACTTACCCGATCCTAAAAATAGACTTTAGAGCAAGTACATCTGCTCTTAATTACCTTAAATCCGGTTCTGTAGGTGAAGGATAACCGCCGGAGGGTCCTATTATAATTGTGGTTAATGCCCATCGGTGCCATCAGCCTGCGTTATGTCATGTCAGAACCATGGTCATGTTCTGACAGGTTGGCTTAATTAAGTCTATTTTGAAATGGTGGGATTATTTTCATTTGTGTGGTTGTACTAAACTATTTTACTACACACGTGTAATTGTTGAAGATAAAATGGGTGGAAATAAAAAGTTTGGATTGGAGTGAAAATAATATAAATATTTTTAAAACATGAGGTAACTTACTACTTACTTATTGCAAATGAGATTTCTGGTGAAACGTCTAAGACAGTAGATGTACCTAATTATAATCTGAAAAATAATAAAAAAAAACTAGGTAGATGGGTAGAATACTCCATAATGTAGGTAATAAAAAAAAAATCTAATTAGTTTACGTCCTTTTTTTAGATACCCACCTGTCTACGAAAAATAAAATAAATTACCTCTCGTCCATTAACTTAGAGTGGTTTAGAAAACTAACACAACTTGACCTAACCTCTGAACTTACAAGGCGGATTTTTTTACAATATTCCCTTCGAAGGAGATGTCTCCATTAGAATGTAAGTATTACAGACATCTTGTGGCCCAATTGTATAATAGTATGATTAGCACTGTATAGGTAAGGCCCAACAATTCACACATTCCCACCGTATAAGATCGCCTCGTAAGGTCAGACAACTGTTCTCATATTATTAATTAGGTCTATGATTAATAGCTGTTAAGTGCAGATGTTAGAAGAAATATATACATACATTACATGATTACTAGCTGTTGCCAGCAACTTCAACTAGGTGTTTTTACATCTGTTTTCCATACAAATAACTAGGGTAAATCCAAGTCCAATTCCAGCCGGTCGATTCTGTAAAAATATCACCGTGAAACTTAGGTGAAGTGAGCTGTCAATAGTGTTAAAGTCAAAGTCAAAGTCAAATCATTTATTTCAAATAGGCCCTTTTAAGGCAATTTTGAACGTCAAAGTTTACAAAAAATTGAATTGATTCTAGTCGCCCCTTCCAAAAGGTAGTTTTCGTATGGAGAAGAATGGGCTAGAAACTCCACCGTTACTCTTTTAAAAAGTGTTACAATATTTGTATGTGTGTGGTACATTCGTTACATAATTATATGCGAAGACGATGCATCTAAAAAAAAAAAAAAAAATACGTTACCACAATAGGTAAAAATAAAAATGAAGCAATGAAAGATAAATTATTTACTTATGTGATAGATGCACGGTTCTCACATATTTACAAACATTGTAAAATTAGATGATTTTCTTAAAAATTTTACAATGAATAAGTCAGCAATGTGTGAGGAAGTAATCACAGAATTTAAAATTAATGTCATATAATAAAAATAATAATTTATACAACTTAAATTAGCAACCAGTTTGATTTTGTCTAGATTCTAGATTGTTGTATCTTGGATATAATCCTCTAATTTGTAATATGCGTGAATCCCTAGCATCCTGCCGGTCGATTTGTGACAGTGACAGCTCACTTCACGCTCACTTCACCTAAGTTTCACGTTGATATTTTTACAGAATCGACCGACAGGTTTCATTGTACCTATACGTTAAATTTCATAACGATAAAAAAGTAACAGAAAAACAGACATTAGCTTTAGTATGGATTGAGCTGTACTTAAACTCAGACAACGACCACCCCTGTTGCAAAATATTTGTCATCACTATCTAAAGAAACAAGTAACAACAAAAGGAGATTTCCTGTCACGATAAAAATGGTGAGAATAGTTTCCGTTTTTAGGGTTCCGTACGTCCGAATGTATAAGGGAACCGTTATAGGATCACTCGTGTGTCTATCTGGCTGGCTGGCTGGTTGTCTGTCCGTCTGTCACAGTCAATTTTTACCGAATCTACTGGACCAATTTAGTTCAAATTTGGTACACATATGAATTTCTGTGACCCAAACACGGACGTGTATCGTAAATACATAAATTTTGAATATAGGCATCCTTTTTCGGGGGAGCCCTTTTCGAGGTTTTTTTTTACTTTTAAAGATATTTAAGAAAATTTATGAAAATTGACCATTCCCCAAACTTATCTTTGCAACAACTGACCTTAAAATTTTCAAAAAAATACAGATAATTATTCTTTACTCATAGATTACAAGAAAACCTATAAGAAGTCTATGGTCTTAAAATAACATGGTAAATCTCTCAATATTGTGCGTACAAACTTACATTTGCAGTTGTAATGTATGGGAGAACATGTTTTTCAACTACAATGTTAAGTTTGTTATTGGGATAAATTCATCCCAACTACGGAACCCTTCATTGTGCGTGGTCCGATACGCACTTGTTCGGTTTTTTCTTCTTCTACTTCGACTTCCATAAGAAGCTATGGATATCAGAAATTAATTTCCTTTAAAAGCTTTTTAACGCTATTTGAATTCCATACTTTACGCTATATCATAATATCTGATTTCCTTTTAAGATCCATGGCTATGACTAACGGGTGCAATCAATGTTGTTTTATGCCATCGCAGACGTTAATGGTATAATGGCATAATGTGTGAACGCGAAACTATTTATTGATATTTAATTGGCCTTATGTTGCGGACTGAGTGGTATAAATTATAGTATGGAAAATATTTGCTCTTCGTGATACTTACATTATTTGTGGTTGTGGTTTTCTCAGTAGCAGCCTGGACTCTGGATTTGTTCCCGGTTGATGGTAATAGGCTCATCCCCTATTACATGGAATTGAAACATGACTGGCGAAATGTGGGTGAGCTATAGGTACCTACATCTCTGCCCAACCGTTCAAGGAAACGAGGCGTGTTGTTATGATATGCCTGAAACACAGGTTTGAATTAACCTAGATCGGGCGGGTCGCTATCTAACATTGTAATCTCGAACCATCATTACCGACTTGCACCTGTAATAAACATATTTTAGTTTTAGTCTACTTTTAGGCATTATAATTGTTTGAGAAATCTTACTGTTGACTAAATGTACACTTTTTTGTCAATATTTTATTCAAATAAATTTATTATTATATTATATTATATGATATGTGTTGTGGTTGAAATCGTTTTCTCCTGTGATCCAGTATCTTCTTTATGTTTTATTGTAGGCTCGCTACTGTAGGAGCTCGTGTCTAAGTTATAACACCCGCACGGGCCGATCCATCAGGTAAAGCTAAGCTTGCCGGGGTTGGTCCGTGGATGGTTGACCATGTTTACAGTCGAGAAGAGTCTCGACTGTAAACATGTCAGTGTGCCTCGGAAAGCACGTTAAGCCGTTGGTCCCGGCTGTTATTCGTGGATCTTTGACAGTCGTTACGGGTCGTCAGAAGGCCGAAAGTCTGACATCCAGTCTTACCAAGGGGTATCGTATTACCCAGTTACTGGGTTGTGGACGTCAGATGGGCAGTCACTCCATCTAAAATACTGGTATTCAGCTGCATCCGGTTAAACTGGAAAGCGACCCCAACAAAGTTGGGAAAAGGCTAGGCAGATTGATTGTGTTTTATTGTAATTTTACTTATGACTTTTGGGATGGATGTGTTGATTAGTGAAGTTTGATAGTGACATATCTGAACAAGGCCACTCTTGGCAGAAAAGTTGGTCATGTCTCGAGGCAGTTTTGATAATTACTGCATAGAATGAACAGCACCCATGGAAGATTGAAAAACCCTCAGGAAGGGAACGATTGCTTATACTCTACTGGAACATGAAATATCTACACATTCTGCTTTCAGATATTATTGTAACATAAACAACTTTATTGCAAGCCACCACAATATTTCGGCCTAACTATAATAAACTCCAATTATTTAGCAGAACCATCACCGTAAATCTTAGCGCATATGCCATAACTTAGTGTCCAAACTTAATCCCGTCAAAATTGTTCAACTATTTACAGTTTTACTTAGAACGTGCAGATGAAACGTGTGGGAGCGGTTAGTCGCTGTTTTGTGGAATCTGTAGGGATGGGACGTTAGACAATCATCATTTGCCTAGCCTGTTCATAACTAGGCGCACTCGGCGCGTGAGTCGCCGAATGTATGAAATGTTACCATTTTATATTTTATATTAACATTTAGGACTAAGTATTGTATTTATTCATTTTATTTTTGTCTTATTTTGTTATTTCACTATATACTGCACCGGTTGACGTCATCACGTCAACGCCGGCTGTCGCTGAAAACCAGCGTTGGGGCTCTGGCTCGCATAGGGTCGCAGCATTATGCTGAGCGATGGCCGTTTTGCGTGAATGTGACGCATATTTTCTCCCAAATTGTTTATTTTTGTGTTTTGTTCTTTCTTTGCGTCATGTGTACCGCAAATAAACGTATTTTCTTTCTTTCTGTCATTCTAACTATGTTGGGGTCAGCTACCAGTATTTTACATGGAGTGACTGCCTCCCTGACCCCCACAACCCAGTTACTGGATAACACTTAATAGCTTATAACCTTCCTCAAGAATTGGCTTATCAAATGCAGAAATAATTTATCAAATACGTCTGATAGTTCTAGCAATTAACGCGATCAAACAAAAAAACAAACTCTTCAGCTTTTTCTATAGAATTAGGTATCTGTAATGAGTACCTACGATAACAAACATAATGTAAATGACAATATTTTGTTCCTTACGGTATATGACAGCAGCACACCTACGTATTTTGATTTCGGGGTCCAGTGTCAACAGAAATCTTGATTATTCTCAGTATAATTTATTGCTACAGTTAAACTTCGTGCAGACTAGCGCGACGCGACACCGGTTATTGTTATACCATGAAGTTTTCTTAGAAATTGTATTGTACGAGTCGCGTCGCGCCGGCGCTTCGCCCTGGTCTGCACGAGCTTTTATGTGTAGCAAAGTGAATCAATTTCAGATAATTTTAGACATTTGCTCAAATAACTTGTGGGCCAATGATTTCACAATTCTAAACAGAACACAATACATTGAAGAACCGCTCGCAGCATAGAGAGTTGAAATTTCAATCGTTTGTACTTGAAAGTTAAAATGATGTAAAATTGAATTATTGTCTTCCTAATACTGTGTATTAAACTAAAAATTTGTACATATATTACTAAACCGCCTATGGGTGAAGAATAAATAGCTATTATTTTATATTCTGAACTATAATAGAACAATTGTTTCGGTATTTCTTGCCACAGGCGATAGTAATATTCTCATTGTTAACTTCGATTGCGAAGATTTTCGGATTTATTTAGGTATCATCACGCTTTGGTTTCTAAAAGGGGGGGGAGGGGGAGAACACGAGGCGTGCTAAAATAATGCTTGGTTCCACAATAGGGAGCCATAAATTGGATGTAAAGGTTATTGGGTCGTTTTCATGTTTCAGAATAAGTAAATATTAGAGATGTCTGCACGCCATATTTGAACATAAAAGTTACCAAAGCATACCAAATGAATGCACACTAAGATTTTAATTTATAAAAAGTCTGACGACCAGTCTTACCAAGGGGTATCGCATTACCGAGTTACGAGGTTGCGGAGTTAAGATAGGCAGTCGCCCCATGTAAAATATTGGTATTCAACTGTATCTTGTTAGACTGGAAGCCGACCCCAACATAGTTGGAAAAGTTTAGGCAGACCCAAATTCTATGATTTTAATTTATAAGGGAATATTGTAAAAGGTGGTTCGGCAACTGGTTAGTGGCATTTCGTGAGATAGTGAATTGCCGATTTTCCTTTTTAATAACCACGTTTTTATTAATTTAGTAGTTTCTAGATTCTAACTTCAACTTCGGAATTCGCATTTACCGGGATAAAAAAGTATCCTATGTGTTAATCCAGGTTATAATCTGTCTGTGTTCCAAACATCCAAATCCGTTCAGACGTTTTTGCGTGATTGAGCAACCTACATTCAAACATACAAACTTTTTTTTTTTTTTTTTTTCTTTTTTTTTTTTTGAGGGACATTTATAATCGCAATGCGTATATCAGTCCCATCATACCGTAAATACACATTAATCATATCTGGGTTTCACATTTTTATATAATATAAGTGGGATTATTCTAATCTTATTTTATAGTATCTGTATAAAAAAAGTAATGACTAACTTGTCAAACTAATGTTTATTAAAATTAAAACAATTTAATTCGTCAGAACACTAAGAAGTCACATCACTATTTCAGCCTACACACAATAATCGTAACACGAACTGTTATTGCGACGCTAGTGTTGTCAATCATTCCGGCTGTCGTCCCGAATTATTACAACTAATTCAAAATGGTGGATTGTTTGAATTTATAGAAATGTGTTACAACTTTGCCAGGAATCCGATGGTACCTAAGTACCAAGTATTGGAACATTAAATATAAAATGAAATTGTAAATTGTGAGACGGTGTAAGTAGTTGCATTCAGGCTTAGTTCATTTGTTAGGGACCTACCTGTTTATTTTCCCTCTTTGGCAGTTGCCAAAGAGGAAAAATAAACAGGTAGGTACATGTTTTTGGTTTATGACATAGACATAAATCACAATGTGTCAATTACAGTAACAGGTGACAGCACGCTTTTGTAGGTGCAGCGTATTGTTTATATGGTCTTAATAGGTACATTCCAATAACTTAGACATAAAGAAGGAAATTAGAATACAAGATAGTATAAAATCTAAAACCTAACTACGACAAAAAGTCAACTAAAAAGGAGTCCAGAGTCACACGAGTTAGGGCATAAATCGAAGAGATTACTTGTTACTCCGGATTTTTTAGTGGTCTGTCTGTGATATCTTGTTTATATCTTTTTGGTTGACTTTTTGTCGTAGTTAGGTTTTAGATTTTGTACTGTCTTGTATTCTAATTTCCTTCTTTGTATTTGGGTCTGAATTTTTATAACTTAGGTATATTTTTATTTAAATTATTTTGGGGTTATTTATATATATTTTTGAAATGTGCTCGTCAAGCCCTTTCATTGGAAACCTTAAAATAAAAAAAATAAAACTTTTGTTTATGATGACTTTATGTTCTCTAGAGGGCGCCATATTTAATGTATACCCTGCGGACGATCAAGACGCTTCAAACGACACCTCGCTTCTCAAAATTATGATCAGTAGTTTATAAGTTATGAGATAACAGATGAACATACCTACATACATACATACCGGTCAAAATCATAACCCTCGTTTTTGCTTCGCCGTAGTCGGGTAATTATAAAAGCTCATTCAGTTTTAAACGCACCCATCTAAGAATATCAAAGAAGCACCTTCAAATGAATGATAATTATAAGGTGGAGCATCCCAGAAATACCGATAATGGTACCAATCAGCAAGAAGGTCTATACACGTCAGTGGATATTAACAAGTCTAATAAACGTAAGTAACTTATAAAAGACGATTACACTAAATAAACCGACCTTGTCAGTGAATTGGAACATAAATAATGGAACACATCAATTACATTTCAATACATAATATTATAAAGTTCATCTCAAAGTCCAATTGAGTATTTTAATCAGTATATTTGGTAATGTACATATGTATGTGCGTTACAATTATTGGAAAATTAAGACACAGAAGTTCAACTCCACAGAATCTCATAATGCAGACCAAATGACAATTTTTTTAAAGAAAAATTTAATATGTTATAAGTATATTTATTTTCTCTTCACAAACGTATGTAGTAGTGCTTAATTTATATTTGTGAAATACTGGTGCTTGACATAAGCATTGCAAAATTGGTACAACTCACCAGGGCCCCATGACGCTTCATATGTACAAGCTTAAATTGGGTGCTTTTATGAGACTGAAGATGACCAATGTCAGAAAGAAAAAAAATACAAATAAGATAAAAGAACAACGTAACGTAATTAAAATAATATAACAATAATGGAGACTTTCAAGAGTGAATTTGTCTGTGTTATGTGCATGTGTAAGTGTGAGTCGATTTGTGTAGGTGTAGCGTTTGTAGTTATAGTGTTCATAGTCTGTATTAATTAGTCAGAGAACGTCACCTTTGCTTACGTAATTCAACTAGCTCTGTAGACTTTATGAAACAAGTCAATTTCTCGAGGCATATGCGTAAGGCCCTATCAGAATACCACAGCGCTGCGGTTTTTTTTTTTTTTTTGTAATATCCCCTCATTATGCTGAGATAGGAGCCTTTTTGGCCTCGCAGCAGGTCGTTATTATTTTGTTTTAAATTCTTTTTTTTTTGTTTTTTTTATTATAATTTATTTTTTATTTTTATTATTACTTACTGTTTGTATTTCCTGTGCGTGTCCCAAATAAAATATTTTTCTTTCTTTCTTTCTTTACGGCAGTAGGTTTTCTTAGCAACATAACATAGCATAACGCCTGTAATCTCCGAATCTGCTCTTTGTAGTCTGTAGATGAATTTGTATTTTATTCATCAATACACTTACATACCTACGACAACAACTAAACCGGTTGTCTGACAACCAGTCTTACCCCGGCGTATCGTATTACCCAGTAACTGGGTTGTAGAGATCAGATAAGCAGTCGCTCCATGTAAAATACTGGTATTCAGCTGTATCCGTTTAGACTGGAGGCCGACCACAACATAGTTTGGAAAAAACTAAGCAGATCATTATGATACCTAGGACCGTAATAGTGTGAATAAACCGTATCTATGAACTGTGTTGCTTGGCTAATTAAATAAATAAAATCGGCAGCTCATTTTATAAATATTATTTACAGCGTACTTTCTGTATGTTTTTGCGTTGTGGCTAAACTAAAAGAATTGACCTTAATCAACAAGTGCAGAAAGGTAATACATTTCTTTAATCGTGCATGTTACGTATCTGATCCTTATGCGGATTAGCTTAGATTATATAAACGTGGATATGTCTTTGGTTCTTGATTTATTTCATCTTATATTTTATCATCATTTTTAAAGATAGACAATACGGCAATAGGCTCGCCCCCTATTACAACGGACTTAAAAATAGTAACTGGCGAAATGAGGGTGTACTCTAGGTATACCTCTGCCTAACACTTTTGGAATACAGGCGTGATGATATGTCCATTTGTAATAAGTTTTTGCTGGTTATTTGTTAGTTGGAAAGTTAAGGGTTTCGTTTGAAAAGTAAAGACCTTAGAATTAAAATGGCTGTCACATTTTTACTGCGAGTAATTTCCTTTTAAATATAATTTATTAGCGTTCGGCAGCGACTTTACTTGTGTGATATCTTTATAAATTATAGCGTATGTTACTCAGTTAGTTAATATAGCATTCTACTGGTGAAATAATTTATTAAATCGGTCTAGTCGTTTTTGAGTTTATTCATTTGAAACATAAAATACAAACATACGAAAAAGCAAATGTTTTATCTTTATAATATTAGTGTAGATGTAAATGTAGAGGTCCTTATGGAAACCTGGTTGCCACCTAAATTACAAACTGCGTTAAGTTATTTCAGCATCTGGCGTACGATCCGATCCCTTGCTGCCCTCCCCGAGTGACGTCTAAGGCAAGGTCTGTACCCTACAGGTTACCATGTTCCCTAGGCGTGTAGTCACTTAGTTTATAAGTTGTATGCCTTGGTTGAAAGCTTTAATTTATTAAGTCATCCACAAGATAGCTTCGTTAAGTACCTACACGAAAAAAAAACAGGATCCGGCGTCATTACACATTCTAGAAAACAATTAATTCAATTTCCAATATCTGATAACCCTTTCCAATAATTAGTTATTCTAAATGATGTACCATCACATCTGCCACCAGAGGTCACAGGTGCGATTCCGTAGACAGCCTTGTGTCTGTTCTGTTTCACTTTATCTGTAACACGACTCACTGTAGAGGTCGCATCGTCTTTGAAAATACGTGGGTGAAAATGTGCCGGCGAAATTATAGGTTACATGTGTGCGGTAATTGCGGTGTTTCTGCTAATTTATTACAGAGGAATTTGTGATTTAAAATTATTTAAGTTCGGTAAAATATTAATAATCATCCCACTTATGTCCTAAATTAAGTAGGTGGTTAATATTGTACGGAAGTTGTTAATATTTAAATTAATGGCGTTAATATCAGGGACTCGCTTGTTATCTTGACCATCTTCGTGTACCTATCATTATTATTAAGGAGATATCTACAGTTTATACCTATAATTATGTTAAACAGCCAATTTCAGAATAAAATAACATGCAGCTGGAGATAATATGGAAATTAAATATTAATTAGTACGTCAAAAATGTAGACCCCATCATCATCATCTGCCTAGCCTTTTCCCAACTATATTGGAGTCTAACCGGATGCAGCTGAATACCAGTATTTTACATAGAGCGATTGCCTATTTGACCTCCACAACCTAGTTACTAGGTAACACGATACCCCTTGGTAAGACTGGTTGTTAGACTTTTGGGCATCTAACTACCCGTAACGACTGTCAAAGATCTACAAATGACAGCCGGGACCAAGCAACGGCTTAACGTGCTTTCCGAGGCACGGAGGGGTCTTGGTATGTAAAGATGGTCACCCATCCACAGACCAACCGCGGCAAACGTAGCTTAACTTGAACGATCGACCCGTGCTGCTGTTATTACTTAGCCACAAGCCCCTTCAAAAATGCAAAAATGTTGCAAAAATGTAGACCCCGTAATTGCTAAAAATACAGGAAAAGAATTACGTCTTGGCTTTCAACCTACCATAAATAGAAGCACATAAACTATATAGGAAATTGAAAAAGCCACGCAAATATAAAGAGCGTCCATCTCAACATTCGAATTAGTCCATCTATCAAAACACATCATCACTCACTCACAATTCAACGAGCTTGACCGACCTTTTTTTTTTTTTTTTTTTTGTTCCGGGGTGGAAAATCCTCATGGATGTCCTCCGCCCTTGGGCGGGCGGAGGGGTCTGTCAGACTCTTACTGACTAAAAACCACCCCGGTGTTCCGACTCACACCTACGCCGGGGGTCGCGGGAACGAAATAATCTTCCGCAACCCCCGGCCGGTGCCGGCCCGCCACCGCAGGCCTCCTCTCGGGTCAGGGGGGGGAGTGAGGTGTTTGACTCCCCCCGCGACGTCTCAGAGGGGCGCGCGTGGAACACTACGCGCCGCCACCTCGGGTCCTGATGTGTGGGGGGCGACGGACGTCCCCGAGTCCGTCGCCCCTGGACCCATTTAGGGGGGCCGGAAGAGGGCGTTATCCGCCCTCCGCCGACGCCCGGTGCGCCTGCTGCGGGCCGGGTGAGTGGACGAGATCTCCCTCTCCCACGCGACCACCGCGTCCCAGGACTCGGCACCGCCGACCATAGCGTTCACTACGGCCGGCAGCGACAAGTCACTGCCTACTTCTGAGATGAGGGCACGGCGCGGCTCCTCCCAAGCGGCACACTCTGCCAGCGTGTGCCGCGCCGTGTCCTCCCGGCAGTCGACGCAGTGGTGACACCGGGCGTCCGGCTCCCTGTTTATGCGACACAGGTACTTCCCGAAGCAACCATGCCCCGAGAGCACCTGCGTCACCCGAAACGACAGGGAGCCGTGCCTCCTCCCGAGCCAGCGGTCGAGCACCGGCCGGACCGCCTCGACGACGTCGAGGCCGGCGGTAGGGCGCGAAAGCCTGTCCCGCCATTCCGCCACCAGGACCTCGCGAAGCTGAGACCGATGCAGTTCCACGTGTCGCTGCATCGGTCGCTCGCCTCGCGCCCGCGCTTCCTCGCGCCACCGATACGATGACGCGAGTACTTTCGCCTCCAGGTCCCAGGGCGGGGATCCGGCCAGTGCACAAGCCGCCTCGTAGGAGATCGTGCGATATCCCCGGATGACTCTGACGGCCATCGCCCTCTGCGGTCTCCGCATGACGGCGATGCTCCCGGCCGTCAGGTCAGCCGCCCAGATCGGGGCCCCGTAAAGGGCCATCGATCGCACGATCCCCACGTAGAGCCGCCTACAAGCGGCGCTCGGGCCCCCCAGATTGGGAAGCAGCGTTGAGAGCGCTCCAGCAGCGCCCAGCAACTTGGGCGCCAGCCGTCGGAAGTGGGGCCCGAAGTCCCACCGGCTGTCGAGGACCAATCCTAGGTACTTCATGGTACCCTCGACAGCGATCCGAGCCCCCCCGACCACGATATGTGAGCCGGGTGACGGCGCCCGCCGGGGGCCATGGAACACCATGGCCTCCGACTTGCTGAGGGCCACCTCCAGGCCTAGGCGACGTATGCGGCTCACCACCTGTGAGACCGCAGCCGTCGCCAGCAACGCTGCTTCCCTGTGCGAGCTCCCCCGGGCAGTGACCAGCGTGTCGTCCGCATAACACGTCAGGTCTACCCCCGGCCTGAGCTCGCCCCTCAGCACCCAGTCGTACCCGATGTTCCACAGGAGCGGCCCTAAGACCGAGCCCTGTGGAACACCGCACGACATGCGGCGCTGGTTTCCGCCATCACGTCCCACGTAGGTGACACACCTCTCCGACAGATAAGCCCCAACGATGCGGCGGAGGTAGGGAGGCACACCATGATAGCGCAGTGCCTCCCGAATACAACTCCAGGGCAGGGTGTTGAAGGCGTTGGATATGTCCAAGGACACCGCCAACATCACCCCGCCCCGAGACACCGCTTCCTCCGCCAGGACTCTGACCCGCGACACAGCGTGTATCGTGGGAGCTTGACCGACCTAACCCGACCTTTGTAACTTCTATCTCGTGTCAACCAGCTGATCAAGACACTTGATTAATTATAACATATCTATTTTGTCGCCGACGACTCATCGCCCCACACTTATGGTCTGATCACTTGTATTTAGATCAATTTGGATTTAGTATCCAGTGATACTATAATAGTTAAGTAATTGCCGAGTTTATTCAATTCTAGAATAAACTTGGCAAATACCTGGATACATTTGATTTGTTTCGGATTTAAAGCCCATTTTAATCTAAATAATTGCTGGAAACGATTGGCAATATATGTTGTCCAAAAAGAGCCTAGAAAGAAAGGGCGCAGGTTCGCAAATATAATTAAGTGAATAAATCAACAACAAAATAAAAACCAGGCCTCTTTAAACACTAGTTATTACAGATAATATTCAGGCAAAACTTAAAATATAAAGACTTAGGTAAGAAATAATTAAAGCTTACTAAAAGTAGCGAAAATAATAATTGATTAAAGTTTGGTAAATACCTCTCTCGTGACTACTTGTAAACTTGTCTGCACTTTCAAATTACGTTGTCTTTTAAAATTAAGTTGGTTATTTTATAATTATTTTTAATAACATCATCGTCGGTCAGGATCTAATGAATGTGTTAACTATGTACACTTTACCATATAATTATTTTATCACGATGTGTTACAATATTATTTTCTACCGATCTTCACACTTTAGTACCGTGATGAAATATTAAAATAATTAGGTACATGGCAACTGTAGGTGGTTGTGATTTAAAAACGTAAATATTTGACGTTCCACGTTCGTTTCGTTTGTTTGATTTGAAGCTTAGTTTATAAACTCATGCTAATATTTGGAGTTCTTTTGAAGGATGAGATCCAGAATCAAATTATCCAAAAAATAGCAAGAGTCACCAAAATGCCTTGCACATTTACCTCGTTGAAGTGGCAGTAGACTGATCAATGACCATGTTTGCCAAAGGACCGATAGCTGCTGGAGCAGATAAGTGTTTGTGTAGACACTACCCAAAAAAAACTAGAAAGAAAAATAGAGTAATCTAGAAAAATCTAGCCGGGTATTGGCAAAGAGCCAGCTAGATTTCAGCAAACGTGAATGAGATGAATGGACGAGCATAAAAATGCAGCTGGGTCATACTGGATCTGGAAGGCAGAGAACTGGGTGTTGTGGCGCGTGGCTTATTGCTATATTTTAGGGAGAGGAAGAAAGAAATTTCGTCCCAAACTAAGCACACATTAAAAGAACAAAAAAACTGAAAAACTACAATAACAGTATTGTGTGACATGGCAATTGCATTGCCATGTCACACAATACTATTATTGCACTGGCATTTAAAACATTAGATTTTTATCTGTAAGCCTTTCGCATCGGTATATCTCTTGATGATAGGTACTGGTTATAGGCAGCTCGGTTGCAAACCTATTGCATAAGAGGTAAACCAGACTCCTTGATTTTTCGATAATTGCTTATTGCCAGTCTAGCATTGCACTGTGAAAGTCTAATCAGATTGCATCGTATTGGGATCTTACCACCTAATTATTCACTCACGATGTATTGCATTTTTTTTCTGTGATCTCTACCGGTAAGTAGCTATGACGAAATTTTATGCAATTAGATATTTCTCAATACTTTCAAAAACTCGACCATCCCACGACCTGTGTACCTGTACTTTAGGATATATTAGTTATGTAATAGTTTGGTAATTGCAAGTATGGTTTAAACTGTTGCAAAGCCTTATTAGATAGCGCAACGATATTTTTTAAGACCTAAAGTAAAGTCTATCTTGTTGTTTTCTAAGTTTATTTTGGACATCACTGACATCGGCGAAGGAAAACTTAAATAAGTATATTGTATAAATCTGAAATCACCAACCCTTCGTCAGCAAGCGTGGTGATCCATGCTCGTGCCTTCGCTGTATGAAAAGACGCCTCTGCCCGTAAATAGACAATAGACGTATTATACAGTTAAGTCTGAAGACGGAACACACCTTAGCAATAATGTTATAATGTTTCAAATTCTTTATGAAGTTTTTTATAACAATATTGTGCTAAATCAGATATACAAGCGACATACAAGAGTACCTACTAAGCTGTTTCAATGGCATACATAATTCATAAAAAAAACTTTTGTTGTATCCCGAAGTATCCTGCGGTATCAGCATTTTAGATTTGCAGTAAATGTTCTTGTCAATCAATTTATTAGTCTTTAGATACATACATATGGCGTGAGTTTATGTATGTATCTACAGACTGTAATAAATCCTCCCGTGAGGATTGGCAGACACTACAGAACGCCACCTGCTACGATCCTTTCATACTGCGTCTGCGTCGTTTACGTTCATATATCTGGTCATACACGCACGCCGAATGCGAGTACTGCGCACCTGACCTTTCAGTAAAACATCACCAATAAGTTCACTATATGTATGTCCAGTCTGTATGACATTTCTAACAATAGCCAATAATATTATAGCACTTTTCAAAAATAAATACGAGCTATATCAGTTACCAGTGACACTAGATTGCAATACAGCTTATTGCATCGATTAATTTACACACGTAGGCGTGAAATAAATAACAGTAGTGTAATTAACTACTTATTAGATACTTTATTATTCCCATGTTTGATTATATTCACTTAAGTTTATAATAAACTTTATACTATAAACTGTTGACCATTACATTAATAATTATCTATAAATATTATTTGATCGAACGAACCTCGATGGTTTAGTGGCTGTAAACACGACTGCTCATTGCAGGGTTCGGTCCCTGGTTCCTGCAATGCTATTGAGATTTTCACTATAAAGGAGTTTCTCATCAGTAGCCCAGAGTTTGGGTTTGTGCCCGATATTACAGCAAAAGCTCACCCCGAATTTCAAAGACCCCGTACATAACGCAAAATATTGGTATTGGTATAGCTTTTCAAACCCATTCGGGAAATACCTGAATGAGTGATATTAGGTTGATAATATGCTGCATTTCTATAAACAAATGCTGCTCATTGTTTATACTACCTATATTTATATGGTCATTCCATTGCAAGTAACATAAACGGCTTTAATGTCTCTATTTAACAATTTTCCATGACAATGGTAACTCATCTTCGCACTTCTAAGTCTAAATGGTTAATGGTTAATGGTTATGGTTGGTTGGTGGGTTATCTTTATTTGAATGTATGTCTTTTAATGGTTAATTACCTTTTTAGGCATAGTCTGTTAGTTGTCTATTTGAAGACTGAACTGCAGATGTAGATTTCTGTTGCAACGATTTTGCATGAGACCTTCATTTGCCTAGCCGTTTTAGCAGTCTGTATCACTGGCCTAGTGATACCGACTGCTAAAACGGCATTATAATTTGGAAATGATCGAACTTTTGAACATTTAAGTTAAACGGTTTATAAAATTTCTACGAAGATTTTGGTGTGGGTTTTGCATCTTTTTACAAAACATAACAAACATAAGTAAGGATAAATTAAAAAAAAAAATACTATGACATCTTTCTTTACGAGGAAAGCAGTCTAATAAGAGATGGAAAAATTGCTGCTGCAGAATCCAAGATTTATTATACAACGCGTCTAAACAAAAAACGCTTGAATTCATTTAATTACCGCACTAAGGTAATAATTTTCTTAAGCTCTTTAAAAACCCCGCGGCTACAAACGATTATAAATAAAATAAATGTAGCAAGCCCGAAGATCCGCATAATAGCAACAATATTAATATTATGAGTGTGATCGCACGCAGCTGATGTGTTCCGGCAATATGCTACAAGGTTACGACGATCACTTGTTACGGGTGATTTGAGGTAGTATTGTATTCCAAGCGATGGGATATACGAAGATATTTTTGATTACCGGCATAATGTTTTTTTAGAACGTATGACATTGATTTTACAGAGTTACCGTAGCCTCAATCATCCCACTGTTGAGCAAAGACAGGCCATCCCTTCCAGTTGCCACGGAACTCTCAAACTCTACGGTCTAGCTAGAGCTTAGAGGAACATTGATTGTTGTTCAGACTCGTAATTTACTTAGGTACATCAATTTGTCATTGAGTTTTCATTCAGAGAAATATTAAAATTCAATAACTGTTCAGGAATATAAGATATGCAGAATAAAAATAAAGAAGTAGGTAAACTTATTCTGTGGTAAACCTGTACAAAATATTGTAAAACATTTTAAAAGACTAACGGTAGAGTTTCTTGCCCATTCTTCTCCATACGAAAACTACCTTTTGGAAGGGGCGACTAGAATCAATTCAATTTTTTGGAAATGTTGACGTTCCTAAAAACCTGTTAAGTGCCTTACAAGAGCCTACTTATTTGAAATAAATGATTTGACTTTGTGTGCTTTTTAGGCAAAATTAAACTTCTTTTGCGTAGCTTTGGTAGCTTAGCTTCAACTGCACCATCACGCTGCTAATAGCAGTGAGCGGCACATTCTGAGCTATTAAGAGGCTGCTCTTGATCCAACGCGTTGCTATTAACTGATTTTATTGTTGTTCGCTTCGCTTTGCTCGTATATCTTGCTTTGCACCACCACGCTGCGTATGGCGGTGAGTGGTCACATTATGAGCTATTAACAGGCCGCTCTTGATCCAACGCGTGCTATTAACTGATTCTATTGCATGATCCACTAGGATGTTATTATTAGATCCTTGTACATACCACACTCATTAGTTATTTTTGTCTGTAGAATCTAGATTGGTACCTTGTACTATGCTGTAAGTTAACATTCTGAAAAAAAATGCATTGCTGTAAATGGCTTTTTGATGGTTATGGCTCATTGTTTATGCGCCATTTTAGATAAAGTTGATTGTATTGCTTTCGAAATACGATTCATAAGATTACATTAGGTACTGTTTGGTTTTATCATCCGACATTGAGTTTTAAAAGTTTTATTTGTTTGTGAGGTAGCCAGTATGGAACATTCCATCGTTTATATTAGGTACCATTATTGTCCCTTTCATGTGGTATAAAGAGTTGTTGTTGTGTGTGTTGTTGTGTTGTTGTTGTTATTCGAACATAATTACCTTAGAGCAGTAAACCGTATGAGAACAGATAGGAACCTAATTGGTTTCTCACAAGCTATCTAAATTGCTAAACAGCCCACATAAGCAGCATAGTTCAGCAGTCAATATTGGGCACGGCCACTTATTGCAACTAATTGCTCCACTCGATTCAAAGAGATTGTCGCCGAGCAATTAAAATTGCCCGTACAATACGACTTGCGACTTACTCACAAACAGTTACCTATGAAGCTATGACATAGGAAGAAAAACATCTGATTTACTTTTCCGTGTCCTCCATATAAAAAGCTAGAATTAACTTTTAAACCTAATTAACATGAAATAATTAAAGCACTTTTAATTAAACGCATCCTGTCGGTAATTGCAGACGTTACTAAGTAAAGGTTAAGCGCATGTATTAATTTAAAATCGTTACAATTAATTGGTTATTTGCAGTGTAATTTTCTTCCTTATTGGGTTTATTGAAGTATCTTGTTCTGGCGGTATACCTTTGACCTATTTGAACTTATTTTTAGAATTTGAGAAAATCTAGTCGTTTTGTCACTTGGCTATTTTTGTTACTATGGGTTTTTACTTTCCTTATTGGAACCCCCTGTTAGCAGTTAAGATTTTTAATGGACTGGATGAAACGATGAAAGTGAGAATAGTGCTGTAATTTTTTTTAACATATGATTGATAAACTTATTTACTTTTAAACAGTAAAATAATTACAAAATAATTTACGCTAACAGACTTAAAATAATCCTATACTATTAAACGAGCAATATTTGTGCATATATTTGTAATCACGTTCTCGGAAACGGCTTTAACGATTTAGATGAAACTTGCAATATAGGGTGTACGGCGGCGAAAAATCGATCTAGTTAGTTCTCCTGGAAAAAGTCGTTTTCTCCTTATTTTCACTCGAGCAGAGCTCGGTCGCCCAAAGTTTAGAACAAGATGGCTACTTTAGAAAAATGACATGACAGCATGGAATTAGTAAGTACCTACTATTATGGGAGCATGGAATAAATGAGCATTCTCTATTTTCACCCGAGCAGAGCTTCCGTCGACCAGGTACTAATAACAATAAGTAAATGTATATTGTGGGCCCAAATAGCACAGAACTGGTGCCCTGAGACAGTGAGGCGGGGTCGCGGCAGACCACGTAGGAGCTGGCGGGACGAGCTGGATAGGTTCCGACAAAACTGGAAGGAGGACGCGCGGGCTCGCGAACGATGGAAGGAGTGGAGGGAAGCCAGGAGTGGGACAGCGTAGGCTAGTAAAAAAAAAATATATATTTACTTTGCGAAAATAGGTAATTAAACATTTATTTGTTTTATCAGCTATAGTTTTACATGAAACGTTTAAAATAAATGTAACATCAAGCCTATTATTCTCGAAGGGTTAGGAAGGGACGTATTTTTCTTTAATTAGTTCATGCATATTTTATAGAGGTTTTAAATAAATTCAAATCCGGAAGTTGTGGGTTCAAATCCGGGCAAGTACCAATGTGACTTTTTCAATTCATATGTACTTTCTGAGTTTATCTCGGACGTTACTGACATCGGTAAAGGAAAACACCGTAAGGAAACCTGGACTTATAGTTAATATAAGTCTGAAATAGCCAACCCGTCTTGAGCAAGCGTGGTGCTCGTGCCTTCTCTGTATGAGAGGCCTTTGCCCTGCAGTGGGACAGTAATAGGCAGGTATTATTTTTTAAGTAAATGATGCACTTTTACGATCCAATTAGGATTACCAGTATCAAACTTACTTAATGATGCTCATGCCATTGAATTTTATTTAAAAAGTAAACTAATTAATCTATTTTTACAAGGATTTCCTAACATCAATTGAATTGTAAGTAATGGTAGGTAATTATAATAATAAATTGATGCTCTGTATAAATTATTTTAGTTTTGCACCCACGGTTATAATTCATGATCAGCTAAATGTCATGAACGGGTCTTGAAGTAACATTCATTTTACTTACTCGGCTTATAAATATTAAAAGATGTGTAATTAGCGAAATAAGATCGTAAAATAGTTGATTATTTTATTTATTAGGTCACTTGTATGTACTTGTAATTAAGATGGTTAGACTTTTGCCTGTGGCTCTGTTTATTACGAAAATGATTAAGTTCAGCCATGTTTAGAAATATCACTGACCGTGCGCCAAAGTTCGACATATTAAATTTTAAGGCGATTTTACAATGTCAATGTACCTATTTGAGTATTTGTTTAAATTATTTATAAGCTGGAATCTAAAATAGCAGCTGAAAAGATCATTATACGAGACTTTTTCAAAAAAAAATGCGGTACTTATTTGACATTATTTATCCATTACTATTTTTCAAGAAGTTGTGTGTGACATTTTTTTTTAACCTAACGGGTATACTATACTCGTGGTTTCATCTCACGTGATGGTAAGTGATGATCAGGCGAAGGTGGAAGCAAGCTTCATCCGGAATACTCAACCACAGAGTAACAGGCTATCAATCAATCTTCCTAGCCTTTTCCCAACTATGTTGGGGTCGGCTTCCAGTCTAACCGGATGCAGCTGAATACCAGTATTTTACATGGGGTGACTGCCCATCTGACCTCCACAATTCAGTAACTGGGTAATACGATATAAGACTGGTTGTCAGAGTTTCCGGCTTCTGGCGACCCGTAACGACTGTCAAAGATCCACGAATGACAGCCGGGACCAACGGCTTAACGTGCTTTCCGAGGCACGGAGGGGTCTCGGTATTTAAAGATGGTCCCCCATCCACAGACCAACCGCGGCTAGCGTAGCCTGATGGATCGACCCGTGCGGCAGTTATTAATTAGCCACGAGCTCCTCAACCCAGACAGAGTAATTAGCTATCTTACCTCTAATTGCCGAAACACAACAATGCTGTTAACATTGTTGTAATGGCGACAGACAATTGTTTGGTATCATAACAACCCATAAACCACACTATCTGTACGAAAAGCTTACTTGGAAACAACATCACTTAAAGCATAGTCTTCGCTCCTTTGTAAGTCCACTGTCGGTGCCAATGCACAGAACTACAGCATTCAGAGGGTGTTTCAAGTTCGCAGCCACACGCTGTTGGAATGATCTTCCACCACCAATGCGACGCCTGGAAAAAATACAATCCTTTAAATTCCAATACAAAAAGTTACTCATACATAATCAAATTTCCCTTCAATCTTAACCATGTACTTTTGTGTTGGATCACTGTACCTCGGGGGTCTTGGCATGCATGCTTTGGCTTTGGCTTGGGATCTCCTGAAGGTAGGCGTGGGCTGCTTGGAACTCACTCTTCCGACAATGGGGCTGTATTAAAGTCAGTCTCTCGCTACTGCATTCGTCCCTTATACTCAGGAACGCCACCGTGTTTCTGTAAACTATGGTTAAACCTAGTTATTCAACTAGCACACTACGGCTTGTCAAGTAGGTAGGTATAGATCCTTTGATTACAAATTTATTCTATTTATATAACTCCAATCCAATTTCATCTATTATCATCTATTTTCATTCCAATTTCATTTATTTTAATAGTGCCTAATAAAATTCAATACAATCTCGATGATAAATACAATTATTCTGCACTTACCATTGATCTCATATATGTCACCGAGCTTGCCATTTTCACCATCTAACACTTTCACAAACACTATTTACAAGAACCATAGCTACACAATCACCCAATGCATCCTTTGTTTTTACATATTATGCATTGCATCATATCACTAATTACCTAATGCGCCATGTTATAATTATTACGTAACGTTCCACTACATAACCAATATGTCAAAACTTGACGTTTTGACATATTGGTTATGTCAACACATAGTTTTTATGACAGCTGCGCGCACAGACTGCATTAAGACCGCGGCGCGTGAGTCACCGACGGTATGAAATGTTACCATTTTAAATATTATATTTTATATAAACATTTATAACTAAGTATTGTATTTATTTATTTTATTTTTGTCTTATTTTGTTATTTAACTATATGCTGCACCGGTTGACGTCATCACGTCAACGCCGGCTGTCGCTGAAAACCAGCGTTGGGGCCCTGTCTCGCATAGGGTCGCAGCATTAAGCTGAGCGATGGCCGTTTTGCGTGGATGTGACGCATATTTTCCCCCAAATTGTTTATTTTTGTGTTTTGTTCTTTCTTTGCGTCATGTGTACCGCAAATAAACGTATTTTCTTTCTTTCTTTCTTTCTTTCTTTCTTTCTTACAGACTTAGATATAATATAGATTCCGGAAAAGTCCTAGTAACCTGGAGATGGAATTTATATTATATTATAATTATTATTTATGTTCAGGAAGTTAGCATCATCAAACCACTCCGTCTGTCCACAACCGGACAAACAAACTATTTATCAACCAGTAATATTAATTGCTCCATCTTTACATACACTAGTTTGCCGTCGATAATAATTAGTGCAAATTGAAATTCTATGCGGTAGTTATTATCCTTGAGTTGAGAACTCCCTTCTTATTTAGGATAAAGGTTAGTGCATGTTGATGAGTTTGTTATGTTTTTGTAGGGTAAGCAGAATTTTACGTTCTGTGTGGTTAGTTCTTAGAAAATTCTCCTGTTTGGCCAATGTCAACGGAATGGGAATCCTGCACTCTGCTAACATAAATTTAGTGCGGCGATTACTATCCGGCCCAGTCTTTGCAAAATTGTCTACATAAACTCACGATTTTCCATGGGAATAGGCAGAAATTACGAAATTGTTTACTTTTAAGATTAATTCGGAAACCTATTTCCAGCAGTCGTTTATTTGGCTGGATGCCATAAGGCTATCTATTTTGATGTTAAAGAAAATATCTTCATTTTACGAGGCCACTACGATCCATTATGAAAAATCAATCTTGTTTACCTCAGTGTCTTGTTGTTATGGCAACCACTACGAGTCGTGCCCATCCCACACCAGAAAAGCCTTGGCAACACCGATAGCTACACGAACATACATCATACTTACAAATGACTAGCCACAAGAGAATGCTAATCATAAAGTACATACCTAGTTCACATTATAATACCTACTTAGGCAACATTGCTCCAGGCAATTTGAGGATTGAATGTATGATAATGATGATTAAATATGATAGGTACATCTTTTGTAAAATTTCATAGAAGAACTGCTATAGGCTATGAATATTAAGAACGGTTTGTGTAATCATATGTGTTGATTTGGTCTTCATTTTGGGGTTAGAGATCAAGGAAAGAATGTAATCGATATTTTCTGTGACGTAATTTGGAAGTGTTCTTTCTTCAGCTGTTTGGGAGGAGGAGCTAATCTATTTAAAAAAAACTACATCGTTGCTGCAACAACTAAGCACTCATAATCATTTATTATTTTTCAATCTATTATTTTTCTATCTATTATTTTTAGACGCTGAAAACTGTCAGTCAAGCAGAACCAAATAGATGCTTTTCAACTTTCAACCTGAGATTGGCGAATTCGTTTTTTTTTTTCGATGTTCCATAACATGGGAGATGGACCGTTTGGCATGTTTGTTACCACCACCTCTAAAGCAGTATTATTTTAATATAACTTTAATGTGGGAAGAGACGAAGCTCTATAGGACGTATAGCTCCATCTCTTTCTCCCACAGAAGTAAGATTAAAATAACACTGCTTTAGAGGTGGAAGTATGTCCCCAGGTCCCGTCACGTAATAAGAACGCTGGCCTTTTTACCTGCGCACTGGGCGGTTTATCGATTCCAGCCTATTCCATAGTACTAAGTAGCTATCAAAATACCTGTTATGATTCTACAATAAAACAATTACACTTATAATTATTAAACAAGAGCCTAGTACTTTAGGATGCGACTGTACCCGTGCGCAGGCACATCCTCTGCATTGTGGCTCGTTCGTATTACATGACGAGAACTGTAATCTACAATGGAAAAAGGAATTTATGACAATAAATGAAAATTTACTAGAAAACTTTCACATTTTTTTAGACTCCTGCGCGTGTATAGAACTGGAAATATAGGACCTTTTCCATTTAAATCGTAATCAGACCCTCCATTAATTTAACCAACGTAAATAGAATTATATGATCAAAGGTGACACACACCTTATTAGATAGTTGATATGCTCATAATCATTAACAAGTAATGTTTTAATTAATTATAAATTAATAATGCCATTCTGAAAACTATGTTTCTCAGTATCGCGTGACTGGGAGATGAGCTAATCAAGCTGGTTATGTTGTCATTGATAATAGTAGCATGACGTTTATTAATATTAGCTTTATTTAATTTGTAAATTTTATGGCTTTATCATATCGATCTGAATTTTATTATTATGTAAATACATCATAAACCTGCCATCGTAAACATGTCAATCAGTAGTCAAGTCCAGTGCCAGAATGAACGAATACGAACGGTCATCTTAGATGAATCAACGAATGGTCATCTTAGATGGATATATCCATCGATGAGGACAGATCTAATGGAAAGTAATATTATATATTATTCATTTATTAAACAAGTTTCAATGACTCATATAGATACAATACATTAGTAATGCACGGATCTTTTTTAAATTGGGAAATGGCCGCCGTTTAGTTTTTTTTTTTTTTAGTTTTTTTTTTTTTTTTCTATACAGGACATCGACGCACAAACTCTTATGGATTCAGTTCATGATTTTGAACCTTTTGAGTGCGTTGAAATTTATCGTCGGTCATTAAAAAACCGGCCGAGGTACAGAACCCTAAAAATGAGCTGTTCCATACATTTTGACCGCGTAGGTATTGCCCTTTTCTATGTAACAGCAGATTTTTAGGGTTCCGTACCTCAAAAGGAAAAAAACGGAACCCTTATAGGATCACTTCATTGTCTGTGGTCCCTTAGAGATCTAAAAACGTCAACCTAAGTCGACGCAATAAAAAAAAACGACCATTTATGTGACATATTTTGATACTCGCAAATACATCGAAACAGGGTACTTCACGTTGACTCAGAATCACGAAATTCGGCAGGAAGGAAGGTCTCATAGCACAAGTAAAAGAGAAAGTCCCAAAATTGGTAATTTGTAGTTTTATCACATGAAAAACATATATTTTTGCGATTACAAACTTACTTTTGCAGTTCGAGAATTGACCGTGACGTATATCGTTGTATGGGAGAAGATGTTTTTCAACTACAAACTTAAGTTTCTTTTGGGGATAAATTCATCCCAACTACGGAACCCTTCATCGTGCGTGGTCTTACACGCACTTGGCCGGTTTTTTTTTTTTAAACCGACTAAAAATGTCTAAGGAGTCTAGAATCATGTGCTATTCATGGTTACAGTTTGTGCATCGATGTCCTAGCCACCGTGTATTTATCAAGTCAGTGCAACTCCTATAACTAAAAATGTACAGAGGCGACTACTTCATCAGAAAAAAACGGTCGAGAAAACGAAGTTAGGAAGTCTGAAAAATAATGTTCTATCGCCTCAGAAACCACATGAAAAATAACCAGACTAGCACGAACGGGTGACGTAAACGTTACGTCAATTCGAACGATTTTTAATCGAAAATATAACTATTCTATAGAATTTCGACAAGAACTAATGAATAACGACAACGAATAAAATCGACAAGAACGAAGGATATTATGAATAAAGTCGGTCGTAACTTAGTTAATACTAACTTGGCAATCGATACTCCGACACAGCAGCCCTAGAATATCCTCCGTTCACCATTTGTACGAGTTTTATTAAAAAGATTTAAGAAGACTGAATAAACGTTCGTACGTTTTGAGGGTCGTGCTCGTCGTTAGTGCACTAAGTTTTTATTGTTATGTAATATCGTCGGTCAGAATCATTACTGGAACATCTCTAAAATTTTGTGTTTTGGACTAAGTATGCAAATGCTCTTTGCATTTGATTTGTTATCATTCTGCATACTTAGTCCAAAACACAAAATTTTAGAGATGTTCCAGTAATGATTCCGACCGACGATATTTACAAGTGAAAGAAAAAGAGGGGCCGTGCCTTTCAACGGACCATGGTTTTCATCTTCATTATTTCCCCTCACTGATCCCTACAGTGTTTTATGTCCGAAACAAGTATTTTAAATAAAAAAATCGGGTAAATTGACGTTATTATTATTCCGCTTAGTCGTACTAAGCATTATTTTTTTTTTGGGTTGGTAATTATCAAACAACTTCTCTCGCTCTGGACGGAGCGGGAGGGCGTGTCAGACTTTTACAGACAAAAACCCACCCGTGTTCCTTCCGTTTCCTGTGTACCGGGGCCACGATATTTCGGACAAACTCGCAACCCTGGCAGGAGTCGTACTAAGCCTACAGAAAAGAAAATAGGATAAGTAAAAATCAACAGTCCACATTGATACCCGTATGTTTCGATATGAATTCAAAGAAGTTAATTCTTATTTCGATAAAAGCACTGATAAAAATCGATTTACTTGACTGAATGATTACAATTCTCATGAATTATAAACTTACAAGTCATGATTACGTGTTTCTTTGTTTCCTTGTATGGTCTAACACAATTGAATCACGCAATTTGCTCTTTAGGCATTGTTGTATAGTAATGTACTGGGTTAAAGGTGGCTAAAGCAGTAGATTTGGCAATCTTTTAGCCTAAAACTATTGACTTGCATATTGCAATGTGGTTGGATAGACATGATTGTTGGTTTTGTTTAATTAAAGGCCGGACCTGCATTCACAACCATTCGATAGGTTGTCGAAACAAAACTGACACATTTTCAATTACTAATTTGCCTTGCCCGGAGAGCCAATCAGAAATCAGAAGAACGGCGGTCGTCTATTCGATTTAAACTGACAAAGTTTTTTGGTTTTGGAGTTTTGAACAACCTTTAGAGGATTCTTTTGATAACATTGATTGATGTTTGATTCGACACGGAAGCGTATCGAACGGCTGTGAATAGCTATGCTGCTCGCAATCGAGGCACCTAACCATAGTCGCTACTGTGAAAAATACTTAATTATTTACTTTACAAGCCGTGTGCCGGATGGGATTTCTCATCAAAACTTGTCGATACCCTTTGGAGATGAGCTTCCAGAATTGATCACGCAACTAACGTTTACTTATAAACAGAAGTCTGAGTACCAACTTCCACGTTCGTAACTTCAAAAATGACAAACTTCCGTATAATCTTTCATCCCCTATTTAACCGCTTTCATCATCATCATCATTTGCCTAGCCTTTCCCGAACTATGTTGGGGTTGTCTTCCAGTCTAACCGGATGCGGCTGACTACTAGTATTTTACATGAAGCGACTTCCTATCTGACCTCCACAACCTAGTAACTGGATAATACGATACCCGTTGGAAAGACTGGTTGTCAAACTTTCGGGCTTCTGACGACCCGTAACGACTGTCAAAGATCCACAAATGCCAGCCGGGCCCAACGGCTTAATTGTGTAACAAATAGCTATTTATTATGTTCTAAAACCACTCAACATCGAATCTCCATCACAACAGGAACTTGCAACACTGAATCTGCTAACTCGATCTTTTGACCCTGCCACCTTTATGTTAACATGAATTAAAACTAACAGCTCCACATAAAATTATACGGTCCAATATCTTTGGTGTATATTGCATGTCTGTACCAAGCTTTACATACACTGTTAACGTTTATACAAGTTCGTCACGGTTACTCAAGCTTAAATTAAGCTTTGAATACATGAGTAAATATGCAACAGAGACCGAACTTGAAAAATCGACTGCGACGATCTGTTACCCATCGGGACGTAATTTTGCAGCGTAATATGGGAGTCATATGGGTTCATCATATTATGCTGACGCCATGGTGGTTTCAGCTGTTAAAAGTCCTAAGGGTAACTTTACCTTTCCCGTGGGTTCTAAAAGTTTACACTAACGTAGATTAGCGTGGCTATAATGGGCGTGAACATGAGGTCTCTGAGGAATACCTATTCAATGCTCATGTGCCTTGAGTACATTGGCCGGATTCCTAATATTTATCGTATAGGATTAGTATGGAAGTTACGTTATAAATTCTATTGAGTTCATTACTTCATCGGTTAATTAGGTTAAAACTCTGATTTGTTGATCCTTATTATTCTGTTAATAATTTTCATCTCAAAAGAGAGATTTAATAAAAAGAAACAAGTCATTAGTCGTAAAGTATATTTTTTTTCAATTCTACGATTTTAATTAGGTATTCGTAATAGTGGGATATTCTTGTATATGTATAGCTAGTACCGATACGAGAGAAGTAGATATCAAAAGCACATTATGTACCTACCGTAAGAAATAAAATAATCAGATAGTTAATTGATTCAGGCGTGACTTCTCTGGAAATCCATTATAAAATACAATAGATGACGTATATTTACATAGTAACTTAATCCGCGTAACTGTTCTTAATGATTCATAAAAAACCCTGTATGAAATCGACACGTGTTTTACCTCTCAACGAGGCATCCTCAGGATGACGATTGACTTGTTGCGAACTCGGACCAACGCAGACTGAGAGTTACGTGGATTAAGTTACTAAATATACGTCGTCTATTGTATTTTATAAAAAAATCTGGATCGTGATCTTATTTTTTTTTTTAATTTCGGGCTCATTGAATTCGTCATAGTAAAATACGTATACCAACACGAAACGTCTTCCTGCCATAATTTCTCGACCCTCTTACACCACATTTGAACTCATTGCATGTAGCAACCAACTTACACACACACAGCTACTAGTAAATTCCGATCCCAATCTCAATAAATCAATAAACAAGCGTAAACCGATAAAGTAACATCACCATTAATTAATCTACGTTTACTTGATTAGTCTAAGGATGTTTGCAAGACCTTTAAAAGTTTTTACTGGTGACTCTAACAGCCCGTTCCCATTTGTCGAATGTCACTACCGACCTGCATTATCAACCTATAATGTTCCCACTGGACACAGGCCTCATTTCCGTGAGAGGACGGGGTGTGCCGTAATTCACTACGCCTGTTCAATGCGGGTTGGACATGATTTTCAATTAAATTCAGTTAGCGAGGTAATCGGTCCCAAAAACCGACAAAATAGGTCCGATAACCGACAAGTGGAAACAAACCTTTGACATTTTCTTTAGGAAGTGATCTTGTTCAGTGGCCTTCATTCGAAGCAAAGGTGTTGTAAGATCCGTGTATTTATCCGGAAATTTGCGGATTGTGGATGAAGGAGGCAGTTTTTGTGAAGATGACTGGCAGGTGCAGCTAGTGAAGATGACATGCTGATTGAACTTGATGGTTTTGATGGAGTATTTATGTGTCAAGGCTTATTCTGTGAATTCTGATCGTAGTCTTAACTATGATTTGGTTACAAAGTGACTTTATATACATAGTTTGATTCCTCCTTATTTTTTACATAATATATGTTTTTTATATGTAACATCTGTCCTCTCGCTTTTCTGCAATCCGTGGGAGTGATTTCGTGAAAAAAGACGGAAGTGTGTAACAGGAAGCCGGGGAATAGCGCGCTATTTGATTTGATCAACGAGCGCGCGTGGTGCTGGAGTTGGCCGTCAGAAACGACCATGACGAGGCTCCGCCCCTTTAATGTTGCTTATTACCTTAATGCTACTCATTGCCAAGGTGAGATGTCAGATGTTACACATCATAATAATATGCAACTACTGTAAGGCTTGCTCGTTTTTTTTTTCTATAATATTGACTTTCTTCGCAAACGATCGTAGTTATCAGCAAAGACCGTTTACAGATCAAGTTGCATTTAGTGCAATAAATTCAAAGTGGCACGTTAAGCTTTGCCAAATTAATCGTATTTAAGTAAACAGAACTGATCCCTCTCGAAGAGAGGAGGCCTGTGTCCCAGCAGTGAGAACATTATAGGCTGATCATGGATCATTTTACTGAGCATAACTCAGTTAACTGATCGGTTTTAGAACACAAAAAGCTATAGCGTAAGCACTTCATTGGATAAGGTTCCAGAGGTCAGAAGCCATACGTTGTGTGTCAAATTCGCTAGACAAGAAGCCGACAAAGTACATACAGATCCGTGTCTGATTAAACGTTGACGTGCACCTTGCACACACAGCTATAAATTATTATAATTCTAACGTTAACACCTACATGACGTTTAAACGGCTATTAAAGGGCTGCTCACACGCATCTTGATGAGTAATGTTGACCGTTTCAACTCATAATTGATTTTAATCATTATGTTATTACTTACTCACTACAGAGGCTTGCCAGGAGGTCACGTACGAGAGATGTGATTATAAAATGATTGTCTACATCCGTATCCGGTAAGATAGAAAACCGTCTTCAACGTAGTTGAGAAAAATATATCTGATTACACTTTACGAGGTCGCGGGTAGGATAGGTTATAATTACGGAAAACTTAAAAACACACGGCTGTGAGGTATAGTCAGCCTTGTAATGGTTGAGCCATCCTTTTTTTTTTTAGTGTGGGAAATTATCAAATAACTTCTCCCGCTCTGGGCGGAGAGGGAGGGCGTGTCAGACTTTTACTGACTAAAACCGACCCGTGTTCCTTCCGTTGCCTGTGTGCCGGGGTCGCGATATCCCTTTCGGATAAACTCGCAACCCTGGCAGGCGGTTGTGCCACCCTAAGGTTCAATTTGATTTGTTCGTCATTAGCAAGTTGTCACTCTTTGTTTGTGTGTGTGTAAAATATTAATTCTCTTTTAGAATACACATGTGCTACTAGGTAGAATCTGCTCGAAGGTGGCATGCTTTTGTGATACTGCATAGCACGTGTATTCAAGGATTATGAGTTTTTTATGTAAGCATAAACATTAACAGACCGTAACCGATCATAATTAGCAGGCCGGATTTTTAAATCGGCCCAGAATCCCAAATTATGTAAATAATTTCAACCCTATTTCAGTAGACGGATACATTTATCCTTCACAAAATGAGTGCAAATAACATGTTGCTCTAAGGTCTATGCAACTTATAATCTCACCTCTTACAACACAACTCATACAATTAGGCTTTATTCAAACTGCGCAAGACGAGATAATCTTTCTAGTACATGCCCATAACAAATGTAGTCTGCTCGCCTTATAAGTGATTATCTGAAGAAGTGTTTTGCTGCGATAAACCTGCCTCAAATATGGTAATATCGTATGTATAGTAGAATGATGGCTCTTTGACATTTACTGTAGCGATCTAGACTGAAGGTGACATGCACGCACAAAGAACTTTGTGCGGTTTAGGGCGCGTCTGTATAGGGCGGGTGGAACGCTGTCTTTTTACAATAGTTTTTTTTTAAATAAAATACTACTTTGTGATCGCTCGGAGGTTGGGAATTATCTCACTGAGACAAAAAGTATCCTGTGTGTCTTTCATCGAAATCCGTTCAGCCGTTAAGGCGTGAAAAGGTAAGAGATAGACAGATAATAAATTCTATTAATATTTTTTTTATATAATATGAAACAACAAGTCTAAATGATTCTAAATGTCTAACTTAAAAGTAATCATTATTAATTTAAATATTTTCACCAATAATTTAAAAAATTCTAGCACCAACATTGGCCAAGAAATACCTACATGTTAACCAAGTTATTTTGTGACTTTATATTGTAATAACTATTGATCGAGTGGATCAATTTTAAAATTAAATAAAGACTAGGCATTTTACATTCTTCGGACTTTAATATCCAATCCCTTAAAAAAAATAAGTAAACAATAGTTTTAATATTACATGTGAATTTTAAATTATCCCAGTAATTCTTTATTTGTTATCAAAAGCATAATTTTAAAATAACGTAATTATTCTTAACTTAACAAATGCTGGGTTTCCCATACAAACTTTCAACCCCATATCATCACCCCCTTGAGGATTATTTTGCAGACCCATCCAATCAGTGGTTTAGGTGTGAAAAGGTAACACACAGACAGACAAACAGAATTACATTAAAATATAACAGTTTTATAAACAGCGAAGCCAAAAATATATTTTTATGCTATTAAACCTTTATTGTTCGACTTAACAAAGCGAGGCCCTAGTTGTTGAGCTAAATAATAACAATATTATTGTTGCTTAGTTACGCAAAATTATTAAGTTTTATTGTTTTCCTTATTATAAATAAACAGGAAAGTATTTATGTTATTTACCAAACGGAGGAAAACACAATTACATTAAAATTAACAATAATTTTATTAGGTAGGTAAATAGGTTAAATAAGGTAACTGTGTGAAGAAATTGCTATGACTAAAATAATAAAACAGCTTTGAACTGCATAATATTGTTGAATCATCAATTCGAAGAAGAGGAAGATGCTCTATCATATAAACCATAATATGTTTAAACCATTTATTTCAGGCGATAAGGGCCCATAGACCTTAACCTGAAAATACTTAATTAAATATAAACGAAACTTGTGCTAGTAAATAAGGCCAATATATAGGCCAATATAATGCTAGTAATAAGATAGATAAGACTATGTTAGTAGCACTTCACTTTAGGCAATTAGATCACAATAAAAAAGCAAATATTTTATATGAATATTAGATCATAATCTGCAACAATACTTCAACGATTTGTTTTTAAAAAAGAAACTGCATCATCAATTTATTTTTATTTTATGGAACGCACGAAAAGCCTGTAGTATCCTGCAAAACATGAAAAAATTTGCAAGTACTTATCCAATTAAAGCAGGTTAGGTTATTATATTTAAATTTATATAATTTGTTATTTGTTTTGAATAAGAAGTTTATCCAGTGTATACATTTTTATTCTCCTTAATAAATGTGTCCGTAGTAAACAAATTAAACCATAAATCCAAGTTTACACGCATTTAAATTATGAACATAAGTTATTTATAATGTAAGACAGAAGCAATAGCTGCAGAACATAAGTAATAGGTCACCGGTCCATAACCTATAGGTACACGTCGTAACGAAATGTTTTACTCACCTCAGTGAAACGTTAAGTAACTGATAAGTTTAAAACGTTTTATGAAACGTTTTAAACTTATCAGTTACTTAATCACAATACAATAATAAACACTAATACTTAATACTGATATCATTGTAAAATTATTTATTTATTTATTTAACAGTTTATGTACATACATATAAACAGACAAAAAGAAAGGACCAGAAAAATACGTACAAAGGTGATGCTTATTTCTAAAGAAATCTCTACCAGCATACCTTTTTTTTTTTTTTTGAGTTTGGGAAATTATCAAATAACTTCTCCCGCTCTGGGCGGAGCGGGAGGGCATGTCAGACTTTTACTGACTAAAACCCACCCGTGTTCCTTCCGTTGCCTGTGTGCCGGGGTCGCGATATCTCTTTCGGACAAACTCGCAACCCCGGCAGGCAATGGCCCTTCCGGACCCCATCAGTTGGCGCTGACATCTCTTTGAGGCGCGCGTGGAACACAACGTGCCGTCAACCCGGGCCTGGTCCCTATCGGACGGCGAGCTACCCATTGCTCACCGTCAGCAAGCCCGCGCCTACGGTGACCGGAAGTCGGCTCACGACTTCCGACGCCCGGGGCATCTGCTGCGGCGACTAGGGGCGCGAGGGCGCGACTCTTGCCTCTCACTCGCGCGCTCCGCCTCCTCCTTCGCGAGCATTACTGCTTCGCAGAAGGAGGTGACGGCCTCCCATGCACTCTCGCTCCGGACCATGGCCTGAACCAGGGCCGGACGCGAGAGATCGCCGCCGCCGATCGCCTCCGTGAGGACACGGCGGTGCCCCGCCCAAGCCGGGCTACCAACATACCTGCGATAGGAAAGTGTAGACAACGTGTGTCAGAGTAGAAGAGAAAATAAGATACATAAAATAAAAACACCTAATTATTCACTAATTTAACTATAACATACATTATGAGAATAAACTTACATACATACCAACGTGTGTCAGAGTAGAAGAGAAAATAAGATACATAAAATAAAAACACCTAATTATTCACTAATTTAACTATAACATACATTATGAGAATAAACTTACATACATACTTCTACTACTACTAGTCTCTTTTACTTCTTATATTATTGTTTGTTAGAAAATGTAGGTGGTAATTAGAGGATTTTTTTTTCTTTAATTTTACTTTTTAAAGTGTTTACCGATGATAAAAATAATCTCTTCTCGAATCCCTTTAGTTGCTTTTAAGTTAAGAATAATATAAGAGAATAATATAATATAATATGAGACACGAAACGACACGAAAATAGTCGAGAGGTGTCGTGGGGCACCCGGTTGGAACGAATTAAATGAAATAAATTAACAACGTTTGAGAGGAAATAACAGAAAAAATAAACTTCGTTTAAAAAAAGTGTCATGACGTTCAAATGTTACATATTTTTCTGTCTAGCTCTCATTCGCCAAGTATGCAGAGTATAACGTGAGCCAAGGAACTTCGTTTTTTTTTTTTTTTTATAAATCCTGTCTAATGCATCGCACACCTATTGCGAATGCGTAAGAAAATGCCTCGAATAATGAATGACGACAACGCGATACATACATGAACATAATACCTTGTCCATGTTTTATTACTCTATCAACTGATATGTCTATTAACAACATTGTTTGAATTCATAGTTCTACCAAATCGATATTCTCTTCAATCGATTCAATTTTACTGTAGAATTTAATATCTTGAGTAAACCTCATTCTTTGTGTTGAAATAAAAGCCTTAATTATTTTAAGCTTTATGATTGTAACTCCTTATGTGCACAGTTGAGTAACATTTAATGTACTTTGTCTTAAAGATTACGTTATAGGGATATTGCAAATATTTAGGTTCAAATTAGTAGCTTAACAAGAAAAAAAATATTATCGTAATCTTCACTTATTATTTTAAGAGCGTTTGTTCTGTAAGAGGACAACGTCTCAAGTAAATGTCAAATATTCCGCTGTTTTGATTAATTTGACAATATTACCTACTACATGAAAATAATAAATGTGACTAACTAGCGAACTAGAATATAAATAATGAATTGCAATTATAATATTGAATGTGATGTACTAACCGTTTTAGGTGTAAAACGGGAATTTGGAAATTTTCCAAATACTTTTTTTACATCTAAAACTAAATACGATGTGACGATATTAATTATTGCATTTCATAATCAATATTTTAGTTCACTAGTTAGCCATATTTCATATTTTCATACAGTAATATTGCCAAATTAATCAAAACAGGTAAATATTTGACAGCTATTTGCGACGTTGCTCTTTTAGGATAAGCCCTCTTAAAGGCCTGAAGATGTTTCTGCGCAACGTAAGCGTCGAAAATAAATTGATTACTATAGATGTGAAAAGCAGCTGAAAATTAAACAAATAAATAACTCATCATCAATGTCCACTGCTAAACGGGCTCTTACTGAAAATCGTCACAAATAAGGCAAGATTTAAAAAAAAAACGTGCGAGCCTTACAGTAGCCGCATATGATGTGTAACATCTGACATCTCACCTTGATTAAGTAACACTATGGTAATAAGCAACATTAAAGGGGCGGGGCCTTGTCAAGATCGTTTCTGACGGCCGACTCTAGCACAGCGCGTGCTCAATCGTCAAATCAAACAGCGCGCGCTTCCTCGGCTTCCTGATACACACTTCCGTCCCTTTTCACGAAATCACTCCCACAGATTTTAGGGTAATATATTATACATTCTGTGCACAGATTGCAGGTAAGCGAGAGGAAACATGTTACACAAAAGATAGGTTTATTTTTCGCAGAAACATGTGCATACAAAAAGATAATTTAACAAGAAAAGCAGAAAAAAAAAACATAAATAATCATGACCACAGAACAGAAACAGTCGGCAGCTGTACGTCGTGGCTGTGACAAGAAGGCATGGTCTGTGCTGTGGATGTCCCAAAGCACAGCACCATACTCGCATCTAGTAAATTCCCTCTACTTTCACTAGGTAATCGGTTCACCATGTGTGTGACTTGTCCAATAGTCAAACATTGACCAATATTTAACATGAATTCAGTCCAAGACGATTTAATAATTAATATAGCCTCTCCAATCTTAATTTATACAGAACAGAGTCTCATCAACTGGATGGGCTAATTAAAAAGTCTATTTAGCAGGCTAGACGTAACGAAGGCACATACCTACTCGAACCGATTGCTAAAATACTAGAAGACGAAGTGATAGTCAAAGGTCGTCCACTTACAATTAATAGTTTATATTTGCAGCGATAATCGTAATAATATTAACGGTACTATTTCATCATGATTAATAATAACATCCGATTGAATTTTTGTAGAGACTGATCAGACTTTTTTTGTATGCAACTACAACAAAATACCCTCAATACAATTGTATGAAAAACTTACACTCATTCATTTAAAACTGAATTAGCTGAATATTTAATGAGAAATAACACTCTTCCTAAAAACTGAATGCATTGGATGGGTGTATCATAATTGCTACCGTGATGTCTGTGATGAAATCTACCTACCCTACTTAATCTACTTACCCTTCTTACCCTACTTACCTACCTGCCAACCAACCTACCCTACTCTGCTAAATTCACATTCATCAAATGCGTTAACAGTCCAACGCGCGAAGTTAAAAGTAGTCGTTAGGTTTGCTGAAATTTTCCATTTTTCTGCGCAATTTTGTTAATTTTTCTTTCCGTAAGAACCTTCTCCATACAATAACAAACATAACAAAAAAAGAATTAGCGAAATTGGTCCAGCCGTTCACGCGTGATGCCGTCCGTGACCAAGGGAAATAGGGATTCATTTTTATATTATAGATTATAAGCATTATTCTCGTGTAAGTGACTTTGTTTTTATTTTGAGAATTAATATCTTTAAACCTAAACCTGAATCTGGGTTTCATAATTGATACGAATAAGAAACCCAGATTCATACACTTTGCCACTGTTATTAAAGTGGACTCCTTCGTTAAATAATAAAGAGTATTATACTATTATATTCGTTGTTCTAGTAGTCAGAATCATGACTACTGAACGTAGGGTTCCGGATTCGATCCCCGAGTCAGAAAAAGAGAAGTGTTATTGGGTTTTCCAATAAGAAGTTCGAAATAGCTGCTGCTTAGAACATCAATTTGTTTTTTTTGTAATGGCAATAGGTTCAGTTCCCATTACTTACGACTAAAGTACACAATAACAGACGAAATGTGGGTGTACTGTCCGGGCAGCACCGCCCATTTTTTCGGAAAATTCAAGCGAGATATTTGTATTGTGAAAACATACAAAAGCAACTACATAGATTGTACCAATCAATCCATCAAGTATATTATGCTCATAATTTAATTAAGGGGCCTCACATGTCATCATAGTCTTGCAGTAGGTACTGTTGTAATATAAATTAAATAATTGCCACGTATGCAACCATTGAGAAGCCAAGTGAGAAGCTAAAACTATCCTAATTACTTAAAAACAAAGATAAAAAGTGTTCTTTGTCAGTTTGTTTAATCCTTTTGTCAGTTTGATTATTTTTCTGGTCTCTCTGAAGAAAGATCAATTCATTCTACATTTAATTATTTATCAGAAACACCTTCAAAAAAAAATTTGGCGATAAGATTTGCTCCAGATTTTACTTTTATTTTACTTTTTTGCTACCCATGTCAGTGATTTATATAAGAGATTAGTTGATTTTGTATCAACTTATCTTATAAATATCAAAATTAATCAATATCAATATTGTATAATTATCAATTGCTTCAAAAACGGTGAAGGAAAACATCGTGAGGAAACTGCCTGAAAGATATTTCTCTACGGCATGCGGCATGTGAAGCCAAGTTAGAGGCCCATAGGCGGGATAAAAACTATGATGATAAATTATAGTTTTTATGCCGCCTATGGGCCTCTAACTTGTCTATATGACACCAGGTTAGTTACTAACCACACGAAAAAGAAATAAAGAAAGTTGTTTTTATGGTTAGCTATATTGTTTACCTATATATTACAATCTTTAAAAAAAACCCTGTAGATATCTTGACCAGGAAATAATAAAATCTATCTAGCATATATGAAGTTGGGTGATATGAGGTAGCATTGGCAACATTAAGTGGCACAATATATACCTAATATTGGTATACCTGTCTTCCCAACCCAGGCACCCAACTGCGCTAAAACCATAACTTAATCTCGAGCAAATCCACAGGCAACCGGTAGTTCAATCAACTAAGTTCAATAGGTTAGTTCACCATTTCACTATCATTAGACACTTTAAGTGGTCGTAAATTTTGTAATATTTGCCAACGATGCATGCTTCAATACCAGTAATAATATTACGGACGGAATTTTGTACATTCACCTTAGCTAATTATTTCATTGAGTTTACAGCTTAACTATTGTTTAAGTATTTCTGTTGTAGGAATTTATGTTTTATTACGAGTCTTCTCATTGCTTTTTGGGGTTCCGTACCTCAAAAGGAACAAAACGAAACCTGTATAGCAACGGCTGGTAACAGGCGGACCGCGGTCCGCATCCAGACTGCGAAAGGTCGGAACTTGGACCGCCAAATATTGTTAAATAACTAATCAATTTTTACAAAAATGTTTTATTTTTAACATGTTTTAGTTCGTGATTAACGGAAGCCACCTTGAAGACACTCTTCGCATTAGCTGTTCCCCACGTGAACCAAACTGTAAAAACACAGTCCTTTTGTGTTTTATAATAATCATCTTCTACAAAAATTATTTTTAAAAAATGCTAGAAAGGATTATGAGTATTTTTTTCTGGACCCCAACAAAGAATTTCAACAGTATCCGGACCCCACTTAAAATTACTTGCCGACCCCTGCCTTATAGGATCACTTCGTTGTCAGTCTTTCTGTTTTTCTCAGGAACGCGTGAAGGTATCAAGTTGAATTTAATATCAAATACGTAGGGTCTACGATCCCTTAGAGCTCTAAAAAATACAAGATTCAACGCAATGAAAAATACGGCCATTTATGCGACATATTTATAATATACTCGCTAATAAATCATAACCTCTAGGGTGCTTGCCGTTGACACATGAAATTTGGCAGGAAGCAAGGTCTCACTGCACAGGTCATGGAAATTGTCCAAATATCGTTAATTTATAGATGAATGAAAAAAAAAATGCTTTTATAATTTTATATATTTTGCAGTTGGAGAATTTACCATGACGTATATCAATGTATGGAAGAGCATGTTCTTGAGCTATAAAGTTAAGTTTATTTTTGGTATAAATTCATCTCAACTACAGAACCCTTTCTTGTGCGTGGTCCGACACGCACTTGGCTGGTCTTTTTTTTCAATTGCCGACCGAATGAGAGTGCATGGTAAAACGTTAACAGTGAGAATGCTCTTATTATTTTAACAGTCGTTAATGTCTCACTGCTCATGCTGGCTACAGGGACACGACACGCCCTTAATCCTTCACAACACGACTTTTGTGACCATCTGATATATCATCGTAATTCATACCAATTTATCTTGACCACATTCACTAGCAGTTAACAAAATGTAGTAAGTATTGGATTTAGGCATTAAATATAATAATATTATGGACAAGGGAGTGGGAAATCGCATGTTAAGATGCCTCCTAGATTACGTAATTAGAATTCAATGGAACTAATTTAATTATAGCTCAACAAAGTCAACTCATCGGTGTTTTCGTTGCTGACATAATAATGTCGATAAATGGTTAGTAATATATCTAATAATGCATTTGCACTATCCATTATCCAGCCTAAGTCTTTAATCCGTAGTGGGTCATGGGGGAAACAAAATGTTTTACTCGTGAAAAACTCATCTCATTTATTTCCAGCACTTTTTGAGTAGAACTCCAAATTCCAGTAGAACGCGCTGTCGGCGTTCTATTGGAGATCCCGGAGGTACATGCGGTGGGGCCGCATGTACTGTAAGGGAAATTCATTATTAAGAGGGAACAGGGCCTGCGACGAATTTGAAAAATAGGTATTTGAAGAAACTATTGCAGTCGTCTTATCTCAAGTCTGCCCCCGTAGACTGCGATGGGACACCTGCAGTTCAGACCGATTAACTCACAAAAAAAATTGACGACGTCGATGTTTCGTATTCCCCCTTTTTCTCCTCGGAAACTGAGCCTATTCAAATATTTTTTATATATTTTTTTTTAAGAAAGAGTGTGCCTAGGCTCCTATCATTTTATTTTGTGTTAAAAACTTTTCGAATTTGTCTGGTAATCCTCTAATCACGGCGGCAAAAAAGGGGAAATTTTTTAATTTTTGCAGGGTCATATTTTCTTTACCACTATGTTGCTAAAAATAACTGTGACGTGTCTACAGCTGAGCAGACCTTGATTTTATGACAAAAAATTATTACTCTAGAGGCATTTTTCAGGAAGAAAAAAGGGGAAACATTTGTATGGAGAATCGTAGGCCCTGTTCCCTCTTAAGCAAATTGACACCCTACGTCAATTATCCGCGATAGAGCTATTTAATACAACTGTCAAACTGTATGACTGTTGTGATTTGAATATACGGACAATTCAAGTCGGTAATAAATTTGGCTAACAATTAATTTCCCCGCGTTTACCTACTGAGTAGAAACACCAAAGAAGTTGTATCGGCTAAAAATTCGAGAATCCTCTGGCAAAAAACAATCATTAATAAAGCTTATCAAATACGGAAAGTACAGTAACTGACGCGACACCCAAACTCGGTTTTGGCAAAGAAAGTCCATGTAATAACATTTTCAATTACAAGCATTTAACGTGTTACGAGTATCTTATAACAAGTTGATGTCCGCAACTCCACGTCCCAACATGTATCTTGTGTACGGGAGCTTTGATGTAATAACCATTTGCGGTAATGATCATTAGAACATGGAGTCACCGTGTTTTGATTAATTTTAATTCAATAAAATGTCTTTCGACGAGGTTTTGATGTCATCAACCTACTAAGTCTCTTGTAGGATGTTTGAATTATAATTCACTTAAAGTTAGACGTAGCCTGTAAAATTATTCACGAACGAGGAGATCGGGTAAACAACCAAAGTTGTCGACTAGCTCACAGAATAAGCAAGCTGAAGTGGCAATCGTTGGGGTAGACGTGCGCTTGAGTGGAGACCGCGAATCGGGAAACGTAAGGTAGGACGCCCTCAGGCTACGTGGGGCGACGATCTTCGCAGTGTGGCTGGTACTAGCTGGATGAGAGTTGCCGAGAATCGAACTGAATGGTATGTAATTGGAGAGGCCTATGTCCAGCAGTGGATTGATGTGGGATGGTGATGATGACATATCCCTCGGATTTGTATGCGGAGCTGTGTCAATATTTTGTTCTAATCTGTGTGGAGCTGTGTCAATAAATTATTCAAATGTCACATTTTGTCGAACTGTAGGTCGATCCACCTCCCCTACACCGCGTATGCTGACGATGGTTAACGCGCTTGTGGAGACCAACCCTGGACTGGACTTGCTGCTGGATGGAATACGATATTATGTTTGCGGTTATATTAGAGGACAGAGTGAAAGGATTTACTTAATTTTGTACTAAATATATAATAATAACGAAATAATAATTTATATATTTCAAAAAAAGTGTGGTACAGTCTGTTACAATAAATATAATTTTCCAATTTTCGGAAAATCTGAAAAAGAGTAACAATAAACAGAATTGAATCTGGCGTCCTAATAAACTAGCTTCCGTCAACGGCTTCGCCCGCATGATATCTGTATAAATTAAAGCCTATTTTACTCAGTGATAATTTAGCATTCTACTGGTGAATGAATTTTAAAATCGATCCAGTCGTTTTTGAGTTTATTAATTATATACTGAAATACACATATTTTCTCTTTCTAATATTATAATTATTTTAGTGTAGATTAATCAACGCGTGGACCACAAGTGGCTCTACATCCAAAGCTAAAATTATATTATTTGGATTGAATGTCTTTAAGGGATCATAAGATAATGCCAACAGCTATATTTATGCAAACAAAAAACTTAGAAAACTAGAGCTTTCCTAACTCATGATTGATGTCAGCAAAAAGTCTGGTCCAGCCGGACACTTGGCCAATCATTGGCCCAATCATATGGCCAATCAATTGTACTACATTATCTACAATGGCTACCGAGAAGCCATTACTGAGAAGATGTGTATTAAAAGAATGTTTCAAAATCTTTCGTGTTCTCACGACTGTTGGAAATACACGGGAGGGATTTGCGTCGAGCAAAACGTAGGTTTTATGTTTTAAATTATTATCTTTTTTGATTTGGAGTTCAATGCTTTATATGGATGACGACGGTTTTTCTCCAGCAGTCGGAGGATTTTACAAAAAATCAAAGGTAATTTATTTAAATTAAGTTGAGAATAACTTTTTTACGTCAAATTACATAAGACAGCCCCCCAAAACGCCTGCCCTCCAACACTTTCTAGTGCTTTAGCTGGGAAGAAAAAGTAGCGCAAGAAACTCCCCAGCAACATATTGTCTGTTTAGTTATAAGAAGTTAATTCTATACAATATTATGCCAGCAACTTCAGCAGATCACATCAGCTACGCAATTGAAAGTTCCGTCAAAATGTCAAGCCGTTTCGGAGTTTAGCCGGAATAAACAGACAAAGAGACATTTTTTGTATGTTTTTTTATAAGTACCGTATAAACTTTCATAATGCATTTACTAAAAAGCTGTTATTTTGACATTACAAACAGACAGTTCATTTTTATTTATTTGTATAGATTATTCAGTGCTTCTCAAATATTACAATCTATCACGGGAAATTTATTTAGTCAGGAACGGCTCAATGGGTTCAAAAATAAATAATTATAAATCAAAAGGCAGACACGCAATGTGTACTTTTATAATTTTTAACATGATGATATAATTGTGGACGTCCACGACATCTCGATAACACAGGGAAGTAAAATATATGGAAAAATATGAACACGCTTTTAAATTTCCGTCCACGATAACGTTATACGTGAACGTATTTCCATACATTTTATGGACGTGAACGTGGGCGTCCACGATAATATCGTCACTGTGTAAATTATAAAAGCGCACATTCCAACTGCAATGATAACTTATATAACTTTACCTGTTTCTCTTAATTTACAATAAACATTCTATTAAGTTCTGACACCTTATTACATAATAAATTTCCTGACATTTGCTAAGGAATGATTAGCACGTGTTACTATCTTACATTCCTCGTAAAACATCATCGTAAGGCCTCGTACCCACAGGCGATTTTTGTAACACGGTGATTTTTTTAGGCGCATTGGATTTTCAATTTTCAACGCTTTGCTCAGCGCCGAGAGTTAAAAATCCAAGTGCATTTTTTTGACGCGATGGAACGCACCCTTTTTTAGTCTCAAGCTCAACACCAAGAGTTAATAATCCGATAAAAACCCGTGCGTACCTGGGCAGCAATTAATAGCAACAATTAAGATAGCGGAACACTGAATAGGGCTCTGTCTACGCAGTAGCCACCTGCCACCCCTTAACGGGTAGAAAAACTTAATGACGAATAGAAATAATTCATTATTATCGATACGATATATAACATACATAATACAATGAAGCTGAAGAGTTTGTTTGTTTCTTTGTTGGAACGCGCTAATCTCTGAAATTAACTGACGGATTTGAACAATTGTTTTTGCATTTGATAGCCCAGTTTTAACATTACAAAAAAACAGAACGAACGCTAAGCGAAAACGTAGTAACAGCCCGGGGAGTTTTATAAAAATATGGCTGTTATTTTAGTATGTATCTTACGACTTCCACGCGAACGAAGTCGCGGGCAGAAGCTAGTTAAGTAATAAAGAAGGACTATGATCATTAGCGGATATCCTGGGATGAATAATGAGCTCATCTGAGATCATAGCATATCAAGTGATCTCATGCGAGGTCACCAGATCTTAATCTAAGAAATTTCAAATTGTTGTTCCTAGAATAAATAATAATGTGATTGTTGAGTGCTCTGAAAGCTTATACTTGATTGAAATGATGTAATATTAAATGTGAAATAAACATTTAAATGTAACGATGATTTGCAAATTGAAGCATGTCGGCTGTCAACGGTTTAGCATCTCACTTTGTGCGAGCGTGTATTTTAATTTTGACAGAAGACTATTTTTTTTTAACGATAGTGGTTTATTTCTGGATTGATTGATGTATAAAAAAAAACATTAAATTTTGCTAAAATTGAGCATGACTGGATTTTTTTATATCAAAATTGAGTAAAAAATTTAAAAGAAAATCAACAAAAAAAATATTGCAGATATTTTCTAGTTATCTGAAAATCTCAGAACAAAACAGACTCGGAAACCAAATTTTTGACGAAAAGAAACTGAGCAAAATCATTTCAATAAGTCGTCCATTGCTGAACTTAAGCCTCCCCCAATCATGACCACATCGTCCGTTTCTGCGCTTCCCGCAGATGCGCTTGTCTGATCTTAGGTTCAAACTTAATGCCTTTATTTGAATAAAACCAATTACAGGCACATTTGAATTGTGAAGGGGTCGGTCAGTCACAAAGATGAAGCTAGTTGCCCATACCAAAGCGTAGTAAGTACCTATGGAGAAGAACGAGCAAGAAACTCAACATTTCGGCTGCACATAAAACTATCCCGTATGTCTTAAAAGTAAGCATAATTATTGTCCTCACAATAACTAAATAGATAATACAAGTTCGCGTCTGCGCAGTTTCCTAACGTGACTGTAATGGGCGCTTATTTATAGGGTTCCGTGCAACCGCCATCAAAACGCTCTAACTTTATCATATTTAAACTAATTTTAAGTTATGATCTGTCACTTTCAAAACCATTGTTATGTTATAAGTGGATCAAAAATGAAATAACTTTAAATGTTTATTTCTAAGTATAGTCAATGTTTCATGTTAAGCATCACTGAATGTCAGTTTAAATAATGCATCGTAAGAAAATTTTCTGTAATTGTTGTATGATTATTATATAGTTGTTAAAATAATGGTTGGGAGAAATTTATATCTCTGAACCCATTACAGAAAAAAATCATTGACCAAAGTCATAAACGTCTTAATAAAAAACATTGAATTTAGAAACTACTACGAGGCTACGAAGCTTTTGACAACTTTTTGTGTGTATTTTATGTATTAAAATATGTTTTCCTTTAATTTTTCTTTCCGTCTTTCTTGTTTTTTTCTTTTCTTTTTTTCTCTTTTCATAGCCAATATGTAGCCAGTACGAATATTTGATATGATACTTTAACAGGCATCGCCATAAAGTAGTAAGCAACAATGGTAATCAATGCTTGTTTCTGTATGAGAACTGGTATTTTCCTTAAAGTGGAGTAATTATAGGCTACTATAACGAACTCATCATTCTAGTTCGTAAAATACCTACATACAAATTATGCCAATCCCTCAAACAACTTTGAAATGCGAGGAATTCCAAGAAGTATTCATGTTTCTTTATGAAGAAATAATTAAAGGGCCTATTAGCTTTTAGTCAAATATTGATTTGAATCGACAATAGGGCTCTGGCTACGGTAGACTGGCTATCGAAAGGTTACAAGTACAAATCGAAATAAATTACATAACGTAACATTCCAACAACTTAGTAGTAACTTATGTTGTGATCCCAATCTTAAGTTTAAATGTAAGTTTAACTAAGTATAAACAATTGTAAGTTATTTAGAAAATAGGAGATTTATTGTACCCTCTTATATACAAGATAATACTAACAAGATTTATACCTACATGGTGTTAATAACCACTGCAAAATTAAATAACAACTGCATCTACGCTTATTTTGATAATCACTTTTTTCGTATTTTGCTAGGCGGTTTAAGGTGCTCGTGGCTAAGTAATAACAGCTGCGTGGGTCGATCTGTCAGGTTTCAACCTTTCTCACAGATTTTTACTACAGCATAAACTGTGTGACGGTGGTCTGTGTGACTGTGTGACGGTAGACAGGGGAGAAGAAAGAATAGAAGAAGAAAACTTGATGCACCGACCACACGTAACATGGGACAAGAGGGAAACATGATGATCATGAAACTGTTCCTGCATAGCTTGTAGCGACAGAAGAAAAATGTACATTAAAAAAGCAAAATATTTAATTGATCCTCTAAAAACCTATTTACCTTCAAATGGTGTTCACTTTTTTAATAAATGAGCCTCTAAAAGATGGCCGGCGAGCGCTACATCCAAGTTGGTCGCAGTTACTTGGCTATTTCGTATTTTTATGACACCAAAATATGAATGCTCACAAAAAGAGGCACATTTATTATATTAGAATATCCATTAATATTTATGGGTAATCAAAATGAAAATTATTTGGGGTTCGATTAAATACATGTTTTAAAAGAATGAGGGACAGAGTGTAAAGTGCACTCATCCTCCTACCAGACGGGTGTCGTGTCTGGCGGGCAACTGCCCAACGGTTGATGTCGGATAATCTTATGTAATTAGAGTTTACCGCGAGCTAATTGCGGGATGCAGGATATGTGTGACGTCAGAATTTTGTATGACGTCAGGATGCACGCATGTGGCGATGTAGATGCCGCCAAAATGTCATAAAATAATCCATTTTAGAATAGAATACTCTCCGTCTCTCCGTTTTAAGAAATAAAAAATATATACGGGACCCTCCGTCAACATTTAAAACACACCATACCTCTTCTATAATCTGACATAATAAGCAGTTTGCAGAATGATGGACAGTTGGCAAAAAATAGGCAATATTAAGCTGCAGGTCGGACTCGGCTACTGACCCACTGATTCAGATAACATGTGTTTGTAGGATTTTGTAACATTTCATTCTATGGTAGGTTTGTATGGCAATGTAAAGTGGCTAGGGTGAGAACAGGCTACTTGTTTTGTTCCCATGAGTAATGTAATAAGAGACTTTTTTCAGGGTTAAGTTTAGGGCGAAATGGGCCTTGGCATTTTACTCAGTAGATGTTGAGGTCAGCATTTAAGTGACGTTCTACAAAGTGACTTACTGTTATTTTGATAACTTATATTTTAATAAAGGACATCTTACACGAACCATGTTTGTAGAATTTACAATACTTTGGGCAAAGTGGACCAAATACACTGACAAGCAATGTAAAAAAGCCACTAAAAGTGCCAAAAAATCTAAATATCTCCTAAGCCACACAAGTCAGCTAGATGAAGTAAAATCTTGATTACAATTTTATAGGTGTTTTTGATGCGCTATTAAATACGCTTGCATGTTGTTTTTTACTTCAAGAAGCTATTGCGTGGTGTCAAAAATATTTCATGATAAGTTAGTGGCTTTTTTAAGTTGCTCGTCAGTGTATTTTAATTTCGGTATCTATTTAGAAAAATACTTTAATAATATCTACATGAATTATCCGTAATTGTAAATGGTGATAGAATGACCAATAATTGAATGAGCTTTACAAAAATAATATTTTATCAAAAGCACCAGCTCCAGTACACCCATATAGCATAGCATAATCAGCCTATAATGTTGCCACTGCTGGAACATAGGCCTCCTCTCTGTGAGAGGACGAGGGCCGTTATCCACCATGTGCTACGGGTGCAGGTTGGTTGGTGGATGTCACATCTCTCCGAATTTTTGGTTCTACGACATGCCGTGGTAACCTCACGATGTTAACGATGAAGTCGTGACCCATATAAAGCATTCGATAAATTGAGTTTTTTATTTTATTTTATCGACAACGGGGGAAGCCCTTGGCCTGATGGTAAGTGATGATGAGGCTGAAGGTGGAAGCGAGCTTCACCCGGAATCCTCAACCACAGAGGAACTTGCTATCTTACCTCCAACTACCGAAACACACCAATGCTGTTAACATTGTTGTTATGGCGACAGATTTAGATATGATGGGTGATAGCAAGTCTTCATTATCAAAAGAGCATGCTAAGTACTCAAACAAATAAAAAGTTTATACCTGTATAGACCTAGATAACAATCCCTGAGTTCTCAGCGATATAATCTTAAAGCTTAACACATAATTCAATAGGAGCAGTGCAGTGGCGGAGATTGTCCGACTGTTATGCGCCCGCGCCGGGTCGCGGGTCAAAGGCATTAGGATGATATTCAATGTTTTGTTCAGATTTTCTAGGAAAGGTTTTAGCTGTATATGATACCTTAGAATACGATGGTGTTTTAGTTGTTCTAAGTGTGACTTCTGGGCGTTGCGTTTTGGTTTCAATTCTTATCGTATTGATGACTTTAAGTATTAAAATAGTATTAGTATCATCATCTGCCTAGCCTTTTCCCAACTATGTTGGGGTCGGCTTCCAGTCTTACCGGATGCAGCTGAATACCAGTATTTTACATGGAGTGACTGCCTTTCTGACCTCCACAACCCAGTTACTGGGTAATACGATACCCCTAGGTAAGACTGGTTGTCAGACTTTCGGGTTTCTGGCGACCCGTAACGACTGTCAAAGATCTACGAATGACAGCCGGGACCAACGGCTAAATATGCTTTCCGAAGCACGGACGGGTCTTGGTATGTAAAGATGGTCACCCATCCACAGACCAACCGCGGCAAGCGTAGCTTAACCTGACCGATTGACCCGTGCGGCTGTTATTAAGTAGCCACAAGCCCCTCCAAAACATAGTATTAGTATATTATTGTAAAATTACTGTTTATAAGTAGTAACAAATAGACAGTTTCGCTCTCATAATGATAATTCTTCTTTTTTATCCGTATAATTATACAAGGCTCATATTTACTATGGGTAAAAAATTTGCCAGTCAGCAAGGTGCCATCAATTAAACTGCCTAGCCTTTTCCCAACTATGTTGGGGTCGGCTTCCAGTCTTACCGGATGCAGCTGAATACCAGTATTTTACATGGAGCGACTACCTATCTGACCTTCACAACCCAGTTACTGGGTAACACGATACCCCTTGGTTAACTGGTTGTCAGACTTTCGGGCTTCAGACGACTCGTAACTTCAGTCAAAGATCCAAGAATTACAGCCGGGATCAACGGCTTAACGTGCTTTCCGAGGCACGAAGGGGTGTGGGCATGTTAAGATGGTCATGGTCACCCATCCACGAACTGACCGTGGCAAGCGTAGCTTAACCTGATAGATTGACTCGTGCGGCTGGTATTACTTAGCCACGAACCCCTCCAGTCAGAAAGGTGCATCAGTATATATTCTCTCCCTCTGTACATCTATTACGCATGCTTGATGGTTCACGGATTGCCAATTAAAGTGTGTTTAAATATAAACAAATGAAGAAATGCTATAATTGCTTATTCTCCATACATTCAGCTGTTGTCTGGAATAGCCACGGTTACTGGTTATCCCCGAGGGAAATATTATAGGTACCCAAACATCGCTGAAAACTTTACTGTAAACATTCACTTATGCCATTATGATTCACAAAAATACCAGACGAGTTAGTAATGCAGACTGTTACTAAAACTTATTGTTATTTAATTCTCATGTATTTGTTTTTTAATAACCGCTATGATTAATGATAGCACTAAACAGTTCGGACAGCACTCTTCAAAATATTGGACTTGATTTATTAGTCTGTTTGTGTATTGTGGAGGTGAGTCTTGTAAAAACGGTGTGTTATTATTGGATAAGTTAATTAATAACGGATATTTTACAGTCATAAAAGTTTTTTTTTATATTCTTTTGTGGCGGCATCTACATCGCCACATGCGAACTACGCATCAAAGATCTGACGTCACACAACATCGTGACGTCACTCAAATCCTGCATCGCGCAATTAGAGTTAACCGCACGGTGGACATATATACAAGCTCCCGACTTCAACCTCTGGGCAGTTGCCCGCCAGACACGACACCGGTCTGGTCGGAGAATCCTCCCTTTTCTACAGTGGATGAGTGAACTTTACACCCTGTTCCTCATACCCCTGAAGTTTCATCTCGTAGGTCAACCTAGGAGTTTGTCGGCTGCTTAACCGGGCTATCCTTTCAATCCTCCAGCCAGGGCATAAAACTTATAAACTAAGCAGCTACACACTAATGGCACTCCCTGTATGGACATCGGCTTAGGGCTTCTCTAGGGGCGAGCAGCAAGGGACAGGCTGGATCGGATCGTGATTATTTAGGGACGAATTTAAAGAACAGGCTCAGCGACGCGGTCTTGCTCGAGCAAGAGTCGGGCGAGATTACAAAATATAGTTACCTAGCCTTTGTGTTTACAACAGTCCATGGAAACAATTTGACTTTGACAGTGACTTTGTTTCGTAGTTTAAGATTTACAATTGACGAGCGTTTCACCATTTATTGAGCATTAATTAAAAAATGAGTGCTACTGTGTTACAGTTATTTTTATAAATAACGTAAGTTTAATTAATTTATTCAATTTTGCAAGTTTTTGCCGCAAATACAGCGTGTATCAGAAATGTGTGGTCAAATTTAAAGAATGAAAATAAATTTATTTGACTCAGGTTGAGACACACATTAATCACACAAAAACAAAAAAAAAAACAGAAAAACAAAAGTTACTTAAAATAATATTGTGTGCCTCACGGCTGCGCCAAATAAGCCCAGTTCAGCATAAATGCCAGACAACTAGTGCCTGACGTTGGTTTTCAACTGGACCTTATGTTACGAGGACGTCTTACTAAGGTCTAAAGGCTGTGATATAACTGAACAACTTTCTCCATAGATAGGTAATCGCAAAAAAATCTGTTGTCCCATAAAGGGGTCCTATTAAGGGATAGAATACAGAACGAGGTGATCCGGTAGAGAACCAAAGTTGTAGACATAGCTCACAGAATAAGCAAGCTGAAGTGCCATATTAGCCCTAGAACCGATGACCTTTGGTAAAAGTGTTCTTGAGTTGAGACTGCGAATCGGCAAACGTAAGGCAGGATTCCCTTAGGCTAGGTGGAGTGAAGATCTTCGCAGGGTGGCTGGTAGCAGCAGGATGAGAGTTGCCGAGGATCGAACTGAATGGCGTGCAATTGGAGAGCCGTATGTCCAGCAGTGGTCTGATTAAGATGATGAAGTACCTTTTGAAGTTTTTTATGGGACAGCTGATAATATTTTTGCGTCTGTGCCACATCCTTAAATATCCACTCATTTCTGATACACGCTGCATGTTTGAATAAAATAAATAAAATAATTGATTTACAACCACATAATATTATTATATTTGACGAATGATACTTCTGTTTTGATCACTAATTGATGATTAATGATTGATCTCATCAAATTTGTTACAAAGTTCAAAGTTTAGAAACTTTTGTAATACATATTGTATACTTTTATCATTATTTATGTCACATAGGACAAACAACTTGAAATAAAACCACGAACATTTACACAACCGAACCGGATATCGAACCAGCAGCCGTCAGAGATCCAAGCCCTTAAAACCACTGCGTTATTGAGCGCACTTTGTATTATCGTAAAGCATTGAGATAATTTAATAGGTCACTAGTTTTTCCGCGTGGCCTCGCCCGCGTGAAGGTCCGAAAGCTTCCCATGGGAACGTATTATCAGTATAAAAAGTATATCCTATGTTCTAAACCAGTCATGGTCTACCTTTGTGCTAAATTTCATCGCTATTCGTTCAGCCGTTAGGGCGTAAAAAGGTTACAGACAGACACACCCAAACATAGTTAAATGCTTTCGCGGTAGTGTAGTTTAGTGGTAGATAAAAGGAATCAAAGTCGTTATAGTTTGTATTGTTACAATGACAAGGTTATAAGTACTCAAGCTTTATCGACATAACCATCAGCTTTAGAAGTGAAGGATTCATAGCAAGTGATTGACTTGTGACCTTTTTGAAGAATGGAAACGATTTAAATAGTGCTATCAATATTTACTATAATATAAATCATTTCCATGTTCCAACACAGGGAATCCTAGTTTGAGGTCAACGAATTCAATCCACTTGAATGTAAAGTGAAACATATTTATTCTTATTCTAAAGGTTTGGTAAATTACAGAAAAAATAACCAAACCGACTTCCAAAAAAAACAGTACAAAGTGAAAAATAACTTTAATTTCGGAAGTCGGTGTCTTTGGTTTTGAATTTTCGTTTTTTGCCACTGACTTCCGAAATTAAAGTTATGTTTCACTTTGTAGTTGTTTTTTGTAAAAAGGTTTTATTTACACTTTTTAGTTGTGTTACCTACCGGAACTTATCATATCATCTAAGAGGGAAAAATATTATTGAAGCTAACTCAAAAAATATCCAAACAAAGTTAATAAAATGTATACGGCCGACCACTTTAAAACAAAAAAGACATTTTCAAAATAGGTCCACAATTGACAGAGAAATCGGTGGACATACATAAAAAAAAACATACGCTACGATTTTCAAAAAGGAGGAGGTCCTTTTTGGAAATCGGTTAAAAATAAAGGTTTTTTCCCAGAAAAATAATGCTAGTCTAGAGCTCATTTTGCTCTTATTTAAACACATCTAGGCACAAAATAAAGTGCTGAAGTTTATTAAGAGAACCGGCATTACTATTATCTTTCCTCAGGTCCAAAGTAGGACAAAGCATAGTCAGTATAATGTTCCCACTGCTGGGACACAGGCTCTCACAGAGACCACTTTGTGAGAGGGAGTGGGCAGTAATCCACCACGCGGGCCCAGTGCGAGTTGATAGATGTCACATTATCTTCGAATTTTTGGTTCTAAGACACGCCGGTTTCCTCACGATGTTTTCCTTCACCGTTTTGAAAGCAGTGGTGATGAAATTATTAACACAAAGTAAAGCTAACGCTAGTAGGACAAAGGAATGAAATTAGGAAAAAGGACCACACACGGCACGGTAAGGGGCACTGTGCTCGACGCTTGACGTGTCCACACCTCGGGTCCGAGTTCGCAACAAGTCAATCGCCTTCCTGAGGATGCCTCGTTGAGAGGTGAAACACGTGTCGATTTCTTACAGGGTTCTTTATGACTCATTAAGAACAGTTACGCGGATTAGGTTAATAAATATACGTCGACTATTGTATTTTATAATGGATTTCCGCAAAGTCCCGCCTGAATCAATTCACTATTAATCAACTAAAAGGACCAACGTTAATTTCTCTACCCGTTAAGTAGGCTTTCAGCTGAGGAAAGATGGTTGACCTTTTCTTTAAATATTGTAGTCTCCTTATATCTAATCAACTCCTAACTATAATATTGCCTGAAGCAAAATTACGCCATCTTGTTAAAATATTACTCCGAACTCTATTTAGCCCGACTGTAACAAAACGTGATCAGCCATAGCTTCTTAATAGTCGTAATATTTTACTAAGTACCTGCGTCTTATTTCTTGAACAAGTAAAATAGGCAAGCATACAGCGTCTAACAAAAACCCTATCCGATCCGTGAGGTGTTGTTGAGAATTATACTGAGAGTCTATTGGGCCCTATCAGAATACCAGCGCTGCGATATTTATTTATTTTTTAAATATCGCCGCATTATGCTGAGATAGGAGCCTTTTTGGCCTCGCACAGGTTATTATTCTGTTTTTAAAGTCGCCTTTTTGTTTTTTATTTTATAATTTATTTGTTATTTTTATTATTACTTACTGTTTGTATTTCCTGTGCGTGTCCCAAATAAAATATTTTTCTTTCTTTCCTTCTTTCTTTCTATATAAGTGGTAATTTTCTAGAAAAAAGAAAATTCGCCGCATTTTGTTTTCAATGGGGAATTTTACCGGGTAATTACATGGGGCGCGGGCGGCCGTCGCTTAGCGGGTAGGTATCTAGAGGTCATAACTTTTGACCCCTGTTGAACATTTACCAATTTTTTTTATGGAATTAGAAAATAAATGAGAAAAAAGAAATCAACCACTAAAAACATTAAATGGGCGGCCTTATCATTTTCGCCGATCTCTTCCAGGCAACCATAGAATGGACAGTGATTTACCTGTATATAAAATGGGGTTGTCGTTGATACAAATAATAGGTACATAAATAGATACAATATACTACTTAAAATAGAGCTCGTGGCTAAGTAATAACAGCCGCACGGGTCGATCCAACCGGTTAAGCTACCCTTGCCGGAGCTGGTCTGTGGATGGGTGACCATCTTTACAAACCGAGACTCCTCCATGCCTCGGAAAGCACGTTAAGCCGTTGGTCCTGCTGCCATTCGTGGATCTTTGACAGTCGATACGAGTCGTCAGAAGCCCGAAAGTCTGTCAACCAGTGTTACCAAGGGGTATTGTATTACCCAGTTACTGGGTTGTGGGGGTCAGATAGGCAAACGCTCCATATAAAATACTGGTATTCAGCTGCGTCCGGTTTGACTGGAAGCTGACCCTAACATAAAAACAAACAAACTAAACAAACACAACAAACAAACAAAACTGTGTGTTGTCTGTGTGTTGTTGAATACACTTATTTTTCTTTCTTTCTTTCATATATCCTATAATTAACCTATTCATAATACATATTATTATTAATTATTATAAGTAATCAATCACAAGTCATCTCAGTAGGATGAAAGTGGGCTTTTGTAAGTATTTTACCTTTAGCTTCATATAAGCGAAGTGAGTTAATAAAATAAAAGTTGCCCCATACTTACATTTTATATTGCTTCGGAAATGAACCACAAATATTATTAAATAGGCCTGGATTCTTTCATGGTCCGGCAACATGGTCAGTAAAAGCTCGTACAGACCAGCGCGACGCGACGCCGCGCCGCGACACGAACAATACAATTTCTAAGAAAACTTGACGGTATAACAATAACCGGTGTCGCGTCGCGCTGTCGCGTCGCGCCGTTCTGCACGAAGCTTAAGTTGGAACGTCAATGTTACGATTTATAAATTATCCAATCGATTTCAAATAGTTACGGGAAAAAATGCGTTTACTCGAAAGCAACACAATTTTTTTTTTACAAATATTTAAATTTACTTTTAGTTTTAAGTACGTAAAATACAGCAGGTTTAAAGATTAAAGATAAACAAAAATTGCACTGATTTTGGATAATCATAAACTGAAACTCAAAGCATTTATTTCAATTAGGTAAATTTACAGGTACTTTTGAACGGCTAAGGAGTCAGTCAAACAGTCAAATGAAGCTAGTTGCCTATTCCAAAGCGCAGTAGGTTCCTATTGAGAAGAACGGGCAAGTAACGCCAAGGAAACTCTTTTAACATGATTATATTGTTACAAAATATTACAGTAAAATTTTAACATGCATATTATAAAATAATAAATATCAAAAATGTCGATAATTAACCAAAATACAGTTAAACAAACCATATCAGTGCAAACACACGCACTAGCCTGTTTGTCCTGGTATTGTTGAGTTTTAATGCAAAAATATTTGTATTGTGTTCCTCTTTAGTTGATGGATATCATACAGACGAAAAAAATCATAGGAAGTGAGGATCGCTTTAAATTACTTTTTCACTCTTTTGAAAAACTACAGGAAACGTGCTTTCCAACCTCCAGTGTCGTTTCAGGTATTCTGTCAAACTTGCATATTTTTTTTATATAAAGAGACTGAATAATCTTAGTTACACAGATCAGAGGGGCAATTTCCGTATTTTAAAGAACGCTTGCATTCTAATATCAGTCTCAATCTGTCAAAAATACCTCTAATTTCCCTACATTTTTGAAAAAAATTGACAATGGCATTGATTGTCATGGAGATGTTATTTCTTAATTGAATTCAAATTGAATTTCAAAAGTCATTTATTTAAACTAGGCTGAAAATCAGCACTTTTCGAACGTCAAAATTACATAAGACAGTCCTCCAAAACGCTCACCCTTCACCACTTCTCAGTGCTTTAGCTGGGAAGAAGAAGTATCGCAACAAGCTCCCGAGTAGCACAGCTGAAAATAATTTACATTACGCAACACAAAAAATAATGTAAATTATAAATTATTAGCCATATGTCAGCTAGCCCACGCCAATATACCAACCAAAACTGACTGATGAGATTGTGACTAGAATTTGAACGTTTTTAAATACGGGAATTGGCCTTCTGAAGTATTTGTATGAAATCTGTCAATCACTCAAGATTTGCTAAATAGAAATCCAGGAACCAAGGATTCATTCTATGCAACCTGCCACCCACTGCACGCCAATGCGCCAACCATACCATTGCAGCATACCAGCAAGCTTTTATTTCTATCTGATGTCTATGCACGCTATTGTAAATTAAACACCTATAAGTTTATTAGGTGTTTAAATGCCACACTTAAAGAGTTAAACGCTTCGCTACCGATGAAATTACGATCAGAACTTTATTTTATTGCAAGAGGTACGAAGTTGTGACTTATGTATTTTATTCTAGTCTTTTTTAAGCATCAAGTTGCTGAATTTAAACGGCGAGAAAAGTATAAAATATTCTATGAAGGAATAATGAATAAATAATGCGATTCCACCAAAAAATCTCCCTAGCGTTTTCCATTATAGTGTCGGCTTCCAGTCTGGATTCAGTCTAATACCAGTATTTTACATGGAGCAACTGCCTATCTGAACTCCACAACCCAGTTACTGGGTAACACCATACCCCCTGGTAAGAAATGATGTGACTCCATCGATAGCATAAAATAACATAGAAAAGCAACCAGTCTGCAATCAACAAGTCATGCATTGCAACAATAGCAACAGGATTTACACATTAAATGTCTAAGTAATTGTATAAAACACATAATATTAAAAGCCACAAGCTCTCATCTTAAAATAGTACCTAGGTATTTTGGAGCCGATTCAAACATAGGGGGTCACGATCTGTTAAAAAGTCCAGTAATTTCTGATAACGACAAAAAAAATACGTGAGAATAATGTAGGGCAAGTTTGAACGTTCCTGAGTTGGTATAAGCTTGTCCTATTGATAAAAATTCAAACAAAAGATATACCTACGTAAACGTTTAGCAACATAGAAAAACAAAAAGTAACCATCTTCCCCCCAAAACGTCTTTACGAATGGAATGCAACGCCATCTATTACTAATTAATAAGTCGAATTAACTAACTAAATGTCAAAAATCAACCCTTTAACCAAAACGGATGTCGACACAAAAAAAATATGTATATCAGCTCTCGATCACATTCTCTTAATAAAGGAAGACCAACCTTCTTACGACGCTACAGCGGCCCTGATATCATTTTCAGAATGATTCTCACTCATCTAGAGAGGTATATATTGGTCGGAACGCTAGTGCACATCACAGTCAGCGCACCATCGCTCAAGACACAAGTCGTCTTCCTTAGAAATATTATATTTTAATATAAAATAATGAAATTGGTAAGTCGATTTCGTTTATCGGGAGTTGTGGTGCAGTTTGGGGTCTAAACCCCAGTTCAAGCGTCCCTTACGCTGGACGGGCAAGATCGGTGACACGTCAGTCTGATTTGTCAGTCAATTTGATACATCACGGACGAGTTGGCCTAATAAGTGGTCTAATTGGTCTGGAGACCTACGACGAGATAATTAAACTTGTCAAGTTAAAGTAATAATTCCTTCCAAAAAAACCCTCTTTAAAGTTTTCATCTTCAGCATAAAATAATAGGGTAACCCCTTATTATTAATTTTGATAGTTCATTATTATATCTCATAATTTTAATTAACCGTAAAGCCGTTTAATTAGAGCCATATAATCAAATCAATTACGAAAGCTCTTTCAGCGATTCCGCGACTAATTACTGACGCTAACTGACCTTCAAATAACTCAATATTTTCAAGTTGTTTGCATTTAATGTGGCAACTATAATCTCCATCATATCTTCTTAAAATACCCCTTTAGTAATACAGTGATTTAAAAAATATTACAAAAGACCCACACGGTTGCAAAAATAAAATGACGTAGAAAAAGAATTAAAGACACATGAAATCTTTCTCATGAATGCATCTATCATTCACAACTTGAAATCGACATTTCGACGTATAATTACGAACATACACATAAAATTAGGAGTATGATTAAACAAAATGTCTATAATTAAAACATGCTCATCATTGATTTGAATTTCAATGAGGTAATGGCCATTTGAGGCAAAAAAACTGGGTTAAACAGAATCAGGGCAGGGTTGAATAATAAACTTTTTTACATATTACTTGTTTGTATAAGCGGTGAATCTTGACATTCCCTTTACAAGGAATCTTGTTAAAAAAGCTTTATCACCTCGCCTTGTATTTTCCAAAATTTACTTTTATCAAGTTCATCTAACAATCAAGTGTTTTGTCCTCTTTACAGCTCGTGGTAGCCGCTGTCCTCGGTGTCTGCTTAGCAGACCGCCTTGACAACAAATACCTCCCCCCCAGGGGAAACGCTGGCGCTGGTGGTTTTGGCCCCGGTTTCGGCGCTGGCGGTGCCCCTGGCTTCGGTGGTAAAGCCGGTGGTGGCTTCGGAGGAGGAGCCGGTGGTGCCGGTGGTTTCGGTCATGGAGGCGCTGGCGGTTTCGGCGCTGGTGCTGGTGGACATGGAGCCGGAGGTTACGGAGGCGGTGGTGCCGGATCCGGTTTCGGTAGTGGTGCCGGATCTGGTTTCGGTGGTGGTGCCGCGCACGCTGGAAACGCATACAACGCTGGCGCTGGTGGAGCGTACAACGCTCGCGGTGGCGGTTCCTCTGCTGATGCGGGTGCTCAGATCCTCAAGCTGAACAGCGAAGTTACCGCTGAAGGATTCTCTTACGACTTCGAAACCTCAAACGGCATCCGCGCTGACGCTCAAGGCGTTGCCACCAACGGAGTGCAGTCTCAAGGAAGCTTCGCGTACAAGGGTGATGATGGCCAGGACTACAGCATCACGTACACCGCTGACGAGAACGGCTTCGTGCCCCAGGGTGCTCATCTGCCCACTCCCCCCCCGATCCCCGAAGAGATCTTGAAGTCTCTGGAGCAGAACGCCCGCGATGAGGCTGCCGGCATCGTTGATGATGGTGAGTGATACATTTTTACTACCTTTGTTCATACCAAGCTCATAATATACTTTTTCATGTAGCCTAAAAGTTCTAAACACCTTAGCAAAACGTGCGGTTTCGATACAAGCTCCAAATTTTGTACTAATAACCTAAAACAACCACTAATGCAGTCATTATTTTTAGTCTACTTGAAAAACTAATTACTGATTGATAGCCAGATAATTTAATTTAAAAACGAATGTCTATTTTTTACGCTAATTTGCTTATAAACCAAATATAATTATCTAGAAAAAATGCGCCAACCGCAAAAACTCATCCTAATCGCGATTAGTAACCCCACCGCTGCAAAACATTTGAGTAGTGGTCAAAAAAGTTACAGAGGATTACGCAAAATTACAATCATTAGTATTAAAAATGGCAGTTCAGGAATTATAATGATTCTGTGGCAGTGTTAAAAAATGTAGTGCTAATCTTTAAAGTGACCGCAAGTCCTAAAAGTGCGGCTAACGAATTAACCTTGTTGATAATATTTTAAATGAATGGACATCATTTAGGTTGCCTAACGATAAAAAGTGATGCTTTATAAAATGTTGCACAGTACTTTAGTCAGAATTGGTCAATACATCGATGACAGGTAATCTTAAACAGTCACTATGCAGGCTCTGTCGATGAACGTAATATAGTGAACTTATCTTAAGAGCATAAATATCTCATAAGTGTCTAATACACTTAACCTAATTAATATAAAATCTCCAACATCTTAACTATTAAATCAAAATCTGCCCGCAACTTTGCCAATACTCCAGATATATTTGCATCAAAACATCTTCATAAATAACAGACCAAAAAAGCATCAGAACCAACCGTAATAATCTAATCCCTGCCATTAGAAAGCCTTCCATTTACAAATACATTACAATTTACTAACAAAATACTGAGCAACACTAGACTTGTACTTAATCTTGTCAAGTCCCAACATTACCTCAGTAACTTGAATCGGAGATAACTCACTATTCAAGCACTTGACTCCTTTCATACAACGCCCTGCACACACACAGTTACATCATAAAATCTGGCGAAGACTACACGTGAAAATCTTAGTTGCATCCCCGTCGAATTCTGTGTAGATGGCAGTTGTATAAGTGTGCGTGGACAGAGGTGAGAATGTAAGGAGTTTTTGCATTTGTGTAGCATGTAATTTGTTCCCTGAGTACCCTAGTACTGATGAGTTACAAAATGACGTGGGATCGTTGCATCATGCATCGTGATCTAGCTTGAAGCAAAGTAAGGCACTGCATAGGTCGGATTTTAATTGATTTCACAGCTATTCTGGGTGAACATTGCAGATGAACGGATAAGGAGGGAAATAAATGGGCTCGGTTGTAAAAGTTTTGAGACTTGGGTGTGAATTATTTCTTAATTTGGTCATATTTTTTTATTTTGATCCAAAATGTGGACCACGTAGAATGTGGTCCATTTTTTGTGTCTTTCAAGAATAAATAAATTATAAAAGCCATACTGAGAAAGCTCACAAATCACAATATTTAAATATTTCAGTAAAATTTCAAGTATCTATAAAATGCAAGCTCAAAAAAGGAGCGTCAGTTCACGATCAAATCATGAACCACAAGATATTCTTTTTTTCAAATCATCTCAATTACCATTACATAAACCAAGAGCCTTGCCGATCCTACGGAGTCAAGATCCTACAAATTAAATGCAGATGCACTAATTAAATCACACTATTTGCCTTTGATTGACCATAAATAGGCTTTAAAATGTAAATCATTGGGTTAGAACGCAGTAAACTATGCAGCCATATTCGAAGGCAGATCTTCTCTGACTTGCGAAATGAGGATTCTTGGCTATCCCATAACGCATACTTTATTGAAATGGTCAGTTCAATAAATATTGATAGAATTTTCATTTATAATTCGGTACTAAATCATTTATTATTTCCACAAGTTTTAGAATTTGAGAGAAATATGGAGTAACAAATCAGATATTTTATCGTGGCGTGTGAATTCTCGGGGTAATTGGTATACGTAGGCGTGTGTTACCTTACCTAGTACCTACAGATAAACTCGAGCTTATAACGAAACGTTCTATTGTTTCAACTGTCTTCCAGTGATAGTAAGAGCCATAGACGAAGATCTAGACTGATTTATTACATCACTTGTACTTCGACTTCAATCGTTATTGACAGCGTTGTCACCATTGTGTGTTCTATCAAAGTTTATCGATGTTTAAGAAGCGATCGAATACTCGTTTGAAAGCAAATCGATCATATTCCTAACGTCGATACCTAATCTGGTCATCCAAGCATCATCATATATCTTGGGTAACCATTAATAAATTTTCAGTGTGTAATATTTCAAGACGGAAATTGCTCGATCATAATTGAGGGCTATATAAGATTAATGACATACTCATGTAGATAATACAACATTCATGTTACTAAGTCGTATAATTTTACTGTGAAAAATAATGTCCATGTGTAATCCAATATAGTGCTCCCTCAACCTGTCACTTTGTTAATAATTATAATTTGTTTTACTGAAATCCTTCGTCATGCTCTAAAAATCCAAATTATTTTAGGAATCAATTCAACCCCCTCTTTACATTCGTTTCACTGCTGCGCATAGCCTTTTCTAAAGACACCAAGGAACTATATTCGGGGTACTGAAACATCCAAAAAAAAATCCATCCCAAGTTATTATGTTAAAGACACAATGCTACCAATTCTTTTAAAAAGAGTCCCTTTCAATCAAATTCCTATCCATCCGACCTCTTGCAACATCTACATACAAGAAGTAACCGACCGTTAATACTATTGAGTTCAAAACAAATACCAAATTCAGAACCAAAAGTCAAGATAATATCTACAGATTTATCTATTACGTTACCAAAGCGACGAGTTTGGCGATTGATTAGTGAACGCACAGATGAATCTGATAACGTCGACGACGTATAATCATTCTGTTGTCTTGACGAGATGATTGCGTTTATGAATATTGATTCATGCGTTTGTGGATGATTCAACGCTTTTTCTATGATTGTATTTTTTTTCGCTGGCCCTTTTCTTATTTTGAAAGATTTATATGTCTTTTATTTTGAAAGTACTCTCAAGTGATTCGTGGTACTGATTATTGATTCTATGTTCCTGAATTTCGCAGTGTTACATTGCAAAACCAAATATATTAAAGAAAATAGAATAACCAGAAACAAATAGGTACCTAATGCATATACTGCGGTACTCGAAGCAATTCGAAACATCACATTACCCTCAAATCATTGTAATTCACACCTAGCTAGTTCGCAAAATGACCAATTTCTCAATAGCTCAGGACTATAATATTAATGTCTTGGCTTACATGAACTGAAGTACTTCAAAGGTTATTCTACAATCTTAGCTTCAATTAACCCGGTTTACACTCGGTTTCTTCGCGGAATAACCGATTTCTAAATAATGTCAACACAGGGGCACATTGGGATCGTCTTATAATACTACTATACATAGTTTTCAGAGCATCATTTTAAGATCCGATATGAAAAAGCTGGTAATTTTTTTTAAATAAATTCTTAGTTTTATCCAGTAAAAATATTTTCTGGATAAAACTTCCAATGAAGAAGTAAGCCAAGCCCATTCACATCAAAATAATACAATACCGAAAAATCTCAATGAAATAAAATACTATCGTTGAATAACCACAAAGCAAACCTGTAGTTACAATTCAATTAACCAAAGCTAAACAAGCAACAACAACAAGCGATAATTGATACAAACTGTTGTACAGTTTGTATCAATTATCGCGATTCACAGTATTCTTAGAATGACCAATTTCTCAACAATATGGGACGATACTAATGCTTTGCCTTCTTGCACTGGGTCACGACGTGACCGTACCACTCACTGTAAGGCGTGGGGCACATGATCCAGACTAACAGATAAACGAAAGGTCAGACATGTGCATTCTGTCTATTGAGTGCAGAATGACATCTAGTATTCGTGATTTGTTGTTATAGAATTTGAGAGAGAACTGCACTCCTTTGTTGAATTTAATTTTGTTTAGTGTTAAATATCGGTTGGTTTAAAAAAAAATAGTATATGATGTGCGAGCCAAGGTAGTGGTCTATATAATGAAATGATGCTACCTAAACAATAAAATAATAGGGCACCCTTCAAAAAGCAATAACGATAAAACTCATACCCCAAATCCTAAAAAGCTAGACCAATTTACTAGATCAACCTGTCTATATCAACATCAATCGATTAACCAACTCACTTAGTAACCCAAAAACACAAACAAAACACATGTCCCAGGCGGTTGCATTACCGAATTACTCAAAAGCAAACGTACCATAATGAGTCCATTTACGAGAGATGGGCGGTAATCGCGAATATTAATGACTCCTGCTACAGTAATAAAGGTTTCATCTAGATAATGACGCGTTGCAACACCGATGTGCACTGAGCTTTACATTTTGTAACTTTTGCTAAGTTTAGCGAAAGTGTTTGTGGGATCTTTAACTCAGACTGGGAATGAAAGCAATGTTTAGAATTTCTGCAACTACTTTACTTAATATCTTCTAAAACATCAGTTCCTACTTGCCTAATAATAATAATGATACAATGGTCATAATATATCCCAATTTTTTTATTTGAATTGTATCTCCATAAGTAGTCGTTTCCTAACATTACCATAGTGTACAAATATATCAGGTTTATATCAGTATCACTCACAATACTTAGATTTACAATATACACAGAAAAACTGCTTCAAGAACTTTTTCTCCCGCTCCCAACAAAGGAGGTATAAAGTCACAAATATTAATATTATCTACACATAACAAAACGGAATAAAGAATATTTTCTTAGAACTTTATATGTATGTTAGCAGATATGGTGCTTTGTTTGCCATTCTCATAGTTACAAAATGTGGGAACATTAGATGCAAAGATATTTCGCACTATATTAATTACCTTAAAATTTACAACGCGTTGGGAAACTAGAATGAAGTCAAATCTAAGATCTAACATCGGTTAAAGAGCGTGAAGATTTTGTTAATGTGTTTGATTGTTATCTGAAGCTTTATAATGATTCAATTTTGTTGCTTGACTAAGAAGATTAATTATTGTGTTGACTACCGTATTATCTTCATTGATGTTATGGTGGTTTTCTTCCTTTTTTCTTGTTTCTTTAACTAGTTCTTAAAAGTACGTAAAGTGATCTTCGCCATTATGGTTTATTATGTTTGGACCGGTGTTATTATATATAAGCATAAAGATTGCCAGTGATAGAAAAAGAATTTTCGAATAAATTGTGCAATCATTCAACTGCATCATCAGACTTGTGTCATTTGTCACATCAAAATCGAACACGTATATAATCACTATTACCTGTATCTTTATAATAATTTTCTAATTTTAACCCAACATTACATTTACGCAAAAACGTTGTGTGTGACTAAATCTTTTCGTAACTTGTCAAACTGACAGACAGATTAGCGGTCTTACTAAAGTACTTACATAACAGGTCAATGATGAGATAGTTAGAAGAGAGATAGTTACTGATAATGAAGTTAATGCGATTTCTGTGAAGTCAGATTATAATTACGTCATCGTAATGTAATTTTAATTGGAGATTTTGAGTTAGCAAATTACATTTGATGATAAGCTTTAGACGAATCCACTAAAATATGTAGTAGTAATAGGATATTGAAGATTTAGTTATTAAATTAAATATGGACCCTAAGAATTAGTAGTATCGGGTGTGATGTTCTAAATAATACGGATTGTATCAATCTCAAACATGGACTTATAGAATCCTGTATCAATAATATTCAGAAATCAAATTTCAAAAACTACATCAGTCACAGCTTTTAATACTCATATCAGGCAATTCACTTCATCCTCAGGTACAGTACAGGTGCATTAAAAGTCTCAGGTGTCTCCAATCAGTCATTAAGTAAACTTGCGTTTAACCTAGAACCAGCATACCCATGCAGTGCGGTCATCTTCGCATTCTAAATAACTCGATACAATTTAAATAATTCGAGCGAACGTTAACGAGAGCGTTCATTGCTAGCCTTGGAGCTTTCGATGAGTCGAGTATGGCTAAGAAGTACGCGAATGCGATAAGGAATATTTTGATAGAGGAATGAGGAGTAGCCTGTGGTTAATAGGAATAATAATGGGTGTTCATTAATAGATACTGAAGGATTTGCCTTAGAAAAGTTTTGTGCTGTCTTAAATCATTTCTAACTCTCGAAGTCAAAAATAAGATAACTGGATAACTTCAATGCAACACAAAATTATGAAGAACGAAATAAAAAGGCAGATTTAAATAGTGACAACAGAAGCCTCAAAGCTTTACTCCAGGCTGCCAAATTACAACGACAATGAGAAACATGCTAAACAACAACAATTTAAAATAAACGTCCCCACAATTATAATATTTGCACGCAACGCTTACTTTTCGGCCTCTAAAGTAAACAATACAGAAATATTATGTGCGTGATCGAAATTACAGAATTATTTCGTAATTGAAAATGAACACAAATTATATGCCCCACTTGTTACTATATTACAAAAGGTCATTTTAAATACACATCATTTATGTAGACATGGCTTGCAAGACGATTTTATTAATGTACCACTTTGCTTTGTCTAAAATAATTGTTTTCTAAAATTCTGTAATAAGAGAACAACAGTTTGGAACAAGACTTATATGAGTAAATCCTGAAAAACTTTCAAAATGGAGTATATTTAATTATTATTTTGTTTTTTTTTAACAGTTGTTTAAATAAAATAATTACGAGGAAAGCGTAGTAGTAAGATTAAGCCTTTGTTAATTCACACACAATTTAGGAAGCAGAAAGTCAGACGAATAAGATTTGAATATCAATAACCTGCCTGCCCTTTACAAGGCCAACATTTGACCGCTCCCGGCCAACGCCGACATCCGACGCTCTAATTCTAATGAACTTGTGTCTTAGATGAACGTTGGGATGTTGGTCGGTGTGGGCAACCAATCTGTTAGTCATTAGGCTTGTGAACCCGGTGCGTGAAATGCCCTGGGAACGACAGTTTGTGCATAAATTACGTTGTCTGATGCTGATATATTATAGGCATTCACTGTAATGTGCAACAACTGGCAATATTATAACAGGATTTAATAGTGTCGTCGAGTTGATTACATCGTTTCTCCATAACATACCAAAATCACCGTTGATAGATTTATGACACCCGTATCATGTCGAAGAAACTGAAAATCCTGAAAAGTCATATAGCCACCCGCCAACTTATGGTGTAGTGTATAATCATTTAATATTAGGCCTGATACATTTTTCTATGACCTCTTAACTTTCCAGTTTACAAAAGTTGATGATGATCCCTAAATGACTTTATCTCAACCGAAATTCTCTCTATTCCAGGTACCTACCGCGGTGAGGGCGCTGGCGCCGGTGGCAACGGCTACGGATCCGGACCTGCTGGTGGAGCCGGCGGCTATTCCGGCGCCGGAGCAGGCGGTTTCGGCGGCGCCCATGGCGGTGGTGCCGGATCTGGTTTCGGTGGAGCTGGATTTGGCGGAGCTGGTGCTGGTGGTGCTGGATCCGGTTTCGGTGGAGCTGGTGCTGGTCGTGGTGGTGCAGGAGCTGGTGGCTTCGGAGGTGCCGGGTCTCGTCAGTACCTCGCCCCCAACGCAGGAGGCAGGGGATCTGGATCAGGAAACTTTAACTCCCAGACTGGATACAAGTACTAAGATGGATACCTACTATCGTGGTGATGCATGGAGGTGATGGCTGTGCAAATGTAGAACAGAAATTAAGGAAAAAATTTAATTATTTTGTGAAAAGTAAAATAAAAATGTGTCGCATAAAAAATACAAACAATTACGTTGATTTTTTATAAAAATTAAAGTAACTGTTTTCTTTTTTTTTTTTGTGACCAAAATACCAAATTGTAATATGTTTTGATTTGCACAGTCGTTAATACAATTTTCGTTTATCTCTGTTATTGAACATCGTATTTATTACTTTAATTTTTTTTCTCGCTCTCTTTTATCGAACTCCCCTCCGCCATCATTCACTGGTATGTGATGTGAAAATAACGAATATTTTGCTGTGAACCGATACATGTGATGATTATTTTTAATTATATTGTTATTATTACTGTTTATATAGAATAATACTGTCTCTCTTTCTCTTTATGATGTGATCTCAAATCTTTGTATAAAACTCCTTTTTTTCTATTATGAAATTAAATTCTTCCTGTTAAAAATGATAGTTATAAGTTTTTAAACAGCAATGCAAGGACAGTATAGAGTAAGATGGAAAATGTATAAAAAAAGTTACATTTAGTATTTAATAATTGTAAATATGAAATGAAGCAACGAATATACGACTTAATGCAAACATAATAATTTTATTTCGTTTACTTAAACCCAACACTATTTAACAAAGACATGGAAATCCTGTGTATTTATATAAGTATACCTAAGATAAACTATTTATAACTGCACTGCTTAAAAGTCAACATTTTTGTAGAAAATAGTTGAATGCTGTGTATTACAGCTAAGTACCATCAAAGAAGTTCGTATCTAACCAGTTTCAAAACAAAATCCCGTGAACACGATGACCACATCTATTACCGGCCAGGTGCTATAGTCGCCGAGCGCTGCAAACAAGAATAGTCATTGCGGTGGTTAGATATGAACTTCTTCGATGGTACATACATTTGAAGTTTTCAGATATTTTAGTCTATAATTGAGACTAAACACACAAAAGTGGTTACCTACTTTGATCCAAATCGTCGTAATAAAATGGCAAGGTCTACCAGTTGACTCTTCTTATTCACGTGTCGATTTAACTCAAATTGTGTCCGACCAGAATGTAGCCATCTGGACAGCTTCAAACCATTGGCCAACAGCATAATTAACAACAAGCTGTTGAATAAAACCGAGATTCACTAGAATAGAACATCCCAATTTCCAGAATGGCAATTTATTATCTCCATGGTTAATGCCTGCCTTAAAAAATGCCATGCCAGAGAGATATTTGGTTGTTGATGCTGAAGATAAGCAGTCGCTCCATGTATGTACTGGTAGCTGTATCCGGTTAGACTGGAAGCCGACCCCAATATGTTTGGGGAAAAGTCAGATGAGGATGCTGAAGTGATTTTTCTTTGTATAAAGCACAATTTCACAACTTACTTACAAATCAATCAATACTTTCTCTGTTTTTGTTACAATTATACCCAAGGACAAAATACTTATTTTGCTAATGATTTATTATTTTAAGTTCAAACATCTTTGGCACAAAAATTAGCTACGCGATCTCCGCTCACTGACGTATTCATAAGATTCTCAAGTGCACCGATGACAAGGGCGGTGCGGCGCAGGATGGAAGGTGGGCTATTGTCTGTGGGAAGATGCCGCATACGCACTTCAGATCTTGAGCCGTCCATGAACCTCTATCTATCGTGTTTGCATCGGCCTACTTGGATTCGAAGTTTATTTAGCGATTTTAAAGTCGGCCACGGTAACGCGTGCTCAGGTGGAAGGCTCTCAGAGGGTTCGATAAAATTATCAGGAAGTTTTTACAGCTCCCGCCATAGATTACATCTTGCTGTCGGAGCATTACTATTGGCTGGACTAGCAGCCACGCACCCTAGAAAACTTTTGCTATTCTAATAATCTTGTTAATAGTTCGTGGTTATTGTGATAGGTGGCGTTACGTATATATTTTTAAATGTTACTTAATTTTTATCATGGAGCCACATTGCAAATAAAAGAATGATTATCATCCTATAACTGAGCAGTGTGCGTCTCACTGCAGTTATTATACTTACCTTTCTTTTAAGATTCTCGAGTTATGTAGCTTGAACTGGGTACTTATTAGGAAGACGTATTTTACTACTTAGTAGAGCAGAACTCGCGACTTTGCTCATGATGGAAACCTGAAAATATGGATACAATATTAGATCGGGATAAAATTAAGTAGGTTATATTTGGAAACCCGTCTTACCACCTACATGAAAATCTACACGACGATACGACGATTTGTTAAAACAATGCTGTAGGTGGAACAGCTAGGACAAGAAAAATTTTAATGGTCACTTTCAGGTTATTTTTTTCCACAATCAGAGTTTTATTACAGTAAATATTTATTAACAGGATTATTCCAGGCAACATAGCGAAAACATAACGATGGTTAAACAAAAAATTAAGGTCCTTAGGACCGTTCACTTCATGAATATTAAAAGTAGCTCCTCGTATTTAATCGATTGAATAAAAAAGGTACAAATCAGACAACATCACAGACTTTAAAAGGCAAACACTAGACGTTAGATCTTTAGTTTAAAAAAACTGGTCCTATCGCCAAGGCATCGACTCATCAAGCCTATGTATGGGATGCGCTCTTAGCCAAGTGAGGTACAAAATGATGGTAATATATTAAATGTAATTGAGGGAATATAGATTTGTCAACGGTGACGCAATTGGATTGAATGGAAATGCGATATTGTAATGTGACTAAGCTGTGTTGGGAAATTATGAATTAATGGATATTTGACGATATTGTCAGAAATGTAATAGGTAGGGTAATTTTATTAGGCTTTGATAGGGTTGCAAAGCTTACCCTGAAGCCCTAACATATAGTCTGAAGAGCACCATGGTGTAGTTTCAATAGCTAGAACATAACACAACATCACACCGGTAATGCCGAAGAGTTAAGCAGAGGTGTATCTATAGTACACCCACATTTCACCAGTTATGTATAAGTCCCATGTAATAGGGGGCAATCCTACAGTAGGTAGAAAGAAACCTGAAACTAACCCTCCTCTAAACAAGAAAATAGGCATCCAGTTGGTTCAGCAGCAACTACTGCTACTGATCTCTAGACAGAAAGACCTACACAAAAAAGACCATGCCGTGGTAAATAAATAAAGCAGTCTGCAAGGTTGGTCTTCCCGGATGCACCGGATCTAGGTTCCATATTTTCCGGATATCGTACCTGAAAGCCATTTTCATCACAGTAGAAGTAATTGTGTAATTGAAATTATGTAACTGAAAACCTATGCAAACGGATCAGACTTATGGAGTAGCAGATAGAGATTTTTTCATGATTTTAGTGTCGATGGGTAAAAATTGTTCATAATGATGAGTACAATGGCCCCTTTTCAGGTATTCAGCTCTTTCAATTTTACCTTATATTACAATATCATAATGATAAAATTGGTTCTAACGCCATCTATTGCTTTCAGCCTAAACTACGAACACTACGAGCTTAGTATGCTAATAACATACATACTGCGCAAGCACTGCTTAGATCGTGCATTTACTTTGATAGTTACAATGATTGCAATCTGTACTAATAGCGCAGTGGCGCTTTTGTCTGTCCAACTGGTTTGTACATTTAATTCTCGAAACTCTGTGAAGGACAACAAACGTTGTTGCAGACCAGACGCTGGTGTTGGTGGTCTTCTTTCGTGATTTTTAGCTAGTCTTAAGGCCCAAGCCATCGTATTTTAAGCTATATTGACTATGAACGAAATTAAAAATTAAGGTAAAAGTAAGTGAGTAAGTAAGTATTAAGGTAAAGATATATTTTTTGCATAACTATGTACATCAATACTTTTTTTAAACGTAGAAACAATTAGGCTCAACAGTCTACCCATGTCGGATATGCAATAATATTACAAGACAAATAGATTAATAGATTACAAACATTTACATAGGTACGAACAATAAAGAAGAAAAAAAAAAGAGGAAAAGAAGAAGTGTTTAGAGAGTATTAAAACAATAATGCTAGTCTACTCTCTTTACTAAGACATTCAAAAAGAAAACCATTGTCTGTGGTTTGACAGCAATGGCCCTTTACGAATGCGAGACCACTTTTTTTTATAATTTTAGTTCCCAAATTTCCGGCTTTTGACCTCGACTTTGGCAAAATAATTTTGCTAAAGCCTATTTACGTCTGCCAAGATGATGTATCTAAATCAAAATATGTAGCAACAGTGCGTACCTCACAATTATCGTGATCATAACTAAATTGCTCTGCATCTTTGTTGCAAAGTAGGTCATCAACGAAGGTCTGTATCATATCAATTTGGCAAATGAACAATATGTATTTGACTTCATTAGTTTTTATCAGATACCGTGTGTTCACGATTTTGTAATCTGTCTATGTGCTGATCTCATTTGTGAGAACCAATTAGGTTATTTCTATTATTGGTGTAGCATCACGCTTTGACTTTCAGTAAGCTGGCTAATTTTGATATAGATTCATTATTTGGGATGTTTGTAAGGTAAACCCGTAAACCTTATTAGTACCCCTGGTAGTTTTGAAATATTAATGATAACAAACTTTATTTATTTACTTAGGTACGTATTCTTGCTGTTTCAAGTTTAAGAACTATAGTAAGTATTTTTTTTTCTTATAAATGAATTCCTTGCAAAGTCCTTTCTTAATACACCCCTTCGTTTTAACGTACAACTACTGTCAAAAAATTAAGTTTCAATCTCTAGCGGTTTGGGCTGTGGGAGAGTCTTACAAATATACCCTATTCTTTAAATATACATAGATTGATAGTAAGCTATTGTTTAGAAACCAATAATAACAGATAAACAAAATATAATACTAATTAAGAAGAGACGTAGTCTAAAATAGACCTTCCATATTTTTCCAAATTAAAGATTAAAATAAACCTTTCTTGAGGTAGGTATACCTACTGGTGGGAGGACCTAAATATCTTAAGGACATGGTTGGGGACGACTGAGACATATCAGTATTGTTCGAGACCCCTTTGTCTACCAGTCCACAAAGAGTATTAAAAGAAAAGAAAGAAAGAATAAAAGTATATTTTTTTATATTTATTTATTATTTATTATATATATTTTGGATTTCTGGTGAATTTTCGTTACACTGAAAAATTATGACGTCCATCCATCATCAGACAAGTATTAGTAGAACTCATAATAAAAACAAATCTAGGTCAAATCCTATTACAATCTCATTTCACGAACAACTGACATCATTTATTCTGAATCAGATAAGGGTTAGTGCTCATCGTTCTCATATTATTGCCTATTAAATTAATCCTTTTATAGCGTCACGTCTACTGTCAAGGTTTAAGGTAGTAGACATACTTGAGATTTGCACGTAGTGTGCCTAATTTTGCACGTAGCGAAGGCCTGGGAAATTTTGGCATTTCGCTCGGAATTCGGTTACATGATTCATTTTGGCAGCACGTTGGTTTGCGCAATGGCTCATAGAGCAAAAGTTCAAGTTCAAGTTCAAAATATTTTATTTCACATAAACCTACATGGGCACTTATGAAACGTCAGAAGCTAAGTGCACGGTTTCAATTGGTCGTTTCCTATGGAGAAGAGCCGGCAAGAAACCCCACGGTTACTCTTTTAAAAATCATTGGCCTTTACAATGTTTTTGAAATAACAGTATTAATAGGTATGGTATTAACAGTGTAGGTCTTTCAACAAGTACCAGGTACTTAACAAAATAGAAGATGGTCAATAAATCTACAGTCCACTAAGCCTACAGCGTTCTCACATTCACAAAATAGAAAAGAACACTCGCTACCCGTGGTCCCGGTGGATCGACCCATTACCGGGTCCATGGGTAATTCTAATTACCCATGGTTCCATGGCGTTAAATCTATATAAAATATAAATAAATGAATAAAAATAAAAACTTATTTTAAACGAAATGAAATGATTGCTATTACAATCCGTGCATGAAATTGACAGCCTTTGATCAATTTCTTTCAATGTTGAGAAAAAAGGAAAAGAAACAGTTTATAATTTGAAAAGTCTTGTTGACTTAAAGGGATTTTTCAAACAATTAAAGTCTTATTGGCAAATCAGTAATACATATACGCAACAAAAAAGAATCTTATATGCATCCTTAATAGCATGAGCGGTTTTTGAGCTTGTTTGATTTTAATTTAGAAAATTATATGTAGAGCGATGGACACTCATTGGCTGAACCGCGCTTGTATACAAGGTCTCATTAAAATAGATGATTTTTTTTTAACACAGCGTTCAGTACGTCTATCCAAAGATATCCAAGCAAAAAAAACACAGATTAAAGTGATTTTATTTTGACCTAAAATAATAAATGGCATTGGGTAACCAACATTTTTAGTGTATTTTCGTTAGCTGATTTATTTTTCTTGTATCTCATGCATTTTTCTAATTATTTTTTTTACCACTGTCCTTATTTTGGTGGTCTGAATGATTTCTAAAAGTCCATCTATTTTAATGGGACCTTATATGAATGAAAATAAAAAAGTATTGGAAACAATTCATGCCAAGTCAATATGCAACAGTTTCTTTCAAATCCGGGCAAATACCAATGTGACTTTTTCAATTCACTGGTACTTTCTGGGTTAGTCTTAGATAGATTTCTGACATCGGTGAAGGAAAACATCGTGAGAAAACCTGGACTTATAGTTAATATAAGTCAGAAATCACCAACTCGTCTTGAGCAAGCGTGGTGATCAATGCTTGTGCCTTCTCTGTATGAGAAGAGGCCTTTGCCCTGCAGTGGGACAATAATAGGTCGGTATTATTATTAGTTTTGTAGTGGACTTCCGCCTTACATTAAAAGTAACAAAAATCTACCCTAACAGTTAACGAAATTTTCTTTGTCTTTTGAAGCTATAGGATATACGGTTGCCAGGCCCAAAAATACCCAGACAATTTGCCCTGTAAGCATGATACACTGGTTTTTAAAAGAAAAAAAAATGTTTTTTTATGTCTGTATTTATTAGGTACCTACTGTTTTTCGTATCAGATTATTGTTCTTACTGAAGTAATTTGCAATTCCTTTACATTGAAAGTAACTTATTATTTATTATAATTTATTAGTTAGACGAAAAGTCTTTCATTAGTTACAAAATCAAAAATCTTTTGATGGGCATGTTTTGGCGGGGCGGGGTTGACCAAAAGCGTAACAAAAGCTGGACAGGCCGGACTTGTATATATTTGGCCGGACACGATTGTAAAAAGCCGGACACCTGGCAACCCTAAAAGGATAGAATGTATTTGAAAGAATAACGTAATTTTTTATTGCTCCTTACTGCCAATTATTGTTACCAAAGAAATCAAGTACGGATTAATTTTATGAGTTACCCATTTAACAAACTAAAGGCGGTAATTAAAGTTAAAGATGAAACGGACCGTTTTGCCAATTGGCAATCAACCATTATTCATACTATTCCACACAAGAGGCTAAATTTTATTTTATTTACTACGCTTTATTATTAGAAGTTCAATAAAACCGGGCTTAGTTTTAACCAGTAAGTAACGGTAAAGCTCTATTTACACGTTGGAAGTTTCTTGTCTGTGGCAAACAAGAAAATTGAAGCAACAAATGACATGCGTCGGCTAAACACTGTTTAAGTGGTACATTTTTTTATTATTGCTTCAACTTATGGTACTCTATGGCATGCCACAGGGAATTAAATTGAACCGTGGCTTAAGGTTTAAGGTTCCTCCCGCAGACATGACGGAGCGACGCAACTCTGGTGAAAATAAATTCTATGAAAACTTCACAGAAATTGTTCTACCCGTGTCGTGTCGCACTGTCGCGTCGTACCTGGCAGCGGGAGCCTTTAAGGGTTTTACGGGCAGTGATATGACGTCAACAATAACTAAACGCCAATTACATAAACCGAGATGCAGTCTACTTCTATTCGGATAAAAAACATCGATTTCAACTGGACCGCTTTAAAATAAGCGCACACGCCTACCAATGGTCCTAAGGTACAAGATCAAAATAAGTCTTTACAGAGCTACCAGCCAGCATCTTAGGCTACATCTCAAATTAACATCAGTATTAACTTCGGTTTAACCATAGAAATATAAATAATAGGAGAAGTGGCATGGGGATTGTCGTATGAATTTATATTACGATTAATGTTGATTCTTCCATTTGTCAACAGTTGCCTGGTTGGAAGATCGATGTGAAATCTTGTTTTATACTCATTATTTTTTTTTCATAATGTTGAATTTTTTTGATTTAGTTTTTTTTTTATCCTCGTATATTGTATATTTATATCATCTTATTATAGGTATATCGTTTTTATTGATATTTTTCAGGAACTCCCAAAAAATTTAATACAATAATAAATGGGAGAATCGATAACATGTAAAATAAATGGCTTAGGTGAAGCGAGCTGTCATTGCACCTGCCGGTCGATTCTGTAAAAATATCACCGTGAAACTTAGGTGAAGTGAGCTGTCAATAGTGTTAATCCCTAGCATCCTGCCGGTCGATTTGTGGCAGTAACAGCTCACTTCACCTAAGTTTCACGTTGATATTTTTACAGAATCGACCGACTGATGCTAGGGATTTACACTATTGACGGCTCATTTCACCTAAGTTTTTCTTTCCGCATTTATAGCAAATAAATGACTTTGACTTTGACTTTTCTCTTTTTTTCTTAAAAATAGTAGTGACGAACTACAAGAGAGCAACCATATAATCAAAGTGATCCCAAAAACCAATGATCCATCATTTTATACACGAACCAGTTCCGTTTAGACTTCGGAGCCTTCAGATGTTCACGACATCCTCATAAACAACCGATCATGAACCGATTGATCGATAAAAAATCATTAATTGATCCCATCAAGAGCTGTTAATTAAAGCGTGGGATCATTACGTACGCGGAAATCGATTCGATTTACGATATTTGATGAAGAATCGAATAAAAAATCAGTCCTGTTGACAGAAGTGTTATAAAATAGAAGATGTTTTAATAATTATCCAAAAAAGATCTATATAATTTTGCAACATCATAATGTATTTAATAGATAATTAATCACGTAATTTTTCTCAAGAAACTTTTTTGCTGAAATCGATTATCGGTAGTATCGATCATCGGTAAACGTAATATTTATAAATAGAACATTTGAAATCAAAATGTATAACGCCACATTTATTTTTAACGTCATGATTGATATTTGAAACAGCTCTAATTGTGTACCACAGCCACGTGTGCTCTGTACTGAGATATGGGATAATCGTCTGGGGAAACTCCACGGACTCCCAAAGAGCATTTATAGTTCAGAAGAAATGCCTCAGATCGATCTATAACCTTAAATGGACCGATTCCTGCCGACCCGTGTTTACTAACAAAAAACTGCTTACACTCCCATCCTTATACATTCTAGAAATGTGTAAGTTTGTTAGAAATCACCCTTCGCTTTTTGAAAAGGATGAAAAAGCTCCTTTAAAAAGAAAGGTAGCACAAAAGCCTCTGATAGTCCCTCGAAATCGACTAAAACTTTGCGACACGAACTGCTACAGTATGGCGGTTAAGCTATACAACAAGCTACCAGAAAAAATTAGAAAACTAAATGAATTAGAATTCAGTAGAGCCTTATTTAATTGGCTGTGCGACAGATGTTTTTATTCCATAGATGACTTTGTGAATTTGAAATCCTTTTGACATATTTTTTTTTTTTTTTATTATTATTGATAATGTTACTTTTCTTGTTTGTGTTAATAATGTAAGAATACTAAAAAAAAATTTAATTGTATACTAATTTACCATACACAATGTACCTATATTCTGGCAAATAAAGAATTCATTCATTCATTGATATATCTGACAAAAACTTGACGACTTTTGAAATCAAAAATTTGAAGTCTTTAAAGTAAAATAACATAGCATTACGCCTGTATTCCCCGAGGTTAGGCAGAGGCGACAAATCTATATTACCCCCACATTTCGCCAGTTATGTTTAAGTCCCATGCAATAGGGGGCGAGCCTATTGCCGTCAACCGGGCACAAATCCAGACTCGAGGCTGCTACTGAGAAATTCCAGATGCTTAAATCCAATAACACTTTGCCCGACCCAGGAATTGGGCCCTCATGTACAACAGAATAACAACAAGAATATAAATCTACATACATAATAATATCTGTATTATGATATAGCATTAATAATAATAATGATAAACCAATTCTGTTATGATAAAGTGCAACAACAGACAAACCGAATATCTAAGAGGCCATTTTATATTGCAGAATCAGTCTATAATGTTCCCACTTGGGGCCGTAATCCACCACGTCCAGTGCGGGTTGGTAGATGTCTCATGTCTTCGAATTTTTGGTCCTAGGACATGCTGGTTTCCTCACGATGTTTTTCTTCATCGTTTTGAGAGACGCGGTGATGGACATAATTTACTTTAATTTATTTTTATCTTGTATCTTAGGCATAAGGGCCCATTTTTAAAACAGTAGTTTGCTGTTTCAGCAAAGTAATCCTTTTGACTTATAGAATATCGTTCAAATTCAATGCGATGACGATCCAATGTAAAGAATGGAACAGAAAAGATATCGATGCTTCTTTTCATCTTCATGTCTTTTTAAAAACTATTATATTATTAAACTTTTTATTCTTTATCACACTAAGTGTTACAACTATTTCTGTTTAGTTTTGTAACGCATATTATTTTCTTTAAAAAAACTAAACTAAACGATGATTATTATGATCTTGTATTTATAAAAAACTAAACTAAACGATGCAAGGAAGACATTATGTATTTATTTTACTATGCATCAAAGTAAACAAAAGCTAGATTTTCATAAGTTCCGTATCGAAATCAATAAAAATAGTCACGCATTGCAAAACTAGATATTTGTAGGAACATAAAAAAAAATGTGTTAGATTTTTGGTACTGCCGTGGGTTTGACCCGTGGCTCTTAATCTCTGAGTTGTCGATTTTTCTTAAGTTCTTTTTTATAGTCGACAATGTTAGTTAATCCGATAAAATAACTCATAATGTTTAGAAATAAGAAACAGAATCCAAATCGAGCCAATAACATCGGAGATATCACAAACGCTACTCAAAAATAAAAAAATAAAAATCCTAAAAAATATTAAAGATTTAAAGTTCCTTTTAAAGTTATTTTTCGAGAATTTTTCATGATAATTCAGAAAAATACGGGGCCCATGGGCGGCATTGTATAAAATATTTGATTTGGTTTTAGAAACCAAATATTGTTGTTAGTAGTTCGATGTATTAGGTCCCCCCCACCTATGAAATCAGCGTTTTGTATGGAGAATTTTAAAGAAGTCACTTTTTTCATACTAACATTTTTTTAATTTATATAACAACCATGAACACTAATGTTTTAAAACTTTTGTGCCCTAATGTTTAAAAACTAAGATAACGTAATATGCCACTTAGATTAAGCGACAAAAATAAGTTTTGGCTAGGCTAAACAAATTGTGGTCATTTCTGTTAACAAAATGAGGAGTAATTTTTAAGGTATTTTTTATGTTTAGAAAACTATAAGTAATAAGATTTTTTTACAATTGGTAGTTGTCTATGATGGTCATTATTCGATATAATACCAAGCAATTGATGAATATTTTAAATCATAGAAGTGACAAGGTTCCCTATTTGTGAGAAAAAAACGCCAATTTCATAGGTGGGGACCCAACTTACAAACACATGAGGCATTACAGCGGGACATCTTTTAAGTACCAAAAGCATGGCACATGCTTTGCCATGGTATTGTAAATGTCTATACGACCTTATAGAGTTGTTAAAATATTGTTGGTGTGTAAAAGTGTTTGTTTAAATCTACTTTTTAAAGTTCCGTACCTCAAAAGGAAAATAAACGGAACTCTTATAGTATCACTTCACTGACCGGCCGCCAGTCTATCAAGACCCTTTTTCTCAGGAACGCGTGGAGGTATCAAGTTAAAATTAATACCAGATACGTAGATCTATGGTATCTTGGAGCTCTAAATAATCAAGCTTCTAAAACAACGCAATAAAAAAATACGGCCATCCAGTTACATGAAATTTCTGATGATCTAAGGCAACTGCCCCAACCCCGACGAGAACGCGACTAGCTATCGACTATTTTCTCGGTCAAGAAACATACAAAAGATTAAAGGTCTCGTATAAATTAAAGAGATATTAACTTAACTTATTACTAATCCTGACTGTTCACACTGCCGGCGAGTACTCGCTTTTCTCAGCAACAAGAGCTATCAAAGAGCGTATTCGCTTCGCTACGCTGGGTTGGCGAGCAGAAATTCGCTGGGAGACTCACGTTTGGTACATACACACACCAGCGAGTACCTTATCACTCGTCGCGGTCGCGTACTCGCTGCTCGTAGTTCTTCAATTCGTTTTTAGTTGCTAGTTCTACTCGCTTCTCATTAATCGGCGGCAGGGCGGTGGGACAAGTCCTTAATTGCAATGTTAATAACACACATGAGAATGTATCCGACCTTTTTAGGGAATTTTGAAAAACAGGAAACATCACTATCAAAGTTACCCACGGTATCAAGTTATAAGTCGTGACCGGACACAAACTGCCTACTAGTTAAGTAACTATGTACTTACGAAATCTATTTTACACTTATACATTAGTAGCATGTAGGTACATTATTCGCAAAAAAATATTCATTAACCTTTGGTTGTCGGGCACGAGACTCGAGACGAATATCACTGGCATTTATAGTTTTTTAAATATGTAATTAAGACAAAAAACATTGAACACTTAACTAAGTAGTGTTAAATCATATTCGCATGGTAGAAAAATCTCTTTTCTTTTGTAAAGAGACTTATCTATTTCGGCTGTCATTCGTTTAGAGGAGATATGGTCTGTTCCAAAAGTATCGAATGCAAGTGTAAACAAACTGTTTCAGGTTAAATTCTCACGCAAGCTCTCACTAAAGGTAATTAGTAACACATTAATCTGTATTTAAAAGGTTTTGACTTTATATCTCACCACTTTTTCCAACAATTTTAATTATTCTATTGTAACTGAAAAATTATCCGCAAAAACTGAGGTTACAAAAGTAATGCTGTTGAAAATTAGAATTTTGCTGCTTAAGTATTCAAATAATCCAATCAAAGCACTCAATTTGTAAGTGGCACTACAAAGTGGAATCCACAGGTACATTTCCCAAACCATTTGTTAACATTTTAGTTAGATACTTTTGGAACTGACTTTAGGCACTAGTGTAAGAGTTAAAGCATGGTAGTCATTTTTATTACCGTACCTGTTTCGGCCACAAAGCACCATTCATATGGTCCTCCATTATAAGATTTCCAGCTTTTCCGGATTTCACATGCGTTGATTTTATTAAGGATTTACAACTGTTTTCGGAAATGCATAGATATATTGATAGTCAAGACAAACCGTCTGCAAAAATCGTTGTTTGAGATCATTTCCAAATAATTGATCAGAATGTAGTTCTCCTTAGCTAATTGCAGAACCTGGAATATTAATCAAAGCTCATCAATATTCTTAAAATACCTAAATAAAATAAAACTTTATAAATCCGGAGATGAACTTGCTGCTACCGAAAAGTTGACTAGGTATGAATGAGTAAAGTATTAAATTAAGACCTAGTGCTTCAAAAACTAGTGGTAAAATCGTGTCTAAGTAGTTAATCAATCCATGTTTTTACATTATAAACACCAACTATTAAGCAGAAATGATTTTATACCACCAAGGTGCCTTCTGCTTTAGAAGTCTAATGTTCAGTCAGTCACGAAAAAGAATTTGGTTGAAATTAATAGGTTCCTGTTTTTTAAGGATTCTTCGGATGACCAAACTTAATAATTAACCTGCAAGTAATTATTCTAAATAAGCTTCAGCTTATTAGAATTTCTAAACGTTTACAGTATTTTAACTGACAGTACTAAAATCGATAAATTCCGCCAACTTTGAAGTTTTGGCCTTTGATTTTTCATTAGTCTAATTATTTAATTAGAATAAATATATAGAATCATAATTAGTAGGTACCTGGTCGACCGAGCTCTGTTCGGGTGAAAATAGAGAAAAGTAATTTTCCCATTTTATTTTTTTTATTAAAAATGTTCGCCCCTTCTTCTTCTTTTCGTGTGGTTGTGACTAACCTGGTATCAAAGTTTTAAAGCCGCCCATGGGCCTCTGAATTCGCCCCCGTAAACCCTATATTGCAACTTTCATCGAAATCGTTAGAGCCGTTTTCGAGAACGTGATTACAAATACATACATATACAAATATTGCTCATTTAATAGTAGGTATAGGATTTATACTAAGGTACGGTCAGCTGTGAAGTAACTAAGCTTTTCATAAATAAGTAAAATAGTGACGTAATAAAATAATGATTAATAATTGCAGATCACATCTCTGCATGAGCAACTCTTTAATTAAACTAATCTCATAAGCGGTCCATAGATTCATAGAACTTCCTCACAATCTCTACTAGACTTCTGGTTTTACAAGTAGTGCTAATGACTCTATGGACCAAGAAAACATGCCTAATCAGGAAAAGCTTATCAGTTAGTTTACGTTATAGTGTTGTGTAAGTATTACATAGTAAGAAGAACATCCACTAAACTCGAAAGTGAGCAAGTTTTTTTAAATCCACAACGGGGAAGCTCTTGACCTGCATCTCACCTGATGGTAAGTAATGATCAGGAAGCGAGCTTCACCCGGAATCATCAACCACAGAGGAACTGGCTGTCTTACCTTCAACTGCCGAACCACAACAATGCTGTTAATATTGATGTTTTGGTGACAGACTTAGATAAGATGGTGGTACCTAGCCAGGCGGGCTTAGAACAAGCCCTACCACCGACTAAACTTAGTAGAAAATTTTGCCTTCGTTTCTCATCGAATCCAGGACCTCTGGGTCTGAGACATGTGGTCTAACTAGACTAGACCATAGAGGTGGTTAAAACACCTAACCACCACCTGACACCAAGGACCTAAACTTTTCCGTTTTGTTCCGTAATATTGATGTAATTGGCAGAGATAGCTCTAGAAATTCCTCCCGTTAAAATTAATATTATAAATGCTATAATTTAAATGGATAAAAGATAGTTACATAAATTAACAGTCTTAAATAATAGGAATAATAAATAAAAAATGTGGGATGGAATCATTGGGCATAGAAAAAATCATTCGCATTGCTGGCAACAGGAAAATGCACAAAAGGCTGGCAGCATTGCCACGTTGAATGACAAGGCTCATTATATGGCCAAATATTTAAAAAAACCTCTCCCATTTTTCAATATAGTGAATTAAAAACCTTATGCTCAGACAACAAGAAACATAGCCAGTAGCTAATAATAATGCTCAAAAGGGCGCTAAAAACTGATTCTTTTAAGATGGTAAAACCCAATAATTAATATAAACAATTCAAAAGGTTATCAAAATGTTATTAAAAGCAACTTTCAACCAGGATCTTTACCTAGATACTTATTTTTTCCACATTAATGCTGTAACAACACTCTAAAAATAGGTACCTACCTTAAAATTAATCTCATATGGTATGATCCGTAAAAACAATCAAATCAATCACGTAATCTAGATCGTCTTTTCTGTATCTAAATTCGTAGGTACTTAGCTAATGGGTAGCAATATTTGAAAGTATCTAAGGCCTGCTACAGACAAAGCTGATGTGCGATTAGTAATAATATTATATATTCAACTAGCTTTTACCCGCGACTTTGTCCGAGTGAAATTTTGGTCCCCGAACCACCGCGTCGCATCCTATCACACCGTCCACGCCATTACTTCGCTTAGCGTTCTTTCTGACTTTTTTTCTCTTTGCTTGGCTCCTATGGGTCGCAGCGTGATGTTAAATAGCCTATAACTTTCCTCAAAAATTTTGGCTATCAAATACAAAATTATTTTTTCAAATTTGACTGATAGTTCCAGAGATTACCCCCTACATACAAACATACAAATAAACAAATTTTACCTCTTTATAATATTTGTATATATTTGAGCGTATAATATTTAATAAATAATTTTTTACATTTTTGTATTTTGGCACTACGTAATTTTTTTATTTATTATTTCATTTGATGTCATTTAATTGTAATTTTGTGTGTTGCGCTATTTTTAAATGTATTATCTATCTATCTCATTTATGTTTGGTCCTTGTCGGCTGTGAAACATACAGATGTTCTGCTCGTCAATTACACCTACGCGATTAACCTAGCCGCTGACCGGTGCAACGGTGTGACTTTGACGATTGACAAATGACAGCCTAGTCATTTAACCAACTAAAATAGACAAATACATATACAGAAGAGGCTATCCGTCAACCTGACTACACAGTATTGTATTAACGAGCATTCTACACTAGAATATTTATTTGCATAGAATGTAGATACTGGTGTACAAAAAAAAGTTTAGTTCCAGATATATTCTACCATTTAGCATGCAAAAATTATATCTATAATTAGCTAATACAATATCTGATTGATGAATCTAAGGCGCCGAGCAGACGATAGACAATTTGCAATCGTATTGAAATCCCGGCATTTTGTCATGCATGCGCTTCAGATTTCCATACGATTGCAAATTGTCCGCGGACAAATTGGAGTCTACTCAGCACCTAATTCCACAGTTTATGGTAAAAAAAAAAAAACATTCTAATAATAAATCTAATCTGTACTTAAGGATAGTCGACCTCGAAGTTGCGTTACCCCTTTTGACAACAATTTACTGGAAATTGTTGTGAAAAGGGGTTGAAACTATGTAACTGTCACATAGATAAAAAGACCTTGTTGTTTTATGACGTGCAAGTGATATTCAACCATCATCATCATCTGCATAGCCAATAAATATATTGAGTATTGAGCCTTTTACCAACTATGCTGGGGTCGGCTTCCAGTCTAACTAAATGCAGCTGTATGTATACCAGTATTTTACAAGGAGCGAGTGCCTATCTGACCTCCACTAGTTACTAGGTAATACGTACGATACCCCTTGGTAAGACTGGTTGTCAGGCTTTCTGGCTTCTAACGATATAAGTCATTAGAAGCGAGAAAGCCGTCTGTCTGTTTGACGTCTGTCAAAGATTTACAAAATGTCAACCGGGACCAACGGCTTAACGTGCTTTCTGAAGCCCAGAGGGATATCGGTATGTAAAGATGGTCAATCATCCACGGACCGACAGCGGCAGGTGTAGCTTAACCTAATCAACCGACCCGTGCAGCTGTTATTACTTAGCCACGAGCCCCTCTCAGTGACATTCAACCTTAGGGTGAGATACAAGAGATGATGAAGACGAGTTTTAATTATGTTTTTGGCTTTATTATATTGGCCCTTAGAAAGAGTTAAGAAATATCTAGCGAACTTATGTAAAATCTATTAGGCTTACTAACGCCTCATCTATACAAGATTTGAACATAGGAAACTAGTATACTAATAACTGCAAGCACGAAGTAATAATGATATCGATTCACGCAATGCAATTAAACATTAAAGATCACGACCCAGACAGTGAACTGATATGAATCGATTCGAATCGATACTTTCGTTTGGAATCGATAATGATGTGATGTGTAGAGTATGTAATAGGCCATTTATACAAATGTGAATTTTAATTAAGCCCTATTTGTGTGTAAAAGACATTGAAATGTATCCAACAAATATTGCTTTGAAAGAAAATGTGATTATTGCTGTGTCTACCACATTTGACAAACGGAATGATTGCAGATTCTTTATGTTTTTGCAAATAAAATGCAGTTCTAAATCCTTTTTACATAACATAATATTTTCTACCTTTTAATGAGCGAAAAGGAGTAACAGGATTTCTTGTAACTCTAACACAAATCTTCTTTTTGTGAAGAGATTGTAGAAAAAAATATAAACTTTAAAATATAGACTCTAAGTATTGATAGTCATTAAAATGTACACCTAGTAACATGACAGTTTTATTAAATCAAGGGTAAGGTTACCAATCTATTGTGAGGTTGAATTATTAATGCTACGAAAAATCTAAAAATAAATCCTGCGCCAAAAGACCAATGGTCTTTTTCCCCATATCAAGTTAATGGAATCCTTGAAAAAATACACAAAGATTTGACACACGAGGTCGATCACGTTCGGTAGCTCAAAAAATCTTCGAACTAATTACATGAGGTATCATAGCTTTGCTTCATTATCTTTGCTATAAAATGACGTCAGAGGCGTGTGTTCAGGATCGACAGCAGATGGTATATAATAGGTCAGTCGACTCGCAGCATCACAGTTCAACGTGAGCTTCATCCACATTAGGTTTTGAGTGTTCCGACAACTACCTACTATACAAAATGAAACTGGTAATTAATTTTTATGCAAAATATTTAGCATTATTAAATATGACGAGATTAATTTTCCTTTCCATCAAGAGTGTGTAAATATGTTTAAATTGGAAAACAGTCTTATAATATTAAACATTGTTGAAAAAAAAATACTTTACGAAAATGTAACAGTGAAAATTATCCTTTATTTTAAAAGACATTCTAAAGTTTTTCAACATACTCAATATGTCGATTAGCATCTTATTACATAAATCCATTACTGATTATGTTCTCTCTCTCTCCACAGTTTGTGATCGCTGCACTCGTCGCCGTGGCCGCCGCAGGTCGTCTGGAACACCTGGAACGCTCATACCTTCCTCCTGATAACTCAATCGGCGTTGCAAGGTCCTCATTTGGATCCAACGTCGGCTTCGGTTCTCCCAGCTCCCACGGATCCTTCGGCGCTGCCGGAGCTGGTCTGCAAGGTCACAACGCTGGCAGTAACTTCGCTGGTGCCACCTCCAACCAGTACCTGCCTCCTAACCACGGACCTTCTGCTTCCAACGGAGGTTCCCAGTTCGGCGGTTCTCTTCACGGTTAGTCACACCAAAATTATACTTTCATATGTACATAAAATCACGCCTGTAATCCTAGAAGGGTTAGACAGAGGTGTCCCCGTAGTACACTCACATTTCGCCAGGCCGCAAAATTCTCCAAAAATATTTCAATAAAAAACTACGATATTCAAATTGTTATATGAACATAAATTTGAATAAAATATACTGCGAATTATTAAGTTAAGATGGCAATCAAACGATTTGCATCGGAATGTCAATTATTGAAATAAAATATTGCGGTTTTAATGATGACTTCAAAACTAATATTGTGATGTTTTTATAGTTATTTGGTTTTAATATGATTATTGCGTTGTAAATCATATTACAAGCTTTATATATTTTAAACCGCAATTTATTTAACGAACAGGTTAAATTCAGTTACAGTAGGTAACTCATTGATCCATGCTGAGGGACGAGGGGTCCTGGGCGGCGGTCGCCTCCTTCTGCGAGCACGTCATGTCCCAGAAGGAGGCGGCGGAGCGCGTGCGGGAGGACGATCCCGACGCGGCACCGCTCCGAAGGCGGAGGAGGGGTCGAAGGAGACGTCAGTTCGACGGTCATCTCCGACTCCTCCTCCCAGGTGGAGGCCAGCAGGCAACGGGTGCGGGGGCACCCTCGCCTGCATCGCACAGGCCTCCACCAGTGCCGGACGGGAATGGCCAGGTGCTCCCGGCCATTCCCGTAGCCCCACGCAGGTGGGGGGCCTGTGGGGCCCGCCAGCTAGGCGGGCATGCGCCGGGAGGGCTGTGGACGGAAAGGCTGAGCCGGATTCCCATGGCCCTCCCATCACGGCGATGCGGGAGCACCGCTGAGTTTTAGTGGGTATACTGCGTATTTAGTCAGGAGTCCCACATACCCCGACTCGTCCCCCACGAACCGGGGATGCATAAAGCATTTCTCAGCGAAAAAAAAAAAAAAAAAAAAAAAAAAAAAAAAAAAAAAAAAAAAAAAAAAGGTAACTCATTGATAAATTACATGATATCATAATTATGACAGCAGTAAAATTTTAATACACTGACAAGCAATATTGTATGTTTTTTATTCACTTGAATGTTGCTTTTTATTTCAAAAAGCATCTTGCGTGGTTTCAGAAATATTTCATGATAAGTTAGTGGCTTTTTTATATTGCTCGTCAGTATAGTTCTCAAATCACACGATCAGTAAAAGCAGCGCTAAACCAAAATATATATTCTTCCTTTACCCACAGGATTCGGTGGCCAGCAGAACTTCCGCAGCCAGCAGTACAGCGGTCACCAGGCTGCCCCTGCCCAGCAGAACTTCCGCAGCCAGCAGTACAGCGGTCACCAGGCTGCCCCTGCCCAGCAGTACGCTGCCCCTAGCTCCCAGTTCGGATCTCTTCAGGCTGGCAGCTCGTTCGGCGCCCCCAGCCACCAGCATTACCCCCAGCAGTCCGCGGCCACCAACCGTCAGTACCTGGCTCCCAACACCGGCTCCTACCAGCAACATCCTCAACAACCCTTCGATGAACAGACCGGTTACCATTACTAAGAACGTATATGAAATGTAGCTGTCTTAGTCAATTGAATTGTTTTTTTGTATGTATAATAAATCGATATATATATTATTTTGGACTTTGTTTTCTCCCTGTATTTTGATTGTGGGAAAGACGAAGGTTAGAAACGATAGGTGGACTGTGTGAAAGATAATATTGCTAGAAAGGAGTTGACTACTGAGATGACGACTAATAGGGAAATACGCAAGAAGAAGACGCTGACCCCAAATAAATTGGAATAAGGACACGGGAATGAATGGGAATAATGAACGTTACATTCGGTCCGATAAATGGCTGTAACATTTGGTCGCAAACTTTACAAAAAAACTAGGGTTTTTACAGGTAGGTTAATTATATGGTTGTGTCTTTTATACCATACTAGCTGCACTCCACGGTTTCACCCGCATAAGTCTCGATCCCATGAGAATATCCGGATAAAAAGTATCCTATGTCCTAATCCAGGTAATGGTCTACCCATGTGTCAAATTACATTCAAATCTGTTCAGCCATTTTAGCGTGAAAGCGTAATAGACAAACAAAAAAACCCACTTTCGCTTTTATTATATTAGTTAGGATCTTTTGAGTTTATCTGCACAATCTTATAGTTAAATTGTTCAATACTTAGTTCTTATTACACAGTAATAGTAATCACTGCAATTAAAATTGATTCTTTGAAAAATTACTCTTTCATTTAAGTATAGAAATGTTTTACTAACTTGTGAATATTGAGCAACTTACTGAACTGACTGTAAAAATATTACTTTCTTCGTGAAGTTACCCAAAGATAAAGAACCCTGCTGTAGTTTCTGTAAGAGATTATTATATTTTTGATCAAAATTATATAGCCTTGAAGTGTAGTGTGTTTATTATTTTACTTAATACATTGCTAACTTATCGAATTTGGATGTTTTATTACTATATTTGTTGATTTTTTATAAATCCAATCCACTTTTGTCGATAAACCTACCTCTTTTCTTACAAAGTACTTGCATGGGACGAACTGCGAACGGGACTAACTGCGAATGGGACCAACCGCGAATGGGACGAAGTGCGCATAACCCCGCTGAATCGGCAAGGTCTAAGTTCAATGTAACTTTAACACCTACGAAACACAAATGATCTGTGTCATTAGGCTGCTTCAACAAATTGACTGCTATTACATTTATAAATACGGTCTTTAAACCCAGCGCTAATGGATTCTTGTTAACTATAGATACATTTTTGTCTATCATTATTAACAAAAATTATGTTATTAATTCTCCAAATCTCATACTAGGTAGAAAAATACAAATAGAAAATAGGTTAGTAGTTGTTAGTATTGTCCAGGTAAAACAGTAGGCAGGTTTACAGGCTAACACCAAGTTGAGACAACATGAGTAGCTTTACTCATGTCGTCACAACTTGATGTGAAATATTACCTATAGCTAGGTTAAAATATATTATTTACCAGTGAACCCCAAACTAGATAGTTTGTCTGTATCTTGGGGCTCGGGGTACGAATTCCAGAGTGGAGACTAGACTGCCGGGGTCGCGGGAAAGTCCGAAAGGGATACCGTGGCCCCTGGCAATGTACAGGCAACTGAAGGAACACGGGTGGGTTTTAGTCAGTAAGACTCTGACACGCCCTCCCGCTCCGCCCAGAGCGGGAGAAGTTATTTGATAAATTCCCACCTTCATAAAAAAAAAAGAGTGGAGACAAGAGTTGATTTCTATGGTATATCTGCCGTGCTATTCTGTAAAAATCTCACCGTGAAAACTTGGGTGAAGTGAGCTGTCAATAGTGTCAATCCCTAGAAATGACAGCTCACGTTAAGCTCACTTTTTACGTTGAGATTTTTACAGAATCGACCGGCTGGTGTGTTTATGCATGTGTGATGTGAGTGTGGTGTGTGTGAAAATTGCTTCAATGCTACTGCAGGTAGATTTTAAAATAAGATGATCGCAGCTTCTACGCTAGCAGAACTCGTTAAATTATTACAACGTATCGTTATATTAACTTTGTGTAGAGTCTGGATCACCAAGATATAAGCTGTGCCTAATTTGGGACCCGATGATAAATCTGTTATTAGTATTTTATTATTTTACTTGTTTGGTGAAGAACTGCGTATAAGTTAAATAAATGAATTTGAATTTGAACTAGGCCAAACAAAACAAACAAACAAACTAGGCCAAATGCAGATACTTAAAATAATTCATTAAAATTGGACTCAATTTAATAATCTAAGCAATTTGGATAAATTATTTCCTATTAAAGACAAATTAAATGAAACAAGCTCCGTGTAAAATTTATACTATAAGGAAATCTTTAAAAACACGCACGAAAATGTCTATAAAAATAAACAAAGGCGATTGTGATTCGGCAATCTTCGTACAACTAGTGTCAAATATCCACCTAAATGTTATGTAAATGTTGTTTTATTTGTCGGTTTCGTTTAGGTAAATAGTTAACATAGGTTATGGTTTTGTGTAAGGTACTGCTGAACTGGTAATTACATCCATTAATAATTTTTCTTGCTGATATCAATTATAACCTTCGTCATTAGATGCCAACAGAAGATGCGTAGTTACATAATCCATTCATGAGTATCCGAGACCATACGTCATCTGAGGCAATTAATAAACCATAGCAACAGGCCAATTAAACAAAAAAAGAAAACAAGAAAAAATATTAAAAAGCCTGTTCATCATGGCAAACGTAGGTATCTATAGGCCTAGTAGAAATAACGATAATAGAGGGAAAACAGTAACCAGGCACAAATCCAGACTAGGCTGCCACCGAGAACCCTATTCAACCCTGATCAAGCGTGTTATATAGTCTGTCGGAATTTTTTTTCGAGAAAGGAATTTCTTGATTAATTTTTATTATGATTAGAAATAAAAAAAATCTGACATTATTTTTTTTATTTTTTTTCCATTGCGAAATAAGTTGACTGCAGAAGAATTGTGTATAGTATAAATAACTATTGAAGTACTTTATAATTAAATTGTAATTATAGTTAATCAATCTTTATATTGACATTGTTTATCTTTATTATTGTGTATGTGTAAGTACTTAGCATCTCTAGTGTATTTTGCACTTTTGCATGTCTTCTGGTTAAAATGGTTGTTGCTAATTATATTTTTTATGTCACCGTGTTTGTACCCATATTTGCAAAATGAATATCTTATCTTATCTCTTATCTTATCAACGTCAAGTACCCCTTAATTGTCATGAACATTAGTCCTTTAGCAATTCATATAGGTAAAGTCATGGCTACGAGTTTGGCATCTTCAGAAACTCTTTCCGATGTCTACCGCAAAACTAACTGCGACACTCTTTGCGTCCAAGATACTCATCGAGATGAAACCGTTTAGTTATTAAGATTTTTTCTAGCTTAAGTTTTTTAAATTCCTAAAAGGAAGCTCCTAATGAAAAAAATAACGAGCGAGCCTCACAGCGGTCGCATAAGATGTGTAACATCTGACATCTTGAACAACCAACCTCTCGGAAAATGGGTTGGTACCATCTGATGGCCAACGCGCGCTCATTGGTGAAATCAAAAAGCGCGCGCTTCCCCGGCTTCCGGTTACACACTTCCGTCCCTTTTCACGAAATCACTGCCACAGATTGCAGGACAGCGAGAGGAAAGATGATACACATCAAAAACTCAATAAACCTGACTTGGGAATCTAACCCAGGACCGACAGAAAGATGTTCCCTAGTTGACCACTATTCACATGATCCACGATACAGTCCAAATAATCCTTAGAAGATTACACAATATATTGCCAAACTATGTATAATTGATTTCATTGAATGGAAGGCATCCACGAGTTCATTGTCTGGGTCGTGATCTTGAACATTTTAATTACCTACGATGCGTGAATGCACGTCATTAATGATACATTACACGAAGCTACGTTGTATAGAAAACGTATCCTATACTATTAAATGAGCAATAGTTGGTGTATATATATTTTGTGTGTCATGTTCTTGAAAACGGCTCTAACGATTTCGATGAAAGTTGCAATATAGGGGTTTACGGGGACAATCTACCTAGGTCTCATATCAGGGAATATTCGTTTTCTCTATTTTCACAGCCTCGGGAATGTGATACAACATTGGTGTACCTGAACGATATGTTTATCTATTTTCATCCGAGCAGAGCTCGGTCGACCAGTCGATCCATTCTGTAAACATCTCACCGTGAAGAGTGAGGTGAAGTGAGCATGAAGTGAGCTCTCCATAGTGTCAATCCCTAGCTTTAGGTGCGATGACAGCTCACATCAAGCTCACTTCACCCAAGTTATCACGGTGAGATGTTTACTGAATAGCACGGCAGGTCGACCAATTTATTAATTAAGACAACCGTCTCATTTTGATTGAAATTGCTCAAGATTGAATAGAGTTCGGATGAAAATGACAGACGGAATGCAACGTTGATCGAAAAACTGTTAAGTGTCAAATATTATAAAGAATAGAAGAAGTTTCGAAAGGGAATGTGAAATATTGAAGTGCGTTTCGGATTTTAAAAACTGATTTTGTTCTGATTCTGAATGAGTATCTTAATGGAAAATGGATAATATTCATTTGACATTAGCAAGAAAGTTAAAGTTTTACGCACTACGAGTATTATTGTTATTATCTGTGATTTATATCAAAAGCTGTTAGATTTTAAAAGCTTTTTAAGTTTTTGTAGCGCTTGCTTCTTTGTTTAAATCCAAAATATTTTATTCATAATGATCGGTAGGTTAAGTATTCCGTTTGTAGGGTTCCGTACCAAAAGGGTGGCAAACGGAACCCTATAACTAAGTCTCCGCAGACCGCCCGCCGCGTCCGTTCGTACGTGTGTCAGCGGGCTGTATTTCATGAATCGTAGTTAGGCAGACATTTGAAATTTTCTCTGATTGTGTATTTCTATAACAACAAAATAATTAAAATTAAAATGGTGGCCCATTGGTATCGGCCATGACTTACGAGTTGTAGGTCGTAGATGCGAACCCAGACAGGCGGTTTACTTTGTGTATATTATTTCATCACCACTGCTCTCAAAACGGTGAAGAAAACATCGTGAAGAAACTGGCATGTCCTAGAACCAACCATTCGAAGACATGTGACATCTACCAATCCGTGCTGGGCCCGCGGTGGATTATGGCCCACTCCCTTCCACTGAGAGGAGGCCTATGTTCCAGCAGTGGGAACATTGTAGGCTGATTATGTAAACAAGAAACTTGTGTTTTCCGGCGTACGGTACGGGACTCTTCGTATACGAGTCCGACTATCACTTTGACGAACAATTAGCACGATCGTTTTATAAACCATGTTTTTTAGGATTTTATCGGTTGAAACCGTGGACCACGTGCCAGATGAATTATAAAAAAATAAACATTAATATACATATGCTATCAAATCAACTAGATTTTTCCTCATTTTTGAGCTACCTCAAAGAAGATTAAGCCTCTTCTAATTTGGTTGTTAAAACATTATGATTTACCTATTTGATGTTTTGATATTGTTAATGACGATGTCAATTAAATTCAAGAGTAATATTATACACAGCTATTTATTATACACATGTACATACAAATGATTGAATTGACTAAATCGGTTACATTTAGACTACACTACTAGTTCACACATTTAGTAATGGTATCCGGTTTGTTCATCGAAGGGTTGTTCAGGATGTTGCTGGTAGGAGCCGGTGTTGGGAGCCAGGTACTGACGGCTGGTGGCCGCGGACTGCTGGGGGTACTGCTGGTAGCGGGGGGCGCTGAACGAGTTGCCAGCCTGAGGAGATCCGTACTGGGAGCTGGGCGCGGCGTATTGCTGGGCAGGGGCAGCTTGGTGACCGCTGTACTGCTGGCTGCGGAAGTTCTGCTGGCCGCCGAATCCTAAAGAACGAAAAGTTTTGGTATTACTTATACGTGAGCAAGAGATAATATCACTTCTTTTAGAATTCAAGCAGAATTCATATGATTGAAACAATGAGCACAAAAATTGTGTTTTTGATAGTCCGGTCGAATTACGTAAATGCTGCCATTAATCCGTTCAATAATGTATTACTTATTGATCGGATTCATGATAGCAATAACAGTCATAATTGATCAGAAGTCAATTCATTCTAATACACATAATATTATTAAAACATAGCAAGTTTCACTGTAAATGCAAATGAATATGGTTTCAGATCGACAAACACAACTCACCTTGAAGGGAACCAGCGAACTGGGGCGCTCCATTGGAAGAAGGACCGTGGTCAGGAGGCAGGTACTGGTTGGAGGTGGCACCAGCAAAGTTACCGCCAGCGTTGTGACCCTGCAGACCAGCTCCAGCAGCTCCGAAGGCACCAGAGTTAGCTCCGAAGGTTCCATGGGAGCTGGGAGAACCGAAGCCTCCGTTGGAACCGTGGGGAGGAAGGTAGGAGTGTTCCAGGTGTTCCAGACGACCTGCGGCTGCCACGGCAACGAGAGCGGCGATCACGAACTGTGGACACAAAGACATCGTCATTTAACTTGCAAAGTTTCAATACTGTGTGTTTTAGACCAGGAAGAGGAGGTTTATGGGTAATGGACCCTAATATTCGTGAGCCAAACTTTCCCTTCATAAGCTATTTATCGAATTTTTTAAAACACTGACTGACTAATTCACTAAAACGAGAAAAACGTTGCCAAATATGTGCGCCAAACAAAGATTAATTATTAATTACCAGTTTCATTTTGTATATGTCGTTGTCGGAACACTCAAAACCTAATGTGGATGAAGCTCACGTTGAACTGTGATGCTGCGAGTCGACTGACCTATTATATACCATCTGCTGTCGATCCAGAACACACGCGTCTGACGTCATTTTATAGCTTAGATAATAAACTAAAGTTATGGTAGGCCAAGTAATTAGTTCGAGTATTTTTAAGCTACCGAACGTGATTGACCTCGTGTGTCAAATTTCTCTGTAATTTTCAAGGATTTCTGTGAGTTTTATGAACAAAGGACCAAAACGACGTGGTGTTTTGATACCTAATTACCGGATTTCGCAAGTTATAATAAAATTGCTCTTGCTAAACATTATTTTAAATAAATACAGGCAAATTTTCCTTTTATGACACCTTGGTCGAATTAAAAACTGCTTTAATACCTATAAGGATGTAAATGACACTACTCAGGTCTTCTAAGTGTCAGTTCTGAACGTAAACTTTTACGGGAAAGCTCGGAAAAGTTTTTTTTATTTTTTTTTATTTATGGCTGGTTGATGGCAATTGGCTCGCCACGTATTACATAACTTGTGAAGTCAGTCTAATAATTTCTTTCAAATAGCGACATAAAAAGTAACTTTTAAACGCAAAAATTTCAAAAAAAAAAATAGAATTGATTGTAGTCGCCCGTTCCAAAAGGTAGTTTTCGTATGGAGAAGAATGGGCAAGAAACTCCACCGTTACTCTTTTACAATATTTTGTATACGTTAATTATATAATTATATGTGAAGACGATGCACCTAGAATAGGATTACTATACCACAATAGGTAAAAAGAATTAAAAATTAAGCAATGACACATAAATTCCTCGCTAAGACAATAGTAGTGCCAGTAGCGAAAAATAAAACGGGGGACCTGTCAGATAAAGGAAATTACAGGCCTATTTCATTAGCGACTGTTATTGCGAAGGTGCTTGACGGCTTGCTCGACACACAGCTAAATGAATATCTACATCTGCACGATAATCAGTTTGGTTTTCGGCCGGGACTGTCCACTGAAAGTGCCATACTGTGTGTTAAGCAGGCCGTCAGGTACTATACTGACAGACATACTCCAGTGTACGCGTGCTTCCTCGATTTATCCAGGGCTTTTGATCTGGTTTCCTATGAGGTTCTGTGGAAGAAGTTGGAGGATATAGATTTCCCCATAGAACTTATCAATTTGTTTAAATGTTGGTACGGGGGCCAGATCAATTGCGTTAAATGGGCGGGTTCTCTGTCGGAACCATATGGGTTGGAGTGTGGGGTGAGGCAGGGAGGGTTGAGCTCCCCGGCACTTTTTAACCTATATGTTAATGCGCTGATTGTTGCTCTCAGCAGTCATCATGTCGGGTGTCATATTGATGGAGTTTGCCTGAATAATATCAGCTATGCGGACGACATGGTGCTGCTGAGCGCATCGGTTTGTGGCATTAGAACATTGTTGCAGATTTGTGAGGCATATGCTGAAGGACACGGTCTAAAATATAATGTGTCAAAAAGTCAGTTTATGGTTTTTGAGGCCGGCTCTAAATGTCCTATATCAGTTCCACCCATCAAACTGTACGGGGTTCCCTTGGTAAAAGTGGATCACTTTAAATACCTAGGGCATTTAGTTACTGCCGGTCTCAGGGACGATACTGACATTGAGAGGGAGCGGAGGGCTTTGTCAATTAGAGCTAATATGATAGCCCGCAGGTTTGCACGCTGTTCCAAGTCGGTCAAGCATACCCTTTTTGGAGCTTATTGTACCTCAATGTACACGTGCAGCCTGTGGGTGAATCACACCCAAAGAGCATACGAAGCCCTCCGTGTCCAATATAACAACGCTTTCAGAGCGCTGATGGGGCTGCCGCGACACTGTAGTGCCTCGGGCATGTTTGCCGAAGCTAGCGTCGACTGCTTCTATGCAACGATGCGTAAACGGAGCACGTCTCTGGTGCGCAGGGTGCGCGGCAGCCCCAACAGCGTGCTGATGATGATAGCGGACAGGCTCGACTGTCCATACATGAGACACTGCAGTGACTTGCACGTCACCTACAGTCGTCGGTAATGTAAGTGTTGATAGTGTTATGGTTGTTTTGTATTGTATTGTATTGTAATGTTATGTGTTGTCTGTTGTGTGTATAATGTGTTGAATATTTGTATAATATGAGTCATGTTACTCGGAGAGAATAAATGAATAATAATAATAAATTAATTATGTGATAGATACATGGTGCTCACATATTTATTTGTGGTTTATAAATACAAACATTGTAAAATTATTTGATTTTCCAAACTTTTAATATGTAATACTAATAAGTCAGTGTGTGAGTTCAAGTAATCACAGAAATCACGACATGTGATGTTATCAAAACTCAAATCTTTATTGCAATAATCTAGATCATCGTGCTACAGAATCCATTTAAAGAAAAAGATCTAATACGAAAGTACTACAAGTAATTGATCCGTATCAGTAATCAGATCACTGTCTGGGTCGCGATCTTGAATATTAGATTACACTGCATGTGAAAACACGTAAACGTAAGTGGCATATTTCACAACTGAGTAACAGATGCTTCTTAATGCTATTATTCGCACACAAGACTTACTTTTATTAATCAAAATTGTTAAAAGTCACAATTATTAATGAATGCAACAGGACTTTAAGGAGTTTAATGTCTACTCATTTTGGCAGTTCAACACACATACGTTGTTGAATAGACAAATTTTTCGAACATATAAAGCAATGGATTAGCAATATCATTCAATATCATTCAGGTTGTGATTGATAGTGTGTTACGGAATAAGGGTACAGGTCAGCCTGGAAGAATACACTCGACTAGGTCAAGATATCTTAACCTCGTCGAGTGTGTTCTCAGGCTGGATGGCTGGCTTGGCTATCCAACCGCGGCTTTACCTGTGATGATGATGACCTTAGGAAAGTCCTTTTTTTGATAAGTTTTGTCCATTTACATCATCAAAACAAATTATTTTATTTTCATAAGAATAAGATTCACATTCGCTTGCTTTCAGTAAAGTCAAAGTGCAGTCTATGAATCTTGCTTAGAAGCCAGTTGACGTAATATCTGTAAATCTAATAGTATCTATAAGTCTAGTTTTGAATTCTTTTACTCTGTTATATGGAATTTTAACTTTATGTAAAGCAAGAATGTAATAAATCTTATGTAAAATTCACCACATGTAGCAATAATCAGGATTAATGGGCAATTAACAGCAAACGATTAACGAAATCAGAATCAGAATCGTGCATCATTATCTCTCATAAGAAGGTTGTATGAGTCGAGGTTTTACGTTCGTCTGTCTGTATGTTCAGCGATATTTTCATCAATTGTGACCGAAAAGAGGACCTATTTTGAAAATTCCACATAAATACTAAATAAGCTCGGGTATCTTTTGAGTTAGCTTAAATAATACGTATGGATTAAATTGATGATGTTATAAAATATCCTGTCACTCTCATTTACATAGTAAGTAGTGTAGTATAAGAAGTGGTGTCGGGTAGATACCTCAAATAAAAAGTGAAAAAGTCGGTCGCAAGAAAAGAAAATACAGAACCAGACTTCTAAACTTAAAGAACTTTTGCACTTTGTAGTGTTTTTTTTGTAAGTCGACGGACTAAAAGGAGCAAGTCCTATCCCTTGGGTAAAAGGTTGAGTATTGGTGTGCATATATTTTTATAATTCAAACAAGTTCCACAAAACCAGACACGACACTCGTCTGGTTGGAGGATCCTCCATGAGTGAACTTTACACTCTGTTCCTCATGCCGTTATCCTGGTGACCCCGACGTGATGAACTTCACAGTGCCAGTTGAGGTTCCAGAGAGTCGGAACTGGGTGCCGCATAGTTCTCGGTGAGTCGAAATTGTCGCTTGATGTTATAATCGCTTCAATAGTCAATAGCTCAATAATTATTCACCCAAGATGTGCCGTATGTCATTAGCAACAACACGCCCGTGACTTATTGTCGCTGACATGCTGATTTAGGCTACGGTGACTACATTTAATGTAGTCACCGTAGCCTAAATCAGCATGGTATGCATTATTAATGGACATAGACAATAGTCATCATCATCATCATTATCCACAGCCCTATTTTAGCCGCTTCTGGGCGTAGGCCTCTATTTTCTTGTGCCAATCCCCAGACAATAGTGCTGCCTTACAAAAGTTTTTTGTAAGGAGTTCAGCTCATTATGTAGAATCAATTTGATGATGTGCTTTCCTCAATCGCAATTCATTTTTAACCGACTTCCAAAAAGGAGGAGGTTCTATGTTCGTCGCGTATTTTTTTATGTATGTCCAGCGATTTCTCAGTTAAATGTGGACCGATTAAAGTACAACTTTTTTTTATGAGAGGGTATGCTCTCAATTTAATAAAAATGATATGGGACCACCCATATAGTTTTTATTAACTTTGCTTGGATAGTTTTTGAATTAGCTTCAATAATACGTATTTTTTCCACTTAGTACGTACATATGTGGATGATATTACGATAACTTGCTGTCACTGATATTTACATAGCAGGTAGTGGTATTCGAATTTGTGTGGGGTGTGTACCACAACTAAAACGTGGAAAAAAAACTTTTACAAAAAAAAGAAAACAACCGACTCCGACATTAAAGTTTTTTTTCACTTTGTAGGTTTTTTTTTTGGAAAAAAGTTTTTTTTCCCGTGATAATAAACAAAATATGTCATTTGCTTATGTTACCATCCTGTAGCCGACCGCAGGTGGCAACTGCAGCGGACGTGTCGCTGCGACACGACTAGTTTCTATGAATTTCTATAAAATACCTTCCATGGCTAGCGACACGTCGCCTTCTTAGAAATTAATGAGAATACATAGAAACCAGTCGTGTCGCGGTGACACGTCGCCTGCAGCTGTCGCCTGTGGTCGGCTACGGAATTGTACCTTAGTCTAACTCGCTTTGTAAAGTAAATAATATGAAAGTCAAAATTATGGCTATGAACCCATAGCTTTTTATTACACAATACAATTGACTATACAACTACATATTGTACTGAACACACTTAGTAATGGTATCCGGTTTGATCATCGAAGGCTTGCTGAGGTGGTTGCTGGTAGGAGCCGGTGTTGGGAGCCAGGTACTGACGGCTGGCGGCCGCGGACTGCTGGGGGTACTGCTGGTGGCTGGAGGCGCCAAAGGAGTTGCCAGCCTGGGTAGATCTGAACTGGGAGCTAGGAGCACCGTACTGCTGGGCAGGGGCAGCATGGTGACCACTGTACTGCTGGCTGTGGTAGTTCTGCTGTGCACCGAAACCTGGAGGAATGAAAATTGTGGTATGTAGTTATAAGAGCAAGGCGTTTTGTCTTCATCCAGCATTTAGCCAAAATGAATCGTCTCAGCAATAAATTAATAACGTTGTAGATGAGCTCGATGAACAATTTCTTTGATGTAGCATTTAAGTAACTTTTTACTTATAATATTTTATTACTGATCGGTCTAGTAATAGCCATAAAACGGTCATATTATTCGATCTAAGGCAAATAAGTCTGGTTTATTAATTTTAAGAGATCATCGAATTGTCTCTGTAAATCTAAATTAACAAAATCAGGTTGCGATGATTCACAAAGTTAACTTAAAAAAAAAAACTAACCTTGGGATCCAGCGAACTGGGGAGCACCGTTGGAAGCAGAAGGTCCATGGTTAGGCGGCAGGTACTGGTTGGAAGTGGCACCAGCGAAGTTACCACCAGCGTTATGACCGTGCTGACCAGCTCTAGCAGCGCCGAATGTACCAGAGTTAGCTCCGAAGGATCCGTGGGAACTGGGAGAACCGAATCCTCCGTTGGAACCGTGGGGAGGAAGGTAGGAGCGTTCCAGATGTTCCAGACGACCTGCGGCGGCCACGGCGACGAGAGCAGCGATCACGAACTGTGAAATAAAATTAAGTCAAAAGCAAATGGAGGTAATGTATCGAATGAATCTCAAGTCTCAAGATTCAGTGAATGGTCTTAAATGATGAGACCTCTCAGAATTACACTTCCGAGATCAAATTATACATTTCTTTAGAAATAATTTTAGTATGAAAAGAGTGCAAGTGACAATTCCAATTTTAAAACACTGTCCAAATCAAAAACACTCATTTTAAAAGATTTTGCAATAAACAAAGATTAAATTAATTACCAGTTTCATTTTGTATAGTATGTAGTTATCAGAACACTCAAAACCTAATGAGGATGAAGCTCAACTTGAACTGTGATGCTGCGAGTCGACTGACGTATTATATACCAACTGCTGTCGATCCTGAACACACGCGTCTGACGTCATTTTATAGCTAATATAATAAACTAAAGTTATGATAGGCCAAGTAATTAGTTCGAGTCTTTTTGAGCTACCGAACGTGATTGACCTCGTGTGTCAAATTTCTCTGTAATTTTCAAGGATTTCTGTAATGTTTATGGACAAAGGACCAGAATCTGACGTGATCTTTTGGCACCTAGCTACGAGTATTTGCAACTTATGATAAAATTGCTCTTGTTATGTATAAATTATTTTAATTAATTAAAGGCTGATTGATGTTCCTGCTACGACGTCTTGGCCAAATTAAGAACTAACTGAGGTAGGTTAGATATAAATTCTAAATGACCTCTATAATAAGACACATTGTTGTGGGCCTAAAGGACCTAAATATCTCGTTGCTGATAGTGAACTATTAGTAGAGACAAGCTGTAGAAATAAAAAGGTTTGAGCGTCCTGCAGACTCACCTCCTGTTGGTTACGAAGAATTTGTTTTTTAAATTTGTCTCATTAGCTGGGGTTAGATCGATTATGTAATACATTATGTATGTCAAGTCTTAATTATTTATTGCATTTATGTACATGGCACAGAAGTCATTACATTAAAAGAAATAAGATCGATTTCAGACGAAAGTATTTCAAGTAATGGATCCATATCAGTAATCAAATCATTGTCTGGGTCGCGATCTTGAATATTAGATTACACTTGCATGTGAAGACATCGTGTAAGTGGCTTATTTCACAACTGAGTGGCTTTGTTATGATATCCTATTCCATTAGTATCATACCCTATTTACGTTAATAACGTTTCATATTACAAATTCGTAAATATTAAAACTTCTTGATGCTTACAGGATATGATAGTTTTATGTCCAGCGTTACGGAAAGCAATGTTACATCTTCCCCTCTAAAGGTTTGAAGAATGTATAATCCTGGAAAAAAAGTTCAGAAGAAACAATTTGACTGGTTAGTACGCGGAGAACTTTTCTGCCGAGGCGTTTGGGGATGCTGAGAGGGAGGCATTATTTGATATCTGTGTCTTAGACACTCCTTCTTATATTTCACGCCTCGCCTCTGTACTAAAATACACCGAAGAAGAAACGCTTGTGAAATACGACATGCGACATTCACCCCACTTTTTTTTTTGTTGGAAATTATCAAATAACTTCTCCCGCTCTGGGCGGAGCGAGAGGGCGTGTCAGACTCTTACTGACTAAAACCCAGCCGTGTTCCTTCAGTTGCCTGTACGGTGCCAGGGGCCACGGTGTCCTTTTCGGACTTTCCCGCGACCCCGGCAGGCATCGGTCCTAGCAGACCCCCTCAGTTGTGCTGACATCTCTACATTCACCCCCCTTGTTGCATCTGTTGAAATTTTCGCCCAACAAATATCTACCTTCGTAAAACGAATTGGAGCTGCAATCGCTGACCGTCGGAATAGGCCCATGAGCGTAGTGATGGATTGGCTAAGGTGAACATTCATCATCTCAATAATAATAAATGTAAAACACTGTGTGCCGAACAAGAATTTAGGAACATGGAGGTGACAGGTTCATAATCAGTCTACTGATACGGAACTAATATTTAGGATGCAAAAGCGATGCATAGTCAATGTGCGGTCTTAAGACAACAGATACCTGTCTTCCTTATTTTAAATCTTTAAAAATATTAACTTTTCCATCTTTATATATTTTCGAAACGGCTTTATTTGTAAAAAAAAAACCACATCTCTTTCAAAAATTGTCGGCTCTCAGAAAAAATCCAATACGGACTCAATACGTAAATCAATTGTGTCAAGTAAAATGTAAAACCGCACTAATGCAAAAAAGTTTTTTTGGTATTGCATTTATAATAAAGTACCTAATGCTATTAAAAATATGACTGTTTTTAAATTCAAAGGGCACTAAACGAAACATTAATTGAAAAAAGTTATTACACAATTGACGACTTCTTTAATGATGAATCACTGACTGATTGACATGCTAATAATCCATTTTTTATTTTTTATTATTGATTACTGCAACCTTGTTGACATTTTTGTATTAATTTGACATTTACTGTACCTAATTCGAACGATTTGACATTAATTTATATTATGTATTATTATAATTTCCTAATTGTTATTTAAAATTATAATGTCTTTAAATTTGTGTATATTAAATATGATTTGCATGCCCATGTGACGATAGAACATGGAGGACTTTCATAATGAAACATCTATGTAATAATTACCCATGTTTGCAAAGTAATAAATGATTTATGATTAAGGCACAGAATTAAACAAGGATTGTCCTGAAGAACACTTGAAGAATGTCATTTTCGACCGCAACCTAAATTTTGATGAAGTTGAAGATCTAAAAAAAACTGTTCTGGACCCACAAAAGGGACCCACAAAAGGGTCCCACACAGCACAGCATCATGCTGAGTGGAAGCCTTCTTGGCATAGTCACTAAGAGTGTAGCTATCGACTTCTTCTGTTCTGTGCTCGTAATTATATTTTGTTTTATTAAAGGTACTAAGAATTCTAATTCGAATTAACTTATCTTGTTTATATGCACGGGTTTTTGTGACAATAACACAATTTTATACCTATGTAATGACAGGCTCCGTTTCTCATAGGTTCCATAAATCTGACGAAGAAAGACATATCGAAGAAGCCAGTTGAACTAATGTCTACACAATTTTGGTATCTGATAGAACGATCTTTGTAAGTGCGTCAGAATTGTAGCCAGGCGTATGTACATGTGTATGAATACACCACACACATGCGAATGACTAGTCAAATAACAGTATACCGAAATCGTGCATCATTATCTCTTTTTTTGCACACAATCAAAACGAATAAGCTCAAATAGTTTTCTTGAGAGAATTGATGAAAGGCTATTAACAAAAAGAATTTGTAATGTGGAAATTAGTGAAAAAACTCGAGGAGAATGATACTAAAAGAAAAACACAGCTCAGTCATTGATGATGTTCTTCAAAACAGGCAGGTAAGGAATGTAACTAAAAAAAACTGCGCATAGGTGATGTGTGATACCAAAGGAGCATTTAAAAATAGCAGCACATTGTTTTCTGTAGTCCTATCGCTTGGGAGAAGTGGAAAGTTTCGATGTTTATGTTTTTTTAATATTTAAAATGTTTGCTTTGTATGATCCTCTAGATTCTATAACCGCTTCTCATTTATACGGAGTTCTTCGAAGGTCACGTTCACCATGTGTTTTACATATCAGCAGTTTTGCAACGGAAATTGTTAATTAAATATTGCTAAGGGCAAAAAGAGCAATAATCGCCCAGTGGTAACGGCCGCGACTTTTGAGTTGTAGGTCGTAGGATCAAACCCAGATAGGCACTCTACTATGTATAAATTATTTCATCACCACTGCTCTCAAAACGATGAAGACAAACATCGTGGGGAAACCGGCATATCCTAGAACCAAAAATTCGAAGGCATGTGACATCTACCAACCTGAACTGGGCCCGCGGGGTGGATTGGGGCCCACTCCTTCTCACCGTGAGGAGGCCTGTGTCCCAGCTTTATAGGCTGATTATTATAAGGGCAAAAACCTTTTTTTAGGAGTTCTGTTAATTTTATAGAAGATAAGTTAGAAGTTGAAATTCGTTACGTGCAGCAATTTATTAAACAATACATTTGACTAATACAACTTCACGTCGTACAGAACACACTTAGTAATGGTATCCGGTTTGTTCATCGAAGGCTTGCTGAGGAGGTTGCTGGTAGGAGCCGGTATTGGGAGCCAAGTATTGACGGCTGGCGGCCGCGGACTGCTGGGGGTATTGCTGGTAGCGGGGGGCGCCGAACGAACTGCCGGCCTGAGGAGATCCGAACTGGGAGCTGGGAGCAGCGTACTGCTGGGCAGGGGCAGCGTACTGCTGGGTAGGGGCAGCGTACTGCTGGGTAGGGGCAGCGTACTGCTGGGCAGGAGCAGCGTACTGCTGGGCAGGGGCAGCGTACTGCTGGGCAGGGGCAGCGTACTGCTGGGCAGGGGCAGCGTACTGCTGGGCAGGGGCAGCCTGGTGACCGCTGTACTGCTGGCTGCGGAAGTTCTGCTGGCCACCGAATCCTGAGAGAAACGATTTTATTTTTACTTTTCGAATTCTTTTTGGTAATCAAAGTAAATTTATGCAATTATTGATACAACAGAAGAGTTTTTTCAGTTGATTACTGGTCATACTAATGCTGCAATAAAAAGTCATAATATTTGATTTGGACGCAATAGAATTAAAATTATTGTTTAGACAGATCATTAGCGGATCATTTTTTCCGATTACCACTATGAATCCTAACAGCTTTTTTACCTTGAAGGGATCCAGCGAACTGGGAACCACCGTTGGAAGCAGAAGGTCCGTGGTCAGGAGGCAGGTATTGGTTAGAGGTGGCCGTAGCGACGTTACTGCCAGCGTTGTGACCGTGCAGACCAGCTCCAGCAGCGCCGAAGGCACCAGAGTTAGCTCTGAAGGATCCGTGGGAGCTGGGAGAGCCGAAGCCTCCGTCAGAACCGTGAGGAGGAAGGTAGGAGCGTTCCAGGTGTTCCAAACGACCTGCGGCGGCCACGGCGACTAGGGCGGCGATCACGAACTGAAAAGGTAAATAGTCTGGTTAATGATCAATATGAAAGGAGCTGGAGATCAAAATGTTCACACTCGAGATCAAATCTACACTTTTATTTAAAAAAATAATCAGGCTGGAAAGTGTGCAGGTTATCGACACAAATTTTTGAAACACTGCCGAAATGGAATTATATAATATCGCAAATGCAATGGAAACACTCGTCACTTGAAGATCTAACACCGGTCAAAATAATATTAATTACCAATTGCATTTTGTATATTAGTTGTCGAAACACTCAAAACCTAATGTGGATGAAGCTCACGTTGAACTGTGATGCTGCGAGTCGACTGACCTATTATATACCATCTGCTGTCGATCCTGAACACACGCGTCTGACGTCATTTTATAACTTAGATAATAAACCAGAGTTATCATACGATAAATAATTAGTTTAAGGCGTTTGAGCTACCGAAGAACGTGATTGACCTCGTGTGTCAAATTTCTATGTAATTTTTCAAGGATTTCATTAACTTTGTATGTTTGGAGGCGGCAGTCGTGACCCTTAATTAGGTGGCGAGCCAGTATACGAGCATATTATACAGTGGCATCAGTGGTTTTAGTTATTCTAGAAGCATGGCATGGACGCTAAACCTGATTGTGATGTGTCCACGGACAACTATCCCATATATTGTGATGTGTCCACGGACAACTTTCCCAACTATGTTAGGGTCGGCTTCCAGTCTAACCGGATGCAGCTGAATACCAGTATTTTACATGGAGCGACTACCTATCTGATCTCCACAACCCAGAAACTGGGTAATACGATACTCCTTGGTAAATTCAAATTATTTTATATCACATAAACCTACAAGGGCACTTATGAAACGTCAGAAGCTAGATGCACGGTACCAATTGGTCGTTTCCTATGGAGAAGAGCCGGCAAGAAACTCCACTGTTACTCTTTTAAAAATAATTGGCCTTTATAATATTTTCAAATAACAGTATTAATATAACAGGATCAAAAAAAAACTTTCACTTGAATTTCTGAAAGATTTATAATTTATGATTTTTGAATAGATGATTTATATTTTTTTACTATTTAGTTCCAATGAACGTGGGTTATCGTTCATTGGAACTAAATAGTAAAAAAATCCTCATTTCCTTTCAAGTGACTCACGTGTGCAAGTTTAATCATTTGTCGTAATTTGCATAGAAACAAGGGCTTACACAATATTGGCGTTTATCACACCCAATTATATATTTTGAGTTTACCCAATAGTTATTTCACTTCATACACCTTACAACAAGGCGTTTTGTTATTATTTTGATGTAAGTACTTACCTTTATAATATATAGTGTTTGCTGGTTGCTTTAGTATCTTAAAAGAGCCATCGGTAATCGATTCTCATTCACCACAGTCATTATTATTTAGAGACGGTTCGTATCAAACTAAAATAATTCATTTTTATTGTAAGTTTTTTTTATAAATAAACACCTGGTTTTTAATCGTTCGCCATCTTTCCTCGAGTTTTTTGTTTTAATTTGTATACTTTATCAGTTTTGGCATTCTGTTTCATAATTCAGTGGATCTTGTAATACATTTTTTAATTTATTTTAGCCATTCACGTGGTTTAAGTCATTGACACGATGAGACTTATCTATTTTCAAATAAAAGTAATTATTACAAAATTATTAATATTACTTATATTAATTCGTTTTTATCAAATCTAGTAAACTTTAGCGAATCCATCAGAATGGTATTTCGTAATGGTTAGGGCACATACACACTGTACGGTTAGTGTTGCGACCGCTTTTCTGAAGCACAGATCATTAAATCTCTAATTAGCAATAAAACAGTCGTTCTGCTTTGTTTCAATTAATTAAAGTTATATCATTGCAATTCTTCTCCCTTCTCAAGAAGGTCGTTGGTTATCACATGATAAACATCACGTATTTTTGTAGAACCAACAAAATATCTAATGAACTTCACGTGGTAGTAACAAGGATGTTACTTTAATTATAAAAATAGTCATTATTTATAAACTTTCATGCCTACGTTTAGAGAAAATATCTTATTTGAAAAATAATGAGCCGCACTACACGACGTCGTAGGTACATACATACATGAGCATGACCTTCTTTTTTTTATATTAACGTGTTTTTCTGTGACAAGAAACCAATATTTTTAAACATTTTGAGCAAACGGTTGCTGCGTTGCTCGCGCGGTAAATGAAAACACTTGAGCGAGTAAACATTTTTGTTCGGTGATGATCGATTGGACTCGGCGAACGAACGTATGCCTAAGGCATTAAGTCCGCCTTTGTACTTTTTTGAGTGTAAAAAGTTTAAATAACTAAATGTATGCTCGCTCGCTCATTCTTTCAGTGAAAACGACGTCACGGCGGCCGAGCATTCCTTTTCTCGTTTTAGTGAAAACAGAAGTTTTCTGTTAGGAGCGAACATTGGCAGAACAACGAAATTTGCTCTGAACAAAATGTTCGCTCGGCAGGGTAACGCGGTTTAACAGAGTAGGGAACGTTACAATTTTATCAAGCTCAAGTGGAGTTTCTTGCCCATTCTTCTCCATACGAAAAATACCTTTTGGAAGCGGCGACTAGAATGAACTAATTTTTTTTGTAAATTTTGACGTTCAAAAGTGCCTTACAACGGCCTATTCGAAATAAATGATTTGACTTTGACTCAAATTCTATAAGTACCTGCATCCATAGACAGAAGATACTGACAAAGGATATACACATTCTCATATATTTTTTTACAAAAAAGCACGCAAATTTAGAGTCACTTCTAAGCGTATCGATGGCAAATATGTTTGTTTTGAAAATGCAAATATTATGTTTAGCCAAAAATCCAGGCACGCAAACTCCGGTCACTGATGCAGTCATAAGATGATCCTCAATTGCACAGGTGACAGGGCATGATGGAAGGTGGGCATTCCGTTCCGATACCTACTCGTTCCAAGTAATGCTTATTTATATGCAACCAGTGTTTTTCATTCTAAATTAATAAATTGTATTCAAATTTTTGAGAAATAATTGATTTTCGAATTTGCTCGGATGATTTCACAATTTTTGTGATCTAAACTAATATTATCTAAATTGTGGAAGTTATAAAACATTTCTTGAAACTTGCTGTGTTATAATAGATTTGAAAGAAAATCTTCTGCATTTGCGCATATAATATACGCCTGTTAAATAAATACCTAATAATTGGAATATCGTGATATCTAAGTATTGTTTTTGATTAATTCTTAAATTTTTAACAGAGTAGGTATATTAAAATGTCAAATTTGTATGTTTATGGATTGAGATAATGATTATGATATCAATCATACTATCATATATCATCATAATCATATGTCATAATCATCACCGTCGACTGTTTAATAGGATTTATATCGTGAGTACCATTGTAATAAACATTTATGCACCTATGTATGTCATAGCTTCCTAAAACCTTCAAAAAAGAAAAAGTACAAGTCAGATGCGCTAAAGTTAAAATATTTCGACCATAATTTTGTTCATGTCCTTCAAAAAGATCAAGATCACAATACGTTGGTTCTCAGACCGAATTAGAAAGTACTCAAGTTTTTGATATTGTTTTGTCAAGTACAACTTAATAATTAAGCATTCAAGGCTCCCGATACGCGGTGTCATCCAAGATTATCGTTTTTTAAATAAAATAAACGATTTTTGTCCACATATAAAAGAGGATGGAGTTCTTGAAAATGACACAGTTTGAGTTTTGTAGTGAAAAGTTGAGGACAAAAATATACCAACAATGAATCTGGTAAGTATTTAACTAGAAAAAAAAGGGATTTAATTTTAAAAGACCTAGGATTAAGTTTGCAAGGGCCTTTTAAATAGTTTAGCTAAGTTCGGATACAAAAATAAATTCTAACATAGAAAATTCTATTTTTTTTTATCGGTCTCTTCAACCGTTTATATTCTGCTTGATTCTATCCTTTAGCTATCTTGAGCTAGGTTGCAATTAATCAAGGCAATTTTTAAATTAATATTTATAAAATACATTTATTTAACTCAGACTAAAAGGCAGACAACACAACACATACTAATACAAGTAAAAAAAAAATGTAAAGTGCGTTGTAAGATTATCAGCAGGAGTTTCGATTTACCTCCCTAACTTGTTCCAGTTAATCATCAGCGCAGTCTTTGTCATAACCGCAGCCCAAATCCCGTCTAGGAACTACATACCCCAAAACCAAGGAGGCCAAGGGGGACAGGGTAATTATCAGGGCTCCCAATCCGGTTTTGGGGGAGGCGGAGCTGGAAACAGACGTCCCCAACAGGATGCTGAGAAGAATGCTGCTACTCTGAAACAGGACCAGGGTGCCAGTGAAGATGGAAGTAAGTAGCTTACGAACATACAGAAATTATAATTTTGGGAATATTAATATTGAGTACTTAGCCGAAATGGGTCGAATGAAAGGTCTGAGTCCCAGCAGTGGGAACGTTATAGGCTATTATAACAAGACTGTGTGGTGGTTCAGATCAATACTTTGTATATCCAACCAATGATCAATGTAGCTTTATCCCGTTTCAATCCCTTTTCCAATTTTTTTACACACTTTCAGGTATTTCCGATACAATGTGAATTAATTCTTAAATGTGTGCGATATGTTGATAACTATTCGATGAATCCGTACCGTAAAATTATTCAAGCTTATATTAGAGCATCTAAATAATTGATTTGTGTTGCATTTACAATCAACTAAAGCTTTGTTAGATAACAAAGCTTTTGAACAGAATAGAGCTTTGTATTTCACGAAACAATAATGAAAGTGCCCTTGTTGTTGTTTGGTAATGTCAAGGTTTGTGCTCTTCGCGTACGTGCTCTAAATTATCCCATTCGCATCTTTTGCATCGTTTTCGCGACAATTTTTTTTTCAATAAAATTGCCTCTGTTTTTTTGAGTTATAAAATTCATTTCATTCAATTCTACAAAGTAGTATAACCGAATATTGTCAACATTAACCACAGGCCTTAATATTCCAGAGCTGTTCAAAGAATTGTCAAAACTTATTACATTCCTATCCATCTTGGCTACTATTTAACTTATTCAGAAAAAGAGTATATTCATAAGTCAAACTCAAATCTGCTATTATTGATTCATTAAGATAACTCTCTTTCTAACTGTCTAATTTTATTGGAATCCAGACAGGCAGACTCCCTTCTGATTTCAGCTTACATCTAATAGTAATATAACATCTTCCAGGTTACCACTTCGGCTATGAAACTTCAAACGGCATCCGGGCCGAAGAAGCCGGTAACCCAGCGCAGGCCCAGGGTGGGTTCTCCTACAAAGGCGATGATGGCATCACATACACGATCACCTATACTTCAGGAGAAGGTGGCTTTAGGCCCCAGGGCGAACACCTGCCAGTTGCACCTCCCACTCCTGAAGCTATCCTGGAAGCGCTGAAGAAGAATGAGCAGGATGAGGCTGCTGGAATCTTCGATGATGGTAAGTAGAATAAAAAAGTAATGTGAATATTAATGCAAAACGTAATTAAACCACCACAAAAAAAATCATTTGAATGAACACCATAAGAAGTATGAGTAAAATCCGAAGAAAACGTCGGCAATACAAACAGATTGTTTTAATACAGTAAAATCACAATCTGGTGCCATCATTGCGACTGCATGTTGCGGCCCTCGCTATCTTAAAAAACCCAAGCTTTAAGCTTCGTGCAGACTAGCGCGACGCCACAGCGCGACGCGACACCGGCTATTGTTATACCGTGAAGTTTTCTTAGAAATTATATTGTTAGAGACGCGTCGCGCTGTCGCGTCGCGCTGTCGCGTCGCGCTGTCGCGTCGCGCTGGTCTGCACGAGCCTTTACCCAAAAGAGGGTTAAAAATATCCTGATAACACATTCATAACTTAACAAAACGGTTTCCTAAACTAAGCTTTCTGCCTTCACCAGGTAAATACCACCCAGAACAGCATGGAGGGGGCCAGAATAACGGCTTTGGATCTTCAGGCAACAGTTTCGGATCTGCAAATCATCAGGGAGGTTTCAGCTCCAACAGCGGTTATCAATACTGATTTTATACTCCTCAGCAATAACATTTGTCAATAAAAGGACTTTGGAGAGAAAGTTTGGAGTATAATATGTTTGAACGGTGAAAATGTTAGATACGATATTGAGTGAAAGCTTTAGTAAAGTCTATTTGACTACATAGGAGTAAGTATGAGGAGGTCAGACTTGCAGTTAAAATATTGACAAATGTTATAACATTTTTACAAAACTGAATATGACTGGATATTAGTTCATAAGATTTAGAAATAAGTAGTTATTCAATGTAATTGTACATAAAATGTTAATAAAAAGTAAGAATGATTTAATAAAGAAGATCACAGCTATAAAACCACTGAAAGTGAGTAAAGTTTATTTTACAAACCCCCCCACTCATGAAAAAAGGTAACCAGCGTAATTTTATTACATACAATAGAAGCTAAGAAAAATGTGCTCAAGCCAGCGTACGCGCAAGGTCTACTAACGCCATCTGTCTTGTAAACGACAAACTAAAACAATTCATAGTCAGCTAGTTTACAAAAAACCTACACATGAACTCATACTACACGTTTCACCATGAATCGACAAGTTTAATGATTTCGTTAAGTTTCAAAGTGCTGCGGCGCGTGAGTCGCCGACGGAACGAAAAGTAACCATTTTAAATATTATATTTAATATAAACATTAAGGACTAAGTATTGTATTTGTTCATTTCATTTTTGTCTTATTTTGTTATTTCGCTATACGCTGCACCGGTTGACGTCATCACGTCAACGCCGGCTGTCGCTAAAAACCAGCGTTGGGGCTCTGTCTCGCATAAGGTCGCAGCATTATGCTGAGCGATGGCCGTTTTGCGTGGATGTGACGCATATTTTCCCCCAAATTGTTTATTGTCGTGTTTTGTTCTTACCTTGCGTCATGTGTACCGCAAATAAACGTATTTTCTTTCTTTCTTTTCTGTGTATTTAAAATATGTATATATGTATTTAGTGTGTATATTTTAAATCTATTGGTTTTAAAGCAAGAGGGGGCCTAAAACAAAATTGCCAATCATAAATTTGATTTTTCATGAACTTCATAAGACTTATGTAGAAAATAAAACTTTTAATGGAACAGAAACATAAAAAAATAAAAAATTCTCAAAAGAAAAACATTACGAAGTTACCTCTAATTTCCACGCGTTCTATTTGACAGTAAAATTAATAGTATTACTAGGTACAAGACGAAAAACATTGTAGAAGCTTTTTATAAAATATCCTTTTATTTACTCGTATGAACGAAAGTATAACGATAAATGCTTTCAGCACTTACTATTTTCTTATTCCGATGAAACGTCGCATGTTAATAATAATAATAATAACCCCACCGCCGTATCTCTACGTTGACGTCGTGGTGGGGCTTGCGCGCTCCAAACTCTAGGTCTGTGCCGGTAGAGTTTACTTTGCCGGAACAGGTCTAGGATGAGGAGCCAGACCAAGAGAGATACAGAAACCCGCAGGGCAGCATGTGGCGAGCTGTTGGGCAGTAGCGACCCCACGGACCCTATCTCCCGGGAGAAATCTTGTTCCTCATCTCTGGCTTGCCTTTATTGGCCGGCTGGAGTGAACACTGACGAGGAACAGAGCTCCCACCTCATTCTTGCCTTAATTGGCCGGCTTGAGTGGAGATTCGCAAGAGCAAACGTGCTCGGAGGAAGGAAGTATTTCAGTAAGTGCTCGTAGGGATCTTGACCATCTTCCGGGCTCTGGGATTGTTCTGAAAGCCGTGGAATACTCTCCACTCCTCAAGCACCTCAGGACGTGTTGCCCCCTTGTCGCTACGTCACTATGTGCTAGCGACAGTTTCCGGGGGCCCATTATTGAGTGTGCAAGTCACCCCCTGCCATTTTATCCGTGTACATATAAGACATTGATCAGGCAGGGGCCATAGTCCTTCCATAGTTCCAGGTCACCAGTCAACTTTAGCCACCCAAACCCATAGTCCAATATCTTTGTTTCCATTTTCTGCAATAGTCCTACGCCAACCGGGGGTTGTCCTTGGGTGCACTTGCATAGTGCACACAGGGATAATCGTCGGTTGGTGCCTCATTTCATTAAAACGCCTAACGGGCCTCTGCGAGTTGGCTTCGGCCCCTCGTACGCCTTCCAAAGGTCCGGGACCCCAGGGTCCCGAGAAATGTCAAAGACGAAAATAATAATAATTTATTTATTAGACCAGAAAGAGTAAACATGTAACACAATCAGTCTTAGCTACTTAAAATTATGCTTTAAAGTAATTCAGTTACAATTTTGTCCTATTATTAGCATCTGCTGCCGAATTAGGTTTACAGCCCGTGTTTCAGCATGCAGCGCCTCAAGCCCTCGGACGGGGTATGCAAGTATGAGCTTACGAACAAAAGGAAACAGTTTATTTTAAAATATGTACCTACTTAATTACTTTAAAGAGAAAGAAAGGGTTGCTGTCCTCTGGGTGTGTAAGGTGAAGGAGGTGAGTGTATGTGTGTGAGAGGGTGTGTACAGAATTAAGAGATTTGCCGAGAATTAGTTGTACCACTACTTTAAGATGGTAAGTATATTTTCAGTTTGATCGTATGTTAACTTCCAAAGCCATAGAGATACAGATTTCTTCATCGTTAATTTATTCATATAGTACATGTCATGTCAAGAATCTTATTAATCTTGTCATATAAATAGGGGCCCAAAAAGGGGTAAAATTTACGAATAAAAGCCGTTTTTAAGTGTGTTAACCTCTTGCATACAGGTAAACCTCTCCGCCGTAATAGGGTTGGGTTGTACTCTAAGATACACTCGAGAGCAATGAATCCGGGTCACTTAAAGAATGTTAAAAATCTCGGAAACTAAAAATGATAGGTTAATGCAATAAATTGTATTTAATAGACAATGTAATACTCCTTAAATGAAAGTTAAAAAAATATGAGTCACCATACATTTTATTAACACAAAATTACATAAAGAAAAAAACTGCTGATCTCTCCTTAAAACAAAAATAGGAAACATGAAATTTTTGAACTTTATTACGATTTTCTTGAATTTTAATACTTCGTATTGCCTCCTCGTGCTTCCATTACTGCGTTTACGCGGTTTGGCATGCTGTACACCAAGTTCCTTATACGATTTTGGGGAATATTCTCCCATTCCTCTGTGAGAGCAATTTTGAGCTCACGAAGCGTGATTGGGGGAGGGTTTCGTTGTTTTACGCATCTGCCTAGCTCGTCCCAAGCATGCTCGATCGGGTTGATATCCGGGCTGCGCGCTGGCCACTCCATACGAGTAATGTTCATCTCTTGAAGGTAGTCATTCACAATCCTACCTGTATGAGGTCGGGCATTGTCATGCATAAATATAGCATCCTCACCTAAATTGACCATAAATGGACCAACGTGATCATTGAGGATTTCTTCCACATATCTTACGCTAGTTAAAGAGCCGTTTTCTATGATCACCAGCTCTGTGCGACTTTCAGAAGAAATTCCGGCCCACACAAGTACAGACCCACCACCGTAGGCTACTTTTTCTTCGATGCATGCTTGCTTGAATCTTTCCCCTGGTCTTCGATACACTCTGTGTCTTCCATCGTGCTTGTAGAGCATAAATTTTGATTCGTCGGAGAACATAACTTTTGACCAATCTTCAATACTCCAATTTACGTGGCTCTGGGCATATCTTAGTCTTGAAATACGATGCCCACGCTCCAGTTTAGGGCCGTTTGCAGGTCTAAGGGGTTTTAAGTTAGATTCAGCAAGCCGACGTCTTACTGTCCATGCACTTGGGTTACTTCCTCCGAGGCGTCGAAACTGATTTGTGAGTTCAGTTCCTGTGAGAAAGCGATTTCGAAGCATGGTGTTCACCAAGTATCGGTCTTCTCGTGCTGTGGTACACCTGGTTCTGCCCGTTCCTGGTCTGCGTAGGTTAGAACCAGTTTCTTCGTAACGTCGGAGAACTCTTTGTACTGTTGACAGCGACACACCGACAGTCCTGGCTGTATCGCGCTGACTCCGGCCGGTTTCCAGCATTGTAAGTATTCTGGTGCATTCTTCAGGCGTAAGCGACATAATTTCAGCTTGAATAATGAATAAAGAGCACTATCAACATGGTTTATGTACCCACATAAATGACAGATTACAAACAAAAGCAAAACCAAATGCTGTAATTTCGTAGTTCCATCTTCGAAAGTGGCCCTTTTTCAAATTTGATTTTTTTATGATATAACTTTACAATAACTAAGAAGTTTTAATACCTTCATTTAAGGAGTATTACATTGTCTATTAAATACAATTAATTGCATTAACCTAGCATTTTTAGTTTCCGAGATTTTTAGGATTCTTTAAGTGACCCGGATTCATTGCTCTCGAGTGTAGTATGCTGTTTAGAAACGATGCTTAATACAAACAGTTGGCGCACAGTCAGCACCTCACAGTATTCATAAAGAAGTGTGGTAGGGTATCGGAAAGGCTTAAATGATGCGAAAAATGTTGCGGTAACTATAGGCATATTTTTATCTCACAAATCGGGGGTGTGCAAGGGTGCGTGATTGAGGATTTTTTCATGGCGCACCCTTTAAATGCTATGCCATGATTTTGTTTTGAATTGAACAGATTTATTACAAAAGGAATGGTTGTCTGAAAAAAAAATCCGATAACAAAGTGCTTTTTAGCGATGGCACCATACCTGAAGGCCAATTCTCGTACTTAAAAAACGTTCACATTCTAGTCGCAATCTGTCAAACTTGTCAATAATGATGGTAAATACACTCGGTTCCAAAAATAACGGGTCAGTCACATAAACCCGAATATCTCCCGAACTACGTATGCCATCCTAATGAAACGAAGACTGTTCAATTGAGAATTTAATTATACAGATAAAAAATAAAATAAAACTTAGTTGCACCCACAATATTAATCTCTAAATTAAAAAAAAACTAAAGTAAGTAGTCATATTTTTCTTAAGATTAAATTTTTTTTATGATTGTTTTTTTGCTGTTTTTCATCACTTTCTTCATTTAATACTTTGTATTGCCTCCACGAGCTCTTCTGACAGCTTCCAGGCGATTAGGCATGCTGTACACCAAATTTCGGAGCCGGTGCTGAGGAATACCTTCCCATTCCTCCACCAGTGCTTGTTTGAGCTCGGGAAGCGTGATTGGTGGGGGGTTTCGAGCTTTCACGCATCTCTGAAGCTCGTCCCAGGCGTGCTCGATGGGGTTTAAGTCCGGGCTTCGCGCTGGCCACTGCATGAGTTCGATACCGACCTCTTCAAGGTAGTCATGTACAATTCTGGCGGTATGGGGACGAGCATTATCATGCATTAATATGCCATGCCAGTCCATCCTGGCCATGAAAGGACCTACATGTTCATTGAGGATCTCGTCCACGTACCTCTCTGCATTTAGAGTTCCATTTTGAATGAGTACCAGCTCGGTGCGGGCCTCAGCAGAAATCCCAGCCCAAACTTGTACGGAGCCTCCACCGTACGCCACTTTTTCCTCCACACACGCTTGATGGAAGCGCTCCCCTGGTCTTCTGTACACCAACTGCCTACCATCATGCTTATAAAGCATGAATTTAGACTCGTCCGTGAACATTACCCTAGACCAATCGTCTAGTGTCCAGTTTAGGTGCTCGCGCACGTATCTCTGTCTTGCAATTCGATGTCCCCGTTCCAGTTTGGGCCCATTTGCGGGCCTCAATGGTTTCAAATTTGCTTCAGCAAGACGTTTTCTTACTGTTTGAGCGCTTAAATTGCCACGTCCAAAGCGAATAAAGTGAGTTTTTAGACCAACAGCAGTTTGAAAACGATTTCGGAGCATTGTAGCCACCAGTTGTCTGTCTTCCCTGGCCATTGTGCATCTTGGTCTGCCATTTCCTGGTCTTCTAAGGTGTGATCCGGTCTCTTGGTACCGCTGGACTACCCGCTGAACAGTCGACAAAGATACACCAATGTTTCTGGCTGTTTCACGCTGGCTCCGCCCAAGTTCCAAAAAAGTTAGGATTCTGGTACATTCCTCTAGCGTGACTGCCATGCTTCACCTCACAGAATAATAATTATGCACGTGGAAGACGTTCACGATAATTTTTTTTGTGACAGAATAGAAATGGAAAGCATCCATAATGACATGAAACAAAAATATTGTTTTTAAAAATAGTCATTTTTTTTAATTTTGTTTTTCTAATGAAGTTTTTTTCATCAACCAGTTTAAATAATATGCTATTAGAAGCGCAACTAAAAAGTCTTTATTCTGTTTTTTATTTCATTGATCTAACTTTTACAGTTCTGGAGGTATTTCAATTTTTGTGACTGACCCGTTATTTTTGGAACCGAGTGTAGTATGTATGTGTGTTGTATGTGTGGGTGTGTGTGCGTGTGGTGGTGTGTGTATGTGTATTTTTGACAGATTGCGAATGAGATGCGAATGCGGACGTTCTTTAAGATTACGGGAATTGCCCCTCTGATGTTAATGTTTGTGCATTTAAAAAAAATCCATTTTGCAAGATTGCTGGAAAATGCATCAGCAGCATGATATGCTTTTCTGTTCCTAAAACTATAGCGAACACAATACTAGATTTTAGTGCTATACTTAGTTTTTAGGAAGAGTTGTAGGTACCTGTATTCTATGTAGAACAATGCTCAAGGATGAATGCTGCTTTTTTTAAAACTGTATTTATGTATCGAGGCTCTCCCTTAATAGTGCTAGATTAATAGTTGAGGCAATATAATAAGTAAATACTTATCCGACTACAGACTATAGGAATCATTTACTTTACTACCTAATAGTGAGATCATAATTATAACTTTAGTTTCAAAAGTATCTGACGAAAATGTAAACAAATACGGATGCCAATTTCTAGTGCCACTTACAAGTTTAGTGCTTTCATTTGATTATTTATATACTTAAAAACGAAAATTAATTTTAATTTACATTAATGCAAACCCTGCCGCATCAAAAGATGGTCGCGTTTCTGTCTCGTTTTGACACCTCTGACACACACAATGTCGCAGAGACTTTACTTGATTGTCATAGAAACGCCATTATTATCGTGCTGAGTTTACTCCGGGCTGCTACGGTACGACTTAGTACGGTGAGGGCAAATCTATGCCTTAAAGATGTTATTCATTCGACAATTGGGTTAATTAGAAAACCTCAAATTACGCCGATGAGTAATTGTGAATTGAAAAAGAAAATGCTATTCGAACAATAATGATTGGAAAAAAAGTGGTGGAATATGTATAAGGTTAAAACTTTCTTAATACAGATGAACATAACATAACTCGCGCCTTGTTTCCCCGAAGGTGTAGGCAGAGGCGTATGTATCCACATTTCACCAGTTATGCTTAAGCCCAATGTAATAGGGGGCGAGCCTATTGCCATCAACCGGCACAGATCCAGACTTCGGGCTGCTACTGAAAAAACCCAATAACTTTTTGCCCCACCTGGGAATCGAACCCAGGACCTTAAGCTCAATAGCAGTTCTAACGACTACTAGACCATCGACGCACATTAATGTGTTTCTAATAAAGTTATAGTGAGTGATTGCGTAAGAATTTGACCTGAACTGGATTTATTTATACATTCTTCAGATACTTTTGGAACAGACCATAGAGGTTTAAATTGTTCTGTTGATTTAGCTTATGCCATGATAAGAACAACTGAGCCCTGTTTAATAATCGGTACAATCCTACAATTTTGTAAAAAAGTCACATATTTGTTAAGTTTTACTACATGTGCTGTTTAATAAACCTTACAAATATGTAAGAAAGTTACAAGTAAATAACTTACAATCATCACAATTGTAAATTCTGTTTAATTAAAATTTACATTATGTAGAAAACGCCTGTAGATTTCGATGATAATATTTTATTTACTTTTGTCTGTAAGTTACAATTTACAAAAACATTAAGTTACAAAAATTTCTCGGTCGTGTAAGGGCTACAGTTCTCTTCATATTGTGTTCAAGTAAATTCCCTATTTTTGATAGCAAATAATCGACGGTAGTCTTGCTTACCCGAAATTTTTCGTTGATCGTATTTGTCACGTTAAAAGTAAAATGTATCATTTACGAGAAAAAATCCGTTGCCGTTCAATTACATATAAATCATCACGAATATCATTACTTACACTAATCGTTGTTAGAATTGCGAATAATATTTTAATTTCTTTAGTTGATGCACAAAATTGTAAAGTTTTGACACACCATGAGATCACCTGTCAGAATTATACTACAATTTACAAATTACGTAAACTTGTAGTTACAATTATGTGTTTTAATAAAGTAGTTTTCCCTACATATATGTAAATTTACACTTGTAAAGTGAAAATGTTTATTAAACAGAAATATGTAAAACTGTAGGTAAAATTTTACAATTTTGTAAATTTTCCATCATGACAAATTTGTAACATGGATTTTTTTTTTAAACAGAAACTTGTAAAATTGTAGCTTTTCATCTACAATATTTACAATTTGTAAGTTTTAAGGTTTAAAAATATTTGAGGTTACTTTGTTATTTCGAGTCGTAAAAAAGAATTTCATCAATAATTAAATGTAATAGACACGTTCACGAATTGACGGACTATTGATGTATGCTCTATAGGGCCCTGGTCAGCAAGGTGGCGACGGGGCTTAATATCCAATGTGCACTGGGCACATATTATCTTTACTAATGTTATGAGTTTAGAGATAAAGTTTGTAAGTTTCAATCTCCAAAACTACTCATTCGATATCAAAAATTATTTCATTGGTAGAAAACGACACTATTGCCGAGTGTTAAAATTGTATTAGGTAAAAAGGCAAGTACTCAATTATATTTTGTCTTTGATTGTGAGTGACATTTACTTAGTAAGATAAATTATCTACTGTATTCTTGTCTGTGGTAATATATGATGTCCGTGTGTGTTCATATAAAATAAAATGTGAAATAACAACTAAATTGGCCATTTATTGAAACCTTTAACAGGTTATGGGCCCAGACACGTCAATTAGTGAACAAGAACAAGTTGGGTATAAAGTTTTTATTAAAAATTAAATTGATGCAATGTCATCGCCGCCACGTTTGCCGTCTCAGACAAAACTAGTCTCTGAAACAGCAATCCGGATGAATCCCAGTAATCCACATGTGGTATCTATTGAAAAACTAGAAGGTGCTCGAAATTATTCTGCATGGAAGTTTCAAATGAAGCTTTTGCTTATTGATGCAGGGCTTTGGATGCATGTGACTGGTGATCACAATAATGATGCTCACAATCAACGAGCATACGCAAAGATTTGCCTCAATATTAGTCAAGCATGTTACCCGCATGTGCGCAATGCAAATACTGCAAAGGAAGCATGGCTTGCTTTACAAAAGGCGTATGAAAATACTGGAATTAGTCGGCGCTTATATCTGAAAAGGAAGCTTGCTAGAATTCATTATTCAACTTTTAACTCTATGGAAAGGTATATATCGGAAATAATATCTGCAACGCAAGAATTATGTGAAATTGGCTGTAAAATAGATGATAATGAGATAGCAGAAATTCTCTTTATTGGGTTACCTGATGATTATGACCCTCTCATCATGGCCATTGAAGGCTCTCAGGCAGAATCTTTGACATCGGAAATGGTAAAGCAAAGACTCATGAGTGGTGATTTCAGGCGTTCAGAGCTTACCTCTCAAACCAGCGCATTGATAGCGCAGAAATTTAATAGAAAGACGATCAGATGTCATCATTGTCAAAAAGAGGGACATATTCGACCCAAGTGTCCAGATTTGAAGAAAAAAGCTGCAGCCAACAGTTTAGCTGCAATGTGTGACAGCTCAGCGACAAGTTGCAACTGTTCAGCTATCCCTACAACAGTGGAATGTGAAAGGAAATAATAAATTTGAAATATTTGCTGATGCTGATTGGGGAAATGATATAGATGAGAGAAAATCATTTAGTGGGTTAGTAGTTAAGTATGGAGAATGTCTTATTAATTGGGAAGCACGCAAACAGCAATCAGTAGCATATTCCAGCACTGAAGCTGAGTATTATAGTCTAGGAGAAGCAGTAAAAGAAAGTAAATATTTGCGTAATTTCTTTATTGATATATTTGGTTACTGTTTGCCTGCAATCACTGTTTACAATGATAATTTAAGTGCTCATAATATTGTTGAGAATAATTTATGTCATCGGAGGACTAAGCACATTGATATCCGTCATCATTTTATTCGAAATGCTGTTCATGATAACTCTATTAAAATACTTTATAAATCCACAGCAAATATGATTGCGGATATACTAACAAAACCTCTTCAAAAGTGCAAACATAATCAATTTGTTGAAAGTCTCGGTTTAGTTTAAATATATTTATATATTTGATTGTATTAAGCAAAGAGTGTACCTAGTTTGTAAAATTATTTTAATGTCTATATAATTGAGTAAGGGGGAGTGTTAAAATTGTATTAGGTAAAAAGGCAAGTACTCAATTATATTTTGTCTTTGATTGTGAGTGACATTTACTTAGTAAGATATTATCTACTGTATTCTTGTCTGTGGTAATATATGATGTCCGTGTGTGTTCATATAAAATAAAATGTGAAATAACAACTAAATTGGCCATTTATTGAAACCTTTAACACCGAGAGCCATAGGATGTATTTTATGGTATAGTTGGCTTCCATGCGGACAGAGTCGCAGGCAGAACCTAGTATTTTATATCGCCACTTGTGGAGGCTAAGTTTAGGCCTACTTGCGCCATCTATTCCTCAAATAACCTCACCTGCTTATCAGTCATCTAATTAGTTGCATCAGTCATATTGTAACAGTAATATTTCTAACATCGCAGGCCACATCCTCATGTCAAGGTCGTAACATCTTTAACAACGGTTGCAAAACTATCTAATCATGGTTGTGTTAGTGCATCTTCTTACTCTGATAACTTTTTAGCTTTTTCACATGAATAAGTATTTCTATGAGGATTTCCCCACAGAATAAAAAAGGGTATATAGGGTTTGATTGTCAGATTTCAACTATTTTTTATTATTTTTTACTTCAAGTATTTTATTAGTAAGTACTATTTGTTTTGGTTTTATCTTAGTTTCCTGATTATGTATTGTATTCAATTAATGTGTTGGTGTCATTCTTAATTATTATGACAAATTAAACAATGAGTTGGCAATCCTTCCAGTAAACGCTTTTAACTACACGATACACTTAAAATTGGTATACGTTTATTACTTTGTGGTTTTTAGGTACTAGGAGTTGTAATAAAAATCAAAAGGTATATTGTAGAAAAAAAGTATAAGTTTTATTCATAGAATAAATAATTGCATCCCTCACAACTTCTCACTGGTAACCATTATGACTATATCAGATTACACATACTCATCACGTTTTAATGTTATCATACTCCATTTTAATTGATAGCCTTTTAATTTTATTACTATCTGTAAGCATATTTTGACGTAGGTACAAAAATATTCAGAGCCATTGGCGAAATACTAATTCTTGAATATCCAACTATTATTTTCTTATTCAAATATCACAATTATAATTTTGCCAAAATGTACTTACAGACGAGCCTCATTATAAAAATGTTGTAGAGCATATTTCGTATCGTCTCAATTTGCACCTGTTCCATTTTCGAATTGCAACTCCTAGTTACAAGCGTGCGTAACTCTTCTTCATTATATTCACCAATCAGATCGTTACCTTACATGTGTGTGTAATGCAAACGATACGAAAGTTGCTCTACTTTATGTGTTTGTTTGTTTTATAAAATGAAATATAGCTAAATACTGGTATGGTATTGTGATCTTTAGTATTTGTTATAGGGTTGTCTGTAGCCAGCGGAAGCCTGTGCTCTCGCGAACTGGGGCTGTTGGCCGTAGGCAGCGCCGCCAGCGCTGGGCGCGTCTCCGTACTTGCCGGGGTTGTATTGACCTGGAACATTTAGAAGAAAATAATGTTAAAGGTTTTAATCATTGCAAGAACATTAAGGTATCCAGATGCAGTTCACTCCTGAATATAATAGAAAAAACCTTTGAGTGTGAAGTATTTTAAAATATATATGGACATTGGACAAAATAAATATAACATAGTATCACGCCCTATAATTCCCGAAAGGGGAGGCAGAGATGCACCTCTAGTACACCCACCGTCCGTCCTCCGTTTTTTTGTTTTAATGTTCTGTTTGTTTTTTGTTATTTTGCTCTTTAACTACTTAATTTATTGTTATTCGAAGATAATGTTTTAATTAATTAATAATATAACTTGACATTTGCACGTCACATCATGTGGCAAACATGCCTGTACCTAATAATGGGGTCCGTGGCTTAGGCCCCCAGTGGTCGAGGCACCTGTGGCCGACGCCCCCGATTCGATTAATTTAATTCAAAGCAATTTTTGATCAAATGTACTGTCAGACACAAAAATGTTTTACAAAAATAAAGTCAATTCAAAGTCAAAGTCAAATCATTTATTTCAAATAGGCCCTTGTAAGGCACTTTTGAACGTCAAAGTTTACAAAAAAAATGTATTGATTCTAGTCGCCCCTTCCAAAAGGTAGTTTTCGTATGGAGAAGAATGGGCAAGAAACTCCACCGTTACTCTTTTAAAAAGTGTTACAATATTTGGTATATGTACGTACATTAGTTACATAATTATATGTGAAGACGATGCAACTAAAAAAAAAAAAAAAAAAAATACGTTACCACAATAGGTAAAAAGAAGAATTAATAAAAATGAAGCAACGAAAGATAAATTAATTACGTATGTGATAGATGCATGGTTCTCACATATTTACAAACATTGTAAAAGTAGACTATTTTCGTAAAATTTTACAATTAATAAGTCAGTGTGTGAGGAAGTAATCACAGAATGTAAAATCAATGTCATATAATAAAAATAATAATTCATACAACTTAAATTAGCAACCAGTTTGATTTTGTCTAGATTCTAGATTATCCTATGGAGCAGGACCAGCATGTTTCCAAGCATTCTTATCTTGGATATAATCCTCTAATTTGTAATATGCTTGTTTACAAAGTGTACTTTTAATATGAGTTTTAAATTTTCTTTCATTTAATTGTAATATATCACAAGGTATTTTATTGTAACATTTAACACAGTACCCCATAAAAGATGAAGATACTTTAGATAATCTGAAAAATGGTTGATCTATTTTATCTTTATTTCTAGTATTAAAATTATGTTTATCGCTTATTTTATTAAAAATATGTAAGTAGATTTTTTCTTACATACATAATATTTTCATAAATGAATTGGCAAGGTAAATAATAGTAGTAAATAATAGATGTATATTGATTGTAAGTATAAGTATAATATTAAATCATAATTATATTTATAACACAGAAATGCTTTTATATTGGATGTTTGATGAAAGTCTTAGTTATTTTTCATTATTTATTTATTTATCTCAATAAGAAACCTAGTAAAAAAATTGTATATAAATCACTGTTTTCATCACTTATAATCAAGAGAACTTAATTATAATAATCAGTCTTAAACGTAATTAAATAAGATAGTGATTTTAAATAATCAGTCTTAAAAATTACTGCAGAGCAACTAACTTTTTACATAGTGAAATGTTCTTTTTATCTTTATAACAATAATAATTAAACATAATCAACTGTGAAACCTTAAACAAATGAGAATAATTTTACCTAATTATAACAGTCAGTTCCAATAGCAATAACATAACAAAATAATCAGGCTTAAAAAACAAACGTACTCGTAGAGTAACAAAAATTTTATATGTGAATTTTTTTGAATTTTTTTAAGCATAAAAATAATCAACTTAAACAAATATAAACAAAATTCACAAAAATGATATGTAGTCTTTTTGATTTTTTGTATGTTTGTACATAATAAGTATACTTTTATGGGGGAAAAGGTGTATAAGATTAACTGGCGATCTATTGTCTCTACTATTTGATTGATAACTTTTGTTTAGCAAGGAAAAATACTTTATTATTATGGTGAAACACTTTTCTCATTAACTGTACAAAGTGAAAAAGTGAAAAGTCGAATCGGGGGCGTCTGCCACAGGTGCCTCGACCACTGGGGGCCTAAGCCACGGACCCTAATAATGTCCTTACCATCTTGCATGCATGTATTTTTCTTGTATGTATGACACATGTTTAAGCAAATAAATATTATCTTATCTTATCTTATCCACATATAAAAAATGGAGGTTATAATTAATTTTATGCACATTATGTCTTGCCAATTCTTATAAATGTTGCTTGGAACTATTACAAGAGTGTATGAAGCATAAATTATAAGATTTCATTGCTCTCCGATCGATCACCTGCACGGTAAATGTTAAAAGATTGCAACAAGCCTGTAATAACATTAACGTGTTCTAAAACTACCAGCCTCAGTACATTCTCTTGTAATTAGTTGACATTTAAGTTCTGGCGGAATACTTTATTGAGGAAATTATTTTTGAGTCGAATTTCATGGATATTCAATAGGAAGACCTGGTTGAGAGTTGCACAGACCAGGGAAGCATGGTACAAAAGGAGGAGGCTTGTTCTCAGCAGTGGGTGGAACAAGGCTGCTAGTAATGATGATGATTATGATTCCAATGTGAGTTTTTTCTCTTAATTTTGTATCGATTGCGTTGGCAGAAACAATGTCCGCTACCAAGCCTGATTCTTTGCATGTCTTCCTATTAATTAATGTCATAATATCGTTGATATTTTGCTCAACAAATCACAACAGCTTGACATATTTGACAACGGATTACTGATCAGAGGCTCTAGGGTCGGGGGACACAATCAGGGTGACTAAAACCTTTTTAGACATGTCCTGTATCATTAAAAATGGCGGCATTTAACAATTTATTCACAAAAACGGTCCACAATACATCCAGCATTTACACATCCGGTCACAAAATCTAACACAGCTCGTCAATTTCAAAGTCCCGATCGTCGCAAATCTCTACATGACCTTAGACTCTCCGTGGGACATTCCCTTCACTGCACTGACCTATTGTTCAGTAAGACAGTAGCCATTATCCTCCACAAACTTTAGTTCCCGTACATTATTATTTACAACCTTATTCTAAGATAAACACATGCAAAACTCAACCTTATTCTTAAATTAGTAAAGTCTTACGCAACTGTAATTTGAAATTGGAAGCTTCAAGAAGCGTATTAAGCTGTTTGCCAAAGGAAATGGGGCTTTATTGTGACAGATGTAAGGTATAATCGCAAGGTGATTCTCAACGGTCATAGTGAGGGGTCATTGGGTAATCTTGTAAAGGTCAATGTACTAGTGCAAGTGCTGCAGGTGATTCTGTTAAGTTATTTATAGATGTTTTGTTATTTAAATGTTTGTTTTATTTTGTATCGTTACGCTATTCTTCGATTGAGAGTGTACAGAAAAGAGGCGGTGGGATGGATTTTATAATTAAGTAGGTACTCTTGCGTCTAGATTTTGGAATTTATCTTTTAAGGACTTTAAAGTAGTGACCATGGATTATCAGTTTATTAAGACAGCAGGAATAATTAATTTACAGAAGGATTATTCTGGGTTTCTAGTAAGTACTTTACGTGCAATTGGTGTAAATCACAAAAATCCTTATTGAAAGTGCTCTAAAAAACATAATCCTTAGCCTTCACAAACTATTATAAGACCGATCAAATCCATATCAATAATATTTCTAATAGTAATAATAGCCCTCTAAATTATAGACCCACAAAGACATTTAGACGCGCCACCCAGTGTATAAATAGTGACATTTCCCACAGCTTAGATTACCGCGCCCTATCTGATTACTAATAGTGATTATTAGTCTGAGTCTAATGCCATTCTAAAGCAATTTACTTGTTAGTCTGCTATTTTAGGAGGCTTTGTTATGTTTTGTAACAGAGAGGCGAGCTGACAAAAGTAATTCTGGAAAGGATTTTTCATCGCAGAATGATTATTGTGTTACGATGAATATATTTTATGTCTTGTTCTGCTAGTAGTATAATTTTTCACATGGACTTTATCCATGACATTGATTTTTGGAAATTCATGACCAGTCTTTACTAATAATCGTTTCTAAAGCATTATTGGAAGAAATAATTACAAATGTGTGAAAACACTAACTGTGGCTCGCGGTTTCCCCCCCATATAAGTCACGATTCCGTAAGAAAATCGGGATAAAACGTATTCTATGTCATAGCCCAGGTCACGGTCTACCTATGTGCCATATTTCATCCAAATCGATTTAGCCGTTTAAGCGTGAAAGTGTAACAAATAAACAAACTCACTTTCACATTTATAATATTAAGTTAGGATTCTCTCAAATCTTTAGAATGTCATTGTCAATCAGTCAATAGGTATATTTTTGTTTTGTGTCTCCCATAAAGTCAACTCCAAGTTCTTCAGCTTCACTGTTATTTCTCTATCCATCAACTTAGGTTCCGAGATCTGTTTAAGTTGAGATAAGGCATGATTCATCACTACTTGCAACACCATACCAGCTGTTAGAACTTTACGATGTTAGGTGTGACCATACTAATGTAAATTAAGACATCTTTAACGTCTGCCGGAATGTACTTGTAATAGGTTTGAAGTAACATCCTATTGGTCGTAATTTGTAATTAGAAATTAAATACAAATTGGCTATTTAATGTTCCAGCAGTTTTATAGTGCTCAATTAGTAACTTAAGGACGTGTAAGGAGATCTTAATAGGAATTTACAGAAAATTAACTAGTTTAATTGATTGGCCTGAACTGCGATAATTTTAGAGAGATTTCCGACCGACTTATGCATGCAACCCGAACATCAAACGTCAAGTTAAAGAGATTTGATGTTACAAAAGTAACCTCGGAATTGTTAACTTCTTGCAGTACCACTAAAATACTCATCCATTTTTTTTTTTTGCCTTTCTCCAAACAGATTTCTTCCCAATCAAACCAAATCTATCCTCTAAAACCTTGAAGAAACTTCAACTCACCATCATCGATGATGCCAGCGGCCTCATCACGAGCGTTCTGCTCCAAAGCCTTCAGGATCTCCTCTGGTACTGGGGGAGCGGTAGGGATGTGGGCACCCTGGGGCTGGAAACCACCCTGACCAGCTGCGTAGCTGATGGAGTAGACCTGGCCATCGTCACCGGTGTACTGGAAGCCACCCTGAGCCTCAATGCCGTCAGCCTGGAAGATTTAAAAGGGGGTTTGTGTAAGTACGTGTTTGTTGGCTGTTGCTAATTGTTTGTGAATAAAAATATAAAAGTGTTGGTATTGTTCATTTTATGACAAAGTCTTTTCCAAAAATTACCATTGCTTTGTGCACCTTTGTGACCCATATCTGGCACACGGGAATTGTTTACTATTGTGTTTACTTTGGAGACAGTGAAAGTGTTAAAGGTTAGCAAAAAAAAATTGCTAACCTTTACAGACGTTTTTTAGATTATATCTGGATATAGTCTACAAACTGCCAAAACACTTTCCCAGAAATCTTTACCAACTCTTTGGCTACTGGCCGAAAACAAATAAGTACAATCATGCCAGTGACTTATTTTCCGTGTTTAGAACAACTATGATTCTAGACCGAGATTAAAAACATGTTTTGGAAAATACCTGGACTAGATAAACTCGTAATTTTCCTGTTATTGCGATGTCTCTTAGCGATAGTTGATTCTAAGAAACTTATGGCTCATAAAACCTATGTCTTCCGTAACTCATCCAGACCATTAACATTTACTGTGAAGGATGTAACGACCTGATAATATATTTGTGAGCGAGTTTATTTTTAAATTTTACCGACCATTATACCAAAAACCTACATAGATAAACTGACCGCACAACTTGAGTTTGTGAAGATTTTTTAAATATTTCTTACTTATGTTTACCCATATACAAAAAACAAAAAAAAAACACACACTTTGTTGTTTATACAAAAATTTTAAGCTCAAGGATCTGGTGCTACCTTGATGATGCTAGCTTCCTAATTGTTATAAAGCTGAGAAGCTTTTAACTTATATGTACTCGTAGTTCTTTAAAAAAAATATCAACATGAATAAGATAACATATACCTGAAATAACAATTCAATTATTCCGAATCAATTTTATGTAGGTACCTACCTAATTTAAAATATAATTCCTTCTACGTCAGTCCCTACGTTTATATCTCACATTTGTCTATGAAAACGGACGGTCTAAATATTCATTATCTAAATGTCAATGCAATAATGGACGCTCAGTAAATTATTACATATTACTATTACGTTCACTGAGGATCGAGGTTAATTGAATGAATTACAATTGTTATTACCTTAGACCTTGACATTTTGTAGTTTTTTGGGAAGGTCAATTTTTGACCTTATTCTATGATTGAGATATCATTATTATGAGAATAACCCTTTAAGTGACGGCGCTAATCTATTAATGATATTAATTTCTGTAAACTATTTTAAAAAACACTTAGGAATACACGTCAAAAAATAAATTATGTTGTAAAACTAGATGACTTCGATGTTTCCTATCTGACTACTCTGAGAAGAAGGACCGAAAAAACTCAGAGGTCACAGTCTCTTTTAAAGTCCAGATATAATTTAGATAATCGGTCAGATTTTATCTCGTACTAGGACCTACTCATCTTTAGTTGAGAAAAAGAGTTTTCTTTCAATAAACAAGTTTATGTTTATAATATACTCCACTCAACCAAAGATCCCAAAAACCATAAACACTGATTAAGTGCTAAAACAAGTATAATAATAAAATACAATAATACAGCTGTGTTTCACATTTGTCACATTAACATATAATTTTACGATCTACTAATGATATTTTATGTTCAACAATTTAATCACACTATTCAGTAGTTGTAAATAAATATTTGAATGTTTAACGACAGCACTAATCTCAGCACTAGTCTACAAAAACTAATATATCAATCTGTTTGATCTAGACCTGTCAAAAAAGATACACAAATATGTTAAGTTTTTGGTCTTATCTCTGAAATTTTATTGCTGACAGTGTCCAATCCATTAGCAGTTGCATATTTGTGAAGTAATATATAGTAAATCGGTTTGTCAAAATAATGTGTCTAGTTTGTATTAATTGTCTAAACACTGACCTATTGACAATAGATTAGTAGAAAAAATTTAGACTTGGATTTATTATTAACCTTTGCAAAATACATTGGAGAATGAATGTGTAATTATTTAAAAATAAACTTGACAGTGCTTATCAATCATATTAAGACTGGTTGACTAATGCTAAAAGTTTGAATTATGCACTTTCGATGTTATGTAACTGCGGCCTACAGGTTGGATTTCATAGCAGGTGGTTTATGTGCACATAAAAGCAGGTATCGTTAATCAATCAATTGACGATCATGTAGGTACACTTTTTACGAAACATTTTTATATCAGATAAAAATAATAATTGTGCAAACCACATACCAACGAGATGGACAAATAAACAAACAGATCTAATAACTTAGAAACCGCAAGTATTTTGCATAATACTGACCTTTCGTAACTGGCCGGTGCCCTTTCAGAATAACCCCATATGGGCGAGCCGTTGAGAAAAAGATTACTAGGTCATCTGCTGATAAATGTTTTAGAAGGGACGGATACGACACGATTATTAGACCTTGCGACTATTTTTATATTTATTGTTTTTGTTAGTGACTCATTTTAATGCAGTAATAAAATTACTACTTCAACCCACACTGTGCCCGCGTGGTGGATTAAGGCCCACTCTCTTTCACAGAGAGCAGGCATGTGTCCCAGCAGTAGGAATGGAATAAATTAGCAATAAAACTCATGTTTAGAAATCATTATTTTCGAAGAAAAGTCTCTCGATGACCTTTTCGTTAAATAATCACGATTATTGGAAGATTCAAGCCGTAAAAGTTTAATTTATTACTACCCAAAAATGCCCAGTAATAAAATGTGATGTCCAAGTAAGGCCACCCATGTTACAGGTGTCGTAAGCAACTAAGTGATCAAATTGAAAGGATGGCTACATTCACTTGTGTCCTAATAACATTGCGTTTTTATCACATGGCCCTAGCCTAGCCATTACTTTGGCGGCTAGTACCACATGTGTCACATGTTGTGTTTGACAAAATTTGCAATTATCTGTGACAAATGTTTTGAGAAGACGGATGTCTTTTACGTTTTTAACTAGTCGCCACTTTTAAACGTCTTTTTATACCCCACTCAGAATCAGTGCGTAAGATTGCTATTCTTAATTTATACATCCCGTGTCAATATTGTTACGAATCGCATGTCATGACACAGGATGGCAAAAATTTTGGCGAATTGCAATTATGTGGGCCAATGAACAAAACCATGGACGTCAAGGAATCAATTTTAGAAATAGATATCAATTTATATTTTATTGCCATTTTATTCCAAAATAATTTAATTCAGATGGAATGACTGTGATTTGTATTGCACTTTATATTCATGGATTGCCTTCTTAGATCAACCGTTTTTAGACAAAATAATGTGCATAATAATTATTTGAGCAAGTGGACCTTGAGTGTGGTCATTAGGAACAAGATGATGTATGTTCATTCATAATATGTTTTATTTTCAGCCCTGGTAATTGTACCTACTTTATTTTATTAAGTTAATAAGGGTACTAAAATGTCCTTTATCAGGAAGGGTACAAAAACAGCTGTATTTTTATTTAATATGTAGACACTTAGCTTTCTGCCATTGTCAGTTCATTTTTCCAACATGTTCAACGTTGAACATATTTAATGAGACTATTCTTAACCTCATCGCTGTTCAATTTTTAGATTCACTCATTCATCAAAGAAAAGTTTTATTCCCTGAAGAGATGAAGCACAAATCTAATGATAATCACTTACCTCATGACCCTGTTCCTCAGCCTTGATTCCATTTTCAGTTTCGTAGTTGTATCTGAAGGAATCTTCCTTCACATCAGAGTCCAGTGCTATGATCCTGGCATTCTTCTCGAAGGAAGCCTGGGGGCGGTTGGACTGCTCTTGGTACGCTGGCGGGGCGTAAGCGGCCGCGGCCATGCCGAAGAGAGCGGAGATCAGGAGCTGGAGAAAAAATGGAGGGTTATAAAATCGGGGAATTAGAAAAATGGGAAGAAGTTAGAAACGGCGAGTTAGAAAAAATTGGGAGTTAGAAAAATATAATTGAGGGGCGAAAGACTTAATGGGCTTCTTGATACGGGGGAATCTGAATTTAATTTGATGTGTTTTATATGAAATAAGATACGATTTGAAGTGGGAACAAACCCATTAATTTAAAAAGCGTTAACACTGAAATTAAGGAGCAGAATAGCTTAATTAATCAACTTAATAATTATAATCAGTCGTTAAATGTCAGCAACTTATAAAATTGGTTGTTGGCATTTTGGCCAACTAATTTCTTACGACAGTGCTATTATTTATTTGTTGACGACAGATTTTAATTGATGAAGCTTTCACAAGCTATGAGTTACTTTGTTATAAGTAGTACATATACATACTTTACTGAATGACATGGTAATTATCATACAAAAGAGCAATGAGACATAAGAAATGCTTCATTGTTCAAAGAAAATACCTATACATATATTTATGTGACATTAACCCCATTTCACTACTCAGTGTTATAACTAGTTATATGATAGTTTCGTGAATAGAATACATAAAAATATTCGATATATTGTTAACATATCAAACAATAGTCAAATTATATAATTATAATTAGTATGTACTTCCCTTAGGCCATAATTATAATTAAACTTTACAGCCTTTGGGGTTCCGCAATAGGGGAAACCTCGATGTATAGATTTTTTTTTGATATATTATTTGAATTTTTTATTTTGCCAGTCTGATTTTTTTATGACATTTTTAGCGTGTTTGATTAGCGATGTAATAAAAATAATTGTTGTGTTATGATAGCAAATGACATTTTCGCTTTTTTGCCATTCACAATCCGTGAACCCAAGTTTATCCACTGATATTTTATTATTTTATGTATTTTTTTATACGGAACCACTTTTTATCCTCTCAATTGGGCCCGAACTTTGATTCATGACCGTTAACATTGCAAAAGTGCGACGCTTGCGCAAGTGTGCAATAGATCAGATATTATCGTCCCACCCATTGTCTTACATTTTGACACCGCTTCAAGAACGCGAACTATTTGCGTGTGAACAAGTGTTTTAACAAATCTAGCGTCTTTTATTTTGTTTTAGATGTTTGTGATGTTTTAATTTTTTTTTGTAAACTAGGTACATTTTTAAAAGTTGGTCTTTTAATATAACAATAAAAATGTTATTTATAATTTTGTAGCTAACAAAAATGCTTTTAAAAATCTATTTTTTTTAAACGAATTAGGTCACATGCTTCGTCTCAAGATCGTGACCTAGTATGAATTAGTCAATTAGTCAAGCACTAAAACTAAAACGACGAGCTAAAAATTTTGGTAGGTATATAATTAGGTGTGAATTTAGCGCATGTTACTAATATTACTAATATTTAGCAATATTACTAAAATTTTGGAGCTTCACCCGTGCGAAATTTTGGTGCAATCATTTGCATAACCGTATCTTTGTAGAAATTGTTACAATCATAAAAAACAAATACGATGATTTTATTTTATAAAAATAACTAAAAGTTATTTTTAAATTATCAAAAATTTATAAATTCGTTTCACTCTGCACCGCACACTGTGAAAAATTATTAACTTTTACAAATCACCGGAAAAACGAAATTCCTTTTAACGATACTCTAACTGGTAAAAAATATTAAAAACTTATAAAAAATATAAACTTCAATTCACTTGCAACGCACGAGTAATAAATTACAAATCCCGAAATCCAATAAACACATCACGGTAACTGCCTAAATCGATTCCCGCCCACTCGATTAAATCGTCTAATGAATCGAATCGACTATCGCGACTTACCAGTTTCATATTGTCAGGTCGGAGTTGAACACTTGAATGTAACAACGACGGCCCAGCCTGCATATATATACACATCGGATGATAGGAGAATTACAAAATTCATTCTAGTTCATAATGATGCCACTTTTAACAAACATTACTACGGATACATTTTTTTGCGTAAGTAATGACATTTCGGTGAAATGATTGGAAGATGAAATATGAGCGTTTTTGGATTATTGGTACAAGGTCAGGCAAAAGACCAGTCTATGCAAAGTCCTACAAATGTGTCTTCTTGGCGGTTAGGAATCGAAGGAACTATGACCTCCATTAGCCAGTGGCATTTTCCTGATGTTCCCGCGTGCAAAATCAGGCAAATGCACTTTGAAAATTATTACTGTTTTTGGATCTTTGGCACCAGGCCAGTCTTTGTCATATGCCAATTCCTTCTAAACGGTCTTTTGAGGGATCAAAGGAACTTTGTTTTAGCCAGAAATATAATGCAACATCGGGAAAATGACAGGCCTATGAAAATTATGAGTGTTTTTGGAAAATTGGTACAAGGCTAGGCAAAAGACTACTCTAGCATCATATTCCTACAAATTTAGTCCCTTTTGGTGATTTTTTTAGGATCAAAAGACCTTTGACCTCTATTAGCCAGTAGACCAGTGCAACATCGGGAAAATGACAGGACTAATTGTTGGTAAAAGTCCATGCAAAAGACCACCCATTGGTAAAACAAATGCTGGATCCCAGCTAGGACCACCAAGAAGGTTCTTGGTGGTCCTATCCGGGATGAAAATAATAAACTTTGTATCAATGTATCATTGCCGATAATGAAGGAAATTCGATGAAATATGGATCTTTGGTCCAAGGCCAATAAGTTATCAAACCCTTTAAAAAAAACCACATACAGTGGTCTTTCTTCCCTTTCTCCTTTGGATACTGGGTCATTATGATTTTGACATAACCCAGTTTTGGATAGAGTAAGAATTTATATAATATTCAAAGCCTTAGCTCAATAATTATATCATGTAAGTGATACAATTATAATATGTACATGATATAATTATTTGACCTCAGGCTTTAAAAATATCTATTCAAAAAAAATCTAGGTATCTACGTTGTGTAAGAAATATTGCAATGTCTAGTAAAGTAAAACTTATTTGCATATAGTAGATACATAAAATAAGTGTTTTTATATATTAAACGTTGAAGGCTTTCAGAGCCACTATTTAACAGTGATAGTTTTATTGTTTAAGGGTTTAAACAGCTTTGCTTGAAATACATAATTATTTTCAAAGGTTGCTTATTTAGACTAGATTTTTTGCAAGGCGGTAAACTTCTGGCATTCCAAAACGATAAATTCATTTGAAACATCTTTTTCACATCCTCTTTTTTGGGAATGCTGTAACCATAAACTATAATGTTGCGATAGCTCGGGTAGGTAATTAATTTAATGACGGTTTAATAGAAAAAGGTAATTTTAACAACTCGTGCTTTCTTTTTGAACACCCCTGAAATTAATAATTTGCGGTCGAATTTTTTGATGCCCTATGATTGTTCCCCCCCACCCCCTTCTTATATTTGTATAGTTAGTTAGTTCATTTAATTAAAATATTATAAAAGATATACTACGAATAATTTGATTTCATTTTCATTCATTCACAAAATCATGAATCATTTAATATTAATTAAGTTGGTGCTTAAAAAACCCTATTATCTAATTAAAGGCTGCATGCTTTTCATAATTTTTGTGCCTCGTTATTATTCTTTATCATAGCGTATTTCCCGCCTACGGTCAATGTCATCTCTCTGATTATATTCAAGGAACTTATCATAATCAGAGGAATGACTAATAAACAAATAGGTAACTCAAAAAAATAAAGTTTTTTTTTAATGTCTCTTTGGTATAGTGGTCGCAAGCGCTACTGTTGAGCATGAAGTCCTGGGCTTGATTCTTGGGTCGGAAAAGTGTTATTGGGTTTTTCCATATGGAATTTCTCTGTAGCAGCCCGGAGTCTGGATTTGTAACCGGTTGATGGCAATTGGCTCGCCCCCTGTTACATGGGACTTCAACATAACTGGCGAAATGAGGGTGTACCTCTATCTTACCCTTTGTCGAACACATACGTGGTGTTATGTTATATATTGCAGGTTATTATTGTTAACACCATCTGTACTGAAATAAATCAACATACATTCAAAAACCTTCAGTAAATTGCATTTATACCTTTACCTTAATAACTTAGATAATTATGTCATTTCAGAATTATAAGTAGGTAAGTATTTATTACGCTGATATGTGATTGTATCAAAAATACATTAGATGATCATCAACATATCAATCAAGAGACATCGTCTTTTGGACGTAGGAATCCCTTATTAATTGAAATATTGTACATCACAACTTGTCCCATGACGCGGTTGTAGTACTGTTCTGTCTGTCGCCATTTTGAACTCTATCAGTATTGAAACAACGACTGCAAAATTCAGTGCTACCAATCGCGTCACGGGACAAGTTGTAATGAACACAGTGATCATAAAAATGTGGAGGAACCTTCGTCCTATTGGCGTGAATAAACATGCTTTTTCAACGGTAAAAATAAAATTGCTGGAAATACCTTGGTTAGTGCCACTAAACAGCCACCAGAGGGGCAATTGCCGTGTTTTTTAAGTCAATCTGTAAAAAATACAATCTAGGGTATGTATCAACATTTTTGACAAGTTTGACAGATTGCGACTTGAATGTGAACGTTTTTTAAATACGAGAATTGGCCTTCTGGTCATTCGTGGGGGGGCAAGAAGTGACATATTCACATCCAGGAACTCAATTAGGAATTGTTCCAGTTTATAAAAGTGCAGGTCAGCTGGGCGACCGTCTTGGTTCTCGAATTTAATTCTGTTTAAAACAGGTTTCAGCTGGGCGTCCGTCTCGAAACAAAGATAAAATGACTTTAATTTTCTAAAAATAATAAAATTTTACATTTTGAATTCCCACACTAAAATTTTAATGAATGTGTAAGTTTATGACTTGGATTATATTACGATACACACCCATTAATATAATCATTTCCTATTCACATGATTTTTTATGAGATTAATCTGAAGTTATGTAATGAACCATTCATTTGGTTCGTTTGATATTATTAAAAGTGGTTTTGTGGTTATAGTTCAATGTCACGATATCATTTAACGTTTTGATGTTAGGTAGGTACATAGTAGGTTAAGAATAGATACTGGTATTTAAAATAAATTAAAACTATCTATTTTTCGCCAATGATTACAATTACAATAAAATTAAATAATGATATTAAAACAATATTTGTTAGAAAAATTGAAAAAGTGACACATAAAGTTGAAACCTAACTTTACTAATTTCCTTTAGTGAGTGCTGGCGTAAGAATGTAACCTGAAAAAAGGGTGGGTATCGGGCGCGAATCGGGACAGTCGTACGGCGGGCTTGTTTAAATTGTAATTCCTTGTAAAGTCAAAGTCAAAAGTCAAATCATTTATTTCAAATAGGCCCTTGTAAGGCACTTTTGAACGTCAAAGTTTACAAAAAAAATTGAATTGATTCTAGTCGCCCCTTCCAAAAGGGTAGTTTTCGTATGGAGAAGAGTGGGCAAGAAACTCCACCGTTACTCTTTTAAAAAGTGTTACAATATTTTGTATATGTACGTACATTAGTTACATAATTATATGTGAAGACGATGCAACTAAAAAAAATAAAAAATACGTTACCACAATAGGTAAAAAGAAGAATTAATAAAAATGAAGCAACGAAAGATAAATTAATTACTTATGTGATAGATGCATGGTTCTCACATATTTACAAACATTGTAAAAGTAGACGATTTTCTTAAAATTTTTCAATTAATAAGTCAGTGTGTGAGGAAGTAATCACAGAATGTAAAATCATTGTCATATAATAAAAATAATAATTCATACAACTTAAATTAGCAACCAGTTTGATTTTGTCTAGATTCTAGATTATCCTATGGAGCGGGACCAGCATGTTTCCAAGCATTCTTATCTTGGATATAATCCTCTAATTTGTAATATGCTTGTTTACAAAGTGTACTTTTAATATGAGTTTTAAATTTTCTTTCATTTAATTGTAATATATCACAAGGTATTTTATTGTAACATTTAACACAGTACCCCATAAAAGATGAAGATACTTTAGATAATCTGAAAAATGGTTGATCTATTTTTATCTTTATTTCTAGTATTAAAATTATGTCTATCGCTTATTTTATTAAAAATATGTAGATTTTTTCTTACATACATAATATTTTCATAAATGAATTGGCAAGGTACTGTCATATGGATTCCTTGTATTACACAAAAAGCCTGCGCGGCACCCGCTCCCGACCCGCTCTGCACCCGACACGCACCCCCTTTGTATGTGTGTTGAGCTTTACACTTTCATCTGATACTTTTGGAACAGACTAGGTAGGTTTACATAGTGTTCCTTTATAAATCCCATAACTATTGGGATATTCATGAGACCACGTCAAAGAATTAACTGGCATATTTTTTTTCACTTTTATCTAGATGTATGATGTTTTTATCTACGTTTCATTGATAAGTACGAGTAAATCATTTATATTCAAACCAATCATTCAAATTTAAAATGTAGAAAAAGCGACGTTGTAATTTTTTTTTATGAAAAAAAATTGTTTGAGTTAAATGTTTTTATCTTTTATATTTTCATGTAAGGGTGTTTTAACTAATACGAGTAATCGTGCCTTGGTCGAATTATTTTGAATGAAAAATTAAAAAAAATAAAATTAATTCATATACCCTAGAGTTATAAGATATCAAAAAGAACACCTTGTATACAGGTACAGTCAGGGAAATTGACATTATATATTATTCTAACTTCAACTATTTATTAGTGGCTTATGTGTAAAGGATATTAAGTCAGATTTGTTACTGTTGTAATGGTAATCATGTCATTCGGTTTAAATATTTTTTATTTTATTCTTTTATTCTTCTTTTATATTTTTTTTTAAATATTTTGTGAATGTGAAAATGTTGTAGGTTTAATAGACTGTAGATTTATAGACCATTTTCTATTTTGTTAAGTACCTGGTATTTGTTCACAGGCCTATATTGTCCAATAACAAATAAAAATTTGAAAATATAGTAAAAGTCAATTTATTTTTAAAAGAGTAACCGTGGAGTTTCTTCCTGGCTCTTCTCCATAGGAAATTACCAATTGGAACCATGTACCTAGCTTCTGACGTTTCATAAGTGCAGTGTAGGTTTAAGCTTCGTGCAGACTAGCGCGACGCGACACCGGGTATGGTTATACCGTGAAGTTTTCCTAGAATTTGTATTGTTCCAGTCGCGTCGCTCCGTCATGTCGCGCTGGTCTGCACGAGCCTTTATGCGTTTTTTTCTTTTTTTTTTCTTTTTTCATTATTATTATGCAAATTGATACCCTACGTCAATTTATTTCATACAACTGTTAAAGACAGTGGTGATTTGTTTAAATGGACACAATTTAAGTTGCTAGTAATTTTAGCATACAATCTTCCTCTTTTCCTGTGGTTAATGTCTAACCTGGTGTCAGAGTTACAAACAATTAATTTGCCTGATTAAAAACCGAATACCAATCAACAAAAATATAAAGAACAATAGAACCTAATAATAGTAATTAAATATCGCAGGTGTTTATCTCTAACTGCTAACAAACAAACCGTTACATTTAGACAATTCTAACAACTGTAGAAGACAAGAACATAAGAGATCTCATTGATTCCCAGACATATGGTATAGAAAACAGTTACTAAAATAGAAGCATGTAGCATGAAGCTGGCATTATGTAGTTGTGGATTCTGAGAACGATGATAATTATCATTATTACTATGTACTTAGAATGAATATTCAAGATGCATATTTATTAAGATTGTTTCGTTTTACGAATATTGTCTAATCCAATCTAATCGAACACACACATAACATAAATTCATCATCTCATACTCACTAACACTCATCACATGTATAAATACGAGTGTATTTATACATGTGATGAGTGTTAGTGTGAGCGTGAATGTGATGAGTATCACATTCACGCTCACACTCATCACTTACATACTTACACTCATTAGGTACATTCACATACACACATTTGGTCACCTTTAAGTCCTATGTTTGATTTATTATCTTACTGAAACCGGTGCATTTGTTAACCTATCTCTAAAATCCTTATTATCTGTCGAAAGAGACTGGATCCTGCGACACAGGGTATCCTAGTGCGGGATCCAGTATCATACCTAAATATTGTAACGTTTGTTTATGAATCAATAAACTTTTTATTATTTATTATTATAACATCATGCCTCTAATTCCCGCAGAGTTAGGTACCAGTACACCAGTTATGTTTAACTCGCATGTAATAGGGGGCGAGCCTAGTGCCATCAACCGGGCGTAAATCCAGACTCCGGGATGCTACTGTGAAATTCCTGATGGAATAACACTTTACCCGATTTGGGAATCGAACTCTGGACCTCATGCTAATCTAATCTATATAGCTTGTAATGTCCCACTGCCGGGCAAAGGCCTCCCTTTCTCTTTGCCACACTCGTCTGTCCATTGTAATTGCGGGCCGGTCCTTTTAGTAGGAGTCAAGTTCGTCCTTCCATGTTCGTCTTGGTCTGCCACGATGTCGTCTACCGTGGGACCGTGGGGACCCAATCAGTGGTCCTTTTAGCCCACAGCTCATCAGACATGTGAATGACATGTTCGTCTCAATCCCACAGATGATTGCCCACTTTCCGGATAACATCCGCGATTTTGTTTTTGTTTCCTGCATGGCCTTTTTTTTTTTTTTGATGTTGGGAAATTATCAAATAACTTCTCCCGCTCTGGGCGGAGCGGGAGGGCGTGTCAGACTTTTACTGACTAGAACCCACCCGTGTTCCTTCCGTTGCCTGTGTGCCGGGGTCGCGATATCCCTTTCGGACAAACCCGCAACCCCGGCAGGCATTGGCCCTTCCGGACCCCGTCAGTTGGTGCTGACATCTCTTTGAGGCGCGCGTGGAACACAACGCGCCGTCGACCCGGGCCTAGTCCCTATCGGACGGCGAGCTACCAATTGCTCACCGTCCGCAAGCCCGCGCCTACGGTGGCCGGAAGTCGGCTCGCGACTCCCGACGCCCGGGGCGTCTCCTGCGACGATTCCTGCATGGCCTGAAAGTCGATATTGTCTATTGACCTTTATCAAAATTAAGTTTTTAACTTTAGTAGTTTGTCATGTCTTTGTTTTTGTAGTAGTCATTTGTAACTCCTAATTCTTTGTGCATGTTTGGTGCTGGCAGCGGTTGATACCTGCTCTGAGGATCGTAAGTTTGAGTTGGATTCTCACTTAAACAATTTGCAGGGCAACACAACACGTACTCGTACTAACATAGTCGGGCCGAAAGAAATTGTGTGATCAACTTCACTCAATATTTTGCCCTCATTCATAAAAGTCACTAATATTTTTATCCGACTACGGTGAAGCAAAAAAGAGTCTACTCATCATTCACTTGATAATTCAAAAGTGCCTGTAATGGTTTAATTGAAATAAATGCTTTGAGTTTGAGTTCATAATTTGACAAATGTTCCTGTCTTCGGTAGACAGAAAAAAGTCACCAATATTTTTCTTTCTACCGAAGACACAGGATACAGGAAATATACTATAATTGACTACTAGTTACAAACATTTGCAATTAAAAATTATAATCGTCTCCAAATTTTTTTATTGGAATTACAAAACGACCTGACTCATAACTTCTTATAATCGCTAAAAATGTGATTACCTTCGGTAGAGACAAAGCGATGAGGCGTGTAACAATAACGTTGCAAGTAATAGCTTGTGAAAGGTCACATTCCTACACAACGTTAAGACATAGACTCTTGTCTCACTTACTAGTATTCCAGTGCGATAGTCTGTCTGTATTCTGTGATCTGTTGAATGGTTTGTACGAATGTTCTGTCAGGGAAATGAATTCTTAAATGAATTGTCTTTGACAGTTGGTATTTCGTTATGCGGACAATTTAAGTTAGTTGTCAATTTACTAAACAATTAATTTCCCAGACCTTATTTTGTTATCCATTCACTGGCCATTTTGGAACGAATGATGCAACTTTCTTGGCAAAGGATATGACACTCAAGCAGCTCGGTTCCTGAACAGTGGTTTCCAAGCTCACTGGCACTTCTGATTAAATTATATGATGCCTAAACACAACACGATACATTTACTAAAACTTTAAAGGCAAAACGTCGTCTTTATCAGAAGAGGTCTTATTGTCTGTTATGCGTGGGTTGGCGGGCTAGATATAATTAAATGAAATACAATAATATACTGAATAATCACATATCTCTGATCACATTAGGGAATTAACAATAATGTAAACGACATTCCCCCGAGTACGTAAAAGCTCGTACAGACCAGCGAGATGCAACGGCGCGACGCGACTCGAACAATACAATTTCTAAGAAAACTTGACGGTATAACAATAACCGGTGTCGCGTCGCGATGTCGCGTCGCGCTAGTCTGCACAAAGTTTTAGACGCGAGCGCACATCAATCAACTCACTGCACTGCAAGGGTAGTCTAGTCACCAATCACCATGATCACCATTATTCCAGTCGCTATATCGTCATTATTAATCAATGCTAGGACAGGGGGCCGCTTTCCTAGTACTCGGGGTTACGTCAAGTTGACGGCTGTCATAATCTTCTAAAATCAAGTCCATAAGTTTGTCATCGTAAAACCTTTAGACGCGCCGTCAACTTTGTTTTTCTTAGGATCATTAATAGGACCCCATAAGTAAATCTAAAACTTAATAATTTTTGGTCTTTGACTAGTTGGTCTGTGAGCGCGTCATTGCAGAGGCCTAACATTATGCTGAAATTCAAATTCCTGCGTCGCATAGATCACGAAAAACACCACAAAAAATGTGATAACATACTAAAGGTACCTTTCCTAATTTTTTTTTCAAACTTACATAAAATAAAAATATTTTTTATGCAATATAACGAACATCGCCGAGTGCAAAACCGATGTCAGTAATAAAACTTAATCTGAGACGCTGGTCTTCTTGCTAAAGGTCTCCCGAAGATCAAGGGCTTGAAGGGACCAAAGGTTATAGGTACGTAAATGTATTAGGACTTCGATCTGACATTCTTAAAGAATAAAAGAAATAAGTTTTATTCTAGGTGTATCTACTGTAATTTGTAATTTTGTAAGCTGTGGTAGTAAAATTTTATGTTTATAACAAGCTATCATTTGAAGGTAGGTTCTTTAATTTCATGCTACTAAAAGTGAGCTCAGTTTATGGCCAACATCGTTGATTTTCTTCGGCCCCGACTTACGAGTTGTAGGTCTTTGGCAGAATAATGAGAAAAAAATAAAAATGAGGTAAATGTCTCAGGAAGTTTACTTTCCAGGGAAAGGAAACTTTTGTTTTAACTACATTTTTCAATAGCAATATTGACAAAAGAAATTCTAAATTGATAAAAATTAAGTTATGCAGTTAGTAGAGCAGTGGTGGCCCAGTGGTAACAGCCGTGACTTACGATTCGTATCTTCGAACCCAGACAGGCGCTTTATTTAAATAGTAAATAATTTCATCAATATTGCCCTCAAAACGCTGAAAGAAAACATCGTGAGGGAGCCGGCATGTCCTAGAACCAAAAAAAATCAAAGACATGTGGTATCTATCAACTCGCACTGGGCCGCGTGATAGATTACAGCCCAGTCCCTCTCACAGAGAGGAGGCCTGTTTCCCAGCAGTGGGAACATTATAGGTTGACTATGCACTACATTCCTAGAATAGTAAGTATGTAGTAGAGGCCACGCTGTGATGGCACTCACACAGGTGTCCAGCTACAAAGGGCACATCAGTCATAAAGCACGTCAGCAAAACTGAGACTCCTTTACCTGATAACTCAATCTTTTGCATCGAGATCTCGACTACTGTCTGAAGGACTGCCCCGTTGGTCTTGTGGTCGCACGACGTGGCGCGACTGCTGAGCGTGGGGTCCTGGGTTCGATTCCCGGGTCGGGCAAAGTGTTATTGGATTTTTCTATTAGGAATTTCTTAGTAACAGCCCGGAGTTTCGACGTTGGCGGTGTGATACCCCAAGGCCTCGGAAAGCACGCTAAGCCGTTAGCCCTACGCTTGATCTTTCCCCAGTCGTGTCCGATTTGCCGTCCCATCGGACTATGAGAGTGAGAGAAGAGAGAGTGCACCTGTGTCTGCGCACACACTTGTGTACTATAATATCTCCCGCGCCGAAGTCTGGTATCCGCTGAGATTGGTCGCCATGGCAGAAATTCGATTTATGTCTGACCTCTCATTATCTTGAGAAATACCTTGGTGAATAAAGGAAATTGTTTGAATTTACTGTGAGAACAGCATACAGCTTTATATAAATAAAACGAGACAGTTTACAATCTTTAAATAGAGCTCTAGAAGTTCTCAAAATTCAGTCAGTAGGTCGCAAGAGGCGTGTGAATTTGTTCACAATCTGCGCTTGAGATGATTAATGATGATTATGACTTTACCTCGCTTTATTTCGACGCGGTCGGGCAAATATTTTGTAACAACTTGTTTGACGCCTTGTACAAATGTGTCTTATGTGTTAGGTAATTAAATAGTGTATTTGAACTTGAATTAAATTTGAATTGTCAAAGGAGTCGGTCAACCAAAAAGATGAAGCTAGCTGCCCATTCCAAAGCGTAGTAGGTTCCTATGGAGAAGAACGGGCAAGAAACTTCAAAAACTGGGTGACACTTACATGTTTAGTTTTCATTGCTATAAGGAAATACTTCTGGTTTCTAAATATGGCGGTAATCTTAAACTAACTCATTTTCAAGAAATTGGCATGGATTTGCGTAAATTTTGATAAGGAAAAAATATCTAAAAGGGCGTGAAAAGACATAATATGTGTAACGCTACCAATGAACTGACACGTTTGATGATGTCACAACAGATATAAGGCACACATCCTCATGTCGGTCGCGCCAATATCCGGCGCCAAGGAGCTTCCGACCTTCAGGCCAACCTGAAAACGGCAAGGCCCGTTCCGGAGTTCGGAACAGAAGTCTGGTTCAAGAGTCCGGTTCAAGAGTCCGGTTCAAGAGTCCGGGTCAAGAGTCCGGTCCAAGAGTCCGGTCCAAGAGTCCGGTTCAAGAGTCCGGTTCAGGAGTCCAGTTCAGGAGTCCAGTTCAGAGTCCAGTTCAGAAGACCGGTTCGGGAGTCAGGTTCATGAGCCCGGTTCAAGAGTCGGTTAAGGAGTCCGATTCAAGAGTTCAGTTCAGGACCAAGTTTATACCAAGTTTCAAGTTTATCAACTCAAGAAATAAGATTTTTCATACATACTATATTCTATTATTCCTTTTCGCCCCCTTAAAGTTGGAATTTTCAAAAACCTCTTCTTAGTGTTCCCTTACATTATAAAAGGAAGCTGTTTGCAAAGTTTCACTTTCCTAGTCCCAGTACTTTTGGCTCTGCGTTGATATGTCAGTCAGTCAGTTTTTTCTTTGTTCCTTTTAAACAGAGCACCAGCCATCTAATCTCTTCACCACCCTTGGTTGACTGGTAGAGAATGCCTAAGGCATTAAGTCCGCCTTTGTACTTTTTTTAAGTGCGAAAGTTTAAATAAATAAATAATAAATAAGTATGCAGCCACTTCCAATGTCAAATGACAATTAAAAGGTAAAGATTAACGTTTAAAAGTAAAGTATACAGGACCATCACCACCCATCAGCCTATAGCAAAGGACTGGCATAGGAGTGCTGCCAAGAGGACAATCGCCCTTTAACTCGAACGACTCGAGAGTAACCGTGGAGTTTATTGTCAGCTCTTCTCCATAGGAAACGACCAATTGGAACCGTGCACCTAGCTTCTGATGTTTCATAAGTATACATGTATGTTCATGAAAAAAATGTTTTAATTTTTGGTCTTTGGCGGCTACTCTTCATGATTAATCTGAGGGCGTCCTATCTGTCTTTTGCCTATTTTTCTAAACATAACATTGCATCACGCCTGTAATACCTGGGTTAGGCAGAGGTGTACCTGTAGTACACCCACATTTCGTGAGTTATGTTTAAGTCTCATGTAATAGGGGGCGAGCCAATTGCCATTAACCAGGAAAAAATCGAGAGTCGGGCTGCTACTGGGAAAATTCCAGATGGAAAAACCCAATAACACTTTGCCTGACCCGGGAATCAAGCCCAGAAACTCATACTCAGCAGAAGTGCTTAGGACCACTAAAACAACGAAATTCTTCGGTAAACTATAAATTAAACTTAAAAAGATATTTCTAGATTTTGATTATTTTGTCTCAAGTCAAGAGTGTTTGTAGTAGGACTACAAAACTGTTAATACTAGAGGATAAACACATATTAAGTGATAACATCTATTCGTTTTAATTAAAACAATTTAATTGAACATATTTTAATTATTGACACTAGCTTACTCAGTGTCTTGGCTTGTGACCTTTGGCAATAGGAAGATGTAACTTGTGCTTGATGGGTTTAATGTTATAGAATAAAATGTGATGGTTTAGAACCTGTTTGCTGGAGATTTAAGTAATTGGGTAGAATGTAACATCAAGATCATTTATCCTGAGCAGGAAACAGCATAAAAAAGTTTGGTGCCAAATGTCTAAGACTGCGCAGTAAATTTCCACTTGGAGTTTCTGGCCCGTTCTTCTTCATAGAGATCTAGGTGTTGGAACGGCCAACCTCGCTTCAATTTTATGACTAACTGACCGACTCCTTGACAATTCAAAAGTGCCTGTACATGATTTAATTGAAATAAATGCTTTGAATTGGAGATAATGTGTTAGAAACAATAAGTCCAAACGGACGAACAAACATTCTTAATGACTTTTTAACCGTCAAAATGTGTATGAAATGTATCCTCAGGTTATTATTTTATGATTATAAACTAGTAAGATTAATTAAATATTAGATTTTAACTTTATTGATGAATTGATATTTCGAAACTTTTAAGAGGATTCGTATAAAATCAAATTAGTTAAGAACATCTATTTATGCTGTTATTAAATTTTCATATCTTGATTCTGGCTGTGGTTAAATCAATAAATTGCATACTACAGGGTGATTGGTGATAAAACTGTATCAATCCACTAAAGAGAAAAGTAGACAGCTAAGGCCTAAAAAATTTACCCAAACCCAAAGCCACTCTCGCTCTCTTTTGACATTCTCGCTATTTTAGAAATGTAGAACCAGGGTGACCGAACTCTGCTCTGGTGAAAAGGAGAATGCTCATTTAATAGTATAGGAAAGTTCATACTAATTCCTTTATCTTGCCATGATAGTAGGTACCTACTAATTCCATGATGCCATGATAGTAGGTACCTACTAATTCCATGATGCCATGATAGTAGGTACCTACTAATTCCATGATGCCATGATAGTAGGTACCTACTAATTCCATGATGCCATGATAGTAGGTACTTACTAATTCCATTCTGCGATGTCATTATTCTAAGGTAGCCATCTTGTTCTAAATTTTAGGCGACAGAGCTCTGCTCGGTTGAAAATACGGAGAAAACGAGTTTTCCCAGATATGAGACCTAGCTAGATCGATTTTTCGCCCCCGTAAACCCCTATATTACAACTTTCATCGAAATCGTTAGAGTCGTTTTCGAGAACGTGATTACAACTATATTTAAATATACAAATACAGCTCATTTCACAGTATAGGATTAGACTGCTCCACCCATCCCTCAACCGACATTTCCGTTCAATTCACATTCCATAAATCGCGAAGATAATATTACCTTCACCGACTAACACGACCTTTTCACCTGTCTTTCACCTTGTCATTCAAGACTAATGCATTCCTTACAACAATAGATCGAATGACTAATTCATGATCTTCCAATACCTACAGACAAATCTATTACCTTGATCGAGTCATCGCTTTTATTTATTCAATTATGTGATTCATTATGTACCTAAGGGACATAAGTAACCTGGTAGAAATAAAGTAAATTGGTAGAAATAACTGCAGGTATAGGATTGGTCGGACTAGTTTTCAAAAACTTTCGGTTGCTTATCGACTTTAGTATCTAGAAAACTGGACCGTATTATCTTGCTATTTAAGTAAATTATAGTCGCTTTTTGATAAACATCATCATTCTCTTGGCCTTATCTAAATTTATTTGTGGTCGGTACAAAATGTCTCTTTCTTCCATACTTCTCCATTAGTCGTCATCTCGGTAGTCACCCCCCCTTTCTAGCCCTATCATCTTTCACACAGTCTATAGCTATACATCGTTTTTTTGGTCTTCCCCTATTCATGCTCAAGGCATGCATTCATCTCAAAATCATCCACTTCGTTAGAAAATGATATATACGAGTATACTCGTAGCGTGTATTTTTGCGCCTCACGTCGATTTATTCCACACAGGATTTGAATCAGGAATCCGCAGCGCAGCGGCCAATCGCTGGTAATCGGCGGTAGATTAAAAATGACGGTCCTTGGGTTCAGTTACACGTAATGCAAAACAACAAACATAAATGCAAGTATACCAGAGAGCATAGAAAAAGTGTCATTCTATCAGCGATAACAATGATGGAAATGTCAAAGAATTGTATTGGTTTGACATAAACTTATATATATTGACATATATATATTGACATAAGCTTATCCCAATCTTGTTGCAAGTTGTTTTAGAAATAGGAAACCTTTTTAATGCGGCTGCAACTAGTCTAGCCCCTCTGCTTGAAAAAAACTCATCGATCAAGCCTCTACGTATGAGTACCTCATAACAATAGATCGGTGACTAATCCGTAATCCACGCAGCTTCCAACACAGATCGTCTATAGTCTGTAGGAACGTAATTGTGTCCTTGTGAAGCGTATCAATGAATTCATTCTGTTATGCACTCGCAGATTGGATGCTGTTTCGATAATTGCACTGCCGCCGGACAAGCCGCGGCGCGCCCGGCCCTGCCGCACAAAGGATCGTAAGGAAATGCAGGAAATGCATCCAATACAACAACAACAATAATAATAATAACAACAAACACAACCATTAACAACAAAAATTAACAATAATAACCACAATAACATAAACAACAACATTTTGTTATTTATTAACAATAATTTATTTTATTTAAAGGAGTGTCCGTGGAGTTTCTTGCCCGTTCTTCTCCATAGGTACCTACTACGCTTTGAAATGGGCAACTAGCTTCATATTTTTGACTGACTGATTCCTTGACAATTCAAAAGTGCCTGTAATGGTTTAATTGAAATAAATGATTTGAGTTTGAGTTTGTAGGCGCAAAAGCCGGGGGTACGTGCCGCTCGGCAAAAGCCGGCGACGATGCATTGTGTGTAGGAGCCATTAGATTCGCCCGATTTACTCGCCAAAAACGGCCGAATCGACAACAAAAAATTAAAATAAAACAAGATATTCGCACGAAGTTAATTTATTTGTTGGCGAATCGACAACTCCAGAAATCAATTCATCTACTTACTAATAAAATAACTTCGTTCGAATCGCCTCAAGAAAAAAATATAATATTATTTAAAAATGTTGATTCACCCGCTTTGGGCTAGTAAATTCGGGCGAATCACTAATAAGCCTTATTTTAATGATATCTAACATGTAAAATAAAATATTTCACTGGAAATCAATCCATCATACCAGAGTGACCTAGAACATAAACGTTCTCATTACGACATAAGATATAAATAAGTAAAATTACGAAAGATTAGGCTCGGCGGCGTAAATCATGGTTCAATATCACTTTGTCACTTGGTAATATTGCATAATTTGTTTTTCTATTTAGTGGGTAATATATACATCACTTAGCTGACTACTGTGATTTGAATAACTCATTGCCCAATGAAACTTCATTGTCTATGGATGCAGACGCTTAGGTTTGTGCTGATATTTCGGTCAAAGAAATTGTGCAAAGCTAATATATCAAGCATTCAGATTTATGAAGTTTACTCTGCAGTAAATAATTATATTGTTCAGTCAGTATTTACTTAACAATGAGCCATTTATGTGTACATGAGTAAATACCTCATTATATAAAGCGTGAATACCGCACGATCAAGCACAAAAAACCATAATATTTACCAGAACTTAATCTCGTTAATCCATAACTTTAATACACTACTCAAGGCCAAATTTAAATATACTATTACGACTAAGTGTTACCAAAGATTACCCAACAAAATTAGATATAAATCATAGCAGCTCGACTGAATTTTTCCGTAACGTTACTGATGGAGCGCCCGAGGCCATAGTGTGAATGTCAGTGGGTCAAAGTGGAACAAACTTGTTGAGATGGAACAGGAATGTGTTACAATAGGAGACTCGTAGGCTGTAATTGTGCTTAATGGTATTACGTCATGGTTTTATTGTTTCAGCTTAATCGGGGGATTGATGTCCTAGGGACTGAAAAGGTGGAAGGTAGGTTGGGTAAGGTGGTCCTTCTAGATGCAGGTTATCAAGTTTGAGAGGTAAAAGTTATCATGTTTAGAGGATTTTGCAAAGAGGCCTCATACTCATATTGTGCTCGGGGTGATTAGAAAGAAAGAAAGAAAGAAAAAGTATTTATTGAGACACGCACAGGAAATCACACAATAAACTAAAAACCCACTTAACATTAATAAAAAATAAAAAACAAAGTAACATTAAAATTTAAAGAAGGAAGTCCTGTACGAGGCCAAAAGGCTCCTATCTCAGCATGATGCAGCGACATTTAAAAAGAAAAAAAAAATTGCAGCGCTGTTATTCTGATAGGGCCCGATTCGAATACTTTATTTTTATCTTTTTCTTTTCAATTGTTGTTCCTGACTTTGAATAACTTCTGTATCGTAGATGCGTCAAAGGATAAATCTAACTAGCACGAACTCTAGTTCAACGAATAAACCATTTATTAATGTTTAACATCTTTCCTGCCACCAAAATCTAAAAAAATCTGCATAGTCAAATCTGTGGGAGTGGTTTCATAAAAAGCAGCGGAAGTGTGTAAGAGGAAGACGGGGAAACGCGCGCTATTTAATTTGGCCAATGAGCGCGCGCGGTTCTATGGTTTGCCGTCGAAAACGACCTTCACAAGGCCCGGCCCCATTAATGTTGCTTATTATCAAGGTGAGATGTCAGATGTTACACATCATGTGCGACAGCTGTAAGGCTCACTCGTTTTTTTATACGGGATTTGTTTTTCCACAGCGGGGAAGCTCTTGGCCTATATCTCCTCTGATGGTTAATTATGATTAGGCCGCAGGTAGAAGCGAGCTTTACCCAGAATCCTCAACCACAGAGGAACTGGCTATCTTTCCTCTAACTGCCGAAACACAACAATGCTGATAACATTGTTATTATGGCGACAGATTTAGATAAGATGGCAATGGTCGCTAGTTAGGCAGACTTAGAACAAGCCCTACCACCAACCAAACAGAGCAGAAAATTTAGCCCCCACCCGGGACCTCTGGGTCTGAGACAGGTGGTCTAACCACTAGACCACAAAGGTGGTTTAAAATCTGCAACCTGTTACGCAAGAGCCACTTAGCTACTGCGCCAACAGTACTATAAACTGTTACTTAGCATAAAGCCTATAATGTTCCCACTGCTGGGACAAAGGCCTCCTTTCTTAGAGAGGGAGTAATCTACCACGTGGGCCCAGTGCGGGTTGGTAGATGTCACATGTCTTCGAATTTTTGGTTCTAGGACATGCCGGTTTCCTCACGATGTTTTCCTTCACCATTTTGAGAGCAGTGGTGATGAAAATATTTACACAAAGTAAAACGCCTGCCTGGATTCGAATCCACGACGGACTCGTAAGTCGGGGCCAGTGCCACTGGGCCACAACTACTCTTGTTACTTAATGATACAAGAATAGAATCCCAAGCCATTTTACCCTTTCTATGAGGAAAAGTCACGTTCAACTGTGACACAGACCTTACTATCACTTCACATCTTTCTACACCCAAGGTTATAATAGGCAGGCATAGGCTTTATTCTAAGAATGACTGCCTCGTTGGTCTTGTAGACGCAAACGCTACTACTGACCTTGAGGTCCTGAGTTCGATTCCCGGGACGGGCAAAGTGTTATTGGGTTTTTGGCCCTGAGTCTGATATTGTGCAAGGTTGATGGCAATGAAATGAAATTGTTTATTCTGTAAATAGAATATCGGACTCACTTTTACACGTCATATAAAAAAATAATTTAGATGAGGTTGGCGTTTCCTATCTGACTACTCTGAGAAGAAAGGCCGAAACAAACTCAGAGGTCGCAGTCCCTTTTAAAGTCGAGACATAATAGTCCAGGCAATAGACTCGCCCACTATAACATGGGACTTAAACATAACTGGCGAAATGTGGGTGTGCTATAGGTACACCTCTGCCGAACTCTTCGGGGATTATAGGCGTTGTTATATGCTATTCTCAGAATCAAGCTGAAAGTGATTGTAACTACCTACCAAGTCTAAAGTTACGTCATAAGTTTCTGTTTCAAAGGATGCGTCTGATTAGTGACTGTGAGACGCTAATTTTATTGGTTTTAGCAATGTTTGGATGTAACATTATCTGGTGTAAGTGGGTAACGGTATTCTCTCTAGTTTCGAAGGTCAGGTCATAATTGCTTTGGTTATTGCAACAGGTTCATTCTCTATCCTCGGATTGGAAACACGCTTAACTTACGCTCTTAATCAAACTCAAACTCAAAGCATTTATTTCAATTAAACCATTTACAGGCACTTTTGAATTGTCAAATAGTCGGTCAGTTAGAAAGTTGAAGCTAGTCTTTATCAGCTTAGTCCAGTCTACTGATAACGTTATATAATTGTAACCGTAGTAAATTGTAACTATTTTGAAGTCTGCCAAGCTCGTGATAACATAAGATCATACCCGTTTTGTCTGAAGAGTTGAGCAGAGGTGCAGGTTTGTGCACCTATATTTTGCCAGTTATGTTTGTGTCTGCCTTTCGAAATAATGATAAGCTTTACAACATTATGTAGACATATAGAATATTATGCTTTATCGAAGAGCAAAATGTAACTAATTTCATATCCATTCTTATTCAGGGTACAACGGTGGTCTTATCGCTAATCGCCCTTTGGATGGACAGGGAGACAATTATAATCAATATATAATGTCTTTAGATTTTGATACTTCCCATCTGCAAAATATCAAGCTCACAGCATCCGCAGTCAAACTTATCGACAGCGATACTTAATCAAAAACGTTTTCAGTATCAAGAAAAACATTTATTTCACAATAAAACAAAAACATAACAATATAATTTAGACATGTCTACCTAAAAATTTCGAATTGACTATACTAGGTTTTAAATATTAGCCAAGGATTGATATGCCAGCCATTTTACTACAAAAAGCTCATCGATATTGCAAATCCATTGACTAGGTTTTTGTGAAACAATTTTGAAATAGATAGTTTATAGATGCTATTAAAATTTTGTATAGATCCATTTCTTCATGTGTATCAAAAATGTTTGCTTCGGCAGTAACAAAGCCGTCGATGTATGATGAAGTATCAATTATGTAACGTGATCTCTTCATCGCCATGATAGTTTGACATTGACGTGTGTCAAGCTGGCTTTTTGCAGTTCTGATTGACGTTTGTTTGATGAATCATTTACTTTGGTAATCTTAGATTATACGAGTACTGCGCGCCACGAAAGAATTGCGCGGCACGCGAAAAATTGTGGAACTACATTTTTTTATGCAATGTCATGCAACGACATTGTCACTAGTGCCGCGTCAAATGGACTTCAGTGGTGGCGCGGACTCTAGTCAATATTTCAGTGCATTTGTTACTTTGTCATGCAGTTTTTACTAGTCATCTTTACATATCTTATTTAAACCACAATCAAGAGCTTAGATTGCATGATGTTTGTATTTTCACATCTTGATTTCTATTATATGTTCTATTGAGATTGTGATTTGATATCATATTTTGTAGTCCAGTGTTAGGAACAGGCCTTCGGCCTGAGTGTTAATATTGCCATCAGGATGCAGGCTAGCCTCCAGTTTATGAATCCAGAGTTGCATTGTAGTTGGTAATTGTTTACACTGCACTGTTTATTGGTAATGTTAAATATTTTAGGAATTGTTCCGTCATTTATTTTATTGCACTTATTTTACAATTCACACAAATTTCACTTTGCAACATTCATTTCACTTCCAATTCACTAATATTTTCACTTATACCTACCTACTTAATAATGACCATGGTACGCCAATTCAGGGCCAGAAGCGTGGCCCGAGTGAGCGTAACCAGAATTAGCTTTAAACGCTATTTGGGCTCCAGATGAATGACTGGAAGGAACATGATACGCTATTTGGGCACTAGAACCATGACCCGACGGAACATGATACGCTGTTTGGCCACTAGATCCATGACCCGAGGGAACATGATACGCCAATTGGGCACTGGAGCCATGACCCGATGGAGTGTGATATGCCGATTGAGCGCTAGAACCATGTCCCGATGAAGCATGATACGCTGATTGGGCACCAGACGAATGACCCGAGATTCCTGAGAGAGCATTACCCAATTGAGCATGATACGCTAAGTCGGCCCCAGAGGCATGACCCGAGGGGACATGATACGCCAATTCGGCACCAGAAGAATGTCCTGACGGTACTTGGTAGCCGACGGTCTGGTAACTGGCATCAAACTGCTGGTAGCCATGAGCCATGCCTTGGCCAGATTGTTCCTTGTATTTACCTGGAAATAAGAGAAGAAAAACATTATAGGATTCCACTTTTTATTTAGAACATGTTGGTAAAATGGAACACCAACTGATAAAAAGTGGTCACCGCCTCCCATAGACACATATCACCAATCGTATTATCAATTTGTAGAAATGCGTATCTAATAGTTTACCAACTATCATATATTTTATTACTATCTGTTGCCGACGACTTGCTCTGTCATCTGGGATGAAAAGCAGCGTATGTCCTTCCCTAGGTCCCAGGCTACCTATCTGCCAAATTTCATAACGATCCATTCAACCATATTTGCGTGAAAGCGTAACAAACAAATAAAGAAACAAAATCACTTTCGCATTTATAATAACCACCTATTAGTTAGGATTAAAGGTCCCATCGGGTACCCTCAAACCACGCAGAACACAGTGCTGCTTAGTGTCAGAAAATGGTATCAGAGATACTATTAAGATATATTTGTTTATTGCACATAAACAACTTGTGATCGCGTTTGAACAGAAGTTTGCTATTGACAAACATTGTGTCGACAGTTCAGTCTGAATATCATAGATGGCGCTGCTATGAATATTTTAAGTTATTTTTTTATTTTGTGCACACACATCGCGTGTGTACCTCCCCTACACGTAAAGGGGGTTTTTCTTTTTCTCGTCTTTCCTTTGGTGTGGGGTGTCGTTGGAAAGGTCGTTCAAAAATGTTGTGGGTGTGCGAAAGCCATTTTTCAATGTACGAGTAGGTATCCATTTGCGAAATATTAAATATTAAAGTAATACTTTTTGTTAGAGTATAGTGTCTCCCCCCTGCCAGGTAAATGGTTAGAAAGAAAGAAAAGAAAGAAAAAGTGTTGACTTGGATTTATGAAAAAAATCACAGTAGCTAAGTAGGCTTTACGTGTTAACGAGTAATAATCGACCAACTTACAACTTAAAATGTTCAGTTTGAAAAACATGCCATATGTTTTTCAAATTGATTTTTTTTTCTACTACAATGTTAAGTTTGTTCTTGGGATATATTCATCCCAACTAAGGAACCCTTTATTGTGCGTGGTCCGACACGCACTTGGCCGGTTTTATTTATTAGTAACGAGTATATGACCAAAATAAATTAACATCCTACTTAGCACGTGTCAGCTGCCAACTACAAGTACAAGATAAATAAGGGAACATATTCAAGCTTAGGCTTAGATATATGTTATCATATTTTATTATTTTGTCCCGATTATTGTTCATATTATTTATCTAGGCCTAAGTACTGTGAAGCTCTTGGACGGTCGTCCTTTTTTAAAGAGAAGAGTAAGCTTGTGAGAATCGTTAGTTTATAATTTATCGGTATTATTTTAGTTAGAATAGAAACTATTGAAAAATTGTGAACTAGGTGAAATGGGTTAGGTTAGGTTAAAATTGTGACAAACCGCGAGCGAGCCGAGCGAACGAAGCGAGCGGTGCCGCGGCAGCGGCCGGCAAGCGCTACTTCCAAGTTGCTCGCAGCTAAGCAGGCTATTTAGTATTAATGCAAGGTACGTTACGTCGCATGCAAGTTTTATATTAGTTCACAATTTGTCGGTTTCCCATGGATAAAGCATATAGTATCGAAAAAGAATGCGTTAAATTGTAAATGGTTTGTTGTAGTTCAAAATTCTTCGACAGTTTATAATCTAACGGAAATAACACCGACAAATAAACTAACGAAGTTCATAATTATACGCTGACATACATAAGTAAGTAAACATTCAAAAACAACTCACCATCATCAAAAATACCAGCAGCCTCATCCTTTGCATTCTGCTCCAAGCTCTTCGCGATAGCCTCAGGTACAGGTGGGGGTGTGGGCAAATGAGTTCCCTGGGGATGGAAGCCATGCTCATCAGCTGTGTAGGTCACAGTGTAGGTCTGGCCATCATCCCCCTTGTAGGAGTAGGCACCATGGGTGACTGAGCCACCGTGTTCAGACGTCTGGCCTGTTTCCTCAGCTTTTATTCCTGGAAGGTTGGAAAGAATAATGTTAAGATAGAAAACTAAGCAGATATTAATATGTTTTGTGTCTTGGAAAATTCTGAGCTAGAAACTCCTAATATCAATGACCATAAAATCATTTAACCTGCGTTCAGGTTTATGAAAGTTTTGTTTAGAATTATTTATTATTTAGATAGTGAACTTCACTATGGGAGATACAATGTAAGGCTATGGGTGAATAGGTAGGTGCACTCATCATGTGCTATATTATAGTAAATTTCATTGCGATCATCAACAGTGGAATGTTTTGTTTTAGTATGCTGAGTATTTAACCTCTTTCAGTCAGAGGAGCTTGTGGCTAAGTAATAAAGCCGCACGGGTCCATCAATCAGCTTAAGCTACACTTGCCGGGGTTGGTCCGTGGAGGGGTGACCATCTTTACATACCGAGACTCCTCCGTGCCTCGGGAAGCACGTTAGCTGTTGTTGGGGCTTGTGGCTAAGGAGGGGCTTGCGGATGAGTAATAATAGCCGCACGGGTCGATCGATCAGGTTAAGCTACGCTTGCCGCGGTTAGTCCGTGGATGGGTGACCATCTTTACATACCAAGACCCCTCCCTGCTTCGGAAAGCACGTTAAACCGTTGGTCCCGGCTGTCATTCGTGGATCTTTGACAGTCGTTACGGGTCGTCAGAAGCCCGAAAGTTTGACAACCAGTCTTACCCAGGGGTATCGTATTACCCAGTAACTGGATTGTGGAGCTCAGATAAGCAGTCGCTCCATGGAAAATACAGGTATTCAGCTGCATCTGGTCAGATTGGAAGCCGACCCCAACATAATTGGGAAAAGGCTAGGCAGATTGATAATACTCTTTCAGTCTGTGCACATTAGTGTAAAGATTTATAAACTAAAACACGAGATAACTTTTGACAGTCTTCTTCTTTCTTCGTGTCGCTGCTAACAGGAATTCATATTTGACTTTTAATGCTGCTTAGGGTCTATCCACTCACCATTTTCTGTCTCATAGGAATACTGGTACTGATGCCCATTGTTCTCATTGTTGAAGGCCAGGATCCTTGCGGTCTTCTCCCCAGTCGGTCTGCTGTTATAGTTTACTTCATGTCCAACTAGCTCATGTCCTGAGAATGTCTGAGGTGCCTGTGATTGCTCAGAATATAATCCATGCTGTTGGTGTTCGAGCGCTGATTGGTACTGCTCTGCTGACTGCGCGTAGCTCTCCGCTGATTGGCCTGTGTAGATTTGGCCAGCTGATGCAGCGGCGATGAAGGCGGCAATAGGGGCGAGCTGGAAAATTACAGTTTGAGATCCGTTATGTTTGACTGTCGAAAAGCTATTTGAAGGCTCTTCATTGACTTGGCAATAAATAAGGGAAAACAATTAATTTCACATTCCATATCAAGGACAACATTATCAGAATGCTTTATTAGATCATTGTTTATCAGTTTTATTTAAGGTAGAAAAAAAATATGCTTCGGGTTATTATGTCCCCAGAGCTTTTTAACCCTGCCCCAAAAACTTCCTCCTCAAACACTTCAACCCTGGATGATACAACTTCAGCTTTCTCCTCAATCAGATTAACCATTCCAAACACTTTCACTGAAACCACTCCTAACTTTAAACCTAGACGAAAATCTAGACGTCTAATTATAAGATCTTAATCAAAGATCTACTTAGATTTTTAATTAATTAGAAGCACTAACGTACCAGCTTCATGATGGTAAGTAGTAAGTACTTGAATGTAAGGCACTTGGATGCAGAATGAGTTTGTAATTTCTTTCTTACGTTTATATAGCGAAAAATTTCCGAGTACGCATAGATGTATAAACTCACACTTGGGATAGAAATGACTCTAATAACTGTGAACTTGGGCCTTAATTACAATTTTGCACCGGTTTTAGACACCGTCAATCAATTCGACTTAAAGTGTTTGAATGTTTGTTAGGTCCATTTTCGAGAAGCAAGCCCCTATTTTGTCCCCTAAGTTAAACCAAGCAAGCTTTAAGAAACACATTTTCTATTTCTATCAAATTATAGGTAGCTGAAGTTAAAATCATATAAAATTAAGTTATATTCTCACAATATACCTAGTTATTATAGTGAGAATTACTTAACTTAATTTTTACCAATTTTAGAAACGCCTTTCTCAATATTGCTAGTGAAAATTAAATATCGGGTGTAAAAAGACACTTTCCGAAGCCGAAAGCCACATATTCTACCCATTATTTGCATCACTTTTTTCCACTAGACCATACCTGGGAATCCACTGGTTCTGGAGATATTGAAGGTCAAAGTCGCATTTTTTTTTTTTACTTTTTCACGAAAATGAATTCTATGCGATAATACGAAACTTTTTTCCAAACAAACATTACCTGAATTTTAGATTTATCTTAACAGATTACGCATTTGAAGTTACAAAAACGCAATGAATAACAAGTACCTACCTACGTAGCGTAGGGGCGGAGCTTAACTAACACTGAATCCGTTCATTCAAGCGTGGGTTCGCGTTACATTGCGCGCAACAAAAACTTGTTTTTTTTTATTAAAAAAAAAAAAAAATACGGTTCCCAGCAATAATTTTTGCGCAAAGCTACTTAGCTAGACGTACAGTATGTGTAGTTTACGGCTTTGTGATGTGTCTTTTTACACCCTGTATAGTTAAAACAAAAGTTTTCTTTCCAAGACCAACAGAAAAAACATTAAATAATTTAGACATTACTTCTTAGACATTTTTGCCAACGACATTTCCCTACCAACTTTTTTTATTTTTGTCTCACACACACACACACAACCAACCAATTTTGTATCTCCCCAACAATCAATCGCATTTTCCCATCAAATACTAAACTAATAAAAATGAGCCTAACTCCACAGCCCCCACACTCACATTGGCATGTGATTCAAGTCCGAGATCATTGTTAGGTAACAGTAGTAACGAGATGCGCCCGCCGGCTGAACATTTGGAGCACTTATAGAGTTAGGAACGAATAGAGGTGACGTCACGTAGTCACAATAAGCATTCACGCTAGGTTTTGTTAAAAGGTAGGTAAAGTTATACGATGGAGAAAATTATAAAGATATAAATAATAAATAAAAAATAAATAATTGTATAATGAATACACAGTATTTATTTATTGCTTTAGTTTTTTTTTTACGCAATACAGAATTTCTGACGATCAAACCACTGAACTTAAAGATTTTTTTATTTAACATTTATCGGCGGCACCACTGTGCCACTGTTTACATCGACTCCGAGTTAATTTGAGTTTTAAAAATAGTAAAAGTGACTAAAAGTGCCGTAACTGTGCTAAATATTGTGTATAAAACTCAACTAGATATGAACAAGGTGAAGTACAAGGTGATTAGTGAGTAAATTTAAAATATTCCAAAAAACAAAAAATAACGGCAACAATTTCATACTAAGTGACATTAGACATTGTGCTCTAAAATAAAGAAAACAAAGTGCGTGGTAAATCTACAACACCTTAAACTATAAAACGAACGTCACGGTTTTAAAAACAATGAAATAAGTGATAAATCTTCTGATATTATAGATCAATAATGGCAAATCATCCTGTTGAAAATAGTGAATAAAGCACCATCTATTAAAACATATGGTAACTACAACGCCACAATAACACAACTAATGTCATCTATCGAATGAAAACAAAAGTACAGGACATTGGAAGTAGTTCGCAATTTCACGACAATTGATAACGTGAACTTAGCCGAGTGGTGGACACCTCTGATCCAGAATCATCAGTGCGCCAGTTCGAATCCCGTGGAGTCAGAGCTCTTTTTGTATTTATAAGATTTTCAACTATCAATTATTCAAACATGGAGGACTATGACAACATTAATACACAACAGCGACGAAGACTAAATTTCAATATTAGCGAAATAGACATGGACGTTTCGTACCTAAGCCCAACAGATACGTCACAACTACCTCCAAACCAAAAACTGTCCAAAAGTATAGACGGTACTTTAACTGACACTGCAACATACTCCGAAATGCAAGACAGAATATCAACAGTAACTCAAGAACTCGCTACTACACAGAGCGAATTAGAAAATGTTATATTGGAAAATAATGATTTGCGAACTCAAAATAAAAATCTTACTACACAAATCTCCGCTTTAAAATCACTATGTCATTCCACGACGACGCCTAATAAACCAAACAGTATGCAAAAGATTGCAAGGCGTTTTGTGTTACCCCAAAACAGCGACGTATACGTTACCCCTTCATCACCAACCTCGACACCAAATACTAAAAGCCACCACAACTATATATTAGCAAATTTACATAGTAAAATAAACGACTTGCAAAAACAATTACATGAAGCAAGCAAAGAGATAACATGCCTAACAAAACAAATTGAAAGACTACAACTGAAACTGACAACGCCAAAGAAAACCAGTACTACACATACCCAGGAATTGCAGATAATACCGGCCTATGAAATCAAAAAGAAAGAAAAACCTGCAGATTACAGAAAATTAGTCATCCTCGGAGCTCAACAATGTGTAGGCCTTGCCTCAGCTCTCCTGTACTCAAGAAAAACAACGCAATATGAGAAGTATGCGATTATAAGCGATACGAAGCCAAATGCGTTAAGCAGTGATATAGTAAAAAACTATCAAAGTATAAATCTATCAACCAATGATAAACTTGTAATATCTCTAGGTGAAAACGATTACAACCAAAAATCAGTGCTTGGACAAGTTCAAAAAATTATAGAGTATTTTAGCGGCAGCAAAATTATAGTGTTAAGTATAACTAAAAACGATTATCTAGATGTAAACAAGCTAAATGATTCCATAATGAAAATGTGTAAAAATTACAAGAGTTGCTGCTATATAAATTGCAACAATCTTAAACTTAAGGATATTTGTAAGAATATTAACTATGCAATTGACTGTAATGACTATGATAGCAAGTTTTTAAAGTTTTCCGAAATTAAGAAGAGGATGAAAAACCTAAGCCAACAAAACAATACCCTAAATTTGAACTGCAACGGTATACCTAAAAAGGGTACAATACCCTACTACTTTAAATCTCAGACTGCAGAAATGTTGACTAATACTAAGAATAAATCTGTACTAAAATCCTTACCGCCAGAAATAGGGACTATGCCATACTATTTCCCCGTAATAAAAAAAAAATGTCAAACTAGCCGAACTCCTAAGGACAACAATCTTTTTCGTGTACAATAACCTAAGTATATTACATCAAAACATAAATGGGCTGCTGGCTAAGAATGACATAATAACGGAATTTATAGACACTCTTTCAAATAGTGGCAAATATGTACATATCTTATGTTTTACTGAACACAATATGACGATGAGCGATGTTGATCTTTTGAACATTCCAAATTACACTTTAGCTACCTCCTTTACTAGACAAAAACGGAACGGTGGGTCTTGTATATTAATACACAACCATATTAGATATACAGAGATAGATTTTGTGAAAGTGACAAATATCTGCAATGTTTTTGAATGCTGTGCGGTTGAGCTAACGGATCATAAAATTACAATAGTATGTATATATAGAGTGCCAGGACCAAACAAAATGGAAATATTTCTTGACAATTTAACGTATATATTAGGACAAATCTGTTATAGAAATGGACATAAAATTATAATTTGCGGTGACTTTAACATTGATATGTTACAAAAAACGAAGTATTCCTCTATCTTTAAATGTCTTTTAAACGAGTTTAATCTTAAAATCGAAATAGAGAAACCCACTAGGCCCAGTAGTGGTACTTGCCTAGATAATATTTTTCACAATATACGGGGTTGTAATAGTGAGATACTAGAATTGGGGGTATCGGATCATTTAGCGCAATTGATGCAGTTTCCGGTACAACAAACGTGTGCATTGAAATATTATTATGTTCAAAAACGCGATTACAGCAAGGAAAACATGTATCGGTTTGGGCAATGCATAGGCAACTTGAGCTTTTCAGACACTTTTGAAGCAAATAACCCTAATGAAAAGTATAATGCGTTTTTTGAATTATTCAAACTTTTCTACGACCTATGTTTCCCAATAGTAAGATGCAAAATACCGACAACTCATAAACCAAAGTGGATCACACCGGGCATTAAAATCTGCAGCAAAAAGAGACGGTCTCTGCTATGGAAATATAGGTTAAACCCAAACAAAGACACTAAATCTGCTTTATCAACATTTAGCGCCAGGTATCGCCGCGTTATCAAGCAGACACAAAAAGCACAAAACAGCTACTACATAGAAACCAGTAACAATAAGTCTAAAGCTACCTGGAAAATAATAAACAATTTGAAAAGTAACGTGCCGAAAACACATATTAGCGCTATTGAGGTAAACAACAAATGTATTACAAACCCTCAAATTATTGCGCAAAATTTTAATGATTATTTCATAGACCTAGTTCAATCCAATGTAAATTGTCAAACTTATAATAACACGAATGTTTTAAAATCCCACAAATCTATGTTCATGGAACCAGTAGTCCCAAAAGAAATGATAACTATAATAAAGAACCTCAAAAACACAAACAGTACAGGTTATGATGACATCAAGACCAGTGTGATCAAATCAGTAGGACCTATTATCGCACCAGTGTTATGTGAAATAATAAATGCTTGTATACACAATGGAGTTTTCCCAGAAGCTCTAAAAATATCGATTATCAAGCCATTACACAAGAAAGATGATAAAACAAAAATGGGCAATTATAGACCTATAGCGTTAATTCCTATATTTTCAAAAATTCTTGAGAAAGTAATTTATATTAGACTCAACAAATATTTTGAAAAAAACAACATTTTTTGTAAGGAACAAATGGGATTCAGGCAAAATAAAACTATTACCATGGCAGTGTACAATTTCCTTAAAAAGATACACCACAACATGGACAACAGAAAGCCGGTTGTAGCAATGTACATGGACATGACGCGCGCTTTTGATTATGTTGACCATAAAATACTATTACAAAAGCTAAAGAGCTACGGCATTAGAGGTAATGTGCTGGACCTCATACAATCGTATTTAGAAGGTAGAAAACAGTGTACTCAGATTAGCCAAGTCAACATTAAGTCAAAAACTGAAACAATATACTCCTCAAGTACGAGAACAATTTCGTATGGTGTTCCACAGGGGACTGTGTTAGGTCCTTTATTTTTTATCTGCTATATAAATGACTTCCCCAATGTAACTAGTCATCAGATGTGCTTATTTGCAGACGATAGCACTATTGTTTTCGACAAGGGTAACTTTAAAGATATTGAATTAGATATAAACACTGAACTGGTGTCAATCATAGAATGGTTAAATGCCAACAACCTTAAAATTAATTTAACAAAAACTAAAATAATGGACTTTAAACTTCGACAAAGAAAACCAACACAATACCAAATCGGGTACAAAGGAGACGCAGTACTAGAAACGAACACTACAAAGTTTTTAGGATTGCACATTGACAATGACATGACATGGAAAACTCAAATTGATAGTGTCTGTTTAAGACTTTACCGGTTTTCTTATGCCCTATATATGTTAGGTAAAGTTGCAAACAAAACGGCCCTCCTAACGGCATACCACGGGTATGTAGCCTCCACATTAAGGTATGGACTCATATTTTGGGGTAATGCTACAAATATATCCACCGTACTTTTGGCACAAAAAAGATGCATCCGAGCCATCTGCAAATTAAGAACAACAGATACATGTAAGCCACACTTTAGGGATTTAAATATTCTGACAGTACCGTCGCTGTATATCTATGAGGTTTTGATGTTTGTAAAAACCAATATACACTTGTTTAATCATGTAGAAAGTCAACGTCGCTCAGATAAGTTAGAAACAATAATGACCAGAACTGCTTTTGCTTATAAAAGTGTCTATGCAATGGCACCAAAATTGTATAACAAATTACCTTGTCATATTAGAAATAGTAAGAATTATAATGAATTCAAAAGTAACCTTTTTAAGCTACTAAATGACAAGGTATATTATTCGGTCAAGGAGTATTTGGATGACAAATTTTAATCAATTTTTATCATTTATATATATTTTTTTTTTTAATGTAATTTTGAGTTTGTGTTTTTTTGCAATCTTCTGGCATTGTGTATGTTTATCTTTTCCTATTTTCATGACATTTTCCCTTTATTATTATGACAACTTTATAATTTGACATCTTTGTGTAACTTTGACATTGTTCATATTCTAATTTTGTATGCCTATCGGCGGGACATGGTTTGTACAATAGATTTATATTGAAAAACACCTGTAATCACCTATGATTCACAAAATAAATAAATGAAATGAAATGAAATGAAATGAAACAAAACCAAAATATTTCATCCATAATCATCATTACTTAAACATAACCAATAAAAATGCTAACAAGCTAACTGTACAGTGTACTGTCTAAACATTCTCAACTCTATTTTCACTAAGTAACTAAATTACTCCGTGGCGCAGTGTCCAAACAGTCGATATTATTTGTATCAGCTAATAACTGATAGACAATAGTTACGTTATGTAACTGTTGCTTTAACTTAAGTGTAACATGTTCGCACTTCGGTAGGTAATGATTGACAACTGGATCACTGGGTCAGTATACTTAGATTCCATTGGAAGTTTGGTTCGTTCCATTTGATATGATTACATGCTATTATTTTAACTGTAGCCACGCTTTTGAAATGATACGTTTTTACAATGGTGCGTGCTCGAGTAAATTGATAGGTAGATAGATGAGTTGAGCATATAATTTTGGGTAATTAGCGAACCGATTAATTTGGAGACATAGGTCTGAGCTAGGCTAGGCGCTCTAGTTATTGAGATTGTTATTTTTGAAGGAACTTTCCCTGGTCGCACCAAATGTAACCTGTGTTTTTTCCCTCCCATAATGTTTGCATGCATGGATTGTGGATTGCACTTATGAGTGATAAACGTCCATTAAGACGCAGATGTGACCTTGAGTGGTAATCTTGCGTGTTCTGTACTGAGCTCACGCAACGCGTCGTACGTCCAGCCAGTAATAGGACTTGCTCATGAAGGAGCGCTGTCCCAAATTAGACGCATTATTAATTTATTATCTTTAAAATGGTATAAGAAAAATACAATTGATAGATTTTGCGTGATTCTCAGTTTTTTATTCGCATTAGACATAACTTTACAAATTAATTTCACTACCTAAAACATAATCTAAAATATTCCTATATTAAGTCATTAAATAAATGCTCTAATTTAACATAAGTATATTTTTTCCAAATCATTAGCACTACTTGTTGGTGTCGGTTATCGTCGCCTTCAAGGCAAGGATCGGAGTCTCAGACCTTTTTTCGCAAATCAACATCATAGCCCATGAGCTTTTGCTCCATCATGTTTCAGCCCAATCGTAATTCAGGCAACGTATGTGCGTCTATCAGTTCAGATATGATTACGAGATAATAACCTACCCAATACAATAACTAATAATGAGGTATTATGTAATTCGTCTTGCAACAGGTGCTAACATATTTCTACCATCTCAGAAGTGATACAAGTCTCAGCGTGATTGACACATAGATTTATTAAGTCTCACTCAATTAGGTAGGTACTACATAATAATATTATGTACTTCAAAGTGTTTATCCATTTTTGACGCTATATCGTCAACAATACTTTGGGATAATATCCACGTAGAATCAGCTTATGAATTTTTTGAAAATAGGGAATATGCACGTAATTCGAAACTTATTCATTATTTAAATATACATTAAGAAACAAATTCCTAAGTTTTTTTTTTTTTTTTAAATTCATTACTTATTATACAATTAATTATTTTATGTTATGTTATTTTGGTGGAACGGAACGCAAACTCGAAACGCGTCGTTTTCGAAAATTTCGGAAGTGACCTCAAAATGCATGTGAATAAATATCTTCCCTTAGCAAACTGCTTGAATTCTCACGAAGGTAAGTTTGTAAGTGCGATTTCTGCTTGAATAAAGTACAGAAACAATTTAATTAATATGATTTGGGGCTGAAAAACCTTAAAAAAACAAATGTAAACGTGCCAAATGACGTCACATTCTAGCCGCGTCATAAAAGGACGTTTGGACTGTAGTAGAAAAGAGAGTTTAATAATTTTTTTTGAGCAACAAGCAGTAGATGAATTTAACTTTTAATACTTTTCCTAGGTGTATATTACTGTCTTTTATAGATTTAGAAAAAAAAAATACATGCATATTACCTACTGGATGCGTCATCGTATTAAAAAAAAAATCGTACAGAAAACGTCCCTCCGGCGATCCTAGGTCAGTCTTGGAGGTAAAAATGATTACCTACAGTATTGGTCTGTTTACCTTTTTGTTAATCTTATTTTAATTATGAATCCTATATTTATTTTATATTAAGTAACTGTTTCGGGTATCTCGTCACGGAACCTTAGGTAACAAAATATCTTAAACGAAACCCAATTACGGATAGTTATCGTTCGATACCCAGTTACTGCAATACTAATTACTCTATTATAATTCTTAGCTAATATATGATACAATTATAATTGTAATATCTTACGTAACAGTTTCATAGACATAACAATGGTGTAGGAATCAGGGTTAATATTCGGTTTTTATGTAACGATTTGAATCGAATCGAGACGAGTGATCGATTCGATTATAACTAATCATTATGTACTTTAAGATGTTACGCCACGTATATGAGGATATTATCTTCGAGTTTGCAACACATACCTCATAAATAGCAATCTGATAAATAGGGGCATTTGGCCCTTTTTATGCAAAGAGTGAACGAGCATTGATGATACGTTCTCTTGCTGTGTTTGCGATATCTAACAGCTTGTTATCGTATGTTGGTTTCCACTAAAATTAAAACAGTATGTTGAATATGAACACCAAAATTACATGGCACACAAGAGATCGAAAAATGTTTAGAACTAGTATCTTATGCATAAGTCTGTTTCTTACATTTCTGAGCCTTCAACCTTCTGGTTAGATTCTGGTTGGTTGGGTTAGCTTTCTGTAATGTCAGCGGGAGACCTTCGTCGATCACAGCTCCGCGAGGACCTGGTGACGGAATGGTGGAACAGCTTCAGCGCCCTACCGCCGGTCTCGCTACCGTCGAAGCGATCTGACCAGTGCTCGACGAATGGCTCGGGAGAAGGCACGGCTTCCTGTCGTTTCGGGCGACACTTGTACTCTCGTGGCATGGCTACTTCTGGAAGAACTTGTGTCGCATAAACAAGAAGCCAGACGCTTGGTGCCAACACTGCATTCACTGTCGGGAGGACACGGCGCAGCATATACTGGCAGAGTGTACCGCTTAGGAGCCGCGCCATGCCCTAGTATCAGAAGTCGGAGCCGACCTGTCGCTGCCGACTGTCGCTCGTTCGATGGTTGGGAGCGAGTCGTGGAATACGGTGATCTCCTTTCTTGAAACCGTCATTTCACAGAAGGAGACTGCGGAAAAGGAGATTGGGATTGAGACCACTCTCCTGATCCGTAGCAGGCGGACCGGGCGTCAGCGGAGGGCGGACAACGCCCTCTTCCAGGCCCTGTAAACAGGACCGTAAGGACGGTGGACCCGGGGACGTCCGCCGCCCCCCATCCAGCAGGACCCGGGGTGGCGGCGCGTAGTGTTCCACGCGCGGGGGGAGTCTCGCACCTCACTCCCCCGCGGGCAAGAGGTGGCCTGCAAAAGCGGGTCGACACCAGTCGTGGATCATGGAATGCAGACAAGATCTCATGATCCCCGGTCAAAGTATGGGAAGGGAACACCAGGGTGGTTTTTAGTCAGTAGAAGTCTGACAGACCCCTTCGTCCGCCCCAGGGCGGCGGACATCCATGAGGATATTCCACCCGGGAACAAAAAAAAAGGTTTCTGAAATGTGATAAGTAATACAATCCAATAGGCTAAATCTATCAGGATACAGTGCTTCAAGGATCTTTTGGTGTTTGAATGACATTGACAGCGCCTTTCATTTCACGTTGATGTCTTTATTAAACAAGATGGCGGCGTTAGTTCTGATTTTGTCCACGCGGTAAAAGTTCATAACGATGGCATCTAACAAAAACAAATGCCAAAACTTAACGAAACAGAATCTTAGCCCACAGTTAGTAACTCTAGACCAATTCATGCATATTCATCAATTTGCTTTTAAGTAATTTGGTGATTTAGATTACGGCAATTAACAGCAGCATCCATCAAGAGACGAGATAATAATGGATTCATTTTATCTCGACAGACATTCAGATTTCTTTATTTGGCTTTATTTCTTTCGTTAGCATCACCTGTTACTTTTTCTCTTTTTGGTCATGCATATAGAGTTTATTTATCTCTTGCTTTATTCGAGGTTCCGATAAATTTTCTAAGTTTGTTGTTTTCAATATTTAGGGTGGCACGGAAATCGACGTACAACCTGTTACCATGAATAGAGTACATGACTCTAGACCTGCGTTCAAATTTTTGTCGGTTGTTTTAAAAAAATCTGCTGTTTCCTGCAAATGTGCAATTGCACATCGCTGTCAAAATGTATGGAACAGCAATTTATTTTAATTTTAATAACTAGCTAAAGATTTCAACGCAGGGGCATTTAGAATCATGTACTGAATCCGTGGTAGCAGGATGCGCGTCGATGTCACTGTCACCCTGTATTTACTCTGCATAATATACCTACCTACTTAGTATGCAATAGATAATATTTCTGTCTCGTATTAAAAACTGGCACTTGTTACTTAGACAAAACAATTAGAAGTTTGAAATGATGTGGAAGGCTTTGCCTAACCTAATCTTTAACTAAAAGATACATGCACAAATTAAGCTTCGTGCAGACCAGCGCGACGCGACTCGAACAATACAATTTCTAAGAAAACTTGACGGTACCTATAACAATAACCGGTGTCACGTCGCGCTGGTCTGCACAAAGCTTTAATGTTAAATATTCGTCAACTTGTGACAACTGTCACCCCTCCCGCACCGCGCAGCTACCTCAGGAACCGTCTCAGTTAAGCATTGTGGAGACTGGTGCGACACGATAGCGCGACCCGAGTCTAACAAATCAATTTCTAAGAAAACTTCACGGTAGAACAATCACCGGTGGCGCTCGGCAAGTCGCGCTAGTCTGCACGAGTCTTTAAGCGGTCGGCCTATAATATTCCCATACTTTTATTTTCATTTATTTTTAGACTTTTGGTTTGAGGCGCTTGTTGAATATTTGTTTGGATTTTTTAAGGTAGAAATCACAATATTATTAACATTGGTTAGAAACTTCAAATAAAAAGGAAAACATTAAAAATATAAATTTCAATCAATTTACATTTGATACAGTTTTTAAAATTCACAAAAAATATCATAAAATATATAATAACATCCTTGTTATTTAAATTTAACAACACTTTTAGACAGAATCCCATTACAAATGTCAAAATCTATTGCTGGGATTGAATTATAGTATTATTTTAAGTTATTCGATGCTTTAAATTGTATTTTTTGTTTCAAAATGTAGTGTTTATCATGTTAGAGAAAAGGTGATACTACACTTCATGTTACAAGCTAAGCTTTTTTATTTAATCCCCGTACATCATTCTAAAACCGCCTCGTTGGTCCAATGGTCGCAGGCGCTACTGCTGAACATGAGGTATTGGGTTCGATTCCAAGGTCAGGTACTGTTTTTGGGTTTTTAGGGTTCCGTAGTCAACAAGGAACTCTTATAGTTTCGCCATGTCCATCTGGCTGTCTGTCTGTCCGCGGCTTAGCTCAGAGACTTAGTACCAGAAAGCTGTAATTTAGCATGGGTATGGTTTAGATATATTCATCACGCCGACAAAGTGGTAAAATAAAATACATCCCCATTTTACGTGCAAAATGGAATGATTTTTTTTCTCGTCTATCGTGTGGGGTGTCGCTGGAAAGGTTGTTCAAAAATATTGAAAGTGTGTGAAAACCATTTTTTGATTCAGGAATCCGTTTGCGAATTATTAAACTTTAAAGTGCTAATTTTTATTAGATTCATGTGTCCCCCAACTGACAGCAAAATAGTTGGTTTTGGATATGTGAAAAAATTCACGGCAGTAGTATAAATAACGGAATTAAAAGGAAAACTATCACACGATATAATTATTATAGAGACTTGTAACCAAGTGAAATTATCTTACCTATAATAATTATGTAACACATTGCAAAATGCATTTTACAAACACGAAAAACATTATGAATCCTGAAAATGTCATTTTGATTTACAAATAAGTATATTCACTTTTAATTCGGGAATCATAATTTTATACATAGCGTATTGTAGCATTAAACTAGCATAGCTTCTAATGGGAGCTCTACTTTATAGTCTAAATAGGTTTCCAAGGCCACGAAGATGAAGGCACAAAGGATTATTGTTATGATTTACTGTTTCATTCACATCTACAGGTACTGCATTCTACATACCTACCCATTAACAGCTTTTGGAGTATGCGTTCGAATTATTGTAATAAATAATGGATTTAAAGATTAGTGTAAAGTTAGACCACCACTTACTGCAATATTTAGATAGGTATGAACAGTCAAACGTACGACACTGGACGGAGGTAACTTACTCTACGAAAATCGTCCTAACTACTACGACATAAAGGCGCAGTTAAAGTCAAATTGGTACTATGCATGTGCGATTGACTGTACTTGTATTCTTGTCGTGGTAATTTTGAAGAATCGTCGTTTAAGTAAAGGAATGGATTTTTCAAAGTGGTGCAAAAATGATATAATTTGACATCTAGTTAATTATAATAATGAGGAGCTCGAGGCTAAGAAATAACTGCCGCACGGGTCATCAGGTTAAGCTACGCTTGCCGGGGTTGGTCTGTCGATAGGTGACCATCTTAACATACCGAGATATCTCCGTGCCTCGGAAAGCACGTTAAGACGTTAGCCCCGGCTGTCATTCGTGGATCTTTGACAGTCGTTACGGGTCGTCAGAAACCCGAAAGTCTGACAACCAGTCTTACCAAGGGATATCGTATTACCCAGTTCCTGGGTTGTGGAGGTCAGATAGGCAGTCGCTACATGTAAAATACTGGTATTCAGCTGCATCATCCGGTTAGACTGGAAGCCGACCCCAATATAGTTGGGAAAAGGCTAGGCAGATTGATCTAGTTAATTATAATCTCAGATAGTAAACCAACTAATGGAAAACAAGGTAAAAAGTAAAAAGAATGATTTTTGATTTCGAAAAAACTGTTCCAATGGCTCTAAACAATGACAACTGAGGTGAAAGAGATTGGCCAATCAACAAATATGGTAGCGGTGCTTAATCCTCAAAATATATCTGCATCATAATCTTTACCCATTAAACATTCTATTAGCAATGCAGTCACCATTAAATTAGCATTATCAAGCTATAATATGACATCCAAATGATTAATGGCAACACCACCCAAGCTTATACAAAGGTTCATTGACCTATAACCCAAAACTGCAACGTTGCATTCCATAGACATGCATTACATCAAAATCTTTTACATAACATAACGCCAGTAATCCTAGAAAGGTTAGGCAGAGGTGTACCTATAGTACACCCACATTTCGCCAGTTATGTTTAGGCCCCATGTAATAGGGGGCGAGCCTATTGCCATCAACCGGGCACAAATCCAGAGACCGGACGCTACTGAGATATTACTGATGAAAAACCCAATAACACGTTGTCCGACCCGGGAATCAAACCCAGGACCTCATGCTCAGCAGTAGCGCTTGCGACCACTAGATTAACGAGCCAGTAGCACACACAAAGACTCACTGAACCCGAATCTGTAACCTTTCATTTCCAATACCTACCAACTCAAAATCGAAATCCTTTGGTCCTTCATGAAATTATCCATGATTTATAAAGACCACTACTATGATATTATCAAATCATGATTAATGTACTAAAGTGCACTGGAAGGGGACAGATGTAAATGCACATGATTATATAGACTAGGCCGTTTGTGCACCGCACCGTGAACTGGGACGTCAACGAAAACGAGATGACGACGCCGAAGTAGCGACAGTACATTTACTATGTACTTTGAGATGCACCATTACTGACAAATGCGTGCTCTGACTGGATAGGTCCACTCAATCTGTGTGGTTCTTTCCTCAAAAGATCCTTTCAGACACCAATCTATATGGTCTTCACATGATTTGACCAAGATTATGTCTGGACTTGAAAAGAGACTGTGACCTCTGCGTTTGTTTCGGCCTTTCTTCTCAGAGTAGTCAGATAGGAAACGCCGACCTCATGTATGTAAAAAAAATATGATTGAAGTGTAAAAGTGTTAATACTTACAGAAATAAATTCATTTATAATTTATGGCCGCGTAATCTCATTTCTCGTTGACGGGACGAACGGGAGTTCTTGGTGCAGTGGACAAACAGTGTAAGATAAATCCATCTCGATTAGACTGTCTCGTTGGTCTAGGGGTCGCAAGCGCTACCTACTGCTGAGCATGAGGTCCTGGGTTCGATTCTCAGGTCGGGCATAGTGTTTTTGGGTTTTCCTATCTGGAATTTCTCAGTAGCATCCCGAAGTCTGCATTCGCTCCCGGTTGATGGCAAATAGGCTCGCGTATTACATGGGGCTTAATCATAACTGGCGAAATGAGGGTGTACTTGGGCACACCTCTGCCCAACCCTTCGGGGGAACAAGGCGTGATGTTGTTATGTTGGATCCCACAATGACATTATCAAAGCATGATTAATGCTCTAAAGAGCACTGGATAGGGACAGATGTTAATAATAATAGCACATGATTAGACAGACTAAGATGAATCGATCCTGATTAGTGTTGAATTAGATTTGAAAATGAGGATGATATTTGTGATGAAATGACTCGACATTCCCCAAAGGTTACTAGGAATTGTAACATGTCAGAGGAGTGTAGGAATGATTAATGTGCTTGGCTGCATAGCTGTCTATCCTGAATTGTGTGTGAGGAGGCTTTAATACTGGGAGGTATTTCATATGGGATTTTAAACTACTGATTTTGTGCTAGAAAGCTGCATTACCTCATAATCAGCCTATAACGTTCCCACTGCTCGGACACAGCCCTCCTCTCTGTGAGATAGTAGGCCGTAATCCAACACTTGGGGCCAGTGCGGGTTGGTAGACGTTACATGTCTTCGAATTTTCGGTTCTACGACATGCCGGTTTCGTCACGATGTTTTCCTTCACCGTTTTGAGAGGTGGTGAAATTATTTACTCAAAGTAAAGCGCCTGCCTGGGTTCGAACCCACGACCTATAAAGCTTCGTGCAGACCAGCGCGACGCGACAGCGTGACGCGACACCGGCTATTGTTATACCGTCAAGTTTTCTTAGAAATTGTATTGTTCGAGTCGCGGCGCGGCGTCGCGTCGCGCTGGTCTGTACGAGCTTTTACTCGTAAGTCGGGGCCATTATTACTGGGCCACCACTGCTCTCTAGCATTCTGTATTACCTACTGTGTTTATATTTGAAGTGTAAGTACGAATACTAGAAAATACCTGGTTACATTCACATTCAAATAAGGTTTCATAAGGATTTTCAAATGGCCTACCTACTTGTGTAAGTAAGCAGGCAAAATACCGCTTTCTGATTAATGTGCAGGCTTATTAGATAAATAGACTCATTTTCCTTTCAAATTGACTTTGTTTCACGAAGTTTTAGATACTTCTATTACCGAACTTAAAATAGCTGTTTGAGAAACAAATTGTTATTTACGTTTCTGTTCTTCAAATACTTTAGAAAAATTGTAACTACGAAGACTGGTCCCGGTGTCATTCGTAGACCTTTGACAGTCGTTACATAATCAGAAGCTCAAAAGTCAGACAACCAGTCTTACCAGGGGGTATCGTGTTACCCAGTTACTGGGTTGTGGAGGTCAGACGGGCAGTCACTTAATAAAATACTGGTATTCAGCTGCATCTGGTTAGAGTGGAAGCCGACCCCGCCATAGTTGGGAAAAGGCAGATTGATTGAACTACGAAGACTTGTAACGATGTTCTAATTCAAGGTTAATCACCTAACAAAATTATAGCAACACATTTTAATTTCCATCAAAACTAGATTTAACACGTTCAAATTATAGCCTACAATAATACAATGTAGTAACGGCATAACGGTTAGCCCATCTCAGCATAAAAACAGTAATAAACTTAATTTTATAGCCGGGTTCAAATTGTACAATAATTAAAGAAGTTCATCAAATGTTATGGCTTTATTGCATCAATATGAGAAAAGAATCTTGTTCTATGATTTGTTTTTTTGTATGACTTAAAAGGGTTTGTTGCAAAACGTGAAGTTTTTGGCATGGTATGGCTGTTTGTCCACCGCGCCGTGAACGGGACGTCAACGAGAACGAAATGACGGCGCCTAAGTAGCGACAGTACATTTAGTATGGCCACAGTATAAATATAGACAGTACAGAAACTATGTAGTAAACGATCGAAACGGTACACTCATAGAGACGTGCTCATTGACGAGACCTCAAGCGATTGTCGCGATGCTGTTAGTTGCGGGTGTCGTGTCGAGAAGAATGGTCGTCGCGATCTTTTGAAAAAGGAGCGTAGATAATGACTTCAACAAACAACTAAGCCTAATTTCCATACTGTCCATATTTATATTGTGCTATGGCCGCATAATCTCGTTTCTCGTTGACGTCCCGTTCACGGTGCCATGGACAAACAAAGTATAGTTGTACTTTTATCTCATGGCTAATATCTTTTTCATGCACACAATCGCCAAGGAAACTGCTTACTGCTGTACCCATAATTTGATGAAGACGGGGAAGAATATTTAAGTCCTACCAACTGTTTGCCTATAAATGCTACGCTTTTGACTTTTCCCAAAGGACACAGCCATCTTTTCAGTTTACATGTAAATGTACATCTTGAGAAACTCAACAGTAAAGGTTGTAAACGCTTTGAAATAAAACAATAATTAAAAATAATATTGCAATTTTATTGCTTCAATATACAAAATGACAAATAGAAGATCAAATCCTTTCAACATACGAGAAGCTCACGTTCACTCGAACAAACAACTGACGATCGTTTGACAGTTTCGAAGTCAAAGCATTTGTGACTTTATCATCATGCGTTGTATATCGCAGACCTTCTATCCTTTTTGTTTTCATTGTAAATATAATCCTTAATGTCTAATATCAAATGGCACTGTACAATGTTGTTGTCCTGTCTCGCTGTCGTACTGTCTTAGTAGCGGCGGTAGGGGTTGTAGGGGTTGTAGGGGTTGTATCTCGTGGGGTATTGTTTGCGGGCTAAGACCACACCAGGGGTATATCTGGCGTCTTGATAGCTTCCTGGAAAATGGAGAAAAACATTGTTATAATAAATTAAGGTAAGCAACGATTACGTTCAGCGAAATGAGTTTAACATTGTTTTTCATAATGTAACAGGTGTTGTTTTCCTAGTTATATATTATGTAGTTACTTGGTTTTTTTGTACTTCGTTTTAAATCTCTAAAAACATGAATATCTACAACTTTGATACCTTTATTTGCGTGTGTAATAAAGTGACACCTAGTCGTTAACGACTAGTTGCCAATGACATGGATGAGTTAGTAAAAAATCCCAGTGATTTTGATCGATATGGTAATTTCCCTGTCCTCAACTGAATTAGTTCTACGTCCTCAATAGACGTCACATAACTAACTAAGAGTAAAATACATTGACACACTGTAAAAACTGTACTATAACGTGCAAAAGCTGCAATTATTCACTTAATGGTGATGGCTTATGGGCGTATTAGCCAGTTCATTTAACAAGATATCTAGATTAATGTATACGTTATTACATTGGACACGATAAAAATGTTGATTAACGTCCAACATGTGGGTTGATATCGCAGTGTTATGTGGGATTAGCAGATTTGTAGAAGCTGTCACGTAGGGACGATTAATTTGATTACAGTGGCTACAGGGAAGTCTCAATTAGAAGGTATTTGTAACCCAATTAGAGCTATATGTAATTGCGAGTCTTACTTGCACTCCTAAGTGCAATCAAATATGTTATCCTTGTAGAAGTATTGCTTATATTATCTCCAATTTGACCAACATTGTATGCTATTTACAAAGGATTTATACCTACTTTCGCTACAATACTGGAACCTCGAGTCAACAATATTAAACTCATCGAAACATATATTTTTAAAACCTGATAATAATTATTGTACCCCAATTATTATTATCCTCTAAATAAAAAACAGAGAGGACAAATTCCTGGATTCCAACAATTGGATTGTAGGAATCCAGGAATTTGTCCTCTATGTTATAAACAAAAAAAAAAAAAAAAACTGAAGTAAAATATAAAAAAAAATCGAGTAATATAATTAACCATCGTCGATTTGGACAAACATCCCAATGACACTATTTCTTTCTAACTAGCTTCCAGAAATCAGGAGTAAGTAAAAAGTAACTAAGAGTAAGTAATAAAAGGTAGTCTCACCATCATCATAAATTCCAGCAGCCTCATCCCTCGCGTTCTCCTGGAGTGACCTGGCGATGGCCTCAGGAATGGGGGGTGGGGTGGGAAGATGAGAACCTTGGGGCTGGAAGCCGTTGGCGTCAGCAGTGTAGGTCACGCTGTAGACCTGGCCGTCATCACCGGTGTAGCTGTAGCTACCTGCCGCCTGGATGCCGTTGGCTTCGACGCCGGTTTCATCAGCATGAATGCCTGAAAAGATGGTAGGTAAGTAGGAGTTGTAGTTCTGTGTGAGATAAGTTGTTTGTTTACAATGGCGTGTCGTATCAACGATGTATTCATAAAAAATAAGCTAGCAATCACAGTCATGAAATTCTAAATATGATAGTAATTTGACAAGTCTCCTTAAAAGTGGTCTCGCAATTGTTGAAAAGAAACTCAAACTCGAAGCATTTATTTCAATTAAACCATTTACAGGCACTTTTGAATTATCAAGGAAGGAAAAGAAATAGAGAAAGGTGAAGGGATAATGTCATAAGTAGTAGACAAGAAAATTAATAAAATAATAGCACAAATTTTAAGGGCTAGCTCTAAGATTTCAATGCACAAATTACTTATCACTCACTGTGAAAGAAAAACTGATATAAAAAAGATAAAGGATATTCTTGACATATTAACAATACACACAAGAAATACTAGAACAGTGAAAATAGCGGTCTTATCACTAAAAGTAATGAAAAGGTATGATGGCAAAAGTATGTCACATAATTGGATAAACAGATGTAGATATAGCCGCCGACTAGACAATACAAAATAATGAATCACTTCTTTGCACCAATTGTTAGAGCTCAACAGTTACAAATTCTAACACAAACAATTTTACAAATTGTAACACATGTTTGCCTAAACTCGAGTTAATTGTGAAAATGGCCAGTAATATGTGCTAGATAAGACCAACCCACTTTAGTGTAGTCTGCAATTATGTGCAACAAGCTAATATATGGATCGTTACTATAAATGTGTTCAATTCCATCTTATTTCCGAACTATTTTGAAATGCATATACCCTTTTGAATCAGGCTAAGTAGATGGTACGACAGAAAATAGCCTGCTGTTTACTTTTACAATCAATCACTGTCTGAAATGATATCTAAAGCAGAATCGAATGCATTTGAGTGTGTATTTAATTTAAATGGCACGATTTTCGCAGTTTCTATGATACGGTTTGTTATGCTGTGAATTGCGGTTTGATACCCAGACAGAACAAGTTCCCCCTAACTTATAATCGCTGTATAAAGTTAAGTCATGATTAACGTCACTGTCACTGCACATTTTGTTATGTTTAAGCTTGTCTTAACATTACATAACGAATGGAGAATTATTATCTAATAAGTGCGCCCCGCGGTTTCACCCGCATAAGTCTCGATCCCGCGGGAATTTCGGGATAAAAAGTATTCTATGTCCCCATGTGCCAAATTTTATCCAAATCTGCTCAGTCGTTTTAGCGTGAAAGTGTAACAAACTAATAAATAAACAAACAAAACAACTCACTTTCACATTTATAATATTAAAGTTAGGATATATGATTAATAAAATTGATTACCTATGGAGTTTGTGCATGTGAGCTTTGTATTTGTAAAATATCCACGACGCTCAGAATCACAAAGAATAAAACTATTTCTATATGTTCTCATAGATAGGGAGGTATTCGCACAAACTGTCAAAAATACCAAATACCAAGACAATTCTAGCTATTTAGATTAGCTTGTAAAATTCACGCTCTTTTCTTATGATCTGCACCAAACCATAGACTAAAGATTTCAAATTAGGTCTTTTACGTAAAGTTGCGTAAAGTACGTTCGCACCCACGTTCAGCTTGATCAGGTTAATAATGAGAATGCGTATCATCTCGCTTTCAAACTTGGGTGGTAAGTAGATTTGATGTGTTACTATTTACAATAATTTGGTGTAGAACGAGTTAGAAGAGACACTAATATCATCAAAGATTGCTCTGATATATACACACAACTGTTTGGCTTTAAAGTAGCATAATTTTAGTGTCTTGATTGGGATTTATATTATTAAAATGGATCCGTATTTGGCATCCTTATGCAAAACAGTGGTTTTTCACTTGCAAAATTCTGATTTATATCCTTGAGCTTAGTAGTATTAGTTGAGGAAAAAAACTATACAAAAGTAGGTCACACCATAAGAAAAAATTGACTAATCGGCAAGGTTGGAGAATACATACACTATCCTGGTGCATCAGCCGAACTTGTCACAATAGGAAGATTTGATACAAGGTTTTTAGCACACTATGGTAAATTGACACCCGATGAAAGCACACTTTGGCGTAATAACAGCCATTATCACACAAAAAAATCACATGAAAGACTCACCATTCTCCGTATCAAAAGCATAACGGAATCCCTGCTCGTTGACCTCAGAATCAGACCTCAAGATAGCGGCGCTCCTGTCGAGTGAGGCTCTGGCTCTGGAGTCCTGGTAGTTGTAGGGGTAGCGGTACTGGGGGGCCACGAAGCCGCTGGGGGCTACGTAGCCGGGCAGAACGGCGGCGGCGCAGGCGCCGATGATGCAGGCGAGGATGATCTGGAGATGAGAAATGGGGTTGAAGATGGTGCAAGTGAAGTTGGAGACGAACTATAACATAACATTTAGCCCGGAACGGATCAGAGATGTATAGAACAACTACTTTTCGTCAGTTATGTTTAAGCCCCGGGCAAAAGTCCAGACTCAACTTCCAGAGCAAAATAAAAGATTGTTGTCTAAATTGAGAAAACATGAAAAGGGTCTGTGTTTATTGTATGCAAAACAGGAGTAAAATATTTTTTACGGCATTGCTTGTTCTGTAAGATTATTTCAATACAAGATCGAATATCGAATATTATAATGTGGAATTTAAAATTAAGAATTCTAGCCTAACATAATGCTTTTAAATGGTTGAGCTTTTCACTACCGCGTTTTGCACTTCGCACTGTAGTGTAAATTATTCACAATTAATCATATATGTAGGTAAGTACCATAATTGATTGATTTAATCTATGCGGGTACTTTTGTTAGCATTTTTTTATTGTTCGGTTTTGTTACAACATACAAAAGAATATCCCATCAAACGGCATAACAAGAACACTTCCCAAACTATTACGGTAACCGCGGTAACCGAAATGTTATAACCGAATAAACAACAATATTATTATCAAAGAAAACACAATGGAACCCCATATCGAAACCGTTTCACAAATCACGAAAACTTTAACCAAACGTCACGATTAAAAAAAAAAAACAATTGACACTACAAAGGAGTATTGAAGTCGATAGAAAACTCTTTTGACATAAATTCTCGTGACTTTTTCGTTTCGTCTAAAGCTTTTGATACACCTACCAACTTCATGTTGTTATCTGTTCTGAGGTTGGCAGAAGAATGCTGGTGTTGGTCCTCGTTCCACTATATATAGGTGTCGACCTGATATCCTGAGCCAAGGTCATGGTCAAGCAAAGTTGCATTAGAAGATCTGATTCACTATTATACGTGGATGTTGATTTTAATTAGGTCTCTTCGGAATTTGAAAGGTGAATCCATGCCTGAGTTCGATTTTTGAATACTTTTGAACTTACACGTCTAATAAAGGTTACAAACCCAATAAAACTAATTAGGTACGATTTAATTCATTGTGTAGAAAAATCAGTTACGCAATTAAATTTTTTATTGGTTCAGTCAATATCTACGATGGTTTGGCTGTCAAATAATTCATTTAAATCAATTCTTATTTAATTTTTTATATCCTTCTTTTGTGTGATGAGATTAGAATTTAATCTATGACCAATTTAAAATAATTTGAACCGTATAATACCGTAAAAGCTTTCAGTTTCTGATTATCAAGTTGTTAGTCTTAATCGCATCGCTATAATTAGCAATTTTAGTCATATTTTAATATACTTACGCTAACATTTTTAGGTTTGTGTCTCCGCTGTAGTGTTAAATATTGTACGGTGGTACGGAACCCTTCGTTTGCGAATCCGACTCGCACTTGGCCAATTTTTTAACCTTAATATGGTGAAATGCAGTATTTTGTACCTTTTAGAATCTGCTTGATAATAGTGGTTACATTTTAGGTGAAACTTGACCAAAAAAGAAGCATTACCCACCCCTTAGTAGTATAATCTATTTGTCTTTCAGAAATAACTCACCCAGCATACTCGAAAGCCCAAATCTATTTATATATTTAAGGTGTTTAAAATTAACTTAAGAAACTTTAAGAGGTGCTTTAGACCATCGAACTGAACAACTTTTACTATGGGACCAACTTAGAAATCGCTAAAATAAAAACAGCTGTTCCATACAGTTTAGAACAGTAGGTATTAAACTTTACTATGGATATTATAAATTAAATATATAATAAATACATATTATAAATTAAATATTAATACATTATAAATTAAATATTAAGAACACATTATAAATTAAATATATATAAATTAAACGCGCTTTTCACATTGTTCTTCTAAATGACGCAACGGATTTTCATGCGGTTTTCACCATAATTTAGAGAATTTATTCCGAACGGTAAAAATATACATTAGTATTAAACTTACGTTTAATAAAGAAATCTCGATGTTTTATCAAGTTACAATAACCGTGCGAAGCAGAGGCGAGTCCTAGGGACTCGCCCTATACAAATAATTAAAATTGAAGTGTCTGGTTCGTAATTTCAAAATAACAGCTGTTTACTACATGCATATGAAAGTAAATACAGTACTTATCATAAAAAAGTAAAATTCAAGAAATTGTCTCTTTGTATGTTCAGGCTAATCTCCGAAACGGCTAGACCGATTTTGACGGGACTTTCACTGGCAGATAGCTGATGCTATAAGGAGTAACGTAACTACTTTTCTTCTAGAAAAATAATTAGGGTCCACGCGAGCGAAGCCACGGGCAGTACCTAGTTGGAAATAAAACAATAACACTTTACAAGTCATATAAATAAATAATAATAAAATAGAATAGTAATTTAATCAGGTCTAAGATTACATTTAACCAGAGCATGATTAATATCGCCATTATAGTGTTAGGTGAGCCTAAAATATTCACCGTGTAATAAAATAATAAAAACAATTTACTTCTGCGGCTGGCAACCGGTAGTAGTATGACATCCTTGTACGTAATATTTATAGTTCCAGTTGTTAAAATTATTTTTAATAGTTTTGTAGAGCACTTGTTTGATTAAAACAAGATGTTTGGTAAACAAAAAAAAGTATGTATTTTTATACTCAGTTTTTTTTTAAATTATTGTGGTATATAGGTATACTCTCTACGGTGTGGGTCCTACTTAAGGGTTTTGTAATACCTAACTTGATTTAAAAGAGTGTCCATGGAGTTTCTTGTCCGTCCTTCTTCATAGAGATCGTTTGGTTGATCTACGCTTTGGAATGGGCAACTAGCTTCAATTTTCTGACAACTGGCCGACTCCTTGCCAATCCAAAAGTGCCTATAAATAGTTTTATTGATATCAATGCTTTGAGTATGAGTTGGACCAGTGACTTGGCAAATGCCGCGGGAATTCACGAAATGCGGAAAGCAAAGAACTTGTCGTTTGTGATGCTTGGAGATGCAGTGTATATGTACATTGCAGCAGTAAACGTCTGTAAACTAATGAAACTACTTCTTTTATACGCACCAAGAACCTTTTAAAACACTACACTTTCCTCGTCCAATTAATCTGCCTTGTCTTTTCCCAACTATATGGAGGTCGGCTTCCAGTCTAACCGGATGCAGCTGAATACCAGTATTTTAAATGAAGCGACTGCCTATCTGACCTCCACAACCCAGTAACTGGGTAATACGATACCCCTTGGTAAGACTGGTTGTCAGACTTTCGGGATTCTGACGACCCGTAACGACTGTCAAAGATCCACGAATGACAGCCGGGCTACGACCGATGCGGCGACCGGGCGATCAACGGCTTAACGTGCTTTCCGAGGCACGGAGGAGTCTCGGTATGTAAAGATGGTCACCCATATACAGACCAACCCCGGCAAGTGTAGCTTTACCTGATCGACCGATCCGTGCGGCTTTTATTACTGAGCCACGAGCTCCTCAACCTACACTTTTCTCGTCCAATTGAACCCAATTATAAAATGTTAGATTTCTAATTTAAAATTTCCTGCATTCCTTTTCAGGCCACCCAAAAGTGTATTAGTGACCTATATCCAGCAATGTTACGCTATAGGCTGTCATTAACAATGATAATGTCTTGCACTAATAACCTATGGTAATTACAGGTTGTGGGTAAGATTGCATTTGGATTGACATTTTAGAACTGCATAGATTAGTTGCGCTTTTGAAGAGTGCACGATTCTTTATGCCAAAACCGACTCTGCATATCTAAACACATCTAGGGTCACCTCTTTTTTAAAACTAAATGTCAATGAATATCAGCTTTAAAACCATTGTCATTTAATCATTGTCTACCTCGTTACAGCGAGGTCGCAAAGGCGACTGCTAAGCTTGCGATCCTGTGTTCGATCCTCAAGTTAGACAGTATTTTGCGTTTTATCCTTTAGAATTTCTCAGTCTGTTCTAGTTGCAGTCCGGAGTCAAGATTTGTGCCTCATAAGTTAGGTTAGCCCCCTTTAGAACCTTCACTTTCCCACATGAGATTATAGCAGGCGAAATGTGACTGTACATCTTTACAAACCCCTTTGGATAATTCTGTCTTTGTTTTTCTTTATAATTTTCATAAAACCCTTCTTTAATACTAGGGTCACCTGTATCTCTAAACTCAAATGTCAGAACATGAAGCTTATAATGAACATCAACTTTATAACCATTGTCATCAAAATTAAGATCAATCAGATTATATCTCGTCACGGTTCCAACATCCTGGTCCATTTGATTGAATGGCGGAGCCACATCCTACAAAACATCGTATAAAAGTAAAGCTGTAGGATTAATTTATATTTCTATATCGTTGGATATTATCTTTTTATATACAAAAGACGTGTTTACGAGATTTTTATTGTCTTTAATTAGTTTTATTCATCAGGCGAGCTTTGAACTCGTGTAATCTATCATTATTGATGTTTTATGGAGTTTAAACTAGTTTCATAGTATGTCTTATTATTTATAGCCATTGTTCGTCTGTATGTAGTCTATTTTTTGTCTGGGTAGACTTGCGTATGTCCACTACAGTCCGGCCATCGAAAGAATACGTTCTTGACACCTGTCAGTTTCATACTGATGAATATGTGTCTTATTACTACTAGAAATTGTCAAACTGATAGGTGTCAGGAACGCAATCTCTCAACTGGCGGACTGTATCTTACTTTCAGAAGCAATGTGGTCGACGGTGAGTTACGCTTGTCTAGAAAAAAGCATTTCCGTGCTGGTTTTTTTCTGTGGAATTGTTATCTTTATGTGTTCTGCTTTGAAGAAGCTTGCTAGGTACTTGTTTAAGCATTATTATACCCAGTTGGTATATGTTAACGAAGAAAAATGTTGCTTTAAAAATGCTATAAGCTTAAGAATATTTTTTTATTCTACATACGATTTGGAGTGCGGAGAGGTGGACCCGATAAAAAAACGAATTTTCTAGAAATAACTATTATTTTTATGTAGATAAGTACTATAGTGGCATAAACGTGACTAAAGTATTAAAGTAATCTAGGTTCCCTCAAACTTTTCTAGATAAACACAATTGTAGGCATAGTAATGTTAAAAACATTGTAGTGTCTAACTATAAAATTTTCGTAAGCTTTTCCTTGAAAACGTGATAACTTCTTATTGTAAAACATTCGAAATTATTATAATAAAGATAAGTGTCGATAATTTTAGTCATAATGCCTTGAAGACTCCGATTATTACACCTGATTATTATTAATATTCAGTTTATTTTTCACTCCACTTGCCCGATACTTTCAAATTACATTTGTCATGCAAACCTAACCTAAAGTAAGTCAATATAGCCCTAGGGTCGGAAATAATACCTACTAACATTATAACACTCTGGTCAATAATTTTTGTGATTTGAATTTGGAACCTCAACAAAAAACTCGTATGAGAACTTAAAAAATAAATATATATTATCTCGCAGAAGATGTGAAAATTAGGGTTTTCTCCTCGGGAATAAAGGTGTCTCCGTTTTGGGGGAGCTTGAATCGAGGGCTATATTGAATAAAAAAACAATAAAGCTCCCGTAGAATAAGACACTGCTTTATCTCCTTGGTGAATAATCTTCTATTAAAGTTTCCTAGCTAGCTTTTGTGTTATCGTTTTTTAAAGGTATTTGCTGGCATTACACTCATAGTTTAAAACCCTTATGGTGATTCTCTGCCCCATTTATCTAGCTTTTAGAGATAAGCTCAATCACTTTACTTAACAATTTGGAGGATGCTAATCCAAAAAAAATGGAATGAATGGATGTTGTTTGGATGGATGGTTGGATTTGGATGTTGTCTAGAAACTATAACAAACCATTATTCATTGTTTCCGCTAAGTGGGAGGTCTAATAAGTCAGCACTGGGCTTTAATCGACTGTTGACAATATTATGAACATCTGTCTTGTCACACATGTTGTCAAGATCGGCATAAAACTCTAAAATCAGATACCAAAACTAAAATAACAAAACAAATTATCATACAAATGTGCTTAAACGTATTAAAAATACAACTTCTAGTTCAAGTATTACGTAATAATCGATATAAATCATCGAGATACGTCTCAAATTTCGATCTACTCCGAATATGTCAAATTGAATCGATTGAATTGATAAATGGGGCCAAGTTCTTCGTTACTACGTTTTACACAATACGAAGTTGAAATACCGTAGTATATAGTAATAAGCTTTTATAGTAATGTTTCGATGTTGTTTATTGAAATGTGAAACTAAAATAATGATTACTGAGATGAACTTGGCATGCTATATTTTATTGTTTTAGCTACAAGAACATGGTAGTGTACTTGGATTTTAACGCCAATTAATGGAACATATCCCAGGAGGGGCTCGTGGCTAAGTAATACCATCCGCACGGGTCGAACGAAGTAAGCTACGCTTGCCGCGGTCGGTTCATTGATAGGCGACCATCATATTGAGACCCCCCCGTGCCTTGGAAAGCACGTTAAGCAGTTGTTCGCGGCTGTCATTCGTAGACCTTTGACCATCATTACGGGTAGTCAGAAGCCCAAAACTCTAACAACCAGTCTTTCCAAGAGGTATCGTGCTATCCAGTAACTGGGCTATACTGCCCTGCTAAGCCGAAATGCGGTATCTGTGAGATACGCCCTTTTAGTTTTTTTATACCATTCAATAGCTATAATAATTTCTCATCTAATGGTATAAGCCACATACCGCTATCTTACTTAAAACATTTAAAAAAACCACTCAGAAGTTCTTTATATCCTTATGTTTCCTTAAATTATAATTTACAAAAAGTCAATTTTCTCAATACTTACTCCGATTGAGATACCACCTTTCGGCTTAGCAGGGCAGTATAGAGGTCAGATAGGCAGTCGCTGCATGTAAAATACTGGTATTCAGCTGCATCCGGTTAGACTGGAACCGACCTTAACACAGTCGGGAAAAGGCTAGGCAGATTCGATTGAATCCAGTCTACCACTACTACAGACATAGGCCTCTCCCACAACACCAGGTTCTCCACCTTCCGCATTCAGTTTCTTACAGCCGCCATTTTGTCGTCATCCCATCTAGCTTGGGGGCGTCCCCACACTATGAAAATTAGGTACTGATACCGGATGTTGTATTAAGATAGGAATAACATCGTGAGGAAACCGGTGTCTGAGAGACATTAATCTCGACGGCAGGTGAAGCCAAGTCAGAGGCCCAGAGAGAGTTCCCAGCTTAAGCACTAGGACGTGGTGAAGGGTGGGCGTTTTTGGGGGACTGTCTTATGTAATTTTGACGTTGGAAAAGTGCTGATTCTCAGCCTAGTTTGAATAAATGACTTTTGAATTTTGAATTTTGAGGCCCTTGGGCAGCTTTAAAACACGCAAACACAGCTTTAACACTCACATCAGGTTAGTCACAAACCACACGAAAAATTAAGTTTAAGTGGTAACACAGTACACCTACTTTAAGTCCAGACATGTATTTCTATGAAATACCTTCCGCAGCTAGCGACACGGTATTTCATAGAAATAATACAAACCAGTGTCGCCTGCTACTGCCGCCTGCAGTTGGCTACGGACTTGTACCTTTATAATCTGATCATGAAATATAATACCTAACTAATTTAAAATTACTACTAATGAGATTATATGACATATCTAATCACATCAACGGTATTTGTTAAGGCAATTATTAAAGACCCATATGGCATTATCGGCAAAAGGAGACATATTCTCGCAGATTCATTGACGATTACAATGGCTATGAGAAAATGCATCATTATCAGTAGGACCGATTATTAACTCGTAAAGATCACCACTGAAATAGATTCCCAATTAAAGTCAATTAAAGGTTGACAATCAGTAACGGTTATGGCTTAAGAGCCATATTTAAGGGCTGTTGAAAGAGCCTCCGCCTTTAGACTATGACTCATTTACCTACACGAGGAGAGTTTCTCGCTCTGAATAAGAATCGAAAGGAGAGAAAATTTTTGACTCGTGTAAACATTACCTATAAGACCTACTCGTATGTATGTAACAGGCGAGGATATTCTCGCCTGTTACATACGTTTATTGCCACCTGGAAGCGTTCGAGTAAACAAAAATCGTATTTAAAGTTTTCAAATCAAAGTTGGAGAAAAACGCCTGACGAGTCTTTGAAAACTTGATAATAACTACGGGTAATATAAACTTTTGTTTCTTTCTTGAACGTAAACACATGAGTGCTATTAAATAGCCTGGCGAGTTTGGCCAACGAGACTAGCATGGAAATACTCTAGTCGAGTAAATGAGCCTTTACTTGTAATGAAATGATTCTACAAAAGGGTGTCATTTTCCTACTACCAATGTTTACCTAAACATGTAGATTTTTCAAATTGTATCGTTAATTAGGTATTTGTATGTAAGTACTACATTAGAACGATGTTAATTGTTGTTTATTGAAAGGAAGCGGATACTACTCGGCGCGTGAGGTCACTAGAAATTGACTACTTTGATATACTTTCATTGTACGATTAAATAAATAAAAAAAAAAAAAAAAAAAAAAAGTAGTAGTTGTTTTTTTTATAAATACATTTTAAACTATGCGAAAATGAATCATTTCAAACTATGTATGCGCGAAGACATGCAGGTTTATATGAATTTGATCGGGATGATGCTTTAAATTTTAGTATTATATTCCATCACGTAATATTAATTCAAACTTGTTAATTTTAGTTATTATATTAATTTTATAGTTTAGTGCTTGTGTCACAAGTTATATGTTTATGGGGCATGCGGTGCTAACCTGTAAGAAATTGTTACACTAACCTTAGATTATGGTATATATTACTTCAGCTATTTACAGTGTAAACAATTGTTGGTTGGCCAATAAAAAAAATCTCATTAGTCCGTCAGTCAGATAATAAAAAAAAAATTTGACACATATTTTTTGCTTTATTATATTAGTAAAAAAAATCTTAGATAAAATGCATTTTAAGTTGGGGAGTGGGGGGCGGTACGTCACAAGTAAGTATAAAATCTACATACTCGTGACGTCATGGCACATTTTAACTAAATGTATCGCCGTAATCTCTAGATTAGTAAAAAAAAAAAAAGTGTGCAATATTTTTAAATAATCTCCATGACGGACTTAAAAACAATGTTTTGTCATCATCCCTTTTTTAAATTCTCAGTAGCAGCCTGAAGAATGGATTTGTGCCCGGTTGATGGCAATAGGCTCGCCCCCTATTACATGGGACTTGAGCATTCATTCTAAAAGTTGGCAACGTCGCACATAGCTGTCAAATATAGACTTATATTATATTTGCATACAGTAATATTGCCAAATTAATCAAAACAGCGAAATATTTGACATCTATTTGCGACGTTGCCCACTTTCAGAATGAACGCTCTTAAACATAACTGGCGAAACGTGGGTATACTATAGGTACACCTCTGCATAACCCCCGGGGATTACAGGCGTAATGTTATAGATGTACATAATTCTATTATGTCTCCTTCAGTGTCCTTCAACCGATTAAAAACTCTGAAAACACAAACATTCATAGATTAACATGTTTTTGTAATTTAATCAAAGCAACGTGACTCAAAAAATACTGATTTCAAATTAATAGTAATTACCGTTTTATGATGTGGTGCCATTGTTTGATAATTATAGCTCCGAACTGGCTTTGTGCCATTTAATTATTGAAATATTGAGGAAGAAGTGAACTTTAGAACCAAATTGTAGGTAACCTTGTAACCTTAGAAGGTTTAAATGAAAAAAAAAGTTGTTAAAAAAAAACTCTTTTTACACGCACTAAAACTAATTAAAATGATTTGTATTAGTTACGATATCGGTACATATGCAGCTTGTCACTACTTTTATATTCAATGACTAGCTTTTGCCCGCGACTTCGCCGCGAGCCTATGATCTTCCTAAAGAATTGGGCTATCTAATGCAAAAATATTTTTTCAAATCCGACTGGTAGTTCCGGAGATTACCCTCAAACATACAAACTTACAAACAAACAAACTAATTTTACTTCTTTATAATATTAGTATAGAGTATACTCCATTTGAAATAAGATTAGAAACGGACTGTAAAAAATAATAATTTAAATGTAAACATTTAAATAAAAATGTAAACATTTAAAAAGAAATGAAAACATTTAAATAAATATATTTACAGTCCGTTCAACCGATTTTGACTTCTATACTGTAAACATAAGGATGGCATTAAAAGCTATTAAATAAAATTATTGTATTGTCATCGGTTCTTGATACGTGTGCAAACTTTCAAGTTATTCGGACCTCTTGAAGTTGGTGAAAATTACGTTAAAAGATTCCGTTACATAGATATACCGGTCAAGCTAATAAAAGCGTGTTTAAAAATAACTTGTTTATAACAAAGAATAATGAGTCTCACTCAATATCATTTACTCAGTCTGATTCCTTATTACCTGCATCGTGGGAATGAATGAAGCAATTTTCATAATTATCTATTTCGTACAAAATAAAATCTAGATTAACATCAGATGATTTCTCAAATACTGGTGTAATTAAAGTAAATAGATGAATTTGTAGTTATTTAAATGTTAATTAACTAAGTATTAAACATTTTATTGATTTTACTGATTGCATTCAATTCGTTTCTTTAACTTTGATTCCGGAAGCTTTTAACTCAAAATCATAATATTAATCATCACTAAGTAATAAATCTTCGTATAGACATTTAAAAAATACAACCAGGCAGAAACTGTAAATCTGAAACCGTGAAATTGCAAACAATTTTTTTGTCACTCATATTAGTGCCCGCAGATTTTGTGGTCAATTTGAAGTGTCCTCAACTTGCGGTTATACTGATTTACCTACGCGATACTGATCATATTATTAGGCCATTTTTAGGGTTCCATACCTCAAAAGGAAAAAACGGAACACTTATAAGATCATTCGTGTGTCTGTCTGTCTGGCTGACCGTCTGTCACAGCCAATTTGTTCGGAAACTACTGGACTAATTTAGTCAAAATTTGGTAGACATTTGAATTTCTGTGACTCAAATACGGGCGTGTAACGTAAATAAATAAACTTTGTATACGGGGGTCACATTTCGGGGGACAATTAGAAAATTAAAAAAAAAAGTTTTGCAACGTGGACCGTGTGATATATCAAATGAAAGGACTTGTTGTGAGGAACTCAAATATATTTGTATTATAATTTTAAAATAATTTCTATTAAAGATATTAAAAAAATAAATGAAAATTAAACATGGGGGATGTTTAATTTTCATTTATTTTTTTATCTCCGAAACAGCAGAACTTAAAAAAAAAAAAATTGCAGATTACAGGAAAGCCTATAAGAAGTCTATGGTCACAACGGAACCCTTCATTGTGCGTGGTCCGACACGCACTTGGCCGGTTTTTTAAAATACATCATATAATCTCAGATCTATCTTCTATACTAATAATAAAGCTGAAGAGTTTGTGTTTTTGTTTGTTTGAAAATCTGTGTTTTATAATATTTGACACTAAGGTGTCAAAAAACGCTCTGGACGTGTACAGCCGTTATTGTGTGACCGTTCACTGCTTTCTTCAGAAAACAGTGTAATAAAGAAATTAACTCGACAAAAAAAATTGGCAGAACTGCAGTGACTTTAGACTTCATACTCACGAATTTATATCTACAACATATCCCAGAATAAACGCACAGCACGAAATACCCCAATTAAAATAAGCTATAATTAATACATACACTGATATTTTACTATTATATATTAAAAATTGTTTATTTATTAAAATAGTATACTGATTTTGGGAAAAAGTTGTAGTCACATTACAAATCTACGCACACACACAGTCGCACACATTTAAGGGTCTAGCGCAGTACGTTCATTTTGGTTTGTTTTTGCTGTAGCTGCAGCAGTAGTTTAAATTATTGTTGGGATAAAAAATTACCTTTATTGAAAATGACAGAAATCAATTCAGTAAACTATTTTGAACAAAATACTTTCATACTGTGCATTAATTCAGTTCCACATCTATCTATACAATAAAACAAAGTCGCTTTTCGCGTTTGTCTGTATGTTCGCGTTGTTCTTCTAAACCACGCAACAGATTTTGATGAAGATTTCACCATCGTTTAGAGAATTTATTCCGGAAGGTTTATGTGTATAATAAGTTAATATTAAAGTCACGTTTACCTAAAAAATCTCAATGTTTTGTCAAGTCGTAAAAACCGTGCGAAGCAGGAGCGGGCTGCTAGTTGTATAACTTATTCTAGTAAAAACAAAAGAACAAAAGGATTCTTCAGTTGAATCTTTTATTGACTGACAGGCATATTGAATACGTATGTCAGTCAAAGCTAGCAGATATCTTATTACAAAGTTATGCGAATTTCGTATGCTCTAGCGCATAGATGACGAATAAAAAAAGTATGTATTAAGGTCAAGGGCAGGAGTCTTGATTGAATGTCTAATCTCTAATTATTTAAAGAGAAAAAGTCTCGTGTGAGTCTAAGAACAAAAGGTCATTCACTCCTTCCTGTACTACAAGAAAAAAGGACTGCCGATAGAAGCACAGATACTGAAGTTAAAACTTAAAACTTTGGTACAACGGTGCTTTTTTAAAATTTATAAAATAATGATTGTATGAATAATTAAAAAAATAATTAATTTGTAAATTGAAATTATTAACATTAGTCTGGTTTTCAAATTTATTGGCAATCCGAGCAATAATTTATTATAAACATTTTTATATAGTTTATATATTAATCAAAACATGATTGGCTGTGTACTTGTAAATTAATATTTAGCCACGTACTGCCAAAAACACTTAGTTTTCAATAAAATCTCACTCGCGACCTTCAAACTTACTGCTATAGTTTGACCGAGACCGCTGTACTGCGCCTTAGGTATGTACGCGGCGAGACACGGGCAATGAAGTCCGTTGATTCGTCAACGCTCACGGCGTCCCGCCCGCCGCTTATTCGTCATTACTACCTAGATGCGCTATTAAAGGCGGGGATGTAATACAGCACGCCGCGATGGCGCGAGTATGTCGGTGATGCGAATCCATAAGTATACCTTACCAAAAATCGGTCAAGGCGCATAAAGAAGTTTTCACTAAATTTTTTATTTAATCAGAAACTTTGTCAAGAGAACACCCAGTTTTTAAAAGGCTCTAAACAAAAAATGACTTACCGGCTACCAAACCTCATGTTAGAGTGCTACAAGGATCTTTTGTCCCCTGAATGACATTGACAGGGGGGCGTTTTTATATATTGTAAAGTGGTATTGTTTTCATTTTTTTTTTGTAATGTGCGTTTAGTTTATGCAGAATAAATACTTTTTCTTTCTTTTTCTTTTCTTTCTAGATAATTCACAACTACAATTTCACAAGAATCGTTCCCTTGTCTTAGTTTTATCTAAAACAGTAGTTCACGATTGAGAATTTCAAAATCCATTGTTATATTTGTCTTAGAAATGGAGATAATCATCACTAAAGCCGCTAGACGTGTGAGGTCGTGTGTTCGATCCCGGACTTGAACAATATGTTACTTCAAAATAAGCTTGTTGATATGCACATATTTTAACTAATAATTTTCCTATATCTTAACCATGTGGGGTAAGCCTAATCGATTTATTTTAAACTTTTTGTTTGCTACCTGAGTCAGTCTAAAGCCGTATTTCAGGATCATTTATTGAGTTTCTTTAAATTAAAAGGCATTCTTCATGGTTGGTAATATACCAAAATATCAATATTAAGTAATATAATATATCAATTATCTATTAATTGCCTTCACTATTTAATACCTTTAGTTTGGATACCTTTAACCAACGACGATAAAATTAAAATGCAGTTAGAAATATATCATAATTTTTTGTTTCACTACAAACTGTTACTTATTAAAAAAAAAACATCTTTAGCCTATAACAGTCAACTGCTGGATATAGGCCTGTCCAATTGCACGCCATTCAGTTCAATTCTCAGCAACTCTCATCCAGCCGCTACCGGCCACCTTGTGAAAATCGTCGCTCCACCTAGCTTTAGGGCGCCACTCAAGGACACGTCTGCCCCAACGGTAATCGGTTCTACGAGTAATATAGCCAGTTCATTGCCACTTCAGCTTACTTCTTCTGTATCTCGTTCCGGATTCAATCCCTCAGAGAGACTCCAAGCATAGGCTATTCCACAGCTAGCTGAGCGAACTTGAATTTATGGACCAGCCATGTCCACGTTTTGGCTCCGTAAGTCATAATAGGCAGGACGTACTGATTTTACTCCATAATAATTAAACCGGAAGCTTCTTCCCAAAACCTCGACATCATCATCATTAACATTTAACAATGCGTTTAGGATACTGGTGGGGCTGCCCCGTTTCTGTAGTGCGTCAGGGATGTTCGCAGATGCGCATGTAGATTGCTTTTACGCAACAATGCGTAAAAGGTGCGCTTCCCTGGTGCACAGGGTGCGGGGCAGCTCAAACATTGTCTTAAACATGGTTGCAAGTCGCCTGGACTGTTTGTACGTGGGTCACTGTTGTGCCGTCTCTCATGGGATATCGCAACGGTGACCAACCATTATTTCTTGTTACGTTTTGTATTGTTTTCCTTGTTTTTTGTTTAGTGTCTGTGCTTACTAACATAGTCGTAAGTTTTACTAACAATCTTGTTGTTGAGTCTATAGTTACTTTAATAAATAAAAATTCTATTCTATTCTATTCTATTAATACTTACACTATAACCTACCCACGAAACTCAAAAATCCTTCTCCCAGGCGATTCGCGCGTTCCGCCCATTGTGACTCCCACGCACGTGTCAAGGTGCCATGATTCACTGGCGAACAATCAGACACGTGTATTAGTATGTAAATAGCTTTATTTAACGAATGTTTCGATGTTATTATGTATCGCTGTTTTGATAGAACATTTTATTGTTTCCTCGTTTTGATCGGTGTGTGTGGGAACTGGCTGTGGATTGTTTAGAACGGCGTATCTTTGTTTTTAGTGACTATAGTTAGATAGTAATCTTTAGTTTTCTATTTTAATATTGAGCATTTACAGATGATGAGTTACACCTTGTGGGAAACAAGGTGAAGGGTTGGGCAGAGTTGTACCTATAACACACCCACATTTCGCCAGTTATGTTTAAGTCCCATGTAATAGGGGTCGAGCCTATTGCCATCAACCGGACACAAATCCAGACTCCAGGCTGCTACTGAGAAATTCCAGATAAAAAAACCCAATAACACTTTACCCGACCTGGGAGTCGAACCCAGGACCTTATGCTCAGCAGTAGCGTCTGCGACCACTAGATCAACGAGGCACTCAATGATGAGTTTTGTCATTGATATACTCCAAGGTCAAAGTCCAATAAAACAAGAGGCTAGGTGTGCATTTTGTATTTAGGTAAAATTATAACAACATAGAAAATAGAAAAAGATCCTTCTGTAACAAGGGACAGCTTTTTCATAGTTTTAGATATTATCATTTAAGAAAATTATTTTCATAAATGCAAAAGATCTGGCTTATTGATCGATTCGCACGAATTTACTCGCCAAAACGGGAAATTTTATGCAATAAAGTTAAGAAAAAATAATTGGCAAATATATTTTAGTTCTTAGTGTACTTTTTTTAAGTAGGAAGTATAGCTTTAACACGTAATACAAAGGTCCTAGATTTTTTACCATAATATCACATCGTTACATCAACTTAACCACCAATTAACTCACTAACAAGCTACCTACCGTAACGACTTTCCAAAATTTTCGCTTTCATCCTCATAATACTTTGATTAATGTAATTAATACAACTCTATGTAAATACGGTGTGCGTGGGCGCAACAACTTGTAACTACACCTTCCTGTCTTGATAATGTTAAGATCACCAGCTCTGTGGAACAATGGAGGACGATTTTTGTAGGATGGTTTATACTAAAATCTAAAGCAATCTAAACTGGTAGAACATTTTATAGAACTGCAAACGTTATCGCACTGCTTTCATGATGAAACATAAATAGCACGTTACTGTCGCGGCCTGCAATAGGGGTATAGATGGAGCCGAGCCACAGATACGCGAGTCCATCAATGCCTGGTTGCGACCAAAGCTTGTATAGTACATTACTTTTCTCAAATAATGCGCGAAAATTCAATTTGAAGCAAATACGAACAACGATATATTTTTTCACGCGCCAATATGTTCATTTGTTTCTTTCAAAGTGTATTCAAGCCAAATCGAAATTTAATTTTAAAAAAATGATGAGTTACCTCCTTGGTTGCCATATTATGTTGAAATAAAAAGTTCGTTCCATTTTTAAATAACACGACAGATATGAGTTTTCATAGTAATTTATTCGGCCGCTAAAGACGACAGATATTTTCATACAAACATGACAACCGGCCGGGCGCTCGCATGTATTCGATCAGTACAGCATTTTCGATTTATCTCGAAGAAGGTTGTCAAAATAATGTTCGAATTTCCAAGCATGTTGACCAGACGGGTGTCATGTCTGGCGGGCAATTGCCCAGAGGTTGAAGTCGGGAGCTTGTATATAATATGTCCACCGCGCGGTAAACTCTAATTGCGCGATGCAGGATTTGAGTGACGTCAGGATGTTGTGTGACGTCAGGTCTTTGATGCGTAGTTCGCATGTGGCAATGTAGAAGCCGCCACACATGTTTGAGAAAACGTATTAGAGCTGAAGGGTGTGAGTAATTTTTTCCACTGTGACCTATGTTTATAGTATCCGCCTTCTCTTTTTTCTTGCCCTTGTCTATATCTCTTGGGGTCGGTGCAACACGTTTTTTTCTGCCATTTCCACTGTCAGCCGTCACTCTACCATTCACTCCTTTTTATTTCATATCAGCCACAATCCATCCATATTTTCTTTGGTGTTTGGTTTTCCTCTCCCTCATCATCCACCAACGTTTATATTCATTATTCTTTTCGTTATGTGCATTTCATCCCTCCTCAAGACAAACGATTCTCTTTTATCTTTTCTATAACTGGCGACTGACTATCAAACTTCCTCTACATTGCTCTAATACACTCATAATCATCTTACTTTATCCACTCTTCACACTCCACAGATCCATCTCAATATTCATATCTCCACTACTTACATGCAATCGTTTCTCATCAGTCTTTTAAACACGTCCACTGCTGGACTTAGAATTCTCTCAAGCACCACTCCAACGACCTGTTTCCACATCCAGTGGATTCCAGCAACGTAATAGGCTAAACGAAAAGAATATTTTAGAGGATCAGAATATTATTCTTCATTAAGTTAGCTAGACAACAGCTATATTTATAGAAAATAAACTTGACTAAATAACTAATCGGAAACCGTACGTATTTCACAAAGTATAATAATTATCCTACAATTATCACAAAAGTTCAAACCAGAAGTCCTCGGACACTTAGGCCAACCACATTACAAATTGCAGAAAATCCTCTAAACCATTAACTCTTGGTCACAACTCCCATAATGTACAAAGCAGACAGACAAATCGCAAGTGTATCTCATTGTGATTGATACTGTGATTAAACTGTCTTATCTCACAATATAAACGATAATTAATTGAATATTGTACGCATTTTCTATGTTCCTATGATTCTATGGTGGCTGACGTCACTGTTTTGTAATACATTCTTGGTGGATGCGCTTGCGTTGGTGGAAATAGTACGGGTCAGGTTAAATGAGTAATTTTGAAACAGGTACATTGCCCCAATTATTGTGATTGGCTTGGGATTTGTAAGTATTATGTATCCTATTAAGTCATAGATGGAAGATTTATATTTATTTATTATACTTTAACATATTAGGTACCTATGAAATCAGAGTTTTCTATGGAGAATTTTAAAGAAGTTGCATTTATCATACTAACATTTACTTAATTTATATAACAACCATGAACACTATTGTTTTAATACTTTTATGCACTAATGTTTAAAAACTAAGATAACGTAATATGTCACTTAGATTAAGCGACAAAAATAAGTTTTGGCTAAGTTAAAACAAATAGTGGTCATTTCTGCTAACAAAATGAGGAGTCATTTTTAAGGTATTTTTTATGTTTAGAAAACTATAAGTAATAAGGTTTTTTTACTATTGGGAGTTGTCTATATGGTCATTATTCGATATAATACCAAGCAATTGATGAATATTTTAAATCATAGAAGTGACGAGGTTCTCTATTTGTGGAAAAAAAAACGCCAATGTCATAGGTGGGTGGGAACCCAATAAAACAGCAATGTGCCAATTGAAGATATTAGAAGAAGTGAAAACTATGGTTAATTTCTTCATCCAATTTTGTTTTTTGATCATAATTTCATTGCGGGGTATTCAAGAGAGTTGAGTTTCTGCATAATGGTTTTGCCTTTGACACGCCAAATTATATTGGAAATGAGTGCCGCTAGCGGCATTCTATTTCTAACCTCAACGCTCAACCAAAATAACGAGTGACAGGGGCAATAATTGTAATAGAATGCCACTAGCGGCACTCCATACACTCCATATGTCCTCGGCGTTTTTCTGGTAGATCGCTACTGTTAAGGTTCTGGCTTACAGGAGTTTCAAATATTGAGAATTGTGTTATTTTAGGTATCATTATAATAAATAGGTACCTACGTTGTTTGGTAAATACTAGGTTTCTTGAAGTAATAAGGTACTACGTTAAATCTTTATAAAACGTTCGAAGAGAGAAACGTTTGGATAATATCGCTGGCGCGACGCGACTCTATCAAAACAATTTCTAAGAAAACTTCACGGTAGAACAATTACCGGTGTCGCGTCACGCCAGTTTGCACGAGGCTTAATATCCTTTTCAGAAATCACAACCGTTTCAGTGTACAATTTTCGCAAAAGCTCAGCACGGGTAGCATGACCGCCATAGAAACGGGTTTAGTCGACGGAAGAATAGACAAAATGACAGATTGTGATTGTTTATCCTTCATTTTGTCTATTCTTCCGTCGACAAAACCCGATTCTATGGCGTCATGGGTCATGCTACGCGTGCTGATGTCACTAAACTTCTTCGTGAACGTAGATACGGTACATTCAGCGCATCCTGTCTGAGTAGTTTAGCTGTTATAATTATTTTCTAGGTAGGTACGAGCATAACTATTACATAGCGTTTAATTAAAGATACTTAGTAATGGGTAATACCATACCAGTGCCACCTGATTATCATGTGAAAGACATAAAAATATATTATGTGATTCCATAAATTCTACAACGTGATTGCTATGTAAATACATAAACGGTCATTGTATCCCGGATCTACTTGTGAGTACTGGAGCCTTACTATGACGTGTTAAAACCATCACCTTTCCGTTGTGAAATAAGGATAGTGCTATTCGTCCTGTATAGCTTCATCTCTCTCTCACATTGGAACGATGATTGCTCTAACAAGTCATAGTACAGCCCCTGTTTTGAAATCCCTTGATAAAAACTGCCCTGAAACTTTTTCAAGCTAACAAGCCTGCCTAGCCTTTTACCAACTATGTTGAGGTCGGCCTCCAGTTTTACTGGATTCAGCTGAATACTAGTATTTTACATACGAGGGACGGCCTATCTGACCTCCACACCCCAGTTACAGTGTAACACGATACTCGTTGGCAAGACTGGTTGTCAGACTTTCGGGCTTCTGACTACCACTTAAAACTGTCAAAGATCAACGAATGACACCCGGGACCAACTGCTTGACGTGTTTTCCGAGGCACGGAGAGATCTCGGTATGTAATATGTTCACCCGTCTACGAACCAACCTCGGCAAGCGTTGCTTTACTTTAGCCACGAGAACCTCTTCCAAAGAAAAATCTGTACAGCAAGTTAGCAGAGACAACGCATCAAACAGACATACAGAAATATAAACTTTCGTATTGCAATGTTAGTTGGAATAACATTTATACACGTTACAATAGAAGATGATTAGCATCTGTTATTAATAATGTACCTACTGGGAATGTTAGTAAAATACTATTAGTGTAATATCATTAATTTGTTTCAGCCCACATGGTGACCTAAGACTTTGTTTGACTACTGATGAGTGCTTTGTAGGCGAAGACGGAGCTCTAATAGAATACAATATGCAATGAGTAATGAACTAAGGAAGAATTATGAGAAAGTTTTCAGAATCCAAAACTACCAGAATCCTTAAAAGGTTCCATTGTTGTGAACCTAGATAAGGAATCTTTTAGGATTGACTCAACAAATCATATAAGATTCTTTTAATGATTGCAATAAAGTTAGGTAAATTATTGTATCAAAGGTAAGACCTATGATTTCAATCAATGAAAGGCATTGTTTTTATTTGTTTTCCAGCAATCTTTAACGTTTTACGAGTAAAACATTAAGTTACGGGACAAAATCAAACTATCAATTAATAAAAGACGTAAGACCGAAGTTACAGATGTCACATTAATAGTGAAAAAACTTAAATGGAACTGGGTAGGCCACATGATAAGAAACAAACGAAATAAATGGTCTACAGATGTCACAATGTGGTACCCTCGAGATGGAAAAAGAAGCAAAGGGCGTCAAAAAATGAGATGGGGAGATGAAGCAAAACAAATGCTTGGATCAACATTGAGAAGAAAAGCCACAAATAGGAAATTATGGCAAACCTTGTGGGAGGCCTTTACCAAAGGGCAAACTGATACTAATGTTACCGATGTCGATGATTAATAATAATTAACAATAATAAATTAAACCAAACAATGATAAAAAATTTAATAAAATCAATATTTATTTTAATTTAGATAATAATATAATTAACTAATGCATGATAATTATGTAAATTAATGAATGAAGAACTTAAGACTAAAATTAAATTCTGTAAAATTTGTAACAATGTAAGTAAATCACAATTTGTTTTTTTATATGATGGAAATGTAATTGCATGTACAGTATCAGAAATAAAGGCTATTTGAATTTGAATCTTTATCGTTTTAGACACGTCTTTCTTATGTAACAACGAATTTTACAACGCTTCACTTGCATTGTATTCCTACCGTAACTGAAAAAATAAATTTCGATCAAGGATCATCATTATGGCCATTCAGTCTTGTTTCATCCACTGAGAATATAGGCCTCTTCCCTTTTGTACCATGCTTCCCTGGTCAGTGCGAGTCTCATCCAGGTCTTCCCCGCGATCTTCTGTAGATCGTCCACCCACCTAGCTATTGTGGTCTGCCAACGCTCCTTAACCCGTTTCTCGGCAACCATTTCGTTAGAGCTCTGCTCCACCACAGGAATATATGTGCCTAATCCAGCCTAATCCAGCCAGCAGCTCATGTGCTGTTATACTGCCCGGTGGTCGCCACATACAGGGCAAAGTACTTACGGTAACCCAGGTACCTACCCTACGTGAGATTGTCAGTGATACCAAGGCGTTGGTGGCCTTCTTTGAGGAGCTGGGGTGGATCGAATAACCGATTTTTCCCACCCGTACGCAAAATACGCGCTTAGACGTGGATATCAGCCCGTATTACCTATAGGTGCCTACTGGTATCAACATCACGAAACTAAAATCCACAAGCCTTTACCGAGCGCAAACGCATACAGCCAAATTATAATAGGTAGTTATAATTTAATATAACATTTTACTCTTACAATTGTTACACAACCGTCACGCTAGGCCTATTTGAGGCTGAGTAGAAAGCCAGCATTGTTTAAATAAAGTAATTATTGTGAATGTAGATTTTTATAATTATATTTTGCATTGGGTTCCATAAAAAATGAAGATAAGGTAAAAATTACAGCCTAGATTGTAGAAGTGCGTATCATGCTTTTAAATTGTTAAAAGGATTTTATGTTAGTGAAACTTTTATTTTCTTGTTTACAATGCATATAAAAATAAAGAGTATAATATTATGTCTGTGTTGAGACTCTGAAAGGAGCGTCTCTAACAGTCCGTACTATGTATCTTGAAAAAAAATCTGCTATTTGAAATGTTTAAATTGAGGATAACCGATTCTGGATATAAATATGCTAAAGCCGATGAACTTAGTAGAGAGACATCCTCGCGTGATGCACAGGATCCTTAATACATTTATAAATCTAAGTATCTAAAGGATCTTCATCTGCCTAGCCTTTTCCCAACTATGTTGGGGTCGGCTTCCAGTGTAACGGGATGCAGCTAAATACCAGTCTTTAACTTGGAGCGACTGCCTATCTACGACCTACACAACCCAGATACTGAGTAATACGATACAAAGGCTACCTAACAAAAATGAATGCAGTCATTACTAACCTTAGAATTACATCAGCCTTAGCATGAATCCTAAAATAGTCAGCTAATTGATCAAACTGAAGCCTGCTGAGGTCGCCTCAGATTCATTAAAGTAATTTAATTTATGCTTACTAGCGTCCTTGAGGTCCCAAAATGGAGGGACTGTCAGTGGTTGTAAAAGATTTGACCTTGAAAATAAAGACGAATAAGCGAAATTATTTCATTTTAATTTGGATAAATATCTCATTAAGATTGAATTTAAATCTGAAAAGTAATTGGATGGTTAAGATTAGAGGTGCATCATAAATGCTACATACCTACTTAATGGCAAAAAAATAGATCGATGTCCATAATTTGAATAGACAAAAAAGCATGTTTGAAGGATTCTCTATTTATTTACAGATTCTTTAGTACTAATTAAATATGTAGCAACAAAATTATTGAACTTGTTAATTGAGTTTTCATTTTAAAACGACATAATGTTCAGAACTTAGAGAATCAACTCTATGGGGAGGACTTTTGTGTCTTCTTAGCGACCTGTAACATATGTAGACCGTTGTTACTGATGTAAATAGATTCCTATTTTAAATAGATTTTCGTTTTAAGTTTATAACCAAACAGGTTGAGAGCCGCTGTGCCTAGTGCAGCAGGTGTTCAAAATTCGCAATTTTTGTTCATACGTGCATCTTCCTACGTACGTATTGTTTAGTAATACATTGTTTCACCTCGTAGGTTTTGTTTTTGTAAATGATTCAATATCTTTATAATGAGATGATTATGAGTAATGAGAGGCGTAATTAATGCTATGTTGATTGCCAATTGGTTAATTAATTTAACTTGATGCTCATATTCTATTGTGTTATATGGTTGCTTGTAAACGGTATCATTATTATAATCGCCTACAAGAATCCCTTTCTCTTTCATTATGTCATTTTAATTAAGTTTAGTGTATAGCATCTTTGAAAATTATTGTTTGAATGCCAATCATATTAACTCTGATGATTCGCACGCATAAATCATGTTCTAAATAGTCATTTTACGTCCATACTTATTACTTGTGACAGGCGTAGTAACAAACTACCATCTTCAATATCCCACACCCTTAATGAGGTTCCTATATAGGTATACTCATATTTATTCAAATCCTTCCCATAATCTAATCACAAAAGCCAATTATGATTAATATCATCATAACGCTCAAACTAATTTAATGCCACTTCATACATAACATTAATGAATAATTCACCATGAAATCAAATCGCTTAGAATTCGTTCAAAAGGCTTGCCTATATACTGCGAATTACCAAACAGTTAATGGCAGTAATATATGGCGAGGCAAAGGAAGCGATGGCTCAAATAATTTATGATATTATCTAATGTGAGATCAAAGAGCTATGCAACCTGTTTGGTCAGCTTAACTTTGTAAATCGAATAAGAAGTAAAGGTTCTGTCCTTTATGGGCTTGGATTTACGGTGGCGTTGTAATTGGTTCTAATTGTTGTATGTGGCTACTAGCTATGGTTTCTAAATATCAACATCATTATCAGCCACAAAATAGCTACCGCTGAACAAGTGGACAACCGGATGACCCCAGAAATTACGTCACGCGAAATCCTGCATCGCGCAAGCAGCGTTTAACTATCGCACGATCAACATATACAGGGTGGCAGGAACATCGAAGCGAAAACTGTTACCATGGATTCAGTACGTGATTCTGAACGCCCCTGCGTCGAAATAATTCGTCGGTTATTAAAAAAAAAACCTTCTTTTCCTTTCTTCTTGTCTGTAATACATATATGTGCATAAATGGTTAAATAAATCAGAAAATTCTGATGAAATGCCTTGCGTTCAAACTCCAGACCTATGACTTAGTCGTCCGACGCGACGGTCACACCAGGCTATCACTGCTGTTAAGTTCCAGTGCTGAATACGAAATCAAATCAAAGCTTTTATTTAAATTAAATCATATATAGGCACTTTTGAAGTACCAAAGAGTCAGCCACCTTGTCAGAAAGATAAAACTAGTTGGCCGTGCCAAAACGTAGATCTCTATGAAGAAGAACAAGGGGACAATAAACTCCATGAACACTCTTTTAACAGACCAGAATGAAAACACCATAATGTTCTATCGTAGGTCTCATCTCAATATCTTCCTATACATTCTCAGCCAGTGATAAATCGTTTACATAACGACGTTGGACAAATACATCAGATGCACAGAGCTCATAAGTTAATGATGTCACATAAATCTTTTCTTTACAAACTATGACACATTATAAATGATTCTATTTAATATGTCCGGCGCCTGGTATTGAGTACAGACGTCATATCTTCCCTATGTTGTCGTAGTCTTCTGATTTACAGTTATTATCTTGTTTACTGTACATCTGGATAGCTGTTAGAGTAGGGGGAGACCAAAGAAACGATGGATGGACTGTGTGAAAGATGATATGGTTAAAAAGGGGGTGACTACTGAGATGACGACTAATAGAGAAGTATAGAAGAAAAATATATGTTTCGCCGAGCACAAATAAATTGGAATAAGGGCAGGGGAATGATGATCTTATCTACATAAACAATACTGCTTAAAACTTCTTGCTGGAGCCTGTTTCCCGACAGCTATAAACTAGGACACCTAAATTAGCGAGTGAATAGGTTACTTTTACGCAGCCGTCCATCATCGTCGAGTTGGTCAGGCACAGGTCAGTCGAGAGAAGTCTAAATCTATTACACTCGTAGTTATGCCACAACGACAGCACGATCTAGCGGCGCACAGTAGCGCCATCTAGTGACTTTGTTGTAGAACTTACATTAATATTGGTTTTAAAGCCTCGTTTCGCTAGTTTTGTGATGAGACGGATCACCTACTAGTTAAAGGGCTGATTCCACTGGTAAATATCTAAAAAAGAGCAATTTACTGCGTTTTGTAATACCTTACAAATAAAAAAGGAATCATCGAAATCGGATCTCATAAGGCGGAGATATCCAGTAGCCCCTCTTTTTGCCCCTTTCTGGAGGAAGTACCCCTCCAATCAAAAATCCCCAACGAAGAAAAACATCTATAAAGTCGTAAAACCTGTATACCAAGTTTCGTCCAGATTGGTTGTAAAATACGGCGTGTAGAGGAGTACATACAAACTGACACATGAAAGCGAATTTTGCCAGACTTGAAGCAGAGAAGCTTCGCTCGCTCGGTCAGTTATATAAACACATGACGGAAACGACAAAACGCCACCTGCTATCTAAATCTATAAAAGCTAGAGAAATAAGCTTAAAAGGGACCAATAAGGAGGCGCAAATGCTGCAAGGTACAAAGATTTTCAAAAAAACTCACAAGTACAGAAATCAAGTAAGTTGCTTCATTTCTTTAACTGACTCTTATGACACATCAGTGCATAGAATTGCAATAGGCCTTAAATAATCGAAGCTCACTATGGCAACACCGATTACAACATACTAATCCAATTTGTAAATAAATCGAGTGGTCACTAATGTGATTGGACGGTCGATCCGTTTGTCATCACTGGCGGCGTAAATTACCGTATCTAAATGTAAGCCCAGGTTCGCGTGAAAATCCAACAGTGTGCTTTTTGACGCTCAGGGATGTGCTCTGTTGGATTCTCAACCCTCGACTCAATACCGAGAGTTAAAATCTCAGTGCGCAATAAAAAATATCGCGTTAAAAAATCTCTTTTGCTACCTAGGCTTATGCTTTAGGTAATCTCTGGCTAAAATTAACGGTAATTGGAATTCATAAGATAGACACTTGTAATTTGTAAGTAACCTCTTACAAATCTCTTTAAAATTACTGGTTTGAAGATCTGTCATAATGTAGCAGGTAAGGTATGACCGGTCAAAACTATTCGTTAAGCGTTAAGGGTTGATCAACCATATTTTACGGATTAATGTCTACAGTTTGAGTAACAGATACATTTAGTACTGTAATTATCTATAGTCTTCATTTATTTTCGTTGCTTATATATTTAGTATGTATGTATTTATGTATCTATTATTTAGGATATGTATTTATCTGTGTATCTATTCTAGTATATTGTATACTTATTATTTGCACCAACGACAGCCCCATTTTATGTAAAGGCAAATCACTGTCCATTCCAAGGTTGCCTGGAAGAGATCGCGGAAAGCGATAAGGTCGCCCATTGTATATTTTGTAGTGCTTAATTATTATTTCTTGTTATGTATTTTTGTGGTGTACAATAAAGTATATATAAATAAATAAATGTTGCTTTTAAATATTCTTTGCTGATGAAATTATCGTCATCCTAATGCCTGGTTTATACGATGGCAGTGACTGGACCCGTTGACTCGGAACTTTGAACTCAGTCAGTAGGTTCATGTCGACGAGATCGGCAGTAAGTCAGGCGGAGGAAACTACTGGCCCGAAAATAGACGGGTAGGTTAGTCAACTGGACTGACTTGAGGGCGCGTCAGTACTGGACTGGGTTGAAACTAGTGTCTACATGAGCACTAAGAGTTTAGTAACATGTTGCACTAATGGTAAGATATAAAGGAGCGGTGCCTCCTGGCACAGGCATCTAAATGCTTAAAAGAAGACGCCACCAACTGTACAATGTACAACGTGTAATAATGAAATAAAACATTTTTGTTTTTGAGCCCAGTTGCAAGTCAGAGCTGGACTGGCTTACTGTACCGTCACATTACTGGGCTCGTATAAGCCTGCCTTAAAGCATAATAAATTATTCCTCATTGCAAAGGATGACCCATAGCAGGTGATATCTTCGCAAGCACTATGAGCTGTGTTTGCATTTTTTCCTACACACATCAAGAAAAACCAAATCCGTAAAGCTCTAGTGTCAATCCTCTTTACAAAAAAGTTTCTTATAATAAATACTCGTACATAATAAAATTCAAACTTGTCTTACAACAAAATGTTATCACGGATCACAGGAACCGTCCGTCAGAAGCTTATCATATTCATATTGTTGTCAGGCAAAAAACAATAAAGATCAAACATCTCTCATCTTATAACCACTCTACCATATATTTCCTTAAACTTTTCATTTTGCTATGCCATTTTCGACCTTATGACTTCGAAATAAGGATAATGCGATTGGGGGATTTCAAAATGAGGCTTTGTTTTGTTGTATCCGTATTTGTTTGTGTTTGAAATGTATTACCTATTCAGGTGCTGATAGACTTGAGCATTCACTTGTAACAGAACATCGAGCATTCTCCGTTTTTAAATTTGTCGAACTGAACAACGAACAGAGCCAACCATAGAGCCAAACATCGCTAAGAACATTTTCACGATCATTCTAGCGAACGCTCTAGTCAATGCTCGTCAAAAAAATATTCTTCACGAAGATGGAAACGAAACAATGACAGAATGGCTATGCTCGGCAAAAAGATCGAAGCAAATTGACTGTCCTTTCGCTAGAATGCTCGCTAAAACGCTCACGTTTATTTTTCTGTAATGTAACATTCGCTTGAATGCTCACTCATTAATAGTGAATGCTCAAGTTTATCAGCACCTTTATAATAAACCATCAAACCTAAGGCAGGATACAAGATAATCGGTTTAACTTGAAAGAACAAAGGAATAGGTATGAACTGTTTAAGAACATAAAGTACACACAGAACATCACGCCTAGTTTCCCCTAAAGATAAGGCAGATGTGTATCTGTAGTAAACTCACATTTCGCCAGTTATATTTAAGTCCCATGTAATAGGGGACGAGCCTATTGCCATCAACCGGACACAATTCCAGACTCCGGGCTGCTACAGAGAAACTCCAGATGAGAAAACCTAATGACACTTTGCCCGACCAGGAAGGACCTCATGCACTAGACAAACGAAGCAGTCCAAATCAATTACAATCAATATCAATTAATCTAAAATTGCATTTTGAAATGTTGTGTATATTATGTGCTAAGAACAACACGTATCTTATTATCTGGTATCAATAAATACTCGACAAAAAAACTATGCGTTATTCAGAACAATGTATCTGGACAACACATCCACATAACACCAATTAATAACTATATTAATACTAAGCAATTACTATTATATACAATACCATATTTTTCACAATTCTATAAAATTACAAAAATGCAATAATGTCACTAACAATTATGACACAGCTGCATTAAGATTCTTAAGATTTAATTGATCAAAATACTTCAGATATTCCTGTTTTCATGAGAAATGATTTATGTGACATTTAACTAGTAATGACACATGTCTTGTCAGTCATAAGGAATTAGCTGCGAGGCTGTGACATTTAAAAGGTGCGTTTCAACTGATCTAGTTGTTTATGATGAAGAGGAGAATGGAACATGGTGTGAGGCGAAGCGGACGGTACGCAATAAGCATCCATTTTTTTTGGACTGAATAATCAACTTTTTCCCACTGCTCGATATTATATTATAAAATAAAAGAAATAGAAAAGGAGTTACAGAACGATATAAGTTCAAAAGATAAGGTATTGCAAAGAAACCACTCTTTTCGTGCTAAAACTTTTAATCCGCACACTATCAATATCAGTTACCATTATGAAAATACATTTATAAATTTGTTACAATTATTAATAATTTATACTTTGACAGTGTTACCACAGTGGATATTATAATTCGATATTAAAGTAATACATTTTCAAGATTCAATCAAAGAAATCATGACACTATCCTTAAGATTGTCTACAAAAGATCGTGAATTCAAAAACACATTTCGTGATCGTCTATTGTATAAGTTCATGTAACAATTATCTATTGTTGTTGCTGTGTGTATTAAAGAGAAAATAAATCAAGAAGAAAACGTAATTACATTCACACTGGACTGACTGATTGTTTTCTACCATTCGTCTACAGAATTTCAAAATATCCACTCAGAAGCAGTAAATCTGCATATTTTTCTTTTGTCTTGCTTTCCAACAAAATTCAAAGCACAATTTTAGCAAGCGTACACCCCGATTCATACTTAATGGCGGCTCGGAACATTAGGCGAGACCCTGCGCAGTAACGAATTCATGGGTCAGCGGGGGTGAGGGGTGGGGTACTGCTCAGCGAGCAGCGCACTTCCGAGCCGCCATTAAGTTAGAATCGAACTGTAATACCGCTATTCAAATCGCTAACCGCGCCGCCTATCACTAACTATAACCAAATCAACACCTACAGTCAAGCCCGAGGCACCCATAATTTCAATACTTTAATTAAATTACGTAGAATCTCAATTATATTGTAATTATTATTCTCAAGTTATTACACAGAGGTCGACAAGTCTCAATGCGTCTTCAATCCGGAACTAATGGTCTTCAATGGATTATAAACAAGATCATATTGTGGTTATAATGAACGCCTGTAGATCCTGATATTAATTGGTTTTTAATGCTATTATTATATATTTATAGTGATGGTGATGGAAGTGTTTTACACACTGCAGTTACTACTGGTTGACAGCAGGTTTTCATGTCAACATAATTAAGGACTGTTTCAGTTCTTTTCAGATATCACATGGTGAAGAAATATCTTGATAAAATCAGGTCTTAAACTGCCATAGCTGAGTCAGCAAGAGTATCGTTACTATTATTTATGTATTTTTATAAAAATCAATCTGCCTAGCCTTGTCCTAACTATGTTGGGGTCGGATTCCAGTCTAACCGGAGTTGTATTTTACATGGAGCGACTGCCTATCTGACCTCCACAACCCAGAAATTGGGTAATACGATTGGTAAGACTGGTTGTCAGACTTCTGAGGGCATCTGAGGACCCGTAACCACTGATGTAACGACGTATTATTTTATTATTTTCAACCATGGATAAGAAATACAGATTTGCAAAACCAATGTTCATTTTATTCCCTGATTATGTGTTTAAAACTTTTTGCTGTGGTGTAACTGTTACCTCAGGGCAGCTTTTGAAGTAGGTGATGAGCTGCTTGAAGTGTGGGTCTTCCAGCTTATTTTTTACTTTTAATTTTATTTGACTTACTTAGTAATCAGGTTAAGCTACGCTTGCCGGGGTTGGTCCGAGGATGGGTAACCATGTTTACATACCTAGATGCCTCCGTGCCTCGGAAAGCTCGTAAAACCTATGGTCCCGACTGTCATTCGTGGATCTTTGACAGTCGTTACGGGTCGTCAGAAGCCCGAAAGTCTGACAACCTATCTTACCAAGGGGTATTGTGTTACCCAGTTACAAGGTTGTGGAGGTGAGAGAGATAGTCGCTCCATGTAAAATACTGGTATTCAGTTGCATCCGGTTAGACTGGAAGCCGACTCCAACATAGTTGGGAAATGGCTAGGCAGATTGATTTTTGAATTTTATTTGACGTTCCTCATAGAAAGTCGCACAAAATAAATTAACTACTTCATAAGCCAGGCCTGCTCTTTTTACACATGTAGAAACCACCTTACTTATTACTAAACATAAACGTATAAAAAGTTTACAAAAACTAGATTAATAGGTATTCATGAGCTCTTTAATAATGTAGAGTAATTTCATCAGGCAGTGAATTCATCATTCAAAAATGATTTGTTTGACGTGTGATCTTCTTTTATTTTACTTTTAATGTTGAAGTAGTAAAGACCTTGGATAAAATAGATAGCAGTTTATAAATAGTAATATATCGCCTGCATCCCCCGGGGCCAGGGTTGGGCAGGGGTGTAACAGGTGAAAAAATACCCCTAACGAAGCAAAGAGTTACTTGTTCTTCCCATTATTACGATCTTTTTTTTTGTACTGGACTATACCTGGGAATCTTCTGGTTTCGGGAGATATTGAAGGTCAAATTTCTATATTTTCACGAAAACATGTTTAAATGTTACAATTTTCAATTAACTATAATTTCCGGATAATAACGATGCGGACGAATACTTCGACGCCTAAGTGTCCTTTTGTTTTGTATTTATTTGTAAAGTTAGTTCGTTAGTAATTTAATTTAGTACCTAGAGTAAATAGTTGTGTTAAATATTGTAAAAGTAATGACTAGAAAAAAAAATTGCCTATAAATACGCCCAGGATGTTTGTACCGTTGCTTGCATGCAGCCATGAACAAAATCTTTTGTGTCCTTTACATTACGCACTACATTTAACAGCGAATTTTCAAAAGATATAAAAGTCGTTTCCCAGCAATTATATTTGCACAAAGTTACTTAGTTTGATGTACAGAATGCGTAAATGATGACTTCGTGATTGATATTTTTACACCCTGTATATGTACTTCTTACCAACCCGCACTGGGCCCGAGTGGTGGATTACGAGCCACGGCCCTCTCAGAGAGAAGAGGCCTGTGTCCCAGCAGTGGGAACATTATAGGCTGATTATGACATCCACATTTCTTTAGTCACCAGTTATGAAAGAGTACGTTCGGAAATGAAGTAATTTACTTATTTCAGCTACCAAGCTCTGGTACTTAATGCGATAATCTTTCGGTTTACTTGTCAAAATATGCTCACAAACATACAAAAGACAAAAAAACTAGATAAGATTATATAAAATTATGTGAATAAAATACATAAACACACTTAAGGGAAATGAAGGGATACAAAAATGCAAGTTAAAAAAAAAACTTTGCTTAAAATCAAAAATTAACAAACGTCTAGAAATAGATTTCACGAGCTATCCACATAATTATCGCCTCACAACGCAAGGCTATCGTCATTACAATCTCGGTTCAAACCCCGATACATAAATATCAGACAATGTCTTAACATCTCAATTGTTTTCTGATCATAACATTTCCCTGGTTATGGAGATGGTATCGGCAGACATATTGCGGGTGACCTCACAAAAATGAATAGGTAGCCTTCACCCTGGCAAAGAGTAGCCATTTTTAAACAGAAATGACTTTTTTTTTCGTAGAATATGTTTTGTGCCTATTTATGAACCTGCTCCTGCTCCTTATTTAGTTAATTTAAAAAAGGTGGTTCTGTATGTTTAATGTTTATCACCAATTTTCATAAAAACGACTTAACTTTTATTTTATTAGCTTACTTAGACTGCTGGATATAGGCCTCCCCAAAATTCTTCTAGAAATCTTTTTCCAGAGCCATGCGATGTTTTTTTTAAATCCACGTTTTCCAAAAAACAATAATATGAGAAAAGATAAGAAAATAATATATGCAAACTATTGTAATTTGTCAATTTATTTAGCAAGAGACATGACTCTATGTAAATTAAGTTATACATCAAATCAACCTTTAATAGTAAAATCCTAATATACACTACATCCAGCGAGACGGGCAAAACATTATAAAAAACCCATTCTTGACATTTCATGAAGACACAAAAAAACATATTTTATATAGTTGACCATAATAATTTGATACACAGAAGCCTAGAAGTGACATTTACGAAAGCACAGTTCATTAAAGGTTCCGTATTTCCATAATGTACTCATAATGACAACAAACTGACATTATTTTGATTAGATTAGATTAATCGAGATCCACATTGATTGATCGAACGAAAGGTGATGCGATGACATTTTGTTATTAGGAGTTTAGAATATTTCTTAACGTACAATAACTTGGCGTAAGACGTAGGCACAAAAAGTTTGAAAGTGTACCTAATTTGTAAATACGCTGTAAATAACGGACTTAAGTTTAATGTTCTGCATAAAATGTTGTTTTATATTGGTATTCATTAATATCCCACAATGAATAACAAAGCAATTATTTTGGTTTGATTTATTTTAAAAATAAGAAGTTTCACGTGTTAAGTTCGGATACGAATGATTGATAAATACAGGATATGAGGGACTTTGACGCGAAAACTGTTACCATGGATTCAGTAAATGATTCTGAACTACCCTGCGTTTAAATTTTTCGTCAGTTATAAAAAGAACAATCTGCTGTTTCGTAGAAAAATGCAATACATACGCGGTCAAAAAATTAAAAAAAAAACAAAATATTTTATTTCACATAAACCTACAAGGGCACTTATGGAACGTCAGAAGCTAGGTGCACGGTGTGTAAAATGTATGGAACAGCTGTTTTTCTTTTTATAACCGACGAAAAATTTCAACGCAGTGGGGTTCAGAACCATGTACTGAATCCATGGTAACAGCCTTCGCGTCGATTTGACACCCTGTATATTTATTTATTTATTTATATACCTACTAACTTTATTTAGGTTATTGAGATGTATTGAAAAAGTAGATATGCTGAGCTGACCCTTAATAAATTGAGATAAGGGCAAAATTCTGATTACTGACCTAAGTTATTGTTCATACAACGCATATTATATCTAAAGAGTTCCTTTTCAGAAAGAAAGAATGAAAAATGCGTTTATTGGCATTACAAAAATACACCTTAAAACTATAAAAACAGAAAAAAAACTATTATAATGCCAAAAGGGCCTCAGCTCAGCATAATGTCAGATGACAACACAAAGTGTACCACCTGACGCGGATTTTCAGCTGCAACCCACGAGTGCCATACGCTAGAATAATAAACATAGAGTCAGAGGTCAGAGTTTCCTTTGCCTCACAGAGTCAACAACATCATAGGCAATAACCCCCAAAAATTAATTTTCTCTCTCACACCACTTAATCTTGGGGTCATAAGCGAAAACACGCCAAGAATAATAGTCGGTCTGTAACAAGTTACAACATGGCACAACAATGCAGAATTTAGAGTACACTTGTGAGATCTGCCGCTAGATGCATGTATGAACGACCCACGCATGTTTCGGATGTCAGCAGAGTCCCAGGTATTGTTGTGAGTCATGGTTCAGGAAGTGAATGGTATTGTGATGATGACTTAATTAGTTATATTTGCTGTAAGATGAACTAGTAAGTAAGGCTACAAAAAATGTGTAGTCTGAAGTTGTTACGAGAATAGTTCCAGCTTTGAAAGAAACATTATAAAGTCAGTAAGGCTGAATGCCTAAAGTGCACTGAATATACTAAAGTATTCGAAGTTGTTTTTTTAATGCATCAAGTGTATTTATTTTTCTTCTGTTCTGTGTCATCATCAGTCTATAATGTTCCATTACTGGGACGCAAGCCCACTACTCGAGAGGGAGTGGGCTGTAATCTACCACGCGAGCCCAGTGCGGGTTGGTAGATGTCACATATCTTCGAATTTTTGGTTCTAGGACATGCCGGTTTCCTCACGATGTTTTCCTTCACCGTTTTGAGAGCAGTGGTGATGAAATTATTTACACAAAGTAAAGCGCCGGCCTGGGTTCGAACCAGTTCCACCCAGTTTGTTCTGTGTGTTGTTCTGTTTTTCTAAGATCTTGTTTATGCAATAGTACTGCAACATATATTTAGGCCGAGGATATCACCAAAGTCGGAACCACCTGGATGACGAACGCCTGGAACCGGGAAGTATGGCAGAAAGGAAAATCAAGGAGGCCTACAATACCCAGTGATTTCAGACAGAAATGATGATTGCAACATATATTAAGGAAGAGAACTTCTGTCGAAATAATGTATTGCTTGCCTCAATAGTTTCAAAAAACTTTGGTTTATTACAGGAGACCAGGAATTCCAGGAGACCAGGAGGTGCAGTTGCTTCAGTTTGTCCGTTTGAAAAAGTTACTCTTCACCTTTTGATGGCACGTCGTACCGGAAATGGGACGATGATTAAGACTCATAAATAGCTCGTAACGGATATAAATAATTCTAACATTGATATCAGACAAATTTGAACATTAAAATTAATGGCTGATTTCTGAGTTATTTCAATTAATATACTAATCGAGTTCCCATACTTTATTGAAGTGTTGAATAAACGCAATTATTTATTTCATCAGTCAATCGTGTGGGTATTGAAATCGGTTGATTTATTCATTGTAGTGTTCCCAAGACATCTAAGAATTATCGGTAATTTACTAATTATATTTTAAGTACTTACCTACAAGATGAGTTTCACATAAAGTTCAATGCAAAGGGTGTAGGGAAAATCGCACAAAAATATTTTCAATGAAGAAACTACACTACTATTTTCCTCCGGCACGGGCAAAGGAGGGGGGGGGGGGGTGCTATCCACCAGAGATCCCCGGAAGCTTTTAATAATCATATTCATATCTTTTTTTGCATTCCATAATGTATAGTAGTGTGTAGAGCACAGGAAAAGTATAAAATTGGTTCTTAAAATTAAAATTAAATTAGGAACAATCAAACATTTTTAGGGTTTCGTAATTTAAAAGGAAAAACGGAACCATTTTAGGATCATTCGGGCGTCTGTCTGTCCGTCTGTCTCAGCCGATTTGCTCCAAATCTACTGGACCAATTTAGTTAAAATTTGGTTCACATAATATGAATTTCTGTGTCCCAAACACGGACGTGTAACGTAATTAAATTAAATTTGAATAAGGGGGTCACTTTTCGGGGGCAAATTGGAAAATTAACAAAAAGTTTTGCAAACTTTCCCGAGTGATGAAAGGGCTTGTTGTGACGATCTCATTTTTTTTTCTTTTTTTTTTAGTTGCTTTAGATATTTAAGAAAATAGATGAAAATTTACCATAACCCCCTTATCTCCGAAACAACTTAGCCTAAAATTAAGAAAAAAAAAACAGACAATAGTTAATAGTTTTTTACTCATAGATTACAGGAAAACCTATTAGAAGTCTATGGTCTTAAAATAACATGTTAAATCTCTCAATATTGTGCGTACAAACTTACATTTGCAGTTGGAATATATGAGAAAATGTTTTTCAACTACAATGTTAAGTTTGTTCTTGGGATAAATTCATCCCAACTATGAAACCCTTCATTGTGCGTGGTCCGACACGCACTTGGCGGTTTTTAAATATTGTATTTATATTAATTACATAAACTGACGACGATTTAGTTAGAATAGTCTGTAGGAGACGGCTATTACTTCCTGCTTTCACTAGAAAGAGAATATCTACGAGGATTTCTACGCTGACAAAGCATGACTGTTCTTATTTGAAAGGCTAACCTTTAGTATATGTTACAGATAAAGGCACATGAGACCTTTTAAACTTGGTATTTTAGACAGAATCGGTAATTCTTATGAGACCTCTTGAGAGACATCCTTTAACAACATACAACAGAGTAAAAACAATTCAGAAATAAGTGACATATAAATAAAATAAACCATATAGCTTTCCAAATGTTTATAATTATTCCCCTTCACCTATGTAACAATTTTGCTTATATAGTTACGAGACATTTTTATTTAAACGTCAAAAAATTATTAGCAACGGTTAAATTATAAATTTAAAGGGTTTATTTCGTTTTGTTAACTGTTCATAAAATACAATAGACGACGTATATTTAGTAACCTAATCCGCTTAACTGTTCTTAAAGAATCACAAAGAACCCTGTAAGAAATCGACACGTGTTTCACCTATCAATGATGCATCCTCAGGATGACGATTGACTTATTGCGAACCCGGACACGACGTGTTGCCACGAAAAGCGTCGAGAGCAGTGTGAGCCACATCACCCGACACTGCGACATAATTTGTCAATACATTACAAAATTAAGATTTTGCATTTTCACGACTAAAACTATGAAAAAACCTTATAAAATTGTTGAATTGTCGAAATGTCACCTGCTATCTGTCGGTTTCACTAAATAAGCCCCCGGAAGTCTACTTGTTTGCCAAGCTAATTAAGACAAATTACATATCCTAATAGATCTTGTTTATTTGCAACCAATTCGTCTAAATAAATTATCGCAAAATAATAAATCAAGTTTTGAATTAGGCTTTACGACTAGGTGTGGTTAAATTTCAATGTTCAAGGAGTAACATTATGTGGATCAAATTATTCTGATTATGCAAGTGTTAAAAGTCAAGTGAATGAATCAGGTTCCGTGTTTATGCTCCTTTATATAGCACTCCTTATTCGAAGTAACTTTGCCCATAATTAAATCACCTGCATGTTGTAACACATTGGTACCCAGGTACTCTAGCAATTTGAAACTATAAGCTATATTTCGTAGTCGCCTTTTACAACACCCAAAAGGGCAGGCTTTTGCTTTTGCAGTTAGCAGAGAGCAAGGTTCTTTCTTCTCCTAATTTATATTACAAAATTTTGAAGGTACGTACCTACCCACAGTGTATGTAGAACGTCTGTCAAAATGACCGAATGTCAAAGGGGGACCTGCCGTGCTATTCTGTAAACATCTCACCGTGATAATTTGGGTGAAGTAAGCTGTCATTGCACCTAAAAGTAGGGATTGACATATGGACAGGTCAGTTCATGCTCACTTCACCTCACTCTTCACGGTGAGATGTTTACAGAATGGATCGACTGGAGTTCTAAAATACAGGCCTAGGCTTAGTTTAGACTTCAGATTTCCCACTAGTTACAAAATTTTGTCAATATCTATATATAATTTTGTCTACTTATTATGTATAACTAGTATTTTTTTTTTTTTTTTTTTTGAGGATGGGAAATTATCAAATAACTTCTCCCGCTCTGGGTGGAGCGGGAGGGCGTGTCAGACTTTTACTGACTAAAACCCACCCGTGTTCCTTCCGTTGCCTGTGTGCCGAGGTCGCGATATCCCTTTCAGACAAACCCGCAACCCCGGCAGATGTATAACTAGTATAAGAATGTAATTTGTGGATATAAATAAATATTATTTTATTTTATTTAAATGTGGTGACTAGGGGACTATCCCTGTTAGTACCTAAGTACCTGGTCGGCCGAGCTCTGCTCGAGTGAAAATATCATCCAGGTATACCAACTTTGTATCACATTTCCGAGGCTGCGAAAATAGAGAAAACGAGTTTTCCCAGATTTGAGACCCAGCTAGATCGATTTTTCACCCCCTAGCGCGCCTAGTATTGCAACTTTCTTCGAAATCATTAGAGCCATTTTCGAGAACGTAATTACTAATATATATATTATATACAAATATTGCTCGTTAATAGTATAGGATACGAGTACATTTCAATGTAATCTTTCATCAATCGTAGCAACGATTAGCTGAGCCCGTATTCCGCGTAGTTTTAACACTAGCCCGATAAAAATGAATGAATAGTTTAACATATCTTTCATCTTCATCATCCACAGCCCGACTTCACCCACTGCTGGGCACCTCTCTTCTCTTGTGCCAATCTCCACGCACGCTCCAGTGCCAGCTTCATCCAGGTTCTACCCGCGATGGAACAATGTCGTCCGCCCATCTCACCGCCGGACGACCGACACCTCGTCTTCCAATCCTGGGACGTCACATCCTTACTTCACCTGAGATATTATCATTGGTTTTGGGCATTTATAGTTTTTTTAATTTGAGGAACATTTATGTCGATTATGTCCTAACACATATTTTTTTTAGTATCTGGACAGCAAATTACCTACTCCATCTATTGGTAAACGATGAAACTAAGAAGCCTCCGTCAGTGTTACAGTCTTCACTCATTCTTGAAAGTAGTCGAACTCGAAGACCCAACTGTGTTTGCATTCTACGATACTTAAAAAAAAAACAACCAAACGCCTACGCAAAAGTAACATGAGGATGGACAGCGCCATCTATCGAGCGCATAGCGAACTATCAGATCTACAATCTATGTGAATTTGACACTGTAACAACATTCGAATATTATTATGAGTATAAAGCCTTCTGGATGCCCTCGATCAGATCAATTTAAACTTAGCAGAGGTTACCTTTACAGTTTCTAGAGGGCGTTGTTGCCAGTCTATTGGGTGGGTATGATTTTCAGTTCAGTTCGAGCAAAGGTTGTTTTTTTTCTTAGTTCTTTTGCCTAGGTCAACATTGCATGATCATCACAGCTACGATTTTTTGAAGCATACATTTTAAGAATTTAATCTAAACCTTCTTGATTTTTGGTAACACTTCTTATGATAAAACATCAAGCCTATTATTCCTGAAATTGTATGCACACGTACAGGTATTCCACCCACATTTCTACAGGTAATGTTCTTACCATTACCTGGAAAAATGTTCCCCCCCCTTAAGAGTCGGACCCCTTCCCAGGTCATGGTCATAAACAAGGCACAACTACGGGCTACTTCTAAGAATTTCCTACTGTAAAAACCCGATAACACTAACAGCTCCAGTGATGGAACCCAGATCTCCACAGCTGCCCAACTTTTAGGCCATTTCTGTCAGTAATTTTCAAGTAAATTTTTCTCTTAACAAAGGCATGAAATACATCCTCTCTATTTGCCAAACTAATTCACACGATATTGAATCTTATGTAACGAGACGCGATAATATGTTACTTACACAATGATTGTCATCACTCGAATACAGTCGGGTCATTGTAATACATCTTTGTGCTAATGACCTGTCACTATTTCAATTGTCATAGGTCGATGGATTCTCTGGACAGATGATTATACTTGTTGATCTATTGACTTGAACCAATTGCTATTGGAAGTATATTTAGATAGACCGATTAATAGAAATAGAAGGTACTATTATACAACCTATATTTCTAAGTGAAATAAGTTGCATCGCAGTGTTATATTTTTATTGTACTAAGTATGTAGGTACTGTACAAGTAGTTAGTATAATTTGCAACTTTTTCATTATTGAGAACATTTTATAAGATTTAGTTATGAGCATTCGTTCTACCCTGCCCCTGCGCCTGGCCAACCTTTTAACAAATTCGACGTAATGATATCACACTTACTTAAATTGTTTGCAAAGGATTTCGTAAAACAATTTTAGGTCCCGCATACAAATTCAAAGATTTTTTTATTTGTTTATTTGCTGAGTATTTCTGTTGCTGTGAAAGTGTCGTTCATTTGGTATCACAGTTGACCCAAAGGTTTATCAAGTATCATTTGTTATTGATGTTGTTCTTGGCAAAGAAAAAACCATAAGTGTCCTAAGATGTTGAAAAGTGACGTACAAAAATAAAATTGCAACACGCAATTCAGCAGCAAACCGTGATGATCTTCGACTTTAAAATCCCTTACAATTACTTACCATCCACACACAAATAATCGGTAACAACTTCATCAACCAATTGCCTAATTGTTGATTAACTTTCTGTGCAAGCGCCAATCAAGACGATTATGATAACATTCGACATTGATGATCGATAGATCGATGCGATCTAGATCGACGCGTGATCCACCGTCGTGATCTACGGACACGTCTCCGGTTGCGACTGCGCACCGCATTCCGAGCTTATCGATGTGATACAAGGTGTTCCGAAAATGTCATCGGAATTCTTGTATAGCTAAGCGCCTCGCGATTTAAGTGCGTATGTAACCGGCAGTAAGTTCTGTTACCAATCTTGATGCTCATAATTAAATATCTTTATTAGTAAAGACGATGATAGGAATTAGAGGTCATTACATATACATGATGGCAATGGCATTTTTTGCTATGAAACTCTCAGATCCGTGAGAAATCGAATTCCGAAATCCATGTTTTTTTTTTTTTTTTTTGTGGATGGGAAATTATCAAATAACTTCTCCCGCTCTGGGTGGAGCGGGAGGGCGTGTCAGACTTTTACTGACTAAAACCCACCCGTGTTCCTTCCGTTGCCTGTGTGCCGAGGTCGCGATATCCCTTTCAGACAAACCCGCAACCCCGGCAGGCATTGGCACTTCCGGACCCCGTCAGTTGGTGCTGACATCTCTTTGAGGCGCGCGTGGAACACAACGCGCCGTCGACCCGGGCCTGGTCCCTATCGGACGGCGATGGTAGAGAGACCATTTCGATTAATTTGTGAAAAGTATTTTTTTAAGAATCGAATACGAGTTTTGTAACGAAATTTGTTAAGTATGACGTGTATTATCAGCCCCTTCTACTGTGACTACATCGCCACCTTGTATGTGAGTGATTATTGACGACACATCTTACTTAAACACCTAGGGCAGCATCGAGCCGTTCTTGCTGACTGGCAAATCATTAAATTACCTATAGCACATAGTATTTTTTTAGAGAATAAATACCGCTCTCAAAAACTATCGATCAAAAATGATTCAAAAGCATTCTGAAGCACTTGCTTCAATTTTTCTACACCATGTATAACCAACGAAATAATTGATTCTGTTCGAACATACAATATAAAATCGATAGCACTTAACGTCGACCTCATAGGACGTAAAACATAACTTTTACAACTTAAACCATACTTATACCAAATAGTTCAAGTACGCATAATTTGATCGCTTCATCTTCACGAGCAGTAAATTGAACTACTGTTTGAGAAATACAGGTAATTTATTTAATGATAGAGAAGATTTAAATGTTTTAAATTAGTGTCTGTAAACCTTGCAAAAAGAAGAATCTGATTGTTTTATTAATTCAGACATATCACGGTAAAGCTTCGTACAGACAAGCGCGACGCGACAGCGCGGCGCGACACCGGCTATTGTTATACCGTGAAGTTTTCTTAGAAATTGTATTGTTCGACCCGCGTCGCGCTGTTGCATCGCGCTGGTCTGCACGAGCTTTAATAAGTGATGAGGTTTTAAAATGTTTTTGAAGTTTCTGATGTCTACTACATAATTTATTTATTTATTGTATAAATATTATATAAAGTAGGTAGGTTGTAGGTTGTTTCTACCCAGAAAACGTGGATCTTCAGACGTTAGTCAAGAATGTGGGGTATGATACAGAAGAACAAGCTAGATACTTCATACGTGATACAACAAAAAAAAAAAAAAAAAATTAAAATGGTCGAGTTCACAATGTAAGAGAGGGTCTTTTATCTGATTTCTACCATAAATATAACGTGTGTATCTCTGCACACTCAGCTTTTACTCTTCAACGTCGTCATCGTCACCATTTACTAAATTTCACAAGTAAAGCCTACTCACAAAAAAATATTTCTATTACAAATGAACCACCTTGTCAAGTGCCTACTTATAACGCAAGCCAAATACTTAAAGCTCTATAATTTGACATTGCTTACGTATTACAACATTAATACGGATAATATGATTACGTAGCTCTTCTATGTGTGGTCTTACAGTTTGTTATTTTTAACCAATTAACTTAGAGTTTCGGATGGACATTATTTGATGGACAGCTGACCTGGTCAAGGTCGGGAGTAACCTAGCTTAGAGTAGTTTAAAATTACTCTCGCAAAATTATAAACTGCCGTAATTGTGAACAGACAATTTCACAATGAAACGCATAAAATTCGGTATTATATAATTTATCCGTGTCTTCTCAATTTTTCGCCAGTTTATGACGGCTGTTCAAAAAATGATCAACTTATCTACATCGATAACTAATCTTCTTAAAGTCTTTAAGCTGGCAAAACTTTTATCCAGAGAAGGAACAAAGTAATTCCACAGAAGGATTTATGCCTCTACCAGCCTATGACCTACAAATAACCACAGGAATTTACCCTTTAAATATTGACCTTCACCTTAGATTCCGGAAGAAACGACCTATTTCTAAAGAGTTTAGCCCCCACAACAGCTTGATGTGCCGATGATTGATATCTGATCGAAGAACATCAGTCTTATCTTGATGGCTATTTAAAAACGTGCTTTACCTAAATCTTCAATTACGTCATTTTATTCTGTCACAACTAAAATTATTTTATCGGGACAATCATCAGCCTTAAGGCAATGTCTGGCTAACTTTTAAGTATTTAAAATGTCTGCCTACACAGCTAGACGTATTTAGAAATTTTGTAATTCTGAAATTTTGTAATAAGTCTTGACTATTGATTCAGAATTATTACAAAATTTCTGAAAATAAAAGAATTAACTAAGTTTGTTATGACTGCCACAGGTAGGGTGTTCAGCAGGACGGTGATTCTAATTAACTAGCATGTTATATTATTTGAGTACGTGTGGCCCAAGTTATAAGTTATTAAATTTTTGAAACAAAGTTCTTTACCTCACGTTATAATCTGCACAGTGCACGCTTGGCGAATGTGACCTACACCGAAAATTTTAATAAAAGTGTCGTGTCGATCAAAATGTTACACTGTTTTTTTCGGTCTCGCTATCATTCGCCAAGTGTGCAAAAAAGAAAGGAACTTCGGTCTAAGCGAGACAGCACCTCTTGACTGCTTTTTTGTTGCATTTTGCATCGATCTTCAGAATTTTGTTGAATTCCTTTGTATAACAGATAACAAAATTTTATTCATCTACTTTATTCCGTTTAGTTAGAAATTATAATTGCGGCTTGATCGGGTTAAGGTAGTGAACATAATATTTCATAATGATATGATTGACATGATACCTTTATCTTATTTTCTATTATTTATTGTATCATAAAAAATAAATCTATGGTGATTTTGGAGTTGTATCTTCCATTTTTCTGGTGTGTAACATTCTGTAATCCGATTATGAACTCAATAGCACAGTGAGATTTTAACCGACTTAAAAAATGAGGAGATATATAGGGAATACGTTCGTCTGTATGTTTTTATTTTTGTCAAAAATCGAAAATACAAAACCTACTTCCGAAATTAAAATTATTTTACACTTTGTAGTGGTGCTTTTGGAAGCCGGTTATTTTTAGTAAAAAAGTTTTTTTTATATTAAATGTCCGCGTCGCCCATGACTTGGACCGACCCAAAGTTCAAAGTTGAACCGTGAATACCCAACAATTAACAGGTTGTTCTAATCTCACTAACATTTGGCAACTTGAATAATATCACTTGATGTGCTTACCATATTATTTTTTACTTTTACCATGGCCGCAATAGGTTAAGCGGTTACTTACAGTTACGGCAACCAAGTTTTATTTATATAATGGGGCATGGTTGTCAAAGATGAGGCACCAAATTAAAATTAGTTGATGAAACATTCAAAGTTATTTTAGGTATTCCCTTGCCTTCTTGGGAAATCTTTAAAGGATTTCCTAACTTTAAACGACTTTTACTTTGTAATTTGATATTTACCTACTTTTTAATCGTTACTTTCAGAACCTGTATCTTTTCTTAAGGCCTGAAATGGAAATTACAATACGGCCCATATAACTTGGCCGGTCTGAACATAGGCACGACGAAGTTTCGCGCATGTTCTCTCACTCACATTCGCCTCATGTCACCATTTGGTTCCTAAAAAAATGTTATTGCGCAGCCTTCTACGCGAAGTGCGGAACTGTCAAGTTATATTGACCGTGTTGTAGGTACATATCACATAGACGTCAGTTGTAAGATTCAGTCAAGAGGATTAGAAAAATCAAATCAAATCAATCTTTATTTCAAACAATGTTACACATGAGAATGTACAGTCCATATTATCACAGAGAATCAAAAAAACTATAGTTACACTACAGACTAAGTTTAACATAACAAATTCAAATAATTTATTGTGGATCATAGGTTCACAGGGTGTTGTGTTAGTTACAGGTCTGCTATGTCCCGCCATTGAAGCATACAAAATTCATACTACCAATTCAGAACATAATTGAGATACAATACATCAAATTGTCATTAAGATTAAGTTAGTATAATATTTATGTCAAATTACAAACTAATCATGTTACAAAATAGAATAATTAGTCTAGTTTAGTTTGTAACATTTATACTACTGACTGATTAATAAAATACCAAACAATGACATCAAATTGCAAGCATTAAATTAAGAATACTTTTTTGCTAATAACAACAGACTCCTCTAACCAATATGTCTGCTAAAAGTGGCGATTATCGCTTTGTCCTTTCATTGAAACCGTCGATATTGGGAAGCCCATCGGCAGTGGACGTCTGTAGGTACTCAGATATGTATGCGCCATCGACCTTTATACCTATCACTCAACAATGCCTTTCTCAAGCAGCACCTTCAATCATCAAGCAAGATCATACAAATACCACAGTCTAACAAAATATCATTTAATTCCAAGGTTTAATAATAAAGTTTTCAACGGATACCGGTGTCGTTCCGGACCAACCTTAGAACGGCATGTGGTCTATATCCTATCAAAAGTTCATCTACTTACTGCACATGCAAAGACCAATCTTCACTTAAATACTATAAAATCTATTTTCCCTTTTTCTTCCATCTCCTCATAGGCCACTGGTTTTAAGAACGTAATCACAAGGTGTTATAAACTTAAACTTAAGGAAGTTATGGTTCGATTTTAAACGGTACAATAACTGGTAAAAGGGTTTACTGCGTACAGTAATTGTTTTACTGCAAACCGTGAGCTTTTAGCCACCGAAGTTGTAATGTATGATTGTGCGGTGTATTCTTGATCGTCGGAAAGCAGGAGGTAGTTTAGTATTTTAAGGATATGTATCTGTTTTCCCACTTAATGGGAGTTTGTTGCGCCACTTCTTCTTCCCAGCTAACGCACTAGGAAGTGGTGAACTATGTAATTTTGACGTTCGAAAAGTGCTGATTATCAGCCTAGTTTGAATAAATGACTTTTGAATTTTGAATTTTTTGAATATAAGCTATTTTTTGTTGAGCGCTAATCATGAAATTTTGTCATAACCACGATTGAAAGACCAATTGATGGCAGTTTTTCTTCGTGTCGATGGCAAACTAAATTGAGTCGGTCCAGAATTGGCACCATTATTAGCTATCATCAGCTCCTGGGGTTCTACTCCCTAAGCGAAATCATTAGTTACGGACGAAGTTACGGGAGCTTCGTACTCCGTCTCACTTACAGTATGTCCGTACTAGCACTAACAAAAACTGCCATTGGCCGCCCTGGATTGAAAATATGCGAGGACGCTATTTCTATCCTCTAGTTGTAAGCCCATTCACGATAATTGTCATTTCAATACCTTCACTAACGTTTCACGTTTGAAGCCCTGCCCACGCCAAACAAGCGAGAAGATGATTATGATAATACTACGAAATACCTCAACCAACAATATACCTACTAATAATAAATCGTATTTATTTAACTTATGTCACCTTTCACATATCACGGCGGTTGCAAATTTGACTCTGACGTCTGTCAAGAATTTATTGCTCACTGGAATCAATGGTTTAGGAATATTCAATTAGATGTGACATCAATTTTCATGCTATTATAGCAATGGCCAGGTCGGTGGATGACCTACAGAAGGTCGAAGAGGACATCTGATTTAGACATGGACAGACCAGGGAAGCATGGGACAAAAGGGAGGAGGCTAAGCAGTGAGTGGAACAAGGCTATCGATGATGATGATGAGGTAAAGGATAAAAAATTTGATATTGCCGTAAGTTACTCATGTCATGTCATAAAGAGTTTTCTGAAACCCATACCATCGTTCGGTACATTACATTACATAAAAGTGCTGGCATTTTGGGGTAAATTCGGTGCTGGGATAGCATCAAATTATCGGCTAATTTGGCAATATTTTTAATGCTGACACTATTGTGTTCTGCACCATTCTATTCTGCCACGACCTCCAGTTAGAAAAATTTGATACAACACCTCTAAGAGAGTAAGTAGAAAATAGCAGATAGAAGTCTGCAAGAGTCACGTTTCCGTTTTCCGTTTACGTTCATACATCTGGTTATGACCAGATGTCTCTTAAGATGGCGCCTAAAGGTCCACTAGCGCCACTCTTTAAAAAAAATATTATCTCGTGACTGAGAAGGAATTATGAATAACGGCTAGACAGGACCCTCGGTAAGTGTGTCTAGAATTTTCTAATACCTTTTATAAAGTTTCATATTGAGACACGGAGCAACAAAATACGATCTAGATGAATGTGGCCGTTTTTCTTTAGATCCTATTTTGTTGCTTCGTGTCTCAATATGAAACTTTATAAAAGTTATTAGAAAATTCTAGACACACTTACCGAGGGTCCTGTCTAGCCGTTATTCATAATTCCTTCTCAGTCACGAGATAATATTTTTTTTAAAGAGTGGCGCTAGTGGACCTTTAGGCGCCCTCTTAATTTCTCTTTATTAAGTCTTCTAATATCTTAATTGCAATGTTTATACGCTGTAAATATTAATAGCAAACTACGAATTTCCGCGTGAATATGTTGAAAGTATATGTACTTTCAACATAATCACGCGGAAATTCGTAGTTTAATAAAGAGTTTCTAATAAAGTAGCCAATTAGCACATGCCAATAAGTATTGATTTGAACCTCACTGTGGCCTTACGTACGACCTCTGATGATTTGGTTACTGTGATTACATCATGGTACATAACTGTAGTAGTATAATATCTCCTTGTTAAAGTGAGTTCGTAAAAGTGGGTTATTACTATCACCAAAATATGATTTAGACCTTTGTTTGGCTCCAAGAAAGACTGCCATATTCCCGTAAAAAGAGTGTTATTCCTATCACCATCTCACAACTATCAAACTATGTACAAGTAGAAAATAGAGACGGGGGAACATATCTACGTCAATACACGAGCTAAGTAACGTTGATAGATCTCGAACTGAGAGCTGGTGGAAAAGCAGCGAAGTGAGACTTTCAGTAGTCTCGTAAGTTAGCAAAGCATCAGCTATCCCTTTTGTATTGAATTTGGCCATTCTGTATGATGGGGTCTATCCTACTGTTTGCTAAACTGTAATGCTCATTTTCTCTAACACTAGGCAACACCTAAATGTACTGCCTAAACAAAAGGGTAATGTAAAGCCCCCAGTAAGCGTGTACTGGGGGCTTTACATTACCCTTTTGTTTAGGTGCGAGCCCGTCGCTCGGCCAACGTATATTGGGCCTTTGGGCGTGATTTTCCGTTTGATTTGCGTGTATATCGCATGGAGGCTTTAGATTTTCAACGCTTGCCTCAGTACCGTGACTTGTTAGGCTTTACATATAGATGTCCACTAGAGTTAGTAAAAATAGGCATAAGTATTCAATGTAAAGACGTGCAGTGCTCTTCATTCTACATTATGAAGAGCTTGCCTCTAGCCATAAAGCATTTCCAACGGGATCACTTACCAAAACATAGCATGAACTTACTCAATATATTTACCCACCCACTATTTCGATGACCTCACCAAAATAACACAAACTAAATTAAACAAAACACACAGTTATTTACAAAGAAAACACACATACGTGCATCAGTCTCAAATGAAGATTGATGCTACCAACTCTATCTGGACCAAGGCCAATCATTTGTTTGACTCAGAGAATTCTAAAAATAATTGTTTTAACAACAAATTGGTTCAAACTTGCAAGGTTCATATAAAAACGTAATGAGATCTCATAAAAAGTATGTGCTTTTGTGATTGTCTTTCTCAATTTTGATTAAGGAATCAAATATGTGAGTAAATTCTACGCTACATACTCATGGTGACTGAACCATATGTCTGACATGTTTCATAACAGCATATACCGTGCAAATCAAAAGGTTCTTATGAAACTTCGAACCTCAAATAATTCCATTTTGCTTTACTAAAAATATTATTGAACACTTTACTAACATAATGAATGCGCCTCTTTTTGTGAATCCTCTAATAATTTCTCCTCAAACTCAACTCAAAGCATTTATTTCAATTAAACCATTTACAGAAAGAAAGTAAAAAAAAGTATTTATTGAGACTCGCACAAGAAATCACACATTAAACTAAAAACACACTAAACATAAATAAAAAACAAAGTAGGTAACATTAAAATTTAAAGAAGAAAGTCCTGTACGAGGCCAAAAGGCTCCTACAGGCACTTTTGAATTGTCAAGGAGTCGGTCAGTTAGAAATATGAAGCTAGTTGCCCATTCCAAAGTATAGTAGGTACCTATGGAGAAGAACGGGCAACAAACTCCACGACACCACTACTTTGGGGTCCTTCATCTACTTTGGGATCCTAAACGTACTAAATAGTCAGGTAACTGCGACCAACTTGGAAGTAGCGCTCGCTGCCAATGCCGCGGCGCCGCTCGTTTCGTTCGCTCGGTTCGCACGTTGATCACAGTTCTCTTCTAACTCATTTGGTCGGGCTGCCCTAGCTTAGTCCCTGCGACCAATTCAGCTCGCGCGTGGTTGGTCACTTTTTTAACCTAACCTTACTTACCCGTTTGGTCGAGTTATAGTAACTAAGTTCCTAAGTTAAGAAGAGGCTCATTTAGTAAAAACGTGTGCATCAATAGAAGGCCAAAAAGATTTTTAAGGATCATTCATTAAAAAAAAGCGCCCATCATTAGAAGTTCAATAAGATTTTAGAGGATCAGTTAAATATTTCCCATATGAAATCAGGGTTTTAAAATCTAAATGATCTACATAATGTAGGTAATCAAAATATTCGACACTAGCTTTCGCCAGCGCCGTCACCCATGGTATCTTTATAAATTATGGCCTATATTACTCAATGATAATATAGCATTCTATTGGTGAAAGAATTTTTTAAATCAGTCCAGTAGTTTTTGAGTATATTCATTACAAACAAACATACACATCTTTTTTCTATAGAGTATACAACATGTTGATACGAGTATGAGTTGTTGATTTTAACAAATCCTTCAGAAGGACTGAGATTTTAATCTCTGCTATAGTTAGCATTATGAAGAAATTGGATTTTTTTTATACAGAATCTTAGGAATTACTTGACAACCTTGGACCATACAGATCACATCACTCACCCTGACCTCATGACCCTATCCCTTTAATGAACTTATAAAAGTAATCAATCCTGTATTACCAAACTTGGCTTAAGACAATGATGTATCAGCACAGGTAGGCTACTGGCTACAGTCAGCAACGGAAGTTACTGGACTTTAGAAAACATTTTTTTTGCATAAGCACTATTATATAGAATCAAGTTTTTCCAACTGAACAGACAGCTGTGCTGCTGAGGAGTTTGTTGCGCCGCTTCTTCTTCTCAGCTTAAGCACTAGGAAGTGGTGAAGGGCGGGCGTTTTTGGGGGACTGTCTTATGTAGTTTTGACGTTCGAAAAGTGCTGATTCTCAGCCTAGTTTAAATAAAAGTTTTTTTTTTTTTTTTCGGTATATTGACACTACGGCAAGTCATAACTTTGCTGCGATATTGTTTTGTGGGAATTGGTCAAAATGTACCCAGAAATGAGATTAATTACTAACTTTAAAATAAAAAGTGGTCTTGAAAGATATAGGTACACCAAATAAAGAGAGAAGAGCGGTCTTCAAACCAGTAAAATCTCTAAGTTCGATTAATATTATTTCAAGAAAAACTTTTCTTTCTTGGTATAATTATCTTGGTTTTCTTTTCTTTTTGGATACAATCCGAATTATGTTTTTTCTATAAGTTAAGTCAGTTTTGCTATCGACTGTCCTTCGTAACGTTACAATATGAAATCTTACGTCACGTAATCAAACATTTATTGCAATGATTGATAGTTTTATTATAAGAAGGTACTTGTTAGCAAATTATTAGATCATGATGAATTGTATTCATGATAGATGATAGATCATCGGAATTTGATGAAAGCTCTTTTAAATGACCACTATTGAACTAAGGCTTCTGAAATCTTTGTACAAAAGGTCGCCTGACCTTTGTCCTTGATCTTTTATTTTTAAGGAAGCCCTTATGCGTCTCATTACAAACCAATTAAAGGGTCCCACAGACAGGCGCAGCGCGACAGTGCGACGCGATTCTGGCAGATCAATTTCACTGAAGTTTTCATAGAAATTCTTCTACTAGAGTCGCGTCGGTCCTGTTTGCGAGTGGTTGTCTTTATAACTTTGGTTCATACTTATGGTACGCACGAGCGATTTTAAACGCGACAGAATAACAATAGAGTACATCCCAGCGCGTCAAAAATACACTGTTGGATTTTCAACTTTCGACGCTAAGCAGTGCGTTGAAGATCCAGTGCGAGATAAAAAATCGTCGCGTGAAAATATTGCCCGTGGGTACTAGGGCTTAAACCTTCGAACCACTTGTGTATTTGTATTTTAGGGCTGGAACTGTTCGTTAAGGACGGTAAGGAAGACAGGAGCTCGTGGCTAAGTAATAACAGCTGCATGTGTCGATCCATCAGGTTAAGCTACGCTTGCCAGGGTTGGTCGGTGGATGGGTGACCATCTTTACATACCGAGACTCCTCCGTGCCTCGGAAAGCACGTTAAGCCGTTGGTCCCGGCTGTCATTCGTGGATCTTTAACAGTCGTTAGGATTCGTCAGAAGCCCGAAAGTCTGATACCAGTCTTATCAAGGGGTATCGTATTACCCAGTTACTGAATTGTGGAGGTCAGATAGGCAGGCGCTCCATGTAAAATACTGGTATTCAGCTGCATCCGGTTAGACTGGAAGCCGAACCTAACATAGTTGGGAAAAGGCTAGATAGGCAGATTGATTGAACTGTTCGTTAACTAAGTAGGTCATCTTTATAATGATAAGTAACTATGTAGTTAATTAGCAACATTTTCATATTCGTGTCTAATTAAGATAATACAATGCTTTTAAGTTTATATATTATATAAACTAACAGGGTGCTGACACCCTGCATATAAATCAATTGCCGTGCATTAGTCTCAGAAAAACTCGAAAATGGCTCGACGAATTTGTTTTTGTTTTGTTCGTCTGAATCCTTGGGTGATAAAGAAAATTAGGAAAAGCCCAGAGGTACAGCTGAAAACTCGAAATCGTCTGACGGGTCAGCTTCAGCTTGTATATATATAATATATATATAATATATAAACTTAAAAGCATTGTATTATTTTAATCAGACACGAACATGAAAATGTTACTTATTAACTACATATTACTTATCATTATAAAGATCAAAAAATCTGATGTCCCTGAGGACATCGACGCGAAAACTGATATGGGTTCAGAAAATTTTCGCCGGTTATTAAAAAAAAATCTGCTGTTCCATACATTTTGACCGTGTAGGTATTGCACTTTTCTATGAAACAGCCGATTTATTTTTTATTACAGACGAAACATTTCAACAAAATAGTTTTCGCGTCGATGTCCCTGACACCCTGTATAGATTACTTTTAGTTTCAATTCATTCTCTCAGACTCTTGTTTGATGATCAAACCATGTTATATGGTAATTGACTCTAATATTTTCCTTAATAATAATATGTTTGTCCTTCATTACATGCATTTTAAAATCATATATCAAGACTAGCAATCAATTCTATTTCAGACCGCGGATTATATTAGTGTGATGTCATGCTATTAACATTTCTGTTGAAAATTACACAGTAGATTGATGACGGCTTATAATATACTCCTTTATCAAAAACAATCTTTTACAGATCACTTGTTAGCCTTGCAATCAATACTAATGAATTACACATAAATATTTGCTTATTAAAGTGCCGGAGTTTGAGTATCCTTACAAGATAATAATGTAACTCAATGTGAGTCTGTGTGTTTGAAGGTGCCAACCTTAAAAGTAGGTTTTACGAAAATAACATTTTTGAACCCACAAATCAAATCAATTCATTAGGTTAATCACCACAGTTTGAACGTCAAAATTACCTAAGACAGTTCCCCAAAACGCCCGCCTTTCAACACTTCCTAGTGCTTTAGCTGGGAAGAAGAAGTGGCGCAACAAACTCTCCAGCAACACAGCCATCTGTTAAGTGTCAAAAGTTTGGGTTTTAGTAACTAAATCTTCGGATTGCTTGGATTGATTGAAATGTTGATAGGGTTACACCTTCAAGTGCCTATAAAACCGTAAGTACTGCAACAACAGACATGTCGTTGCAGTAGGTACTTAGGTACCTACAGAAACATTCATGTTTTTTTTGTCGGATAAGAGTGACAATGGCTGATTACTGTCACTCAAGCAGAGTGTCTTCCGATGACTGATGATGTAAGGAGGAGGAGCCGCTGTCGTACCATGTACACAACAAACTGCTTTATTCCGGTACAATCATGCTGATATTGAAGCTGCTGAACCACTAAAACGATGGCCACTTCTGGTAGAGGCTATCCTGTGCTGTTATACTCATAAGGTTGGAACCTAATCACAATAAACAGCTCCTAAAAAGTAAATAAAAAATAGGAAAAGATTTTTGACGGAGGGACAAAAAAAAGACAGACAGCCTAGACGAAATAAAAACAAACGTGTTTGTAAGGATTCCGTTTTTTTTACTTTGTCGTATGTAGGTAACTCTAAAGTTGACAACGTTGCTTTCTCCACAACCACCACCAACCATCTACAATTTTTTTACAAACAAAACCGCGAGCGGCGCTAAGCACTAAAAACTATTTATTATGATCTAAATGTTACAAATAATAACATTGATACTTAATCGAATAAAAAACAAATATTGAAGCTAACGGAAGCCTAGTAATAAATATAAATTGATGCACATAAATATTTGTATCAAAATGTCAAGTTCACCATATAGACTGGAGTAGGTAATTGAGTTTTTTATTGGAGAACGAATCGGTTTGAGAGAATGTGTGTGGTCAACGTTAACTAGAGTGGTGACGAGCGATACGTGTATTTTTTGGAACGAAGTTCTTTAACGTGGCTTGCGGTAGGAGTAAACTGGTAATAATCGTCACGTAACGAAAAAGCGTTATGCCATGCGACTTTCTCGTAAAAGTGTGAATTGGGTCAAAATGAAAATTCAAGATGGCCGTTGCGATTTTTTTTTCAAACTTTTCATCATTGGTGTCGTTTTCATGGTTTTCGAGGGTGCTTAAGTCGATAGTGATGTTAAAATGTAAATCCAAGATGGCAGCTGCGAAAATTTTGTTTTGTTTAAATCATACGTGAGAATGAACTTCGTCCTGACGGGGGTGCCCCGACCGCACACGTTTTTTTGTTGTTGTTTTAATTGACTGTGTTGTGTATAGCTGAAGTAGTCATCATTTTTAGCCGAAAGACGTCCACTGCTGTACATAGGATCTCCCCAAAGCACCGCCACTTCGACCAGATCTATGTTTCCCGCATCCAGCGGATTACCGCGGCCTTCACTGGTCCACCTTGTGTGAGGCCTTCCAACTATACGTGTTCCCGTGCGCCGTCGCTACTCCAGAACCTTTCGGCACCATCAGCCATCTGTTCTGCGTGCAATCTGCTCTGCCTATTGCCACTTAAGTTTGGCAATTCTTCGGGCTATGTCGGTTACATTAGTTCTCCTGCAAGTCTCTTTTCTATTTTTTATTGCTTTATAGAGAGGCGAAATCGAAGTCAAAATCTGACCCAGGTTTTGACTTCGATCTCGCGTCATGGAAAGCGATGGATAAAGTCTACAATGGAACGAGCATGCCCAGAAGATGCTTGGTTACTCTTGCTTGGAAGGCAGATCGGTTGTAGACTAGTCTTACTTTTGTTTGTGTGGTTACTGACTAACCTGGTGTCAGAGTTTTAAAGTCGCCCCATGGGCCTCTGAGTTAGCTTCACATGCCATCGAGAAATACTAGTACTAGTTATTAAGTATGATAACTAGATATTTAAGGATTTGAATTTTACGTCTTTGAAACTTAATTAAGTCGTGATGTCCGTAACAGCTACTAAACCAGTACCTAACGTAATTTATACATTGAAATCTAAAGCTGTAAAATGATTTATGTTATTATGCGGTAAATGTGGAGTTATTAGTCAATTAAATTAAATATTGGTGTAAGAAATGTGTTCAAGAAGGTCAAGTTGAAGTTTGTGAGATATGCCATGTATTCAATAGAACGTTAAATAATTCCTATTTTGATTTCCAAAAAAAATATTACTGAACACTCTAAAATAATGAACACGCCTCTTTTTGTGAACCTCTAATAATTCCTATTTTGGGGTCCTGAAAATACTGCAATAGCCCAGTAACTGTGACCAACTTGGATGTGGCTCGCGCGTGGTTGGTCACAGTTCTAACCTTACCTAACCCATTTGGTCGGGGTGCCCTAGCTTAGTTACTGCGACCAACTGTAACAAAATGCTAGAAATAGTAATAAAAAGAAGCTACATAATTTATTTAAATAAGTGTGCATCATAAGAAGCCCAAAATTATATTAGTAATTCATCAATTTTAAAAAGTGTATATCGTGAGAAGGTCAATAAGTGTTTAGAGGATCATTTATATATTTCCCCTGAGATATAACACAAGGTTGACCAAATTTTCTTAATGATGTATTATTTTTGAAGTCACTGTGTAATTAATACTCTGATTCGAGCTATGCAGGCACAGGAAAACTCTCAGGCAAAGAAGCTGCAAAAATGAGATAAAAAATATATTTTGACAGTCTCTGTCTGATCCTCTGATTCGTGCTGTGCCTATAGGAAACAAAAAATAATCAAGTAGTGAAATGAAATGAAAGTGTTTATTCTGTAAATAGGATATCAGAATCACTTATATTAGAACTATTTAAAAAAATTGGCATGCAATGAAATGAAAGTGTTTATTCTGTAAATAGGATATCGGAATCACTTTAACACGTCTTATAAAAAAATATTAAAAATAAGCTAGATGAAGTCGGCGTTTCCTATCTGACTACTTTGAGAAGAAAGGCCGAAACAAACTCAGAGGTCGTAGTCTCTTTTAAAGTCCAGACATAATCTTGGTCAAGTCATATGAGGACCATGTGGATCAGTGTCTGAAATGGTCTTTTGAGGAAAGAACCACACAGATTTGAGTGGACCTGTCCAGTCAGTGCAAGCATTTGTCAGTAATCGTGGAGCTATGACCTACAAATAACCACAGGAATTTACCCTTTAAATATTGGCCTTCACCTTAGATTCCGGAAGATCAACCTATTTCTAAAAATTGGCATGAAATGAAATTAAATTGTTTATTCTGTAAATAGGATATAGGAATCACTTTAACACGTCATATTAAAAAAATAAGCTAGATGAGTTCGGCGTTTCCTATTTGACTACTCTGAGAAGAAAAGCCGCAACAAACTCAGAGGTCGCAGTCTGTCCAGACATAATCTTGGTCAGGCTATATGAGGACCAAGTAATAGCGATAACCACGCCTTCTTCACTGCATTCATTCGTATTGTGTCATCCTTCACGTTAATTTGATTCGGAAAATACAAACGACAAAGTTTCAGAAAAAAATCATGACATAACATTACGCCCGTATTACTCGATGATGGGTTAGACAGAGGTGTACCTATAATACACCCACATTTCGGCAGTCATGCTTGAGTCCCATGTAATAGGGGGCGAGCTTATTGCCATCGATCGGGCACAAATCCAGACTCCGAACTGCTACTGATACCAGCTATCTAACTACGTAACACATTTTCGTAAACGATTACTACTAATCTGTTTCATTTTGACAGTTCAACAACATTCATTGCGTTATTTACGTTGTTGAGCAGGTTTTTGTTTTCGAACTTTTGAAGCAATGGATGGCAATCTGTTTCAAAACGATTCAAATTCTGATTGATCGTGTATTACGCAATTAGGGTACAGATAAAAAAACCCAATAGCACTTTGCCCGACCCGGGAATCGAACCCAGGACCTCATGCTCAGCAGTAGCGCTTGTGACCCACGTTTCCACCTTGGTTTTTCAGTTGCACGCCTCTTGATATGATGTAACTAAAAGCATTTTTGGTGATAGTCAATCTTTCAATTCAATGCCAGAGAAATCGTGATAAAAATTGCGAAAAACCGAACGTATCTTCAAATAGATTTAATATCGTTATCGATGTTCAAATGTGCGAACAGAAATCTTTCTGTCGTTTTTTTTAAATCGCTACGATATTATCTTGTATCTATCATCTTTGTTAGAATTCTATTGCATAAGCTGTTCATAGGTCTTCCAAAAAAGTATACTCTTAGCTAACACGGACAAAAAGACACGGATCGACGTAAAGGACGTGTAGTGTTTTTAATATCTACAATACTTTAGAAAAAAGTAATACAAAAAAATCATGTACCAACGTTTTTAATCGAATCGATGTTGCTTTCTATTTCAATCAAGTTATCAACTTTTATTCTCCTCTAAGGGTGGTTTACACACATGAATGCACATACCCAGAATCAGAACAGCCTTTGGGACATTCAAATAATATTTGTCCTATGCCAGAAATGAACCCACCACCGGCAAAGCTGATATTTATTATTTATTTGTTTAACCGGTAAAGCCCTGGGTGACCCTCAAGCACGTCAATTAGCACGTTAATTAGTTGTTTATCAGGCCTTTAACGGTTAAACAACTTTTTTTTTTTTTTATGTCTATCGAACATGTTACCAACCGGGTCCGGTTCGATTCCCAGGTCGGGGCAAAGTGATATTGTGTATAATATTGCTATCAGGTATTTCTCAGAAGCAGCCCGAGTTTGGATTTGTGCCCGGTTGACAATAGGCTCGCCCCATATGTGCGTGTAATATGGCGACACCTCTCCCTTCAAGGATCCCAGGCGTGAATATTTGTTATGTTTTTTTATCTACGTTGCTTTCTATAAATAATCAGCATCAAATTATTTTTATTCTTCTCCAATGGGCGGTTTACAGACATAGGTAAATATCCAAACACCTACAGTCGAAAAACCTTTAGAAAATTCAAAATAATATATTTTAAATTCGAACGTGAATTTTTTTGTTTGTTTTTTACGCTTTCACGTTATAACGGCTGAACGGATTGGGATGGTACATGGGTAGACCATAACCTGGAGAAGAACATAGGATGACGTTTTATCCCAATATTTCCACGGGATCGAGACATATGCTGGTAAAGCCGCGGGGAGCAGCTAGATCAAAATAATTGTCCCATGCGAGAATTGAAACTAAGCCCTTTAGCACTGAAATCCACACACCATCCTACTAACCGTGCCTTCATAATGTTATACACAAAACACACACACACAATACTCATGCACAAGTCAACACACACACAACACACATGCACAACACACATACACACATAGTGTACATAATAAAGAGTATTCTCTTCTATTCTTTTATTAACCAGTAAACATCTCATCATAGCCTCAAATACCATTTAAATCCGTATCCTTCAGCCCAAACATCTATTACCTAAATAACTGTACATAAACAAGTATATAAGGTACTAAATACCTATCGAGTTAAATGTTAGCAAACGCTATTTACAGGCCCTATTTCTATTAGGCGACATTTGTGAGACCTAATGCATAAACATGGGAACTTGAACAGTATCATTTGGATTTGAGTTGGAATCCTGGTTAGATCCATGACACGTTTACAATGAGCTCTGGAGTATTTTAGGAGTAATTTGGGTATAGATAATTATTGGATGGCCCATAATATAATCAGGTAAGAACATTGGTTGTGACAATTCTTCCTCCTTAAACAGAGGTATTGTAATTGTTACCCTGGGAAAGATGGTAGGATGACTTGGTGAGGACCGCTGGAATGACATGGACTGGATAGGCAAGGAATAGGGAGAACTGGGAGAGATTAGAGGAGCCCTTTTGCCAAATCCCACACAGATACTCAGAACTGGAATTAACAATCTGAAAAAAGGCTATAACATAATTCTTAAGTATACTAACAAAATATGAATAACTGCCATTTTTTTGTTTTTTATTTTTATTTACTTTTTTGGGTGTCTGAAATCGGGATATTTAGTCACCGGATTTACTGAAGTTACTAATAACACTGTGTTCGATTTCTTCTATGAGATCTTGAGGGATTTTCATTGAATTATATTATGATATTTTTTACTTGGATATTAAAAATGGGATGAAAGGGGTATCTAACAGAAAGATAGGTAGGAAAGAGTGAAGACAAGAATGATTAAATACCCTAATCAACCTAGTACCTATGTAGGGTTAACAAATAGATGCAGATGAATAGTACTTACTTCTTGACATTAATTTTGACATTTAAGTAATTCATAAATAATAAAGAGAAAAAATTGTAATTGACATTGTATAAAAAAATACCTATTGTCATTTCAAACTAATTTATGAATGGGGATATTAATTTTAATATTGCCAAATCGGCAACGGTAGTTTATGTGAAACTTTTTACTAATATTAAAATCATAATGTATGTACTATGTACTGAGAAATAAATTAGATCTTACTGGGCACATACGTGTAAAGGAAATATCGCCGACTCTTTTCGCACCTGAAGTTCATGAACACAGCCCATTATTTACATAAGTGTTATGATCTATGAATCTTTCCTAAAAGATTTACCAATGCTATTATTTTCAAATGCTTCCTCGCAATTACCTTTTTTCTTGATAACAATGTGCCTCACATTATTATAGTGTTTATGTATTGCCAATAAATTATCCAGCAGATAACCTTTACCTTTACAAAAATATAATGACAGCATTTACAACAAAATGCTATTCATTATTTAACTTAGGTATTGTTTAGCTAAAACGTTTAGGTGCAGGTGAAATAGAATGTCTAAAAAACAAGCTAGACGGTTCAAACACTAATAAGGAGACTCGTTTACATTTGAAAATGACATCTTCATTTGTCGAAACATCATTTTAAGATAACCTCAAGGTCATTTTTAAAGACATGTACATGCTTGTAAGTGATTCTATTAATAAAATAAATAATTTACTGGTCCTTGCGGATGATACAAAAATCCGAAAGCCATACAACGAAAATCGAACTCTACCAAAACAACATAAAGTTAAAAATTGTATGAGAGCAGCAGCTTTAAGAGTTGATCTGCGAATGTAAGACTGAATGTATATCACTCAAAATATTGAGCATAGTAAGCTCAAGTATAAAATGCGGCAGATTCACTTTGCAGTCACATTTCACTGGCATCTTCCTTAGAGGACACACAGCAATGAAATTCGTTAGTATTTGTGCAAAATATTTTGTATATGTATTAAGTAAGCGTAATAGTGCAAACCTTTCTAAAACAAGTGTCATCGCCGAGTGAGTGTTAAGAAATCGTTATCAGTGATTTTGAAATTCGTGGTTTTCGGGTGTTTTGTGCAATGGGATTGTGCGAAGTATTTTTTGGTCAAATTTTTTGTTGAAAGACGGGGTCTTTTGTGGGCTTCGGTGCGTCAAATAATCGGCTTTTTCGGCTTGGCCATCCATCTTTAACTAAATGAAGTTCTGAGCAAAATATTGTCCCCTAAACCCTGTTTTCAGGAATTCTTAACTGAAACCAAAAAGCCATATCCAGCTCTGGTTTCTGCAGGATGGAACGCATCCAAAGTTGAGTCACGAAATTCGATCTAACATTTAAATTTAAGGCCATTTTCGTGCAATATCATAATTATCAACCTACTTGTTTCAATTTACTATTGAATCTATTCGGGGATAAATCCAAAAAAACAGCACCTTCGATCTAGGCACCTACTCAGCTACAACTACTTCTATAATTAATTCCTTCAACGTTTTCTTCAAACCAAGTCCATTTCCGATTTAAATTTTTGATACTTAGAAATTGTCTGGAATATTTTATACAACAGTAACATTGTTATTTTAACCACTTACCGCTCTATTTGGCATCGAATGCAATATACTGCATGTAGCTTTCTTTAAGCCATACTTAACATGTCTCATTTTATCTTATTACTTCACATTGAAATTATACGTAAAATCTACCGATACAAACATCAGTAATCTATTATCTTCAAAATAAGAGAAAAAAAGTGGAATAAACTTAGGTTCAATGCTTGTCTAATCCCTATACTACTAAATGAGCAGTATATTTGTAATCACGTTCTCGAAAACGGCTCTAACGATTTCGATTAAAGTTGCAGTTTACGGCGAAAAATCGATCTAGCTAGGTCTTATATCTGGAAAAATTCGTTTTATCTATTTTCACCCGAGCAGAACTCGGCCGACCAGGCTCGACTCAATACTATTATACTAATTATAAAAGGGTAAAATTTGTGAGTTTGTATGTAGGGGGTAATCTCCGGAACTACTGATCCGATTTCGAAAATTCTTTCACCAATGGGAAGCTACAGTATTGCCGAGTGTCATAGGATATATTTTATGTAAAAACAAGAAATTTCACGCGGACGAGTCGCGGGCATAAGCAAATATACTGACATATACACTGTCAACCTCAACTACCTAACTATAAATATAGACTTTCCAAATTCCGTTCTCATTAAAATATAAATGCCTACTTGTAGTACTAAAGCAGTGCAGTTCCGTTTCGGTACAGAGCATACATATACCGCACCGCTGCTTACCGACCAATGAGGAAACGGCCTTAGAAGTCACATACCAGAGCAAATAGAATAATTTTAGGAGTACGTATTTAAACTTGCTAATAGTTATACAACATTAGAATAGAATAGAATAGTTCTTTATTTGCACAGAAAGTAGGTACAAGTTAAAGATGTTAAGGTTAAAATGATCCTTATACTAACTACTTTAACTAAGGCATGCGAACAGTTTACAATTTCAGTTTTGATTGTTATGTAACCAAGGAATTACAATTGACAATTGGTCTTCAAAGTTATATTGTTTCTCAGTGCACCTCTAATTCGTTAACCAACCTTCCGCTATGATTAGAGCTGTTGTACTTGTTATTATAAACTTAGCTTGGCCTTTTTCTACACTTATTGGTCTTACTGCATGGTCACATCTAATCGAAATAGGAATTATGTAGTCTGAAGATGTCAGTTCATTATATAATTATCAACCATTCGGCCCAAATGCGTAGGGTAATGTGGCTAAATAATTACAGCCGCACGGGTAAAATAGCAGGTTAAGCTACGCTTACCGCGGTCTGTGCGTGGGTGGATAACCATCCATTACATATCGAGAACCCTCCGTGTCTCGGAAAGCACAACAAGTCGTTGGTCCCGGCTGTCATTCGTAGATCTTTGACGGTCGTTACGGGTAGTCAGAAGCCCAAAAGTCTTACAATCAGACTTACCCAGGGGTATCGTGTTACCCAGTAACTGGGTTAAACTGAAAGCCGAGCCCCTGGGGAAAAGCCAGGCAGATTGATCACCCTAGATGCGTTAAGTCATTTGGTTTATTTAAGAAATCCAGAACTGAAACTGTAAACATTCCATGATTTTTGTTTTTAAAAGCTCAAAAGCATTGTTATAATACTGTAACGTAATGACAACCTGACGTGCTCTATGTATGTAAATGTTAAAGGTCTGATAACCTTTCTGGGTCAAAAGATTCAACTCGATGCTATGTAATGTTCTGTAATGTTCTGGTATCACCTTCATCAAAACTCACCATGTTACAAAGTATTATTGACATAGTACCTATTGTACGGTTTAACGTGACGATATTATCGACAATATTATCGTCATGGGATCACGATAACACAGGGAAGTAATATGTATGGACACATATGAAGACGCTTTTAAATTGGCCCACGATAACGTTTAGATACAACGTGTACGTATTTTATGGAAATACGAATACTTTGGACTTGAACGTCCACGATAATATCGTCAGGTTAGAAAATATAAAGCGCACATAGGCAAACTTTATTAGCAATTCAAACTTTAACTGCAAATAGTGCAGTTTATATTTTTGCTATTTACAGTGTTCACTGAAAGGCATTTCGCACTCATCGCAACAAATTCCTATCACACGCAAATATATTTTCAGTTTATGAAAATACTTATGGTGTTAGTCAAAGAGATCTATTGCTAATATGTTTTGTTTATTCACAAACTTGGAGAAGATTTTGAAACAAAATTCAAGATTTCTATCAACTTTTTCGAAAAAACCTCATCTCATTTAAGTTCGTCACAATAATCAATGACAGAGTAGTTCAAAACCAGAGACCACAAATTATTTACAGCCCTATTTTCCCAAAATGTCACAACATCCCAAGCTTCCTCATCAAAGCTTTTAACTTCACAACCGCACTTGTGAGTACCATCAACCACCACAACATTGCTGGTGTGACAGTAATGTCAGTGGTAACGTTATGACATCTGTGAAATAACCGCAGGCAACGCCGCGAGACGGAAGACTAGTGGCACCCGAAAATTGAGTAATCGGAAAATTGAGATTTGGTTCGGTCATTAGAGCAGTGGTGGGCCAGTAATAACAGGCGTGATTTACTAGTTGAAGGTTTCAAACCCAGGAAGGCACTTTACTCTGAGAAATGTATTTCATCACAACTGCTCTCGAAACGGTGAAGAAAAACATCGTAAGGAAACTGGCATGTCCTTTTTTTTTTTTTGAGGATGGGAAATTATCAAATAACTTCTCCCGCTCTGGGTGGAGCGGGAGGGCATGTCAGACTTTTACTGACTAAAACCCACCCGTGTTCCTTCCGTTGCCTGTGTGCAACGGAAGGAACACGGGTATGGAAGAAAACTGGCATGTCCTAGAACCAAAAATTCGAAAACATCCACCAACTCGCACTGGGTCCTGTGTGGTGGATTTTGACCCACTCCCTCTCACGGAGACGGGGCCTACGTCCCAGCAGTGGTGGTGGCTGATTATAATACTTTAAATGCTAAGTTAATAGATGATTGAGGTTTTTGGTTAAATTGTAATGGGACCAAATGCATGACAATTAAAACTTATTTCAAGTCTAACAAGAGCTGTTGCTATACTTTGTGGTTTTATTCTTTCAATATTATTGCTACTATTTAACATGATTACTTACGGTCGCACTCTCATTGCTATTGATGGTAATGGCAGTATAATTCTATCTGTCATTGAATGTCATTCCGTAAGATTCCTTATTCTCTGACAGATTATTCGGACGTTACGTAGATAATTAGGTATCTCCAGTATTCCAAAACTGGTGATATAATATAGGCTATTGGGTTCGGCCGTTAGTGTAAATTCATAAGAACCTACTCATCCTTTTAGTTCATAATCAACGATTCCTTGACAATTTGCAAATAAATTTTATGAGAACTTAATGGAAGCAAGTTTAGTGTCCTTTGATACTTCATTTTTAACATGGCGCCTAAATTTATAAATGGTGACGTGTTCCTTTCATACATTCAATTGACAACAATTCATGATTTGTAAGCCGGTAAAACAAAGATACCATTTCTTGATTATTCTATACTGACTTCGAATATACTATTTTTATTTTTTGTACTGCTTAGTTTCCGAGTAAAATAATAAAACCGAAAAACAAATGATGACACTGAAATGGCTTATAAGGTTAACATATTTACATAGACTCTCAGTCCATAGGAATAAGGCTTATTATATCTTAGAAAAGACAGACGTCAATTAAACAGTCTTATTAATTTTGGTGTTTCGTCTGTTTAGACTGGAACGAATTTAAAAGATGTTTTTTTGACTGAAACCAATCAAAATTGTAAAAAATACGGATGTCTTATTTTTAGATTAAATTTAATTAATTTTAAAGATTTTAGTATCTTGAAAATATGGAATGTTGTCAATTCCGAAATAAGAGATATAACATCAACAATTTAGTTGTGGAAGTACAGTCCAGCCGCTGAAGGAATGCGTTCTTGACACCTGTCAGTTTCATACCAGTGAATATGTGTATTGCGAATTTGATCCTTATAGGTATATACTAGGTACTAGAAATTGTCCAAGTGACAGATGTCAGGAACGCATTCTCTCGACGGCCGGACTATAGTTCAACCACATTATTCTCATAGGAACATGAGATTAATTAATGTTATTAGAAACATGCCTTTCCAGTAATAAGTTTTGATAATAAGTGTAGAATTTTTATTGGGTTTGCTAGTATTAGTAATATATTCGTTGTGTTGGCTGATTAGTTTGCAAAGTTATCTGGGTCAAAGTTCTAAACTGTTTAATGTGTAGTTTATTACGCTGGCTGTACTAAATCCTTTCCCTGCAAGATGCTAGTTCCAACACAGTTACACAATAAACTTTAAAGTAAATGTACTAGTTGAGACGACCTTAAAATACCGAATTGAGTTTTCCAGTATCTATTATGACTTATATCTTGTTGAAATATCTCGGAAGAACATCAAATTATAATAAATCTAAACTGAGGATAGTTCTATTCTCCCATAGCTTCTTAAGAGTATCGACAGGCCTTAAGAGGCTTACAACAGATATACCGTGGTCATTGTCGGACGGCATAGAAAAACACAACGCTGGTGCACAATATAAAGCAATTATCTATTTTTTTTAAATCTATTGTTTGGACTAACAATTTAAAACACTAATGGTAATTATAGAATAATCTGACTAAAAATCTGAATAATTGCATGTATATTAATATGATTTTTAATCGTTAAAAAAAATGTTTAGAGGTATTTTTGTGTTTTTTTTTCTACGGTATCAATTTAATTATATTATGTTTTCAATGCACTACTCGTATCTTACTAGCATTATATCCTGAAGAATATAATATATTTTTCTGATTTTGTTTACTGCAGTGGATCGTATACTTTTAGGCATTATAGGACTTGCGTTTAGGCACTTTTAGGTCTTGTAGGCCTCTTAAGATCTTTTTAATCGATTTTTTATTAGTTTTGTTTTTTGACACAAAGCGGCGCAAGACCAGCAAGCCTCACGTCCATAGATAGATAATTAATTAATTAATTATGTCTCATTACTCGATGTTTGAGTTAAATCTATACACATTATGAATTAAAGTCGCTTTTCGTGTTTGTCTGTATGACCGCGTTGTTCTTTTAAACCGCGCAACAGATTTTGATTATGTTTTTCCCGGATGAGAATTTATTCCGAAAGGTTTATGTGTAGGTACATAATACGTTAAAATTTGAGTTATACAGGGTGTTTGGTAGATGGGTGCAAAGCCTGAAGGGGGTGATATCTTAGACCATATAGAACTTATTAAGCTAAACTTGTCTTAGACGAAGTCTGTTCCTTGCATTTTTTTTTGAAACTCTAAGGTTTTTAACAATAATACGCATTTTTTTTCAATTAATTGTTAATAGTGTCCAGTAAAAGCTGTTATGTTATTATTTTTTATTTATTTTTTATTTATGTAATGTGTGATTACTCAAACAAAATAATTCCCAAGCATCTGTGTCATCAGAGAAACATTCTGCGCAATATTCAAGTTTAAGAAACTTTTAAAAATCAAGAAAATGTTTTGTTTACGGCATAATAAAAAAATTTAAAAAATTGCCTCAGTTGTTCAAACCTTTTTAAAAACATGCTTGGTTATTGCCTTTTCTTTTGATGTACTATTTACGCAGATGTCTCATCAACTCTTGGAATTAGGATGTACAAAGCAAATTAAGTATGAAAATTATTATTTTCGAACAGATCAATAAAACAACATTTTTGTTAAAATAATTTATTGTTCATGTTCAAAATGTTGACCGCGGTTTCTTATACAAGCGCGTGCCCGTCTTCTCACTTCTGTAGTCGTGATTTTTAATTTCATCTCCTGCTTCATGACTTGAAAAGCCGTTTGGATTCTTTCTATTAATTCTTCTCTAGTTGAAATTTCAACGTGCGTGTAGACGAGCTCCTTGGCCCGTCCCCAAATGAAAAAATCCACAGGAGTTAAATCGGGTGATCGAGGTGGCCAAGGGATGGGCCCGTCTCTGCCAATCCAGCTCTCTGGGAAACAATTATTTAAATGTTCTCTCACGTTTAGGGTCCAGTGTGCTGGACAACCATCTTGTTGAAAGATCATTGGTCTTCTCATTGCCAATATTGGTATTTCGGTCTCATCTAGAAGCTCTGGGAGATAGTTTTGGAGGAATTCCAGGTAATTTTCTCCATTTAAATTATCTGGCAGGAAGTGGGGACCAATCAACGTTCGGCCGATTACTCCTGCCCACACGTTAACGGAAAATTTCCTTTGGAACGACACTTGCTTCTTCCAGTGTGGATTGTTCTCTTTGTCGGCCCATCGATGAAGATTATGGAAATTGGTAATTCCTTCTTTCGAAAATTTTGACTCATCGGTCCACAAGATGGATTTTAAAAACCATGCATCTTCAATGTCACTATTCAACAAAAAGCGACAGAACTGAATCCTTCGTGGGGGATCTTCATTTTCCAAACCTTGTACACCCGTGCCGTGGAAAGGATATTTGTTTTCTTGGTGCATCGTATTCCACACCTTCCATACCGAAATGTTGAGGTTTCGAGCTACTACTCTGACGCTCGTAGTAGGATCTGCATCAAAAGCTGCAATAATGTCTTCCTCGATATTTGGGTGATGTCTTCCCGGGTTGAGTCCAGAATCCGCGTGATGGATTCCAACTTCAGAAAGCCGACGAAATGTGTTGTAAAACACTCTGACATTAGGTAATCTGCGATTCGGATATCTCTCTTGGTACATCCGTCGCGCCAAAGAACCATTACCGTCAGCTCTGCCATACATGAAGACGATATCCGCATATTCTTCATTCGAAAAAGTAGCCATAGTCGATTGATCACACAAATAAAAGTCCGAAATCAGTGAAGGAGCTCACAGCTAAGGCTCAACACCTTAAACACCTCCAAAATCAACACGTGAAGGAGCGCACAACCTCATGCGGTGAATTGTGTAAACACGAATTTGCAATTAAAACGTCTTGTCACAAGGGCAGTCGTTAATTGACTAACTGAGGGTCCGAAGATGTGACGAGTCCACCCGACTACTCGGGTACTAGTTTTTAGTGTAAATAAATAACAACTTTATATCCTCAGTAACTAAGCTGATTTTTCTATTGAATAATAACAATTCATTAGACGCTACCCGAAAGTCGAAAAAAGGGCAAGTTTGTTATCGTCGCGCGGCGGCTTTTGTTATGCGAGTTCCCAGAATTTGATTGATGTGCGTGCACCATAATTCTAAGAATGAATCAGTTATCAGTTCTAACAAAAAACAATAGGTAGTGTATTAGCAAAAATGTTGCATTATTTTGGTCTGTTTAAAAATTAAATATTCGACCTCAATTTGCTTTTTACATCTTAATTCCAAGAGTTGATGAGACATCTGCGTAAATAGTACATCAAAAGGAAGGGCAATAACCAAGCATGTTTTTAAAAAGGTTTGAACAACTGAGGCAATTTTTTAAATTTTTTTATTATGCCGTAAACAAAACATTTTCTTGATTTTTAAAAGTTTCTTAAATTTGAATATTGCGCAGAATGTTTCTCTGATGACACAGATGCTTGGGAATTATTTTGTTTGAGTAATCACACATTACATAAATAAAAAATAAATAAAAAATAATAACATAACAGCTTTTACTGGACGCTATTAACAATTAATTGAAAAAAAATGCGTATTATTGTTAAAAACCTTAGAGTTTCAAAAAAAAATGCAAGGAACAGACTTCGTCTAAGACAAGTTTAGCTTAATAAGTTCTATATGGTCTAAGATATCACCCCCTTCAGGCTTTGCACCCATCTACCAAACACCCTGTATAATCGATATTTCGCCAAGTCGTAAAACCGTACAGAGCAGAAGCGGGTCGGCTAAACAAGGTTAAAAAATAAAAAACATTTTCCTGTCGATATTCTATCCTACTCTATCTTGGGAAATACCTTCCCAAAAAGCCAGCATACCAACTTTCCCTATGCGTCCTTAGAAGGCTTCCATATAGTTGTGATCGTGACCGGAGTTCTATGGGGTCACATTCAGAACCTTAGCCTTTCCCATCGCCGTGTTACCTTCACCTCAATCAGCTGCACTCATTTAAGTTTGCCATAAAACTTTGTTACTTTGAGCTTTATGGGTTAATCAGATGTGTAATCAGTGGTAATCAGCAAGTTTTGTTTATGAATCGTAAAATATAAAATAATCGATGTGTAAATTAATCCGTAAACTTCAACTAGGTTTGGGTTTGAAGGGTTTTGCATCAATAAATGAGTATAGGATGAAATATATTTGAAACCGGTTCTTGAAATAGAACCATTGCATTTGCACGTGTCTACCGTTTTTGTTCTTTTTCTAATGTGACCACAGGTATTGTGTTTTATAAGTTCAATTAAATAATCACTGATAACGATACTACACTCTATGATATGTAGGAACAAGACGGGCCCCCCTTCGACAAAAATCTTTATTGTTATCTGGCTGACTGTCTTAAGCTTACGAATCTTCTCTTGTGGAGGCTCTATTTTTAACACACAATAAATCAATCAATAAATTTAAAACTTCTACGACACACCTTCAAACGATTCCTCATTACTAATGCTCCCAATTATCAATTCCAGTTCATCGTACTAGCCCTGGTATCGGCAGCGTCATCCGCTCGCCTGGACAACTCTATCTACTTACCTCCCAACGCCAGATCTTCAAGTGGAGCCAATGCTGGTCTCGAAGCTCCTTTAGGAGGTCAGGACTATGCAGCTTACAATGCTGGAGGCCAGGGAAGACAGTCTGCGAGCAGCCAGGCCGAGATCTTGAAGTATGAGAATGAGATCAATGAGGAAGGGTACCACTACGCTTATGAGACTAGTGATGGGACTAAGGCCCAACAGCAAGGTGGGTGTTGACAATTCACTATTGAAAATTATATATAGATTGCTTGGGACTGTTCCCTTGAGGATATTATCTACTTTAAGAGAGAATCCATGCATTGACTTTCAGATAGCATTTCAAAATGTTCATTCATAAAAGTTTTTATATGTTATTAAAAAAAATCGTTTTTTATTGTTCATTTTGAAATTGCTTTGATAACCGACTTTATCAGTCTTAATTTTCAGTCTTTATTGCAGGATTGGGACCATTTTCTGTGACCTGTGTGTGTGTGTCTCTGTGTTTTTTTTTGTTATCACCAAAAAAAAAATCAGGTTAAGGTCGTACTGCCCTCAAAGGTTTAATACCTTCAAAATTAGTTGCACCAAATAAAATCCTAAACTGCACTCGTGCACCAAACATTGAAAATAATAAACTTTAGTTGTACAAAGCTATTACTTTAGCCATTACATTTGAGGTAACTAGCATACATGCAACGAACGTTATATCATACTTGCATGTTAAATGTTAATGATCGTTAGTAACTGACTCTAAAGTATTAGATATATGTATTGTTTCATCATGAGGTTTGTTTAAGTAAATGACTTGTTGTTAGAACGAATCATTATCTTTTTAAATTTCACTACTCATTACATTATGATTTATTATTTATTTATTTATATATACTTTATTGTACACCACAAAAATACTTAACAAAAAATAATAATTAAGCACTACAAATATACAATGGGCGACCTTATCGCTTTATGATCAGCATTTAAAAGGATTATTACAACTAGACAGAACTAGACGAGTATCGTCTATCTTAGTAATGTAATTTATGTAGGTAGTTTGTATTTAAGAAAGAACAGAAATCCCTAAAATAAAATGGATTCAAGCAAATACTGGAAAGAGTTTTTACTAGGTACTCATCCCTATCACAAGGAGAGAACATTATAGGCTGATTCTACCACTTATCCCTTTAATGGATAACAAAATACAATTATAATAACAGTTTTTTTAAATACAATTTATAGGTACAATTCTAGGAAGCAGTTCATTTACCTTATCATTTATTTAACCTTCTCTCAGTATTACTAATGTTTTATTTATGTCACTGTCCATGTATAGGTACCTCTTTAAGTATTCAAACTTGCAGTAAAAACTTCTTTTTTTGTTTCCGAGCCTTTTATTACATTATTTTTTTGAAATTCCAGGCCGCGTGATCCCCGGCGCACAACCCGAAGAAGGTTCCCTCTCAGTCTCAGGCTCCTATTCCTACATCGGTGACGATGGTCAGACCTACACCGTCACCTACACAGCTGATGAGAACGGCTTCCACGCTGAAGGAGCTCATCTGCCCACCCCCCCTCCCATCCCCGAGGCGATCCTGAAGAGTTTGCAGCTCACGGATCCGAGTAGGTCTCAAGGTATGTGTTGACAACATTATGCCTGTATTCCATCATTGACTGACAAAATCTGGGTGTTGTATAGGTACATCACAAGGTAACATTTATAAGGTACTGTGATGAAGAAAAAAAAACTGTACTAAATACAGGAAAAAAAGAAAAAAAAAGGGGGCAACTCTATTGCCATCAACCAGGCACACATATCGGGAATATATGTTGCTACCGAGATATTCCTGGTTTATCCTTATAGGTGACTTTTTGCCCGACCTAGAGATGGAAACCAGAATTCCATACTCAGCGGTCGCTTACGGGGTTGTATTGCGTTTGAGAGACTCGATATTAATGTAGCTCAACATAATGTTCCTATAGAAATTGATTGGAAATTGCTAATAGAATAGTTTACGATACACAGCGTGTATGCATAGCATATTTTTGGCTACATAAGTCTAGTATAAAGTTAATGTAATCAATTTGGTTTCAGGTGCATACGACAGCAGAAAAAGCAGCTACGATGCCGACGCGGGCTACTAAAACTAACACAAAACACCTACTAACAAACTAAAAATTAGAGTAACGACTAAGTCGTTGACTGTACAAGCCATAATACAGTCAGACACAAAATTTTAAGAATAAGTTATTATTTAGTCTCTCAATGATCGATTGGACGATGTGGCCAGTACCTGTGTTCTGTAGTCGTTAATGTTATTATTTTGTAATAAAAGTCTTTGTAAATAGTTTTGTCTCTGATTTTCCTGTTGTCCATTCAAAATCCTATGTTTAATTCTTATTTAGAATCTAATCTTTTTATCTATGTTTTATTCTTATTTATTCCGCAGTATGTAAGCAGCTTTCCTTAATGGATATAGCACGATCCCTTATGAACTGATGGATATTAATTATCACAAAAACCTTTATGACTACGACCGTATAAAGAGATAGTTATGTTTTACAAAATAATGGACTTTAGATATTCCATTTGCCCGATTGATATTGTTTAAACGCCTGCCAGTTAAGCTTTGGCAAGATTATGAACGTGGAAATGTGCTAAATTAATCGTTCAGGCGTTTAGTTGCGTCTCAAGAAAATGATTTAATTGCAGCCTTATTGCGTCGGTATTTAATTCCATTAAGTGTTTATTACTCCCAAAAACACATTTTGCAGACTTCTAATTGTTTTTGTTTTGGCATGAGAAGTATCCGAGCGTCAAAAAGCAATGTTCTATACGTGTAGGTAATAACGTCTCACTAGATGGCATTAATAGTGTTTTAGAAGTAAACGATGATTCAAAGTCAAAGCCAAATTATTTATTCACAAATATGAGTGTGAGCACATAGTTCTATGCAACGGTAGGTATATCATTTGGAATCACCATATTTTACCATTAGGCATGATATCGCGACCCCGGCACACAGGCAACAGAAGGAACACGGGTGGGTTTTAGAAAGTAAAAGTATGACACGCCCGCCCTCCCGCTCCGCCCAGAGCGGGAGAAGTTATTTGATAAATTCCCAACCTCAAAAAAAAAAAATATGGCATGCACACAGGTAAAAACAACAACCTAAAATGTAAATGTTATTATTATAATTTACACTTATAACAAACGTCGTTTATTTATTAACGTTATGCTAAGGGAAGCTTTTATTTGCTTTATGGTTCCGCATGGAAGCATTCTGGGGCCGCTGCGTTACTCAAATAAAATAATATCTTCCCAATATCTTTATTTTAAACAATACCTTCTTCTTCAAGTTTTCGAGAGTTTTTTATCTCAAAGGTCTTTCTAAGAAGAGAGAGAGAGCTTTTGAACACATTCCGTTAACCAGTAACCCAGATTCCCATAACCATCAATCAACAACTACGTAACCATGATTCATGATCTCACCTAAGGGTACGGTTGACCTTGTGAATAACAGTTATTTAACCATCGGTTAGGAATTCGTCACGAATAATCTACTGGAGCATTGACTAGAGGTGATGGAAGCTCTGCGTGAACGTAGTATATAACTTGCAATGACGATCGTTAAGCGATTGCTGACCGACTGTTGCAGGTTTAGATGTTTAGCTAGTTGAAATCAATGGTACAATGCAACTGTAGTCATTTTCGTCACCCTACCCTACCCTAACCCCACACCCCTAATAGTGTGCTTATGGTATGCTAAAACAGAGAAACTAGCCTAACCTGTCGCATAAGCGCAAGATTTAAGATGTCATGAAATGATGAAATAATTTTTCTGTAAATATTATTATGTTTGTACAAACACTTTTACACGTCAATAATATTTTGAAACTAGATGAGGTCAGCGTTTCCTATCTGAATAATCTGAGAAGAAAGGCCGCAACAAACTCAGTGGCCGCAGTCTCTCTTAAAGTCCAGACATAATCTTGATCAGATCATGTAGATTAGTGTCTGAAATGGTCTGTCCAGTCAGTGCACGCATTTGTCAGTAATCGTGCAGCTCAATCCAGAACTTAAGGAGCTCAACGATTCAACGAACGATGCTAAAGAAAGAACATTTGGGCAGGCAACATAAATTAATCGAACTGCCAGACGATGATTAAAACTAACAGAGAAAAGAAAATAGAAAAGACAATGATCCACATAAAAGAAAAAGACTGTGACTCGAGAAGATATTTTGGATATTTTCTCACAGCTGTCTAGGATGTCTAAAGTAGTACAGGCAAAGTTAGGAGATAACTAACATTCAAAGGTCATCAACCAGCAAAAACTACAAAAGGTTGCTTCACGTATAAAAAACACGCCGTCTAAAGCTAATCAGCAACTTTGTTTATATTACAAGTGGTTGCTTTAAACAGTTACGTGATAAAGCCTCGACCGGTAATTTCGCATTTGCACGGTTCGCGAATGTACCTCCTCTGAGCATGCGTACAGAGATGGACAAAAATAATTGTCATTTACTGTGACTAAGAATTCGCAGTAATTTCTCACTTTTTGCAAGATTGATTGATACAATCAGAACAGAGATGACGTGAATACTCGCTATTATCCTGTATTTGGCATTATTCGATTTTTTAAATTAAATAAAAATAAAAATTTAATGAACAGAAAAACTATAGATATAAAAATAATTAAACTTTTATTAATCTTTAAAAACAAAGCACACTTAAAGCTTCGTGCAGACTAGAGCGACGCGACAGCGCGACGCGACACCGGTAATTATTATACAGTGAAGTTTTCTAATTGTATTGTTCGTGTCGCGTCGCGCCGTCGTGTCACGCTGGTCTGCACGAGCCTTAATAATATTATCATTAATTTAAAAAAGTTTGCTTAAAACTAGGTAGTCTTTCTGCACGATTTGGGATCTAGTCGGTTGCACTTTTTTTCATAAATCAAACCTGCCTCAGAAAATAAATTAAATGATTCTGAACGTGAACATTACAACTGCGTTGAAATTTTTCGTGGTTTAAATAACCGACGAAAATTTTCAACGCAGTTATGTTCAGAAGCATGCACTGAACCCATGGTATCAGTATTCGCGTCGAAGTCCCTGCCACCCTTTACAGTTTATTTTATTTTTTGCACCTTTTGCGGTTATGCAATTACGAGGTTGTCTGTACCTACATGCAAGTCATGGAATGACAAAATTGATTGGTGGACTATGTTACTTTAGTCACAAGTTTTTGTAGTATGTTATCGTCAGTGTATAAATCAAAACAGTTATTTTCGATATATTATTAAAAAATATTTGGACTGGTGTAAGAAATATTTTTTAGTTACCTATACGTGTGCAGAAGCCCTATAGTGACATAATTCCATAAAATTAATATTCCTTCACTGATGTAAGATCACAATTTCGAACAATTTCAATTCCCCGTATCCATTATTCTCGTTAAATTATGTCATACTCGCAAATGACACACCGTTAGGTACCAACGTAAAATTTATTTATAACCTAAGTACTTACCTACTTACTTTAGTTATTCATTCATAGACTTACCTGCTAGTTAGCTTTATAATTTTTAAAGCATCTTAGTACTTTTTTAGAAATTATATTATTATGGGCACTGAAGACCTCGGCTAAGTAATAACTGCTGCACAGGTAGATCCGCCAGGTTAAGCTACGCTTGCCGGGGTTGGTCTGTGGAACAACAGTCAAAGATCCTCGAATGACAGCCGGGACCAACGGCTTAATGTGCTTTCCGAAGCATGGAGGAGTCTCGGTATGTTAAGATGGTCACCCATCCACGGACCATCCCTGCAAGCGTAGCTATACCTGATGGATCGACCCGTGAGGCTGTTATTACTTAGCCGCGAGATAAACTCCCAATATTAACTAAAAATAATCAACTGATATGTTAGTAGGTAAGCACTTACTACTAAATTCCTCGGTTCACTTAATATACTCGTTGGTAACTAATACCTACCTACAGAAATAACGGTATTCTTTTTAGTATTTTTTATAAATTTTTCCTGCCACAGTTTATTTCCCAGAAAAGAGTACAATGAATGATGTTGTTGTGGTAAAGAAGAGTTTAAGTATTCCAAGTAACCGTTTTTTAAGGAAAATATTATATATTTTAAAATCGTAGTTTTGCTAAGGCTTAGCGCGCACTGCGGTGCGTTTTGCTACCGCATAATCTGTGAAGTATGAAACACAGTAGAAGCGAGCACACTGCGGGAAAATAAACGCATACGAAAACAAAGCAAGATTTTATTTTTGTTGCGGCGAATTGCGCATCGCAAGTCACCGCACCGTAGTGCGCGCTAGGACTTAATGTCACTAGGAAGGTACGATCACTTTAAGAGCGTGTATTCTGAAAGTGGGTAACGTCGCAAATATATGTAAATATTTCGCTGTTTTGATTAATTTGGCAATATTACTGTATGGAAATAAGAAATGTGGCTAACTAGCGAACTAGAATATTGATTATGAAATGCAAAAATTAATATCGTAACACCGAATATTTAGTTTTAGTTAGTTAGTTATAAAAAAGTATTCGGAAACTTTCCAAATGCCTTTTTTACACCTAAAACGGGGACAACATCAAATTCAATGTTATAATTGCAATTCATTATTAATATTCTAGTTCGCTAGTTAACCACATTTCTTATTTCCATACAGTAATATTGGTATATGAATCAAACAGGTAAATATTTGATAGTTATTTGCGACGTTGACAACTTTTAGGTTAAACGCTCTTAAGTCACTTTTGACTTTTGCAGCTAACGTAATACATCAGCCTATTATTGTTCCTCTTCGCATACAACTCAAGACGGGTTGGCTATTCCGGACCTATATTAAGTATAAGTCTAGGTTTCCTCGCGATGTTTTCCTTCACCCATATCAATAATGTTCAAGATAAACTCAGAAAATACATTTGAAAAATCGCATTGCATGAGAGGAGGACTTAACCACTGAGCCATCACGACATGTCATGCAAGCTACTGTAGATCGCATTCAGAAAATCAATAAGGTTTTAAGGGATCAATTAAATATCTCCCACACTGAACTTAGTAGGTATTAAAAAAATTGCCAAAAATTATATTAATCCATAGATAAGACAAGTTCCAGGAAGTAAATTTATCATTTTCGACTAAAACATTCGTGTTTTTAATGTAAATCTAATCATAACAGCAGTATTCAGGCGGGAACCCAAATGCCTTGTAATGATAAGCATGTTTTTAGTGTCCAAAATAGATTGCTATGAAAAACGTGATTTTTTTGATCTGGTACATAGCATTCTTAATGTTAATATTTTTTTGTTAATCATTATTTCTAGCTTTTTAAGAGTCCATAATATCTCAGCTCAAATTCACTCTTTATCTCGCTCGCATACTACTGCTCGCGGACTGAGTGAGAGCGAGACTGAGCGGCGCGACGGGGAGAAGGCTTCAAGGCGCCGATAGTTTAGGTAATTTATTTTTACGGTGAAAATAATGATAATTTAAAAATATAAAAAACTTAGTATCTGCCTTATATTTAATGAGATATCTGTCCCTCTGTGAGAGGGAGTGGGCCATAATCCACCATACGGGCCTAGTGCGGGTGGATGTCACTAGGGGTATCCTGTTACACAATACCTGGATTGTGGAGGTGTGCTCATATACACGAGCGTTGCCAACGACAGAGGCAACTGCAGCCGTCGACACTAGTCGGCGACAGCCGTAGACACGTTGGCAGCCGCCAAAACGCGCCGCTCTTGTATATGAGCACTGAAGATAAGCAAGCACGCCATTTAAACTACTGGTATTTAGGTATATCCGGTTAGACTGGAAGCCGACCCCAAAATAGTTGGGAATAGGGTAGGCCGTAATGTGTCGGGCACGTAATTATAGGTCGTTGTTAAGTATATCCGGGCATGGATCATTAGAACACACACAGTCTATCGTAGCCAACCATGACCATATATTACAATATTTATGTATTTTAATCAGTCCTCTTTCACATTAATGTGCTGTGCTAAGATAATGCTTGTTAATTATATCAAAATTATCTATCTTCCTATAATAATTAACTGTGTTTGATAATTATGTTAAAATTATTATTAAATATAAAGGCATGATTAAATATAGGAATTTCTCTTTAAGCGTTTTACCTATATTTCCCTTCATATATCTAATAAATAAATCGCTAAATGTATTGCTAAGCGCAAAACTCGAGAACGGCTGGACCAATTCAGCTATTTTTTTTTTTAGTTCGAGGAAGTTTCTTATGACGCGAAAATTTGGAAAATCGTAAAAACCCCACTTTTCTTTTCCCAATACAAACTGTTCCAAAACCAAAACAAGTAAAAGACGTCTGTCAGGTCAGCTAGGTAGGTAGGTAGGTAGGTAACTAGGTAGGTAACTAGATAGGTAACTAGGTAGGTAGGTTAAGTAGGTAGGTTAAGTAGGTAGGTAACTAGGTAGGTAGGTTAAGTAGGTAGGTAACTAGGTAGGTAGGTTAAGTAGGTAGGTACATACCTACATACATACATACCAACCTACCTTATACCTATGTAGGGTATAAGGTAGGTTGGTTGTATGTAGATAGGGTAGGTAGGTATGTAGGTTGGCTAGGTATGTAATTAGGTAGGTAGGTAGGTAGGTAAATAGGTAGGTGCGCCGTAGATAAGTACTTACTGCTAGTTGCTAGTGTGGGATACATTCATAATCACCACACTGGCAAACAGATCGGAGTCTTACCTTTTTAAGGCGAAGTGTTTACTTATCCCTCACTTAGGGTTAGGGTACTGGAAAAACTGATATACCTATTAATTTTCAGGACGTACAGGGAATAAACAGTGAAAAAGGAAACACAAAACATAGGACCAGGGTTAATTTCTTTCGGGAGTCGCGAGCCGACTTCCGGCCACCGTAGGCGCGGGCTTGCGGACGGTGAGCAATGGGTAGCTCGCCGTCCGATAGGGACCAGGCCCGGGTCGACGGCGCGTTGTGTTCCACGCGCGCCTCAAAGAGATGTACCAATATGTCAAAACGTCAAACAAATAGTTTTTATGACAGCTGCGCCGACGGTATGAAATGTTACCATTTTAAATATTATATTTTATATAAACATTTAGGACTAAGTATTGTATTTATTCATTTTATTTTTGTCTCATTTTGTTATTTCACTATATGCTGCACCGGTTGACGTCATCACGTCAACGCCGGCTGTCGCTGTTGTGTTTTGTTCTTTCTTTGCGTCATGTGTACCGCAAATAACCGTATTTTCTTTCTTTTTCTTCTTTCTTTCTATGTCAGCACCAACTGACGGGGTCCGGAAGGGCCAATGCCTGTTGGGGTTGCGGGTTTGTCCGAAAGGGATATCGCGACCCCGGCACACAGGCAACGGAAGGAACACGGGTGGGTTTTAGTCAGTAAAAGTCTGACACGCCCTCCCGCTCCGCCCAGAGCGGGAGAAGTTACTTGATAATTTCCCACACTAAAAAAAAAAAAAAAATGGTTAATTTCTTCCATATTGTCTTCCCACGTTATTAATTCCATTCCTCAGACATGGAACAGAGGCATTCCTTATACACTGCCTTGTCAACCACGCACAGATGAGTAATAACAAATCTGCTGCTAAGTTGGTCAGATATGTATCGGAGTACAAGGATCACGAATATTTAAAGTGTACAGAGCGAGCTGGTCAATGAACAGTTTTGGTCGTCACGTTCCCTAACATTAATGCAAGAGACCAAACCATCAGAAGAAGCCAAGTTCGGCAACTATTGTGTTTCTATAGCAGTATCCTACGTCAGAATTAGACGTAAAAAGATGATAAATGGTTTTGGAATATCAAGACCAAGGTCCCAATAAAATAGATGGACAAATTTTAACACAGCGTCCAGTACGTCTAACGGAAGATATCCAAGCAAAAAAAACACGGATTAAAGTAATTTTATTTTGACCAAAAGTAATAAATGGCCTTGGTTAACCAACATTTTTTGTGTATTTTCGTTAGCTGTTTTTATTTTTTTGTAAGTATCTAATGCATTTTTCTTATTTTTTTTTAACAGTGTCCTTAGTTTGCTGGTGTGAATGATTTGTAAAATTTTGTCCATCTATTTTAATGAGACCTTATATATGTCCCGAGTATATCTTGGATATATCTTTATGAATTTACGTTGGAAATAACTGATATCGGTGAAGGAAAAACATCATGAGGAAACCTGGACAAACAGTTAAGTAAGTCTGAAATCGCCAACCCGTCTCGAGCAAGCGTGGTGATCAATGCTCGTACCTTCTCTGTATGAGAAGGGGCTTTTGCCCGGCAGTCAGTGGGACAATAATAGGTTTTTTTTTTTTACATACATGCCCCGAGGATGAATCGAACATCAACGGGTATCCTAGTATAGATCAAAATCTAATAGTTGCTAAATTGATTAAAATCAAGTTACACTAAGCACTGGATACTATATTAAAAACTACGGGCTATCCTGACGTAGAAGATTGATCTATCCAGTGTCTATTCTGACCTACAAATCACTTATCGGATTGAAAGATCACGTTTATGTATAATAATAATGACAATGCCAGCTCAATATTTCCATGAACCTTTTAGTCATCAATTCCCTTAACTATTTGACCGTCATACACACCGTCATTATCCGGTCATTATTAGGAGGAGTTCGTAGCTAATCAGCCGCTCGGGTCGGTCCATCAGGTTAAGCTACGCTTGCCGGGGTTGGTCTGTGGATGGGTGACCATCTTTACATACCGAGACTCCTCCGTGCCTCGGAAAGCACGTTAAGCCGTTGTTACGGGTCGTCAGAAGCCCGAAAGTCTGACAACCAGTCTTATCAAGGGGTATCGTATTACCCAGTAACTGGGTTGTGGAGGTTAGATAGCCAGTCGCTCCAAGCTAAACACTGGTATTTAGCTGCATCCGATTATACTGGAAGTTGACCCCAACATACTTGGAAAAAGGCTGGCCAGATGAGTTCATGCAACTAACATGAATATACAAAAATTGAATGCTTTCATGAAAAGTGCCTCACAGCTGCCAAAAAGGTTAATTACAGTGATAATTCCAGACAGATGCCGTCTGACTGGTTTTCTAATGAACCTTTACTCTTTAGAGACTAGTGACAGATGTGCATATGTTAATGGGTAGAGCTAAAGTTGGATGAGTTAAAGTTGATAGCTGATTTTTATATATTTTTTAATTCACACTCAAGAGCGTTATAAATTAAGTACCCATATAGTTCCAAAAGGAAAGGTTTCTAAAGAAAACCTTAATTTGTAAGAATAGCCAATAAACCCTTTGGCCTTGTAACTCAACATACAGATGTGTTGCTGGAGCGTGTTTTGTACCACTTCTTCTTCCCAGCTAAAGCTCTAGGAAATGAAGAAGGGCGGGTGTTTTAGAGGACTCTTAAATAATATTGCCGATCAAAAAGTTCTGATTCTCAGCCTAGTTTGAATAAATGACCTTTGATTTTGAAGCTTGTTGATTTTGCCAAGACATTGTTACCTATGGTTTTTATCGTGGTCTTTTGGAAGGTCAGTTTTTAGTTATTTAAAACTATAATATGGTATAATCAGCTCTAGATCACGTTAATGTTATCATTTCCTGAGAAGAATTTGCGATAAACAATATTGTAAGACTTAATTGTTAGTTTCATGTAGCGGCCGATAATTTACTTAGTAATAATACATAATACTGTTATATGGCCGACATACATGGTACACTATACAGGAAACTGCAGAAGTTTAGTTTGAATGAGCTTTGAAAATAGAACATTTAAAATTGTCGTGTCCACGACTCCAATGAATAACCTATTATTTTAAAGAAAGATATAAAATAAATGTATATGAACTAGGCTTAGTACTTGTTTGAATTGAAATGAAATATTGCTATTTACTCATAGAAAAGGTATAGTTTAGGCAGTTGCAACAATCTTCCATTTATTAGGTAACGGAAAATTATTCAAGACCGTTCACTGGAGCATTCAACAAATTAAATTAGCCTATTAATCCGCTACTTGACAATTTTATTAAGCTGTTCCAGACATCAACCACAATCCATACCTTTTTATGATACAGCGCTTTTACCCGTCAAGCCATCCAGTAGTGTAATTGCGTAACAAAATGGCAATGTCTTTCATTTCGACAATCCAACAGATTGAGCAGACCAATTTTTCAAACATATTATGAAGCAATGGAAAAAAAAACGGTCAAGGAACACATCGTGAGGAAACCGGCATGTCCTAGAAAAATTCGAAGACATGTGACATCTACCAACCCGCACTGGGATTACCGCGTGGTGGATTTAGTCCCACTCCCTCTCACTGAGAGGAGGCCTGTGTCCCAATAGTGGGGAAATATAGGCTGATTATGTTTTATGTTATGTATGTGAAGAAATGGATTATTTAATGAATTTCCTTCAAAATCCTTTGGATTGTGATTGCAAGTGTGTTACGCTACATACACTATTTTTTCAAATTAAAACCGCATCTTTATGCTGGTTTTGTCTTTAGAAATGGACCCAAAGGGAAAACTAACATAAATTCAGATGTATTTGCATAAATACTCATTTGTAGTAAAAATATTATTATTAATATTTTCTCCTGTCTGTTTGTAATGGGCCTTTTGAGTTATCTGTCATGTGTAATATGGTTGGCTAGGACATGCTGCAAAGCTTAGTGTAGCTTAGGCATTCTGGAGAAACGGTTCTCAGTATTCACAATGAGGTGTTATATGTTTTTAATAATAGTGATCGCCATTTTGGATGGCAGTGTATGTAAACTGGTGAGTTTTTGAATGTTGATTTTTGAGCTTTTTTTTTTTTTTTTTTTGTATTATTGTGTTTCTTATGCATATTCATTAATATACGCTTATCTGTTTAAGTATTCAAAAAATATAAAATTTGTTTACAAAAGAAAATTTTGCCCCACCATGCACCAGTTTCTCTGCATCCGAGTGTGCGTTTACAACACAAATCTCACTTGTAAAACCTCCCATACCCTATAAGTAGGTATCTGTATTTGTTTCATACGAGAATCGAACCCGTGAACTGTAATGCACAGCGCCATTTTAGTCTTAAATACCCATACAAACTTTAAAACAACGGCTGCTCTACATAATGTGCAATTTTAAAAATATAATACTTGTTTAATTTTTTTCTGTGCAAGAATGTTTTCGACAAGTTTTATGTTTTTAAAACTAACATTTATCTAAGCAGCTATTTCGCTCCTTGAAAAAAAAAAAAAAAATAAGTCATTAAAAAAATTAAAAATGTCGTAATGGCCCAGTGGTTAAGGCCTTGCCTCTCATGCACGAGGTTGTGGGTTCAAATCCGGGCAAGTACCAATGTGAAGTTTTCAATTCATATGTACTTTTATCTTGGACATTACTGACATCGGTGAAGGAAAAACACCGTAAGGACACATGGACTTTATAGTTAATATAAGTCTGAAATCGCCAACCCCTCTTAAGCAAGCGTGGTGATCAATGCTCGTGCCTTCTCTGTATGAGAAGAGGCCTTTGCCCTGCAGTGGGACAGTAAAAGTCTGGTATTATTATTATTTTATTAAAAAACAGCAATTCTTTCAAATTCAGAATCAAACCTTTCAATTTTCATGTTTCTGTTAGGTTTTGCGTTGTTTGTCGGTTACTCAAACGCAGAATTACCAAAAATATATCAATAGGTGCCTAAATTGTATTAATTAGTGACCTAATTAATACCATAATTTACCTGTTTTGTAATATGTACTTAGGCCACTAATATACCTACACATCTAAATTTGCCAACCATCAATAGATATATTAGGGAAAACTTCAATACCTAGCTATATTATTAATTGATAGCCTGTACCTAAACCAAAAACAATAGCTACTGAATATTTCGATTTACAATCAACATAATTGAATAGTTCTCTACCATCGGCATCTTTTATTAACACGTAAAAGAATTACCTACTTTTGACGTTAATCCTTTAATAAACTTAACCTTTAATGTTATAACATTTTATTTTATTATTTGGTACACCAACAGCAGTACATACAAAAAATTTAAACAAAACAAAACCACATATTATTATGCCTATTAAAGGTATACACAGCATTCACCACAAAACAACATCGTAATAAACTAGAAAAAACTTATGAAAACTAAACATAAAATACAATTAGTAAACAAAATAAATAAATATTAGTATTACACAAAAAAAAAAATACCCCGAAAGGTGGAAGGTGAAAAATGAGTGTGAGTGATATCTAACACAAATTTACAAAAAATAAAATATATATTGCTTAGTATATGCAAGTCTCTTAGCTTATATTTACTATATAAGCTAACAGACTTAAAATAATAATAACTAACGGGCCTCTGCGAGTTAGCTTCGGCCCCTCGTACGCCTTCCAAAGGTCTGGGACCCCAGGGTCCCGAGAAATGTCAAAATAAAAAAATACAATAAATATGTACATGTATTTATACATATTATAAAACAAAGTCGCTTTTCGCGTTTGTCTGTATGTCCACATTATTCTTCTAAACCACGCAACAGATTTTGATGAGGTATTCACCATCGTTTAGAGAATTTATTCCGGAAGGTTTATGTGTATAATACGTTAATATTAAAGTTACGTTTACCTAAGAAATCTCGATGTTTTGTCAAGTCGTAAAATACGTGAGAAGCAGGAGCGGGTCTCTAGTATAAAATCAAAAGAGAGAAAATAATCATCATCTTAGCTTATTTCTCTGGCTCTTCTTTTAGCTTCAACTTTCTGACTAACTGACCTACTCCATGTCAATTTAAAAGTGCCGCCGGTAAATGGTTTAATTTGAAAAAATGCATTGTCTTTCATGATAAACACAGCCTCTAGCTTAAAACAATACTACTGATTAATTTATCAGTAGGTACCTAATCTGCGTTCGCAATTTATTTTCTAAACATGTAAACAAACACGAATTTTCCACTTCGACAAACATTAACTTTATGTAAGTTGCTTGATTTTAGACAGACTAGTACTGTTGAAACAGTTCTAAAAAATATGAAGTTGTAGCACAAACTGAACCTGCAGATTATGTTACTCGTGATACTCAAACTAGAGTAGGCTCGATGTAAGTACCATGTGATATTTTTATCCCATGGTACATACATCGAGCCTACTCTAGTTTAGAGAATGAAATGCCGAACTTACTGAACTTTTAAATAATTTTCTAACTAGTTTTACCTAAAAAAACTCTGCCTTTTTTTAGTTAGCCGTCTTAATGTTTTCCCCTAATACTTCCCTGTATCCTTTTATTTTGTTTAACCCTGCTTATCATTTAATTATTTATTAATTAATAATTAATTTGCACCCCGTGGTTTTGATCCCGTGGGAGTATCGAGATAAAAAGTATCTTATGTCCTAACCTAGGTCATGGCCTACCCATTGACAAAATTGCATCTAAATCCGTTCAACCGTTTTAGCGTGAAAGCGTAACAAACAAATAAACAAACAAAATCACTTTCGCATTTATAATAATAGTAGGATTAAGTTAGGATATACATGCGGTACGGTAAAATTTCCATCAGGAATTTCTCGGTAAGCCCGGAATCTGGATTTGCCCCGGTCGATGGCAATAGGTTCGCCCCCTATTATGTTAAGTATAACTAGCGCATGTGGGTGTAGTGTAGATACTATAGGTACCCCTCTGGCATAATATTGAACAAGAAAGAAAGGAGGAATATCAGTTTTTGTACAAAAAACTATCACTTCAAGAAAGAAAGAAAGAAAGAAATTTTATTTGCTCTCTGAAAGCATTTGCATTCTGAAAGCAAGAGCTATTACGAAATAATGTCTTTGAAATCAACCAATGAACAACTTTGTGTTTATTCTGTTTAATTTTATCTATTGGTTGAATACGAGGCTTTTGGCTGCTTTTGTACGTGTCTATTTTATGTCTTTTGTCTTTAAATGTGCATTTTGTTTGTGCAGAAGAATAAACAATTTGTCTTTCTTTTTTTCTTTCAATTCCATGGAAATCAATTTACGAAAACCCTTGATCCTCAAACTTGCAAAGGAATAAATACTAAACTGACCGATTACGTAAGTTTCCATTCTGAAAGGTCCAGGGGTCAACGCTTGGCTCGTTAACGGTAATATTTGTTTTACAAGCCACCTACGCGTTCCTGAAAACCCGTGTCATTAGCAAATCAGTGTTTCTGAGAAATGTTTTATGATGTTTGTTAATATTTTCAAGTTTGTTTGCACTTATTGTTATTTAGTTCTGCTTGGTAATAATATTCTCACATCTTGCATCAAATTTTTGTGTTCGACAAAATATTGTGTTATCGTTCAATAAACTTTGATCAGGTATTTACGATGTCGGTCATTCCAACCTTAGTTTTTAAAGCCATAAAACCTGCCTTTACAGCGAACATTCTACAGATGCACTAAGTGCAAAATAGCAATAATAAGGACTCGGAAATCAAACATCTAGGAAACCATTCCCATTTATTAATTCTGAACAGCTTTATCAAATGGGTTCACAAACATTATTCAATTACCATTGCTGTCATTTCACAATTTCTTTTTGCTCATCATTCATCATAGATTTCGACAATTACTTTTCATTGCTGTGAAGGACTTCGTCCGCACGAGGCAATTTAATACCTATTTCTCGGGAGTGCAAATTGACTTCACAGACATGTAAAAAAAAGTGTGCAAAGCCATCTGTCTAATGTCTTTTAGCATTTAGAAGACTAGAATTATTGTCATTAATTAAAGCAGCAAGGGTAATCAACGACGCAAAAGATTAAAAAAATATCGTGTATTGTCATTTGTCTTTATAAACTTGCATTAGTTAACATAAACTTGCGCCTTCCCATAGGGTAGGCAGAACCTACAGAAGACCACTTGCTTCTTCTTTTTGATTTTGAAAGCATCAATATTATAGAATCCCACAACAGTCCTTGAGAAACATGTTATTAAACACTAACATTAAATGATACTTACAATTAAGCATGTAAAGTCATCAATTTATAATGGTTATTCTACACCTACCGATTACTAGTCAATTCTAAACGTGGGCAGAACATAACTTCGATAGTAAATTTACGTTTCCTTAGACTCTCGGACTTGGACCATTGTGTAACAGCTCGTTCAGGAAATTGGTATTGGCACACCCCACGATCCTATGACACATAGCGATGGCTTTAAATCTAAAGTTTATAAGACTTTTCGAATATTCGATGTCATGCAAATTGAGTTGAACAAAAAGGCAGACTACACTAAAAAAATTGAACGTTACTGAAAAAGTCAAAGACAACGTCAAATCATTTATATCAAACAGGCACTTTTGACCATCAAAATTTACAAAAAATAATAATTGGTTCTAGTTGCCTCTTCCAAAAGGTAGTTTTCGAATGGAGAAGAATAGGCAATAAATTCCACCGTTACTCTTTTAAAATGTTTTACGATATTTTGTATGGGTACATAAATTATATAATAATATGTGAAAACGATGCACCTAGAATAAAATTACTATTCCACAATAAGTTAAAAGTTATTTTTAATTAAATGTTTCTATACTTTCCATCGTATTTGTAAACATATTATCTCTCTTTTTATCTTTTTATTCTGTAACTAAAATTTTTGTATGTGTATGTTTTAGTGAGTAAGTCGTTGAGGTGCCTTACCAATAAATAAATAAAACAATTAAAAATGAAGCAACGACAGATAAATTAATTATGTTGTGATAGATACGAGTAGGTGCTCACTAAAACAAAACAAAAATGACTAACCTTTTCTTTATTCAATTCCAGAACAAACAAACAAACCTGAAGACGCAACCCAAGGACCTCTCAATCAAATACTACACAAAACAGACAGACATTACCATCCCAATCATGATGCACTTGGACAAAGCCCTAACCAGGATACTATCGAAAGAAGCGAAACGCAAAATAAGAGAGAAATTTAAATTACTAGCTAAGGATATCTTAAAAGACGTGGAAGACTTATTCACCCATCCAAATCTACAGCAGAAAGTAAAGCTAGAACTGCTAGATGTAAAGATATTAAAGAATACGACGAAAAAGGTGGTGATGAATGAGAATGTGTCAAAGTATTTGAAGAGTTACTGCCAATGGCAGGGGGAGAAAAAGATAGCTAAGAAGAGGTGGTTCTACTCAGTTCTGTTTACGGGATTGGATCTGTTCTATCTGGATCGCTTTGGATCTGAAGTTAGGAGTAGTACAGGTAAGTTTTAAATGTAAAAAATACGAGATTTAAGATTTAATTTATGATTTCTGTAAGCGTCAGAAAAGGTTATTCAATATGACCTAAGCAGGCTACTAGTAGGCAATACCATTAAAGCGATTATGACAATGACATCATTCATATAATCCTGATTTTAGGCTTTTGTTGTTCTTTATAGAAGAGGTTTATTGGAAATTCAATTTTAATACGGAACTTAACATTGTTGTAAACATCTTCCCCTAAATTTTTCCGTAACGGTGAAGACCCATTTTTAAAAGAAGCTAAGCCCAGTGTCCACGCATCAGTTGCATGGATACTGGGCTTGCTCAAAGGCTTAAACACAGCTTATTTAGAAATTTAATAAACCGTACATAATAATAACCTGTTTCCATATCCTCCCTGCAGTAAAAGTCCAAACCAATTATGGAAATAAGCCTGCAAAGCGTTTGAAACGACAGGAAACGCAGAAATCTTGCGCAAACCATCAGACATAATCTTAAAAGTCTTTATTTTATGTGATTGTATAATATTCTAGTGAACATAAAATGTATTCAGTAAGTTTTTACATGCAAAGGGGTCTTTCTCCTGGATCGAAATTTGAATCCGGGGTTGCGATTTGTCCGAAAGGGATATCATGACCCCGGCACACAGGCAACGAAAGGAACACGGGTGGGTTTTAGTCAGTAAAAGTCTGACACGCCCTCCCGCTCCACGCAGAGCGGGAGAAGTTATTTGATAATTACCCACCAAAAAAAAGGGGGTTAGCTCAGTTTATTGTACCTATATCTCCCAAAGTTTTTATAATTATGTAATTTTTTCCACATAAGCTCCTCCACCGAAGCAATAACCACAGGGTGATGAAATGTTAGAAATGTATTTAAATCATTTTTTTTTTATATTCCAGGTCGAGGTTATATGAAAGGGATGTGCAGCAACAAAAACAGCTGTACTCTCCTCGAGTGGCATCCAGAGAACATTGCCTACATACTGACTCACGAAATAGCACACAGGTAAACTACATAATATTATGTTCTTCTTTACGACAAAAGCGCGACAAAGGCGAGACCCACCCACGAGTGGCTATACCTAAATCTTCAGCCGGCGCACGCTTGGCAGTCACCTTAGCCAACACCTTGCTGACTGGTTAAATCGAATTTACTGCTTGATTTCGAATGTCATATGCCCGATGGTTAATTCCCCGAAGTCATCAGATCAAACGTCCGGATTGCCACAATTTCGAATAGCCATTAGCTCGAGCGTCCGTTTCGAAGAAAAACCATTGCAACTATAATCCTATCCATCGAATGTCTATTGGCTTGACGTGCTAGTAAGTCGTAAGCTATTCTACATAAAATATTCAAGAAGAGTAAAAGCAGTAATGTGAAATGGGATAAAAAACAAACCAGCAGGGTTTAATCAACATAATTATAATAATTAGATAAACACAACAGTGATCAAAATTACTAATATTTTTCATAATTAAAATGTCAGAAATCGGTAACTAAAAATGATTTACGACTTCGAATTTTACATACTTAATCTAGCAAAGTAGTAAATACTCCCATAATAGTATTTTAAATGATAAATATGGCAAAACTGACGACTACTGTTTTACTGTAATGCTTTCTTTTTTCGATATATCCGCGTATCATTTTATCGCACAGGTAATTGTACCTAAGTTCTTATTACTTAAAATTATGAAGAAGAAAAGAACATTTCTAATCATGAATAATTCAATAGAAATATTAAAAAACAAGAACGGCAAAAAAATAATATGATTATTGTTATTAGAAAAATATTAGTAATATTGATTACTGGAGTGTTATCCAATTATTATATACAGAGTGGCAGGGACATCGACGCGAAGCCATTCTTGTTCAGTATTGTCCCTCAAGGATATAGTGAGTGGACAGTTCTAGAGTGATTTATAAATTCTTGGAGAATTATTATGATTATGAGTAGAAAATGGTCTTTAGTCGAACTCGATTACGTATAGCTTTTCAACTAAGCCCAATAATTAAACTTTACCTAGGCATCGAGCTAGTGTAGATATGGAAATTAGCTATAGTGCATAAATAAGGAAATATCAGGATCAAATTAAATTAGCAGACGAAACTACACAGACGTAATGGGTATCGATATTAAAAGACGATAAAACAAAAAAAAAGGATTTTTCAGACTCAGTTACTACACTATCAGTGGCCGTTGACCCCGTACTCAGCCATACTAAGTCGCAGTAGATTTGTAATGTGACCACAATTTTCTCCGACAATCAGTATACCTAATTTAATAAATAAACAATGTTTTATCCATAATAATAAAATTCTGTGTGTTTTATGAGTATAACATAATATTATAATTAGGGTGTTTGATGGTGAGCGTTAATTCCGGGATATGTTGATTAAGGAAAGGGTTAAAATTATGCTAGGGACTAGAAGTTATACTAGGGCTTAGAAATTATACTAGGGACTAGAAATGAATAGAAATAGAAATAAATAAATAGATAATAGAAATGAATACACTTGAAGTGAACACTGAAGAGCTTTTACGTAAAGTAATGTTTATTCCTCCAATCTACTCTATGAATTAAATGAAATTATTAGCATTAGACTGAATGAAATCGATTGAAGTAGAACATTTGAGCGTAGAGCCAATGCATTTGAATACAGACTCAATTGATACTAAGCTCAGACTGGCGTCTGTAACAGATTAAATAAGTACAGGGAGTTAGAGCATCATACAAATGATGAATTATTACGCTTATGTAAAAATGAGGTGGGACTCATTCTACAGTCAGAAAAATATATAATATTTGAAGAATTCAAAGAGTTGGCGATTTATTTGGAACTGTTTAGGTTGTTTTACCATATAATGTAAGTTATACTTTTAATAGTTCCCCATCTATTTTTCTAAAATGATCTGCCTGCCCTTGTAGCAATTCTGTCTGACCTATTACAATTGTTTCCAGTTAGTCTCTTATCATCTCTTCTATGTCGTCAAGCAGTCTGTCAATTGCATCTATACCTAGTTATATCGTCCTGTCTGTCAACTAATTTGCTAATAGATCGTTTGTAAGCGTAATTTCTTGATAAACCTGAGGTTTTTATTACCATTCATTTGTTTGTCATCTTCTCCAGACATTGTATCAAATTGCCTGGGGAGGTTGACAAAATTGAGAGTAACGTTAGTTTTAGCACTAGCCAATTGCAAAAAATTTAGACAATATTATTCCCAATTGCCGTTTATAGGACACAAGCCGTATGTTCTGTCGTGTCAATCAAAGCGATAGTCGTTTATTCAGGCTAATAATAGCGACGACGTGTGGCTAGATCTAGCTGGTAATTAGATTCTCAGAATCCTAGCCAATAAGTGCGAAATATTTGGTAAGTGCGAAAATATGATTGTTTGCTATACCTACTCGATTTGTCTGCAAAATCGAAAATTAATAAGTTCTTTAGCTGTGTACGAATTCGTAGGTGCAGGTAATGCTAATTTTAGTTTATTGAAGACGGATTTATTATGATTAGATATTAAGTTAGTTTTAGTGCATAAGACGATGGTAATGAACATATTAATCAATCAACAATAAACTCAGCTAATCGCAGTCTACTGCTGGACACAAGCCTCAGCCACAACACCCTGCTCTGCCTTCCGCATCCAGTCAGTCCCAGCCACCTTTTTAAGGTCGTCGGTCCATCTAGCTGGAGGGCGTCCCAAACACCGCTTGCCGATACGCCGTCTCCACTCCAGGACTCGTCTACTCCACCGGCTATCGGTCCATCGACAAACATGGCTAGCCCACTGCCACTTCAACTTGTTTACACTTTATCCTTCAAAGAAACTCCGAGCTCAGCTCGCTCTCGAGCATATTCATCACAATGACCTTAAGTCACCTTTTATAACCACCGCGCCGTTGAAGCCTATTTTTAGATGAATGCTGGGCCTGTTTCATTTACACGCCAGTAATCAGTACAGTGAAAAATGGAAAATAGTACGAAATTATGACAAAAGTCGCTTACGCAACCAGACCATCGCATTTTGCTTATTGTTTTTTTTATTGAAATTCTTACTCTCAATTTCAGTCTCGGCATGTCACACGACGGTCCACCCTACAACGAGTGTCGAGGACGGAGGCACATCATGGACGCTAAGTACAACCCCAGAAATCATGCCAAGACCTGGTCACCATGCAATAGGAGAGACCTCAATCATTACTTGAAGTAAGTACCTATGCTACAGTACATAACTATACAGGGTGATATTAAATTAGCTAGCAAAACTCTTTAAATGTGATGGGTATTGATATCTAAACACGATAAAATAAAAACAAAAAACATTTTATGTTTTTTTTGGGGGTCGACGACCGCGTGTTCTGTTGTTATGTATGAGTTGAGAAAATCTGTTTTATAAAAAAAAAAAAAAAAAAACTGATATTTCAAGTGACTACACTAACTGCGGTCAATGACCCCACACAGAAACATCATCAAATTAATTTATTTTTGTTTCATAATGTTTAAATATCGATAGGAGCTCGTGGCTAAGTAGTAACGGCCGCTTGGGTCGATCCATCAGGCTAAGCTACGCTTGCCGAGGTTGGTCCGTAGATAGGTGACCATCTTTACATACCGAGACTCCTCCGTGCCTCGGAAAGCACGTTAAGCCATTGGTCCCGGCTTACATTCGTGGATCTTTGACAGTCGTTACGAGTCGTCAGTAGCCCGAAAGTCTGACACCAGTCTTACCAAGAAGTATCGTATTTCCCAGTTACTGGGTTGTGGAGGTCAGATAGGCAGTCGCTCCATGTAAAATATTGGTATTCAGCTGCATCCGGTTAGACTGGAAGCCGACCCTAACATAGTTAGGAATAAAGGCTAGGCAGATTGACTGAAATATGAAATATGCGTCTGCGGAGTTTCGCTACCTAATTTAATTTGACCCTGTATAATATTTATTAATTTTTTTGTGTATGACATTTGTATGTATTTTAATTTAATTTGTTTGAATAACATCTGTATATATTTAATATTTTATTTGATTGACATGTATGTATATGTATTTTAATTGTATTTGATGTGAATTAATTTAATGTAATGTAATGTCTTTGTCTGAAAATAAATGAAAGAAACATTGGAAAAGTTTCCCGGATTTTTTTCCTCTTTTCTAAATGAAATACTGAACGTTCTTTTTTCTATGGAGTTTTTGTATAAATTATTGAAAGAACAGAAAAACGTCTGTCGAGTCACCTAGTAAAAAATAAATATCTATACCAAATCATATTCTAAACAAAAGTTGAAGAAATATAATTTAGTTACTCATTGTGATAATATTAATGTACTATTAGGTTATCTATTTGTACCGTGTAAAAAAAGTTTTTGTACCTGATTTATTTAACCGCGTCTGTGGTCTAGAGGTTAGACTACCTGTCTCAGACCCGGAGGTCCCGGGTTCGATTCCCAGTGGGGGCAAAATTTTCTGTTCGATTTGGTAGGTGATAGGGCTTGTTCTAAGTCCACCTGGCTAGCTACCATCATCTTATCCGTCGCCATAACAACAATGTTAACAGCATGGTTGTGTTTCGGCAGTTAGAGGTAAGATATCCAGTTCCTCTGTGGTTGAGGATTCCGGTTGAAGCTCGCTCCTACCTTTGGCCTGATCATCACTTACCGTCAGATGAGATGCAGGACAAGAGCATCACGGATGCGGTAAAAAAAAAAAATACAATGATTTATTTTATTAAGTATAATTTGTGTTTTATATGATTAACATATAAATAAATATTCTTTTTCATTGCAGAAGCAAGCAGGCATGGTGCTTAAGACGGGACCTGAGCACAATATAATTATAAGTCATAGTTTAATTCTAATCTAATATTATCATAATCCATTAATAATAGAACGCTGCCGCGCTGGACAGATATTTTGGTACATTTAACAGGCGCACAACGCCTGTAAAAGTTATGTGAGCAACGCTTTAACCGTGTTGGTGCTATTTAAAACTGTTTGGCGCTGTGAGTCAATTTATTTAAAAGCCGATTGAGGCTTCTCTGTTGTTATAAAAACTTGACTGAATGGATTTAGCCCAAATAAACTCTTATTAAAACTGATCATTTGATTTTCACTTGATTAGTATGATATCACATTGAGTAGTTAGTTAGTACTCGTACGTACGTAGTATCTAAGGTCTATTCCTATCCCTGTTTCCAATTGATGTTATTTATAGTGATGACACTTAAACAAACATCAACTTTATCGAAGAGTAAATAAAGTTGATTTTAGACTGAATAGTACTGTTGAAAAAACGCAGGCCAAGAAGTCCCAGTAAAAAAAAAATACACATAGCACGGTTATTATTTAACTTGGTAAATAGTCGTGCGTTTACCGATTTTCTCATAAAAAGAACCGATCACTCTCTATATATGTACATTTTCACCGTTACTCGCCATTATTTGAGATGAGATCACATAATCTAAGTGAAGTAAGTAAAGATAAACTCGCATAATACATTAAAAAATACTTTCTCTAAGTTTAAATGCAGCTTGATGGATTAATAGCTTGTTAGGCTCTGAATCGAGATATGTTATGATCAGTTATTTATTATTGGCGGAGTTAGTGCCTACTTAAGTTATTGTTTTGATCATTAACCGCCCATTTAGCCAAACTACCACCGATTCAAAGCTGTTCTGTCTGAATATTTCATTTATATCACTTTTAAGATTTTTGGAACGAAGTTCTTTAACACTTTCTTCAACTTCACTCACTTTTCATAGAACTCATACGCCATGCCGCCAAACATATTGGAAGTGAACCGTCCGAGAGTTATTTAATCATCGTGCACGGGCGACGGCATTAGGTTTACAATCGTGTTAAAAAACACTGTAAAACAAAGTAAAATTGTGTTTTCAGGGGGTCTTGTCGCTTTATGTAATTTTCCCACCTTTTCAAATTTTTGTGAATATTTGTAACCGTGAACAAAATATTAAAAAATAATTAAATGCTTGAATTTTAAAACCAACGCATATACTCGTACTAATAAATCTTGTTAAAATATACATCAGATTTTGTTTACACGGTTTATAATGCGGTATTCGCTAAGAAAAACCTACATTTAAAATGAGTCCAACCGCGAGGCCTCCTGGCATCCCATATGCGACTAGGTGAACCCTCCACGAGGTCTCCCAGCACTGAACGTATTAAAGCACGTAACGAAACGGCGATAAGAACGAAAAAGTCAGTCTCAAGTTCAAAAGCTGTCGTTTTTGTTTTTTAATACAGAGCCATCTAGGTTACGTTTTTAGCTATACTTATACTAGATGGCTCTGCACTGGCAGGCACTTGAAATGAGATCATACTAGATGGGTCTGTATTAATACATTATATACAGAGAAAGGAACTTTGTTGCGACCGGGTGTGCGTGTACCTAGACACCTCCCGAGTTTTTAATTGCTCGAAATTCATTTCAAACCTACTCGAGTTGGCATATTGGAAAACTATTCTTTAAATACCGGTCTGCTTTTCATAGGAAATTACATATTACACAATTGGAACAGTATCCCTGAAACCTCTGTAAATGACCTAAATAATCGTTGTACAATAATAGTCTAAATCGGTTCGATAATTCGACTCCGTATCATAGTTGCGACAAACAAATACGCGGCAAACGTTAGGGCGACAGTACGATATGTCAACCATCAGTAATGCGACAGCACATCAGCTCGACGTACGACGTCCGACTGATTGTTTTCTCGACAAATGACAGGACGACGGAACTTTTTATCGACGAACGAAAGCGCGACACAACTTTCGCTCGACAAATTAAATAATCCGGACACCTAAAAGTCTTGCCTGGAACATTCTACATGTTCCAGGCATCTTAGCCAGTTTTATACCAACCGAGACTGTTACTGTAGTATAGGAACAACCTTTCCTAAATCAAAACAATAGGCTATCAATAGGTAGCTCGCAATGGGAGCAATGGGTAGCTCGCCGTCCGATAGGGACCAGGCCCGGGTCGACGGCGCGTTGTGTTCCACGCGCGCCTCAAACAGATGTCAGTACCAACTGACGGGGTCCGGAAGGGCCAATGCCTGCCGGGGTTGCGAGTTTGTTCGAAAGGGATATCGCGTCCCCGGCACACAGGCAACGGAAGGAACACTGGTGGGTTTTAGTCAGTAAAAGTCTGACACGCCCTCCCACTCCGCCCAGAGCGGGAGAAGTTATTTGATAATTTCCCAACCTCAAAAAAAAAAAAGGCAATCAATAGGTATTCAAAGCTTCGTAATAGGTTTGAGAGAATTGTAGAAATCTTTAGCCTACGCAGAATATCAAGCAGCTTGTAATACTTTATGTTACTAGTTTTATGTTCCTTTCCTTCTTTGCATGATTCTCTCTCATTTGGCTCCCACAGTACATGAATAATGCGTATATTAGCATCATTATTACACGACTTTGGCGAACTGTCATTGGCCATTTCTGTAAAACTGTGTGGGAAAACTTCGAACCAACCCGCGTTGTGAATTACGATCCACTCCCTCTCACAGAGAGGAGGCCTGTGTCCCAGCAGTGGGATTGCTATAGGTCGATAACGCATGGGAAAATCTATGGAAACTCGATTGAGGTTTCTGAGTAGTGCTAAGATGTGTAATGTCTATGGGAAGCTAGGTATCTGCTTTGATATGTGGTGTCGATTTTATGTAAATACAAAAAGGGGATGCGTAAAACACTGTTGGTGCTCGAATATGTGGACACCCAGTTTAAGGCAGTAAGGTAGGTAAGCTGCACTCAGTTGCTGTCTTCAGCACAAGGAAGAGGCGATCCTGGATCTCTGATGAAACATTACGTGTCTTTAGTTATTAATAGGTTCGAAACCGACATAGGCCTTCACACTCCTCAGACAGAAGTCAGTGCAAAATGACATAATAAATTTGCCAAAAATAATCTATTGATTGTTTTTTTAAACCCAGCAACAATAGTGTCCACCTCACAGTTAATATCCGGTAAGTTACATGAAATTAAAGCAACACGATAAACTAGTGCAGGCTATGAACTTATTTTTTATTTAAACGCGATCACTGCAGTGCAATGTTGCCATTGCGCAGTGCTACAGTTCTCACGCACGCCCCAAAAACTAGAGCGTGGTAGGGTTGCCAACATTAATTACTTTAGAACTAAGAATAGTTTAATCGTAATGTTATAATCCTAGCCTATGATCTACGATCCGCGACAAACACCACTCAGGGAAAGTGATAAAAATATTAATGTGAGTGTCGAACCTATAATTAATCTGTTAGATCAAACTTTTTTACATTACAAGATAATCACCATAAACATAAATCAATGGTGTAATGGAACCAGTATTAAGGTAATTGGCAGAAAGGTTAGATTAACCTATACAATGAGAAATTTGTTTGCATCCTCTTAAGGGGTCATTGTATTCATCATTATGAACAACTTTAACTATAGGGCCAACCCCGAAATCGCGAAAAAAAAGTCAGCTGTTCCCTACTTGTACAATGACATGAGTACAATGACCCCTTAAGAGGATGCAAACGAATTAAATTTCACTTTGTATATAATTATGCAATTTTACGTTAGCTTAAAACTTACGTACCTAACCAAAAGATACACATAATTTTCTAAAAAGGCGTAATTTATTTTAGCAGTACCAGTACCCTAATTACGTAATACACGATCAATCAGAATCTGAATCGTTTTGAAACAGATTGCTAATCCACTGCTTCGTACGTTCGAAAAAAGAATCTGCTCAACAACGTAAATAACACAATGAATGTTGTTGACCTGTCAAATTGAAACAGATTAGTCGGAATTGTCAACGAAAATGTGTTGCGTAATTAGATAGCAGGTCATGCCATGTCAACACAAAAACATAAACTACAGGAGTCATTCTATTATGAGATGCAAAGTTAACGCTAGACCATTACCAAGTAACATGATGATGATACCACTTAACAGACGAACAGGTGATCACACAACGACATTATAAACCCAGAGAAAGTAGCTATAATACCATATACCTAGCATATCAAACAAGTCCAAGCCGAGATGGGAGAAGACGCTAATAAAATGTCAAAGAAAAATAACACTACGTCAACTTTTAAATAATTTAAACATGCTAATATACAGGGTGACTTTTTGAATTGAAATTGCAAAGCGATATCCGAGCCCACATAAAATTACAAGACGTCAAGCAGAATATGGAGCCATGAGCTCGATTTTGGAGAAAAATTTAATAGCAATTTAAGCCATTCTTGTTTAGCTAAGAATCGAAGAAGATCTTTTACAATACAAAAATCCCAGACCGTATTTTAGTACTGAAAGAAGTGTTGCTAAAATACTCGTTATAAGGCTTTACCAATTAACCGAAAACACAAGTTTAGATTACTTTGAAATCAAGCTCATATTGTATGATGCCATCTACTTTTATGACCGGCCTGAAAGACCGGATTATGATATTTTCTTATATTATTTCGATTATCAAATGTTCTCTATTATTCATAATTTTCACCCAGAAACTTCATCACAAAACTTCACTCCGTATAAAACAGGCAAGCATATAAAATTACGCCTCATGTTCAAAACAATAGCGGTACTTGACCTGAATAATGCGGTAGCTTCTCTTTTTACTCGCCATCAATAAAATTACTTTATTATGAGAGTCATTTGCAAGAGTTTGCACTTTCTCCTGAATATTATTACGGATGTGAGATGCTCGCATTTTCGTTGTTATTGTGACTGGCTTGTACACGCGGCTTGGTTTACTTTATTTTCTTTTGCATCTTTAGAAGTCTTGTGAAACTTTACCCATATTTCCCTTATTGTTAAAATCCCGTTAAATTATTTGAATTTAACTAAGTACCTTAAGTATCATCGCCAACATATTTTTGCAAACCCTCAGCTGCAAACTACCAAACTTCCCCCACTTTCGCACGGACGTAAATGTATCGATAATACACTGGGACGCACTCTCGTCCTAGCACGTTGATAAATCACACTGTTAGATTTTCAACTCTCGGCGCTAAGCAGAGCTTTGAAAATCCAGTGCACAAAAATATCACCGCGGGATAAAATCGCCCGTAGGCTAACAAAGATCGCTTACTACACTATCAGCTTGATATGCACCTAAACGTGTATTTTTTTCCTCGTAGGATTAGAATTTGACAGTTGGCACAACCGCAAACACGTTTAATTTCCTTAGTGGTTTGCGTACCAAAGGACCTGGTCCTTATTTTCCAAAAATATTAATAAAACAAACAACCCTGTTAAAAAAGTCATAGAATACATGTTTTCAATTTTTAACATGTCGATGAATATAAATTCAGGGCACGTCCGTTAGTACACACCGATCTCGAAAACGAAATATTAGTATTCTTAGTATACACGAAACTGAAAGTAACACTTTTGAGCGAAAGTAAGAGAGCTCGAGTGAAACTGTACGTCGATAAGTTACATTTTATTTATCGATAAAACGTGTTAACTCGATTACTGCAAGACTTTGTAATCTTGCGCAATCGATCGATTCATTAAAGCTTCTGTCGTTTAAAGATAAATAAATAAATGTTTAGAAATAAAGTAGTGGCAGAGCACGATTTTTATCCGGCGAAATACTGTTCTTAAGTTTTTTCAGTAACAGGTTGAATGTTCATCAAAATATGATTTGGGTAGCATGTATTTAACGGTGGTTTTACGTCTGGTAATTTTTTAACGAATTATAATTTAATCATTAACAGTAGTGGAGGGGCTTGTGGCTAAGTAATAACAGCCGCACGGGTCAATCGATCATGTTAAGCTATGCTTGCCGCGGTTGGTCCGGGGATGGGTGACCATCTTGACATACCAAGATCCCGCCGTGCCTCGGAAAGCACGTTAAGCCGTTGGTCCCGGCTATCATTTGGAGATCTTTGGCAGTCATTACGGGAAGAAAATGTCTTCAGATCTGACTGGGTAAGATAGGTATGAAGGCAACCACGTTCCTTCATTTACTAAAATAACCCAATAACCCCTTACAAGAAAATGTAAGAATACTGTCGCATTGCCATACTTCAAAAAACAATGATAAGTAGGTATTATTTTACACACTTTGACACTTTTTGTCAAATGTCCTAATAACTCTAATACCGATGGTATGTATTATTTAAACGCCCATAACTAAACCTAGTGTAGGTACCCACTCAAACATTAGCATATACATAAACAATAATTATTACATTAAAGTCAAAAGGTATCATTGAACTCTCTCAGATGAGATAATGATCTAATGACGCGATGGCCATTTGTTTTAGATGTATGACGGATGATTCATACTATTACGCATGCAAAACATGTTTAGAGATTATGCTGTCAATAACATAACTTAATGGTCATTACCACGGAGTATGAAAGTAGTTGCAATAAACTAAGTTGGTGCAGAAATAAGCACAGATTAAATTCTGTGCATCAAGTCTCCAACGGTTAATAATTATTCATCGTGTTTCATTATCGCATCAGCTGCAAAGCTGCTAAGTATACAAAGTTATTTAGTTTTTTGAGCCGCACGTAATCAGGAATTTCATATTTCAGATAATAGGCCTTTAATTAGTCATCGTGGTGATAAACCCATCTAATCCTGACATATTTGTAAACATAAATCACTTCATTTCCACGACACCCAAGAGAAAAGAAACAGTTTTACCGCATGACCTGATTGACTTAATTCTCTTTCTATTATCTCTTATTTTACACGACAACTAAGACCAAAGAAAGAGTCTAACAATCTCTGTCAATGACCTCCTGACCAAAAAACAATGGAGCAACAAATTACCCTAAATTCGCCCTAAAAACCGAATCACAATAAATAAATTATCCAACACTTTTGTTCCCACTGCCCCACTGACATACAGAACAGAACAGTTATTTTTACTAATTAATTCATTAACATGTGCCTTTGAGTCGGATGGCCAGAGACAAAGGACCATGCAACGGTAGGCGGTCACGGTTCGGTGATAACTTGGTGAAGTGTTTGTATGTTTTAGAAAGGTATTAAAGAAAAGTCTTCAGAGAACATCAATAAAACCAGAGTGACCGGAAACAGGCGAAAACATATCTACATATTATACTGACGCGTTCTTACCAAGGAGGTAGACAGAAACTGCAGAACCCCACCTGCTACAATCCTTACATACTCCTTTTGCCTCGTTTACGTTCATACATCTGTCAGTCGATTCTGTAAAGTGAGCTGTCAATAGTGTCAATCCCTAGAAATGACAGCTCACGTTAAAGTCACTTCACCTAAGTTTTCACGGTGAGATTTTACAGAATAGCACGGCTGGTCCTTGCATACGCACGCCGCGCCGCGCCGCGCCGGTTCCGAGTGCTAAACACAACCTTTCTGATGAACATCTACACTAATATTATAAAGACATAAGGTTTGTACTTATATTTGTTTGTAATGAATAAACTCGAAAACAAATGGACGGATAAAAAAAAAACACCAGTAGAATGCTATTATCACTGAGTAACGTAGGCTATAATATATAAAGATGTCACGCGTGCGAAGCTGCCGGCGTAACCGATAAAGGCTCGTGCAGACCAGCGCGACGCGACGGCGCGACGCGACTCGATCAATACAATTTCTAAGAAAACTTCACGGTATAACAATAGCCGGTGTCGCGTCGCGCTGTCGCGTCGCACTTGTCTGCACGAAGCTTAAGTTCACTATAGTGAGCAGTAATAGCCTAGTGGTGTGACCGTCAGACTACCAAACCATAGATCTCGAGTTCGAGAACCCAAGGCCTCTGACTTTTTGGATTCATGTGCGTATTGTATAATTATCACTTGCTTCAAAAACGATGAAGAAAAACATCGTGAGGAAACCGGCATACCTGAGAGATATTATCTCGACGGCATGTGAATCCAGTCAAGGGCCCATGGGCAGCTTTAAAACTCTGACACCAGGTTAGTCACTAACCAGACGAAAAGAAAAGAAGGCTATAGTGGCCTCACGTAATAAACCGTTTGGATATAACCCCTGTGTTACCTTAAATAATTTTTGTAAAATTGCAATGGGGCAATCGTGTAATTTACTGGTCAACGATAGCAGTGGCACTATGCTCAACCTGCCAGACATCATAGGGATCATCACATCTTATCATCTTGTTTGTCATATTATTCACTAGTAGGTGGCCTATAGCAGTACACTGCTGGATAGATGCTCTCCAGACTTCCAATTGCTAGTCATTCAACTCGATCGATACTTCGCAACTCTTATCCAGATGGTACTGTGAGTATTATGTAGGCCAATGTGCATTTGTTTATGGGTTTGAAGTAAACCGTCATTTCAAAATTCGTTTCGTCAAAATACACACTATTGGCAGGATTTCAATACTTCACAGCCGTTCTGCATTCTGCAATATATTCAAGCAATTTCCTAACAGCATCCCGTCTAAACCTTCCGACGGCAGCAGAGCAACAAACCATCCCTTTCTCTTTTAGTTTCCGCGGTACACAATGGTGTTGCAGACGTGTGGCTGTGCGGAGAAAGCACGCAACAATAGCGTGCGAGGTGACATATCGAAACCAATCTGTAACATGGGTTGGGAAGTGGGGTGGAGTCGAAGTTTTATTCTTATTTTTTTTAAATAGAAATAGGACATAAGGGCCAGCAAGTAGGTGACAGTTGTAGTCCCCTTCATGTATGCCTACAATATATGAATTTGAAATAAGATCATAAAGCAGTGTGAAATTCTCCTGAAACCGTTACCCGCTGCGCAGAATCCCATTTTTCAGTTAGAACACAAAAACCCGCCACTGCAACGGCTCGGGCTTTGCAGGTAGGCTGCGCAGGCCGCTAACTGATAGGTAGGTAGTCAATTGAAACAATAGGTTAAGTTCATACATGTATTTATGGTTATTAGAAACTAACACGGCTAGGTCGCGTTTGTTTTTCAGTCATATAAACTCACGCCTTTTTCCCATGGGGGTAGGTAGAACGCCACCTGCGCAGCTTCGATCCTTACGTACTCCTTTTGTTTCGTTTACGTTCATACACGCACGTCGATTGCGAGTACTACGCACTTGACCTTTCTGAAGTACATCCGTCCATGAGCATGCGTCCCCCCTCCAGGCGTTTCCTTTTATTAGTCGCCTTTCAGTTACCTTCTACAGACACAATATAATTATCTAATAGGAGTTAGAAATCAAAAATGTATTTCTGCATCTAACATCTCCAAGCGTAAGTCCAGACTGTGTCAATTAAATTAAATGTTGTGTGAAAATCTAGGACGTAGTGATGAAGTGGCGCTTGGAATATCCATGTGTTTCTGCTTTAAAATATTGAGTCAAACATTCAAAGCAGTAAGTTGAATTCATGTCCCCAAGTACTTATTATCTACAATCCAAATGCAAATAAAAAGCAAACAAAAAAGTACTTTATTTAAATAGTGCAACGACTCCATGCCACTAGTGTCCATCTGTTCCGATCTACACAGAGCGGCGCGAACCGAAGCGGAACTGTTGCCTCATAGAGCATTTTCACTATTCCGCTATTGCAATTATTTATAATAATAAATCAGTAAAAGGATTGTGATTTGTATTTTATAGGTCTCTTGCCGAGGTTAGATGCCAAACAATAACAATAATAATCTAAAGAATTGTTACATATTGTTTTTATCCTATATAATATTATTGTCGTGCCATGTTTCTCACATAAGGACGTAGTTAAACAGAAAGGATCCAACCCACACAGAGTTAGTTTTGAGATATTCAAGTTTTAAGCTCAGATCGTGTTATGTGATTGTATGACCTGCCATACATACGGGTTGGTAATGTATGGTCATAATAACATGATGCGTTGGGATTGTTTTTGTGATATTAAAGTTTTGACTACAAAGAGTGTTTTGGTATACATAACTCATTTTCGCCCATAGTGTGGGTTGGATCCTTTCTGCTTAACTACGTACTTATTATCGGGCGCAAGTCACCTTTTAGAACTGTCATTTTCATTCAAATTCTTCAAATTAGAATGCATATCGTGTTACCCAGTATCTGTTTTGTGGAGGTCAGATAGACAGTCGCTCCATGTAAATGACTGGTATTAAGCTGCAATTGGTTAGATTGGAACCCGACCTCACGGTTGGGAAATGGCTAAGGAGATGTTAATGCTCCATGTTATTGTAAGTGGCTATCGCCACCTTTAGCCATCTGCAAATATACCTGAAGCCTTTATGCTTACAAGTGATTTTAGCAGTTCGTTTGAAGGAACTACTGAGAATTTTTGGACCAGTAGTTCCTTTGCAAGAGCTAAAGGAACTACTGTGATTAGATAGTTCCTTTAGCAGTCCCTTTGAAGGAACTACTGATTTTTTTTAATCAGTAGTTGCTTTTAGTTCCGACTTAAATCTAAGCTCAGCGTGATAAGGACGAGTCCAAGTTATATGGAATTCCATAGGATCATTATGTTTGGTCATCAATAAATAAACCAGTTTTTGACCTGACACATTTTTAGAGATATTCCAGATTTAATTACACAACTTGTTCTATAAAATTTCATTTGGTCGCCTAGCCTACCTATTATAGGCTTCAATATAGGTCTTCTCTTGTAACACCTACGCTGATGATCGCATTTAAAAACAATTTGATAGGAGATGAGCCTCCCCTTTTATAGTAAATCGAAACATCAATCTTACTTTTTATCTGACCACTTAGAACCAGAAATATCGACATATTTGGACCAGCAACTTAAAGCTTTTTCTTAGACTGACCTTGAAACCAAGCTTGAATGAGAAGATGATGATGATGATGTTCGATGATGTTCTTGGTGGTGTCAAGAACGCATTCTCTCGACAGACGACGGACTGTAACTACACGTCTGCCTAACCAACATTTCTCAAATCAGATATAACTTCTCATAAAAGGTATGTACGTACTTAAGTACACCTCTCCCTAACCTTTTAGGGAAATCAGGAGTGTTATGTGTGTAAAACTTATCATAACTTCACGCCTAAAGTATATTTTTAGCCAGGTCCACAAAGTATCATAGTTATCCTGCAGAAAAAAAAAAACAACCAGGAAATACAAGGACGAAACTCTCACTCCAAACCATAGACACAAAAAATCTGTAACAATTTCAACAGGCAGACTACAAATAGTTACACTAAAAAGTACATTGCAGGATACATGTGCCCGATCCCACGACACCAAACAACGCGAGTACATATAGACAGTTTTTATTTAGTGTAACATTAACATTTTAATTGAAATGAAAGTAAAATCCGCGGCTAAAACAAACAGCTGACACAGTTTAGGAAAATAGTTTTTACAATTCCAAATTGCAATAGACTAGTGAGGGGATGTTGTCGATCGAATGTTTGTTTGTTTAGTGAAATAATGCTGGCAAAATAATTTGGTTCTTATATTTTTGAATCTGCTTGAAGATGTTGTTAACGTTTTGGCCATTAGAAGCACACATAAAATATAGAATATTTACAGACTATTTATAAAAGAATAATACTTTTTTGTAACTCTTTTTTGTTCTTATATAAAGAACAAATGATTTAATCCCCAAAAGCCCTTTCAATCATTACGAGTGATTTGAGCTATTTACTACTCACTAAAACAACACACACGGCGTTTGTGCTCATTTTATTAACACCAAACGACAAAAAAAAAAAAAAAAAATTACCACTCTATCGATAGAATCCCAACACTATCTAACACTTTGTTCTGTATTTGTTGCACTAATCCGCGCAGTCGCATGCCGCGAAACCACGCGAACTGCCGCTCGCAACCACGCGGTAACTACCGTTAATAAATACGATACATCTTTTATAATTCTAATAATAAATCCTCCACAAATAGGCTGTAAGCATGTAAATTCCTTTGCCAAAAAATTCTAATTTATGGTAGCAGTCATTGACACGCGGGAAAATTAAGAAAATGGCGGACTTTTTGAAAACATTTTTTATTGTTTGTATTTTAAAGTTTTATAAAATGTGAAGTTAATTTAAGTTGTTAGTTAGTGCATTTATGTAAATATGGTGATGTACTGGAGTAAAGTGATACTGGCTGCTGCCTTGTCGTCTGTTTTGGATGTCAGCAGTGAACAATTTGGAAATGATGTAAGCTTTTTTAATTATTTAATTTTTTCATCAATAAAACCTGGATGAATTGTTTTGGTTAGGTAACTAGCTATTTTTAAACTTATTTAATAAACAATTGCTGAGCTATAAAAATTATTTAGTCGTTATCATTAGATAATGTTATAATATCCTCTTTAAACGCATATTTTCCCCCAACTTGTTCTTTTTGTGTTCATTTTTCGTGTCATTGTTATCGCAAATAAACGTACCAGTATTTTCTTTCTTTCTTTTATTAGATAATGTTTTATTTATACATAAGTAAATTGATATTTTACCAAAATAAACAAACAACTCGTTGCAATTTGTAACGTAAACACAAATTTACGTAAACATTTTAAAATCCGGTTCACAATTTGCATCATTGACTTGATTTTATTTTTTTCTAACAATTTGTTTGTTTGCTTTTTGCAATAACCTGTTTGAATACGCAGGATTACATTAAATGCATAATACGCTATGAGAGGCTAGCATTCATAATATTTAATATAAATATAATATTGGCCTTTCAAACATCTAATACAGAGAAGTAACGAGTATTGATCACTACGAAATCGCCAAAAAGTAGTGAGCAAACAGGGTAATAAAATATTTCCCACGATATTCTTCTTCTCCGTAGATCCGTAACATCTTACATAAACTAGAGTAGGTATACATCATCACCCCCTACTAAATCCACCCCTAAGACGACCCACTTATCCCCTTCTGCCCTTTACCCAATTTATTTATACCTGACTCAGTATGTTTTCTTAAGTTGAGGGGCTCGTGGCTAAGTAATAACATCCGCACAGGTCGATACATCAGGTTAAGCTACGCTTGCCGGGGTTGGTCTGTGGATGGGTGATCATCTTTACATACCGAGACTCCTCCGTTAAGCTGTTGGTCCCAGCTGTCATTCGTGGATCTTTGACAGTCGTTACGGGTCGTCAGAAGCCCGAAAGTCTGACAACCAGTCTTACCAAAGAGGTGTCGTATTACCCAGTAACTGGGTCGTGGAGGTCAGATAGGCAGTTGCCCCATGTAAAATACTGGTATTCAGCTGCATCCGGTTAGACTGGAAGCCGACCCCAACATAGTTGGGAGAAGACTGGGCAGATTGATTGCAGAATGCCAATGTTCATACATTTCTAATCAACCGTCATCGCAATGTTCTTTACATGCCATCTTTTGCATCCACTAATTTTATCTATGGCCTGCATTTTTGAGTCATCCAAATTCATACCTAAGTACCTCATTTTTGTCACAGACGACGATTAGATAATCTTGTCTATTAATGTAAAAACTTTTGCGGTACATAAAAGCAACAACTGTATATCATATTATCCCATTAGGTATAATTCCAACTACCGGAATAGCCCATAAACTGGCGCAATTACAATTTGGTTTTATCTTATGTAATCTAGTTTTTGTCTACTGTAAGTTACTTGTTTTTCGTCTGTCTGTTTGTCAGTCTGATGTTTTGCCATTATCCTTGTTTTAAAATACGAATACTTTACCTAGGTGCATTAACTAATGTCTGATGAGATGTACATATTATTTTTCTTGTATATATCTTGGGTACGTGTTTCCAATTGTCCAATAATAATATTATGACGACTAGTTGACAGCCTATTGAGGAGGAGGAGCTCGTGGCTAAGTAATAACAGTCGCACGGGTCGCTCCATCAGGTTAAGCTACGCTTACCGGGGTTGGTTTGTGGATGGGTGACAATCTGTGGCGTACCGTGCCTCCTCCGTGCCTCGGAAAACAGACGTTGCTCCCAGCTGTCATTCGTGTATCTTTGACAGCCGTTACGGGTCGTCAGAAGCCTGACAACCAGTCTTACCAAGGGGTATCATATTCTATTACTGGATTGTGGAGTAGCCACTCCATGTAAAATATTAGTATTCAGCGGCATCTGGTTAGACTGGAAACCGACCCTAATCTAGTTGGAAAAAGGGTAGACAGATAGATTTTAGTTTGAATCGTCACCCGTTCAGTTAGAAAAGCAAGAATGAATATCGCATACAAAAATCGGTTAAAAACGTATCTCAGCCAATTTTTTCGCAATACTCTACGTTAAAATTCAGGTAGCACTGCGAAAAGAACAGAAGAAATCCTGTTTTATAAGACCAAAGACCTAACTCCAAAATTAGTATTCTATTACCATTCTCAGAGAATAATCGTTAAATCTATCAGATAAAGTTAGCAGTACATTTAAATTCAGCAATCGTAAAACGCGATTGTAACATTGTAGAGCACTTTATTTTTATTTAAAGTCTTGTACATACATGCGAAACCACGAAAGTCGCCAAAAAAAAGCTTTAAGATTAAGTACAATATTTTCATGCCTTTGAAAAGAAGCTTTAACATTAACTTACACTATCTACATACCTGTGATCATCTTCATTATTTAGCCGGTATTTTCTACAGACCTGCGATGACGTATTATAGCAACTCAAGAAGATCTCTTTCAATTTTCACTACACGTCATTAAATCCTGACAGAATACTCGGAATATACCTTGAAAATCTTCAAACACTGTGTCGGAACTTCGAAAGAAACTGGCTAAAGAGTAATAAATACTTTTCAAGTAACTTGTTATTGTAGATATACATAATATCAGCTTTAAACTGACCCACTGCAGGACTAACGCTCGAGCAAAACCAGCGATCATTGACCACATTATGTACAGCCAAGCGTGTTGGGAATTTCAATGTTTGAAGTTCAATTTAGAAAATGCAAGTTTTATCATGAGAAAACGATATGCATATGTATGACATGGAAATCAAGTTAGTACTATATTAGGTACACGATATGATTGAACACGCAACTAGTTGATAAAAAATCGAATTTACCTAACTAATCCATCATGACATGACAGTACCTACGAAAATGAATTAGCATTGTTGCTAAACTTGAGATGACTGACTTAGGCCCGTATAACAGAACCTCACTCAAGACTCAAGCATTACTGAAAACTAGTTTCAACCAATCAAAAGGCTTTAAACGAGTTTTTAAGTAATGCTTGAGCTTTGAGTGAGGTTTTGTAATACTTACGGGCTTTAAAGTTTCATTGTTATAAGATCCTAAGCACGTCCTAACTTAATCCAATATTCTGACGATAATGTGCATGCCTCCACGCACATTATTGTCAGATTAACATTGTCCAACCCCGGACTTTCTCGTAATATGGCAGACTTTCATAATTAAGCCCAGTCACGTCCTATGAGAATTACATAATGTCGTTTATAGTGGTTCCTTTACCGTACGTATTGTAAGTTCTTCGTAATAGAGCTTTATTGAAAAAACTGTGATTTTACTTAAAGTTATAAAACATATATAATAATTAAACTCTTTGCCCCATTAAATGGTACTTACACAATTCCTGAAACCCCCATTAAATGATACAGATTTCCAGTCTAGTAACTTTTTCCAGGTGTGAAGGCAACCACGTTCCCCTCAGGTTTATTATGTCTCTTCTCTGCACATGACATTTTATTGAGTATCACTTCAACTACGGACGAAGAACCTAAATTAAAAAAAATAAGTATGATAAAGTCTGTAATAAATACATAGGGGCACAGCATAACAGATCGTCAAAACAAGAATTTCGCGTCTACCTATCCTTCCATTTCCATCGAGATTTAGCACTGGCGACATAGCTTATAGGGCTGTCAAAAAATAAAATTACCTTAGCAACAAATCAAGTCCATTTACCAATCTCATTCATGTCAAAAAACTTACGTGGGCAGCTCTTAGATACTCGTAAAACATCCTTACGTAATCCTGTTACTAGGCCAATCACACAGGATTATCCTTAATAGCACGTAGGCAGGAATTAAGGCTGAAATCACGACCGGTAGCTGTAAACTAACCTTTTTGCTAAACGAGCCCAATCTGGGGTCACGGTAATTGATACAATGGCAGGAATTTGTTGAGAATTTTGACAGTGGCAACCTTGACATGAGTTCACTGAGTGACATTCTGGTATGTAGTCTAAATAGCTGTCGAGTTTTAGTACTGGTTAGCTTTACTTGGCCAAACGATGAGTTGTTAAAGGCTGATTTGACGTATTGGGTTAGAGTGAGTTTTCTCTAGGGTATTGGAGTCTGTTTACTATTTTGCAAGTGTTTTTCTTTCTACTTAGGTAGATAATTAGGGCGCATTTTCCATACTGGGATAGTGAATTTGAACTTAATAAGCGCGTGGATATTTCCCGAGAAATTAATGACTTTACAAGCGTTCAGAGCCAGTCTATAAAAAGTTAACGACATTATTTCAAATGTTGTTTCTGAATCTTAACTGATCTACAAACCAAAAAACATTGGAAATCTATCTCCCTAGAGAAAAACCAAACCAAATCTGGGACAGCATTGTTTTTCCATAATTGATTGAATCAATCAGTTCCAGTTGGCTTTTTTTTACCATGAGAAGCAAGTCTTCCGTATAGAAATGTCAAAGCATTGCTAATTTTTGCAAGCTCAATTACCAATTCTATTGTTTTGTCAACAATGTTAGGAATACCGTCTTGACACTGATCAAAAGGTTGCACGTTCAGTCGGAAGTGTTGAGGGGCCGAAAACACTTCGTATTTGGTTAAATTACGCAATTTGGGTTTAAGCTCAACACACACTCAAGGCGGGTGCATACCGGGCGCGGGTCGGGACGCAGTACGGCGCCAGCGGGCTTGTTTATATTGTATTTCCTTATATTATATGGATGTACGCAAACCCGTGCGCGGGTTGGGCGCGGAGCGGGTCGGGAGCGAGAAATCCATTGGTTGGATTGAGATGAAGCTACTTGATTATTCTGGTTCAAATTAAATCTTAATTCTTTCTGCTTTCCCTAACCCCCGTATGATTGAGAGTCGTCGCATATGTTTTGCTCCACGACCACGACCTCATCGATGACCCTTCGTACAATTGCTATTTTCCTCGATTCATTTGCCTGCTCGTTGGATAATTGTACGTCGATCTTTAGATGGGCTCCAAACCCGCGTTCTTCTAAGTTGGGAATAGCATCCCTGAAGCCCCGACCTAATACGAACACGTCTCCTGCATGCAGCTAGTAATGTATTGGCGCATGCCGTTGATCCATAATCTGATTGATTATTGTCGCATCAGACGTGGTAGCGGCATGAAGACCAGTTATGTCCACAATCTGACCATCTGAACATGCTATAAAAAAGGTCTCAGTAAGTTTTGCACAACTCGTAGTGCGAAGCATAAAGTGCTTTGCGATCGAAAAATTAGTTTTGCCTCCTTTCACGACCATTTGTCTCCTGTGCGCCGATCACATCAAAAGTAAATTCAATATATCCAGTGACTATAAAACCAAACTATCCCAGGCTCCAGGATTTAATGTAATTGTTGTAAATGCTAATTACATAATTAGCATTTTATTACTAATTTTATACCAGTATTGTAGTAGAATACAGTTATTATGTACCGGTAATTTTTCACAAGCGATTGCATTAGTTATGTGAAACTATTCATTCATTATGTTAAGCTGTTTCTAGGCTAAATGATTATCTAAAAATAAAAAATAAATCTGTGCGGGTGCCATAAAATGGTCTTAAGTTGAATTAAGTTGCCGTTAAATATTATATTTCATGTCTTTGTCTAGTTTTTTTTTTATTGGAAGCTAATTTTCTATATTACATCTTCTTTTGTTCATTTTATTCGATTGGAGTCGTAAGCACTTGCCTTTCGCAAAATAAAAGATAAATTATCGAGCTATGGTCATCTATAAAAGTTATAATCAGATAAACTACAATAGTGACTTACCTAATCATTTTATAGAAAGAGTACCAGTACCAGCAGAAGGAAACGTTACAAAGGGATTCACAGCAAACTACCAAAAAATAGATGAATCCATTCTCTTCTCCAAAGATCTATGTTAAATACTATTTATAACATAATTCGTAATGGATATCAAACTAATGCGTATAACCCGATAATTGAAGGCTATCTTGTAAATCTGCATGAAAAGTTATATCATTTTAATAATCCATGTCCAATCCATGAGAAATACCATTTGAAGATATTATTTAATAGTGAATTCATTCAGTTATGTATGAGGGCCCAGCGATCCACTAGCGCCACTCCTTCAAAAATATATTATCTTGTTACTAAGGAAGAATTATGAATAACGGCTAGTAAGGACCCTCGGTAAGTGTATCTAGAATTTTCTAATACCTTTTGTAAAGTTTCATATTGAGACAAAATACGAGGAATGTAACCGCTTTTCTTTAGATCGAATTTTGTTGCGTCGCTAAAGGAGTGGCGCTACTGTACCATTGGGCGCCCTTTTAATGCTTCGAACGTGTAAGCAACTTAGAACTTACCTATACTTTATTTTTATTAGACCTAATCTAACATATTTTATGTGAACTATCTGTTTCATAGATTCCACAAGAAAGGAAAGAAGTCGGGATGTGGATGTTTGTTTTTTATTTGTATAAATTGCATATTATCCATTTCCAAACTTACCTACAAAAACACAATCACCAATCATTGCGACGTTTATCCTTTAACTGCCTACTCTAAATAGTCGTTATAATTATAATTTAACAGTAATGGTAACTCCTTGGAGTGTTATAGCAAAGTTGAAGGTCCCGTGGACTTAGGCCGCTTACATTTACAAATTACTATGCACTGTGTCCATTTCTTGGGTCGATATATATGTGGTACGAAGAAGGATTTTAAGTGTGTTTGCCTCAATATATTTTCTAGCCTCAGACGAATTAATCTATAAGGCTCTTGACAAAGATAATTTCATCCTAATAAAAGCACAGAATACTTCGAGCACTTTGGACACTTGAAAAGCTGCAGTATCACAAAAAATCTTTTAAATTGTCCAAGCATGGTGATTAAGCAATTTTCTCTTAGTTGTTTCAGTAAACTACGATGAAGAAAATTGTCTTAATTATTATGTGATCCGTTAAAATAACTACTGAATATGAACTTTAGAATTACTAATTTCTTTAATTTAGTAGTCATAAAACAATGATGACGAATTTCCATTCACAGGCAGTAGTAACCTTAACAAAATACCTTATCAATCCTTTAAAATACGGATTCGGCCAAAGTTGAATTTGAAAATAACAGTGTTTCCCGGTGACTTAATTGCAAAACAGGCTTCTGCTAACGTTTGAGCAAGCCACCAGAATTCTAAAGATAGAATTATTAGTCCGGGCCACCATTCTAGATGCCTTATCAGCTGAAATTGTAATTTAGTAGTATCCAGATCGGCGATAATCTAAATATTTTAACCAGATATAAATTCCATTTGATACATTCAGGGGACCATGATGTTTGTGTAAATCCTTAGTGTTAAGGCAGGAATGCGCGAAAATCTGCCAAAAAACATCACTAATTGACAATCTTTGATTAATTGTACGAGTTTTTTAGGTCGTATAGTACACCTAATACAACTACCAATGAGGTAGCAATTTTAAGCGACTGTAACGACAAAGAAATGGCAGTCAGCATACATGTTAACACAAATATTGGACTGGTGAAACATTTCCACAAGTCCAACACAAATCACAACATCAAGACAATAAAAAAAAAGAAACAGTACTTAACATTCAAATACATGCAGTATAAATACATAATGTAGAAGTATCTAATCATGCAGACGATGTCGCGAGTAAAAGTTAGTGGCTAGTGCAAAATACTTAAGATTAGACGGCGGCGGTGGTTACTGTTAACGTGCAAAGCGTTCACGGTCTCGACTCAGCAGCTTTATGGCTATTTTATTCCAATTATTTTACTAAAGTCATGTTTAGATTGTTTTTGTTCATATATCAGTGGATAAAAATAGAAGCCTATGAATCTTCCAATGAGATTTCTAACGGTCTGCAATTGTATGGATCTTTAAATGGGACTTCTAAGATAACTTCTGGCTGCTACGTTTTTATTCATTTCTTATTATTTTCAAGGTTCAATTGGTGATACTTTAGCTGTGACAAGGGAAACGTCTTCAAAGTCTTCTTAATAGGTGCATTAAAAATTTCTTCTAAAATTTCAAAAGACCAGTATATAAAATACAATGTTTCGGGGAAATGGGCGATTACAATGCAAAATGATACTTACCTGTACTACTTTATCGACACTTACGCGAAAAAGATGGCCCTTAAAGAACATAACGTATGCAATTTAATCGTGCTGTGTTTAATACACCCATCATTGCAAACTATTTAATATTATGTAAACAAGCCTTAGCAATTCGCGTTTATTTACGTAACTTATTTATTTATTATTTAACGGTTTATGTACACACATATAAACAGACAAGAAAAAGGAACAGAAAAATACGTACAAAGGTGATACTTATTTCTAAAGTAATCTCTTCCAGCATACCTGCGATAGGAAAGTAGTTAAAGAGATGTAGACAACGTGTGTAAGATTAAAAGAGAAAATAAAATACATAAAATAAAAACTCCTAATTATTCACTTATGTTGTAGAAAAACCTATTAATACAATCACAGCTAAATAAATGTGGCGTCAAATTCTTTAAATGAGTTTTAATGCTAATCTGGGAAGAGTAATGTTGTAAATGTGTAATTTAGCGCTTTTTAGCAACAAAGCAACGTTCTTCTCCTTAATTTGTAATTATAAAGAGCCATATATCAGTCACGGTTTGAACCCTTACGGAAGTTAACTGTTAATTCGGGAAATTGAAATAAACTTTACCTACATTTAGGCAGGTTATATTGTGCAGACAATTACTGCAAATCTTTTTCATATTTAAGTCAATATTTGACAACCTTATCTAATTTTCGTTAACTCAAAAACAGCACTGTAACGCAACGAAAATTTCACAAAACGTTTCAAATTCGTGTCGTTGCACTCAAAAATTGTTGCCGTGGTTCAAATTAATTACCATGTTCATCGTTCTGTCACGAGCATGTCAACAAAACAGCTTCAAATGGCTCAAAATTGCGAAGTTATCACGACATGCCCTAGAGGATCACGATTATAATTCTTTGTCAGCTTATGAATAAGTGCTCGGGTAGACGAGTTGCTTCGGAAGCAGAGCGCAGCATGGTGACAATTCAAGTAAGGCATGTCGTGAACCTCTTTGTCTGTAGCCTTATAAATCATCGCATTTAAATCGAACCTACAACGATTTCTGTAATTAACAGTTACGAAGGTTTCAGACAAATTCGTGAGTACACTCCCACATTAATCAAAATCATATTTACTTGTTCAAACGTAGGAAGTACATCAACATAGTAAGTATCTAATTGGTGTCTACAAGCCACGTCTAAATTGATAGATAAATTGAATGCTTAAATCCATAAATAATATATAACCAGTGTTAATTAAATTCATCATTTACTACTGCATCGGGCAATTAATTTCAAGGTATCGAATCTAAACATGTTGTTAGTGAAATAACTACCGCATTAACTTAAAAAAGAAGACAAATTGTGGATGTAATTAAGTAGCTTATCGAATTAACCGTGCATAATTAGTTAGATAATCTGAGAAAAAAATATAAATAAGATATTTATCGTCACGCGAGGCATGAAGGGTCATATGAAGGAAGCAAACAATTTTAAAATTTAATTGAAACAATTTTATTTTAGTGTATAAGGAATTCATAATTTTTTATAAGTTATGCAAGCTAAAGAGGATCTCGTGGCTAAGTAATAGCAGCGTCGATTAGGTTAAGCTACGCTTGCCGGGGTTGGTCCGTGGATGGGTGACCATCTTTACATATCGAGATTCTTCCGTGCTTCGGAAAGCACGTAAAGCCGTTGGTCCCGGCTATCATTCTTGGATATTTGACAATCGTTACGGGTAGTCAGAAGCCCGAAAGTCTGACAACCAGTTTCATTAAGGGGTATCGTATTACCCAGTTACTGTGTTGTGGAGGTCAGATAGGCGGTCACTCCATGTAAAATACTGGTATTCAGCTGCGTCCGGTTAGACTGGAAGCTGACTCCCACATAGTTGGGAAAAGGCTTGGCAGATAGTGTGATGAAGCGTGTTAGGTTGGTCTTCAGAAGGTATAAAAAGCTCGATATGGTGAATACCAATCAGCTCCATCCAGTTATACTGGAAGCCAACCCCAACATAGTTGGGAAAAGGCTAGGCAGATTGCAAGCTAAAGTATGAGACATTGCGGAGATTCGTGGCTGGTATATGTATACTATCATCTTTTCATCTTTTTACAACAAAAAAATACCACTTCGCAAACTAGATGCTTCAACCAGCAAACACCGAAGCAAGTTACACAAAAGACAATATCGAAGCATCCCGTGCACCCCAGCACTAACATCTCACACCGCTTAAAACCTTATAGAGAAACCCACATGACAACCGGAGCATTGAGTTCTTGAAATTATCGCGCAAACAATGGTAGGTGACTGATATTTGCCACGGGTGCTAAACGAGGCTCTGGTTAAAATGTGGAGCGTTTCGTCACGGATTGATAATAATATAAAAGGTGTCTGCTATTATTGTGAAAATTTTGGAAATACGGAGTAAATTGTCTTTTTTAACCGACTTCAGAAAAAAAGGAGGTTATCAATTCGACATGTATGTCTATACTGATATTATAAAGAGGTAAAAAAAAATCTCGTATACTTAGTGAGAAAGACATTCTTGCAAACACTAGAGTGTAAAGGCTAACAACAACAACAATGAACAACAACAACAATGTTTGAAACTTATAATAGATAGTTTGGTTTATGTTTAAAAGTTGTCGTGGATATTATACATGACATTGAAAATTAAAACAATAGTTATGGATTCACGAATAGGTAATTATCAAAGAAAACGCTCTTTAGATTTAAAGGCATTTTGTTTAAAAGTTATACTTTGCAGTTTTTCGTTATGCTTCAACATTTCTTTTTATTTCCCGAGCTAGCTATTTTTCAACAATCTTTTCATAACAATACCTGAGGAGCGGATTGCAATCTCAATGACTGCACTTTCGAACTTTGGCGGTGGCTTTGGAACTCGAAGTCACGAACTCACGGTGATTGATCGAAAGTTAGAGAGTTTAGATACCTAATTACCTAATTAAAAATATTTCGAACGAATTGACAAATTTTTAATTGATTGCTAAAACATTGAGTAAGGTAAGCACCTTACTTAAATTGGTTTCCATTATTTTAATCTAGGATAATTGGGGTATTATATAAAATTCTTGCGTACTTATAAGTGGCACGAATCTTCAAATTCGATTTTTATCGAATTTAAGTAAACCAACACCAATACCCACTCAATGTTTTAGCAATCTATTAACAATTTGTCAATTCGTTCGAAATATTTTTACTTTTAACTAAAATTGTTTGTGCAATGGTAATTTGTAATAGTCGGATTCTAGTTCATTTCATAGATGACAAAATGCTGTTTTAAAAGGCAAGTAATAGATTGGTGCTGTAAGAATAAATTGTCGACTTAACTTTGTTTACGTCGCTGTACTATGAGCTAAGCAACCCACCATATTTCCACCCTATTATTTTCCGAAGTTGCACTACAAGTCACAAATCTCGGTCATTTACATTTCCCAGCACTAGACCGCTAACCGGGAGCTAAATATTAATATTTTTCTCGCTGGCATCCATTTTTGGCGAATTTAAGTCCTAACCTACGTACTAGAAATATTTTGATCGCAATTCTTTAAATCTATCAACAAAATGATTTATTAAGCTATCTTATTATACTTACCTAAATAATCCTAAGTATCTCGTATGTCGAATTGCGCAACTCAATGATTTTTTCTTTTTCTCTCATTAAAGGTATTAAATGTTTTTATTTACCAATATTATATTAAAAAATACAATTTATTGCATTAACCTATCATTTTTAGTTTCCGAGATTTTTAACATTCTTTAAGTGACCCGGATTCATTGCTCTCGAGTGTACTTAAATTATAATAATTCGTTAGAAGGAGAATCCTAACACCTTGTTTTGACCTTGTTTGTGACACGTCGATGGAAAAGGCATAGTAGAATTTTAATGTATAGTTTTAAAACGTTTTTTTATATACTTACCTAGTCGTGATTTAGGGAAGGTCACCGTAACAGGTGTTAAAAAAAGAAGAGTTTGTTAAGCATTAAATGTTTTTCTACATTAAGCTCATTTCAATCATGATTGACATTATTGACTTTAATTTATAAAAGTATTAATCTAAATACACTGGTAGAACGATGTCCGTGAAGCTTTCATAGAAATTGTTCCACCACAGTCGCGTCGCGCCTGTCTGCGAGAACCTTAAAACGTATTGCTAAGTTTCATGGTATGTAACTAAAGACCACGCTACCGCATAACGATAATTGCCTGTAATGATAGTTGTGTTTGTGATAAATAAATAAATAATTAGAAAAAAACTGATAAACATGTAGGTACAACCAAGTTACATTTTAACAGGTACGTTAGTTACCCAGTTTTTTGCCCCTACCGACCAACAGTAAAGGAAATAGTAACAAGGAAATCCATATACCATTCCATTCTATAACCCGTTCAACGTAAATTGTGACAGGTTTCTATGTGGCAATAACATGTATTTGACAGCTTACCTACGTTTTATCGCCTAAGGTACTCGGGTACGGGTAACTTTCGTAATAAGTCCAGCTGCAACGGTCTTGGTCGAAGGACGAAGTTCTGTGGAAAACTCAAGTGCAAACAGCATGTGTATAGGTTTGCACATTGTAGTAGGGATGTGAAGGTGTGTCTTGAAGGCCGACTGCCAAACCATCTACACGTGCAGCTTGTAGGTGAAGTATACGCAGAGGGCTTACAAAGTCCTACGCGTTCACTATAATAATGGATTTAGGATGTTGATGGGGCTTCCGCGCTTCTGCAGCGCTTCACATAATTATGTTCGCGAAAGCCCGTGTTGACGATTTTCATGCAATAATGAGAAAGCGGGCAGCGTCAATAATGGGTAGGCTGCGCGGAAGCCCCAACAGGATCCTAAAAACATTGGCCGACAAGGTGGACAGCCCCTTTATTAGGCACTGGATGCGGGGGCACGTGCCAACATGTGTTGAGCCACGTAGGTATTAGTTGTAGTACGGTTAGTTTGTAAGTTTTACTAACATAGTTTCTAAGTCTTTGTTACTAATACTATATGGATTATAATTATGTGACTTTTATTTGTGATCCGCAATAAATGAAAGAATAATAATAAAATTAAACTATATATAAATTATCAATAGGATTCTTGGAACTCGTGTGAAGGACAAATTGTAACCCAGAAAAGGGAGGGTTAAAGGTTCTCCATTGGTCATTCTGTACAAACTCACAATCGGAATTATTGCAAACGGCAAAAACAATGAAATAATTTCATGCAAGGTCGAAGATTTCGAAGCTAGAACGGAGATTCTTCACAGAGTAGTCTTGTGCAGGAACAGTGGTGGCCCGGTTGGTCGTGACTTACGGGTTATATGTCGTAGGTTCGAACCCCCCTTTGCTTATACTACTTACGTATTAAGTACCTTTTTCGTCACTACTGCTCTTAAAACGTCCAAAAATATCCGGAGGAAACCAGCATGTCTTAGAACCAAAAAATCGAGGACATGTGACACCCACCAACACGCGCTGGGCTCGCGTGCTGGATTACACCTCACTCTCACTTGTAAGAAGGAGGTTGGTGTCCCGATTATGGCTTGTGCAACGCAAGTTGACCTGTCTGAACGGTGGCTTGACTTGCTCAAGTCACACGAGTTGACACTTGTTACGCTCACACCAAAACGTGTCGCTCCAGATGGCACCAGCACTAATTGTGCACGCTTTGCGCTCAATGTCAACGCACGCCCGCAAACCTGTGACAAATTGTCAACGGCGCGGGCGCAGGGGCCGGCTCGGGCGGTGATTGTGGCGCAAAACGGTGATAGTGGGTAGGTTAATTGTGATGCTGTTGATTTGGAAGTATTGTGTGCAATTAGATGATGTAAAGCCATGATGATGACACAAATACGAATCGTAACATTCTGATAAAAACCTGATGGTCTGATAATCTGTTTCACCTTTCTTACTCACAATGAAATGGGTCTGTCCTTTACAACATAAACACAATGAACTTAAACTATTGACTAACAACTGGAAAACTAAACACTGGGAACAACATCGTTCATTCGATAGAGCTCATTTCATTTACCTACAGATTGTCCCACTAAAGTGTAACTCTATATATAAAAAGTACTATGTAAGTGTAACGTGGTCATAAATAAAGCATCATGGTTATCGCTTACGATAGCTTTTTCCTCTTTACAGCAAGAAACCAACTTTAAACATTAGATACACGCATAGTAAAAGCTATCCAAGAACTCCAATAATTTAACTGCGATGCTCATAAACGATAGCCATCCATAGATTACGCATCAACATTCCACCTTATCGATGAACATGATACTTACATTCTACCAGACCTCTAAACCTTGAAGGGAAAGTAATTATCGACCATCTAGCGCACGCCCACAATTTCGCTCGCGTTGAACGTGTACTTCATATAATCTCGAAAAGCAATTTTTCGAGATAAATTATTACATATTCCGCTGTAGTTCTGAGCCAATCACAGATAGGTAACCCCCTCGTGGCAAATTAGGTTGAAATCAGTTCAATAGTTGAGACGTCAAGTAATACCATGCAAACCGAAACACAATCGGATTCTTAATATTAATTAAAGAGTGTGAGGATAGACACTTTCTTACAAGATCTAAGAACACAGAAATAGCAAGATGAGAAAATGCACCTACGCCACTTTCGTCGATACGCAACGCTTGGTAACTCTGATGAGATGCGGTGATAATGTTCATTTACTTCCCTCCGCATGTCATGCGTTGATTGTAGAAAGTCGGCACATACTCATCTAATAGTGATATCACTTCATTTGCAGCTGATGTTATCGTTATTTATGGGTTAATTTATATGGTAATTAGGTATTGTTAGGTTTATGTAAGTGACGTCGTTATCTGCCCTGGGATGCGTCTAACTCTTCACCAAGTCTTTCTGCACTACTTATAATAGATTTCAGAAGTAAACAGCGCTTGGTTAGCACATCAAACCCCTGACCTTTTTGTCTTTTTAATCAGGAGTCTAAAATCATAGGAACCTACTCCTTCAAAGTCTTATGATGAAATCAAGGTCATTGGTACCTACTTTCCAGCCTAGTAAATAAGTAGTCTCTACGACTCCTGTTCAAAACCCTTTTAGGAGACCATTAAAATCAATCATATGAAAACAGCACGTACCTCAAGCAGCATTAGTTCATTACCCTATTCACCAAAAATAGATAATAATCCGTGTGGGCAAATGACCTGCAATTATTTTCCTACACAAAATAGTGATCATTACACTGATTTTGGATAGGTTCGACCGGAACGGATTGACTCAGCGTCAAAAATGGAAAAAGGCATATTTTTAATGTCCTCTTATGTGTTTTTTATGTAGTATGCCCTTGTTCAATGGTGGATGTTTGTGGGCTGATATTACTGTTTATAATTCTAACGATAATTATAGTTTTATTAAACATGATCCTTTCTTCTCCACAGGAGTTGGAACCTGTGTACCGAAATTCAGATATTTCGGAAGCGACTCCTACATTATCCTTTTGCTCATGTTTGGCTTTTCCATATCTCCTCTTATATATCTATAAGTACCTGGGTGACCGAGCTCTCTGCTCTGGTGAAAATAGAGAATGCTTATTTAATAGTATAGGATAATTCATACTAATTCCATGTATAGTACATACTAGTTCCATGCTGTCATGTTAGTAGGTACTTACTAATTCCACGCTGCCATGTTAGTAGGTATTTACTAATTCCATGCTGCCATGATAGTAGGTACTTACTAATACCATGCTGCCATGTCATTATTCTAAGGTAGGCATCTTGTTCTAAACTTTGGGCGACCGAGCTCTGCTCGGGTGAAAATACATAGAAAACGAATTTTCCCAGATATGAGACCTAGCTAGATCGACTTTTCGCCCCCGTAATTCGGCCCCTTTATTGTAACTTTCATCAAAATCGTTAGAGCCGTTTTCGAGAACGTGATAACAAATATACAAATATTGCTCGTTTAATAGTAATTGAAATGAAAATGCCAAATATATGTATCTACGTGGAATTTTAAAACGTTTCTAAACGACAAACATGCACGAAAACCAATTTCTTAATTTTGGAAACAACATCCAATCGCTACATTAACATTTTGCTCATCAACAAAAGAATCTAGCATTGCTAAAGAAACTAAACCATGGAAATTGACACCAACACTACTTAACCCTATAAAAAATCGTGAAGTAACCAACTATTACATAAAAACGACGCGTGTTTGCAATAAAGATCTGATTCTATTTAAGAGAAATTTCTTTTTTTTTCGCGAAACGAACGCGGTTGACCGACTCGGAAGCTATTATCAAGTTTTTATGATAGAGTTACTGAACCAGTAAGTAACTGTTGCACAACACTATTTGCTGTGTTTATTGCTTATCAGATAAAGTTAAGTAGTGTTTTGTGGTTGTGGCTCGCAAGGAGCTGCAAGGTCCAAAACTTTGCAAATATTGGGAAAATGCCATTTTAGGATTTGAGGGACGTTTACCATGACTGCACTTATGCCTACACAATAGTTATACCAAACTCAGCTTGGTAATTTGGTGTAATTATTAAGTACTGTGATTATTGATTTTTTACCAACTTCTAAAAAGGAGGAGGTTCTATGTTCGTCTGTATGTATTTTATTTTTCTTAGATATTTTCGTCAATTGTGGACCCATTTTGAACATTATTTTTTCACTTGTGGTGTTCGAATTTGTGTGGCGTAGGTACCACAACTAAAAAGTGAATAATAATAAAAACTTTTTACAAAGTCAGTGGCAAAAAAAAAATACAAAACCAAAGACACCGACTCCGAAATTAAAGTTATTTTTCACTTTGTAGTGTTTTTTTTGGAAGACGGTTTTTTTTTTGTAAAAAGTTTTTATCTAATGTAAGAAAATTTTATTGTTCCTTCTTAATATTTTACAAATTCAGTGGGGTAGTTGCTTAGACACACATAAAATGACAATCGATCGGAATGCCTTTCCATTGCTCCAAATGTTGAATGACCATTCATGACGTACATTATGGTTAAAGGACAAAATTAAAACCAGACGATGTTTCCACGGCTTTAAGACAAAATACATAAATTACTTTCCAAGCTAAAAACAAATCAAGTTCAATCAAGTTTTCATCAATCCCTTTCTCCAAGACACTGAAGCATTGATTTACATAACCACATGCTTATAGGGTGAGCAAGAACGGACACTAGATATCTACTTAGGTTCAATGTCCTGATGCACGGCACCCACACAGTGGCATTGCCTTTATTATAATGTGAACATGTTCCTTCTTGAGTTTAAATGCAGTTTGAACAAGGTTTTAAGGATATTTTAATCGAAGAGTGGGTGAAAAAGAGAGTTTGTTGATGCGTCATTTTTACTTTACTACGGCAAAGAAAAGCAGTGTTAAGTGTCATTCAATGGATATATATATGTATGTTTGTGAGACAGGTTATTACCTTGTTCAGGTAAAGTCTTGATTGATTTCATAAAAATGAAATGCTATTGATTTTGCCAGAATATGAATCCAGACTATAGGCAAGCATAATGAAGAAACGCATAACCAGAAATTCCACATTGTCTGTGCTCTTCATTTAGTTGTTTTTCCATAGTCTGTTTGACTTTATCATCTCTTGTATTTTTGACTTTTGTACGAATTATTTGCCTGCCTACAAAAGTTAGTTCGACCGACACAATTTTCTTTGCACTCCAACTTCAGACGCGAAATTAGCGTCTTAAAACTATGCTACTGGTCGCTACTGAGTGCCATTCAAACTGTAGATAAGCAAATACAATACTTAACCAAAACTGGATCATGCTAGGTCAAGTTCACCCATTACTTGTCAAGCTATTGTTTTACGACACGAAGTTTCGCAATCTCACTTGAAGCCAGGTCAGCGGATTCTCTGCATAGAATAGTATGAGGCAAGAATATTGAGATTGTTTTAGGGCAAAATAGTATAGTGCAGTGAGCTTTTATGGCGGAGAATTTAATAATTGTATGGTGCAAATGCAAGATACACAAAAGCCAGAAACATTACCTATTTTGCTGGTATCATATATCGTCCAAACATTATTCCCATATACAAAAAAAAACTCATTATTTTTCCTGTCTCTTGTTTACCTTTTGCTTTCTCTTTTTTTCTCTGCAACATGCTGGCCCGCAGGTTTGCGCCATGTGCAGAGGCGGGAAAGACTACTTTGTTTAAATCCTTTTGCACGTCATTTTACACGTGACTAGTTATAGTTTGTTCGTACCTACGTGTGCTGTATAATAACGCACTCAGGATACTGTTGGGGTTGCCATGGCGATGTAGCATGTCAAAGATGTTTGCGGAAAGGCATATAAAAAAAGAAAAGAAAGAAAGAAAAATATTTTATTTGGGACACGCACAGGAAATACAAACAGTAAGTAGGTAATATTAAAAATAAAAAAAATAAAAATTATAAAATAAGAAACAAAAAAAAGAATTATAACGACCTGTGCGAGGCCAAAAGGCTCCTATCTCAGTATTCTGATAGGGCCCACTGTGATGCCACGGACACACCTACGGATTAAGATAAATCCCACTATGGGATGTAAAAATAAATAAAGCAATAAAATAAAACAAAAATGTAAATAAAAACTGAAACTAAGTAATAAATAAATTAATCTATTCACGCCCGACGTTCCAACATCACTTGTCCATAGTATAGACTATTATCTATGGTGACAAGCGAAGGGACGCGGGCGCACTGCGAATCTGCGATGCATATAGATGGTTTTGCGGCCATCATACGTAAAAGAAGCGCTTCTCTGCTTGCGCAGTCTCGTCTTCGTGGTGGTACCAACACTATCCTGAGTTTATTCGCAGATGGGAGTCTCCAATGCTGCATATCTACTAACACTAGTTTCGCTGACCATTGTTACTAACACTATGGGCGTAGCCTGAAATAAATGCTATAATCAAATAAAATCAATGAATCAAAACACCTATATGATTTATTAATTAAGAGGAAACCTACTCAGATTCCAATCAGAGTCAAGGGGTTGATGGCACGATTCCTTACGGCTTCATTTTCTAAATCATATGCGTAGCAAGCTTCAATTTCTATTCACACCTTTTAAAACCGACTTAGGGTAATTTACACCCTTCCCCACTGGTCCCCAGTATCATTATTATTCACTAAGGTCAATGAAAGCCACCACTACCCCTTGTGTATTTTATTAGTTCAGTGTCCCGTGCTCAGCGGTGCATTGTCTGCATCACAGCGGAATGCTGAGCGTCGCGTTTTCTTGCTCATCCTCGCAGATTGCCGACACGCGCCACGGAACAACGGAATACTTGCAACTTCGTGCGCACACGCAACCCTGCCATAGAGCAAATAGATGCAGAATGTAAACTTATGTCAATGCTGTAAAAAGCAGTTGCAATGCTAGAACCCTGAAGTAAAGAAGAGGAAGGCAAAGACTTGTTTTAGGAATTGTAATCATGTTATCAATATTTGTTTCGGGTTGCAAGACAAGTTAACCGGAATTATTCAAATTGCAATTTTGCTACGCACTTTTGGAATCGATACTAGACCAGCTATCTAATTACGCAAGACATTTTCGTAAACGATTACGACTAATCTGTTTCATTTTGACAGTTCAACAACATACATTGCGTTATTTACATTGTTGAGCAGAAACATTTTTCAAATTTATGAAGCAATTGATTAGCAATCTGTTTCAAAACAATTCAGGTTCTGATTGATAGTGTCTTACGCAATAAGGGTACAGTAAAAATAAAACAACCCATTGAGTAAAACCAAAGAAATGTGTCTCTAAAGTTTTATTTATTTTTACATCTACTTTTCTTTTTATCATGTTAGCCTTCTGTGCATATTATTCTGTGATGGTTGTGACATTTCATTGGGGAAATGGATTTGTAGTGGTTAATTATAGGTATAAATTGCGACATTTTTCCGGTAAACAAGAAAGTGTGAAAGTGGTTATGAATCAGTGGACTATAAATATAATTGATTATGAAGATGATTGAATTTGATGCAAGAAAGGAGATGTATTCTGACCTACATGACTTGTTTATAGTGTTAATCAAATCAGTTTACTGAACATTAGAAGGTCAGTATTCAAATTCTATCTTATAACTTTGTTGTATGAAAGTAACCTTTGTCTGCCCCTTTCTAGAGTTTCTAGGACTAGGAGGTCGTGAGTTCGTGACCGATGAAGTAAGATATTACCTACGTATAACTTTGTATGCAGATAATGTTTTTCAATACCACGCCAAACGAGGTGTTTAGTTCCAATCTCTAGTACAAGTTCAGTTGGTATTAAGGTTCACGGCCCGCTTATTAGGTATCAAATTGCCTTAATTTTTACGTCTTTATGACTGTTAAGGAAAAGATGACATCGTGGGGAAACCTATATTAATTACCAAAAGGCAGTTTTGATCAAATCGTTTTCCTTCTTGAGGAGAATTCTTTGTCATTTAAAGAATATTCATTATCAGTAAGTAATCAACAACAATATTGCTCTATTACCAATCTAGAATCAAATTAGGCTTCTTTTCAACGTACTCATTACAATACAATTAGATAGCTTGAACTTTTCAAATCAAATTCAAAATGGCGGCGACCACATTGAGACACACTGACACACCTATTATGCATAACAATGAAAATAAGTAATAGTTCAATAATACTGGTACAAAAATATTGGTGTCGTAATTCAGATCAAGTCGTGACTGGTTCATATATTATTACTGGTATGTGATCAAGGATCTATGAAGGTTTGTTGTAGTGTCTTCTGTGTGCTGTACTGCTAGGTGAGTTTTTGGAAAATTATCAGCTCTGGCATCTTATTACTACCCTAGAAAACCAGCCAGCGGAGCGTAACCTGACGGATCGACCCGTGCGGCAGTTATTAATTAGCCAATGAGCTCCTCTTCAGTTTGATGGTTTCTACCAATCATATTATAAGTAAAAAGAACCCACGCTCCGCAAGTGGTGTTCAAAAGTGCATTTTAGGTGGCTGTCTATACCTACTAATATTATAAAGAGGTAAAATGTGTTTATTTGTATGTAGGGCGTATTCTCTGGAACCACAAGTCAGATTTGAAAAATTATTGCGGACAGAAGCTAGTTTGAAATAAATGATTTGACTTTTGCACGTCAAAATATGGCTAATCAGCCTCATTTTCTTCGTCTCGTCTCTTTTTCGCTCCCGATAATTACGACATGCCGTTCTACTTCCACGTGTCTTCTAATAGTGTGATATTGTGCCGTTTTTTGAAGATCGAATGTTGAGTATGTAACCTATCTAGGTCTTTTTACCCGACTACGGCGAAGCAAAAATGAGAGTTATGATTTTGATCGGTATGTATGTATGTATGTTCATCTGCTACCTCATGACTTCTAAACTACTAATTATAATTTGACAAATGAGGTATCGTTGGAATGTGTTGGTCGGTTGTCTATGTTGGTCGGTTGAATATGGCGCCTTCTAGAGGACATAAAGTAATGTTTTATTTTATTTTATCGGTACCGTGTGGGGTGTCAAAATAAAAGGGCTTAATCAGCACATTTCAAAAATATGTATATTACAACCCCTAAATAATTTTAAGAAAAACAAAAGTTATAATAATAACCCAACTACGAGAAAAAAGTCATCTAAAAAGGTATAAACAAGACATCACAGACAGACAAATAAAAAATCCGGAGTCACACGTAACCTGTTCGATTTATGCCCTTGTGACTCCGGATTTTTAATTTGTCTGTCTGTGATGTCTTGTTTATACCTTTAAGATTACTTTTTTGTCATAGTTTGGTTTAAGTATTATAACTTTTATTGTTTTACTTATAATATCATTGGTTTACTGATACATGCTGTATACTGTGGCTAGAGTAAAAGACCAGGAAATATTGCCACGCTTGCCAAACTCAGTGTATTGTTTATACATTTTATTACCTTTTTACATAACCTCAAAGGAAGGAAGCACAATCAATTTATAATTTATCTACATACACCGTTATTTCACAAACGCCAGTTTGCAAACAAAATTGCTTTATTTAGCAATGGTGCTTGAAATAATTATATGTATATGCAATTTATTTGCAAGAAACTGAGGTGCGGAACAGTATTTAAGATAATCGAACATAATAAAACACTAAACGAGTAGTTAGGTTTGGGTTTTGTGACTACTTAGGGACAGCACGGATCTCACAATTTTCTAGGCACAGCTATACTTGCGACTGTCAACACAAAGAATCCTTCGTGTCTCCTGAGGCAGGTCGTCTACACTAATATAGCTAAGCTATTCTAGCTTTTGATCACACGTCAATATGTTAAACGTTATGTGAGCTAACTTAGACTTTCCGACTTGCATATGTCGACCAAAATCTAAGCTAAGTAAGCTTTGATTTAGCTTTTGGTCAACAAACGCAAGTCGGCCAGTCTTCTTACCAGTCATTCAGTAACATAGCTATTCTTGCCTGATGTGAATAAACAGTATCAGATTAAACGTTTGATAAATCGCTTCGCATACTGATACTTGGATAGACGCCAGGCAGACAGCGTTTAGTAAAGTTTTTTATTCTGGCATGCCTTTATATAAAAAACTTCAAGTAAAAACGTAAGGTAACGTTTGTTCAATAGAGCTTGTCACTTGACAAGTAACCGTTTATTTCGTGGTCTTAATTTCACACTCAATTAATTATTAATTAAGGCTGACCATTAAATTTTTCTTTTTATTTCATGCATTAATTTTCAGCAATGTTAGAATGACGTGGATTTTTTTCAGGGTGTTTTAAGAAATTCTGACAGATTTTAGGCTGTAAACATTCAGAGAATAATGTGTGATTTGGACTACACTTGTACGAATGCTTTTACTAAAAGTTTATCACGTTGAGTAGGTAGTTCTGGACTGGACCATTTATGAAGTTATCTATGAAATGTAGACAATCTAAACGACAATCTTAACACACGTATGCAACATTTATTTGAACACGGCAAAGTAAATAGAATAAAGCAATTATTTATTAGGTACTGGGCAATTTGAAGTTATTTTAATTGCATCAGTACCATCGGCAATTAAAGTTGAATGGAAATCATGTCTGTACTTTGTGTTGTAAGACATGTAACTTTTAAGTATTGTAGGTAAAGTTTCTACATAAACGTGGCGAGACCAAGGAATGAATTAGGTAGTTCTGGCTTCGCTCCGCTTAATTTCCAATTAAGAGCCATTTCCCGCGTCCGTGATTAAGACTAGCATATGAATGATTATTTATTTGTCTTTCATAACATCACGCCTGTGTTCCCGAAAGGGTTATGCAGAGGCGTATCTATTGTACACCCATATTTTGCCAGTTATGTTTAAGTTCCATGTAACAGGGGGCGAGCCTATTGCCATCAACCGGGCGCAAATCCAGACTCCGACTGCAACTGAGAAATTCCAGATTGTAAAACCCAATAACACTTTGCCCAACCTGGGAATCGAACCCAGGACGTCATGCTCAGCAGTAGCGCTTGCGACCACCAGACCAACGAGGCAGATTATGACTAATTTCTGTTAAGTAATGAATTTTAGGAACTTATTTATTATTTATTTAAACTCCTCGCACACAATAAGGTACAAAGGCGGACTTAATGCCTTAGGCATTCTCTACCAGTCAACCAAGGGTGGTGAAGAGATAAGATGGCAGGTGCTCCGATTTAGAGGAGATAATTGTAATAAAAAATATTAAAAAGACAACAATGAATTATAAATACAATAGGTACACAAGTACATATACCTATAGTTTATAAACTTATGATACACGTACATACATATTTACTATAATATATACCTACATTATATATATATATAAACACTACCACTTATACTTAAACTGTATTTCAACAATCTTATTGTATTTATCGGCTTATAGCGATCAGGAATTTTCATAGTCTAGCACCTCAACACTACGAAGTAGGTCAATAAAAAGCCAAAAACTTCCTCTATGGAGAGGAGAGGAGCGGAGCTGTGCCAATATTAACCAATAGCATCTAAACTCCGGTCCAGAGTTTAGAAACTATTTTCACAGCTCCGCTCCTCTCCTCTCTTCTCCGCTCCAGTGGACAGTCAGCCTTAAAGCGTTAACAGGAAAAATAGTAATAGAGTTTTTATAAAACTGAGTCGGCAATAGTTTTAGTCAGCAAGCTGGTAGAAATGTTAACTGCCTGTACCTTCGAGTATTTACATACTCCCAAAGAAAAAAAGGTTAGTTTTTAAAAACATTATGGAGCTTATGCCCGCGGCTTCGCCCACTTTGAGTTTGGAATATACCCACGGGAACAAACTACCGGGATAAAAAGTATCCTATGACCTAACCCAGGTCAATGTCTACCAATGTGTCAAATTTCATCCAAAATCGTTCAGCCGTTTTAGCGTGAAACAAACTCACTTTCGCATTTATAATAAAATTAGGATGTAAAAATAGACAAAGGCATCTATAGGCTAAGTATCATTTCCAAACAGTTACAGCTGCTCGAAAACTGAACCCTTACGTAAGAGAGAGTAATGTAAGGCGTCGTTAACACAAACAATGGTTTGAAATTCGCAATAAACAGATTATTCGATTATTTAACAAAGAAAGGATCTGTATTGTCTTGTGAGGCAATTTTCTACTCATCGTTAACGCTTACTTAACTTTCTTAGTTTATTAATGACCGCATTACTATAGGCTAATACCAGTATATGTACAGTTAGCTATCACTGTCTTTTGGATCTCGCTTTGAAATTAGCAATAATTCTACACTAATAATGTTATAAAGTGAAAAGATTTATACGTTTGTTTGTAATGAATAAAGTCAAAAACTACTGGACTGATTTTAAAAATTCTTTCACCGGTAGTTTGCTAGATTATAACAGAGTAACATAAGCTTGCTTTATATATAAATATATCACGCGGGTGAAGCTGCTGGCGGGAGCTAGTTATTGATTGGTGCCGATTCTCTTGAACACCGAACTAAACAAACTAAACTATCATTAAAATTCCTTACTTTGGCTATGATATTCTTGAAGTTATTCTGCAAAAAATCTCTAAATTTAAAAATAATTTTGACACAACTAAAATCGAATTTGAAAATCGCGACAGCTCGGCCGCAGGGGGCAGCCTCGACGTGTTTTATAAAAATTATTACCTACATGTTGAGTTTTAGGGGTTTATGGGTCTTTTAAAGGGGGTCGAAATTTTCATTATTTTTGCGATAGGATACACCATTTTCGAGATATTATAAGCAAAAGAAAAAAAAGATACAGTTCTGTTTTTGCACTTGAAGTCGAGGTGTTGGTGTGAATTTTAGTTCATGACAACAAATCTCATTCCAAACGGTTTTAATCGTGATTAAAAATAGTCAGATTTAGTTCGACAATAAAAATTTTAGCTGAGAAACGACGATTCAGAATAGCTTAATTGCCATTTTCACTAAATTAATAACTCAGTGCCATCTTAGTGCTGGCAAACTGACATATAGTTAAGTTGTGTCACTTTAGTCTATTTCAGAATGGAAAATCGTTGTTTTAAAGGAATAAACAAAATTTTGGTGATTTACATCTATGTTTAAATAATACATCTATATGGGTCAGAGGCTTGATCAAGCTTTCAAAAACCGCAGGATAACATAATGAAGACTAGGTATTTACAGGTTTGTTATTTATTAAAATACTGTAGAGCACTAGAGCACTTTTAATTTCTAATATTTTAGTATATCATGTAAAATATATAGGTAATTATTTTCACTTTCATTCTTCGCTCCTCTAACGGTACAGCCACGTCTTAACTTGGTATCACGTTTTTAATTATCGTGTAGCTAATTACAAATTACAATTGATATGTTCAAAATGCGGCTAATAAGACCTCGGCTGTAAGGTCAAAGGTACTAAGAATATGGTCGTTATGTTATACTTTATTGTTATGATGCGTTCGTTGTATATTCTGAATGATATTCTAGTGAGACAAAGGGGAAGGTCGTGAAATAGTTCTTTGTTGAATTAAATGTCAGTTTTGGTCTAATGAAAAACAGTTTCGAAATGTCTTACATTTCGAAACTGTTTTTTGTATACTAACTTCTAAAAACATGGTCTTTTCAGTCTAAATTTTCTAGCAGCACTCTCATTTTGCTGCATCGTTCAAAATTGGACATCACAACGTATTTACTCAACCCAATTTGAAAATCGATATTTCTGTGAACCCTACGTTTTTATAATGCTAGCCGCCGGCCATAATATTTCTTATTTACTTTCTGTTCTTCCAGAAGAAAAGTACACCAGTTTCCACTTTGTTTTCATATAAAGAATGAGATGGAAAAGAGCATCGTATGTATTTTGTAAAAAGAATATAAAAAAAATCGCGCATTCTCGGTAAAAACCCATTTATCGAGCCTTGACATGTAACTCTGACTGACTAAAGTACCTGTACCATATAATAGGTAACACACACATAATTATTGTACTTGACAGTAGCATTTTATATAACTAAAATATGTAACATCAATCATTACAACTATCTGTGGCCTTCAACTGGTCACGGTTAATTTTAGATAGCCGGACAGCTAAATTGTGGTAGGTATGCTGTGTTTCCGCCATCCGTGTGTGGAGTTAGGGTTGGCAAATATATTCATTGACATCGAACTTACTCAAAAACAAGAGTCCCTAGTTCCCCTTAGTAAGAAAGTAGTCACGGATGTTACCCAGTAAACTGCGAAGGTTAGTCGGGCCGAGCATATCTGATGAGCTGCGTGCTATAAGAATCACCAGTCTTCTTCTTTTCTTGGGGTTAGTGACTATCCTGGTGTCAGAGTTTTAAAGCCGCCCATGGGCCTCTGACTTGGCTTCACATGACGTCGAGAAATATCTCTCAGGCATACCTGTTTCCTCACGGTTCACCAGTGAGCCTCCATGAAAGGTTGGAGACCAGGACAGACCAAAGTGACGATGGAGGGACCAGCTTAACTCCTACCGAAAATACTACTCCGCATTTAGCAACGAACAGAATTGTGTGGGGAAGGGAGAATAACATACTTCTTTCAAATTCAAGTCATTATTTAAAATAGGCTCAGAATCAGCACTTTTCGAACGTCAAAATTAGATAAGACCCTCCCACCCTTCACTACTTCCTAGTGCTTAGCTGGGAAGAAGAAGTGGTGCAACAAACTCCCCAGCAGCACAGCTGTCTATTCAGTTAGAAAAACTTGATTCTATACAATAGTAGTTATGTAAAATAATGTACATTATGCAACATAAAAGCTGCTGATAGTTTTGCTTTTAAGTACTATCTTATCATACTGTCGTTGACAATTGTAGGTAATAATACGGCCTTTTTATTTAGTAGCTCCTAGCATTTCCACAATCTACAAAGAGGGTCTTTGCACTTTTCAGTGGAACAATACTAGCAAAAAAATAGACTTGGAAAAACGAAAGCTTATCTTGATTCGTCATTACGTGATGATTGGTAACCCTAAACAATGCATAAGCACTGTAAAACAATGACTTATAACTGTCCTCTAAAATAACCAAAATGTCTACGCTTTATGCGTAAAAAATTACCTACTGTCATGTTTTGATTGTTATCTTTGCATGTTTTTGAAAGTTAACAATGGCCAAGTAGCTTTTGCTGTTTATTTACTTCGGTTGTCTTTACTTGCTTCCTGTGACTTGCTTTTATTTGTTAGTTTATTCACGTTTTTTCAGAAAAACGACTGTCTATTGTAAAAAAAACTGTAACTCTTAAAACAAATAATACGCAACAGATAGTTTTAAAGACTGACATTTATTCAAAATCAAATTATGGACAATTTACGACCACTAAAGTCATTTAGAAAAAATTAACTTACTACACTGCGTGATATTTTTCCGAAGACGTTAATATTTTTTACAAAAGGTAATTAAAATTTTTCTAAAATAATCAAAAACTTTTAACATTTTCTTGAGTTACTTATAACGCTTTTACTGACTCTATTGTCAGACGATTCCTTTCTTTACTCAACTGTGCATTTATTAGGGAAATTCAATAATGCCTGTTTCAGCTTAGCGCCGGCCGCACGCCTGTTTAACCGTAAAATGCCTATCAAATACGGCAAATGCCTGTCAGATGGTAACCCTGACACCAACGTAGCTAGGAAAAGGCTAGGCTGATGATCACCTCATTTTGGAAGAAAACCGAACATTCCATTGTAGGTTTAATTTCATTACACCGACAAAATACAATCATCCACCATGAGCGTGCTGGAAAGTGTGGCAACATTGCGGAACATTGTTAATATTCATGATGTTGCTAATGTAAGCCCAGTGTTGCCAGTGTTACGTTTTGTGCGGCTAAACGTTAGATTGGAAGAGATTAGCCGTTACATAGCATGGTCTAGACAGTGAATAGCAGAGTAATTTTGTAAATGAAGAGATACCGCAAATAACCCGTCTATTTGACCGCTTTATTATTGCGGAGTGTTAACTCAAAATGGACAGCGCAGTCCATTTTGACTAAACATCAAGATCAACATCTAGACTCGCTTTCATGGACATTTTTTTACAGAACCTTTTCAAAGGATAGGTTTTGTTTCAATGAACTCAAGCGATCGTAGTCCATTGCTGGACTCTCTCCTTTCTCAAGTTGCACTTCGGAATCAAATCCTTCACCTTCTGCATCTGCATCTCGAAAAGAAGAAGACCTTCTGCATCTAACATACCACTAACTCTTTTTCCTCTGTTTGAAATTACCTAACTTTAGATATATCCAAATGATTGACCACGTTATACTAGGTTATTTTAAAATTCAATTTCTTGCTAATGACTCAGTAGACAAATTGATTATTAAATCGAATGATTGATTTAAAACCCAAACAGGCTACAATTTAAAATTGAAAACTCATTGTCATAACACTACGCAAGTTTGACCGACATTTTTAATTGGCTGTGCAATGCATAGTAAGGCTAATTGAAGAAAGCATTGCGTTGTATAGCATTCGACCAATTACATGTGGTTATCAAACCATAGCGGTGTGCAATTGTTAATGGTTATCGCAACCTGGTAGGCAAGGTTAATTTTGGTTGAAGAACTTTTGTGGCGTCATGGGGTTTTAGAAAAGGTGTTAGTTTAGTTTGATCTGGAGGATTTCGTGCTGGTGCAAACATCGGTATTGTTAAACCGCAAAGCCTATGTAGATTGGCTCATTGATCTACACACTGGTCGAGTGTGTTCTTGGTTTTTCCTTGTTATTTGGCAGTGGCTGCAACCAGAATCCGATATAAGACCTTTGCATTTTCACCGTTCCCATTGCACCCTCAATTAACTCTTGCTTATGCCCTGTTATATAGTGGCTTTGTGAACACGGGCTACTAAACACAACGTTTTGGGATCATAACATACCTATACATATCAAGAAATGATAGGATACAGAAGCACGAATATATCCTATAAAGTACATATACAATAGTAACATTGTTTACTAATCAATAATTCTCAGTTAGCCCGAAGCTCAGTGTGGAAGCTATGCCCTTTCAATAATTTATAGCAATCTGTTGGTAGGTGTGGTGGTCCTTCACCAATGTTTTATTATGGCTGTTTCAGATTGATCGCGCAATCGTTACTGCTGCGGGCTAAAGGTATAAGTGGCCAGCTGGTTTGACAGACGTCAAATATTGACATGTTACAAACATGTAAAACCAATCTTTGACATCTGATAACTAGGTAAACCAAGGGTTTGACATGATTACATTTTAGTTAGGTAAGAAGAGTTCTGGCTAGGTATAGTTACAAATATTTTTAAGTACAGCGATTGACATCGGTATAATATAAAGAAAACTGCAAGGGTACAACAGATCACACGTAGGTAAACCAGTGATCACCCAGCTGTAGTTGTTATTTCAGATTAGGAGCCATCAAGTCTGACAAACCTGCATAACAAAACTAGTGGCAAAAATTAAGGTTAGAGAACTTTTCAATCTGGTTCTTTCTTGGCTTGCCATGGGGCAGACAGCGACATTTGACTTTGTGTTTATTTGGAAAACCAATTTGTACTGGTCACAAAAAATGTCTCTCAGTTCTCAACTTGTGCCTTAATAGATATGCGCAATATATAATTATTTGCAGTATTTATGTATGTACTTGTAATAATATAGAAGCTTTTACTTATAACTGGTTCGTTCTCGCTACAGAAATTATTGCTAACGGTATTTTCAAATTTTTCACTTTAAGTAGTAACTAATTAAATACAAGCAGTTAATTTATTTACATATTATACGCAAGATTTTATTAAGCTACAGCGGTTATCAATGAATAGGTCAAATAGAGTTGACCCAAGAATGTTACCTTGCGGCACGCCGTAACTTATGATAAAATGTCCTGAATATGCTTTTCTATTTTGATTATTTGGTTTCGTGTGGTCAGTTAACGTTGAAGTAGGGACTCTTTACGAGTTTCGATAAAAGGGTGGAGATGGATAATAATGAGACCCAATCAAATTTAAAAATCAAAAGCCATTTATTCAAACTAGGCTGAGAGTCAGCACTTTTCGAACGTCAAAGATCGGTGTCAAAATTGGCTTGCTAAACCTGGTGATCACGAACTGTCATAGGTATCAGTGAGTCGATACGTAAATCAATTGTGTCAAGTAAAATGTGAAACCGCACTAATGCAAAAATTTTTTTGGTATTGCCCCCCGCATTTATAATAAAGTACCTAATGCTATTAAAAATATGGCTGTTTTCAAATTCAAAAGGGCACTAAACGAAATATTAATTGAAAAAAGTTATTACATAATTGACGACTTCCTTAATGATGAATCACTGACTGATTGACATGCTAATAATCCATTTTTTATTTTTTATTATTGATTACTGCAACCTTGTTGACATTTTTGCATTAATTTGACATTTACTGTAATTCGGACGATTTGACATTAATTTATATTAGTATTGTTATAATTTCCTAATTGTTATTTAAAATTATAATGTCTTTAAATTTGTGTAAATTAAATGTGATTTGCATGCCCATGTGACGATAGAACATGGAGGACTTTCATAATAAAACATTATTGTAATAATTACCCATGTTTGCAAAGTAATAAATGATTTATGATTTACGATGTTCAACGGTGGACATAAATTGCAGCTAATTATGTATAGGTACGCATTAAAAATATAGTAATATCTTTTACATGTCATAAGACCAGTAATTACAAACGCATATCTCTACTAATTATGTCGTTGAACAATACGTGATATAATGGCGTTTCTTGTCCTACATGTTTAATTGAGCTTCACAACCCCTAATTAGAAGGGTAATCTTGTAGATCGTATCTGTTTTAGTGGAATAGAATAATAGATTTCATTGCAAAGTTGCAAGAGCCTTCACGAGTCTTCGCTGCCAGTCTTCATCATCAACATCGTCGTTGGCAGCCCAGTTCCACCCACTGCTGAATATGGGTGTCCCCCTATTGTGCCATATTCGTCGCTGTTAGCCGTGCTAGATGACAACAGAAGAGAGAGGTCTAAATCTCGTAATACTTTAACACTAAAAATACTTGGGACTAAAATTTTCTATGCCAACAGTCACAAAATCCAAAAAAATTGGCGAACAATAACCCCGAATTGTGAAAACCATTTGCCGGCTGGTCCTATGCAGAAACAAAGAAAACCATGTTTTATACAAATAGATATTAGATATTCAAAGTGCAAAAGAAGAAAGCGGTCACTTTCTTAGTAAAAGTATTTTAGTTTTCAGAATATTTCTTGAAAGCTAGACGTGTTTTGTTAACTTATTAAAAATTATTTTGTAAAGATTTAATCTTAAGATATCTTACTATCTTCTGATCTCTAAACTGTCTTAAGATTGATGATGACAGTACAGTTATGCAAAATAACATATGATCTGACAAATTGTCTTGTAGATATTATCTTGTTTTAACAGCTCATTATATTGATTAGGTATGTTCGTAATTAGAATTTTTATGAAGTGCGTTATGAAACTTTACCGAACGTCATTTGTCAAAACTGCAACATTAATAAATTATTGCTATTATATTGTACCAATCTTTTTATTTTAGATCCCCAACAAAAAATACACATAAGAAACACATAACAGCTTCATCTTTTAGTATATACTTATAATATTATATAGAGGTATTTGGGAGTTTGTATATCCCTAGGGGGTAATCTTCGGAACTCCTGATTCGATTTCTAAAATTCTTTCACCAATGAGTAGCAACAGTGCTGAGTGTCATACGATATATTGTATGTTAAAACAACGCCAACGAAGTTGCGGGAAGAAGCTAGTAGCGTATTTTGCCATCAGATTATTATTTTTAAAGGAAAATATCATAATAAAAGTAAAGAATAGGTTCTTTTAACTAAATAATCCTTCGATGCCTAGCTGGCTCTCGAGTTCTGACCCCAAAGATTACGACATAATCGTAATTCCATTTATTTACCTACCCACTTACACTAATACATACATTTAAATACCAATCATTCGACCCGCGGGACCAATAAACTGAATTTATTGTCACGCTACCGTTCAATATGAAACATACGCACATAATATTTGTACCTAAATCGAGGTTGAACTAAGACAACTTGTTAAATTCTAGTCAAGAACTGCGTGTCCAGTTTCTTATAATGTGTAATAAGTGGTTTGAGAGAGGTGGAGCGAATTTAGAGCTTTGGGTCACTAAACAGATGGCGGTCAGAAGGATCACTTTTGGTTCCTGGCAAAGAGTGTTTTGTAATAGATCTTAAAACAGATTTATAAGCAGCATCCTGCTGGTCGCCATTAACATAAAATAAAATAAAAAAATAAAATAAAACATCGGATTGATCAACAAAATAAAAAGGAACAAAAATCATCGCTGCTTGACCTTCTCTAATATGGGAGACTGGTCATAAACGTTAAACTGCTATAGAGTGAGAATAAATAAGAATAAGATTAAGATCTACATACTTCATCCCTCACATCCCTCAGTCAACAAAAGCCAAAAAATATATATAAGGAAAAAAACGTGCAGTCTGTAAATGACATGGCAGCTTTTGCGCCTGGTATTGTCTGCAGAGCTTAGCAGCTACGCACTCACTCATAAAATTTCCGTATATAAGGTGAAATTACCGAGTGTTTGTAAAAGTACCAATTAATTATACAACAGAAATAGCAATGTTTTTCGAGAACCGGAGGCAATAAAGCGTTCGACTTGAAACTATTTGCTTGAAGCTATTTGAATTAAACGTTGTTCGGACTAAGATTTCTGTACAATTTAGTAACTATCCCATTTAGCTTTACACAAGCAAAGGTTACGCAAGCCGAATTCTTGAAGTACCTAATCTAGTCGCACTACGAGTTTAAGGTAGGTAGGTACTTGCGTTTATTGTCAAAAGCTAACCTACATTCTGGAAATAATTATATCGTTAGTGCGAGTTATGGTTATAACTTTGCTGTAGGCGAATATTTTAGGAGATTTGGAACTAGGAATTTGAATATTTTTAATCAAAGACAACGGAAGTTAGTTCTAAGATAGTTTGGCAATATCTTAGAACTAACTTCCGCTAACTAACTGAGGAGTTTGAAAATTCTGTTGCTGACGTAGTAACAAACTAGGTATAGGTGGTCGATATTACTCAAGGAGTGCATATACAGGCGTTTGGATAAATTCTATAGGATAATATGAAAGGTAGTATAAGGTTAATTAGCTGTTCTAAGATGTGGGTATTTTTATTTATAAAATCATATCTAGTATGCAACCATACATACAATTATATTAATATCAAATTTAGTAAATATTAGATTATTGTAGTAGTTATTATTATCGTTAAATATTAAATCGGCTATTTAAATGTATCGAATCAGAGATAATTATTGCAACACTTTGTATGACATTTGACAGCGAAGAGAAATGGATTAATTCGCTGTCAAATGAATCCACTTCGGATTCATTCGCTGTCCGACGGCTGAACTGAACACTTATCAGGAAAAATAAATCACTTATATCAATATAATCATCGTTTAATTTTAGAGATAAAGAGTAGATCCTTTAGTAGTATAAGAATAAACAAACAAACATGAAAACTGAACCCCTTAGATACGCATTAATATATTCTATCTAAGATCTATCTATTTTCGGAGGTACTTCGTTCGATATCTGTCAACACTGCCGACTCCGAACATAACTGTGATATTAATCATAGTTAACAATCGGATTGGTGATCTAAACTGCTGGTCTTTCAGAACTGGTGCTACTCTGCTTCCCTTAAACATTAACTTTAGGTGGCGTGAAATCAACGGAAAAGACTGAGGTCATATACCTTCCACCATATTTTTTACGGGACCTACCACACCATACAATAAGCATTGATTTCAATCACCACTTTAAACATATACTCCGCTAAGTAAAAAATTATGTTTCTTAAACAATTAGCCTTATCAAACCTCCGTGTGTAACTGCAGTTATATCTATGAATCTAAGAAAAACCTAAGGTTACGTGCAATTTAACAAATCTTATGTCATTACGACAGTTACATAATCACTGTAATTCATGTAATTGCGCGTCGCATCATGAAAACCGTTCGTTTTGACGTCGCACGCGCATGTATCAGCGGTTGCTTTAAAGAAAGATGACAGTTTAATTCGAAGCTTTAAAAATACAACGTGTTCCTTTTGATGTCCCATAACTCTAAGGTTATAAGGCTATAAGTAAAAATAATATGAAAAGTACGAAAACTAGTGTTCCAAAAATACATAGTTTCGAACATAACATAACACTAAACTCTCGATGTGTGTATCTAAGATTCTATGATAAGTACGAGTAAATCATTTTCATTCCAACCAATTTTCAATTTAAAGTTACGAAAATGCGACGTTGTATTTTTTTTTAATTGAAAAACCTAGTCTGAATTAAATGTTTATTTTTATTTTTTTATTATATGTCACGTAAGGATGTTTTCGGTAAATAATCGTGACTTTGTAAATTTTTTTTTTGTTGAAAGTGATGATGAAAAGAGTCTCCTCAAGTGACTAATTACATATACTTATGGAGCTCATATCCTGCTGACTGTCTTGATGACTGGCTTATCTTGCAACAAATAATTCCTAGGTAGTTGCCCCCTTCAAAACTTCCTATGGAGAATCACGACAATAGTTTTGTAGTTACTCTTACCAACAAGCACCTTGCTCCAATCTACATGCCAACTACTAAGCCGTAACACCCTGTGGCGGTATCTACATCGCCACATGCGAACTACGCACCTAAGACCTGACGTCACACAAAATCCTGACGTCACACAAATCCTGCATCGTGCAATTAGAGTTTACCGCGCGAACGACATATACCAATCCGCCGCACTCCGCCGCATTCCATATCCGTTATACTAGCCGATATCAATCGTTGGGCAGTTGCCCGCCAGACACGATACCTGTCTGGTTGGAGGATCCTCCCCTTTTCAATAGAGGATGTGTGAACTTTACACCCTATTCCTCATACCTCTAAAACCCCAACAGACCAAAACCTATACTACTTATGCGTTTATTTGAGTTCCAAATTAGGATTAAGGTTACAATGCCATAGAAAATGTATTTTAATGAAAAAACGTTACTTCACTATACTAATAACAATCACTGTCTGGTTTATCCTGTAGGGCAGTTAAGTCTTCAGAGGAACGTAATCCAGCTTATTTTCAAATTAGCTCACAATACATAATTCACAGTATAATAACCAATTCCGAATCAAAACGCCACAATAAAGACTTCCATTTAGATTAGGAAGCATCAAAATACCTTGATGTTCAGCTTCCTACAAATTATTCTGTAACAATCAGCGTTCAACCTTTGAACAGAGGTCGTCAACATAAACAATGATAATATTAAAGTGTTATAAGAAATAGCCAGCACTTATGTGCAGCCGTGCATTGAAGTTTTAGCAATAAGTAGTTTTAAAACAATTGTTTGAGATGATTTTTATCGCGCTGCTTATGATATTTGTATGATTGGATCTTCGTTTTTTTGCGTGAAGGATCAATCTCGATGGAAAAGCAATGCAAGTTTATAATCGAAGTCAGCTCTGAGTGTATCAAAGGTTTAGGCAACTACACTGAAATTCTGATCAACTGATGAAATGAACGCGGAAAAGCTTAGCAAGAAAAATCTGGTGTTTCTTCATGGTTTACATCTGAATAGAATAGTATATGTATTACAGCTAAAACATTTTATTTCTCTTAGAATTTAGCAACTGAACAATTTTCAGACCTGCAGTAGGCTAAGCCTGTCCCCTAGGAAGCTTATAAGATTTTCCTATGAAATTACAATATATCCCAAAAAGTTCGAATGATATCTATTGTGCAGCTGATTTCTGCCCCTGTATGATATTCCAAGGGCAGGGCCATAATCTGGAGGTTTATATCACCCATCTTCCGGGGTTCAATATTATAAAGTTTTAAAATATTTTTTCGTTGGGTACGAATATGTACAACTACACGCAAACAGGTAATGTTTTGATTATAATATATTCAGCCTTGCAATTATTATATTACTTCCCCTAATTTGAAAAAGATTTTCCTACATAGATTAGGACGGTCAACGGTTTAAAAAAGAAATATATGAATAAACAAATATGTATTATGATTATTCTGGCCGATATGAATAACGAAAACAACATTTAATTGTTTTAATATTGCAAGAAGAGTAGGTCGCACCATCGCATCAGCCCAAAATATTGTTTAGGATAAAAGCTCTGTAAAAAGCTCGATGTATCCTATACCTCATACCTCATGCTTTGGTGAAAAGAGTAGCCAGTCAGCAAGTTGATAGCAGTCGGTCAATTCTGTAAAAAGATCAACGTGAAACTTAGGTGAAGTGAGCTGTCACTGTCACAAATCGACCGGCAGGATGCTAGAGATTAACACTATTGACAGCTCACTTCACGCTCACTTCACCTAAGTTTCACGGTGATATTTTAACAGAATCGATCGGCTGGTCTACATGCATTCTAAAGTTTCAAACATAAAAACTTATTGGACTAAAAAACCCAAAAGTTATAACAAAATCGAAAAGGGAAAATAGTTCCATATTATTTGTCGCTTTTTGTGCAGTTGTAGTAATTGCAAAGTTCGCAAAGAATCGCAAGGCTGTTAGAGATATTATCCGGCTAATATCACCGACAAATTGCTACAGTCGCACACACAAGTTATAATGTTGTTTTACTTGGTTTATAATTTCCATAATGAAAGATGAGTGTAACGAAGAAAGATAATTGATTTATTGTAACACAAACACGTGCATATAGAAAAGATAAGTTACCTCGGATTTTGTACCAAACTAAAACAACAACATCCTTTTACAATAACTTGTAAACGCAGTACTGACTGAGGGTAAAAATGTGCAGCGGGTAGGGCTCCAACTCACCATGAGTTGGAGCCCTACCCGCAGCACATTTTTAGGATTCCTTACCTCAAAATGAAAAAAACAACAAATGTGTCTGTCTGTCTGGCTGGCTGGCTGTCCGTCTGTGACAGCCAATTTACTCCGAATCTACTGGACCAATTTAGTTGAAATTTGGTACACTTAAGAATTACTGTAACCCAAACACGGACGTGTAACGTAAATAAATGAATTTCGAATATGGGGGGTCCCTTTTCGGGGGCAAATAGGAAAATTTCAAAAAAGAGTTTTGCAAACTGTACCGCGTGACGTATTAAAATGAAAGAGCTGGTTGTGAGGATATATTTTTTTTTTTAATAATTTTATGTTACACTTTAAAATATATTTTAGAAAATAGATGAAAATTTACCATTCTCCCACCCTTATCTTCGAAACTACTGAGCCAAAAATTTTGAAAAAAATACAAAGAATGATAAATCTCTCAATATTGTGCGTACAAACTTACATTGCAGTTGGAATGTATTGAAGAACATTGTTTGCAACTAAAATGTTAAGTTTGTTCTTGGGATAAATTCATCCCAACTACGGAACCCTTCATTGTGCGTAGTCCGATAGGCACTTGGCCAGTTTTTTACTTTCATACACACTTCTTTTATTACCAGAAATATTCATTTTGGGTCAAAAATTGACCGGAAACATCAGGACAGCCCTCCTTTACTTGCCACCAATTTCCACGGTTTTGTGCGTCCTTCACGCACAGAACTGTGGTAATTGGTGGCAAGTAAAGGAGGGCTATAGTCAGATGTGAGTACCTATGTCCGAGCTGAAAATAATGTTGATGTTGGGGTTGAGAGAAGGTGACACAAAGCCCATATTGCTTCCACCTAATGCTAATAATATATTATTTCAAACCTGGAATTTAAACATGGATTGAGCTTTTTCAAGCTTCGATCCGGCGGCGTCGTGGGAAAAAAGAAGCCGTCTTACCCTATCTTTATTATCATCTAAACGCCACTCAACAATGATATATTTATCCTCAAAAAGACCACATTATCATAAAAACCCGGAACTCAACTAACAGTTGTCTGTCCGTCTATACGCTTTGTTCCAAACATTATTGTGTGCGAAACGTTAGCGTTCGCGGATTTTTCGTTTCGCTTCGACTCTTTCGCCTTTTAATTGCAGCTTTTGGCTAACAAAGGTAATGTGTGGGGGCCTTTGCGTATTTTCTTGGTGGATTTCCTTTACTGGATGGAGAGTTCTCAGTTCATCTTTATCATCATCACCATCCACAGTCTTTCTCTTTCCACTGCTAGGCATAGAGCTCTTATTACTTGCCTCTAGATTTCACGTTCAGATATTTTAAATTCAAATTCAAAATATTTTATTTCTCATAAACCTACGGAGTTTCTTGCCGGGTCTTCTCCATAGGAAATGACCAATTGGAACCGTGCACCTAGCTTCTGACGTTTCATAAGTGCCCATCACTTATGAAACATCAGAAGCTAGGTGCACGGTTCCAATTGGTCATTTCCTATGGAGAAGAGCTGGCAAGAAACTCCACGATTACTCTTTTAAAAATAATTGGCTTTTACAATATTTTATGGGAGGACAGTGTAGGTCTTTCAACAAGTACCAGGTACTTAACAAGACGGTCAACAAATCTACAGCCCACTAAGCCTACAGCGTATTCGGTCCTACCACTAATTGTATTAGAAATGCAACCTCAGATAACATATTTACGGTATTTTTTAAGCAGCTTTGGACAAACCAGCTTGCTAAGATTTATCTGCTGTGAGATGGGCCAGGATTGTCACACAGTGGGTGCATGAAGACACTGTCGTCACTGAGGCAGGCCTAAGAAACGCTGGCCCGACGACCTAGACTCTTCCTTGACTGATTGGCCGGAAAAGGCAGCAGGCGAAGATAAATGGCGAAGTATGGGGGAGACCTTGGCCGAGAAGTGGGACATTAAGGTTAAAAAAAAAACATCAGCACAATTTTTAATGCGTTGGAGAGTCGTAGTTAAGAGTACCTTAGCAAAAATACCAGTTAGGTACTCACAATTGCACTGGGTTTTTCTAAAAAGTTTTCAGAGTTCTAACCATGACATTTAGTGCCATCAAAAATCGTCGTGACCTGAAACATTCAAAAGGTTAACTGTTTATTGAAGACAATTCCTTGACTTTATAAAAGTCTATAGACAACCTACTGCAGGCACGATTTTAAATCGCAAGCGACAGCCATCGACAATTTTTGCGTTAAACTTCTATTATTATCATAACTCACCAACATTTTCCTGTCTTTATCCCAATTTATTTGGAGTCTGCGCAACATATCATATCTATGACTTCCCAAATGCTTTAACCAACTTCATTCTTGTGGTTTTTCACAGTGCTACCACACCAGTGACTAAGCTAGAATGTATAATTAAATAATTTAAATGAACTTGTCAACCATTAATTAATCAAGAGTCGCTACTTACATAAGCCCACAGTCAAATCTGCCTAGCCTTTTCCCAACTATGTTAGGGTCGGCTTCCAGTCTAACCGAATGCAGCTGAATACCAGGATTTTACAAGGAGCGACTGCCCATTGACTTCGACAACCCAGTTACTGGGTAACACGATACCCCATGGTAAGACTGGTCGTCAGACTTTCGGGCTTCTGATGACCCGTAACGACTGCCAAGGATCCACGAATGACAGCCGGGACTCCAAGGTGCGGGTTGTTCGATTCCAAGGTGGCTACTTCAGTCCATAGTGGCATAGTAGTGTGATCACCGAAATAAATAGGCATAACGCCGAAAAACAACCAACGTGCCAGCAAACACATTCGAAACATAATCGTGCTAACGACAATCAAAACTTGTCTATCTCATTCCTGTCGTGCCGAACTAAAGTCACCTACTATCACGGTAAGGCGTGACGGATCGTGAATGGGTGTCATTTCTGTATCCTTGGCAGTCTGTCAAGGCGGTTATACCAGGATCATGTCTGTATTAGCTTTCACTTGTACCTTTAAAGAGAACACGAATATCCGTGATCTGCGAGAGACATAGTTGAAACTAAGTCTAAGTCAGAAAAATATTTTTGATGGCACCAACGACATCTCTTTCGATGCAGTCATCAGTAATCAGCATCTTTATAAATAAATAAATGTACTACATCACGGACGTATAGCAACCAAAATCCCCATTTAAACGACGGCAGCTTACGGCATTAAAAAAAATTGAAGCAATAAATGACTTGCATCGTCTAAATACTGTTTAGACAGTGCAACTTTTATTGTTTCTTCAACTTAAGGTATGCCACATGCAATTCATTAGCACCGTGTAAATCAGAGATACAATGTCGAAGGTATATACCTAATAGAAGAATACCTCCACTCTTTGAAGTTGTGGCGGCATCTACAACGCCACATGCGAACTACGCATCAAAGACCTGACGTCACACAAATCCTGCATCGCGCAAGCGAGTTTACTGCGAGATCAGCATATACATAACTTCCCGCTATAAATCGTCGGGCAGTCGCCCACCAGACACGACACCCGTCTGGTCGGAGGCTCCTCCGTTTCCTATAGAGGATGAGTTAACTTTACCTCCTGTTCTTCGTGCCACCAATATAATAAGAAACTTAAACCACAAAGCTTATAACCGTAAACAAATCAAACTAATTACCGACAAACAATCAGCACTTAAATAAAAAACCACTACATAAACAACTTCTCAGACAAAATATTAACCATCAAATTAATTATTACGTAACAGAAGAAACGCTACAAGCAGACTAAGGCACCGATACTTTCATTGTACAGTCAATCGAACATTAACACGTAAACTACGAAGATCGCCCTTACTGCTACGAAATAAAGGTGTTCTCGAAGTCAATTTCTTCTGGGCGTGCAGTTGGCTGTACCTACCTCCTAACAAAACTGACGCATCAAAACTAATTATACACTTTCACGCTCAGAATTAACGAAACGGAAATGAGATGAAAAATTTGTTAATTACCAAGGAAAGTGAACGAAATTGTTTTACATTATGCTCGTAAAAGCTGAACGGTGGAACCCATCCTAAATTTCTGCTAATCTGTTGCTGGAGATAAGTAAAATTTCAACAATAGTCGTAGATGAATACAGATGGGACACTCAGCAGTTTAGGTATAAAGCTACAAGTTCGCGGCGGGCTCGACTTGTCGGGCCAATTCAGTGTGTCTAACGTAGTCAGAAGATCTAAGAGTTACGCGATAGAAAGAGAGGGAACTTCTAGGTGAATATAACTAGGTAATTAGCGCTGTGCGACCTGAATTGCACTTTATTGTGTCGTAGCAAGAATCACTTTTTATTTAAATGATTTTGCGGAGTGTCCCATCTGTATTTATCTGTGCAATAGTTCGGAAGCAAATAGCTTTTAAATACGCCGAAGCCTGTGTGACGCACGATTTTGGTATGTGTTGATAAGCTGCAAATTGGGAAAGTTTATATCAAAGACTCTCTTTTCAAGTCTTGAGTGATAGGATTCTTCTAGACAAGCGTGCATTGTCACCGCTCGCGTCATTGCTTACTATTAGATGAGATAGAGTTCATTTTCGAGCCTATCGACAGGAGCCTATGTATATTCTATTTTTTTTTTTTATCCTACACTGTCGCACTGCTAAGCAAAATCCTTCTAAGCATCCTTTTCCAGGTCCACCTCGATCCAAACCTTGCGGTACGCGGCTAGGTCGTCGTCTCGGCCCTCTTCCTCCTTCCTCAGACACCCCTATGGAGACTTCTCCAGCGGTCACTATGCATGCGGCTGACGTGACCCGCCCAATCCCTTTTTAGCTTGGCAGTCTTTCGGCCTACGAACATTGTGTATCATGGTTTACCTTTTTGATTGATCATTATTATCTGCCTTTTCCCAACTTTGTTGGGGTCGGCTGCCAATCTTACCGGATACTCATGCTGTAGCTAAAAGATTGGATGTGGAATCACACGTTGAGGCTCATAACATGCATCAGGTAGCAGGTGCTAAAGCTTCAGAATTTGATATTATAAAATAAATTGCTTTGATAACGTAACAGAATCCGCTTCCCGATTCAAAAGAATCAAAAGCCGAGGACGATGACACTCCCATAAAAGTTAAGAGCAACACAACAATGACATTTTAATATTTAACAACAACATTGCAACACACAATAATGATGCTAATGAAGTTGTAAAAAAGACATCTACCGGAGTGGCTGACCCATCAAAAGAAACAGTATCTAATCGCATAATAAACAATACTATTCGACGTTTGGTCCAAGGCACAAGCAGCAGCAATTGGAAAACCTATGTTTTCAACTTTCACTCTTTTATAAGGATAAATGAGCCATAATGACCATTTTTAAACGGTAAGTATAGAATGAAACGGCGATAGATTGACTGATTTCGTTTCTTTTTTTCTATTGATAAATGACTCTGCTGATCTGACTGTGGAAAATATAGATATCATTTAATACAATCTTAAAGAGCATAGTCATTTATTTGATTCTAAAGTCAAATAATAATGAATAGGGTAGTAGACAGAAAACAAAAATACGTCGTGATATTTGCATTGTAGTATGGTTGTGAGCTTTCATTTCCATTTATCGTGTCATAACTGGGAGCATTTCGTACTGGGATCGGTTCGGAACACACTATTAATTTTATCATCGGAAAAAGCCATTTTCAAGCTTTATGTTAATTCTAGTATGGAAAGACTATCATTATCTACCGATATATTTCGTTGAGATTCAAGTTTCGTAGATACTTGGGACATCAACATATAGAAGGTGGATTTGCCTTCATGCCTATCATCAAAGCATGTTTAACAGCATAAGTGTATGCCCTTTATTTTCCCACATTAAACGCTCAGCTTTATTCATCGCTAATATGATTTTAATGCACCGCCATCGCCTTTCACTTAAACAGCAATTAGGTCCCGTTTAATCGCAAAACTTCGTGCGAAAACCATCTATTGTCAAAAATAACGTGTCGAGGTTGCGCATAACCAATGGCGGAGAGACAATAGCTTTAGCTAATAATATTTATAATGCAAGGCTGAACGGGAGTCGCGTGGAGAATTCACACTTCCTATCACTTGTTTGTTTTTTAAGTTATTGTTTTCACCCGTTTGGTTAGGTCAACTTTTCTATCTAATAGATGTTGTTGTTTAACTGAGAGTAGCACATGTCTAGACAAGTTTCTTTTTGCTAGTTTGCCCTCTGACTTTACGTAGGTATTAAACAACCGAGAAGGTAGGGCTAGGGTTACTAAAGACGCCAACAACTTGATGTCTTGTATTAAGCTCCTGCAGACCGGCGCAGTGCGACGGTACGACGCGATTCTGGTAGAACAATTTCCATGAAGTTTTCATAGAAATTGTTCTACTAGAGTCGCGTCGCGCTTGTCTGCGGTAGCCTTTAGACAGCCTAACTAGTACATAGTTTTCCTAACTATAAGTTACGCTACTTGTAGAGTTAACTTCATTAAACAAATGAATGATCATCATGATTATTAAATGAAAAGTGTTAATAACAATAATGTTCAATAAGGGTAAGGTATAATCGACCTCGGTTTTGCTTTACCACCCAGGCCGCGTCCTATTTAAAAGCGATCGTCGCGTGGATACACGATCGGTCGGTCGCGTGCATATGTCCTTTGTTTGGAAAACCGGAAAGCGCCCTCTGTCGGCGCGACCACGCGTTCAGGTTCACCGAACAAAAAGTTCGAACGATCGTGTATTCGCGCGACGATCACTTTAAAATAGGTCGCAGGGATAGGTTAAATGTCACTTGCACGTCATAAAACGACAAGGTCTATTTATATAAGTGACAGTTAGATAGTATAATAGTTATAAGGAGTTATTGTTAAAACAGAGCAGTGGTGGCCCATTGGTAACGGCCACAAGTTACGAGTTGTAGTTCGAAACCAGACAAGTGCTTTACTTTGGGTAAATAATTTCATCACCATTGCTCTCAAAACGGTGAAAGAATACATCGTGAGGAAACCGGCATGTCCAAGAACCAAAAATTAGAAGACATGTGACATCTACCAACCTGCATTGGACGCGCGAGTTGGATTACGGAGAGGAGGCCTGTGTCCCAGCAGTGGGAACAATATAGGCGGATTATACGTTGTCAAAAGTGGTAAAGCAATTATGAAGTGGTCTTTACTTTCTAATTCGTCCATAAATGTTTTTTCTTGTAAAGAAAAATAAACTAAACGTATTTTTCTTCTTTTGTTACAGGATCACTCCAAGCAGCTATTGGAACACTTAACAGAGTCTGAAAAAATATTCCTATTCGGTGCCAACCCTAACGGTGCGTACGAGTTGTTTTAGTAAATCTCACACAATTAGAGTTAATTAATTTTAATGAAACTAGAGACTGTTACAGATAATAATCGAGTCAATAGTCTTATCTATTTAGTGCTTGTTGCAAAATTGTTTTCAAGATCATGTATTTTTGCTGAACTTGTATCATTTTTTGTGTCATTTCACTGAGATGGCGTGTAATATGAAAACAGCCAAATAACCCATGTTATGTCACGGTGGCCATTACTTATAGGAAATGTGTTGCGTTATGGACGTGACAACGTCTTAAATTAGGTTGCGGCTCGGAGTCACTCATGAAAAAGTGTAACGCCCGCTCACGTCTGTGTCTTCTGCTCACGATGAGTCACCGCCGATAAAAAGACGTTGTCACGTAAAATCTTCGCCCGTAAAACCGACTTTACAGGCAACCATTTTTTTTATTATTATTTTGTTCATTATTGTCCCACTGCATTGCAAAGGTCTCTATTCTCATCTGTTTTAATATTTCTGTCACCATGAAAAAATACAGCATTTTTATTATTTACTAGCTTTCGCTCACGGTTTCTCCCGCGTAGACGTCAGAAATTATCCCAGGGGACAATACTATCGGGATAAAAAGTATCCTTTATGTTAATCCAGGCTAAGAACTATCTGTGTGCCAAATTTCATTCAAACCCGTTCAGCCGTTATTGCGTGATTGAGTAACAAAGATGCAAACATACAAACTTTCACATTTATAAGTCAGGACTCAAGTCATTATACGCCTTATAAAGTTTTTATAGGAACTTATCTTAGCCACACCATCATCAGCATTTATAGACCCACTTCTGCTTCTCTAGTTTAACTAGATATCAAACCACAATTACGAAAGAAAGTAATTACTTATGCGTATGAGTTGAAAACTAATGATCATAGAGAAACAGAAAGCATGCTGCTTATTATACCGCGAAAGCTGTTAGAGCTCAAATAAGGTGAATTAAAGGTGTCGACAGGGGAGAAACCACTTTTTGATACAGAAGCCGTATTTGTCAATCAAGACTCTGAAGGTTCACCATGTCAGTCTTAAGAGGTAAAACTAGTCTTAATAAACCTCACACCATTGTTGAATCTATAATGAAGTTGACGATTTGATTTTGATACTTCTTGAATTGTTTAAAACGCATCAGCATGGTCTGATTCCAAAAGTTAGCCTAGCAAGTTTTAGAATCATTTGCCATCAGGATTTACTCAAATATAAACGATCACCGTTCAACATCTGCCTTATTAGTCATCAAAGGAGAAATTGGCAATCGTCGCGCTTTCAAAGACGGTTTAATAATCGCAGTTTGTTGTTATAATCTGACAACACCATCAATAAAACAGGACTATACTGCTGTGCATTCTTTTAACGTAATCGTTAAGTCCCCTTTAACGATACCTGTATTCCATTTGAAATAAGATCAGAAATTTAAACAAACCTTTTTTACAGTCCGTTCAACCAATTTTGACTTCTATACCTTAGGCATAAGGATGGCCTTAAAAGCAAAAAAGTGGTAACAATACCAACTGTTTACTGCAGCTGCCATTTGTCATGCCACCAACGCAATAGAAGTCAAAATCGGTTGAACGAACAGTACAAAACGTTTAGTTAAATGTATCATCTTATTTCAAATGGATTATAGGTATCTCTTAGAATCCTGACAAAATATACTAAAAAATAATTATTTGCTATTCAATTTCAGAAGCACAATTCGAAGTAGCACATCTCAAGCAGCCAAAACGTCGTAAACGCTCACTCCTGTACGACGATCAAGACCTAGTCGGGCTGAAGAAGCATCTAGACATAAAGCTTAGCCCCAGAAACAGTTTCCTGGACCCCCAGTTCCTGCTGATGAGAAGATGGGCCAATAATACGGAGGCGGTGCTGGACCATACTGATGAGGAGGTGGACCTATGTTATTATAGGAGTGATAACGCAGCTCTCTATGTTTGTGATGACGTGGTAAGTCTCAAACTGCAAAAAAAACAATATCGATAAAAATGATATCGCAGTAGAAAATAATATGAGTGTGTGTAGATACTACACTCGAGAGCAATGAATCCGGGTCACTTAAAGAATCCTAAAAATCTCGGAAACTAAAAATGCTAGGTTAATGCAATAAATTGTATTTAATAGACAATGTAATACTCCTTAAATGAAGGTATTAAAACTTCTTAGTTATTGTAAAGTTATATCATAAAAAAATCAAATTTGAAAAAGGGCCACTTTCGAAGATGGAACTACGAAATTACAGCATTTGGTTTTGCTTTTGTGTGTAATCTGTCATTTATGTGGGTACATAAACCATGTTGATAGTGCTCTATATTCATTATTCAAGCTGAAATTATGTCGCTTACGCCTGAAGAATGCACCAGAATACTTACAATGCTGGAAACCGGCCGGAGTCAGCGCGATACAGCCAGGACTGTCGGTGTGTCGCTGTCAACAGTACAAAGAGTTCTCCGACGTTACGAAGAAACTGGTTCTAACCTACGCAGACCAGGAACGGGCAGAACCAGGTGTACCACAGCACGAGAAGACCGATACTTGGTGAACACCATGCTTCGAAATCGCTTTCTCACAGGAACTGAACTCACAAATCAGTTTCGACGCCTCGGAGGAAGTAACCCAAGTGCATGGACAGTAAGACGTCGGCTTGCTGAATCTAACTTAAAACCCCTTAGACCTGCAAACGGCCCTAAACTGGAGCGTGGGCATCGTATTTCAAGACTAAGATATGCCCAGAGCCACGTAAATTGGAGTATTGAAGATTGGTCAAAAGTTATGTTCTCCGACGAATCAAAATTTATGCTCTACAAGCACGATGGAAGACACAGAGTATATCGAAGACCAGGGGAAAGATTCAAGCAAGCATGCATCGAAGAAAAAGTAGCCTACGGTGGTGGGTCTGTACTTGTGTGGGCCGGAATTTCTTCTGAAAGTCGCACAGAGCTGGTGATCATAGAAAACGGCTCTTTAACTAGCGTAAGATATGTGGAAGAAATCCTCAATGATCACGTTGGTCCATTTATGGTCAATTTAGGTGAGGATGCTATATTTATGCATGACAATGCCCGACCTCATACAGGTAGGATTGTGAATGACTACCTTCAAGAGATGAACATTACTCGTATGGAGTGGCCAGCGCGCAGCCCGGATATCAACCCGATCGAGCATGCTTGGGACGAGCTAGGCAGATGCGTAAAACAACGAAACCCTCCCCCAATCACGCTTCGTGAGCTCAAAATTGCTCTCACAGAGGAATGGGAGAATATTCCCCAAAATCGTATAAGGAACTTGGTGTACAGCATGCCAAACCGCGTAAACGCAGTAATGGAAGCACGAGGAGGCAATACGAAGTATTAAAATTCAAGAAAATCGTAATTAAGTTCAAAAATTTCATGTTTCCTATTTTTGTTTTAAGGAGAGATCAGCAGTTTTTTTCTTTATGTAATTTTGTGTTAATAAAATGTATGGTGACTCATATTTTTTTTACTTTCATTTAAGGAGTATTACATTGTCTATTAAATACAATTTATTGCATTAACCTATCATTTTTAGTTTCCGAGATTTTTAACATTCTTTAAGTGACCCGGATTCATTGCTCTCGAGTGTATATAAAATGTTTAAAAAAATACTTTAGAAACTTTAAAAGAGGTGCTTTAGACCATCGAACTGAATAACTTTTACAATGGGATCAAAATTGAAATCGCGAAAAAAAAATCGAATTCTAAAGTATTTTTTTTAACACTATACAGGCTAAGTTGAATTTTATAACCAGATTCCTTTTTGATACGAAACAAATTGGCAGTATCTCTAAGGAATTTTAATAAAGAAAAAGTTATAATCTCCACACACAATAAGCAGTAAAAGCTGTTATTACATACATCCGTTGTTTAACACATAGGTAGTCATCATTAGTGTCCGAGATATCTAGGCCGAAGAAATTTTAATACCCAACAATTAATGCTAGACACAATCATGAGAAATTTTAAATGCACTTTCATTTATTCTTCTTTTACAGAGAGGCTTAGTCAGATCTAATGACACTTACTACTTTATACACCCACTGCCAGACAGATTTCACGATGACCATGCGAAAGCACATGTCATAGTCAAAAAACAAATAGATCAAGATAAAGAAGACGACATGTGTATAGAAAGAGAAAATATAATTCCCTATGAACCACAACCCGCTAAAACATGGTCGAAACATAGAAGAAAACGAGAAGCACCAGTCGACGATGTACATAATAATTTAGAAGGATTCAAAGTTAATTTAGCACATAGAAATAAGACTTTAACAGACTTTATACAGAAACTATCGAATGGAGCGAACAGGCAACGAAGAGCAATACTACCAGCAGTGTTTGTGGAAACTGCAGTATTTGTAGATAGAGACTTATACAAACATATGACAGTCAATTTTCCTAAAGACACGGAGAGAGAATTAGTGAGATTCGTACTGGCAATGATCAATGCGGTACAGTTGATATACCACGATCCTTCGTTAGGAAGGCCTGTGAACTTTATACTCAAACGACTGGAAATTTTGCACGAAGACCCGGCTAATCTGAAGAGGCCACATGACATAGATAGGTTTCTGAGTAACTTTTGTACGTGGCAAAGACTGGAGAATCCTCCGGGCGACAATGATCCGCTGCACTGGGATCATGCACTGATACTGACTGGATTGGACCTGTATGTTGTTAACAAGAATGGGAAAGTTAGCAGTCAAGTCGTGGGTAAGTCATACTTCAATACTATTAATAACACTATCAATAGGAGTTTTTTTTAAACGTAGGTACAGATGGGCGATATAAACTTCAGACTGCAAGTCAAAATATTGAGTCTTATTTAAAATCCTCGTTAATTTGAAACATTATGAGATCCTAAATGTTAACAGACGCCTATATAAAAAGACCACGGAATGTTTGTTAAATTAAGGCGATTGGACAATCAGAGAAAATGAAACGTCCGGGAAAGCACGTCTGGGTTGTGACATGGCTAATAGTGAAAACCGTATGAATATTGAAGATAGTGGCTACCAAACACTTTCGTTTAAACATGTTCTTCCTTAAGTAAAAGCTTTAGATTACAAAAAGTAACACCATGACATAACGCTACTCATTATTGTAACGATAATATAATTTTAAGTAGTTTATAACGACTCAATAATACGCCTATAACTTTTGTTATTACGATTCGTGGCGCTTTCATCAGGCATAATGCTCCACATGCAATTGATGTGATGTGCCCAATAGTGTATATTGGAGTGTGCTAGCTGTCATTATGGCCAATAAAGTATTTTTTTTTCTCTAACTGAACAGACAGCAGTGCTGCTGGGGAGTTTGTTGCGCCACTTCTTCTTCCCAGCTAAAGCACTAGGAAGTGATGAAGGGTGGGCGTTTTGGGGGACTGTCTTATGTAATTTTGACGTTCGAAAAGTGCTGATTCTCAGCCTAGTTTGAATAAATGACTTTTGAATTTTGTATTAAGTCTTAGTTGTACGATACTTATTTTTGGACCTACATTTTTTTGTAAATAAAAGCACAATGATTCTGCAAAAGTAAGTACTTACACCTGCTGCACATTAAGGAGTCTCTTACTCAATTATTGTCATTAAGTACATTTTAATTAATTGATTATAATAATGGAGAAATTGTGGTCGGTATTACTGCTGTTATAAGGTATGAACTTAAAAGAGTAGTGTTTGGATCTTCGCGGGCTTGCTATTTGTCACACAATAAAAATAAACTTTCGAAGCAAATAAACGCAAGTTTCTTTACCTAAGTTGCAAAGTTTATATCCACAGGATTGGCGCCAGTAGCTGGAATGTGTACCGTCACCAGTAGCTGCACTGTCAACGAAGGGAGGCACTTCGAAAGCGTCTACGTAGTCGCACACGAAATTGGACACAAGTTAGTTCCTGCAATCAATAGTTCATTCTTTCTTATTTTCATTGTGGCGAATAAGAAATTCCTGGCGATATAATCTCCCACTTTAGCTGTCCTATGGGGTGATTGCGTAACACACTTCCTACAGTAGCAATGGCTTCCATTCTGACAGTTCAACAACATTCATTGCGTTATTTACGTTGTTGAGCAGATACATTTTTCGAACATATGAAGCAATGGGTTAAAAATATCCTTCAAAATCATTAAGATTATGATTGATAGTGTGTTACGCAATTAGGGTGCTATTTAGCGCAATTAATTGATTGCAAACTTGAAGCTTTGTTTGTTAATTATAAACGCTTGCGTTCCAGATCATATTTTTATTAAATCAGGACCCTCGAAACTGCATTTGCAGATGTTTAAAATAACAGTTCAGTCTTATAATGTAGTTTACAGACAGAACTATTAAAACTATTAACTGAATTAAACATAGCTGCGTAAGTTTCTAAATTCAATCTGATTTCAGCAATCATTGCGGTTGCCAATAGATTAGTTTGCAATTGCTCTTTATTTTTTTGGGTACAAATAGAAATTGACATCATTACCTATTTCTAATTAGTTCAAAGCCGAAAGAACCTGCCAAGTCAGCCATGAATTGGTAAGAACTAAAATAGACAAGTAATTGCAAAGACTGACTTAACAACTAAACGTTGCCTGCTCTGATCTTTGAACTTGCTTAGCAGCGTGAAATTTCGATATTACAAGATGCGACCGCGAAAGTATGGAAAATTATGTTTACAGTTATGTCACAAAATAATAGAGTAAATGCGGATGATCTGCAAGTGCACCTAACTTTGATTTACCTAGATTCAATAGCAACGGTGACACAATCATTGATTTGATTGTGATTACAATAAATTCGTTTCCGTTTACAGATCCGCTTTCACGATTACGATTTGCCTTATTTAATAATTACATCATCTCGGATTAATTGTCATCTCAATTGGAAATATCAAACATAAGTAAAAAAGCTAGAAAATTGTTTAGCAACTATTTACTACGGACACACATCTTCAGTTTCTTCCGCCATTTTACCAAAATTATTACGTATTCCAGTCTGGGCATGCGGCACGACGGACCCTTAGCAGACAACGGCTGTGACCCTTCCGCCTACATCATGAGCCCGACCCTCGGCAGCGGGAAGATCACCTGGTCACAGTGCAGCAAGAATTACCTGCAGAAGTTTTTAGAGTAAGACTTTTCAATTCTTACCTAGATTCTTAGTGATTTTCAGAAAAAAATGTTATAAGAATGAAAAACCGCCTGAGGTCACAAAATCATTTCTAAAAATCCAGAAACCCAACAGCGACCCTCTGTTCAGAGGATACTCCCTTTTCAATAGAGGACATGTTCCTCGTCCTGATATAATAGAGCTGAGGAATTACTTATATGTATGTTGGTCGGCACTTCTATAACTAACAGCACTATTTCTACAAATATTGTAAGCTCTTATTTCTTGTTCCTCCGTCCTCAAAGGACTACAGTGCTGCAACTGACATTACCTACCAATGTCGAACGGACAGTCACTGAAATTGTTTTATTTCTTATCTGTAAAATGTAAGTATTTTTGCAGCACAGTACAATCTCGATGTCTACTGGACCATGGCAACTCAGCTGGTCAGTTGGATCACAGCGCTGAAGGCATTCTACCTGGAGAGAGATTTGATGCCGATCAACAGTGTAAGTACATCACACAAGATTTTCTTCTATTTACTATTATGCGGGCAAAAAGACTAAAGCCGAATTTCCCCAATTAACTTCAACAAACGAAACTCAACTTTACATACTTTTCCATAGAGCTGAAATTAATAAATTTTCTAAACTGCAACTCCACTTTTATGATAAAGTAGGTACCATTACAGTAGCAGTAGCAGCATAACATAAAAAAAACAATAGACGATGTATATTTAGTAATCTAATCCGCTTAACTGTTCTTAAAGAGTCATAAAGAACCCTGTAAGAAATCGACACGTGTTCACCTCTCAACGAGGCATCCTCAGGATGACGATTGACTTGTTGCGAACCCGGACACGACGTGTTGCCATGCCAAGCGCCGATCGCAGAGCTCTGCGTTCGGCGGTTCGTTTCGATTCTTTATGACTGTTAAGCGGTTAAGCGTTGCGGTTACTAAATATACGTCGTTTATTATATTTTATAAAAGAGTCACGCCTGAGTCAATTAACTGGCATAACATTGAACAATCTTTTTTCAATTAAAGGCATGTTAAAATACGGACGAGGCAGTCGTCACTCAGGAGCCCAGAGCTTGGAAGACATTTGCAGAGACCTTCATTGTCAGCGCGAAAGATACACGTGGACCTCACACCCTGCTCTTGAAGGGACGCGGTGTGGGGAAGATATGGTAAGCTACTTTCTTCACTTACAACTCGGTTAAATAGTTACCTGTAAGTAAACTACATGACTAACATTTGATAAAATAAAATACAGCTGATTTCCATTCCGTAATCCCCAACTTACTTATAGACACCACCAAGCACCAATCGTTTACGAAAATGTGTTGCGTAATTAGATAGCGAATTACGCAAAACATTTTCGTAAACGATTACGACTAATCTGTTTCATTTTGACAGTTCAACAACATTCATTGCGTTATTTACGTTGCTGAGCAGATTTTTTTTTAACTTATCAAGCAATGTATTAGCATTATTTTTCAAAACGATTCAGATTCCGATTGATCGTGTATTACGCAATTAGGGTACTAGATTTTAAACGCCTTTTCAAATCACAAATCACCAACTCTCTTGTTAAATATATAATAATATAGCATTCCGAGACACAGTGGTCACGTGGGTGACACAAGTCTACGTCATCACATCTGTGTTACCAGAAGTTTGTAATAATAACTCCCCAACCACCTTTTTTACCTGTGCGAATCCAATAAATCAATGAGGTTTTAATTTTAACTATTACGTTGGTTTATGTTTAAATTGAATTGTTTCGTCTGTCTAGCCAATTTAAATGATTTGTACATATTTTTTAACAGAATGGTGACTGAAAATCTTTCCTTAATTCGTATCTTGTTGCAATAAAATGGCAACTGGATAGTGACGTAAGCATGTGTCACTCCCGGAATGCCAGACCTTGTTTTATTAGACCATGATCTCATCTATTGATTGGTTGCTGGTGAATCAATCAGAATTATGAGCATACTACTTGTATGCTAGGATTCAAATTCACTAATCAGAGGCTTGACTAATCTTCCAAAACCTGGGATCTCAATGTAACAGTACGCCATACTTACGCCATCCACGTTTCCTAACTCCATCGACAGTACTGCCGCGGCGGTGAATGCGTAGAGCGTGAAGGGTCCACCGTGATCAGGGGCTCGTGGGGGCGCTGGTCGGGCTGGGCCGAGTGCGCGTCCGCCTGCCTGCTGGACGACACGCACGCTCCTGCAGCCGCAGGGGTAGCCGTGGCCACGAGGAGGTGCAATAGGCCGAGGTTTGTGTTATCTTGAACTATTAACGAATGCTAAGTATTATTCTTAGGCACCTGATTAGAGTAGTAGAACCGTCAGTCAATCTGCAAGGAAATGCCGGCGCCATCTAGGTTTGAAATATTGACCAAACAAAATTGACGTAGTTAATTGATTCAGGCGTGACTTAAAATTGACGTGTAAAAGTGTCTTCATTTCAAAAATAAAATCTTCCCATGGTGCGCGATATTGCGGACGGTCGCAGATCAGCCCGTTGGCTGGTTGAATTCGTTTTGTCATTCCTAAATGCAAAGTGAAGGAGAAGCTCGCACCGCACCTTTGAAGTTACCGACTCGCCGCAGATCGGACGCATCACGACGGACGTGTCTGCGCTACCACGGACGAAACTCTTCCCAAGGTGCGTCGTGCGGGCTGGTCCGCGACCACCTTTAGAAGACTGAATATACTACTATACTATCAGAATCTGTCTATTGTTAAGTTTCATTCACGAAGAACTTATACCTACGTAGAACAGAGAGCTCCCTGAGAATCATGAAATTAGAATGATTTCTAGATTAACGAAATAAATAAATTGCTGTTTGCAAGATCTCCAAAATGGCATCTCAATCATACCAGGCACTGTATTCAAATGTTTAATTTTTCAGACATGACAACGGCAAAAATTACTGCGTAGGACACGATAAGAAGTTCCAGTCGTGTCACGCTCAACAGGTAATTTTCAATACCTACAACCTTAGTTTTTGTTTACCCTAAACCTCATTATCAGCGTTGTTCCCATAGTGAAAGTTATTCACTTTCACTATGGGAACAACGCTGAAATCGCGAAAAAAAAATCTGCTGTTCCGTACATTTCGACGAGATAGACGAACATAAATGTAGGGAACAGCTGTTTTTTTTTTCGCGATTTCAGCTTTTGTCCCATAGTGAAGGTTATTCATAATGATGAGTACAATGAACCTTAAGAGGTTTAGTGTAAACAAAAACTAAGGTTGTATATTATAAATTTTTCTTGATCGCTTATCGGTAATATTAATATTTACATTTTTTCAATTGCAGTGCAGCAATGTACCCAGAATGACAGTCAGAGAGTTTGCTGACCAGATCTGTTTGCGAGCTCGAGATGTGGACCCTGATCTGATTGGTACTGGATTGCAGAGGATCGATTCTGATGGTAGGTAGAAGCGATAGCTTGTTATAAGTTAGCATTTTGACTTCTTAAGTTAGTTTAAGAAAAGCCATGATCCATATTTACTAAAAATAAGGCATGTATTTAATCGAACGTCGAATAACTCCCATTTTGCTTGCCTAAAAATATTGTGGAACACTCTAATATAATAAACGAGCCACTTTTTCTTAACTCCTAACAATTTATGTTATGGGGACCAAAAATACTAAATAGCTGAGTAACTGCGACCAACTTGGATGTTGATGACTCACTGGCTACTACCGCGGTACCGCTCGGTTCGCTCGCTCGGCTTGCGCGCGGTTTGTCACTTTCAGAGTATCAGTTAAATATTTTCCTAAAAATAACACACTTCGATGGCAAAGAATCTGGTTGCGAGATGTTGCAATTGTGCAATACTAAGCTATCGCAGGTATTGCGAGACAGCTGAAATGTGTCATGCGCCCACGCCCTTCAAACTGGACACACACAGCTGACTACTGGTTATGATAGCACCGAGTCTTATCCAGTCCATCTTTCCTATCTTACTAAATACCCAACGACAGCCCCATTTTATGTCCAGGCAAATCACTGTCCATTCTAAGGTTGCCTGGAAGAGATGCCCGTTGTATATTTTGTAGTCCGTAATTATTATTTTTTGTTATGTATTTTTGTGGTGTACCTACAATAAAGTATATATAAATAAAATAATAAATAAATACCCTTATTTTTAGATGTGAGCAGCGCGTGCGCAGTGTGGTGCGACACTCGCGGCGGCGGGTACAAGTCTCGCGGCTGGAGCTTACCTGATGGAACAGCCTGCTCTAATGTCTCGCCTATGTTCTGCATCAGCGGAATCTGTCAGGTATTAGCCATATTTGTTTTTTTGCTATTCACATCCAAGACTAATCATGTTAAAACGTTCGTTCGAATGTTAGACTGAAATCAGGCGATACAAGAGAACCCAAGGAGTACTAGAATACTGGTTTGGTGATGCTAAAGGGCTATGGAGAGGGCTTTGCTTGGAGTTTCCCTACGAGATCGAATCAGAAATGAAGAGATCAGCAGAAGAACCAAGGTAACCGACATAGCTCGAAGAATTGCCAAACTTAAGTGGCAATGGGCAGGGCATAGCTCGCAGAACAGATGACTGATGGGGCTGAAAGGTTCTGGAGTGGCGACCGCGTACCGGAAGACGTAACGTTGGAAGGCCTCCCAGAAGGTAGACCGATGGTCTTGTTAAGGCCGTAGGAATCCGCTGATTGAGGGAAGAACAGCACCGGTCGAAGTTTCACTTGGGGGAGGCCTATGTCCAGTAGTGGACGTCTTTCGGCTAAAATGATGATGAAGATGCAGAAGAAAAAAAAAATTACGCGAGCTTTTAAGATTTTCTATCCAGTAACTTCTGTGGTAGAGATGGGTAACTCAGGAGTGATAGATACAAACGATATGAATCATTCCGTTTCAATCAATCACTCTTCGTATCATTTCGTATCCGAATGTATCAGTAACTCAGTTTATCTTTCTTTACACCTCACTCACTCGTCGGTCATCGCGTCGGATAGCTTCGTCGCGCCGTTGGTTGAAAGCCGAATTTAGCCGAATTGCTCCGACCGACCAGCGGCGAGCGTTCGGATGATGGAAGCTTTCGGGAAGTCGATACCGTCTCGCTCGCACCCATACGAATGTTCTCAAATCAGAAGGCAATTTTTATTTTATTTTCTACTAGTAGTTAACTAAAGTAATGCTTAAACTTAATACTAGATTGCGATTAACTATTCATTGAACTAATTGATATATTCAATGTATTGAAATAGAAGTAGGGTGTACCTACAATAACTATAGTTATTTTTTAAATTTATATTCATTTGCCGACTTCCACGAAAAGAAAGAAATGTTCAATCGCAACCGCTCAATATATCTGAAAGGTGCAAACAAAAAAACCTATCACTATATCTATTGGAATGAGTGAGCCGCCAGCGTTGCGTGTGTCGAATGAGCTACTGATACATACTGATATAAAGATATAAAAGAGTGATGCATATCCGAGTGATTGAAAGATGCATATCTATCTTTTCTTTTCAATGACACATTTTGCCCATGTCTATTCTGTGGATGCCTCGGACGAACTAGATTTGGAGTGGTTGTATTCTAATGCAAAATTGTTCACCTTCCAGAAATTCACCTGTTCTTCAAGTTCCGACACCGAATTCTCTCTGAAGCCGAGCGAGTGCGAGTGGGAAGCGTTGAGAACTGCCACGCCGCACACACCGCCGTAAGTTCCTAGATAAACAGGGTCAAGTTAAATTAATTTGAGAAACTCCGCTGGTCTGATGGGCATCGACATCCAAACATGATAAAACAAAAAAAATACTTAGTTTGGTGATTTTTTTTTAGGGTCAAGGACTGAAAAAAACTTGAAATAATATATCTATTTTTTTATTGAAAACTTCACAGACTTGATTGGTATCGATATCTAAACACGATAAAACAAGAAAAAACTGATTTTGTCAACTCATACTTCAAGTTATTAGCGACCAGCGGTAGTTGAAACCCCAAAAAAACAAAATTGAATCTTATTTTGTTTTGCTTTATTATGTTTAAATATCGACTACGGGTCGGGGCGGTTTAAGTCTGTCGAGTTTCGCTAGCTAATTTATGAATTATGTCAAGTGTAAGTGCCATGAAGGCGAAAAAATATTAAATTGGCAAAAGATTTAAGCTCAATACATCATTTTTGTGACATCCATACAAGGAATTTACAATATACAATGTGTTTAATTCGTTTGCATCCTCATATGGGGTCATTGTACTCATCATTATGAATAACTTTCACTATCGGGCCAACCCAGAAATCGCGAAAAAAAAAATCTGCTGTTCCATAAATTTATGTTCTCATAGCTCGTTATAATGAACAGTTGAATTTTTTTTTCGCGATTTCATTGATGACCCCTTAAGAGGATGCAAACGAATTAAATTTCACATTGTATACAAGCCTGTCGTAATTCCGTCCCGACCCGAGCCCGACATGCACCCGCTTTGTGTGTGTTGAGCTTTAGTCAGTATTTTCATATTTGAAGCAATGCTATCATCGAAGCTCGGAAAAAGTACAACACGAAATCCTGGTCTGTGTGACCACCGGAATTGGCTCACTAAGTAACTGCTATCGTAGGGGCAAAATCTTGACGGAATAATGGCTGAGACAATAATTGTTAGGTAAAGTAAGACTTTCTACAGCAAATTGGGAGCGCGAATGGCGCATGATGAATATGACGTGAGAAATCAACTTGACTTCGTAGAACCTGTGAATTTATTTTGACTTTAAGGGTCTGTAGACTTGCGGATGGACGGGACGGCAGAGGATTTTAAATTATACAATTGAATTTAATATTTATCCAATCGAAATAAGGTTATATATTTCAATGCTCGGTGATTGACGGAAAACTGCGTTGCGATGCTCCAAGCTCGATCACCGAGCATTGAAATACAGGGTGTAAAAAGACACATCACAAAGCCGTAAACTACGCATACTGTACGTATAGCTAAGTAGCTTTGCGCAAAAATTATTGCTGGGAACCGTATTTTTTTTTTTTAAATAAAAAAAAACAAGTTTTTATTGCGCGCAATGTAACGCGAACCCACGCTTGAATGATCGGATTCAGTGTTAGTTAAGCTCCGCCCCTACGCTACGTAGGTAGGTACTTGTTGTTCATTGCGTTTTTGTAACTTCAAATGCGTAATCTGTTAAGATAAATCTAAAATTCAGGTAATGTTTGTTTGAAAAAAAGTTTCGTATTATCGCATAGAATTCATTTTCGTGAAAAAGTAAAAAAAAAAAATGCGACTTTGACCTTCATATCTCCAGAACCAGTCGATTCCCAGGTATGGTCTAGTGGAAAAAAATGATGCAAATAATGGGTAGAATATGTGGCTTTCGGCTTCGGAAAGTGTCTTTTTACACCCGATATATACCTTATTTCGATTGGATAAGTATTAAATTCAATTGGTTAATTGAAAATCCTCTGCCGTCCCGTCTGCCAGTCTGCGCAGGCCATTAAAGTATGTTTCTTCCAGAGCGAAGACGTCGGCCCCGTGGCGGCGCGCGGCGGGCGGCCAGTGGCGCCCGGCGTCGGCCTGCCACTACCACTGCGTGTCCCCCGGCGCCGGCGTGCGGCTCGTGGCGCACGCGCAGCGGGAGCGCACGCTCACCAGTATACAGCTGTGCTCGCCCGATAGTAGACCTGATTCGGTACGTACTGACTCCTGAGAAAACTCAGTCTATCAAAGACTGCGGTTTAATGTTACTCCAGAAAAATGCTTGTTGCCACATTCACAAAGTTAGGCGAGTTTTTGGAGCGATTATACATACGTCCTCAAATGGCCTAATATCCCTAGCACGACCATGGATTCACATAAGGTTAAAAGTAACAAATTTCTTACATTTATCATGATATTTGTTTAATTTTAAATAACAACTAGCGACACGCCCCTGCTTAGAACGGGTGAAATGTATTGATGACACGTCAACATCCCAATCTTCATAGGTACGGTTAAAAACAAATGCAGTATGAAGCTGCCAAAAAAACTGCCGGATGATCCCAAATTATACAGTAACAAAGTATGGTTCTAATTATCACTGTGTGAACAGGCCTTACAATAAAAAAACAAACGTGATCTATTGTCTATGGATGGTCCCACTATTTCATTTAAACTGGATATATGAAAAAAATTGTGATACCTGCTCCATTTGTGGAGTTTGGATGTCCAAAACTTTTATTAATTCAATTCAAAAATTAAGTCAAAGGTCATTGACCTCTTGTCAGTCATAGCACCACGCCGCGCGCCGTCAACCATAATTATTTTGCTGCGCGTAATTTTAAATCTATGATGTTTTAAATTTTTTTCATTTAAATGATGTAATAATGTCCAGGCAAATTTTAATCTTAATTAAATGGTTAATTTTAATAACATAATAATTATATCGGATAAGGATTAATAATGTACTGGTAAAAATAGCTTCGGAAATACATTTTTTTTAATGACATTCTGAAAGATACGAGTAAAAATGGTTAGTGTGCGTCATCCTTAGAAGATAGACATAATGCTATCGCAGACTTTTCTGTGAATTTTATTAAGATATTCAATCCAGTCGAACATAATTTTGATCTATCTGTAGCGATTTAGTCAGCGCTCAAAAAAGGGCCCTTTTCATGACTTGACAAAACGTCTAGTTTCAGTACTGCGTTAACGTTTAATATAAAAGAATTATTTATTTATAAACCTTCCGGAACACATTCTCTAAACGATGTTGAAAACCTCATCAAAATCCGTTGCGTATTTTAGAAGAACAACGCGGACATACAGACAAACGCGAAAAGCGACTTTGTTTTAAAATATTTAGAGATAGTGATGACATTAACCTTTTACAATTTTTTTCGATGACGACTCATATATATGTTGACGAATAAAATAAAAATAAATGCTATGGTCCTAATGCGTGGTGCTGTGGTATTTTCTTTTTTATTAATAATAATAATAAAGGTGCTGAAATTAATTATACAAATAACTTTTTCTGTCATATCAATATTTTGATACTCTTATTTTTCCAGGGCTGTAGTCAAAGAAAGTCACCGTACCAGTACGCCACCATGGTCTGCACGAAGTACAAGGACAGAGTGCGAAGATTATCTGGACTGGGAATGCAGATTTCACCAGCTTTAGGTAAGAAACGACTCCAATTACACCATAACTTACAATAGATATAAACATAGATAAAAGTCTTTTTTACCATCTGCGTATTGTATAATTATCACTTGCTTCAAAAACGGTGAAGGAAAACATCGTGAGGAAACCGGCATGCCTGAGAGATATTTTTCGACGGCATGTGAAGCCAAGTCAGAGGCCCATGGGCGGCTTTAAATCTCTGACACCAGGTTAGTCACTAACCACACGAAAAGAAGAAGACCATTTTAAAATACTAAATAAAATCAATTAATTATCTGCTCCAATTACATGGCTTTTTTATTTAGAAAAAAAAATCCCTTCAAGGCCTGAACGATTTGAACTTCAATCAATAAAACTGTTCACTCCGGCTGGCGGGTTCGAATCGCAACCTGAATGTATGTATGAAGTGGCTGGCAAATGATAACTCTTGATGAATTCACTTGATAACTTGAGTTTAATATATCCACATACACAATTGACCGGGACTTGACGTGCTTGAACAATATTTGATGAATAATTCCGATTTTTACATGAAATTTATGAACCGGGAGCTGACTGAGCTGACTTCTAGATTTTCCTTCTAGTGCTGTGTTACCATGCTAACAAAAATTTACTCAAATCTATGAATTAGTGTTGCAAGTAATTAATGAAAATCTCGATACAAATACAGATAAAATATGATTAGTGTATGGAATTTAGAACTTACATCTGATATTTATTAAAAATACAAAACATGTTAATTTGCGTTAACAAATTCATTTTTTTTTTAAAGATAAAGTCAATTAGGTTTTTTCGCATGTTTGATATTTCTTACCCAGTCGACCTTTCAACACAATTTCTGCCCTTACATTACAGAGGACCCAGACCGACCCTGTCGTATAGCTTGTCAAGACGAGCGAGTGTCCCATCGGTTCTACTTAGTCAACGGACACGAGGGCTGGTTCCCGCTAGGAACGTCGTGCGGCAAGAGAAATGCTTCCTATTGCGTTAGCGGGAAATGCTTGGTAAGATATTTTAACTGCTAATCCTTACACAACATTTCAGCACCTGTTTCCCAGTGTTCAGATAGGCACTACCTAAGTATCTGATAAATTAAAAACTTGAATAGAAAGAATAGAATAGAGATAATTTTAATACAATTTTTTGCCAGAAAATGTAATCATAACTTATCATGTGGTGATGAAACAGTACAGTAGCATCATTATAACTATATTTCTGATTGCGCAGGAGCCCGATGTTGACATATTTATGTATAGCAGTAAATTTATGTTATAAGTTTGCATGAAGTTTTTTACCTAAATGTTGTTGTTGGCTTGCTTCGCGATTTGGTGTTTACAGTAAGTGCAGCAAGCAATTGTTATATAAATAAATTGCTCAATACTGCCAACAAAGCAACGGTATCTTCAAACCACAGAATACCGACAGAAAGAATTAGCATTAGCGGTTACCCAATCGTAAAATCGCGAAAAAAAAATCAGCTGTTCCATACATTTATGTTCGCATAGCTCGTTATAATGAAAGGAACAGCTGATTTATTTTCGCGATTTCAGGGTTGGCCCGATAGTGAAAGTTGTTCATAATGATGAGTACAATGACCCCTTAAGAGGATGCAAACGAATTAAATTTCACATTGTATATGTGTTGATCGCGCGGTCAATATTGCTTGCGCGATGCAGGATTTATGTGACGTCAGGCCTTTTGATGCGTAGTTAGCGTGTGGCGTAGATGCCGCTACACTGTTAGCTTGCAGGCCACTGAAACTGACGACATAATTTTTTTATGTTTTCCAGGAATTCGGCCCCGACAACACGCCTCTTTCCGAGATGGTGTTCACGCTCCCCCTGCTGAACCGCAACAGCTACAACAGCTACAACAGCTACAACAACAACAGCACCAGCCGCGTCACGTGGCGCACCTCGCGACATCGCCGCAGTCTGAGGAGCGAGAGGATCACTGTCAAGGCCACGCTCGACCAGAAGCATTTAGATGACATTATTGCGAGGCTGAATTTTACTAGTAAGTAGACACATGTTTTTTCTAGTTCCAAAAATGAGGACAGCTTTATAAAATTTTAATGTAACGAACAATCGAAGCTCGTGCAAGTATTTTTCTCGATGTAAAATACTGGGATTCAGCTGCATCTGTTAAGACAGAAAACTCTGGAAACCGCCCGGCTAGGAAGAAGATAGAAGATCCTTCTGGATTTCTGTTTAGTCCAGCCAACAAAACAACTTGGTACGCGAACTAATTTTAACGAAAAAAACTGCCAGACTTGATCAGTACCCTAATTACGTAATACACGATCAATCAGAATCTGAATCGTTTTGAAACAGATAGCTAATCCATTGCTTCGTACGTTCGAAAGAAAAATCTGCTCAACAACGTAAATAACACAATGAATGTTGTTGACCTGTCAAATTGAAACAGATTAGTCGGAATTGTCAACGAAAATGTGTTGCGTAATTAGATAGCAGTTTAGTTTCTGCTGGTGTTGACCAGACTAGAAACGTGGATTTTTATCAAAGTGCGTAATGAAAAACGGTATCAGCAATTGGACGTAGTTAAGCGGAAAGAATCCAACCCACACAGAGTTAGTTTTGAGATATTCAATTTTTAAGATCAGATCGTGTTATGTGATTGTATGACCTGCCATACATACGGGTTGGTAACGTATGGTCATAATGACATGATGCGTTGGGATTGTTTTTGTGATATTAAAATTTTAACTACAAAGAGTGTTTTGGTATACATAACTCATTTTCGCCCGTAGTGTGGGTTGGATCCTTTCCGCTTAACTACGTCCAATTTTGTACGACTCATAATGCGAAGCATTAGACATTACTTTGCGATCGCAAAATTTCTTTTGCCTCCTTTCTGCAACTGTTTTTATTGTTACACTCCTGCTAGTACACAGAACCTTCTTTATTTATATATCATTGTATAGATAATTTAAGGAGATTAATTCTGTACTTTTCAAAAACTGATTTAATGCAGCAGAAACGAAAAGAACACTTAAATAGTTTTAAAAAATTTCACGTTAATCAAGTATGAAACCTGAAGTATTGTAGCTTGCGAAAAAATCAATTGAGTATTTTTTGTTTTTTATAGATTCGTTTCAGCCCTAGGAGGAACCCTAATTAAAATGGCTCTTTTATTCAAAGTAGTTTAATTTATAATTAATAAAAAACTAACTTATATAATATCTTCGACTCTCTTCCGTTGCCTAGCAACTAACGAAGCAAACCTAAATAGTCTTCGACAGTACGTACAAAGATTGCGAGGTGAGAAATTTTACCCATATTGAAGGTAAAATTTTTGAATAAGCGTTATGAGGCGTGCACTTTCAGATTTTCCAAATATTTTTAAATAATCGATTCTATAATTGTGAACATTGAATTTTTTTCATTCATTAATTAACTGAACTTTTCTAAAACAGCCCCTAAACCAAATCAATTCTCTTTTCCAGACAATTTGACCGACCACGTTACCTACTTCGACTCAATTCCAGAGCACATTGAGGTGGACTTCAACAACCCGATTCATATCGCACCAGAAGACACGCTACTAAGGAAGGTACCGAGACCTACGTGGGACTGAAATTATAAAAATACTAGGTGAAAGTTAAAAGACAACTGTTGTACATTAGAAATTGGGATCGCCCATAAACTGATACCTAATCTGCGTTCGCAATTCATTTGCCAAACATATAAACAAACACGAGTTATAGGAAAAACAACTGTAATGCCAACACAAAGGTTCGGTTTGCACTACAACTTAATATTTTTTCTGACTTTTTCAACAGTAGTAGTCGGTCTAAAATCAAATTTATTTACACTTGCATAAAGTTGATGTTTGTCTAAGTGGAAATCTCGTGATTGTTTACGTGTTTGGGAAATAAATTACAAACGCAGGTTACATACTATCTTAGCAGATGGATCAACTTTATGAACGGTCTTGGCAAGACAACATTTTGTTCAGCGTGGGATTATTGTTTGCAGTAACATTCTAGTTGATGAGACGGTTTCGGGAAGTCTGAATCGGTTTCGTTTCGGGAATCTTCGGGTTAATTGCGTAACACACGTACAATAGCAATCGATTGCAACGCCATTTTGACAGTTCAACCACTTTCATTGCGTTATTTACGTTGTTGAGTAGACGAATTTTTCAAACCTAAGAAGCAATGAATTAGGAATTTCCTTAAAAATCTTCGGATTTTGATTGAAACTGTATTACGCAATTATAGACTCATCATTATCTCTCAAGCCTTTTCCCAACTATGTTGAGGTCGGTTTCCAGTCTAACCAGGTAGCTGAATACCAATATTTTACATGGAGCGACCGCCTATCTGACCTCCACAACTCAGTTACTGGGTACCTAACACGATATCTCTTGGTAAAACTGGTTGCTGGTGGCTGCTAGTCTCATGTTAACTGATATTATTGGTTGATAAAAATAACCACAGACAGTCAAATCACTGAACATGACACTTGGGAAACAGGTTAATTTAAAAAAGAACTAAGCTAGTATTGACGAAATGAACTTGAATGGGCTGATTCAGCGTAAAATAACACTGCCTGTAGAACCTCCAAGAAACTTTACGAGCCTTGATTTACAAAAGTACACATTGAATAGTACATTTTTGTTTCTCAGATTCACGCCAATAGCACAACTCCGCCGGGAAACCGTGGCAGCGAAACCGCAGCAGTTCAATTCAACTGGCTCGCGTCATGTTCCGCTACTCGAGTTCCGCTCCTCGAATTTCGCGGAGCGGAACATGAGGCGAACCAGTTGAATTGAACTACTGCGGTTTCGCTGCTATAGTTTCCCGGCGGAGTTGTGCTACCGGGGTGGCGGATACATGGTGGCGATTTAGACGCCTGCATACGTCAAGGTCACCCGCTTGACGTATGCAGGTTCTACCCGACATACTAAACAATTTTGATCATGAAACTCATATCCAATTCGTGAAAAAATACAAATTCCTATAAAACAGTCTAATTCGATTCATATAAGTAAATTTATTTTTTTACTTGTCGTATTGTATGTGTTTCATAGCGAAAATTGTATAGTATGACATGTAGAATTGACCTCTTGACGGATGCAAGTCACTTAATTGCCACCCTGTATTTTACCCAAGGTTTCGTATTAAAGAAACAAACCTTGGGTCTGATTAGAAATATACAGGGCATAATGAAGATAAAAATAAGCCAAATAATATGAAGAAAACTTGAATTTTCTACATAACAAAGTCCAAGGCATTATTTTATTGTTCGTGCTATTGCATATTACAATACAGTATTTTGTGTCTCACGAACCGACGCGCGCTTTACTTGTGGTAACCCAGTATAAAATCACGCTGTGAATGTGTGCGTGAAGACGAGTAGCGTCAGCACATAATACACACGCGCACTTCCGACTTTGCCCGTGTCTCGATCGAGAGCTCCTGCGCTCACACACAAATTCAAAGCGTGTTGGTACACTTGGTAACCACAAGTAAAGCGCGCCTCGCTTCGTTAGATAAAAATACTGTATTATTGTGAATGGAATTTATATAAAAGTATCTATGAATTATATTCATTTTGTTGCAATTTTAGGAAAAAAGTCTCAAGACAATTTTAAGTTGTTAAAACAAATATAATTTTAAGTCATTGTACATACTTGAAGAATCATTGTGATCAATTTTAGTAATTTATTTATAGAGATTTTTATACCTTTGTTATTAAGTAGGTTTAAGTAAATAAAAAAATAAAATTATTTTATACAATTGTACATGTTTTATTTAAAAGGCACTCATTTGTAACCGGGTTATCATACAAACTATTAGAAGCGTTAAATGTATACAGAATATTTCTTATATGTAAAGAAGAATATATAATTAAACTGGTTGTAAAACTGTAGTTTCGTTGTATAAAAGTATCAAGAATTTATAGTGCCGTAACATTTGTTTGGTGCTTAAATATTGGTCGCATTGTATATATAGTAGCTATATTTGAGTAGATAATACTTAAAACACTGTTATTATCAATAAAAAAATGAGTCATGCTGCCGTTAAAATTTATATTCTAGTCCAGCACTACGCGAATCCATAACTTTACCCCCTACCAAAAATCTTCAAAACTACTTTTTTTAATTCTTTTTAGATTTATTTTGCAATTATTTGTTGTGTGTTCCTTAAAAAATATCGTTAGGAACTTTATCGGATCGGAATAGTGCTTACAATGACATTAATATCTACGCGTTGTGGCGAAATTATGTACCGATACATAAAATCCACAACTATCAATAATACTCCACACGATTGTGCTAGAAACAGCTCATATTCAAATACGATGTTAGTTACTTGGATCCATTATGAATAAAGCTTGCAGTTTGCATTCTTCAAAGCGTGCAGAAGTCTGGCAGGATCTGTCAGGAACCATTGCCACAGCTTTCTGAGACACTGCTTATCTCCATTCTGGAAATAGTATTAAATAATATTAGCCGATGTCAGATAAACTTGTCTTAGTGATATTTACAGGGCAGAAAGTCCTAGAAAGATTGCATATTGCCTGGTATTTAGATCAAGTTATTATTATGTAGACGAGGAGGGATCAATGCGTTGATCTTTTACTAATATACAAATAGGACGCTAAGTCGACATCATCAGCATCATCATTTCAGCCGAAAGACGTCCACTGCTGGCATAGGCCTCCCCCAAGCACCGCCATTTCGAAAGGTACTCTGTGCTTCCCGTATCCAGCGGATTTCTGCGGCGTTCACAAAGTCATCTGCCCACCTTTTAGGAAGTCTTCCCAACGCTACGTCTTCCGGTACGCGGTCGCCACTCCATAACCTTCCAGCCACATCGCTCTGCCCACTGCCACTTCAGTTAGTCGACACAGCCCAAAGAATTTCCAAGCTTTAGTGGCAGTGGGCGAGGTTCATTGCTCGCACCACGGATGAGTATTCTGAAGTAGCGACCGCGTACCGGAAGGCGTAGAGCTGGCAGACCTCTCAAAAGATAGACCGTGCAATGACAGCTCTTTTCACCTAAGTTTACACGATGAGAGAAATCGGCTGATGGTCACGGGAACCCGCTGGATCCGAGAAGCGGTCGATCGGTCAATGCGGCGATGATTCGGGAGGGCCAGCAGTGGAAATCTTCCGCCCGAATCATGATGATGGTACTCTTACCTTCACACTAGTGAAGAGGTGACTCGCGTCTAGAACCTTCTTGTCGACAGTATCCATGTGCTGTCGGAGTGTGTGCGCGAGTGTAGCTACAGTGCGGTCCCAGCTGTTCGGCTGGCGAGTGCAGCCGTCCCAGATGTAGGCGCGGAGAGATAGCGTTGATTGTTTACTGGGGAATTGAGACAAGGGGATGGTTATTACAACAAAAGTTTGCAGGAAATAATGCAGTAGAAGCAAATAATTTTATCATACCTATTAAACAGGATAACAAAAACTTTTTTTAATGTAACGTCATATTGATTTTGTTCGTATACAATGTAGCCTTCGTCACCCGGACCATAATAACAAATTGATTAACACCTCCTTCATCAAAATCGGATGAGTATTTTAGATGTTACGGTGGAACATACAAACATACGTATATAGACTATTTAACTAGTCTGACATAGTCGGTAAAAAGCGACTGCGAATTTACTATGTTTCAAGTTTCCCAAAAAATTTCTCGGAGCCTAGTTTAACGAGCGCTGGACTTGAGGTTCGGAGTCCCAAACTAGATATAACTTAAAGTGATTTTTGACAACGTTAGTTGCCAGTTTTCCGCTTTACACTAAGAGCGAATTACACCAATAAAACTGAACGCGATCAGCAGAACCTCCAAACCGCGTTCAAGAGCTGTCACTGTCATTATTGCTATGGAATAGTGACACTAGCTGTCAGTGTCTTGATCGCCGTTTAGACGTTCTGATCGCGTTCAGTGTAATTTGTGAAATTGGCCCTAAGTACTTATAAAAAACTAAGCTAATTTGCGACTTTCACTGAGCAGAGAGCGTAGAAACTAAGTTCTCATAATAAACGGATTAATGCACACCATGTTACCCAGTTGCCTAGAAAAGGAAACTACTAACCATCATGCTACATTGAATTTCTACCTCATAATTTTTCTTTCAAATAAGAAAAGAAAGTAAAATTGTTTATTCTGCACAAACAAAACACACAATATAAAAAAAGAGATAAAATACCAAAAGCCAAGTAGCCAAAAGCCTCGTATTCAACCAATAAAAGTTTGCCAATTTTGTTCAATGCTTGATGTCAAGGCCACGGACCAAAGACAATATACATTGCGACATTAGCAAATGACAACAAACAAACAATACAAACAATAATACAGATGTCACACTCCACAAAATCATTTAAATAAAAAATTACTTGCTACGACACAATCCATTGCAATTCAGGTCACACAGCACTAATTACCTAAAGTTATATTCACCTAGGAGTTCCCTCTCTTTCTATCGCGTATCTCTTATATCTTCTGACTACGTTACCCCCACTGAATTCGACAAGTCGAGCTCGCTGCGTACCTACTTGTAGATTTATACTTAAAATGCGTGAGTGATCTGTATTTATCTGTGTGAAAACGAAAACAAAATGCCGATTGCAGAGAGAGAACTTTCAAAAATACTCACAACTCCGCCCTCATATCCTCCTTCCTCTTATACCCATCGTGAACAGCACCCTTCAACTCCTTCACTCGATGCTGCATCTCATGGTACAGCTTCACCAACAGACTGGGGTCACCCGACTGCGCGCCAAGAATGTGTAGTAATGCTTGCACCAGTACATCTGAGGATTGGAGCTTTTGTTCGCACGAGTTCTGTTCTGTGCATATCTCGTTCATAGAATTCTGGAAATCGTTTATTTTTAATTATTTTATTTATAAGACTTGACAAAATATCTAGATTATTTTATCATAAGTAAGTATAATAAACCGTCAGGAATAAATTCTCTAAATAATGGTGAAAACCGCATCAAAATCTTTTCGTAGTTTAGAAGATCTAAGCGGTCATACAGACACGAAAAGCGACTTTAATTATATAATGTATATATCGCAGCCATCTGGTTAAATTAGCCAGCTAATTGGACGCCAAGGCCGTTCATTAAACGCCAATCCAATCCGCCGCATCCAATTAAAAAGCTGAATGACAACTAGCCAAGTCATTGAGTGCAACGTTTAACCAGATGACTGAATGTCGTGTAGTCATTAAGTTAAACTGGGTGAAATAGGTTAGGTTAAAACTGTGACCAACCGCGCGCGAGCCAACGAGCGCTATTTCCAAGTTGCTCGCATTTTTTCATCATTTAAATCACTTAGCTGAGTCTTGGTCAGTCATCTTCCAAGGGCTGACTTTCACTATGCCAAGTTGTTAAACGTTGAATGATTCTAGTTCAATTAACTATCGGCCTAGGCATCCAATTGGATGCCGGTGTCTAATGAACGGCCTAGGCGTCCTATTACCTGGCTAATTTAACCAGATGGCTGCGACATATAGATAACAAGAATCAAGAAAATGATTTAGGTTATATCATTATTCAGAGGAAAATATAAGCATGCTAAGCCCGTTTGCAGAAAATTTACACTTAAAAATAAAGAAACTTTAGCCCTGTCTCAGTGGAAAAGTGATTTTTTAAGTCTTGTCACAATCAATATAATTCAGTCATTCATTTAATCATAATTAGCAACAAGGTTTAAGCAATTGATAATGATCTATCCTGCATTCAGAACTTTAATTTCTGAACATTGTAAACAAAATATGTGTTTTTGGCAAAATCATTTTAAATAATTAAAGTCATTCTAAAATCAACTTAATTTACCTTTACGTAAAGTTAATATTTATTTAAGTAGAAATAATCAATCAATCAAATTATTTTATTTCCAGATCATACAATCCAATTTGTTAGTAATTACAATAGATTTGCCAATAATATCGATTGGAAACTAAGATTTCATAACTAGTATTATAAATGCGAAAGTAAGTCTTTGTTTCACGCTTTCACGCTAAAACGGCTTAACGGATTTGGATGAAATTTGGCACATGGGTAGACCATGACCTGGGTTAGGAGGTAGGATACTTTTTATTCTGATATTCCCACGAGATCGAGACTTATGCGGGTGAAACCGCAAGGCGCAGCTAATAGAATATAAACCAGGGTAGGTAGGGTATGCAGGTGCAAATATCAAGGTACCTTCCAGCTTAATTATTTTTTCTAGGAATATTTAATTATACTTACAATTCTACTGATCACTGCGCTAGCGTCAGCGGCAGCGTACTGTCGTAAGTGCGACGCTAACTGTAGGAACTCTTGGACTGAGCGCAGTTCATGTCGTAGTGCGCTGTACACGATGCGGTCTAGGCTGAGCGCGCGGTTGGTCGCTTCTAGAAGGTGCGTTATGTCGGCGTGGATCTGTCTGTAAATACGAAGTTACAATACAATAATCAGCCTATAATGTTCCCACTGCTGGGACACAGGCCTCTCTGTGAGAGGGAGTGGGCTATAATCCAACATGCTGGCCTAGTGCGAGTTGGTAGATGTCACAGTCTGCGAATTTTTGGTTCTAAGACAAGACAGTTCCCTCACGATGTTTTCCTTCACCGTTTTGAGAGTAATGGTGATGAAATGATTTACACAAAAGAAAGCGCCTCTCTGGGTTCGAACCTACGACCTACCAACTCGTAAGTCGAGGCCGTTACCACTGGGCCACCACTACGTACAAAAGATACAATGAATATAAATAAAAAAAATAAAAAAACGGCCAAGTGTGTGTCGGACCACGTACAATGAAAGGTTCCGTAGTTGGGATGAATTTATCCCAAGAACAAACTCTTGACATTATAGTTGAAAAACATGTTCTCCCATACATTCCAACTGAATTAACATGTTATTTTGAGACCATTGACTTCTTATAGGTTTTCCTGTAATCAATGAGTAAAGAATTCATGCATTCTCTGTATATTTTTTTAAATTTTGGGATCAGTTGTTTCAGAGATAAGCCCCCCCCCCACTTATCTCTGAAACTGAATGGACAATTTTCAACTATTTTCGTAAATATCTTTAAAAGTATTTATTAAAATATTATGTATTTAAAAAAAAGTATTTGAGATCCTCACAACAAACCCTTCCATTTGATATGTCACATGGTACGGTTTGTAAAACTATTTTTGAAATTTTGCAATTTGTTGTGATAATCATATTTACAATCAACATTCATTTATTTACATTGCACGTCCCTGTTTGCGTCACAGAAATTCATGTGTACCAAATTTCAACTAAATTGATCCAGTAGCTTCGGAGCAAATTGGCTGTGACAGACGGAGAGACGGACAGACAGACAGATAGACAAACAAACAGACAGACAGACATAGGAGTGATCCTATTAGGGTTCTGTTTTTTCACTATAGCATAAGCATAATCAGCCATCATAGGCTGATCTGCTCCCACTGCTGGGACATATTCCTGCTCTCTGTGAGAGGGACTATAAATCTATAATTTTCTTTAAATTCCGAATTGTTTTCTTCTGCAGTGGACTGCAATAGGTTTAGTAGATGGTGGTTTATTGAAAGCCATGCAGATAACTAGACTGAGCTTTTAAAAGATAGAGGGCATTGAACTTACTGTCTGACAGCCAGTGCACAACAAGCAGTGGTCTCTACAGCGAGAGTAGTTCTCGAGTCCACAAGCTGCCTCCCTGCATTGTGTATTTGTTGGTATATGATGGTCTCTTCTTGTTCCAGTAGATCCACTGCGGTTTTAGCTTCCATCAGACATGACCTGCGAAAGAATTGGTAAGAGATATTCAGGTTTACCTTTAAAAATATTTATTCTCAAAAAAAAACAAAGTCAAAACAGTATTTCAAACATCTATGCAACAAGATGTCTGCAAGTTAAAAAAATATGGTTGTCACGTGATCAACTTTAACCATTTATATCAATTTTTTTAGGTGTCTTGAGCGGCCGCCATTTAAAAAAATAATACAAAATGGCGGACTGTAGGTATGCCAGGATCCCTAAAAGAATCTTCAATCCCCTTTTACCTCTTTGTAATGTTATTTGATATTAGTATAAATAACGAGTTAATAATACAATATGCTTACGTTATTTGGCTTGGATGAACATCTTTGTAGTTTGCAACTAATACTACCTTTGCTTGCTCTCCACATAGTTCAGCTTTCGATTCAATGTATGTACACATTGCATCAGACAGTCTGAAATATACAAAAAGGTCAATTATATAAAAATATATAAAATAAGTACAGTAGTACATCATGCCACCAATATTTATCTGTCATTATATGACCAAAATACATACAAGTCAAACTTAAAAGAGTCTGAAATATTAATATTTGGAAATTATTTTTACTTAAGTGATGCAGACTTATGATACTTTGCCGCCAAGTGCTAGTAGGTATTTAGTCACCCACAAGCGGCATTTTTCTAAACTCTTTTTTGCCAAGCTGTACATGTTTCCTATTTTGATCACTCACACCCGAATACTGAAACGCCACTCAAAACTTAAGCGTTACTTATGACTCGTTTAAAGCCTTTTGATTGGTTGAAACTAGTTTTAAGTAACGCTTAAGTTTTGAGTGGCGTTTCAGTATTCGGGTGTAAATCAGTAAATTCAAACTCAATAGATTTGAACAAGTCAAAGTTAAATGAATCTTAACAACTCACCTTTCCTCCATACTCTTGGCCTCAGCCAGTGCAGACCTCAGTTCTTCATCAGATGAGGTGTCATTTACTCTTTTGGCGAACTTCTTAGAGGTGTACAAGTCAAAGTGGGATCTAAATAATGCCTGTGACTGCCTGTAGGTCTCGAAGGGACCAAATGTGAAGAATTTCTTTGCATTTTCCTGAAAAAAAAGATTAGAATGATTTAGAAAGATTTTCACATGTTTTCTACACAAGATTGATAAAATATTAAATAAATATTGTTGGGTATGATACCCAACAATATTTATTTAATATTTTATCAATCTACTTTTAGCTACTAATATACTACATAAAGAAGCCAATATTTCCTGAAAACATTTCTACGTACTAGACTATGAGACAATGGTTTGGTGTCTTTTATTAGTAAACTATCTTCTGCCAGCAGCTTCAACCACGTGATATCTTTATAAATAATAGCCTATGCTACTCAGTGATAATATAGCATACACTGGTGAAAGAATTTTTTAAATCAGCCCAGCAGTTTTTGAGCTTATTCAATACAAACAAACACAAAAACAAATCTTTTCTCTTTATAATATTAATTTTGATATTAAACAGATATGTATGATTTAATCACAAATGGATAAGTGATGAAAAAAACAAACCAGTTTTTAGCTCAAAAAAAGAAGGTTAGGCTGAGGTGTACCTATAGTTACATCCACATTTTGCCAGTTATGTTTAAGTCCCACTTAATAGCGGGCGGGTCTAATTATCTGGGCTGCAACTAAGAAATTCCAGATGGAAAATCCTAATGACACTTAGCTCTATATGGGAATCAAGCCCAGGCGTCATGCACAGCAGTACTGCTTGCAACCACTAGACCAACGAGGCAGTAACTGTTCACCTTAGTTGGTTTATGTTCACCTGCATTCTAAAATGTAAGATTATCACCTTATCACTATGACAACTACTGTACACGTCTAAAGTATCAGCGATCACATCTATCACTTCATTGGTGATAGTCTCTACTTCTTGAGCGAGGGCCAAGCAGTCCTCAGCAGCAGTGCTCTCGTCATCCTTCCACTGCAGGTGTGAAGAGTTCAGCTTTGATATCTCTACGGATAATTCTTCTTTTGTTAATCTGTTGAAGATAATATAAGTTTGTATGAGAAACAAGGGAAAAACAATAAATAATAATAGTCAATCACTTTGAAGTGGCTTGTGGCTAAGTAATAACAACCGCACAGGTTGATCGATCAGGTTAAGCTAAGCTGGCTGCGGTTGGTCCGTGGATGGGTGACCATATTTACATACCAAGACCTCTCCGTGCAGCCTTGGAAAGTATGTTAAGCCATTGGTCCCAGCTGTCATTTGTAAATGTTTGACAGTTGTTACGGGTCATCAGAAGCCCGAAAGTCTGACAACCAGTCTTACCAAGGGGTATTATGTTACCCTGGGTTGTGGAGGTCAGATAGCAGTCGCTCCATGTAAAATACTGGTATTCAGCTGCATCCAGTTAGACAGGAAGTCAACCCCAACATAGATGGGAAAAGGCTAGGCAGATAATGAATCAATTTGAAGTGAACTGAGAAATTCAATGTTAAAGTTGATGATTCCAAATTTTGTATGAAGACATAATTATTATGGTTCATTTTCATTTACGACTGCTGATTATTAATTATTTTTCGCCTGTCTTGTGCCATTGCAGGGCAAAGGCCTGAGGCTTACAAATAAAACATGTAGGACCAAGCTAGAGGTACTATATAATAATTGTAGCATTCTGCATTTCTGTTGCAACCATAGAAAAATACAAGAGCTTTTATTGTAAGGAATGACAAAACTATACTTATAACTTGTTTTTACTTACTCATTCCGTCTCTTCAAGTCACCAAGTATCGTCTCCTGTTTTTGCAACATATGAAGCCGATCCTGTAGCATTTTGATGTCCATTTCAACATCCTCCTTAGCCTCCTTATCTCCTGGTAGACAAATACCTTCATACTGCTCTTGTATGCTTGTTATAGAAGATTCTAGTTCTTCTGGGGGAATGAGACGACCTTTTTTTTCTAGTTCTATGTATCTGTAAGAAGAATTGATAGTTATAGCACGAATTGTGTGTGGTGGGTAACTACTACAGCTACCTAAACTGTATAAACACCAAGCTAACCTAGGCCTAAGACGACCCGTATTGGGCCTTAGATAACTCACAAACATGACTATTAAGATGTAGAAAAGGAATAGTGACGCAGAATCAAAGCCATTATTTTGATATTGATAAGTATCATTATTAAAGACAAAAGAATAGCTCGGAATCAAAATAAACAAGTAACATTTCACTTACCGACATTCCTCGCGGGCACTCAACGCATTATTATGATCCAAATTGTTGTGAAGCCAACGCAAAACGCCAGCAAAGTCTCGATCATTCAACATCCATTCAAACGACTTTTTATAAGTGTCCACACCCAAACTATGGAGGAATGGCACGAATTCTTCATCGCTCATGTCATCTAACGCATTCATCATTGAAAATTAGGATTAATTTTCACGTAATCTCGCGTAAACTGATAAAATATTCGTAGGCCGTTAGTGTTTTCCATTCGAAAAATCTAAATCACAACATAACATTGATTTGACATAAATGTCGTGGAGCTGCCAAGCCAACTTCTAAATGGTAGTTTTATCGCGATTTTCGTGATAAAAAACTACCATTGGAAGTCGTCGTTGTCGGAAGTATTCTGAAATCGACGATTAATATTATTTTTAAACAAAAAATTACTTGAAAATACCACTATTAAACAGTTTTTTATTTTTATTGTTATACTTATTCCAAAATGTGCCATATTATTTCTTCCTATAATAGTAACTTAGAAACAACACAAACATTACTACTAGTTTATTCTCTAAAAATGAATTGGCCACACTAAAAAGTGCGTTTTCAAAGATAGCTTCTTATAAAAATACTGCCATTGTACCTGTAGGGGTAGGCAGAGTTGTCTAGTACATCCATTTCGCTAGTCCCATAAAATAGGAGGTGATTCTATTGCTAACAACAATAATTAAATTAAAAAAAAAAACGCCGCTTTTTAAAATAATACTCAGCTGCTACCAAACTACGAGGAAGTATGATGCTTATTTAAACTTGAAAATAATCGAAATCGGCTGTTCTCCGTCTTAGAGCCTCTCCACTCTCTCGAGAGAATTATTATCAGTTTGTTTTTCTACAAAAATGGAATGGAAACCTATAACTTTAGTAAAGCTATAAAGGACAATATTACCTAATGGTGACAATTACCTACAATCATAAATACCTATGTGAAATAATTGCTGTTAGCTTTGGCTGCGAATTTTTCTTCTAGGCCTTTAGGTAGTCGCCACTGTATTTTCCATCGCTTCCAACAAGTAATTTCCTGTCATCTAGCGCTCTGCTTTCACGTGCCAGACAAACAAACCCAGAAAACCCAGACACCTACATTTAACCCCAGTTAATCCAGAACATACCACTCGACACTCTCCCGCGTCCTTTTGCCCCTGACCCTGAACTTGTATCCAACGTTCAAGTGCGAGGCTGCCGAAACAGAGGGTCCTGATTGGGTAACTACATGCCAAATTGTCACTTCCTTCGTTCTTTGTGTCACCATGATAAAATGATTTATTGGCTGACGCAGTAATTTTTTCCAGTTTCTTTGTTTGGACAATGTTTGTTTGGTTCTCTTATACAGCACGCGTAGCATGAAAACCATTAAAACGGGTTTTCTACGGGTATTGTCGACGGAAAAATAGACAAAATGACAGATTGTGATTGTTTATGTGTCGTTTTGTCTATGCTTCCTTCGACAATACCCGTTTCTATTGTGGTGATCCTAAGCGTGCTGGAGTTATTATCTTTATGTACATGGTAGAGGAGCATAGCTCCGCAACTAAACAAGATTGGTGCTTTAGGGGTATGAGGAACAGGGTGTAAAGTTCACTCATCCACCATAGAAAAGTGAGGATCCTCCGACCAGACGGGTGTCGTGTCTGGCGGGCAACTGCCCAGAGGTTGAAGTCGGGAGCTTGTATAATTATATGTCCACCGCGCGGTAAACTCTAATTGCGCGATGCAGGATTTGAGTGACGTCAGGATGTTGTGTGAAGTCAGGTCTTTGATGCGTAGTTCGCATGTGGCGATGTAGATGCCGCCACAGTGCAAAACAGGGAAGAAATGGTATAAATAGGGAACTCCCATTCTTCCCTGTTTATGGCTAATAATTATGATGCAGTGAGTTGAAAAATGTGTGGATAATGATGACCAAAATCACATTGACACTCGTAAAGTAATAAAGTTAAAGGTTCGTGGTTCAAAGTGCCCACAAACACGAATATTTTCCCTGCAATTTAGGCATCTCTTTAAAAGGAAAAAGCGATATTTCCCACCATCTTATAAATGCCAAAGTGAACAAAAGTGACACGCATCTTCGCATCGTAATCGTAGCTTAGGTAAGAATCTTTCCATTTTAAAACAATGTTAAAGGCATCCTGTCCACTAGTCGGTCTTTGTCCACATCATAAGTAAGTCCTTCTATTGTGTTTCATTATGCGAAGTGTTCGTCACCGCTCGTGCGATGTCGAGACTACTCGAGCAGCAGCCGTCGATGTGGACTCGCTTCCGTGTCCACTACATGTATAGCTTACTAGAGAATGTGCATTGTTTTACGACACGGGAATGTTGTTCGCTTAGCTGCTTGGCAAGACTGCTTACGATTGGGATTCCTTCCTTCCTTTCTTTTTGGCTGGAGTACATCTGAAGCAGTACCTACTGAACTGAGTGGACATCAAAAAGCCTGCTCTGCCAAAATGGTTTCAAAACAACACTGAGCGAGTACATATTGGTGAGTCCCAGCTATCCATATTATCCAGAAAAGTCAACGCCGTTGCTAAACGCACAAATTCTGACAGGTTGGTGATGTTGGATAAGTACCTACATGATTATCTTTTCATTGGTCTGGTCATCACTTCATCAGATCCTGTTTTGGTAACCGAATGAGGCCCGGCCTCGTTCTAAGTAAGTTAATCGTAAACCAATGGAAACGCGCACTTATTGCCTACATAGGAAATAGGCGACATGAAGCACCCTCAACATCTCAGCGTTGTCCTCACAAAGAAAAACAATGCAGTCAGCTTGTTCAAGCATTCAAGCGATACTTTGAATCACCCCCTTTATACCCAACCTTATGATCATGTCATAAGGTTCAAATTTCCATTGCTATTGGTGTAGGAGAAGTATTGAATGGGTGTCAATAGTCCTTATCGTCGTGGAGGGCTCTAAACTTGCTCGTGCCTCATGAATGCCTGGTATTTTCTATTTAACTTGATTTTCGCTGGCTTGCTCAATGCAACCACCATGTCGAGTCCTATTTATTGGTTGGTGGTTTACCTTTACTTCTCATACAGAAATAACTTACACTAGGTACACATGAATTGACAATATCCTCTTTCCTACTTAGATATAGCATGAACTTTTTGATTCTTTAAACTATTCTATATATGTACCTGTAATAATATATATTATGCAACTTGTAGGTATTGTTGTTCGCGACATGAGTGCATTCGTTTTCTTCTAGGCGTTTCATTGTCGCCCGGATCATCTAACTATCAATTATTTCCAATATCAACAGTTATTTATAATTATTATAAGTTTTTGCTTAGACTTTATTATAGGTAAACACAAAATGGAACACGGAATTCGGAACCTTCCGTCTACTCCTTGGTAGGCTGGCAGTTGGCACATGTTGAAGTACCTACACCTACAAATTATAATTATGTACTTAACGTATTTAGAAGAAGTATGGAAAGTATGTAGATACTAAAAAGGTCAAGAGGACTCTCAGATTTTCTTAAACAAAGTGTTAATGGCTTTTGAAAAGATTATGCGTCAAATCTTGTGAGGGTCTTGCAAACAGTCTTTAGGAGGCCGCGGTTTGCTCGTTAAACTTTGGCAGGCGCTTTGAATAGTAAGCTACGGTTTCTAAAAACAATTAGAAGTGAAAATATTGCACAGAAAACGGAACGATTAATACACACACATAACATCACGTATATATTCCTCGGCAGACCTCTGCCTCATCCAGGAAAAGGTTTCCTATTAGTATACCCACATTTCGCTAGATATGTTTAAGTGCCATGTTATATCTAGGGGCCTAGGGGCGAGAGGGCCTTTTGCCACCGACCACAAATCCAGACTCCGCTGGGCTGCAACTGAGAAATTCTTCTGTTGGAAAAACCCAATAACACTTTGTCCGACGAATCGCGAATAAAATATCAACTGTCCCATCCCTTCAATCCTTCGACCCAAATGTATGGAACAGCATATATTTTGTTTTGCGATTACGATGTTGAAGAAAGTACACATAAATAATTTTACCACACCTTTCTGATATACTTACCCAGTAGTATTTTTTTTCTTTTTATTATGCCAAGCATTTTCTTTTTTACATAGTACCTATGTTGTCTGCAAAAAATATTTACAGGACGAGCACTCTTTTACTATTCTTTCATTCCTAGATCACAAAGGATTCCACCCTCAACAACCAGCAACTCTTTTATAATCAAGGGGTTCTTTACAAAAGGGCATCATACACACCCTGCTATAGCACGGGCTTGTATACAGGGCGTGTCTAATTAAGGGCTATAAAAAGAATCTATTTGTGTTTGTAGTTGTCTGTGCGTGTCAGTTTGTTTGTTTGTCTAGGACGCGCCATCGAGCGTCTGTTCTTTTAAATATAGGTGGACAGGGAATGGAATAGAGTCCACTTAATGTGATTTCGTATTTATCCGTGGACCATATCCGAGGCTAGATAATATTAAATTTATATGGATGAAAGAGGGAGAAGAAAAGAATGACTACACAGAATAACGAAAATAAAAGCCGAAAATATTGACTACTTGTTAATTATTATTTTGAGAATAGAATACTTAGTTGCTCTATTCAGATCAATTAATTGTATATTAAACGAGCAAATAAAGAATTTAGTAGAACTTAATTCTATAATATATTTGCTTGTTTTATAGGGTATTAACTGGTGTTAAAGATTAACATACACTTATCGTTTTATTATGTAGTCAGCAATCCTGATAATTTTTGAGGCTGAAAATGTGCTTTTTGCCCTCAGAGTTTAATTGGAAGCCTTAGAAATCAAACACACAGCTACTCCACACCTTACTTCAAAGAATACAAACAAAGTCAAAGTCAGGATCATCTCGTTGGCGCCCGTACAAAAGGACCAGCCTATAGTGAAACGTAAATAACGTGTAAATAAATAGCACGAGCACGACTCGTGCCCGCCCCCTTGTGGCGTAACGTAATAATAGCGGCACGGATAGTTTGTTGTACCTACCTACCGATCTATTCTGTAAAAATTTCATCGTGAAAACCTTAGGTGACGTGTGCTTGACGTGAGCTGTCATTCAACCTGCAGATGCTAGGGATTAACACCATTGACACTAACAACTCCCTTCACCTAAGTTTTTACGGTGAGATTGTTACAGAATAGGTCGGCTGTAGTTAGTTTTAGGGCTCACATACCAAAATATATTTTATGCATAGAGAGATATAAACATAGAGATAAAAATACATTTTATCTCCTTCCTTACACAATCTGATAAATTAATTAAGTTTGGTTGGCGAGTAACACAAATTGGTCCTTGGAGGGTGTCGGGTAGGACTAAAAAAGGAATTGTTAACTCCACTGAGCAAGTAAAACGGGGTTTTGAAGTTCAGATGCTAAAAAAGTGGCGGGGGCACCGGACAGGGGCACAGTACAGTAAAGTAGAAAATATAGGTAGGTAGATAATTGATGGCTCTTTAAAACACTCTTACTGAACTCCATCAAATGACAATAAAATACCAATAAAAGAACCAGCCATAAAAATTAAACTACCCATTTAAAAATATACGTTTCAAGTTTCAACATAGCCATAAATTGTTACAAAATAATCTATGTTTAGAGCCATCTATCAGTCGACACTTTAATTCGTTAAGTGTTTATAACCTGTCAACGCTGAACACGGTTGATTTGACAGGTCGAAACTATTTTCGGAACTTAGGACCAGTTTAAAAAAAAGTTGTTGTAGTGGTTAATAAAATTGTCTGTAAAAGTTTGATGGGATTCCGCCTACACTACAATGATTTTGATATTATTGCTTTTAAATAGTTTTTTAAAATATTTTATGCATTTTATTTATCAAACAAAATGCATTTACCTACTTTGACTAGCATTAAAATTTCCACCCCTGAAGTAAACATTAAAGTAGTTGGTAGTTAAGAGTGTAGTTTCAAAGGAGTGTGCACAAGATGTTGAAAAGAGTTTGCCTTAGAGTGACTGCCCCGTTGGTGTACTGGTTTCAAGCGCTACTGTAGAGCATGAGGTCCTGGGTACGATTCCCGGGTCGGGCAGAGTGTTATTGGGTTTTCCCATCTGGAATTTCTCAGTAGCAGCCTAGAGTCTACATTTGTGCCCGGTTGATTGCAATAGGCGCGCCCCCTATTTTATGGGACTTAAAAACATAACTGGCGAAATGTGGGCGTACTATTTACCTCTGCTTAACCCTTTGGGGAATACAGGCGTAATGTTATGATAAGAATTAAGATTGAATCACAGGAAAAGAATTTGTATTCAAAACAAAACTATAGAAAAAATACGTGGCCATTGGGGTGTATCCAATGCCTCCTTATTTGCATTGACTAACAATTATTATAGCTTACGTAATGCTTAGTTACATAATCCAATGGTGCAACGCTTGCATACCTACTTCTTACGGAATTAAGGGTATTACAAGACCTAAACGTGCGTAAACGCGTATTTTATAATGCCTAAAAGTATTCAGGGTGGCAGAGACATCGACGCGAAGCCGGTTACCATGGATTCAGTACATGATTCTGAGCAGGGGGTTTAGAATCATGTACTGACCCCATGGTAACCGGCTTCGCGTCGATGTCCCTGACACCCTGTATGACCAACTGCAGTAAACGAAATCAGAAAAATATATGATATTCTTCAGGATATATGCTAGATACATAGTGTGTTGAAAACATAATACAACTAATTTGATATGATAGAAAAACATCACGAAGATACCTCAAACACTTTCCTTTAACGATAAAAAGTCGTATTAATATAGGTATATATGCAATCATTCTGATTTTTGTCAGATTATTCTACAAGCAACATTTATTACCGTAATAGTGTTTAATTTTTTTAGTCCAATCAATAGATTTTTTGTAAATGGATAGTTGCTTCATATTTTGCAATAATTTACCAACATTGTGTCATCGCGCTTTTCTATTCAGTCCGACAGTGACTGCTCTTTAGCTGTTGTAAGCGTCTTAAAGGAATAATATATATATTTTTATTTTATTGTTCCCGATATGCCAGTACCTACCCAATGAGTTTCTTTCGTCCGTAGGATTTTAAATATAGTTTCAGTCTTTGCTTAATATTTTTCGTTAAAGTATTAAATAATGTAGAAGCATCAATAATAAAATTATAAGTAAATAATTGATGTTGCTTGTTATAAATCCACAATCAGCCTTTATTTACGATAGTACGCCTATGTTTAGCCTGCAATGCCTGCTGCATCGGATTACGGCTAATGCATATCTGACAAGGGATTACGTTTAATTACTCACTAATAAAACATGGCCGTCGTCTGGTTATTTGATCGGTCTTTGAGACCGACTGTCGCAGTGACTTGGTTAGGAGGAATGCTAAGCTGAATATGGTTGAACTTGTAGATAACTTTTCCTTTTGGTCCTAGTGCTTTGTCACCAATTTGGTATGCTGTGCTCCTGTTCAAAATACGCCGCCGTCCCTTATGATTTTGTGGTTCCCTTACGGAATAGAAAAAACAAACTCAAACTCAAAGCATTTACCTATTTCAATTAAACCATTACAGGCACTTTGGAATTGTCAAGGAATCGGTCAGTCAAAAATATGAAGCTAGTTGCCCATTCCAACGCGTAGTACGTACCTACACAATTCCTCGGGATCCGTATACAATCCGTTTGACACTATCTCATCTAAAGAAAAAGGTATTTATTATGACTTGCAAAGGAAGATCACAAACTAAACTAAACACACAAAAAAGTATAAAAAGAAAATAAAAATCAGAAGATCCTGTACGAGGCCAAAAGGCTATTATCTCAGCATGATGCTGTGACATTTAAGAATACCTTAAGTGTTGCAGCGCTGGTCATCTGATAATCTATGATACTGTTTACGATACTAACCCAGAATTGCCTAGAAGTAATATTATTTAATAATGAATTGCAATTCATTATTAATATTAATAGTTCGCTAGTTAGCCACATTTCATATTTCCATACAGTAATAATGCCAAATTAATCAAAACAGCGAAATATTTGACATCTATAAGCTCCCATTAAAATAGATGGACAAACTTTTAGAAATCATTCAGACCACCAAAATAAGGACGATGGAAACAAAAAAAAAAAAAACGCATTAAGTACATACTTAATTACAAGAAAAAAAATCTGCTAACGAAAATACACTAAAAATGTTTGTTATCCAATGCCATTTATTATTTTAGGTCGAAATAAAATCACATTAATCCGTGTTTTTTTTTGTTGGATATCTTTAGTTAGACGTACTGGACCCTGTTACGTTGTATTAGGTATATTATCTGTGGCCCTGTGTTAAAATTTGTCCATCTATTTTAATGGGACCTTGTATATGTGACGTTGCCCACTTTCAGAATAAACGCTCTTAAGATATTTGATAGATTCAAATTGTGTCTTCACAAGTTTCTCAGACCACAGCTACTACCTATCTGCTGCTAATCAATACCAAACAAAATGGTAATTCATTTCCTTCCGTTAGTAAACATTCTGGTCAAAAGAAAGTTGGATATCTTGTATAATTTACCGTAAGACCAATTTGTAGGTGCTGATAACAAACTGAGAACACCGGATATCCTCATTGTCACTTACGACAGCTAAAGGGACAAGTGAGGTGTTTATATTAATGAAATAGCATCTGCATGTTATTTGAGATTGTAAGGAGCATCAATGAAGATAGCAAAAATATAGGAATTTCAGTTCAAGCTACTCCATATTAAGTATTAAAAGTCCCCATGGCCTGTTTAATTATTATTATCGTTTGATAATTTCCCATACGTCCATTAATCTCACCAGAAAATGTGGTGAAGAAATCTCTGGCTATAATCTGTTTCAAAACTGTTTCATGAAAGTGTAAATAAAACTCTGTTCTGCACATTAATTGCGTAACACACGTTCAATCACAATCTTAATCATTTTGAAGGATATTGCTATTTGCTAATCCATTGCTTCATATGTTCGAAAAAATTGTGTGCTCAAAAACTGTCAAAATAAAACAGATTGCGATTGATCATATCATATGTTACGCAATTTACGCAATTAGGATGCAGGTTAAATCCTATTTTTTTTTACATTTTCATCAAATATTTTTGTAGGTAACAGAGTAAAGGTTTCAGCACTACAAGGCTGGCAAGTCTAGATCTTTGGCTAAAACTTAAGATTGTCTCGCCTTTCCAGCTAATTAAACTGCAGTAGTACCCATCGTCCTAATTACTATTATCATCTGACATCTTGTAACAAGGACAGTATGACAACCAAAACAATGAAATGATTGGACAATATAATTTTAGAAATGATCTACAATAATAGTCTGGGAAATCGCAAGTAAAATGATAACGTTATTATATTTGCGTGAAGTGGCGAATGAAACAGATGTCTACCCCAGTTCATTGGCACTATTATGTCGGACGAAATCCTGCTAAAATAATTATCATCAACAGAGCTAATTATTGCGGTAATTGAGATCGTAATACATACTGGGGAATTAAATTGAATTGGCTGTGTGGCCTGCCAATTAAATGGTATAATTTGATTTAGTTATGGGTTTTATTTTTCTTTTTGTTATGTTTCTTTTTGTTGTTTATATATATAACTAGCGACCCGCTCCTGCTTCGCACGGTTAAAAAAAAAAATCTATATCTCATATATTGGGAAAATTCGTTTTCTCCGTATTTTCACCCGAGCAGAGCTCGGTTGCCCCAAGTTTAGAACAAGATGGCTACCTTAGTATAATGACATGGCAGCATGGAATTAGTAAGTACCTACTATTATGACAGCATGGAATTAGTAACTACCTACTACCATGGCATGAACTATCCTATACTATTAAATGAGCATTCTCTATTTTCACCCGAACAGAGCTCGGTCGACCAGGTACTTAATGTATTTTTTTTTTTATCTAATAATTCAATGTTATACACATAAACCTTCCGGAATAAATTCTCTAAACAATGGTGAAAACCTCACGTCATGCTTCCTGGCGGAACCACCTTTGCTGTAACAAGTATAAGTTACATGAAAAATTCTACGGAATGTCTATAAAATTCTAGTCCTATTAAAAAAAAGTCTATATCTCTAGTTTCGACGTAAACTTATAATTAAAGTGGTTCCGCTGCAGAGTATCCTTCCCGGCGGAACCACCATGATATTTCTATTACTATACGTAGTATAAGCAAATATATAGTATCAAATAATTCTATAACAATTCTATATTGAACCAGCACCCCCAAATCCTCAATCTTTATTAAATTAGTATAAGAACTTACGACACCATAATCTTTTTCGTAGAAATGCTCATGAGCGCCTGAAGTAAGAAAAAAGCAAAGTCTCAAGTTTTCCGTAAATGAATAAAAGGTTGTTTTAGTTTAGGCGTTACTACTTAAATAGACTATTTCATCGAGTTAAATAATAAGTACTAAAACATTGAAACACAGCATACTGTATTTTTTATTCTCGATCAGCTATCTAATTACGCAACACATTTTCGTTGACAATTCCGACTAATCTGTTTCAATTTGACAGGTCAACAACATTCATTGTGTTATTTACGTTGTCGAACAGATTTTTTTTTCGAACGTACGGTGCAATGGATTAGCAATCTGTTTCAAAACGATTCAGATTCTGATTGATCGTGTATTACGTAATTAGGGTACTGAACTATATTGTTTGGTATTTCGGTTCGCACTGTAAAATTCTGTGGATTGAATGATACTTCTGTGGATGTTCTAAGTTACAGAGCTGAAGTTTTGTCCAATTTTTTTAAACAATAAAGCGAAATAATAATGTACGAATCGACTGCAGCTATAACATTACGAGAATCTTTGAGGGACTATTATTGAATGAATTTTACAGTGCAAAACATGAAAAGATATGCCCCATTTGTGACTTCGAAACGGAAAGAATTTGTCCTATATTCATCCACTCGATATTTTGATTTTGGCAGAAGATGGCCTAGCAACTGGATTGGAAAAGTGAGCTAATTCAATGTTGATTGAAAAAACGAACTCATCCAATCATCAGTGCAATAATAAAAAGGGAGTGATTACTGAAAAATATAAATTAAGTTATCATTTCTGATCGATAATAAAAAATACAGTATCGTTACCGCCATAGAATATGTGCAAGGATTACCATGTGGCTTAGGACACTATAAAGCACACTGCAAAAGTGGCGCCAAATGGTATTGTTATGATGATTCTTCAATTTAAGTTACAAAAACAAATGAAGAAGTATGATTTTCTTTTTTTTTTGGTGTGTACTTAAATTAAAAATATATGTGAGAAATATTACAGTGGTTAATTTCTTACGGTCCCTATACCTAGCTGTGTTGCAATGTTTTAATAAGTACTTATTATTTAACTCGATGAAATAGTCTATTTAAGTAGTAACGCCTGAACTAAAACAACCTTTTATTCATTTACGGAAAACTTGAGACTTTGCTTTTTTGTTACTTCAGGCGCTCATGAGCATTTCTACGAAAAAGATTATGGTGTCGTAAGTTCTTATACTAATTTAATAAAGATTGAGGATTTGGGGGTGCTGGTTCAATATAGAATTGTTATAGAATTATTTGATACTATATATTTGCTTATACTACGTATAGTAATAGAAATATCATGGTGGTTCCGCCGGGAAGGATACTCTGCAGCGGAACCACTTTAATTATAAGTTTACTTCGAAACTAGAGATATAGACTTTTTTTTAATAGGACTAGAATTTTATAGACATTCCGTAGAATTTTTCATGTAACTTATACTTGTTACAGCAAAGGTGGTTCCGCCAGGAAGCATGACGTAAAACCTCATCAAAATCTGTTGCGTGGTTAAAATGTAGTTATTATACTTATATTAGCTAGAAGTTTAGTAGTTGACGAGTTAAGTAACACATCATTTTCCATCATCATTTCAAATCCGATCATTCTCTTTTTTTTTCATTTTCCAGATCTTTTTTCTTTTGTTTTTGTGTTTTTTTATCTGCGTCTAGTTTACCGCAAATAAACATAGGTATTTTTTCAGTCTATAATATCGAGTTATTCATCATCATCATCAACGAAAAAAAAAAAAAAAATCATCATCATCATCATTCATCATCTTAAATCCATTTGTATCAATCCATGACCCCTACCTGAAGGAATTGATAGGTAAGGGTTAAGTTGTGAGTTTTAAGAAGCTATACAATTCAAAAATATTCAGAAACAACTTTTCTCGTTCTCGTGACTCATCGGAAAAATCCACCACTGCATAAAAAGGTAATTCAGGCAATTACAGCGTTTTTCTATATTTGACCAATACTGCCTTATCATTATATACATCTAATCATGATTTCACCACGCAAACCAATATGCTCACAACAGTTGCATGTTCCAAGGTCATAAACACATCATTCTCGCATAAATTAACAACAGAAACAATTGCACATCGCATTTGCTTTTATAGTTACCTAAAATAAAACAACTGCATAAGTACACGATTACGGATCACTATCATAAAACCGTTGGTACAAAACACACATTGCGAAATAAAAATCGTTTAAAAGAGGGCGTCGCGGTGAACGGGTTAGAACAGGGTTCCTCAAACTTATAGCCCCACGCAGATAAACCTATTTAATTTCATAGACGAACCCCTTGAATAAAAGAAAATCTAGCTGTAAAAGAAAATAGAATAAACAAGCTGCGCTCCCTGGTTTCACCCGCATAAGTCTCGATCCCGTGGCAATATCGGAATAAAAAGTATTCGAAGTCCTAACCCAGGTCATGGTCTAACTATGTGCCAAATTTCATCCAAATCCGTTAAGCCGTTTTAAGATAAAAGCGTAACAAACAAACAAATAAACTCACTTTCGCATTTATAATATTACTAGCTTCCGCCCGCTACTTCATCCGCGTGGAATAGTTACTTTGAGCTAATGCTAACTTTAACCCGCGACTTCGTTTATATAGGTGAGTAAGTACTGGGTCTTATAATCTTATATCATGTAGATTGTAGGTTATTCTCAAAAAAACTAAACTAATGTTATTTTAAAGTACTTCTGCGTACACTATATTTTTAGTTTTGTTTTCTTCCGCCAGAAGTAGATATTGATTTTCACCAGAACCAGATCTCGATAGGGCAACATATAGTTGCCCGTGCGAAAAACACTCTTGGCGTAAATCTATTATGATGTAAAGGGCAATTTTGTTTTAAAATAAATACTTGTGATGAATAACGTATTTATTTGGATAAGGATTAATAATGTATAAACATTATTAATCCTTATAGCAGCACCAGAATACACATACTTCATAACACGACCAGGTACAGACATTATTATGTCTGTCTCTCCTCGCGGGAGGACCATTTATAACATTAGGACGACTACGTCGCCGAGGACGCCTCATCTTCCGACGATATACATATACTTTCTTGCGACCACGGCTGACTGTCTTCTTCAACTTTCGGTACACACGTCCGTATCGCCTCCCAAAACGGTTCCAAGGCACTAACAAACAATAAACGATTTTTCAATGCATCATCCATACTATCATCTAATTCATTTGAAACAAACAGTATAGGACCTTTAAATGTAATCATCATATCACTTTCACACTTAACAGGATAAGCATACTTTCTTCCTTCTAACAAACGCTTCAACATATTAGGAACAGAAAACTTGTATGAAAACTGTTCAAATAGAATTACTTTATGATAACCATCACGAAACCCTTGCATAAAAAAGTTACCAACACCGGGGTAAAAAACATACTTCATATTAACACGCCCAATCAAACTTTCAATATATGATGATTTGCCAACATTAGAAGGACCATACAAATACAACTGCTTACGCTTCAAACCAACAGTCCGTAAAAAATCATTCCACCAAAAAATAATGCATTATTTAAGAAGAAATTTGGTTAGCATAAAAAACGTTATAGTGAGCTAACCTTAAAAGATAGGCATATGCTGTCGCGGACTTTTTCTAGAACTTTTAAAGAGGAACAATTCTGTCATACATGATTTTTGAGAAACTTTAACCGTTTACGCAGCGCACCCAGCGGAAGCTCTCAATAGGAAAAAAAAACCCCCGCTTTTGAAACATTCTTCATTGGTGCTCCGCTCCTATTAGTCTTAGCGTGATGATATATAGCCTTCCTCAATAAATGGGCTATCTAACACTAAAATAAATTTTCAAATCGGACCAGTAGTTCCTGAGATTAGCGCGTTCAAACAAACAAACAAACAAACAAATAAACTCTTCAGCTTTATAATATTATTAGTTTAGATACTAGCAGCACCCCGCGGTTTAACCCGCATAAGTTTCGATCCCGTGGGAATATCGGGATAAAAAGTATCCTATGTGTTAATCCAGGTTATAAACTATCTGTGTGCCAAATTTCATCCAAATCCGTTCAGTAGTTTTTGCGTGAAAGAGTAACAAACATTCATCCATCCATACATCCACCCATCCTCACAAACGTTCACGTTTAAAATATTAGTAGGAGGAAGGATATTTGTATACTTAAAGACATAGTAGTTAGGAACTTAGGATTAATAAAAAGTATAGAGTTATTGCTTTACCAGCCTAAGGTAGAATATCACTTGCCCGTGACAAAACGATAATGATCTATTTGTTTGTGAGTCAGTTATACTTTCCCTAGACTTATCTATTGAAGTTTTTTTATTTGGAATGGTTGTCAAAAGTATTACGAGGTCGACGATACAATTCGGAAATTTTTATTATAGTGATTTCGGTCTGTTTTAATTGTTATTCTGCATCTGCATCACGTACCCTAAGACCTCCTAAAATTACGCTCCAATCCCACTTTGAGAAACACTGGGTAAGGCTAATTGCACCCACCTGAGCCACCCTATACCTACCTCCTGTGCATGACTCATGTCCGTGGGGTTTCCCTCCAATTAATATCGGATGGTTGCACTTGATGTATTTGCGTAGTTCGTTATTTATAGATGGAGTGGTAGAAAGTGTACTTGAAGGAGTTTCTAGGCGAGTTTACCTTAGGAACGATCTCTATCGCATAATATTATTTAGAAGTTCACTTATGCATTTCTGTACCTACATATTTACTTATTAAAAATAGAAGTCGCTTTTGGCGTCTGTCTGTGTAACTGCGTTGTTATTCTAACTACGCAACGCGGGTTTCACCATCTTTAGAGGACCGAAAAGTTTATTTGTATTTACTAGAGATGCGCCGAATATTCGTTTTATATTCGGTATTCGGCGTATTCGGCAAATTTTAAGGTATTCGTATTCGGCCGAATCATTCGGTTGAAATGTCGAATGTATTTGGTTTAATTGATCATTGTAAATCAGCCTTTAGGGCAAAGTAAATTAAAGGAATCCCATAATCTAACAATCGTATTTATTAGAAATTGTTTATTGTAAGGTACTCAAACAAAGATAATTATAATTAAACACAACCTAGCATTAATAGTTACATGAAATAAAGCATATTAAAAGAACAGTACCTAATTTTTTATTGCAATAATCTATTCCTAACAAATTATAATTATATTGTAATAGGAAAGGTTTACTTATGCATGCAATGAACTATGGCACTAATAAATTTAGACATAGATAAATCAACAATATTTGTAATTATAATTTAATATTTATAATCAAGCAGCTGCAGTGCTATTCTGTAACCATCTCACCGTGATAACTTAGGCGAAGTGAGCGTGGAGTGAGCTGTCATTCCACAGAGATTGACACTATTGACAGCTCACTTCACCCAAGTTTTCGCGGTGAGATGTTTACAGAATAGCATGGCTGATTACGATGCAAGAAGACCAATCTTTCAGCTCTATCTGGCAAAAGCCTATGTCTTTTCTCCTCATACACATGTCCTGCCTCGGAAAACAATTTTTTAAATTATCATCTTCGATTTCTTTGAAGATCTCCCACACACGCGACTTTTTCCGTCGACTTATCATGTTTCAAAACACCCAAAACACCAAAATTTTAATCAAATAGTCAAGAACTGCACTAAAATCTGGCACCCAGCGTGTTTTCATACGCAATCACAGTGGAGGTACCACTCATGTCGTACGCGCGCGGCGCTTTGGAAATCTAGCGTGTATAAACTTGTTTGCGCGGCAAAACTATAGAACGGGCAACCGAATTATCCAGCAGTATATTCGGTTCGGTAAGAACTTAACCTAATATTATTCGGTTATTCGGTGAAACCACTATTCAGCGCATCTCTAGTATTTACACATTAATAAAATTAAATACAATAGTTTTGTAAAGTCGTAAGAACCGTGCGAAGTAGGGGTGAATTAAGAAGTTAGCGTTTTTATAAAGGGCAGTTGGTACTCTCGAATATTGATGCAACATTACAAAACAGCTGCGAAAAACAGCCTAGATTTAACTTTCCACAGACACAAGCGGATGAATTTGAGATGCAAAAGGCTTATATACAATTTCCAAAATCCTCTGATGTTTGTTTGTGAATTTTGGAAAACCCAGCTAGCTAAAACTGTGTTACAGGAGCCAGTGTCCTCCCGTTACAAAAGACCCGAATTATTGTTTTCTGCCAACAAAAAAAAATTAAAAGCTAATATATTTTTACTGTTAAAGTACAATAGACGACGTATATTTAGTAGCCTAATCCGCTTAACTGTTCTTAAAGAGTCATAAAGAACCCTGTAAGTAATCGACCCGTGTTTCACCTCTCAACGAGGCATCCTCAGGATGACGATTGACTTGTTGCGAACCTGGACACAACTTTTTGTCACGTCAAGCGTCGAGAGTAGTGTGTGTGTGTTTTCACTCTGCTTTCGACGATTGACGTGACGTGCGTGTCGATTTCTTACAGGGCTCTATATACGTCGTCTATTGTATTTTACAATGGATTTCCGCAAAGTCAAATAACTTTTTTACTGTTAAAAAAAGAAAAATCTATTTGAACCATAGGTAAGTAGCTACCTTCCACTTATCCGTTGTTGTTAATTTAGCAGATTTTCTAATAGTCTTGAAATAGGTCTTACTTTTTTTTCCTGAGCTCCTACCACATTTTGGAGTATTCCTTCAGCCCATAAACAATAATCGCCCGCCACATGAACTAGCGTGATGTTTGACGTACAGACCGCGTTATATTGTAATTTACAGCCATATTCCCTTCCCCTACGCCGCGCGCCGCGCCGGCCACGACGGAAAAATAAATTACCAACGTCTATAGAAGTACCGGCTATACACAGTTCATGGCGAATAACACGTGCAAACACTTAGTGGTGGAGGGGTTTGTGAAGAAAAAATCAATAAGTACCTATCATTGAAGTTTGCAGTTCTTTCAGCGATGGTGGAAAAAATTGGTCCTTTCGTTCCTGTTGGAAGCGGTTTTTGGTCCTTTTGCCCGCAAGGGATATTGTACATGATTATAATAAGAAGTATTTGAATGTACTTTTTCACTTCACAACCTAGGAAAGATTCTGTTTATCATTCGAAATCCGAGTGCAAAAGTGCATTTTATCCACTAGCGTGGAAAGAGTTTTTAAAATTGGAATCTTTCTATTCAGTAATTTTCTATACCGCCAGTCCACTGAAAATGCATTAATACTTATTTAATGTCAGTGCGCCAACCTCATTTTTAAAATAATGGCACTCGCTGCATGTTTTTTTTTTTTTTTTAATAATTTTATACAGGATTCTATACAAATACTGGCGCCAAAAAACCACTTTGCAGCCTTGCATGACAAATAACTTTTGTTTAACATAGTTCCAAAATCAATATTTCCCGTAGAGTAGGTTTTGAGAAAATTAAATTTTAGTTACATAGCATGTAGTTACCTCACCTCTAGATTTTCGAGACGGAGTTTGTTGCCCTTGCTTCTCCACAGGTACCTACTACGCTTTGGAATGGGCAACTTGGTTCATATTTCTGACTGACCGACTCTTTGACAATTCAAAAGTGCCTGTAAATGGTTTCATTGAAATAAATGCTTTGAGTTACTGCTTGAATTTGAGATAAGTATCAATTAACAAGAACCCAATTATGGGGAACTAGAACAAATCACACTTCCAACTAAATCTATCAATCACAACATCACTCATAGTCAAGGAGCAAGACAGCTTAACATGACACATCATCTTGACAATTAATTACTGGCTCCTAGTCTACATTCGAGAGCAGATAAAAGTGACGGCTCATCAAAAGTTGCATTTACATGTGAACTCCTGAACTCCACCAATTTCTTGCAATTGTCTTTGCAAATCCTGATGAGACTTTATGTCATTGTAATTAGGTATAATTTGCAATGATAGACGTGGGCTCGTGGAATGCATCTCTGTTACTGTGTTACAGTATTTAGAGTCTTTGTCTAGCTCTTGTACTTAGAAATTCGTTGGAAAGACGGGTGTAAGTAATTAATTTTGATTTGTTGAACTTCTATATCTATAACCATATTATAAATTAAAGCCGCTTTTCATGTTTGTCTGTATGTCCGCATTGTTCTTCTAAACCACGCAACAGATTTTAATGGGTATTTCACCATCCTTTAGAGAATTTATTCCGGAAGGTTTATGTATAATACGTTAATATTAAAGATACATTTAACTAAGAAATCTCGATGTTTTGTCAAGTCGTAGAAACCGTGCGAAGCAGGAACAGGTCGGTAGTTTTAAATAAATAAATCAATTAAGACATGTTTGTTTGTTGATTGTTGGTCCTCTCTACGTCAGTGGTGGGTCAAATAATACCAGCCTCTTATTGTCCCACTGCAGGGCAAAGGCCTCTTCTCATACAGAGAAGGCACGAGCATTGATCACCACGCTTGGTCAGAACGGGTTGGCGATTTCAGATTTATACTGAAAAAATTATCGAATATTACTTTTTAAAAGGCTATCTTTTTTGTGTTCCCCTATGATTTTATGGACTTGAGTTTTGTTTTGTGTTATTTAAATAAAAACAAATTTAAAAAAAAAAATGTCCTCTCCTCGTTTTATTTCATAGTGGACAAATTTTGAATAAAAATTGTTAGCTATTCCGATAAAATGACCCATAAGCTTTTAGAAATAATAAACAGAATCCAAATCGAGCCAATAACGTCGGAGATAAGAGAGCAAACGCTACTCAAAAAATTTAAAAATTAATAACAAGAAAAAACATTAAAGATAGACCCCCCTTTTAAAGTTAATTTTCGATAATTTTACATAAATATTAAGAAAAATACGGGTGGTATTAAAACCAACCTCGGGCCTTACCTCGAACCACAAGCAAAACAACGTAATACACTACAATTTACTCACACTACAAGTACATGTTGCCTCACATGGGAATCGAACCGGCGATCGCGAGCATCCTTATTTTGGTAATAGCACATAAGTGGCCAGTGGTTATGCAACGCTATCATTATGACCCATATATTGGCCCTTCGCCTCTACGCCCTAGGGCCCTGTGGTGCTGTGGTGTTGTGGTACGAAGGGCATTACGCTATTTGAGTCAGTAATTTTGTTTACTATCCTGTCCTGAATTGGTCTTTCAATGTTGTGGATCGTGAATCCAATCTTTATTATTTTGTGAATAGTGTAACTTCATTTGGCTATGGTCTGTGACTTGACCCTTGGCTCAGTGGTCGGACGGCCTCAACTTACATGTGGTGGGTTCAAATCCAGGCAGGCCCTTTACTTTGTTTAATTTATTTCATCACCACTGCCCTCAAAACGGTGAAGGAAAACATCGTGAGGAAACATGGCCTAGAACCAAAAATTCGAAGACATGTGACATTTACCAACCCGCACTGGGCCCGCGTGGTTGATGATGGCCCACTTCCTTTCACAGAGAGAAGGCCTGAGTCCCAGCAGTGGGGACGTTATCAACTGATAATGCTTTATGACTCCAGTTACTTACATCTCTTAGCTTGAACATCGCTTTGGTATTGGTCCTTTTGGTTTTCCACTTCTAATAAGCCTGTCACTATAGTTCCCGAGTATACCCTCAATATTATTAGTGTTTCGGGTGGAAAAAGTGACCAAAATATTGAAAAATGAAGTATGACCAGGCAAACAGAAGACGGGTGATTTTGTTGGTCTAGCTTTAACTCTTTAAATGAATTAAAATGATGCTAGTCATGGCGCCAAACCCGTAGCCGAGTTCTGGCCCGAGTCCATTTAGATTACCATCGACGATAAAAAGAATGGAAAGTTAATTAAAATGTGTCCTTTAGGTTATCTAGGGTCTGGGCAGTTTACTACAGATAGGTGCATAATTATGTATTTTCATAACATCACGCCTGTAATCCTCGAAGGTTAGGCAAAGGTGTATGTATCTACACCACCCACATTACACCAGTTATGTTTAAGTCCCATGTAATAGGGGGGCGAGCCTATTGTCATCAACAGGGCACAAATCCACACTCCGGGCTGCTACTGAGAAATGAAATAATTATGGAAAAATTCAATATCATATTTCCCGACCCGGGAATTGAACCCAGGACCTCATGCTCAGTAGTAGCGCTTGCGACTACTAGACGAACTAGACACGAGGCATTGATGTTCATCAGATAAATAGTAATCTACGTATGTAGAGCTGAATCCACTATTATGATTAATATTAAGACTAATAATGTTGTGACCAATGATTGTTTATGACAATAGATTGTAGTGTTTGTTTTTTTTTTAAATATGTTAATATCATTTTAATACTGGATGAATTTTGAATTTTAATACAATGTTGGTGATTATTTAAATTAAAGGTACTAAATTATTGACATAAATTATATTATTAATGATATTGATACATTTTAAATGCGTAATGAATTTTAAATATTGATGTTATGTTTGTTTAAATTGTTATTATTTTCTTTAATATCACTGTAATATTTTCAACACAATGTATTTTGTTATGAAATAAATGACTTATGACTTATGAATCTATCTAGAATCTAGATTCTTAAGGCGAGTACTGGGTATAGCCATGGTGAAAATAAAAATGAGTCTTATATCTTTACATTTTATTAACAAAATTGTAACGGTTTCCATTCGATCGTGAGCTATACAATTTTCATAAGTATCACAAAAAATTAAAAAAATACATGGATCCTTAAAAACTATTCAACTTCGCACTCATCCTTGAGCGACTGTCTCTTTTTTATAAAAAATAAATTAATAATACTGATACTATGTATCCCTATAATTTCAATGCAATAAATATTTTTCAAATATCTACACAGATTTCTTAGCTAGCCTAATAAATAAATAACGAAATAATGTAGGTAAAAAGGCACAGTCAATATTCCAATTGGTCAAAAGTTCGTTTTACACATTGTTTTTACTTTGCGCTATACAAATATGCATTGATCTCAGCGTGGTTTAACCAGACTGGATATATGATATGATAATGATCCCCAAGATTCAAGCCGTACCGGATATGCATCCTCTATACAAAAAATTGTACCTGGTTTACAACAAAAAAAACAATATAATTATTTGAATAAGTAAAAACCCGTTTCATTTAGTCCTATAGAAATCTAAAATCTATATAAGTAGATTCACTAAAGGTTTTACTTACACTTGAATATAATTTTATTCATACAGGAGCTCCAATACAAAAACATTTTATCATAAACTATTTAAACCTCTTGGTTCATACAAATGCATCCTGTCGCGAAAACGCATCCCTATCAAACTTTGCTTCATAAATAACTGAATACATACAAAAGTTTTACATGATAATATCATTGTGTTATTGTAACTTCAGAGTTCGAATACAAAATACATAATTTATAACTTAAACTTAACTTATATGAAGTAAGAATATATATATACCTAAGTTAGTAGGTTTGAGGTATACCTACTGGAAAAATATATGGCGGATATTTTCAGTTGCATTTCTTTCTATTTTATTATTCTTATAAAACACTTTCAGTGTTTTTTTTTTCTTCCTTACAGTTTCGAAGTCTTTCAATAATCTTATTGAAACGGAATGAATCGGGAAGACTCTCAATTAATCTCAGGGCTGACGAATATACCTATTCCCTCTCACTGAGAGGAGGCCTGTGTCCGAGCAGTGGGAACAGTATAGGCTGATTATGTTGTCGAATGTAATGGACTAATTCAGGCCTTTTGTATTTTTTAATTGACATAAAAACAGTCCGCTTCGAGATAGTTTACCACCTCTTATAGCAGTATTCTTTTAATCTTACAACAGTGTGGAAAGAGGCGAATCTATACGTAGCTAGCTATACGTCCTGTGTATCTCCATCTCTTTCACAAAACCCCAGGATTCGCAAAGCACTGCGCCTAAACCGTGAGCTCTAAGTATCGGTCCTTTAATACTTAAAGCTGAATTTTTAACATTATTTTAGACAATAAATTCTTTTCAGCACCTTCAAAACACAGTTTTTATCAATTCGTCCTAGAATTTGTTATCAGTCTCTACCGCACACACTACACTAGGACACTGTCACTGGTCTTCGCTCATCGTATAGCAAAGTTCTCACAGTGTGCCGGCTCTCCTCTGACTTCAGATCACTGGTCTTTGTGTGCTCGTATGTGAAGTTTGCGCTGATTACAACCTAGAAAAGATTAAAATAAATATTTATTATTATTTATAAACTTCATGTATGTATAGGCGGACTTAATGATACGAGGGATTCTCTACCAGTCAACCTTTAGGTTAAAAAGACCACATAGTGAAAGGACCACAAAAACAATATTGGTTATGGCAACCTTAGTGGAATACTAACTGGTTGATGCGGACATAATATTTGAAGAAATAGAGGAATACTAAAATTTTAGCTAGTCGGTGTGTGTAATGGTTGTGTAATGATAAATAAAAACCAGTACTGCTACGGGTTGTAAAAATAGCACGACCCTTTACGAGAATATCATGTTTTTATTATCAAAATGTTGATCTAACAAATACTGCATGCCTAGGACTTAATTAAACTTTTACCCTGGTACTCAGAAACGTAAAACAATGAAATCAATAATTCAATAGGAGTCACCAATATAATATGGTCAACTAATAGTGAAAAATTAATTGATTTTGAGTTTTTCAACAGTCCAAACAATACTTACAGCATAATAAACAGTGACAAGTCCAATAGCAGTGCCGACGAGCACATCCCACCAGTGATGCCTGTGGTCTGTGATTCTGGTCAGCGAGCAGATGGCGGCGTACGAGATGCTGAGCAGCTGCAGGATTGGGACAAGGAAAATGGTGCGGTGGGACCAGTCGAAGGCGCGGCGTTGGAGGTACCACTGGAGAGAGAAAAGATTTGAAAATTAAACATCAGATTAAGAAAAATTGGTGTGGTTGGTAGATAGTAGAGCAGAGAATAAAAAGATGACAACAATTATCTATTATGTTACAGAAAATCATAGCACCAAATATTTTGGAGTATTCCATCAAATGTTGTCAAAATAAACTTGCATGCAATGGAAATCAAGTAATGTATACTTGATTTCCATTGCATGCAAGTTTCTTAAATAGTTTTACAGTTTTTTCCTAAGATGAATTTTTAGCATCTGCGGATGCTATTTTGCTGTAAGTGACTGCTATATGGTTAGGAAAATTCAGATTTTTGAGATGGTCGTCCATCTTATCAGTTATCATTTCAAAACTTACCGCAATAAAGAAGCCACAGTACACTGACAGTGAAGCATGTCCTGAAGGGAAGCTGCGGTATGAGTCCATCTGGTACCAGCTGGGGTACTTTTCAGATGTACACTGGAAGTCACTCACGAACTGGGAACTGGAACAGAAGAAACAGAACATTAGTATACGGTGGTAGAGGTAGTGAACGTTAAGGCTCTTGGACTAACAATGCTTGACCATGGCATAAGGACTAAGTAAGATGTAGATTATAATTTGCCAAGAGATGCTAGGATTGATAGGTGGATCGAGAACTGTAGTGAGCAAGTGGCAATAATTGATTGCAATTAGTTTTTGGTAACAGTTTCAGTGCAAGAAGGCGGAAGGTGGAGAACCGGTTGTTGTGGTGTAACTTGGGAGACGCCTATGATGCTCTCGAGTTAACAGCATATACTTCTCAGATTCTACTAGTAAAGGATCTGTCCAATTATTCCCTAGTGTTATGCCATAAACGACTGTACACAACCCAGTGTCAATAATCTCAAGAATTTCCATCCTCATTGACAGTTGGATATGCCCACGTCAATCCTGCGATTAGATAAGTAGTCTGAAGATCTTCAAGATCACTCAATGTCAAATGTATTACTCCTGCGAGTCGAATATAGTGCTATGTAAATGCGGATGTCGTAAAATGAACAGTCAGTGACCGGACCTCTCTGGGAAGAACTGTCATTGGCTTTTTGGTTATTTGTTAGGAACCACCTTCGTCTTAGATTTTAATAAAATATTGGTGAAACTCGTACTCATTATAATCAGCTGGTTTGAATGCAATGCAACCTCATGAGGGTAACTTGGAAAATAGAATAGTAATAAAATTCTACTCCATGGCGTAAATAATAATTGGTTGCCTTTTATAACCCCCTAAGACATTGTGGTGAAAGTGGTGATAGTTAATTTAAGCAACAATAATTATATAATCTTACCCATTGCATGTCTTGCCAGTATCAGGCTCACATAGATCGAAGAAGGTCGGCCTAGGGCTCCCAACGAGACCCTTCATGACCTCCACAATACTCAGGTTGATGATCAAACCGTAGATATAAGTTCTGTATAAATAGAAGGAACTCGTGCAGGTCTGTCGAAATCTTGATCGAGAGAAGTCGCCGTTTATAAAGATGTACTCTGTTACAGCAATCTGAAAAGAAAAGACGAAAATATTAATTTGGTTATTCAGGATCAAGAATTAAGAATAGCAGAAGGATTAGAAGCTCTTTGGAAAGAAAAAACTCCTAGAAATATTTTCTCTAAAGTTTTATTTGGACTAGTAAAAGGTTACATGTTAAATCATTTTGATTGTTTCAATCTTCTATATTATCTATATATATACAATTCAATTGCCGTGCGTTAGTCTCGCAAAAACTCGAAAATGGCTCGGTCGATTGTGATGAAACTTCGGTAAGTTGTTGTATACACGCCGGAGAAATTTCCTAACAAACAAAAGAAATGAAAACTGCATTGCAATGGCATTAACTAGTAAATAATAATAATGGTTCTCTGGTCTTTTCATTTAATAACCATTTAGGGTAAGAACCTTGTTATTATAACTGTGGAAAAGCCATGTAAGTACGCTTGTACTTTTCAGGACAATGAATATTATCTGCGGTCAGTAATATTATAGTAATAGGTACTTAGGTACTAGTAACATTGTAAACAGACAAACAACATGACGCACTTTCTGCATTGCCTGGATCATTTGGTTCTCAGCAAAGATCTACCTCTTCCCCATAAGAGTGACTAAAATGTTTTGCATCCTCATTACTAAAATTACAACATACTGCGATAATCAATCCATTTACCAGGAATCCATGCAAAAAGCTTGCATTCATAATCAGCCTATAATGTTCCCACTGCTGGGACTCAAGCCTGCTCTCTTCGAGAGGGAGTGGGCTGTAATCTACCACGCGAGCCCAGTGCGGGTTGGTAGGTGAAAAAGCTTGCTTCGTAGGGTTGCATGGTACTTATGATATAACTAGCTAAATGTGAGTGAACACTTGTGCCTACGCTTTTGGGGAAAGCATGCTTGATTTAAGGTAGTAGTAGAACTCTTTGTGAAAGTACCACGGCCGTGCGTGCCTGTTTCTGTCGCCAAGGAGCGTTGCTGTGTTCCGGTTTGAAGGGAATGGGTGCTGATGTAATGGAAGACAAGCGCATGAGCTCTTTTCAGCTCTGTCGCTGGGACAGCAATGCAAATGCAATGTCTCCCTCTGGTAATGCAGATATAGGTGACCACGACTACTTACCACCCGCACTTGCGTACTACACTTTCAATTACAATCTGAATGATTTTGAAAGTTATTGCAATGCATATACCATTGCTTCATATGTCCGAAAAATTGGTCTGCTCATCAACGTAAAGAATGTAATTAATGTTGTTGAAATGTCAAAATGTAATAGTCATTGCTAGGTACTGTAAGTGTGTTACGCTATAACCCCGCAGGTGAGCCTATCGTCAGGGGGGATCTCCGGAGTTTGCCATTCAATATAAAATTACTTATTAATAAAGTTACGAAGTAATGTTAAGTAGCTGGTCGACCGAGCTCTGCTCTGGTAAAAATAGAGAATGCTCATTTAATAGTATATGATAGTTCATACTAATTATTACATATATAGTACATACTAATAATAGTACGTATCATATAGGTACTTACTAATTCCATGCTGCCATGTAATGACATGGTAATGACATTCTAAAGTAGCCATTTTGTTCTAATCTTTGGGCGACCGAGCTGTGCCCAGGCGATAATACGGAAAAACTATTTTTTCTAGAGCCCACATAAACCCCTATGTGGGCTCTAGAAAAATTAGTTTTTCCGTATCGCAATATAATATTGCAACTTTCATCGAAATCGTTTTCGAAAACGTGATTACAAATATATATATATTTAGATATAAATATTTCTCGTTTAATAGTATAGGATATATACTTACAAAAATTAGCGGCAATCCAAATACAGTTGATATAATCATCTCAGTGTTGACCGTGTCTCCGTTGAAAGGAAAGCTGAGAGCAGGATCGTTGCAGTAGAAGCCAGCTTTGTGGTTCGGGATGACGCCCAGCTCGAAGAGTCCAATCAGTGCCAGTACTGTGGAAGAAATGATACTGTTAGAAGATGGAGGCAATTTTATGTTTACAATGAGAAACTGTTGAATTTTAATAAGTAACACGTCAAATATATCATAAAAATAAAATTTGTTTCCTCTTAAGTAAATTGAATTGTAAAGGAATTATCATACTTTATCTACAAAATTAACATATTTAACTTGAACGTAGATTTACGCGACACACAAAACCATTTTTTTTACTAAGTTTATACCTATAGTTTTTATCGAAAGTTCAAAACCCATTAAATCCTATGCAGAAGACTCATAATAATAGACAGTCAATCCAATAGTGATTTATAAGTATCAAGAATCTAATCTCACCCAATAGCCAATAAATGCAAGTCCAATAATTAGTACCAATAATATTAAGAGCGTTTATTCTGAAAGTGGGCAACGTCGCAAATAATTTGCGACGTTGCCCACTTTCAGAATAAACGCAATAGATGTCAAATATTTCGTTGTTTTGATTAATTTGGCAATATTACTGTATGGAAATAAGAGATGTGGCTAACTAGCGAACTAGAATATTGATCATGAAATGCAATAATTCATATCGTAACACAGAATATTTAGTTTTAGATGTAAAAAAAGGATTTGGAAACTTTCCAAATGCCTTTTTTCCACCTAAAACGGTTACAACAACAAATTCAATGTTATAATTGCAATTCATTATTAATATTCTAGTTCCCTAGTTAGCCACATTTCCTATTTCCATACAGTAATATTGATAAATTATTCAAAACAGGTAATTTTTTGACAGCTATTAGCGACGTTGCCAACTTTCAGAATGAACGCTCTTAAAACTAAAACTAAAAATTCATTCATAGAAGGAAAATCGGGCAACTGTCAATACGCTCGTGCGCATTAGATCAATCAGTGCACGTCACAATGCAATGAATCAAATCGACCATTTTAGTCATTAAATATTATGTACAAAATATAAATGGATGATTAATGTAGTATATTATTTATTTTTAGGCTGTTACCCAGTTTATTCCTATTTAAAGTTGCCCTACAAAATCCAGCGGACGGAATACATAAGTCGCGCTGGTCATTTGAGACTGACATAATTTAATAATACCTTGCCGGTAGGTATTTTGTGTGATACAACATTTTTGGCAAAAAAAGCATGACTTTTATCCTGGCAAAACAACAAACCTACCAGACATATTTTTTGTTGTTGTTAAAGATGAAAATTAAGAAAAGAGACGAGGGAATTAGAGAAAATAAATAGTAACTGACTAGGAATACCTGTTAACCTATCCAGTTATGCTAAATGTGATTGCCATACCTACTAGCAGTAAATCAAGTACAAACGTGCTGCTAACCAGTAAAACGCAGACTCAACAGTCTTCCGGGTACCCAAAAACGTATAAGGAAATCTCACACCCGGAACGAACAGTCCAAATCTAGTTCTAGTATTATCTAACCACTCACTCACGCAATTTTCGCTCGTCCCCGTGACATTACAATGGACGTCGCCCTCCATTATAGCCAATTTATTTGCCAATCCCCCAAACTGTGGACGTTGTTGAAGTTCAAAGTCAATGCCAAACTACCAGGAACAGAACTAACTTGCTAGTATATCCTGACATATTTGGGGTGGCGCTGCCCGCCAAGACGAGCGGAACGCGAGAGCCTAATTTGGTGCGTTTAAAATTTAGTTCCACTTTTTGCCGTATTCCAAGATAAGCTGGTGCAGATTTGGAATGACGTAATGATAGTGAGGATTTCAAGGTGATAGGTTAGATGGGTAGCTGTGTGGGATTTGACAGTTCCTGCAAATTACTACTAACTATTCAATCTTAACGCGTTGTTTTCGTGCTTACCCATTGTGTTGTACCCCTGTTGTTTTCATATAAGTTTTATGTTTGTTTTTGTAATTTATATTTTATTACTAGTTTATTTATTTATTTAGAAGTATACAAATTATTTATTAGGTATGTTGAAACTGTTTTGTACTCGCCGTCACTTGTCCCTACTTATAGGTTTATTAGAAAACCAGCGTCAGACAGCACCTGTCTGGCATTAATGCTGAAATGAACCTTTTTGGCGCAGCCGTGAGGCACACACTATTGTTGTTAAAATATCATTTAAACTTTTTTATTTTTTGTATTTTGTGTTTCACGAACTGTGTCCAAATAAACATTATTATTTCTTTCTTTTCTTTCAAATTAATGCTGGTGGAGAGATTTCTATACATAGGTAGTTCTGGGAAGTACGGAAGAAGATTTTGGTATTCGTAGTAATTTTCATGTATTTTAGAACATGCGAATGGAGACAGTATTTTGTCCGTGGTACAAGGACGGGCCATAAAAATAAATAAAATCAGTCAACGATCAAACCATGACTAGGTACATTGAGTTTTCTAGACTGAAGAAAAAATATCGTTTTTTTTTTATCGAAGCATTAATACAGAAAATTTTACCCTCAAATAACTTGCCGTCATCATTACCCTCTTTTTGGGCTCCGCCGCAGTCGGTTAATAACAAAGGTACCTAGAAAATATTAATTACTCGTACTCTGGAATTCTGGATACTAATCGTTTGCTACGCTAATTAACTAATCTTTATTGCAGTTTAGACCGATAAGCATCAAGGTGCTTTCTCATGCTGACCATACGTTATTGTTTATGCTCAACAAATGGAGCATTTAATACACGTGGTAAATCTTAGCAGATTAGATTATTTGAACAATGATTGTCGTTTAAGATAGCATTTCTCTAGAATCTAGATATTTTATGACTTAGCAGTAAGTAGCTGTCACCTTAAGAATATAATTGTTACGATTATTCATGCTTAAAAATAAAATTTGTTATTCTTAATCTGTCCATGTCGTGTTAGTTAGTAGGGGCTGCGTTGGATTCTTTACTTTTAAATGCAATTTCTATAGAAAGACTGTTCGAGTGATTAATAATATTCTTTTCAGTTTAATATTACTACTTTTTTTTTTTAAGTCCCTCTCACAAAAAATTCTGGTTAAAGCTTCGTGCAGACCAGCGCGACGCGACACCGGTTATTGTTATACCGTCAAGTTTTCTTAGAAATTGTATTGTTCGTGTCGCGGCGCGGCGTCGCGTCGCGCTGGTCTGTACGAGCTTTAATACGTTTACATTACACCTACCATATTGTCTTCACTCAAAATATCAGTATGTACTATGGTCCTTCCTGGAATGTAATCAATGAAAACGAATGCAATGACACGTAGGACACGTCCTGTATTGCTTTTATTTTTATCTAATGCAATTCTTGGTAGGTATTGCATTTGTAATAGGTTATAGAATTTACCTACAGCGAGCAATTCATTTTTTTCATATCACAAAATAATATTATACCTAGGTATTCTTTTTTTTTCATTCGTGATTTCTAGGATATTACGTGATTGGAACCACGAGTCCTAGATGCACCTCACTTCAAATAACGTGTTCCTCGGGAGTCCATTACGAATATTGACGTCACGCAATCGACCAATTGCAGTGCATCCGACACGTTTGGACCCACGTTAGAACCCACGTGGCCCAGCTCCGTGGTCATTACTGGTCAGACACGTTCCAGTGTGTGGCCAAGCTTTAGCAAAAGACGCCCTTTTGCTAAAGCTTGGCTAAAATTTAAAGATTGTTGGTAAGATTTACGTTTATCGTAACAGATGGTTGTTTTTTAAATAGTTAATTGTAGTGATGGTTTGCTCGATAGATTTTTTGTGTTTGTTTATGGTATGAAATGATAGTAAATTACTGAGATAATGAAGTTTAGAAAGTTTTAAGAGTTCGTGGCGTGAAATTGGTACCGCTACTCGATAACAGATGGCGCTGCTAACAGTTTTGTGTTGGTGGGAAAAGTTTGATCGAGAATACAATGTAATGCATAAAATTAATTAATATCAAGTGAAACTCGACTATTATCGCTTATCTGTAATCAAATTAAGATGAATTATAGTTTCGTTTTCGTTCATTCACAAAGAGAGCTATAATTACTGGCACGATAACGAATATTACCACAATTAATCTGGAATCGATTACAAGCGATAATGACCGTTAAATCGTGCGCCCATAAAAAGGTATGGATTAAAATACCACTTGAACGACGCGGGAACAGCGTGCGACGCAACGGGGTTTAAATATAAGGTAAGTGGTACTGTTTTCGGCAGTAATAAATTAATGATTATAGGAACATACCTACTAGGCAGGTAGATACACCTAAGATGTTTTGTTTACTTTAAGTTAATGTTAAAATGTACGTAAGTAATAATTTCCTTTATTACCTTATGTAGGTAATAAAATCTAACAATGATTATTAAAATATAGATAGAATGATTTATTAGTTATTAGAATTAATGAGATGTGTAGGTAGTTAATACATTATCTATAATAAATTTTAGTATTTCCTAAATCGATAACGCTAAATACTCGTAAAGATAATACTTTGCAAAGAATCATGAATAGACATATAAACATTCAATTTGAAATTCATATCTACTTACCTAATATTCAAAGGTATTTTGAATTATTATTTTAAGTATTCATTAAAAAAGTACCTGCATAGTTTAAACATTGAAAGACATGATAACAACTGATAGAAAACGGGTTTCGAATCCTGGTTACATTGCATTCATGCTAGCTTATAAGTTTGCCAAAAATGTCACAGCAAAATATTAACGAGCTAGACTATAAAGAAAGCCATTTATATCCTGATTATTATTAGGTCCCCACCTATGAAATCAGCGTTTTGTATGGAGAATTTTAAAGAAGTTGCTTTTTTCATACTAACATTTTCTTAATTTATATAACAACCATGAACACTAATGTTTTAAAACTTTTATGCGCTAATGTTTAAAAACTAAGATAACGTAATATGCCACTAGATTAAGCGACAAAAATAAGTTTTGGCTAAATTAAAACAAATAGTGGTAATTTCTGCTAACAAAATGAGGAGTCATTTTTAAGGTATTTTTTATGTTTACAAACTATAAGTAATAAGGTTTTTTTTACTATTGGTAGTTGTCTATGATGGTCATTATTCGATATAATACCAAGCAATTGATGAATATTTTAATTCATAGAAGTGACAAGGTTCTCTATTTGTGAGAAAAAAACGCCAATTTCATAGGTGGGGACCCAATGTTAGTCCTAATAGTACCTATATTATGTCAACTAACTTAAGTTAGGTACATAAGTCCGGCAACAGTACGGTTCACCTTCCAGACGAATTACCTAACTTCTTCATGAAACGGAATTTATAAAATGAAAAGTGTTGTGCATGTAGCAATTTATACATTACTTTCCTATTAATATAATAATTTTATAGTTCTGGATTATAATTAAAACGGTAAGCGCAACATTTTAAATAAAACGTGTATACAACATGCAATGCTAAAGTTAAAAGGAGCACTGAATGATAACTTTTTCAAAGCAAAATAAATAACAAAACATTACGCGTTGCATGGTGTAAAAAGTAGTTCAAAATAATTACATAATATTCGTTCTATTTATAAAATAATGTTCTCAATGGCTGCCCTAATGAACGCTTGTCAAAAGGTCGCTGACACGTTTTTTTTTTTCGTATTTGTAAACACTGACTGCGATTGCGTGCATTCTGCCACATGCGGCGAGTGTTACCAGCTGCGAACTTTTAATTATACATCGATTCTTTTTAATTACTTTCATCAATATTTTCTTGGAAATGAAAAGATACATATAAGTAATAATTTTAAATATAAAAACTGAATATGTTGATTTACGATAACGTAGTATTTTTATAATTATTGTATGTGCAAATGCAGAGCATTGTCGTGTCATACGCTGAAGGGTTCATAAAGTGACATAGTTATTGACCACCATATTTTTTAAGTAGGTAGGTACGCAAATAATTGTTGACATTGGCACAGACAGCCATATCTATCAAGTACCAATATAATTTACTTAGTATTTGACGTCAATAAATGCGAAACTTTATGAGTGTGTCTACTACACGTCAGAGATGTCCCTCGTTTTCAGTATTCTTAGCACGTAGAGTATTTTGCATAATTATTCATTGTGAGTAATAGTGTGAATGTAGGTACCAACTTAATAAACTGTAGGTGATATAATAATAGGACCTAGACAAATTGTTTTTTTATAAAAACGTTGTTTAAAGATAAGTGAGGTTCAAACGTCAAAAATGTTAAACTGTCGCCAATCATTACTAATCTCAAATCTGTAGGCAACGTTTATACTTTATCGTTTTTACTAATAATAAAGCTGAAGAGTTTGTTTGTTTTGTTTGTTTGTTTGAACACGCTAATCTCTAGAACTAACAGTCGAAAAAAATACTTTCTAATGCAAAAAAAAATCTTTATTCTTTTCAAATGCAAATAAATTTATTTTTTTGCTTTTGATAGCCCCATTCTTGAGGAAAGCTTTAATATCACGCCGGGACCCTTAGGAGCCGAGCAAAAAGATAATAAAGTCAGAAAGAACGGTAAACGAAAACGAAGTAACAGTAATGATATCTATCAGGAATTATTAACTAAGTACAAGTGATACTCGTAATATATGAGATAAACTTTTACCGTCAAGAGCTGTAAAAAAACTTTCAAAATATTCCCACATGTTTTGTCACTTTAAATTCGTGAAAACCCTTAAAAAGTCACACTGTGGGGTCTACCACGTGTGTTTCATAAAAATATTTTTTACCTTTTTGCCAGTCGAAGCTGATAATCTATTTTTAATTATTATTTTGGAGTGTCTTAAATGTCAAGTGGTAAAGGGTAATACTTTTTAAGATATTTTTTTTTGTATGTCACTTACAGTACTTGATAAGTATTTCTATTCTGCTTTGAAAAAGCTTAATTCTTTTTGTAGATATTACCTATTACGGGCCATGTTTCTAGATGACAGCGATGCGGACGAGTACTTGAACGCCTATTAGATGTGTCTTTTTTGTGTCTTTTTGTATAGTTAGTTAGGTCACATGTTGTGTTAATTAGTCCCTAGTATAAATAGTTAGTTGTGTTATATCTTGTATAAAAGCATTTTAATGTTAATAATAAAATCAATTGATGATTCGAGTAAAACATAAGTAACTATTAAAGTAATAACTACCAACCATAATTTATTATCCCTGTAACAAAAGTAATAACAATAATATGAATGACCAATAAAATTTCCGTACATCGTGCGTAACAAAAGCAAACAATATTGTTAATTACGTAAAAGAACGTTGTTTTGAGGTATACAGGAGGAAATTCCTGTTCCCGTAGAACTTTCCACCATAATTTCCTCTACGTATCTATCGTTGAAAGCATACATGCAATCTTTTAAAATACCTTATTATATCGGTATCAAATCAGAATATAACCCAGGTACTCAAATCTATCAATTAAAGATAAAACTTCCTGGTATACATTAAAGAAACTTAAAAATGTCTAACGTCGTTTAGAACCGAAAAGTTTGAACACATCGTAATAAATACTAGTTATAGGTAGGTATATGAGGTAATAAATTAATACATTTTGATTTACGAGTAGTACCTACTTCACAACATTATTCAATTTAAATAATACCTACTAATTAATCACTTGTTTACTTTAAAATTAAACGGTGAAAATAACAATATAATATTATGTATAATTAATTATTTGTTTTCCTTCAGATTTTCCTTAAGCAAATACAATTTTATACTAACTTAGATATAATGTTGTAATATATTAACCAAAGAAAAATATTCCAAACATTTGAACTAACATTCGAGCTGCCGTTTTTTGTATCATACAAAACATACCTATAATATACCTACCCTTTGCTATCTAAAACTAATATGAATGCCATAATATAAACAAACACATACTTATTTATATTTTTTTTAAACAATCTAAACGCATTACATTGATAGAAAAAATAAATTACGTATGAACACACGTAAAACCAACTTACAAGATTAATTTTTTGCATTTTATTTACATAAATATTTTCAATGGAAGCAGAACTTTACACCGTCAAAATAGAATTTAAAATTGAATCCCTCCACATGTTTTTCTTCCAAAAATAAATCAGCTCAATTTATTATTACTGGCAACATTATATCTGTCTTCGTCGCAATTAAATGGAAGCCATTTTTGGTAGTCAACGTATTACGGCCATGAATTTTTACTTTATTCGTGTCCGTTAATTAGCTGCATCCGTTATTGGTACAATATCAATTAATTGAATAATTTATTCAATTAATTCGGGATGCATAAGTCTTTGGAGCGCTTCCTTATTGAACTTGGAAAGTTGGAATTAGAGAAAAAAAAACCTGTCTGCTCCATGCTCCATGGGCTAAAATATGTTTCTGGGTATCAATTTCGTACGATACCACACACGTTGTTGAAATAAAGTAAGGGAAATAGCTTGAAATGTGGGTTTTTATGGCGGTCATAAGCGGCGAATAAACTCATACAAAATTACATTAGGTTTAGGAAATATTATTGAGCTCACAAGATCACAACAACGACCTCAGAAAGTAAAACGAACCGAAATATCAATAAAAGGCGTATTTTATAAGTCATAATAATTATTGCTATTGTAAACGATGTTACATATGAAAATAAAAAGAGATATTTAATTTTACCTATTTATTTCAAGAGGACGTGTTGCTCACTTTGACGCGCCTTTCACATAACAGCCGTGCTATTCTGTAAACATCTCACCGTGATAACTTGGGTCAAGTGAGCTTGATGTGAGCTGTCATTACACCTAAAGCTAGGGGTTGACACTATGGACAGCTCACTTCATGCTCACTTCACCTCACTCACGGTGAGATGCTTACAGAATGGATCCACTGTTGTTTTATGAAAACAATCACATATTCGATTTTGAAACTAATTCTAAATTCGCTTGAGTGATCGAATGCAACCAGAGTCATTTTCCTACCAGCCTGTATTAAATAAGGTTCCCTTTTGCAGATAACCTTTACGGTATCTATTGCCTTAGGTCAGCGCAGAAATGAAATAGTTTTATTAGTCATCACAACGTGTCATAATTTTTTAATGGTCGTCTAACTATAGCGCCAGGTAAATCAGTTGGCAAGCAGGCTGACAGACTATCTTTCAAATTAAGAGATTTACAGGACACTATAGCTACCCGCCCCAGCTTCACACGGCTTTTAAGTCTTGACAAAACATCGAGATTTCTACATTATAATTATGTACTTTAACATACATATATCACAATATAATCAAATCACAATATATTATATTAATACGTTAGGGTTTCCGGGCGAAGAACTAGGTTTTGTAAATTATACGTTGGTGCGCTTTACAGCTGACGCATGACAGCTATGTCGTCAATAAAAAGGTGCGCGTCGTCTCTTTTTTATGGCTTCTAGCACATTCTAGAAGCTGCACCCTTATTGGACGAGCGGAATGTGGCGGGAGCGATTTGAAATAGGATCGTGTTATATCCTCCCCCTTTTGAACAGGTTATGACCCCATGCCTGGTCAAATAAAGTAAGGAACGCCACATCCTCCCCCTTTTGACCGGGTTATGTCCTCATGACCGGTCAAAGTACGTTTAATATTAATGTTTTATACACATTTATAAACCTTCCAGAATAAATTCTCTAAATTATGGTGAAAATCGCATCCAAATCCACTGTGTAGTTTAGAAGAACAACGCGGTCATAGAGAAGGACACGAAAAGTGACTTTCATTTATATGTAATAGATAGTTTTGCAATACCAAAGGAATTATCCATGCCTTAACAAAATGTACAGGCTAAGTTAAAAAGCCTGAACTTTAAAAATAACCCAATGCTGCTTGGTTGCAGAACTAGGCGAGTAACCCTTCTTAACATCTTTAATCCTCCAATATTACCATAAACAATATACATTAACAGGATTTTGTCTACTTACATATCAGAAGAAGAGGAATATCGACGCCCAATGTCCACCACAACCCATGTCGTGTGAAGAAGCTGGTCTTCGCAGACTGCGACTCCACGTCTCTTCTCTGTAACAAAGAAAATAACAATTAATTAAAAGCCTATGATACCCAGCATTGGCCGAGCTGAGATCTTTGAAGGATATTGCCAATAATAGTGATCACATTATTTGGCAAATAGATAACTAATGGTACCCCAAGGTCACCCAAGAGTTGTTCAAAAACCAGTTCTCTTTAGGGAGTTACATCATTATCATTATGATACAGATCCAAGTTCCAACAGAGCTTCAATCGAAGTGGGTTTTGTAATGACACTTCAACAAATTATGTTGTTTCACTGTTGATTTTCGATTATTCACAGTGAATTATTTTATTGCGAGTTACAATTATTAGGCTGCAGAATACCATCTACCTTTTTGAAACTCAGGTATACTGAGCTAAGTCCCTAAGCCCTAAAAGTCGAATCCAGAAAGTAATAAACCAAATCCGGATCTAACTTCAGACGGATAAAATAAATGCTTAGTCCAAAAGTACTCCCTAGATGATGAATAAAACAAGAAGTCTCAGTATTCACTTAATCCTAAGTGGAATCGTGCTAAGTCGAGCGTAAAAGTAGGATTACCTCAGACCCTTTCAGAGCAAGGTCGGGTTGACCTTGGCGCCTGTGACCTTCGAAGTTCGGCTAGCATCAAACGTTTGTGAGGGTAGTGACCTCTAACAGAAAATATGTAGACAGAAGGCTTAGTCTATAATAGGTATGTCTGATAAACAGAAACAAAAATAAAGCTAAGTAAATCATGTAGCGTAGCATGGCCTCAATAGAAACGGATTTTATCTGAAGCTGAAGAATAGACAAAATAACAGATAAGCAATCACAATCTGTAATTTTGTCTATTCTTCCGACGACAATTTGTAGTTTTGGTCTTTGTATGAGAACAGAAAGTCTTCTTTCAAGGACAATATAGGGGTTTTTATCCTCCAGTGGAATAATACGAGTTAGTATCGCATTACCCAGTCACTGGGTTGTGGAGGTCAGATAGGCAGTAGCTCCATAAAAAATACTGGTATTCAGATGCATCCAGTTAGACTGGAAGCCAACCCCAAATTAGTTGGGAAAAGGCTACGTAGATGATGATGAGATAATACGGGTTAACTACAGCCCGATTCAAACTTAACGGCGGCTCGGAACACGAGGCGAGTCGCTGCGCAGTAACGAATTCATGTGTCAGCGGGGGTGAGGGGTGCGGTACTGCGCAGCGAGTGGCTAACTTCCGAGCCGTCATTAAGTTTGAATCAAATTATACCTAATGTGTTCTAGAGTGTAATGAAAACATTAAAATTAGTTGCATAGAACTTATATAAAAAACTGGCTCTCTTCAGAAAAAAAGTTGTGTGTCTTAAACTCTTTCATGGATCTTCTGTGCCTACAATTTAGCGTCTCCAGTCCAGTCTATCTAGTATTTACCCAAGGCTACCTACAAAGGGACTGAATTAGCGAATTTTGCTTGCATTTGCGGTTCCCTCCCCCTGTTTATTTAGGTACAAAGTAAACGTCAAAATTTTGGAGTTCACTCTGTTTTATACAATGTTACTGTGGTCGTTTTGTGTTCAGCGGATTTTAATGAAATGTTCCTATTTTCGACTGTTTGTTCAGGAGGTTTAAACCAAAGTTGTTAAAGGGAAATAGGGCATTCTGTTGTGTCCCTGTAGGCTGAGTCAACAGGTTTGTGCTAGATAGGAAACTTATTTAAATTTTGTAATTCGTTGAGCCAGTCTGCGTAGCGCGTATAGACTTTAAGCTTTCCTTGGATTCTCCGCTCATTTTTGTGCTTTTGCTGGTCATACCAGCCTCTTTTATAATTTTTAATATCCTATATATACCAATTGTAGGCTTTTCAGCAGTATCGGAAATTATAACCATCGGTTTATTGTTATTCGGCACTCATTATATTTCTAATAGCTTTTCGAAATTGAAATAATTACTTACCAATTATTGCGTAAGTTAAGATGTTGCTTCTCAAATTCTCCATACGTCTGAATGAAGTATATTTGGAATTAACAAAAGTGAAATGTCCGTCGTACGTCTACGTATCGTTACGAGTAGGTACACCTCTGCCTAGCCCTTTGATTCAGGCGTGATGTTGAGATTTTGTTGTTTGTGTAACGTTACTTCTCATAGAAGGTACATAATTATAATCCAACCACTTAAAGGTCTTGTGCAATGTGCACAGTATTATTGGTTAAGATTGTTAAGAAACTTGTTCAAGCCCCCTTAACATCATCCGGACATAGAACCCGGATCTTAACGATCCACGTGAATGAAGAAAATAGAAAATTATGTGCGCACTTACATTATGTAGGTACTTCGTCTAATAATGAGTCGTTACTAGATATTTTGTTGCAGTTAGATTATGAAATAGGTGTTTTTGCATATTCTTAGAAGAATTTACAAAACTCTATTTAGCTATTATTTTTGAGCGAAAACAAAGAAGTTAATTTAACTGGTTCCTTACTACCTACAGTCGATGGTTGTATAAATGATTTTATTTCTGTAAGTACCTAGGTTTGTCCAAACATTTTAAACGTCAATCATAATATTTTAAAAACTAGATAAGATCGGCGTTTCCTCAGAGAAGAAAGGCTGAAACAGACTCAGAGGTCACAGTCTCTTTTAAAGTCCAGACATAATCTTTTTTAGATCATGTGAAGACCATGTAGATTGTTGTCTGGAAAGGTCTTTTGAGGAGAAAACCACACAGATTGAGTGGAATTGTTAGATTGAGATTCTAAGATTTATCTCCTAGTCCCAAAGCTCTTTTTGCTTTAAAAATCAGTAAATTTTCTCACTTTTGTGTGCTTTCGTTGTCACCAAGTTTTCCAAAAAACAAGCATTAGAAACCTGTATAAATATGAAGTAAATAACGTGTCAATATAAGCCCACGTCAAGAAGTTAATCGTTCAATTAAACTGTCGGATTTGACACTTAACAAATCGTTAGACGACTTTACGGGTTAAGTTTGGAAAAGTCGACTAATCGGCGATTATATTGACAAGACGACTAATTGATTGATCATTCTGTTGCTAGTTAACATTTTAAGCATAATATATCAAACGGGACTTTCTTCCCACGTGAGTTGAATGAGTTACTGTAGTCTACATTCACAAGCAATCGACCATAGCAGATACACAGCTTACAGCAGATACGCAAGCGGCGCGGATGAGCTAGAGATTTTGGGAAGATTTTGATACAAAGATTAAACGTGTGCGGTTGGACGACTCCCGCCTGGAACGAAGTTCCTTACGAGATACTCGCACGCACACACACACACTCTTATATAATAGAACGAGACAGAGAGAGAGTGAAAGTCTCATGGAGGGGACATAACGCTATTTCCTCACGGGACGATTTCTACTACTCAACCCCTACCGCAAGCGAACTTCGTTCCAAAAAGGCCAATACAGTCCCACAGCGAGTCGCCAAAACGAGATGCAGTTTTGCGAAATCGCCGATCACCATGCTAAAAGTATCGAGCCCGCTAGTCTAGACGTTATTAAAAATGTCCTGAACCATAACATCTCTACAACATTAAGATGATTCAACGCCCTGAACAATAGCAGCTTAACTATAAGTACTAAGTATATTAATCTGGCTTTAAGAGACGTCTTCAAGCCTTTTCACTTCGTCGTTTTTGCGAATTCTTGACATGTAAAACATGTCTAAAATACTGTGACTCTTGCTTTTACAAGGTGAACTTTAAGAGGCAAGAAATTAGAACTACATTCAAATGCAAACAGCTCTGAATACACTGGATGGAGAAGCGAATTTTCTCGAGTTTGTTTCGGGATTTTGAACTTTAGCTTCCTGAAAATGGAGTAGATTTTTCTTTATGTAAGTAGTGTGAGATTCAGTTTGAATAACTGTCGTTTCCTTGCGACCGTGAACTCTCTGACCGAAGCGTGACATCGGAAAAGGTATAAAAAGTCTTCAAATTCCTGATTAAGCACGCTTATATGTGGTTAATCTTAAATTATAACAGCTTTTGTTCGCGGAATCTGTCACTGAACAAAACAGAGGAAACGATTTATAAGACAGTCTTTGGAGTTTCTTGCCCATTCTTCACCATAGAGATCTACGTTTTAGAATGGGCAACTAGCTTCAACTTTTTGACTAACTAAACGACTCTTTCACAATTCAAAACTGCCTGTAAATAGTTTAGTTTAAATAAATGCTTTGAGTTTGAGTAAGTTTTGGTGGTGCTGGAAATAGGTCTCTCTCTAGTTGAATTACGGGACTGCGTTCAGTCCATTTCGTCCTGGACATACGCCTCTCTCATGCAATTCACCAACAGGTCCTAAGCTCATGAATACTGGTATATTTTCTAGCTACCTTCATTGGTTTTGTTAATAAGGCTTATACGAGTATCCTCGGCCTCGTCAAAAATACCATAAAATTTTTGCCCAAATCTTAAATAAATATAAGTTTCCTGTTTTTGGCCTAAGTAAATATTTGCGCTAATAAAACTGATTTCAAGTGAACGGGAATAACCTCTATGACGTCACACAGGAAGTGAATCAACGCAGTGTTTTAGTAAAGTATTTGATAACGTGTACGGATAATATGCGGATACCAATCGAATGTCCGCGTCATGCTATTTTGGACATGTAGATAGAATTAATAATCGACAATTACTTTTTTAGGGATTACCTAGGTAAAAAACCGGCCAAGTGCGTGTCGGACCACGCACAATGAAGGGTTCCGTAGTTGGGATGAATAAAATGTATTCCAAGAACAAACTTAACATTGTAGTTGAAAAACATGTTCCCCCATACATTCCAACTGCAAATGTAAGTTTGTACGCACAATATTGAGTGATTTACCATGTTATTTCATGACCATAGATTTCTTATAGGTTTTCCTGTAATGTATAAGCACAGAACTATTCTCTGTATTTTTTTAAAATACTGGTATTCAGATGCATCCGGTTAGACTGGAAACCGACCCCAATATAGTTGGGAAAAGGCTAGACAGACTGATTGGGTTTCTGAAACATTATCTGACACGATCGATTGATTTATACGGATAGAAGATTTATAGCTGTTTAATAGTTTAACCTAATAATGTTGCAACAGTAACACATGTGAGTGTTTCACACGAAATTTAATAACAAATTTCGTGTGAAACTCGGTTTTTAGGGTTCCGTAGTAAACAAGGAAACTTTATAGTTTCGCCATGTCCGTCTGTCTGTCCGCGGCTTAGCTCAGAGACGGTTAGTACTAGAAAGCTGGAATTTGGCATGGGTATTCATATTAACCATGCCGTCAAAGTGGTAAAATAAAATCAAGTAAAATATATTTTTTTAGGGTACCTCCCCTACTCGTAAAGTGGGAATGTTTCTTTTTTCTCTACTACCCCATGTTGTGGGGTATCGTTAGAAAGGTCGTTCAAAAATATTGTGAGTCCGATTGCAAAATATTAAGCTTTTAACTGAATTTTTTTGTCCCCCCCCCTGCTAGCTAAATGGTTGGTTTTGGAAATCTGAAAAAAATCACGGTAGTAGTTTAAATAACGAAATTAAAAGGAAAACTATCACAGCTAAGTAGGCTTTGCAAGTTAACGAGTACTATTCGACCAACTTAAATTTGCAGTTGTAGAACTTTGTTCTAGGGATAAATTTTGTGACTCTTTTCAAGAGATTTAAGGTATTGGGAATAAAGTCATAGTCCGTATCTTCAGGTTACATTTTAGTCTTTATTTCATTAAAATCGGTCCACTCGGTCAAAAGTTATTACTACTTGTTTTGAACGGAGACTTTGAGTTTACCAGTTCCCATACATTCCGTATTAAAATACGGAATGTATGGGAACTGGTAAACTCAAAGTCTCCGTTTTTCCACTATAATGTTAAGTTTGTTCTTGGGATACATTCATCCCAACTACGGAACCCTTTATTGTGCGTGATCCGACACGCACTTGGCCGGTTTTTTTTAATGTTTAATATTTACGTTAAGGATCTTGGTCAGCAGTTTGGGAGAACATTTATATTAAAAAATGTGCTTTGTGGGAAATTTTTCAAACATATTTTTTTGTAAAGTTTATTTCGGCGCATCTTCTTTTCAGTGTAAGCTTTCTTAAACTCAAAGCATTTATTTCAAATAAACTAATTACAGGCACTTTTGAATTGTAAACGAGTCGTTCAGTCAGAGAGATGAAGATAGTTGCCCATTCTAAGGTGTAGTAGGTTGAACACGAACAGGCAAGAAACTCCTAAAGCCACCTGCTAGCTACCACCATCTTATCTAAGTCTGTCGCCATAACAGCATTGTTGTGTTTCGGCAGGTAGAGGTTTCGTATCCAGTTCCTCTGTGGTTGAGGATTCTGGGTGAAGCTCGTTTAGGGGTATGAGGAACAGGGTGTAAAGTTCACTCATCCACCATAGAAAAGGGAGGATCCTCCGACCAGACGGGTGTCATATCTGGCGGGCAATTGCCCAGAGGTTGAAGTCGTGAGCTTGTATATATGTCCACCGCGCGGTAAACTCTAATTGCGCGATGCAGGATTTGAGTGACGTCAGGATGTTGTGTGACGTCAAGTCTTTGATGCGTAGTTCGCATGTGGCGGTGTAGATGCCGCCACACTCGCTTCCACTTTCGGCCTTCTTATCACTTACCATCAGGTGAGATGTAGGCCAAGAGCTTCCTCGTTGTGGATTTTAAAAAGATGCGCTGGTCGCTACGGGTTTTAAGTTTTAAAAGTATCTAAACATATAAATACCTATCTATGAACGAAGGCTATTGCAATCAGTGTGAGTGTGTTACATACTCAGACTGACGTATACACTGAAGTTATTAAGAATAGTGAATGACACTTCAAGTATTTAATATAGTAGCAATTGTTAATTGATATTGATTCAAGAAACCATGATACCATAGGCCGTTTTCAATATTACATGGCTATCATGTAATATTGAAAACGGCCTAATACCCTACTTAGTTACTTTTCATGAAACCATCCTAAGTTTTTACCAATCATTGTACAAATTTTATCATTAATGGACCTTATGTATTATCCCAAAAATAAAAAATAAATTAATGCGTATATTTTAAATTGCGTTGTTAAGATTTTTAAAACCACCCATAACGGTCATGATAACCGGACTGTGCTATATAATACAACCTTAGTTTTGGATTACCCTAAACCTGATTTTTTGAACAGCAGATTTTTTTTTTCGCGATTTCAGCGTCGTCGGTCAATGAGTACAATGACCCCTGAAAAGGTTTAGGGTAAACAAAAACTAAGGTTGTATATCACAAATAATTTGGGGGATTAATCATAATAATGTAACCTAACATTAATATCTGACATTTAGAACAAAACTTCATTTACCTCAACAGATTCGTACGACCGATAATGCGTCATAATTTCAAAATTCACTTCACCACTCACAAAATAAGAAAAAAACACGTTCAAGTAAAATAAAATCACAAACTATGAACTAAATAAAACATGTTGACATATCGACATATTATTTGCAACTGATATGAAATCTGAAATGACTAAATTTAACTTGGTAGATACTGATATAGGCTTATCTTGCTGAAAATAAGTGCTAGCAAAAATGTGCCAAGTCCCCCTCTCTATCTTTTGTTGAGTTACTGACTAATGGGCTAAGCCCTTATGACTGTCAGCAGATAAAGGAGTGACGTATTTGTATCTCTTTGATTTCATAAGTATATTTGTATGTTGTTGTATGTACCATCGAAGAAGTTCATATCTATACACCGTAAGGACTATTTCTGCTTACAGCGCTCGGCCGCCATAGAATCGGGGCGGTAACAAATGTGGTCATCGCGTTCACGGGATTTTGTTTTCAAAGTGCTTAGATATGACGTTCTTCGATAGTACTCTAGGTATATTCGGTACTGCTCGCAAATTTTTCCATATCCTAAGGGCACGTCCGTACCATTACAGCGCCCCCCGGTCTACTCCTTGATATGCAATGGTCTTGGTAGCCCCACGAAGCAGGTCCAGGGGCTAGTGCAATTATTGGGGTTCATTCGATTTATCGAGTCTGATTAAACCACGCTGGGGTCGGTGTATTTCATACATTTATTCATAAATTGTAAAAATACAAATTAAATTGTTGAAAGGATAAAATAGGTACCAGTAAAAAATTCTTGACTTTTTAAAGATGCGTTCAAATTGATGACGTTTATAACCCAAAAGGGATTCCCGAAGAACCCATTTCCAAAAGTTACTAGTATTTGACGTAACCGAAGCTCTCACCTTGAAAAAGGCGATACCTTGAAGTATGACTCCACTTCCTTTGAGCAACTAGGTCATGATGACGAGGCAGAACTCCTCGGTCACCCTCTATATCCTTCGAAAAAACCACTGAATCTGTAACGTTGGAAAACTTGGAAATGAAAACGTCACTGTAGACTGATGTAAAAAATGTTCCAATAGAACTGAGAATAATACTGATACAATGTTTTAAGGTAGGATAAGTCGGGTCAGTGACAGCTCGGCCCGAGTCAACTCAACCCGAATAATAATACCAGATATTTCGCTGTCTTTAAAGCACACGTTGAAACACTTGATGGTTGCGAGTAGCAACCACGTTCAAAGTTTGAGCGACCACGTTCAAAGTTTGGGCGAACACGTTCAAAGTATCAAACATTGACATATTTCACACTTTGAACGTGGTCGTCACTTTAGATAGCTACTGGTGCCGATTCTCTTGTACACCGAACTAAACTAACTTAAACTAAGACTAAAATTACTTACTTTTGGCTATGAGAATCTTAGAGCTATTCTGCAAATAAAATTCTCTAAACTAAAAAATAATTTTGACACAACTAAAATAGAATTTGACAATCGTGAATCCACGTGGTACCCGTGGTTTGCCCTAACCGGTGATTTTTTTTAGAGCCGGATGTGCGCATGTGGTGTAGCCTCGACGTGCTTTATATGGAATTTTTATTTTTTTTGTATGGAAAATATGAAAAAAATATTACCTACGTGTTGAGTGTTAGGTGTTTAAGGGTTTTATAAAGGGGGTCGAAATTTTCATTATTTTTGCGATAGGACGCACCATTTTCGAGATATAAGCAAAAGAAAAAATAAATACAGTACTGTTTTTGCACGTGAAGTCGAGATGTTGGTGTGAATTTTAGTTCATAACAACTTATTTTATACCACACCATTTTAATCGCGATTAAAATTTGTCAGGTTTAGTCTGATTTGGTCTTATACAACCAAAATTTTAGGTGAAAAACGTCATATTCAGAATAGCAAAATTGCCATTTTCACTAAACTAAAAACACAGTACTATCTTAGCGCTGTCAAACTAAAATATAGTTAAGTTGTGTCACTTTAGTCTATTTCAGAATAGGAAATCGTCGTTTGACAGGAATAAACTAAATTTTAGTGATTTTTAGTTTAGTTTAGAGGCATTTGTGACAAGAGAATCGGCACCACTGTGAAGCTAAAGGAGTCTTTTATGATCGTAGCATTCGTAGAACATGGTATTCTGCCGATTAACTCTAAAAAACTCACCGTGAATACATAAGTAAAGTGAGCTTGAAGTGAGCTGACAATCCTAGTGTCAATACTAGGGATTGACATTATATTGACTCACTTCACTTAAGATGAGATATGTGAGATTTATTACTGCATAGTAATAGTATATTTTAATTATCTATAGCTTCTTGAATATTTTTTTTTAAATATATTTTAATTTGCATAGAAAGTTAGATGGAAAGAGTAAATAATATGCTTAGTTTCGACAAGAACTTGGCTCACAGCACATTTAAATGTTGATAAGATACTTTCCATGAACTCAATAAATTGTGACAAACTGATAATTCTACATACGTCTATAAAAAATAGATAAAATAGGAATTTGCATATCAGCTGATATCGATTACAGGTATCGATTAAGTGATTCAATTATTATCCAGGAAGAAATTAAGATACAGAAACGTTAGTAAGTAGTGTTTGTCAATCTGTAGTTGTATTTGTTGAGAGATGAATACACAAACATTTAGTCAGACCATAAGGACCACAGCAGAATGGCTACTTTTAGAATCGACGACCGGCGATTTTGCGCCTGTATTTAGCTTCTAAAAACCGGCTAAATCGCCGATCGCCGATGCAAAAAGTAGCTAGTCTGCTATGGTCCTTATGGTCTGACTAAATGTTTGTGTATTCATCTCTCAACAAATACAACTACAGATTGACAAACACTACACTACACCATAGATTTGTATCCTTATTACGTTACACACTCACAATCATTTACATTAACCATTTTTATTGAACATTTTGATACTAGTGGTCTATTCTGTAAACAAAACCCGCTCTGACATTAGATACTTCACTCTAACTCCATTTTAGGGGTTGACAAAGATTAAGAAGAGTCGGTTTTAACCAAAGCGGAGAAATGCGATTTCTCGAAAAAACATTAGATTTGAGTTATATTATCATCTCCGCTTAGCTTCAACGCAATACAATTACGTTGTTTACGAGACTATTTCGACTTTGGTTACAAATTAATACAGATGGGACATTACCTACATACAGTTATATTCACCTAGAAGTTGCCTCTTTCTATCGCGTAACCCTTTGATCTCCTGACTACGGTACACTCACTGAATTGGCCCAGCAAGACGGGCCCGCCGCGTACTTGTAGCTTCATACCTTAACTGCGGAGTGTCCCATCTGTATTTATCTGTGCTTTGGTGGAACTGTGGATACGAACGCCAGCCTTACGCAAGCGCCTCAAAGAGATGTCAGCACAACGGATGGGGTCTGCTAGGACCAATGCCTGCCGGGGTCGCGGGAAACTCCGAAAGGGATACCTTGACCCCTGGCAATGTACAGGCAACTGAAGGAACACGGGTGGGTTTTAGTCAGTAAGAGTCTGACACGCCCTCCCGCTCCGCCCAGAGCGGGAGAAGTTATTTGATAATTCAGGCAATTCAGGCTTCTGTTCGTACGCACTTTTCTAAGGGATTCCCGTTCCTTACCACAACAAATAAACCACCACAACACACGTACTCAAATAAACACTGAAAAACAAACCTCTTTCCTCATATTGACTGTAATTGACGCTATCCTCTTTATTTCTTGAAAACTCGTACGCAATGGCGAGGCGGGCATTTTGCACATTCAAACACTTTACACTAATAACCAAATTGTTCACAATAATTTAATTTCTACGCTTTGTTGGCAAAAGTAAGAAGACCATTTAATTTATATTTTTCGAGAATATTTCAGGTTTTTTTCAATTAATTAAAATCACTAATCAATCCGCACTAATGAACAGTTAAATGGTAACTGAAAGCCATACGTGACTTCAGTTAACAATTGCCGCAAGGATGAGTAAGTTAAGGAAAAACCTTAACGAGCAATACGTCACACTGTATAGTCTAGTTAATATATTAATTAATAGTAATGTTAATATTTTTTAATAAGAATTAAGTACAGTTAACCAAACGTCACTTGAAGAAAAAAGGCTTTACTGCTATGACATTAAGGCGCTATAAAAGTAAAGTTTTTACCTAAGACTTGCGGTTGACCGTACCTAGTCATAATGAATTGCAAGTTCCGGTAGTTTACTGACCCATATTGAGTGCAAGCTTACTAGAAATTGGTCAAACCGTCATCATCAGTGACGATTTTCTGCTAAGGTAAGTTAAAAACGTTGAAAGCGGTTTGTAGTACGACCTCCTTGAAGAGCAACTACTCCGGGGAACTACTACTCGTAACTATTACAGAATCGGCCTACGGTGGGAATTTGAACTAACAAGGTCCTATTATTGGCCACTGGGACTAAAGTCTCCTAAACCCTACTTCCTCTCACAGAATGGAAGAAATCAAGCCTCCATTCTATGAGAAGAAAGAGGCCATCATTTTTTACAGAGGCTATCATAGTAAACTCTATCGTTAACAAGCAATGCTCTTTCCTGGTTTAAGGATGTGGCGGCAAAATTGCAAGCATAATCATGAGGTATTTCAACTTTGCCTCTTTTTCAACACTTGCTGCATCATCAAATCTCTTGGACCACCAAGGAACCTTCTTTATACGCATTGGTAACAATTTTTTATAGAGCTGGCCTTTGCTATTTACATAAAACGATGGAATAAACTTATTCTTATAGCTTGTCCACTCTGAAATGACGCGCCCCACTACTGCTTTACCCATAGAAATCCGCATTACCATGTGCGTAAATGCAGTAGTGGGGCGCGTCATTTCAGAGTGGACAAGCTTTGCGCGAGCCGGTCAACTGCCCACTGTAACTGTGACTCAGTTCAAGCTGGAGGAAAATTATAATTGATGTGGTTAGCCTTATCGCTTGACGCGTGGTAACTCGTCATTATTGGCTCCAACGACCATAGGATGGGAATAAATCGTATCTGCTCATAAATTATTGTGTTTAATATAGGTACTTCTAGTTTATTTCGTGTCCCCGTAAAAACAAAACTGCAAATATTTTTATAAAATACAATAGACGACGTATATTTAGTAATAACTGTTTTTAAGAAGTCATAAAGAACCCGGTAAGAAATCGACGTGTGTTTCACCTCTCAACGAGGCATCCTCAGGATGACGATTGACTTTTGCGAACCCGGCACACCGGAATAGGACATGTTGCCACGCCAAGCACCAAAGGCAGAGCGCGCGCGGATAGGTCTGCGTTTTTTTATAATGGGTTTCCACAAAGTCACGCCTGAGTCAATTAACTATCTTCGCATTTTTATATTATTTGAGCTTATATTGCCTAACTGCTGGGCAAAAGGTCTTCCTTATAAACGCCAATAAGTTATCATTGAGAGTAATTAGGTATAATTTATAATTAATAGCCCATTATTGTCTCACAGGCCTGTGTCCCAACAGTGGGAACATTATAGGGTCATTATGTTATTGTCTTACTGCCCTGCAAAGGCCTCAGTCTATTCCTTCCATCAATATATGTACGGTTCTGGACTACTTCTGATCAACCGCAGTCCCGTCTAGTTGTTTCAGAGCACTCCTGTGAAGTCTTGTGTTCTAGAAGAAAGACCTCGGCATGCTGCAGACATGGTCACTCTCGTCCCTTGTCAAGGATCTGCGTTTTAGAGTACAATAATTTCAACAAATATTCCACCAAGATATATCTTACTTTATAATTAAAACGTTACACGTTGCAGACTCCACAACCGGCTCACCGACCCGTTTGAGAACCACTGACGGCGACCACAAATAACAACAAATCGTATACAAATAAATAACATACGTTTATCTATGATCATTACTCGGGACACCTAGCCTTCGACAAATAGATACTATATTTTAACCCCTTAGGCTATATACAGACGGTTGGAAAATAAGTTTATAAATAGCCACAATATTGTGTTACTAGACGAGCCCCACGGTTTCATCCGCGTAAGTGGCGATCCCGTGGGAATATCGGAATAAAAAGTATCTTATGTCGTAATCCAGGTTATGGTCTACCCATGTGCCAAATTTCATCCAAATCTGTTCCGCCGTTTTAGCGTGATAGTGTAACAAACAAACAAACACAATTTCGCATTTATAATATTAATAATAACGTAGGTAATGTACGTAACGCTGGATAGATCCGATATGATTCTAAGGCCTAAGGCATTGATGTATGATTCCCCATGAGAAGAGACCAAAGCAGGAATTATATTATTTAAGATTAATGAAACATTGTGACAAAATATGTCCTGATTTGGTCAAATCTTATCGAGTCATTTAGATCTAAATATATATTTTAAAAAATTGCATGAAAAAAATATTGGAAAGCAAACTCAAGTTTCTCTACAGTTTAGACTATGTGAAGCAGGATATAATACTGACTATTTACATTGTACTAACTACTCACATAGAAACACAACCAACTAAACTTGAACACACATATACACACACATATTGTTGTTAAAATATTATTTTCAGTTTATTTATTTTGTATTTTGTGTTTCACGAACTGTGTCCAAATAAACATTATTCTTTCTTTTCTTTATTTTTTTCTTTAAAAACAGCACCACCCTTAAAAGACTATCTCGATGTTCGTCTGTAAACGCCCTTAGGCACAATAAATAAGTTGGGTGGTGATAAATAAAAGCTCACTTCACCGCGGCAGCCGGTCACAGGTCGAGCGGTTATCTGTTATATCTTGGAGTGAAAGTACTTATTGAAGAGGGAACCAGCACGTCTTTGCAACCGATTTAAAAAAGGAGGAGTTGCAAAACAATTATTTGGTGTAAAACTGACAAAGAAATATGAAATAAAAGGCAGACGATATAATAGAATTTATGTAAAATTTTGGTATACCAATAAGGTAGGTGACATTATTTTTAACCGACTTCCAAAAAGAAGGAGGTTATATGTTCCACGCGTATGTATATTTTATTTTTATTTTTTTTTATTTAATAAGTAGATATCGACTTTCAATACTTTTACCTTGTTTATTAAAAAATCGATTTTATTTTATTTTGTTTCAATTATTTCCGGTTTTATTCTAGGAATTAGCGAGTGGTACTAAAAAAGTCCTATGTTTTGTAAAAACCAGAAATGAACTCATAACGACTGGCGGAAAGGTACCATTTAAATTTCAAATAATACAGAGTGGCAGGGACCGACGAAAACATTCAACGCAGAGGCAGTTGAAATTTTTCGTCGGTTATTAAAAAAAAGGGAATTCTAGAATCATGTGCGCATCGATGTCCCTGCATATAAAAAAGCAAATTGTAAATAATAAGATGTTCAAACAAATTAGGTCACCTCTATATGGAATGAGACTTACGTGCGTACCTGTATCTAGTTCATAGGTATAGACCCTACAAACCTGAAAAACCCAGTGAGCACTACTGACTATAACTGGAAAAGTTTTTACTACAGCCACTTTTAGTATTTGTAAGTGTACCAGAAGAAAAATGAGACCACCAAGGCAAAAAACCGGCCAAAAGCGAGTCAGACCCACACATCACCGTACAATATTTAGCAAAAAATGCCAGCAATTTTTTTTATTATTTGCTGTTATAGCGGCAATAGAAATACACCATCTGTGAAAATGTCAACTGTCTACTTATTACGGTTCATGAAATATAGCCTCTGACAGCTAGACGAACGGACGGAGAGCGGAGGCTTAGTAATAAGGTTCCTTGGGGTGCGGCACCCTAAAACTGGTGATCTTGATGAAATAATAAGGCCGAAAAATCCTGCAAAATAATTTGCATTTCGGAAATCGATGGTAAAAATAAGAACAAAAGCACACCTTCGAAACTTTAATCATTTTACAATAGTATGTTTCTATTGTTTTTATAAGCTCGTTATTTTTTTTCACCTGTTATTACAAACTACTGTATCTTATAAATAAGTAATATGTGTATCTCTCCGTTCTATCAGTCCATCCAAAGTTTGTCTGTAAGAGATCAGCTTGTGCAATGAGACCACCCATTGTACACTACTTTTAAATATGCCTGTTCTTTTTGTTTTATTTATGTACTAGCTGCACCCCATGGTTTCACCCGCATTCGTCTCGATCCCGTGAGAATATCGGGATAAAAAGTATCCTATGTCCTGACCCAGGTTTTGATCTACCCATGTGCCATAATTCATCCAAATCTGTTCAGCTGTTTTAGCGTGAAAGTGAAACAAACAAATTCACTTTCGCATTTATTATATTAGTTGGGATTTAACTATATTATTTATTGACTTAATGCCATAGGTGGTTTTTATGCAGTGTACAATAAAGTGTTCAATAAATAAATAATTTTACTTCTCGCCTCACTTCTACATACATAATCCCATCCACATCTCGCAAGCGCCGCGCATAATTCAAGATGCGTTGGATAATCGAAGCGCAGCGAAGTGATAGGTTTACCGCCAGTTCGCGCGATAAATTACTTTATTGTTTACGTTAAATAAACAAACTTTATTTTATTAATAAACATTTTACTTGTGATTGTGAATAAGTAACGGAAGTAAGTTGTTATTTTTTTTAGTTTCACCTGTGTGAGCTCTTGTCATTTTAAATTAATTTATAAGCAGTGTTACCGCGTAATAAACTTACAATGACAATGGGAAAGCAATTGTGATAGTGTACGCGCTTTCTTTTTGATAGTTCAACTATTTTTATTGCACTAAGTATAAGTTTTTTTTAATTCTTCGCAATAATTAGATTTCATTGTGAGTGAGACACGGAATCAGTCCGTTGGCCATTTCAAGTACCTACGTACTGTCAGGATTTTCTTTCAATAACTTCAATGTAATGTTTCGATATATAGGATGTCAGTGTAATTAAATAGTCACAAACCGTATTTTTATCCTAGAACACATAATGAACAGAGCGATACAATTCAAAGAAATACTTTTTATCATCCCTAATAGTGCGCCGTTTGTTAGCTGTTATCGAATCTACGAAACGATTACTTATAAAGTTACAAATGCTCACAAAGTAAAAAAATAATCTTGTTAACGATTTAAAAGCAGTTTTTCTCTTCCGAGATACTGTGTTATGCTGTCTTCTAGTCTTTCCAGCAGATGAAATATTCATATCGAATAATTCATGAAGAAAAGATGGCCACCACTTATTTTGTTTTCAGGCAAAAAGAATATAATGGAGATAGCCATCCCCCAACCAGAAAGTGGTGCAGTGGATTCTTAAATAATTATGGTTCCGTGAAAAACATGAAACAAATCTTGAAAAATTATTTTATAAAAGGATTTACAATCCCAATTTATGACCAACGTCCAACGATCACTTGACAGCACTTTCTAACTTGTTTTCGCAATACCTAAATTTCTAAAAATATCGCTACATAATTATAAAACAAAGTCCCCCCGCCGGAGCCGCGTCTGTCTATCTGAACGCAATAAACTCAAGAACTACCAAACGGATTTTCATATAGTTTCACCAATGGATAGTGTGATTCATGAGGAAGGTTTAGGCGTATAATTCATTATGGTATTGTGTAAATTGACTGAAATATGACGATGATTCTTGAAGATTTGGAAAATATCATGCCGACTGAGAGCTTTACTTGGCGTTCGCCGCGCAAACCAATAGAGTTATATCAATGGATTACAAAATTAATACAGTTTTTACCTGGATTAACACATAGGGTGGGTACTTTCAATCCCGCTAGTACATTCCCGTGGGATATTTTATTTTATTTTTTATTTTTTGTATGATTTTTTTATATTATTTTATTTTTTTTATATTATCAGACATCCACTTGGGCGAAGCCGCGGGCAAAAGCTAGTTCGAATGTAATTGTCTAAGCAATTAAGGGTGCACTTTGCATTAAACATATTCAATTACGAAATATCTAAGTATGAAATTATAATATCTGATTACGGTAGCTACCTACTGAAAGCTCATTAGTAATTTTAGATGCGTGAAACTAATGAAACTGATATTCTGTGCGATGCCGATTTTATTAGATACCAAATTATTAGGGTTAATATGTTTTTTTCTTGATTTATTAGTAGTTACCTAGTATAGAAACTTGAATCTATAATTATATACTTCAGTATTCAGAAAAAAATACGATAAGAAATTTTCATTACAGCGCCATCTGTTGTCGAGTAGAAGAACTATTCTTTAAAAAAATCATAACAAAAAACCGAAACAGGAAATTCACGCATTTTTATATAAATAAATACAGTACATAGGTAAGCAATTCATTTATTTATTGCATTGTAAATCAATATGACTGGATGCAACTGTGTGTATATTTTGTTTACCTATAGCAATTCATTACATATCAGCCAGTACCTATTCCATTCTATTGCTATTCCATAATCTGCACCCGGATTCTCATACCTAAATCGTTATTGTTAAAGTTGTTTATTCATTAACATCTGGTCTTTGTAATCTACACTAGCAAAAACTATGTTATTTACATTTACCATTTTTCAGCCAAAATGTATGCAGTTACGAGAATGCTTCACGGATATAAATTGTTCTCAGTTATAGGTAACGTTATTATTTGCTGGGCACGAATTTAATAAGAAAATCGATGAACCACTGGCTAAGCGGATACAACTGAAGGATAAAGCTAACTAAGTAAGAGTGGGTACAATCAGTTATGACTTATGTATGAGTCACAAGAAAATAAATAGGTTTATCGTGTTTTCAGAATACCTGTTATGTACCTATGTATTTTTATCGATAAAATATAGTTCTAAATGATGTCTCTATTTTCCATCTTTTTTTTTATAAGTTTTTTAGCTTATAACGAAAAGGATATCGAAAGATGTATTGACGTACCTAATCGTAAAATATACACCAAAATTAGTACCAAATTATCTGCTATAAAAATTGAGAAAGAAAGAAGGGGGTTCAATTCCCAGCTCAGACAAAGTGTTATTGAGCCCGAAGTCTGAATTCGTGCCAGTTTGATGTCAATAAGGTTGCCCCCTATTACATGAAACTTGAATATAATTGGCGAAATGCGTGTGTACTATTGTTCACCTCGGTCTTAGGCTTGCAGACTACCGCGACGCGACAGTGCGATGCGACACTGGTTATTGTTATACCGTGAAGTTTTCTTAGAAATTGTATTGCTCGCGTCGGGTCGCGCTAGTCTGCACGAGGCTTTACTCTTCGACGAATACTGGCGTGATATTTTGTTATGTGTTTAGATTTCCGTCAAGCGGATTTGAGAGGGTGTTACTGATAAAATATAGACATACAACTGTCGTATGTAAACACATATCTATTTACTGTAGTGGGCTGTAATCGTAGGTATAGGTAGTATATTACAAGGATCTTTCGCGTTCAAACGCCGCCATGTTATTTTTCACAAAAAAACCAACAGCGCCCCTGCTATCAGTCATTCATGCGCCAAAAGATTTTTAGTACTCTGTCAACAAGTCAAGATTATCTTAAATTAATTTATTGTTTTATTAACCTGTGGTTTCAGTTTCACTTACATTCTAGGGGAACTACTTCGTCAAAATACATAATTCATTTGTTCTTGTCAAAATAGGCTGAGAATCAGCACTTTTCGAACGACAAAATTACATAAAACAGTCCTCCAAAACGCCCACCCTTCACCACTTCATAGTGCTTTAGCTGTGAAGAAGAAGTGACGCAACAAACTCCCCAGCAGCACTGCTGTCTGTTCAGTTAGAAAAAAAAACTTGATTCTATGCAGTATGCAAAATAATTTACCTACATTACTCAACACAAAACAGTAAATAAAATTATTTGCCATAATGACAGCTAGCACACGCCAATATACCAACAAAAACATCGAAATCTATGCTCAAGCGAAAATAAAAACTCAAAACGTAAACAGAACTTAATACCGGAATAAAAGCCTCCAGGCATAAAGGGCATGCCCGCTTACATATAGCTAATACTTAGCACGTAGTTTCATGTTGGGACAAAAAGGTCCCAGATCGGACAGAAATGTACTAAGAACTACCAAGATCATGTATTCAATAAAAACAATTGAACATCGCCTGTTTCCATTCCTAATAGATTTAGAAGCGCTATACATCCGTAACATAATCATCTTGTAACCTGATCGGTGCGTCAATTGAAGCAATGAGGCTAATATTAGCTTTGGTCTTCACGTGGATCTAGTCTAAGTAGTGTGATAACATAACATCACGCTTGTTTTACACCCACATTTCGCCAATTAAGACGCAGATATATGCCAGTGACCTTGAGTGGTTAGCTTGCGTGTTCCGAATTGAGCTCACGCAACGCGTCGTACGTCCAGCCAGTAATAGGACTCGACCATCGAGGAGCGCTGTTCCAAATTAGAAGCATTATTCATTTATTATACATAAAACAAAAGATATTTTAATAAAACACGTATACTATTAGATCAATAATTAAATTATCTTAAAAATGATGAAGGTTTCAGAAAAATACGCTTCATAGATTTTGCGCGATTCTCAGTTTTTTATCCGCGTTAGACATAACTTTACAAATTAATTTCACTATGTAATATAAAGATAATGTAAACTATTCATATATTAAGTTATTAAGAATATGCTCTAATTGAACATATATTTTTTCCAAATCATTAACACTACCCGTTTAGACGTGATCTTCAGTATAAAATCATTTAAAGTCGGTTATCGTCGCCTTAAGTGTTCACGTGGATCTAACTTAAGTAGTGTGGTAACATAACATCACGCCTGGTTTCCCCGAAGAGTAAGGTAGAGGTGTACCTATAGTACACCCACGTTACGCCATTTTTAAGTTTAAGTTTTATGTAGTAGGGGCGGGCGATAAGGGACCAGGCCCGGGTCGACGGCGCGGCGCGTTGTGTTCCACGCGCGCCTTAAAGAGCTGTCAGCACCAACTGCCGGGGTCCGTTAGGGCCAATGCCTGCCAGGGTTGCGAGTTTATCCGAAAGGGATATCGTGGCACACAGGCAACGGAAGGAACACGTGTGGGTTTTAGTCAGTAGAAGTTTAACACACAGCGAGAGAACTTATTTGAGAATAAGCCAGCAAAAATAAAAAAAAGGGGGCGAGCCTATTATCATCAACTTTGTACAAATCCAGACTCCGGGCTGCTACTGAGAAATTCCCGATGGAAAAACCTAATATTACTTTGCCCGACTCGGGAATTGAACCCTCATCAGTAGCGCTTGTGACCACTAGACCAATAAAGGACTTTTCATAAATTATTAGAATTTACGTAACAAAAAACTAAGACCAAAGATTCAATAAAAATTATTGAACTTCCCTTCATTATATCAGTATCATATTGTAACTTAATCGGGTCAATAACGGGTAATAGCGTCAATTGAACCAATGAGGCTAATAATAGCCAAACGTGATGTCCACGTGGATCTAGGATAATATGGTATCAGGTAATGCTTAACTGTATATGTAAGTTGCTTGATTGAATCCCTTTAATAAGGCAAGTGGTTTCCAAAGTGAATTCAAGAATTGACTAAGTACCTCATTAGATGAGTGGTCGCAAGTGTGACCGCTAAGCGTAGGGCGCTGGGTTTCAATCCTCGGGGCAAACAGTGCTTTTTGGAATTCTGAGTAGACCGGAGTTCAAATTGGTCTAATTCTTCTTTTCGTGTGGTTAGTGACGAACCTGGTGTCAGAGTTTTAAAGCCGCCCATGGGCCTCTGACTTGGCTTCACATGCCGTCGATAAAAATCTCTCAGGCATGCCGGTTTCCTCACGATGTTTTCCTTCACCGTTTTTTAAGCAAGTCATAATTATACAATATGCAAATGAATCCGTAAAGTCAGGTGCTTGCCTTGGGTTCGAACTCGAGACCTATGACTTGGCAGTCTGACGATCACACCACTAGGCTATCACTGCCACTGTTCTGATTGGTGACAATTATGGTCAGGTTCCTGCTTAGATGGAACATAAAATAATAATAGGCGAAATCCTGTACTTCCTCGCTACCTATGCCTTCGGGAATAGGGTTACCATCTATGTAAGGGAGGATGCCTGTCTAGGATGTACAAAATGCCAAATTTTTCAGAGAAATGCCTGTCTACGTCTATTGTAAAAAAAAGCTGTAAATCTTAAAATACGCAACAGATAATTTTAAACATCTAAGCATCTTCTCACGAATCGTTTTTAAAGTTTTCTTGAGTTACTAATAACCGACTCTACTGTCAGGCGATTCCTTTCGTATGTAGTAAGAAGATTGAAAAATGCCTGTCTCAGCTTAGCGCCGGCCGCACGCCTGTCTTAACCGTAAAATGCCTGTCAAATGCGGCAAATGCCTGTCAGATGGTAACCCTATTCGGGAATAAGTACTGTCGAGAAGTTATTTATACTTTGAAGTTAGGTACTGGTTATGTAGATTGCATTTCAGGAATTACAGTGACGTTTTCAGGTCTCAATTGTGTAAAATTAGGTTTAATTTCAGTTTGTCTCTGTTGCTAATGTGTGAATGAGTAATTTAATGCTAATCTGTCATTCTGGAACGTATGCGGTAATAGAATAAATTTTGTGTATTTTGGGGTTATTTACCTAACTACTTTCATTATTTTTTATTACCTTACAGCCATTTGCAGAAACGAACTTTAACTTTTAAATACGAATCTTCCATTAACTTGTTGCAGAAAGCAACTCTAGAAAGCGACTTGATTTTAATGGTTCTTTGATGAAATAATTAGCGTTTTAATGATCCATTACGTAATGGGGTATTAATGTTTGTCTCTATACAATTGGGTGTGAGTATATCAATAAAAACAAAAAAGTGAAATGAAATGTGGGTGTACTATATAGGTACACATCTGCCCAACCCTTTGGGCAAACAAAGCGTGATGTTATGTGTCTGTATATCAATTAGTTTACTATTATCACAAACATACGTATTTATGTTGATAGAAGTACAGTTGATTGAAATTAGTATGGCAATGGACGCCTGATTGACAAACAAAACTGTCTTTAGGCTTCGCTTCATGAAAACATCGATTTATCTCCCTCATGATTGTAGGTAAGTAACTACTTGGTTCTTCTTTTCGTGTGGTTAGTGACTAACCTGGTGTCAGAGTTTTAAAACCGCCCATGGGCCTCTGACTTGGCTTCCATTCCGTCGAGAAACATCTCTCAGGTTTCCTCACGATGTTATCCTTCACCGTTTTTGAAGCAAGTGATAATTATACAATACGCACATGAATCCGAAAAGTTAGAGGTGTGTGTCTTGGGTTCGAACTCTAGATCTATGACTTGGTAGTCTGACGGTCACACCACTAGGCTATCACTGCTTACTTGGTAAGTGTGACATTATACAGAGTTGAGAATAAGGCAAAACAAAACTCTACGTCTTGTGTATCATCATCTATGCCTAGCCTTTTCCCAACTATGTTGGGGTCGGCTTCTAGTCTAACCAGATGCAGCTGAATACGAGTATTTTACATGGAGCGACTGCCTATCTGACCTCCAAAACCCAGTAACTGGGTAACACTTGGTAAGACTGGTTGTCAGACGTTCGGACTACTGATCAACCCGCATCGACTGTAAAAGATACAAGAACGACCAACAATTTTATATTCTATTGTGTACATGGTAGAGTTTTTTTACTCTGGTTTGCTTAGCGTACCTCTGTCTTTATTTTTGTTTGCTGTATTTTTATAAAGCAATGGCGTCTCTCTCATAAATTATTAATCAACTTAGTTAAATCTCTAGTTCAAGTGCGTAGCACTCGCAACCGCCGTGCGAGTATTGTATGACCATGTATGAACGTAAACGAAGCAAAAACAGTAGGTAAGGTCTATTTAAATCCTTGTTTCCAATTGATGTTATTTCCACTTAAACAAACATCAACTTTATGCAAGTTATAAAGTTGATTTTAGACTGAATAGTACTGTTAAAATAGTCATTAAAAAATATGAAGTTGTAGCGCAAACTGAACCTTATGAGTAGGCATTAGAGTTGTTTTTTCCTAAAACGTGTTTGTTTACATGTTTTGCAAATAATTGCGAACGCAGTGTAGATATGTGAGGATTGTAGCAGGTGGCGTTCTGTGGTTTCTGCTTACCCCAATGGGAAGAATACGTAAATTTATGATGTATGTATATGTCATTCAAATCTATTGTATAGTCTCATCTTTGATATTGAAATTGATCATCATTTATGGTGTTCATTTTTCTGGATTTTGTTAATTTACTTTCTGTATTATTTTTGGTAAATTGTAAATATATTTAGGTACCTATAGATTACACTCTTCTTGAATATTTTATGTAGAATAGCTTTCGACTTAAGCTTCGTGCAGACCAGTGCGACGCGATGCCGCGACGCGACTCGAACAATACAATTTCTAAGAAAACTTGACGGTATAACAATAACCGGTGTCGCGTCGCGCTGGTCTGCACGAAGCTTTACTGGCACGTCGAGCTAATAGACATTCGATGGATAGGACTATCGTTGCAATGGCTTTTCGGCGAAACGGACGCTCGATCTAATGGCTATTCGAAATTGTGGTACCACAATTTCGAATAGCCATTAGATCGAGCTATGGAATCACGGCAATTCGGACGTTCGATCTGATGACTTCGGGGAATTAGCCATTGGGCATATGACATTTGAAATCAAGCAGTAATCCCATAAGTCTCAGAGCAAATAAAACCCAATACAGAGCGCAGCGAACAATACAGTGAAGCATGCCAGAACTACACCGCCGCTCTGTGCATACACGCTCACATTTATAACCTTTTACAATGACACTACAATAAAACTACACCACACAAAGTGCACACATGTTTACGAAACTCGCTTCACTTCACAGTTGACAGCACTGTCTTTTTTTTAAATTTGGTCTGACGTTTCTGTGTCATTAGTTTGACCTTTCAGATATTGTGATAAATGTGTATTTCATGTATTGAGGAAAACCTAATGACGTTTTCAACCGAACCGCGACTCGTAATGACCGTAATTAATTGTTTCGCAATTTTTTTATGCATCACCCGCATTCAACAATAAAGGTATATGACGTCATTCAAATACATGCTCCATACATGAAATAATAAATTAGTTCCAAACACTGCACACGTTAACAATAAAACGAGGACAATAAAGAAACATATTTAACAGAAAAAATAACGTATGAAAATCAAATATAGATAAGCGTTTACTATTGTTTGTTTTGTAATGCAATTATTATGTAGGTAAATAGCACAATACATAGACACGTAATTGTGCGCCTGCGCAATTGTGCGTGTCACTAATGAAATCATCATCATCGCTAACATCATCATAAATCTATACTATTAAATCAGCAATTATTGTATAAAAATATGTATATAATATACTAGTGACCCGCTGCTGCTTCGCACGGTTTTTACGACTTGACAAAACATTGAGATTTCTTAGGTAAACGTAACTTTAATATTAACGTATTATACACATAAACCTTCCGGAATAAATTCTCTAAACGATGGTGAAAACCTCATCAAAATCTGTTGTGTGGTTTAGAAGAACAACCCGAACATACAGACAAACACGAAGAGTGACTTTAATTTATAATATGTTTGGTAAAGATTTCTAATCACGTTTTCGAAAAGGGCTCTAACAATTTCGATGAAAGTAGCAATATAGGTTTATGGGTGCAAAAATCGATCTACCTAAGGTCTATTTAAATTCTTGTTCCAGTTGATGTTATTTCCACTTAAACAAACATCAACTTTATATTTGTGTAAATAAAGTTGATTTTAGAATGACTAGTACAGTTGAAAAAGTAATAAAGAATATGAAGGTGTAGCGCAAACTGAACCTTATGTGTAAGCATTACAGTTGTTTTTCCGAAAGCTCGTGTTTGTTTACATGTTTGGCAAATAAATTGCGAACGCAGATTAGTTCACATATCTAGGAAAATTTGCTTTTTCCGTATTTTCACGCAAAAAGATTTTCACCCGATCAGAGTTCGGTTGCCCAGGTACTAATCATTGATCATCATTTGGGATATAATATTATGTAAATGTGAAATATATGTAGGTACTGCCCCAATGGTCTAGTGTTCGCAAGGGCTACTGCTGAGCACGAGGTCCAGGATTCCTAGGTCGAGCAAAGAGATATTTGGTTTTCCATCTGGAATTTTTCACTAGGCAATAGGCTCATAGGCGAGCCTATTGCATGGGACTTAAACATAACTGGCGAAATGTGGGTGTACTATAGGTACACCTCTGCCTAACCCTTCGAGGAACAAAGGTGTGATGTTAATGTTATGTTATGTGAAATATTGTATTGAAGAATTTAATTTTAGTTTATTTTTATTTCAACTTGCTTCCGCTTGCGGTTTCGCCCCCGTGATATCTTTACCCCAGTAGCACACCTCCGCCGCGAAACCATAGCAGCGAAACCGCAGTAGTTCAATTCAACTGGCTCGCGTCATGTTCCGCTACTCGAGTTCCGCTACTAGAATTTCGCGGAGCGGAACATGACGCGAGCCAGTTGAATTGAACTACTACGGTTTCGCGGCGGGGGTGTGCTACTGGCGTTAAAAATTATAATTATTAACATAGGCTATGTTACTCAGTGATAATATAGTATTCTACTGGTGAAAGATTTTTTTAAATCGGTCCAGTAGTTTTTGAGTTTATTCATTACAAACAAAAAAACAAACATACAAAAACTATATTATTATATTAGTTTAAATGAAGTAATTGTCATAAATATTTTAACCGCATCAGGTAATAATTCCTACTTAATCATAGGTATTACCAATACGTGACGATTTGTAGCTATGTAGTGTGTATCTCGACAAAATCCGTGACATACCTTTATGTATCTTGCATAGTAATGCGTACTAGGTCATCCGGATCTGTATTGCGTAGCGTTTTGTAAGATAACTAGTTGCGGTAAAGTTACACATAACTGATTTGCATCGTATTAAGTAGATAAATTAAAAAACCATAAACAATATATTTATATGTAGTTTTTTTATATTAAAATATTTTTTTCTTTTTTTTATAATTTATCTTTTTTCGCATTTTATACGGATAATCCTCGGTACTGATCCTCTAAAAACGTATTGACCTTCTAATTATGGATACGTTTTTAAATTAAACTTTCCGGCCTTTTCTCACAGTTGGTCGCAGTAACTAAACTACCACCCCATGCAAACGGATTAGAGATTAGGTTAGAACTGTGACCCACCGGCAAGCTCAACATCCAAGTTTCTCGCAGTTACTTACTTGGTTATTTACTATTTTTAGGACCCTTAAATAGGAAAATCTGTCCGTTCGACGAAAGTATCGAAGGACATACATAAAAAAAATACATAACTACACAAACATAGCACCTCCTCCTTTTTGAAAGTCGATTAAAAAATTATAGACAGGAACCTCGGTTGGTTACTCGAGAAACTACTTATACAAGAAAAGCCGAGGAATCTAGACTGAATGACTAACGCCCAGGGATAATTTGCAATATTACTCGGCAACCTGAACCATGTCTGTGAGAGATTTAAACACTTCAAGGAAAAGACACATCTAGGAGTTCCAAGTATTTGCTGACTAAGGCTCAAAGATTGTCTTGAAAATGTGGTTTTGGGTACCTAACTCGCGTTGGCCAAGTAGCGCCGGAATCATTAAAACAAGGATAAATCTAAACTGATACTGTCTTACAAAAGGAGATTTTCCTTCTAGTCAGTATGAATACAAGTCGTATTAATACTGACTAGAAGGTCTAATTTCGCAGTAGACGATTTATGGGTCTCTTTAGCGGTATGAAGGCCCCGCTGGGGCGTCATCGGGGTGACGGAAAGAGAGGCGGGAGGCGCGGTCAAGTCTCACCTTTAATGGCACGTCTTGTACGTACTAACATGCTTTGAGTCAGTTTTCGTATTTCGAACATTATTTCGACTAAAGTCGGACAAGTTGTCAGTTTTGTATAAAGAACCGTACACGTTCCATTGTTTTGTAAAGAGTCTGAGACTACTCGTTCGTGTCTCTATCTGTATGTCAGGGTGACCGCGTTGTTGTTCTAAACTACGCGACGCGGCGACAACGGATTTTCTTTATTAGATTTTCTTATTTAGATCATTTATTCCGGAAGGTTTATGACTATAAATCATTAATATTCCATATAAATATATACATATATCATCATTATATATATTATATTAAATATTATTAAAATATATAATATTATTTTATATATTAAATATCTCTCGACGGCATGTGAAGCCAAGTCAGAGGCCCATGGGCGGCTTTAAAACTCTGACTCCAGATTAGTCACTAACCACATGAAAAGATGAAAAGATTAATATTTAACTCATTATAATAAAGTTATCTCGATGTCTTGTCAAGTAGTAAAAACCGTGCGCAGCAGACGTGAGTCGCTAGTTAAGATATAAATCTATAGAACCTATAAAAAAAAAGGTACAACGTTTCCTAAGTGTCCCTAACTGTGCGTTTGCACTGGCGAAACATTTACAACAAAACATGTTGGAATCTCTATTTTCTGTCAATGTTCCATACAATTTTTGACAGGAACTAGAGATTTCAACATGTTTTGTTGCGATGTTTCGCCAGTGCAAACGCACAGTAAGGATAGGAAAGAAAATCTCAAGAAGCAAACAGATGCTAACATCTGTTTGCTTCGTGAGATTTACTTTCAGATTTTATAATAAGTATGTCAGTATGCGATCTTTACATACTCCTTTTGTCCATTCATCTTGACAGTACCGGTTTTAAATAGTACGCACCTGGCCTGTTTGAAAGAACTCATTATGAATAAGATAAGCGTTGGTTGGAACATCCTTGTAGGGCGTTCTCTGCTGCTTTACCATTGACATCCGCTATGTGAATTTCTTTACCCGCCTTTCATTATTTTTCTCCAAACTATAAAAAATATTCCTGTAAATGAATTCCAAATTCTTCCATAAAATGACACGCATCGCCGCAGCTCACATAAACACATAAGTAACACTTAACTTTTTTACTGAAAGACATGAATTACTTCGGAATTGATAACTTTTCTCCCATTCCTGTCATTCCCGCGTTGAGAAACCACAGATTCCATAAATACAAGATCATACGATATCGACCATAGATATAAGAAAGAAGTTATTTATAATTTATATGATTTCGACCCATCAGGTCTGCTATGATAAACTATTTCTTAAAAAAATATATGATTTTTATCGTAACACACTTCTGTTCCGGTGGCTAGCCTCACGGTGATAACAGCCTCACGGGTCGATCGAAGGTTAAGCTACGCTTGCCGCGGTTAGTTCGAAGATGGGTGACCATCCATTTCATATCGAGACCCCTCTGTGCCTCGGAAAGCACGTTATGCCGTTGGTGTCAACTGTAATTCGTAGATCTTTGACAGTTAGACGTTACGGGTAGTCAGAAGCTCAATAGTCTGACAAACAGTCTTACTAAGGGGTATTGTGATACCCAGTTACTGGGTTGTGGAGTTCAGACAGGCAGTCATAATTTCAGCCGAAACACGTCCACTTCTGGACACAGGCCTCCCCCCAAGCTGTGCGCATCTTGTGGAAGGCCTTCCAACGCTACGTCTTCCGGTACGCGGTCGCCACTCCAGAACCTTACGGCCCCATCGGCCATCTGTTCTGCGAGCAATGTGTCCTGCACTTAAGTTTGGCATTTCTTCGGGCTATGTCGGTTACCTTAGTTCTCCTGCGGATCTCTTCATTTCTCATTCGATCACGTAGAAAAACTCCAAGCATAGCCCTCTCCCATAGACTTTTAGCCTTCTGATAAGGTCTATTGGTAGATAGGCAGTCGGTTTATGTAAAATATTGGTACTAAGCTGCACCCGGCTATACTGGAAGTCGACACCAACATAGGAAAATGATAGGCAAATTTTCCGATTCTTCTTAAGATCATTCTTTTGCAATTAACCCAACTTATTTGGGCTCGGTGCAGCATTTATTTTTCTACCATACATCTCTTTTAGTCGTCAGCTCAGTGTCAGTAGTAAACTTGGCTGCTCCGATAACCATGCTGTACGGCAAATATTATCATAATAAGTAGGTATTGTTAGAATCTGATCACAGTGTCGTCATCCGACCGATACTGTTTTATGTGTACCGATGCATAATTCAAAAAGACTCTCTTTTCCATTAGTAATCCTGGCTGCAAAAACTGCTGGATGTAATTAGATATTTTAGATGGAAATGGTTTAAAGACACCTAAGTTTTATTTTCTCAGCAAAGGACTGTAATTGAGAGATGAACGCGCGTTTGTTGGGGTGTGAGAATTTGGAGTGCTTCGGCTTAGAATAATTCAAATTTTCACTAGCACCATGCGACACGTACAGTACAACTATTTTCTAAATGTCTCTTGGCAAACTTCGTGTTTCGACAGTCATCGGAATTCTATTAGCTGCCTTTGCACTTGGTGCAGACCGGACGCTCTTCAATCGACTTATAAGTCGATTGACGAAACACATAGTTCGCCGAGAGACATTAAGAAAATAGTTGTACTGTAAATGTAATGCGTCTGCGACTCTGTGTTGCCCGCCGCGCCTAACCAGCCCAGCAGCGGGGTAATTAGGTAACTAACTAACTAACAGTAAAATCTTTCATTTTGACAGTTCAACAACATTCGTTGCGTTGTTTACGTTGTTGAGCAGACAAATTTTTAGAACTTATGAAGCCATGGTTTAGCAATATCCTACAAAATCATTCAGATTGAGCTTGTGAGTGTGTTACGCAATTAGGCTGCAAACGTTGCTTTGTTTTGACGTTAGTGAAAACGGCCCTATAGCATGAGCTATTATGGCATCTATACTGCCCTGCTAAGCCGAAAGGTGCTATCTCAATCGGAGTAAGTTTTGAGAAAATTTACTTTTTGTTAATTGTAATTTAAGGAAACTTATGGATATAAAAAACTTCTGAGTGCTTTTTTTAAATGTTTTAAGTTAGATAGCGGTATTTGGCTATAACATTAGGTGCGAAATTGTTATAGCTATTGAATGGTATAAAGAAAACTAAAAGGGCGTATCTCTGAGATAGCGCCTTTTGGCTTAGCAGGGCTGTATTAACAATGAAGATCCATTAAGTATAATATTCATTCTTATTATAAGGCACGATTGAATGATAGGGAAAACCCGGAAAAACCCACCAGGTTTAGGTACCGATTTTCCCGGTATTTCCCAATCGGTTTTGCATTAATAAATGGGACTGCACCACCGCATCCTATGTATGGTTTAAAACAATGAACAGCAATTTTTACCAGATAACAAATGACTAACGCAATTATTATAGTTATTAAATTAAATTATTTATAAACCTAATTATAAATCAGGACAATACAATTATTCATGAGAATGGTTAAGAAAAAAATCTGTGTGCGAACTTAAATTATCTAATGCATGGCAACTACAAGGAAAATAGGGCAGTATTATATTGGAGCGTGGACTCATGGTTTTATCATTTAATTGGTTAATTATTGCGATTTAGCAACAGCGTTATTTATAATATAGTAGGATAGTTTCCAGTTGTATTCAGGCCTATAGTCTCGAGCTATCGACATTTCCTATTGCCCATATTATCCTCTTACAAGACAAACATCTACGTTTATCTTTTCCAGACATTTTCAGGTTTTAGATTTAGATTTTCTTGTCGTAATTTCGTTTTTGTTGGCAACTAGTCGTATTAGTAGGAGTTAACTTTATAACCGACTTCTAAAAGGAGGAGGTTGTCAATTCGGATGCTTTTTTTTAATGTATGTTCGGGCATAACTGTGTCGTAAATAGACGGATTTGCAAAATCCTTTTTTTTGTTTGAAAGGTTAAACGAGGTGGGCCCATTGTTATTAGCTCAGGATCTGATGATGGGATCCTGGAGAAATCGAGGGCACGCCTATAGCGATTTGAGTATTTTTTATAGTAACTCGTGCAGTTCTGCCCTGCTAAGCCGAAAGGCGCTATCTCAATCGGAGTAAGTTTTGAGAAAATTGACTTTTTGTAAATTGAAATGTAAGGAAACATAAGGATATAAAGAACTTCTGAGTGGTTTTTTTTAATGTTTTAAGTTAGATAGCGGTATGTGGCTTATACCATTAGATGCGAAATTATTATAGCTATTGAATGGTATAAAAAAAACTAAAAGGGCGTATCTCAGAGATACCGCCTTTCGGCTTAGCAGGGCAGAATTGCTCTTAGAAAGCACCATCTGGTGAAGTGGAACTGATGATGAAGACCACAGATGGCCACCGGAACTACTCAATAATAAATATTTCACGGGTTTCGATTCTATTACTTTAATAAGGTTGCCAAGCAATTTATGCTCGTCACAATGCATATGGAGAAGTGGAGCTGATGGTGAAGTACCAGGAGAACTCCTCAACGATTAACGTCTTAACGTCCCTGCATCGGTAGGCTATTGTAACTTAAAAATTACAAACTGACACAAAAAAGTGAGAAACAAAAACTTTTTTACAAAAAAAAACAACCAACTTCAAAAAAAACACCACAAAGTGAAAAATAACTTAAATTTCGGAAGTCAGTGGGCAACAACGAAAATACAAAACCAAAGACACCGACTTCCGATGCCGAAACAACCTCAAAGTATACTAAGTATGTAAAAATCGTAGCAGGTAACGTTGTCAGTTTCAACCCCCTCGTGGGATTAAAAGGGGTGAGTTTATATGTTATCTATGTATAAAATTGGGTAGGTTTTCAGAAACTTGGGGTGGTTTATTAACACGGTTTTATGTAACTATGTAATCAAATCTAAGAAAACTAATTTAACCATCTTCTAAAGATCGTAGCGTTATGAAAATTGGCAGTTGTATGTGATTTTGATGACAATACAATAACATGGTCCTGTCGAGCTGATCTGATGATGGAGCCGGAAGATATGAACTGGAACTTCATGATGGATGATCGTATCATAGTCGTGTTTGGACTTGTTAGAAAGGTCTTGTAAAGGTGCACGTAAAAGCGTGTTTTTTAGTTTTTTTTAAACTATTAATTTATTCATTGGTATATTTCCACCAATTGAAAAAGCATAGTAGCCATGTAGCTCGCGGTCACGGTGCCTACGTCCTCTCCGCTGCCGCAACCCGCCATATTAGACGCACAGTTAGAACCTCAAAATGAAATATTGACCAAGAAATGGAATTTCAGTAAAGCAAATTTCCATCAATTATACCATTTATTAGCTTTAATAGACTGGGATGAAATGTACAGTTTATGCGATCCGGATTTAGCTTTAAACTTTTTTTATAGTAAGATATATGAAGTTTTTGATATTTGTATACCTCTTAAAAATAAAATCACTAACAATAACAATAGATATACATACCCAGTGTGGTATACCTCTGACATCATCAAGGATATTCAATTGAAGTACAGGCTACATAAAATATACAAAGCAAGTAAATCCCCTACTGATTACGAGGCGTTTTCGCGGTGTCGGGCGAGAGTTAAGGCGGAGACTGCTCTTGCCCACGACCGATATCGTGATCGCGTGCAGAGCCATCTTGCTGCCGACCCGAAAGCTTTCTGGAGTTACGTTAGGTCGAAAAGAGGTAATTCAAGTCAGTATAATTTGAATAAGGACGGGCAAGTTCTATCAGACCAAGAATGTGCTCAGGAGTTTGGACGATTTTTTCACTCCGTGTATAACCCGGAACCGGCTACGTTAGATGCGGACACCTGTAGTGAAACAGCGGAGCCAAGTGGCGCGTGGGTTCACCTCGGTTGCTTTGAAGCTTCAGAAGTGCGTCGCGCGCTAGCCCGCCTACCGCCTAAACGATCAGTTGGACCTGATGGTATACCACCTTTTATCTTAAGGGATAGTCGCATGGTGTTGGATGAACCCTTACTACATTTAGTCAATGTCTGTATTGCTGCAGCGTCGTTTCCCGATCGTTGGAAGCTTAGCCGAGTGGTGCCGGTACCGAAAGGTAGTGGCGGCTCCGAGGCAAGCGACTATAGACCAGTGGCGGTCCTTTGTGCTACTGCTAAAGTGTTCGAAGCAGCAATTCACAATAGCTTATATAAGCAGGTGAACGCACATTTGTCCGATGCGCAGCATGGGTTCTGTCCTGGGCGGAGTACAACAGGCAATTTGCTAAATTTGATGCCGCAACTGGTGCCTGCTGTTGACGCTGGACTATAGGTGCATGTAGCTTACCTAGATTTTCGGAAGGCATTTGACACAGTGGACAATGATGTGCTGCTGTCGAAGTTGGCCAACAAGGGATTTACTCCACACACTATTAAATTCTTTGCCGATTACTTGCGCAACCGACGTCAATATGTTGACTGTGGGGGGAGCTTTTCCGAAATTTACTTCACGAGATCGGGCGTAAGTCAGGGAACCAATTTAGGACCATTTCTCTTTATCCTCGTGGTGGACGACTTACCGGAAGTAGTTAAGGAGTCAACTTGCCTTCTTTTTGCTGATGATCTCAAACTGATTCATGTGGTGAAAGATATTGCCGATCATGACACACTGCAACGAGATTTAGATAGGGTCACTGATTGGAGTCAGGAAAATAAATTGTATTTCAATGTGTCAAAATGCTCAGTGCTATCATACACCCACGCGCACACCCCGCGTCGCCACCAGTACCTTATGGGAGGTGAACCGCTGCAGCGTGTCATGGAGGTCAAAGATCTAGGTGTTTGTTTCACCGCAGATTTGCAGTTTAGAAAGCATATTGTTGCGGTTTGCAAAAAGGCATACCGTAACCTTGGGTTTCTTTTACGGCAGGCCAACCAGTTTACTAATATGAGTGCTTTAAGGGCTTTGTACGAAGCACTGGTGAAGAGCCACCTACAGTACAATGCAGCTATTTGGAGTCCTAGCGAAGCCAAATACAATACAATGTTAGAGCGGATACAAAACAAATATATCAGGTTTATGTACCATTAGATGTATGGAGTGTATCCGGGATACCCACTGCTGTATCCTACCTTGTTTGTATTAGGCATGGTAGGTTATACTAGATTAGAAGTAAAGAGGGAGCTTGCATTAGCCACATACTTATTTAAAGTAATAAGGGGAAAAATTTGCAATCCTGACATTTTACAGACAATTAAGCTGTGGGTACCTGACGAGTACGTAAACAGGCGCCGGCGGCCGCGGCTGCTGGGGGTACCGAAAGCGCGCACCAACCTTCTCAGCCGTGCCCCGTTTACACGTGCGCTGTGCACTCTCAACGCGGTAGCTATGAGCTTGGACCTGTTCTCTTGTGCACTGAACGATTTTACTCTGGCGACCACTAGAGTATTGTGTTATTCTGATCTGCATGTATAGTTAGATTTAAGTACCTAGTTTTAAGATTATATCTTAGTTTAATTGTGTTCTGTACCACTCTATCACTTTAGGTTAACCTGTAAAGATAGTTTGTGTTGTAAATAAATAAATAAATAAATAAATAAATGTAGGTTTATAAAACATTCTGCTACTTTAATGGTACAAATACGTTATTTCTCTCGTGAGTAAACAGGAAGAAGATGAATGTACTTATGTAGGTACTATTGTGAGATAAAGGCATTATTAATGCATTGCATGCTGCATAATAACAATTAATAATTCATTATGAATCACGTAGAACAGCCATTTTTTTTTTCTGTTACAGCGTGAGGATTATTTCAAGGTATACTTCAGTCAGCGACCCGCTATCTAATTACGCAACACATTTTCGTAAACGTTTCCGACTATTCTGTTTCATTTTGACAGTTCAACAACATTCATTGCGTTATTTACGTTGTTCAGCCGGCTTTTGTTTTCGAACTTATGAACCAATGGATTAGCAATCTGTTTAATAACGATTCAGATTCTGATTGATCGTGTATTACGTAATTAGTTGACTACTTTTAAGTTTTCCATACAGGTAGGACTAACAGTTGACCATATGATTGATTTTGAAATCGTGGGCGGCGGCGACGACAGCAAGTGCAGCGGGATAGTCAGAGGTGAAGGTATTACGGTGTGTAATCACAGCGGGCTCTATCAGAATACCAGCGCTGCGGTATATTTTTTTTTAATATCGGAGCATTATGCTGAGATAGAGCCTTTCTGGCTTCGCACAGGTCGTTATTATATTTTTATTTGTTTTCGTTTATTTGAAACAATATGTTATTTTATTTGGTTTTAAATGCTTCTTTTTTACTGTTTGTTTTTCCGGAGCGTGATTTTATTTTTCTTCTTTTCTTACACAGAATTTAGCCAGCATGTTATAAATACCTATATAATTGATATAATAGGGGGCGAGTAACCAGCGACAAGTCAATTTAAATAATTAATTAAATAGGTAATTTTAAGAGAATTTTCCGACACTTTTTACCTCGCCCAAGTACGAGATCGAACCAGCACTGTATAAACAAACGTATCTATGTGTGGTACGTATGTCTGTAATGGCAACTGTTAAAACACCATTATTTACCTTTTTGCTACAAGATGAGTCATTTGGGTTTTAATAATACTCCGATATACAAGGTCAAATTAAAGTACTTAGGTACCTAGCGAAACTCCGGAGACATTATGGGTATTGATATCTATATATATAAAAGAAAGTCGAAAGTCGTGTTAGTTACACCACTTATAACTCAAGAACGGCTGAACCGATTTGGCTGAAAATTGGTGGGGAGGTAGCTTAGAACCAGGAGACGGACATAGGATACTTTTTAGTAGGGTAGGTAGGGTAGGTAGGGTAGGTAGGGTAGGTAGGGTAGGTAGGGTAGGTAGGGTAGGTAGGGTAGGTAGGGTAGGTAGGGTAGGTAGGGTAGGTAGGGTAGGTAGGGTAGGTAGGGTAGGTAGGGTAGGTAGGGTAGGTAGGGTAGGTAGGGTAGGTAGGGTAGGTAGGGTAGGTAGGGTAGGTAGGGTAGGTAGGGTAGGTAGGGTAGGTAGGGTAGGTAGGGTAGGTAGGGTAGGTAGGGTAGGTAGGGTAGGTAGGGTAGGTAGGGTAGGTAGGGTAGGTAGGGTAGGTAGGGTAGGTAGGGTAGGTAGGGTAGGTAGGGTAGGTAGGGTAGGTAGGGTAGGTAGGGTAGGTAGGGTAGGTAGGGTAGGTAGGGTAGGTAGGGTAGGTAGGGTAGGTAGGGTAGGTAGGGTAGGTAGGGTAGGTAGGGTAGGTAGGGTAGGTAGGGTAGGTAGGGTAGGTAGGGTAGGTAGGGTAGGTAGGGTAGGTAGGGTAGGTAGGGTAGGTAGGGTAGGTAGGGTAGGTAGGGTAGGTAGGGTAGGTAGGGTAGGTAGGGTAGGTAGGGTAGGTAGGGTAGGTAGGGTAGGTAGGGTAGGTAGGGTAGGTAGGGTAGGTAGGGTAGGTAGGGTAGGTAGGGTAGGTAGGGTAGGTAGGGTAGGTAGGGTAGGTAGGGTAGGTAGGGTAGGTAGGGTAGGTAGGGTAGGTAGGGTAGGTAGGGTAGGTAGGGTAGGTAGGGTAGGTAGGGTAGGTAGGGTAGGTAGGGTAGGTAGGGTAGGTAGGGTAGGTAGGGTAGGTAGGGTAGGTAGGGTAGGTAGGGTAGGTAGGGTAGGTAGGGTAGGTAGGGTAGGTAGGGTAGGTAGGGTAGGTAGGGTAGGTAGGGTAGGTAGGGTAGGTAGGGTAGGTAGGGTAGGTAGGGTAGGTAGGGTAGGTAGGGTAGGTAGGGTAGGTAGGGTAGGTAGGGTCGGTAGGGTAGGTAGGGTAGGTAGGGTAGGTAGGGTAGGCAGGTAGGTGCGCCGTAGATACGTACTTAGTGCTACTCGAGCGAAGCCGGGGCGGGCAGCTAGTTGATATATAAACATGATTTAAAAAAGTCATTCAATGATATTGATTTCATAATATACAGGGTTATCTAAACTATAATAATAATTATAAAGAGAAAAGATGTGATTTTTTGTATATTTGTTTGTCACGCTTTCACGCAAAAACGGCTAGACGAACTTGGATGAAATGTGGCATATGGGCAGACCATGATCTGGTTAAGGACATAGGATGTTTTTATCCCGATATTCCCATAGGACCGAGACTTATGCGGGTGAAACCGCGGGGCGCAGCTAATTGGTAATATGTCGGCAATCCATTATGGGGATGTAGAGGTCATTTGCAACCAAATCACCCCTTATTATTAAATTACTAGAAAATGGTTGACATTGGCATAGGGGTCCTATACCAATGTCAACAATTTCGAGTAATTTGACATTAAAAACTAAAAAATAATACTAAATGTCAAATCACTCGAATATGGTTGACATTTGCATAGGGGTCATAAGGGGTCGCAAATGACCTCTTCTACATCCCCTTTATAGATTACCGACATATTACCAAAAACTCTGAAATTTTACGCTGTATTGATTGAATTTCTGCTGAACTCCATTCATATCCAACCGAAAAACGGAACCGGTTCACCGTCCGAAGTGACGTCAGCTCAGAACCGAACTAGCCGAAAACCGGATTGGCAGCTCCGTTCAAAAACGTGCAGCTGTGTCTCCTTGTATTGAACGCAAAGAGCACAAGCGTTCAAGGGTGATGTACCTACCACCTATTATGGCTTAACGACCTAACAATAACTCTCTTGATTGCTGTTGCTTCACTGCTGAACAAATCTTATCTAATAATTTAATTCATTTGTTTCTGTGTGAAAAGGTCTTATACCTACACGCCGATCCATTCTGTAAAATTCTCACCAAGACATGAAAATTTTGTTGAAGTCAGCTTGAAGTGAGCCGTCATTAATGTCAATTCCTAGCATCAGGCGGAATTACAGCTCACTTCAAGCTCACTCACCTAAGTTTTTATGGTGAGATTTTTACAGAATGGACCGACTGGAACGAACGTGAACAGAACTGGACGTGTCAAAATAAAACGCAATGTCAAGTGATCCTGGCTGTTGATAATGCAGTCAACCAATCGCAGCAGCAAGAAATCAACACAAAAACTAGCCATTAAGTTGTCAAATGCATGTTAATTGCGCATTTGACAATTTGATGGCTAATTTTTGTGTTGATTTTCTTTTCATAAACCGGGTGAACCCTGATTAACCTGAATCGATATGACAATCTAAGAAGTAAGTAGCTTCGATTATAGGCTCCCGCAGACAGGCGCAATGCGACATTGCGAAGCGATTCTGGTAGAAAATTTTCCAGTAGAGTCGCGTCGCACCTGCCTACGGTGACATTTTGCCTCATCGATTTTATTTAAAAAAAATCAATTGTCGCGATAACGTTTTACGATACGATTTAGTAGCAGAATATAAAGGGCTATTGATAAAACACTAACAACCTCATAAGGGGTCATTGTACTCATCATTATGAACAACTTTTATTATGGGACCAAGCGTGAAATCGGGAAAAAAAATCTGGTGTTTCCTACATTTGGACGAATTATGCAAACATAAAATGTAGGGAACAGCGGACTATTTTTAGCGATTCGATGTTGTTCATGAGTGCAATTACCCCTTGTTAGTGTTTTAGCACTAACCCTGTATTATGACGTAGATAAACTACATAACAGTCTACGACACGTTAGACTTTCGAATTCGAATAAAATTCAGATGGCTTGAAAACCGGATTTTATGACTTAAGTTTTATATAAGGAAAATACTTCCCATATCAGCGTTGTAGATTAAAATCTTCATGCCAAAGTAAGTAGAAAGTGACTACAATAGCTATTCTCATGACTGTAATAATATGTATGTGTATGCGCATGTCTATTATTTACCGTTAGGGAAAGATAACCTACAATTTCTTTCTAATTTTTCGCAGATTGATGATGCACCTGTAATAATATAGGAGTTAGGACCACAAACCGTAATTTACCACCTTTTTCGTTGGGTTCAGACACTTTTCATTTTTTCCCAGACGACATATGGAATACGTAAGCCTTTCTCTATAAATTCAGTTTTTGTCTTTTTTAAGACTAAAAGCAGGAAGGACCAAATAATTTACCGCGTTTCACTTTGACTCGAGATCATACGACCGGACGATCTCGACCTTTTCAGTCATAAAAATCGGTTTTTCAAACCTTAAAACCGAACTTGAAACACCAAGATCCTTGTATTGTTGCCGCCAATCTGACAAGGAGAATATAGCGGCAAACAGATAAACTCAATCTAATCTGTAATTCAAGTTGATAAACGTTAAAACATCATTAAAACAATGCAAATCACTTACCATAGTCACAGTCCCGTTACTGCCATTCAAAGTTTCATTTGAATTCTGAATATTAATAGTAAAAACTTCAGTACTCTCAGTAGGCGAGATTTTACTCGCATTCACACATTCAAGCACACCCATGTTTTTTTTTAAATCACTGGCACAGACTATAAAAACCGTAACAAAAAAAAAAAACGTTAATTTTAAAATTTTAATTAATGAACATGGCTGATTCTTTTATTTAATTTTTAAGCTTAATTCTCAAGTGTTCTAAGTTGAGATATCGCGGCGACTGACTGTCAGCGGCGTGCGCGCAACGGTGAGCGTTCGTATACAGTCAGTGATATATCGCGACTGGATGCCTTATGAGCGTAGGTGGTGTTCTTAAAGGTCAATCGGTAGACCGGTCTAGAGTGAGATGGAAATTAGAACATTGGGAGTTCCTTTGACTTTTTTTTTTTGCCGTTGTTATCTATTGTTTGCGTGTACCATTTTCATGTGTCTTGGTAGAAAGTAAAAAAAAAAACATGTTTTTGTATATTTGACATTACAAGATTTGCGTAGATGAGGCGTTTTTTTTTTGTTGTTTAGCGTCATTAAAATAATTCGTCCTTGCAAAAATGATAATTTACTGATTAAATGGCACTAAGTCAAAGGTGAATGCTAAATCCAAGTTGCGGTGATAATTATTACTATCAACATTTTTTTTTTAATTGCAGACGAATTTGATGTTTCGAGCTCAAAATCAAGTAATAACGTAGGTAAGTGTTTTTTAATGATAAAATATACACAATTAAAGAAGAGATAGAGAGGCCTCCTATCATATCCTACTTACCCAAATCAACGGAATATCTGTACTGAGTGGGGTTATTATTTACAGGGAATACCCTAAACCCATTATTAATATATCAATATCACGTATAGGCTCGCGCAGACGTCGCGCCTGGCTTATTTCGGTTAGGTAGAAAAGACTTCTAAAATACTTTTGTTTTAAAAAAAGTATTTTTGTTTTCATTTTGAAGGTTCGAGTGGTAGATAAAGAGAATTACTATCCTAAGTCATTGATCTATTATAAACAAGTTATTTGACATTGACATGTGCATTATCTATTGCATACTAATAATGAAGCTGATGACTTTGTTTGCTTTTTGTTTGTTTGTTTTTTTGAACGCGCTTATCTCTGGAACTTATAGTCGGAGTTAAATAATTATTTTTGCATTTGATAGCCCATTTAATTCTTGAGGAAGGCTATTAATATGCTATTTATACCCTAGGACCCTTAGGAGCCAAGCAGAAAATTTAGAAAAGATAGAAAAAATGCGGTCATAATCTAGTGTAGGTATAAACTGGCAAACACATGTAGGTAACCTGTCACCGTTATCGCATCTAGCTGCATTATAATCTGTGCAACAAAACAATATCTCCAATATGAATCATTCACGTGAAGTGAATACCAATACAAACGACGCGTTATGTCAGTTTGTGGGTCATTCAGTAAACTGTACGTACGTAAGGAACAGTTCCGGCTCTAAGGCACCTGTCCCACGACAGGTGATTGCGAGTAGAGCTAGCAACTAAAAACGAGTTGGCGAGTAGCGCATAGTGAGGGCGAGACGGGGATAAGTGATTACTCGCTGATATGCGTATGTATTATGTACCAAGCCTGGGTCTCTCAGCGAGTGTTCAGTACCCTATTGCGGAATACATATCAATCAGAATCAGAATCGTTTTGATCCATTGCTTCATAAGTTCGAAAAAATATCTGCTCAACAACATAATTAACGCAATTAATGTTGTTGAGCTGACAAAATGAAACAGACTAGTCGTAATCGTTTACGAAAATGTATTGCGTAATTAGATAGCTGCCGGTCGATTCTGTAAAAAGATCAACGTGAAACTTAGGTGAAGTGAGCGTGTAGTGCGCTGTCACTGTCACAAATTGACCGGCAGGATGCTAGGGATTAACACTATTGACAGCTCACTTCACGCTCACTTCACCTAAGTGTCACGGTAATATTTTTACAGAAACGATCGGCTGATCGCCAAGCGAGCGTCGTCGCTTCGTGAGTGTTCTCTTTGACAGCTCTTGTCATAAACTATTAATATTATTATATGTAAATCTTTTACTTACAATCTTTTGTAGGGTCATCTCTTGACCGAGAAAGTCGTTGATAGCTTCCTCATCGGCGCGCGGTGGGACAGGATGCCTAAGATTGTTAACTTGCGTAAGTGTGTTCAGTGATAGTTTGTTATCGAATGGTTGAATGGAGATGTTTCCGCTCTTTTTTCTCAATGATAGGTGGTGATCTTTAACCTATGAGTAGTGTCAGTACCTATCTCAATTAGTTGGGTGATTGGGTCAGACATGACGGCAGCTGCTTTATACAAAATTTAGATAGTCAGCTTCATTCCATCTTATTCATTCATCTACATCGGTTTATGTTCAATGTGAATAAAATATCAGTTTAAATAGGGGTGTTGAAAAATTTTTTTTTGTCCGTCCGGTATGTTTAAAAAAATATTGGACACGTATTTTTTTTTTACATAATCTAGTATTAGGCGATACATTGAGTTAAAATGTGGCATGACGTCACTCCCCGGTAGTTTTTATACTGACTTCTGACCCAGCGAGCCCCCACTCCCCAAGTTTGAATGCGTTTTATCTAAACCATTTTTTATTAATATGACAGAGCAAAACATACGTGTCTAATATTTTTTTATTATCTGACTGACGTACTAAATAGTTTTTTTTTCCAGTCAACATCCCAATTGTTTGCTTTGGTTAAGCGTGGTATGAAGATAAGCCGTACTATCAGCAGCAACTCTGTATTCACCAGCATTTCATGACAATATTGACTTTTTTTTCCATAAAATATAAAATTACCTACTTACCTGTGTTATGGTTAAACTGGACACTGGCTTAAACATATTATACTTTCGAAATTGTTTTGGTCAAATAATTATTCACTTTCTTTTTGTATTTAAATCATGATGAATTGATGACATAATCAAATTCAATTCAATTCAGGTGCTTCGCGCATTATGTATTGGCGCGTAACCGGAGCCAATGTAAATTTCTTCCTTCCATATTTAAATATTATTTGCGGTTGCTTCTATTGCTGCGCTTACGCATTAACTCCTTTATTTATAACCGTAGCTTAAATGTATGTTTGAACAGTCGCTAATCATTACTTACGTTTTTTTTTGTTAGCCTACACTGCCTTACTAGGCCTAACTCCCCCCAAATTCTTCCAGGCATCCTTTTCCAGGGCCACCTCGATCCAACCCTTGTGGTACCCGTCTAGGTTGTCTCACTACCTATTTGTAGGCCGGCCTCGGCAGCTCGTCTATCCCGAGGCACTTACAACGTTTATAAATAAGTACTGCCCTAAGTGGCAGTGGTCACAAGTAGGAAATGACTTTGCCCAGTTGTGGACCACGAAACACCTAGTAGAAATATTAGTATGGTGGAGGTGGAGTTATAAATCTAATCTAATATTATAAACGCGAAAGTGAGTTTGTTTATTTGTTACGCTTTCATGCAAAAACGGCTGAACGGATTTGGATACAATTGGGTACATGGGTAGACCATGACCTGGAGAAGAACATAGGATACCTTTCATCGCTTGCGCTTGCGCTAGCATGCGGCCTTTTTTTAACGCCGGCTATCTCTGAAAACCAGCGCTGGGGCTCTGTCTCACATAGGGTCGCAGCATTATGCTGAGCGATGGCCGTTTTACGTGGATGTGACGCATATTTTCCCCCAAATTGTTTATTTTCGTGTGTTGTTCTTTCCTTGCGTCACGTGTCGCAAATAAACGTATTTTCTTTCATCCCGATATTCCCAAAGGATCGAGACTTATGTGAGTGAAACCGCGGGGCGTAGTTAGTAAGTTTTTAAGCTACATATATATTGAGTAAAGAGTAGGTAATTACATTTACTCTGATGTGTTTTGTGGCTGGTATTTCTGACTCATAATATAATATATAACTGAAGCCAGATAAATTGGTGCTAATGTACATAATAACACAATTTATGTGTATTTAATAATTATTTATACCTTGAACTTTTTGTGTCAATATTTTCAGAAGAGTGAATCATAACTTACAGTCAACATAACAGTTCAAAGGGTAGCTGTACAGGGTATAAATAAAGTAACTTGAACATTGCCCCTCAATTAATTATCATAAAAGTCATCACTTTTAAGGAAAACCCTCACGTAGAAGCACTGCACGGGATCAGCATCGCGTCTACTCGAGTCGTTCAGGATTCTTTCTATGAAACTCGTGGTAACGGGATCAGTAAGTAAACAGCAGTCACCGAGCTTACGGCGGCGGCGGCGGGCCGACCATCCGCTTACGGCGAGCCGGTAACGTAAGGTCGTACCCACCTTCACCCAACACAAAGCGAATGGTCGGCTCCCGTGCCTTAAGCGGGGCGACGCGGCTTACCTTTAGCAGGGAGAAGCTTCGGAGGTGCTGAGCGGATCCGGTTAAGTCCTTACGTTGGGTCGACGCCTGGTTGACGACGAGCCGATGAGACGAAATGCACTGCACGGCGTGATCCCGTGCTTATACGGAAATGGTGCGTTACAAAGGGCGAAATGAAAAAAAAAAACAGATATATTTTGTCTATCGTATCATTCTAAGGCAAAAAAAAGGAAATTATGACGATAAAAATGGGATGAATACTCAGATGTTGGCAAAGCACGCTGCACCGACCCAAATTAATTGAGATAAGATAAGAAAAATGACCATGACGATGAGCAATACTTACTTAGGCGCATAAGCTAGCGTCCGATAAAAACCAGCAAAGGAGCCATATAGAAAACAAACATGTACAAATCAAACAAGAAGAACAAATACAATATTTGCAAAGACTGGTCATAATGGTGTGCTGTGGGCTAGGTATCTAAAACATAATCAGCCTATAATGTTCACACTTCTGGGACGCAGCACAGGCCTCCCCTCTCTGAGAGCACGCGAGCCCAGTGCGGGTTGGTAGATGTCATATGCCTTCGAACTTTTGGTTCTAGATGTTTTCCTTCACCGTTTTGGACCTTGAGAGCAGTGGTGATGAAATAATTTACACAAAGTAAAGCGCCTGTCATAGTTCGAACCTACGACCGACTACTCGTAAGTCGCGGCCGTCACCACTGGGCCACAACTGCTCAAAAAGATCAGTTGTTCCGTACATTTTGTCCGCGTAGGTGTTGCACTTTTCTATGAAACAACTGTTTTTTTTTTTAATAACCGACGAAAAATTTCAACGCACAGGCGTTCAGAATCATGTACTGAATCCATGGTAACAAGCTTCGCGTTGATGTCCCTGACACCCTGTAGGTATATGTATAATCTGTTCAAATACTAAAGGCATTCACATTCTTGAATACAGCCAACATTCTTAAGAAGCCATTGATGACTCATACTATACATATTACTTACTTTCGCACTGGCGCTGACGCATTCAAATTATATAGACACTAAAGTCGTGGCTGCGCTCGCGCCAATGATGAGTCACTGGCGCTTAGGAGGACACACGCGACGGCGGGCGGCGGCGGCGGTTGTACATAGTAAATCAGTTCTGAGAATCGAGAGCAGGCAAAGGTGTACTTGAGTCCATTCTTAGTGCAGGAATATGGGTCATCCGTAGCATAACATTGAATATTACGACCATCACATAGCCACAGTATAAATAAGTAACAGTATTATTTATTAACATACGAAAATGGTGGATAGGTGGGGTCATCTGCTATAGTGGTGAAACAAGAAGAAAACAAAAAAAAAATTTTTACAATTTAATTTTTTAAATATCCAGGGGGCCAGAGCCAAATAAATTAGGGCTGAGTAAGTAGCAGATGACCCCACCTATCCACCATTTTCGTATGTTCAACGTTCTGCCAAACACCCTGTATACGCAACAGACTCGAGTGCGCGGCAGTTACGCAAGGACGCAAAAGGTTTATCTACCAAGCGGCCGTAGATAATTATTTCAAGATCACTATTTTACACTTAGGCTATTAATTTAGCCATTACTTTAATTTGTTGGATTATAAAAATAATTAATCAATGAGTCCTTACCTCCGTAAGAAATAAAGACTTCGTGATAAAAATAAAATACAAACAAAATAAACAAAATAATTAATATTTTTAAACCGATGGGGATTTGTGTACAAGAAAGTTCGCAAATTCACATTGATGGGGATTGTCATTCCCCAATGATGGAATAGTGGAATAACCCCTTTTTATTTTATTTTTTTGAGGGTGGGAAATTATCAAATAACTTCTCCCGCTCTGGGCGGAGCGGGAGGGCGTGTCAGACTTTTACTGACTAAAACCCACCCGTGTTCCTTCCGTTGCCTGTGTGCCGGGGTCGCAATATCCCTTTCGGACAAACTCGCAACCCCGGCAGGCATTGGCCCTTACGGACCCCGTCAGTTGGTGCCGACATCTCTTTGAGAGTGGAATAACCCCTAAAGGTAACTTCTCATTAATACGTCAAGAAAATACCCTGACGAAAACTGGACTTGAGTTGTCTGAAATCGCTGACGTGGCTTGACCAAGCGTGATAATAAAATGCCCCTTTTTGGAGTGGAAGCATTTACCTCATATGCTTCGACTCCAAAAAGGGCCCGCTCTTTAATTTTTATTTTCATTTTACCTAACAGATAGAGAAAATTAAAATTATACCCAACAGTTTAGATAAAACCATTCATGGTATTAAACGGTCTGCTAAATAAACTTACCTATAGAAAAGTATTCGACGACTTTTAAGGGTCCCGCAGTAGAACAATGTCTATGAAAATTTCGGGGACAATGTTCTACCAGAATCGCGTCGCACGGTCGCGTCGCGACTGTATGCGGAAGCCTTTATTACACAACCAAATGTAGACCAGATCCAAAAACATAGTCATAAAAATTACGCCAAAACAAAAGTATGATTGTCGATAAACAGTGATAATCACACGTAAATGTAAAGTGATAGTAATAATCATGATTTTTGATAAGATAGTCTAATTAAATCATTGACACCTGCGTTTGTTTATCTATGGTCAGGTGTTTGGGCAGCTGATTCGAATTGATATCAATAAAGCATAAGTAGGTACCAGTCAATAATTAATTAGAGACCAAGTGAAATTATATTAACATTTATAATACCCCCAACACCGACCCCAACATAGTTGAGAAAAGGCTAGGCAGATTGATTTTAGAAAACCCCCGACACAAAAAATTCCTCATTTCACTTTCCTACTCCATCACCAGACCTTGTTCATATATCTATAACCTATAAACACGATACCCGTGCTGTAAGTAAAGGTGCGGTAAGGGAGTTGGGTATCCTGCAAATTCCAGGTGATGCTGCAGCATCAGTTTAAGGTTACTATGTTCTTGAAGTATCATTGAAGTAACAGAATACCACATTTCAAATCGATCAGACCTGAGGAAGACGAGAAAAGAGCTTATAATCTTCAAACGGCTGAACCGAATTTGATAAAACATATCTAAGAATCATTGCTAGAAAACTTGCTTTCAAAAAATAAAACCCGTTTAACCGTTAAAGGCCTGATAAACAACTAATTAACGTGCTAATTGACGTGCTTGAGGGTCACCCAGGGCTTTACCGGTTAAGAGCTACGGTGCCACAGACAGACACACACACATAGCGGTCAAACTTAAACACCCCTCTTTTTGCGTCGGGGGTTAAAAATGATTATTTTTAAACGCTTTCTTCCTGTATTTCTCACGTGTCAGTATGGGCTATACGACAACAGCAAATGCTGCAGTGAAAAGATTAGCAGTTAATAATCAGTCGTTGAGACTCAAACAAAACAGGGAAAATAGTTCTTGATACATAGTTTAGACTGTTAATGACTGGATTGTTAATGATAAATAATTCGAAGCACTTGATGATAAAAAAATCTTCCTGTATAGTTTTGCTTTCACTGTAATCACTATCATCTACGAGTATCAATCTGCCATCTGGTTTATTATGTAACTATTATATTACTATTACCAACACCCTTGTTTCATCAATCTCGGAGGCCGGAGGCTCTTTTAAGCAGAGCATTCACGATCAAATTTGAATGACGTCAAACCATTAGTAAATCAATGCAATGTAACTCTTATCTTATTTTTATAAAGTATAAATTAGAATGCTGGCCTTGAGTTGGATAAAACTCTCGGCAATCATTCTTATTTATACTCCTTACCGAGGTATTACCGGCGATCGTGAGTGTCCTACCTTACTGCACCCAAACTTTGCGCAACCAATTTTGCAGCTTTGTCAAAAGGAACGTGACAGCAAACATGTATTACTTTCTACGTTTTTGAATTAAATTTTCCCATAACCACGGAAACACAGTGTAATACTCGTATTAACAATAACAGGAAAGTTAGACATTTGAAGCTATCAGCAATTACATTTGGCAATTACAGTGGTTACTGACGTATTTATGTCAAAGCGGTCATTGACTCACCTACATTTTCTGACATTTTTTATTAAAAAAACTGAAATAAAGTCCGTTATCGCCCTGAATCAATATCTATCGTGGTCTTCAACATGTTCCAATAACGAAAAATCATAGTACACGGTGCTCACGGCCTCTTTAAAGAAATCTCCAAACGGCTATTTGACACTTCCCGTGACCCAAGGGCTGGATTTGGGCAGAGGCTAAGCATTGCCATACAACGTGGCAATGCGGCCAGTCTCTTGGGTACATTACCAGTCGACAGCGATGCGGATGAATTTTTCGATGCTACGAGTATATTTTAGTTTGTAAATAGTTTTAGTTAAGTTAGTATATAATTTTGCTACTTTTATTAATTAAGTTAAAAGTTGTACATAGTAAATAGTTTATTGTTTGTGTACCTACGGAGAGATATTAGGAAAAGGGGAATGACCGCTATTGCCACGCTAAAATGCGACATCTATAGTAACATATACTATACCATTATTATGTGACGTAGAAAGGAAAATTCGTAAAGTTACTAGGCATTACGCATTTTCCTTAGTAATAAGAGCTGATTTTCAAATGAAGTTTATGTCCGTATGTGGATGGAAATGTATGACAGTGTACAGTCAAGATCATAAATATATTACTATGGACATGGTCAATATGGACAGTATGGACAGCTCGGCAATAATATGTGATTTAATAATTCATCCATTAATATGACATATGTATATATGATAATTTGAGCTTGTGGCTAAGCAATAATAGCCGCACGGGTCGATCCATCAGGTTAAGGTACGCTTGCCGGGGTTGGTCCGTGGATGGGTGATCATCTTTACATACCGAGACTCCTCCGTGCCTCAAAAAAAAAGCACGTTAAGGCGTTGGTGCCGGCTGTCGTTCGTAGTGTATCTTTGACAGTCGTTATGAGTCGTCAGAAGCTCGAAAGTCTGACAACCAGTCTTACCTAGGGGTATCGTATTACCCAGTTACTGGATTGTGGAGGTCAGATAGGCATTCGTTCCATGTAAAATACTGGTATTCAGCTGCATCCGGTTAGACTGGAAGCCGACCCCAACATAGTTGGGAAAAGGCTTGGCAAATTGATTGATGTGATAATTTGTGGAAAGCATAAACAAGTAGCAGTAAAAATAAGTGACATCGAAGGAACACCAAAACTATCTGTGGATGAAGGAGTCTTCCCTGATCTAATGAAATATAGTAAAGTAATACCACTTTTCAAATCCGGGGACACTAAAGACACCAATAATTATAGACCCGTATCCGTGTTGCCAGTTTTAAGCAAGGTGTTTGAAAAGGTAATGCTTAATCAAATGCTCAATCATTTTAACACCAATAAAATCTTACATGATCAACAGTATGGTTTCACCAAGGGACGTTGTACGACTGACGCCGGTGTCACCTTATTAAAACACATATTTACGGCGTGGGAAGAGGCCCAAGACGCCATAGGAATTTTTTGTGACCTCTCCAAAGCATTTGACTGCGTCGACCACGAAACCTTAATCTTAAAACTTGAGTATTACGGACTTGGAAAACTTGCGCTCAGTTTAGTAAAATCTTATTTAAATGATAGACAACAGCAAGTTCAAATAAATGGTGTCAATTCAATCGGTTTAAAAGTAAAAATGGGTGTACCTCAAGGATCAATATTGGGTCCTTTCCTCTTTTTAGTTTATATTAATGATCTACCCCATTTGTTAAAAACTCAACCACAAATGGTGTTATTTGCTGATGATACTTCCTTAATTTTTAAAATTAATAGACGTGCATCAAATCTTGACGACGTAAATAACGCCCTACAGCAGGTCCAAAATTGGTTCACTGCTAATAATTTAGTATTAAATGGGAAAAAAACGAAGTGCATAAGATTTTCGTTGCCTAATGTCAAAAGTAGTAATTGTGAGATAGTATTGAATCAAGAGAAACTAGAATTCGTCGATAAAACTGTTTTCCTAGGGATCACGCTTGACTCAAGGCTTCAATGGGGTCCTCATTTAACATCCCTTTCAGGACGATTAAGTTCAGCAGCATATGCTGTGAGAAAAATCCGTCAATTTACAGATGTAGGTACCGCGAGGCTAGTCTATTTTAGCTACTTTCATAGTATTATGTCGTACGGTATTCTACTATGGGGACGGGCTGCAGACATCGAGTCTATTTTTATTCTGCAGAAAAGAGCCATCAGAGCCATATATGGCCTCCGCAGGCGCGACTCTTTAAGGGAACTGTTTAAAGATATTAACATCATGACGGTACCTTGTCAATATATCTATGAAAACATTATGTACGTAAGGAAAAATCTACATCTTTTTAGTAAAAGAGGTGCAAGACACAATTATATTACTAGAAATAGGGACCAATTAGTTCAACCGGGTTTCAGGCTGGCTAAAGTGGACTCATCTTTCATGGGGTACTGTTTAAAGTGTTACAATAAAATACCTCCCCACATACTTCAACTGAATGAAACGAAATTTAAATCTTATATTAAACGAACACTATGCAGCCAAGCATATTATAAATTGGCAGATTATATTGCTGATAAAAATGCTTGGCCCAATGCTGGTCTTGCTCCACAAGGGCGCATAAACTAATTGATTAGCATTTGAAAGTACAGTTGGAGCTGCTGAAGATTTTAAAAACTATCTTTGCATTGTATAAATTCAATCTCTTAACATTGTATAATTGCATAGAACATGTGTGAGTACTATGTACCGACTATAAAGCTACCATTTAGGTGCAGGGTATGTCTTTCATTGACTTGAATGTGTCCTGGCGGCTGAGAGTATGTCATGCTCACTCTAATGTCTCGCTGACGGTGGCGCGTGTGTTGGATCATTTAGCTCCCTTCAAAATGGTTGAGCTGAATGGTGCTAATCCATGCGTCATGTTCGTGAACGGGCGCCGTCAGTAGGGACTGGTCATCTCTTAGCTACCACGGCTTATTTTAATTGTTTATTTTTTTTTCTTTCTGTTACGGACGCTTTTCACGTTTTGCATCGTTCTCACATGTATAACTTCAACATGAATGATGTAACCAATAATTTTGTAACCATATTATGATTTAACCGGTAAAGCCCTGGGTGACCCTCAAGCACGTCAATTAGCACGTTAATTAGTTGTTTATCAGGGCTTTACCGGTTAAAAGAGTGTCCGTGGAGTTTCTTGCCCGTTCTTCTCCATAGGTACCTACTACGCTTTGGAATGGGCATCTAGCTTCATCTTTCTGACTGACCGACCCCCTTGACAATTCAAAAGTGCCTGTAATTGGTTTATTTGAAATAAATGCTTTGAGTTTGAGTTTGAGTTTATCTGGCGAGACAAGCGACGCCAAAATATAGGATACTGCATCGGCTTCAAAAATATGGTCAATGCAATAGTAAGGCGACACTAAGCGACATTTAATGATTTTATACGGAAGATCACGTCTAAACGAGTAGTGTTGATGATTTGGAAAACAAATATGTTAAATAAGAGAATTTTCTTATATTACATTATGTAATAATTTATAAAGTGATGTCTAACGCGGATAAAAAAATTGAGAGTTGCGCAATAACTATCAAGCGTATTTTTCTAAAACCTTCACCATTTTAAAGATATTTTTTTAGGGGTATGAGGAACAGGGTGTAAAGTTCACTCATCCCCCATAGAAAAGGGTGGATACTCCGACCAGACGGGTGTCATGTCTGGCGGGCAATTGCCCAGAGGTTGAAGTCGTGAGCTCGTATATATGTCCACCGCGCGGTAAACTCTAATTGCGCGATGCAGGATTTGAGTGACGTCAGGATGTTGTGTGACGTCAAGTCTTTGATGCGTAGTTCGCATGTGGCGGTGTAGATGCCGCCACAATTTAATTATTTATCTTTTAGTATACGTATTTTATTAAAATACCTTTTGATTTATGTATAATAAATGTATAGTGCGTCTAATTTTGAACAGCGCTCCTTGATGGGCGAGCCCTATTACTAGCTGGACGTACGACGCGTTGCGTGAGCTCAGTACAGAACACGCAAGCTAACCACAAGGCAAGGCCACTGGCATATATCAGCGTCTTAAAGGGCATGTCTTGCGTCATAAAAATCTGCATAGACAGTAAAATTCAGAAGAATGAGTTTTGAAATTGCGTCATACTGCCTTTACAGAAATTAGGTAACACTTGAAAGATACAGTCGAATTGAGACCCTCCTCTTTTTTGAAGTCGGTAAAAAAGTTTTTGTCATTCTTTAAATGTTCAAATATCATCGAGCTTAGCGATATTGTGAATATGCAGAAACAAGCTCACATGACACCATTGAATAAAAACTTCTTAAAACAACCTTCAAAACCTTACAACATAATTAAAAACTTTGTACGAAGGCATTAACAAAAAAAAAACACATTTAAAAAACAAAAACGCCACAATGACGTGACATAACCAACCCTTTTGTCGAAACAAAATAATTCAATAGAAAAAGTCCAAGCATTTCAACATGAATGTTCCCGAAATAAAATCGTATGAAGAACAGGCTATTGACACCGTGGTGTCTGTGATTAACCGGGCGAAAGAAATGCTAGGGATGCGAATGACCCTCAAACAACTTGCGAGTGAGTACAGCACCACGGTCCGGGCTCTACTGCAATCTCTAGAAAAACGCATATGTAGCATCACTACTGATACAAAACTCACGGTACTATCATATTCTAAGCCTATATCGTTATCTCGTACTGGAATAGGCGTAGGTTATGTACTTTCAAAATTGATTTGAATCTGGTGGTATTTTCTGAACATGTCAAAGGCTAATCCTGTTTCAGGAGATTTGCTCGTGGTATTGCAGACTCAATTTACGATCCTATGTTAATTTTCAATTATCTCAATATTGATTTCAAAGGTTTAATCAGGAAGTTTGATTCTGGTTTGTATTGGAATAGAAAAACACTAAAATTTCGCTTGGGCCACATTAATGCCTGTTTTCTCTCAATTGCTGCACTTCCACACATCTCCACTGCGATGTGGGAATCTAAAATTGTTTCGCTAACTCTGATTGATTCGTCATATCTGACTAGTTTCCCCAAACCTGACCATGTAATCGAACTTTTCTGAAGGGAAATTCTCAGTTGCAGCATGGAGATGGAATTTGCGCACAAGCATGCTCTCCTCACGCATGGGAACCCCATCAACCGTCTTTGAAGAGCTTCGGCTGCATGACAGCACCGAAACCTCCACCAACCCATTTCGGGACTAGGGGCATGACGGTTACGTATGTACAAAAATGTATATAGAACAATATACTCTCACGTTGTCAGAGGTTCAAGTCCATAAATCTTTTGATTCCAGTTACCAGTCACATTGCGTACACGTTGAAATTAGGCATGTCGATCTGAAATCGATTAATCGAAAAATCGATTATTTGGAGTAAAATAATCGATTTTTTAGATCGATTTAGAATGCTACATCGATTCATGAATCGATGCATGAACCCCTCGAATCGGACCGATTCAATTCAATTCAAGAACTAGCAATATAATTCCTAAATTGGCTACGATATTTTATTCTTTTAATATTTTGCTGTTGTCGGAACGCATTGATAATTTGAACGGATAAAATAAATATCTATGAACGCATTCAAATGTCAGACTGACATTCAAATGCGTTCATAAATATTTATTCTGACATTGTCAGTATAGAAGATGGCGTTACTTAGTGACGAAAGGAGTCGTCTAGATCCCGAGCGATTAGACAAATTAATTTTTTTAAAGTCACTCGACTTAAAATACTGGGAAATGTGATTTCTTGTTGAATTTTTATTTAACTTTAATAAAATTTTATAAACTTACAATTTGATTAATTTATTTATTATGACTGACTTATTTAGGTTAAACTACAGACAGACTGCCTGATTGGTCTGGTATTCTGATTGGTGGTATTAACGGTAAATTATCATCAATAATGCTCTGTGTCTACATAAAGCATGTTTGAAAAATTCGCGATTAATCGAAAATCGATCTTTTAATGCTCGATTTAATCGAGAATCGATTCTAGTATGCTCGATTCGAATCGAATCAGAGATCGATTTTTTTTCAAGTGAATCGACATACCTAGTTGAAATTGACTTTTCTTCAGACAAACTTTTCACGATATGATGGTCGTTTTACGCATTAAAAATACAAGACATTCCGAACAAGTAAGTCGCTGATGTTGTTAGATCTTGAATCCTCTAAACATGTTCCAATTCGGAAATCGCTCACAAAATTAACCCCCTACAAATTCACTGGTCCTATTTTGATCTAGTCGATAAAAATGGAGTGGTCTTTAGCTGTTATGCTTTTCATTTTTTCCCGTAAGGATTGATAGTTGCAGTCGAATCTAATAGGAAGGTGATACGGTTCTAGAACGTTTGTTTCACTTTGCTAATCGCCAGGTGACTCGGTAGGCTCTAAGCGCTATGCAAGCCTGTCAGTGCGGACGTAGCCTTAGTGCAGACGTCACGCAAACTCACTCGAACGTCACATTGCGGTTTTATGACATCTATTAATGGTAGCACCGTATAGGTGTACGTGTATGTCACCTTCCCGTGACTTTTGGGCTGTGCATAAGTTTGACAAAAGCCTATCAATCACCAGTGCGAAACAAACTATAAGCATGTGTAAGTGCTTAATATTTCATCTCCATTATAACACTGAATATAATAAGCTCCGATTTTTTTTTAAATATGGGCATACTCAAAATATGAAATTTACTGCTTTGAATACTAATTTTCCGACAGCTTATATGCGAATGCAAATAAAGAAACGAACGAATGAAATACTGAAAATTCCGAAAAACCAATACAGCATTCGCTGACGTAATATTTTTCCACCAGCTTAAATTGCGTTTTTCACGAAAACTACAGTTAGTCATTTTCATCCCAAAACCCGGATTAGAATATGGTGAAAACACATTGGAAGTGGCGTTCGCCGGCCGCTGCCGCGGTACCGCTCGATACGCTCGCTCGGCTCGCGCGCGGTTGGTCATAGTTCTAACCTAACCTAACCTATTTCTCTCCTCTACACCCGAACGCAACTACCGGTAGGTAGTTATTTTCATTAAAATTGAGATTTAAAAAAGTTATTCTTTATCCAATAGTAGAAATGAAGCTGGTTTCTATAGAGCTTAAGAAAACGATTATTTTAGCAGAACATAATATGTTTTCGGAAACTTAGTATTTTTTTCGGTCATTCATTTTAACACAGCTTAGATAGTATTACAGTCAACCACAGATCGCTGGAAGTTAATATGTTTTTCGGAAGCTTTATTATTTCCCATACAATACCATCCTCTTTATCTTTATTTACATCTTAGCGTCTTGAAACACGGGCAGTTTAAAGCAGTCAGGATAGACTGATTGAAGTAGCGACTAGTGAACTACAATCTTCTATTTACATACAAAGATGGAACCGCTCGAGCAGTTGCGACTGCTCCGGGCGGGCAGCAGCTTGTAGCAGTCCTGACTGCTTCAAGCTGCCCGTGTATGATCAATCTTAGAATCATATTTACTTTTATTCATTCTTGCTTTTGCACATGTGTTAATGGATTTATTAAATTTTGGCGGTGATAATCGTCACTGTTTTAATGTTTATCAAATTCCAGCCAGTCGCGACTTTGCTACCAATATCAAGCTCTCAATGAAACCCATTAAACCACCGTACGCGATCACCAGTGAGAAGTTCATCAACAAGACCATTGAGCATGATTGGAATCTTGGGCAAACCTTCCAGTACTTCGTCAGGTACAAGGGAGGATCTAGGAATGAACTGTCCCAGTATTACTATTTTGAGGTAAAAACTTAACTATCACGAGACGAACCTGGGTGAAACTGGGACAGCAGCGCCGAGATTGGCGCTATCAAAGAAAGGTGCACCCAGCAGTTATGAGGGCCTATCAGAAAAGTGGGTAAACGACGCAAATACCTGTCAAATATTTACCTGTTTTGATTAATTTGGCAATACTACTGTATGGAAATATGAAATGTGGCTAATTAGTGAACTAAAACATTGATTATGAAATGCAGTAATTAATATCGTAACACGGAATATTTCGTTTTAGATGTAATATTGCCAAATTAATAAAAACAGCGAAATATTTGACATCAATTTGCGACGTTGCCCACTTTAAGAATAAACGCTCTTGATGAATGAAGTCTGGTTATGGATGATGATGAACTTATTATGTTGGCCTAGAGTTTATGTTTGAGAATAAATAATGCAAAAGCGAGCGAAGCGATCTCGAAATTCAGACACACTTTTAGCTTCATGTCCTGTTTTTACCGTCCAGTGTAGCGAATATCAAAAACCCCACATTCAGTCCAGACTGTTATTGAACCATTTTGAGAAGAATTTATAGATCGATTTGTATTGCAGGCTATCTTCAGCCAGCCGACTGTAGCATACCCCATACCTCAGGCTACAGTATCAGTCTTCTTCACGCTTGAAGACAAGCACATTGACCCCCCAGAAAAACGAGGTGTGCCGAAGGTAAGTCGAACAGTTAGTTTAAGGGTGCAACCAAAATGCGGTTGATGACATTATCTCAAATTAAACACCTTATATATACCACCTTGGATTATTATAGATAAAAGTAAATGGTATTCACTATTCAATTAAAATTACCGTTTTCCATTCATTAACCTATTTTAAAAGCTTAGTAGATGGGTAACATAGTCCAAGTTACATTTATTTCCTTCTGTCCTAAAATGGATATTTATTAGTTGCTAACCTAATTTCTGCCTGCAATGACGTATTGAAATGGACGTACTTAAATATGATAATTAAACCACAATATAGAATAGGTACTTACACATTGTTCAAAACCCGGCCTGTGCACTGTGGTTTGATTAATCATGGTGATAGTTTTATATTCTGTAAGGTTAGGTGTACAGTCGGCTTTGTCTCTACTTTAGTTAGGTATCTGTGACACATTAAAAGTTCGTTTAGTTACTTCCTCTTAAGTGCATTTTTTAAAATCACCATTAAGTCGTGGTCTCGTACTAGGGTTAATCATATGCTTTTGAAAAACACAATTAATGAAAGGCGCGAACGATAAAAGTAATAATTATTTTTTAAATTAATACAAGGAAGTTGGTTGGGATTAAACAATTACATAATGTTTGCAGCACTTCTCAAAAGCCCGAATCTGACAACCAGTTTTACTAAGTGGTGACGTGTTACCCAATAACTGCCGGTCGATTCTGTAAAAATATCAACTCGATACTTAGGTGAAGTGAGCGTGAAATGAGCTGTCAATAGTGTTAATCCCTAGCATCAGCCGGTCGTTTCTGTGACAGTGACAGCTCACTTCACGCTCACTTCACCTGAGTTTCAGGGTGATATTTTTACAGAATCGACCGACTGGGCTATGGGTGAGTTAGGCAGTCACTTCATGTAAAATAATGGATTTCAGCTGGATCCAGTTACACAGGAAGGAGGGGACGACCAGGCGGATGATGGCAGTTTGCAGCCTTATGCGATATAGGATGCAAATTTTCCAGGTTCTGCTGAAGTACTGACTGGTATAATAGATAGGGAGCGGTCAGTTTTATCCCTATTGTAATTGAAGCACAAGCCTAATATATAGTAGTCAGTCTGCCTGCCTTTTCCCAACTATGTTGGGGTCGGCTTCCAGTCTAACCGGATGCAGCTGAATACCGTTTACGAACTCCGCAACCCAGTAACTGGGTAATGCGATACCCCTTGGTAAGATTGGTTGTCAGACTTTCGGGCTTCTGATGACCCGTAACGACTGTCAATGATCCACGAAGGACAGCCGGGACCAACGGCTTAACGTGCTTTCCGAGACACGAAGGAGTCTCGGCATGTTAAGATGGGAGTGGTGGTGGGCAATATGGTAGATAATCTTAGAAAGTGGGACACTGTCCTGTTATTTGGACCACACCAACACATCATGTCCTGCGTGACACGTGTCATAATAAATTGTATTAAAATATACATCTTACTCTAAATTAAAACAATAAATTCGTCAAGAGCGACGTAATAACGCGTAGTGGCGTAACGCCAGCTATTATTTTGAGTTCGTAAATACTTGCTAAAATTAATAACAATAAACCGGTAGCTAACTTTACGAAATTGAAATAATTTCAAAACCTAGGTAGTCACAATAGCTTTTTCATAAGTCGTTATCAAAATCGGGTCAGTTACTTCGATTGTTCAGTCTCCTTCGATTAAACATCATTTACAGTAAAGATATTTTAAAAGTTCTGCCTTATTGGTCTTGTGTTCGCAAGAGCTACTGCTAACGCGTATGGCTGATGTAGCTCCAAGAAATAGGCGTGACAACAGTAGGTTATGTCAACTGAGGTGTCAAACCGCTTTGATGCGCAAGAGTGTTTATTGCATGGGCCCAATTATTTATAATAAATTACCAAGAGATTGGAAAGATTTGAATGCTTTGCTGTTTAAGAATAGACTACGTAAATTTTTGATAAATAAAACGTACTACAGTGTGACTGAGTTCCTATCTGAGAAAAATATTAGTTGACTTTTCTAGTATTCGTTATATATCAGGAACTCTAATTTATGATTAATTTAATAGCATATAATTTGATAATAATTGATCGAATGATAGAGAATAATTTGATGTAAATAATATAATTATGATAATAATTTGATGTAAATAATATAATTATGATAATAATTTGATGTGTATAATTCTATAATATAATAATAATTTGACGTAAATATTTGCATGCTTAATGGCAAAATATGGCTGATCTTTGTACTTTACTAACACCTATTGAGGTATCATCTACCCATATTTGCAAAAATAAAATTTATTCTATTCTAAGCATGAGCATGATGGCAAAGTATTATTAGGTTATTCCATCTGGAATTTCTCAGTAGCCCGGAGTCGGATTTGTGGCAATAGGCTCGCCCGCAATTACACGAGAATGCAGGACTACGCGCTTTGGAACTCGCATATCGACTTTGGGAGTAAAAGTTGATTGAAAGTGCTACCTTTGTTGTTAAGAAGTAAGTGCAATCTGAAGTGAGTTGGAAAAGGTTTTAAAACGTCTTGACTTTTTAACTAACCTATGCAACATACTGGGGTTCTAGTGCAACATTTTGGACAACACTTACAACAGCGAAATGTGGGTTTACTACAGGTACAAGTCGCGCCATTAAAGTTGAGACTTGACCGCGCCTCCCGCCTCTCTTTCCGCCGTCCTGATGACGCCCCGACTTCATACCGCTAAAGAGACCCATAAATCGTCTACTGCGCAAGTCACACCACGTGGTGCGTCTAGTCGCAACTTTAATGGCACGACTTGTAACCTAACCTAACCCTTTCGGGAAATGCAAACTTTTTTTTTTTTGTACTGTGAAATTCTCAAATAACTTCTCCCGCTCTGGGCGGAGCGGGAGGGCGTGTCAGACTTTTACTGACTAAAACAGAAGGAAGTGACGGCCTCCCATGCACTCTCGCTCCGAACCATGGCCTGAACCAGGGCCGGACGCGAGAGATCGCCGCTGCCGATCGCCTCCGTGAGGACGCGGCGGTGCCCCGCCCAAGCCGGGCAGACCTCCACCGTATGCTCCACCGTGTCCTCCGGGCGATCCACTCAGTGGTGACACCCGGGCGTTTCCTCCCGCTTTATCCTGAGCAGGAACCTCCCGAAACAACCATTTCCGGCGAGGACCTGCGTCAGGCGGAAGGTGAGGACGCCGCGGCGCCTCTCGGCGTGGCGTGATATTATGTTCTATTTAAAGTTTTAGATTAACTGTAAATAGACTCGTGTTTTAAGTCACGTAAATGTTTTATAATAGGTATATTGTAATAAAATATTGCCTTAACTGATATCATCAACTGGTTTCCGCTATAGGTTTAGGTTTTTCCCTAATTGTGTGTTTAATTAACTAAAACCACACCCGATACCACCTACCTAATACAAATATTATTATGAAACATACTCACTGACGTTATAAATGTTTAATATGTGTAAATAAATATAACATGTTATCTCGGGTGAAGGTCTAACCCTGTGCCAAATTTCATCCAAATCCGCTCAGCCGTTTTAGCGTGAAAGCGTAACAAACAAACTCACTTTCGCATTTATAATATTAGTTAGGATTAGGGTTACGTACACAGAAAAGGATCCCGGTAGCACCTCAGCGGGATCCTATTACTAAGGCTCCTCTGTCTGTCCGTCTGTCACAGGGCTGTATATTTTGAATCGTAATAGGCAGACACTTGAAATTTTCACAGAGTGCTGCTATAACAACAAATAATATATATATATGTACAATGACATGAATACGAGTATTTACTTTAGAAAGTATTATATATTTTTAATAATTGTGAATGTGAAAACTAAACTAAATGCGAAAAAAAAAAAAGGATCCACAATCATTCCATTTTTATTTTATTTTCGCATTTAGTTTCATCATGGTCGGGCAGCTTGTTATGTAATTTATGCGGCCTACCCAAATGTCCTTTCTTTGGTATTGTTCGTGGAATCGTTGAGCTCCGTAGGTAAATTCTGCTGCTGCACGGTCACTGACAAATGCGTGCACCGACTGGACAGGTCCACTCAATCTGTGTGGTTCTTTCCTCAAAAGACCATTTTTAGACACCAATCTACATGATCTTCACATGATCTGACCAAGATTATGTCTGGACTTTAAAAGAGACTGTGACCTCTGAGTTTGTTTCGGCCTTTCTTCTCGGAGTAGTCAGATAGGAAACGCCGACCTCATCTAATTTAAAAATAATATGATTGACGTGTAAAAGTGTTTTGTACAACCTACTTACAGAAATAAAAATCATTTATCATTTAATAAAAATAAAATAAACTAATCAATTTAAGGGGGTCCATACAAGAAACGTGATTTTATCGGCGTTTTTTCACATATTATATAGCACCTCTCTTGTTTTTTTTACCAAAGTAGAAAACAAAAAAGTAGTAGGTACACTTCCTGTGCGAGTCCGACTAGAATTTGACAGTTTTTTTAAATTTATTCTTGCATTGAAACGGAATACATCAGTTACGACAAACCAGTGTATAATTTCTTCATCTAGAAGTTGAGTTACCCGATGGGATTTCCCATTGAAAATAATGAAGGACTTCCACATAAACTTTCATCCCATATTTAATGGGGGATGAATTTAAAAAAATCCTTCCATGGTGCTCACCTTCTTTATTTAAGGAACTCTTGCGCAATTATATGGTTCTAGAGCGATGTTTAGATTGTGTATTGTCTGCCAGTGAATATAGATTTCTTAAAGCGACGATAACCAACTGGGCACATAAAGATCTCGGGGCCCCTGTGTATTTAAGCAAAATTCTAAAATTATTCAACAATTATTTTAAAGGAGAATGCCCATTGACAGGCTTACTCTTTGTGTCAGAGTGTATTAAAAATAATTGTCAAAAAAAAAATCATTAAAGTGACACGAAATACAAAATATTAGCATTTAGTTTACCTTGGATAAGTTTTTCGACATAATTAGTACGCTAATTAATCAGACCAACTTATTTGGTCTGAGCCTAATTAGATAATTATTTAATGTCATTGCCGTATTTGTCCCCCTTTTACATATTTCGATAGTTGGCAAATTGAATTATTTCAATGTTTAATTGAACTTGATTAAATTATATAAAGCCAATTAAAGACATATAATGCTATTAAATAAGTTTGGGGCTAGAAAAGTACTGCAAATCAATTATTTTGTCGTTGAATTGGGTCGTTACTAATAAAATGCGTAGAATCGAACGACGCGACGACGGCTGCAAAGAATGAAGGCAGACCCGTCGATCGCGGGGCCCTGGGCACTTGTCCAGAGCCCAGAGTCAAATGGAATAGAGGGGCCAACACATAATCTCAGATTAACCGATTTTCCACGATTTTACTTACAGCACCCATGGCTAGGTGGTTTATTTCGATAATTCTGCTAAGCATGAAAGCTGCAGCAGTAACTAAACATCTTCTGCTTGCGTTTATTCCAATATTACTAGGAGTTGACGCAAAATTTTTGTTGTAGGCTGTCACGTTATTATTCACTTTCTTTTCATTAATTTCATTTGGTCTCCCTATTTTTCTTCATCCATCAATCTTTTAATCATAATTATGCAATTCTTCCCTCCTCATCTCTTACCCATATCAAGATAAACGATCGCAGTAACTAAAATGCATAGCTTTAAAGCGCTATTTTCTCCTCTTCCAGATGTGGTTCAGGATTGAAGGTCATCACACGGACCACGACATGCGCTATGTAGCGCTTCAAGCAGACTGGATTCTAGCTGTGCTTCAAATGAAGATCAAACTGTTCAAGAGGATTGAAGCTCTTCGAATGTTTTAATATGTTTTTTGCATGATTGTAGCAGATGAAGAATTCAAATTGGAAAAGTGTTTAACGTAAAAGTAGATTTGGAATGAATATTCAGAAACTTTAGAGATAGATCCAAATGAACACACGGCATTAATTTGCCATTTTCATGTACTTAATACTAATTTATGGTCTTTATTAGTATGGTCTTCATTTTATTTATTTTTTTACCATTTTGGTGTATCCAATGAGCCGCCCGTGTTAATAGTAGAAAATTTTGCTCGATTAAAAAAACATATTCAGGGCTAATCTTTTAAATTCATTATGTCCAACATATGTTTAATCTTGTAATAAATCGTAAAATAATATACGATACAACATGAAAGTACCAAAAAAATTAAACAGTGTATAAAAAAATTGTTTTAATTCTATCTTCCAATACCTAACAGGAGAAGAATACTTTTAGTATTTATAACAACAAGTTTTTAAAAAACCAAGATAAACATCCAAATACTTATCTAAAACATAAACTACTAAAATAAAATAAATAGAAGACGGGACAAAATAAATTACTAAAGAATCTACAGATCTGATCAGCAAATTGTAGTTTCCTATGAAATCGTGAGAGAATTTTCAACGAACTACCAAAAAAAACAAAGGCTGTATTTATAACACAGGAAAATGTGGCAGATGAGTCATTCATTGATAATGCCGGTTCTGAGAAGGACGTATGTTAATTTAGAATCGATACTATTTCGCAATATAATGCATTCTCGGGCTTGTAACCGGTTTTGAAGTGTTGTCTGTAAGCGATGTTGTATCAATTCGATTAGTTTTAGCAAGATAAATCTCTCAGGTATGGTTCGTGTTGAGGCATCTTTCGTTGTACAGCTTCCGTTAAGGTTTTTATTAATGAATAATAATAATATTTGATATAGGTAAAAAATGCCAAATATTCTATTGATCCTCTAAAAATTTCTTGACGGACTTTTAAAAAAGGCGTACATCATTAGAATGATGCACGCCTTTTTTATATAAATGAGCATCTTTTTAACTTTCGAGCCTTTTCTCAAGGTTGGTCGCAGCAACCTAATCCATTTGGTTTAGGACCAATAAAACAAAATGAACAATGATAAAATTATGAACAGCTACATACAAATTGAACGCAGTTTCTTGGGTATTTAAAATTTTAGGACATCAAAGCGGGAACGGGATCATTAGTATTTTTAAATATTATTATACTCTTTATTTAGTGTCCCCCGTAAATCGCTTTTTAAAACGACCTCACCCACAGGGACCAGTAGTAATGTGAAGTTGTTAGTCAAATAACACTGAGTTTAATACCTGTCTGTCACCTTCCTATCTGTCGTTCAATCGTCATCATAATATTGAAGTCCACTCCTGGACATAGGCCTCCCCAATTATATGCCATTCAACTCGTTCCTTAGCCACTGTCATCCAGCTTTTACCTTACCAGACATCCAAGAAATTCGTTTCTCCGAAATCGTATTTCAATCACCAATCCAAAAATCAACCAAGTTATCTCACACCGTTTTGCAACTTAACTATTCCCACCATTTCTAAGTATCGAACGACCAGTTCATTGTTTCCTATGAATCATTCACCGGTGCTTGCGATCAATGTCCTTGCGCAAGCGCTGCTACTTTCACTTGGCAACACCGAGATTTAATATGCAAATGGCAAGACTTGCACGCGACTATTAAAACTGTGTTGCTAGTTAACAAAACGTGTTTGAAGGATAAACAAAGTGTGGTGTTAAAAGGTTTACCTGCTTTCTCCTCATTTTGTTTTTTAATAACAATAGCATAACAGTTACAATTGTTTCATTTGGAGATTGTATTTTTGTTTGTAGTCGTATCTATTTGTAGTGAATCCATTCATTGATAGATTATCAAAATCATATCTACTTTCATTATTTCAAGATGTCTGTAGTTAGGAAACTCATGTGTTACACAATGACTTGACATAGAAATCTTCTTTATAATTTACAATCTAACACTAAATTAAATGACTAACTAACTAAATAAACAAATAAAAAGGACACTTAGGCGTCGAAGTAGTCGTGCGCATCGCTGTCATCCCGAAACGTATCCACAAGACTGGTAGCATTGCCACATTGAATGGCAATGCTAATTCTTTGCCCAAAGAACGAACCAGCATCACGTGAAGTGTCGACACTTGCACAATTAACTTACCTATTTCATATTTTACTTGGAGAAGAAGAAGAATAACGTTTATTTGGACACAGTTCTTAAAACACAAAATACAAATAAACAAGTGAAAATAATGTTTTATCAACAATAGTGTGTGCCTCACGGCTGCGCCAAAAAGTTTAATTGGAGGACCTGGCAAAATACTTTTAGAACGTTCATTAAGTACAATAGATTACTGAGATGTTACAATAGTCGTTTAATTCTACAGTGACTATATCCAGACAGATATAACATCCAATCTTGAGTATAAACGAGACGTTTGGTTACGGTTCTGCCGGTTAGCCGGCAAACGTGAACGCAAATCAGCAGATCCTATCCAAGATAACAATGAAATTATGTAAGACCAAAAAACCAAATATTGATCGTGATAATTATATAGACGACAAAAATCCATGACAGCATCACAAGACATCAGAACAGGGAGAAAAAAAAACGGGTTTGAAATATCTCCATTATCCTCGAACGAAACAGCTGGGAAACGATGCAAAAAGGTTAATCGCTGACCATCGAGTACCTGATAAAATAGACAAAATCTACCTGGCCAACCGCTCAGGCTTCGCGCCATAATGACCCAAACTGTCATTCACCCGCGCATGCGCGTAGCGTTCGCACGGCCATCGTGTTTTGCCGCCATATTTGATTTATTCGAAGTGTAAACACGACCGTTTTTGAATTAAAAAAGTGTTTGTTGTGCAAATTGTGATAATGGTGCGTACTTTTAAACTAGTGGGGTGCTTCAAAGTGCCAAAACGTGGCAGTAAAGTGGTACCAGCATCGAGTGGCGAGGGGATTTTTACAATCGACATGTCTTCTACCTCCACATTGGATGTTGTCGTGAGTTAATTGCAAAATAATGACCTATTAGGAGGATAAATTTAATTGTTGAAAGCATGAAGAGAAACGTCCGGCTTGTTATGACTTTTAGATAGTGTTGTGTCAACTAACAGCTGTGTTGATGTGACGTCATTTGAATATGTTTGTCTATCTCGTTGCTCTAGTGGTCGCAAGCGCTACCGCTGAGCATGAGGTCCTGGGTTCGATTCCCGGGTCGGGCAAAGTGTTATCAAGTTTTTCCATCTGGAATTTCTCAGTAGCAGCCGGAGTCTGAATTTGTGCCCGGTTGATGGCAATAGGCTTGCCCCTTAAAACATGGGACTCAAACATAACTGGCGATATGTATTATGGGTACATCTCTGCCTAACTCTTCGGGGATTACAGGCGTGATGTTATGTCATTTGAGTGTAACTTGATCGTAAGTATATGGTCGGTAATTTGGCTATGCAATGTAGTTAGGTAATGAGGTTATAATTATGATTAACTGTTAACGAAAATATTGCTACGAGTTATTGGTCATCAAATCAACATACTTTTAATCCTTGTTCTTATATTATCAATCTAAGTTAAGGTTTAGCTTATAATGTATGTATGTATTTATTGTTTGTAAAAGGTACACCATTGACTATTGGAGTATTGTCCCTCCTTCTCCCATTAATCCATCCAAAGGTTGTCTGTAAAAGGTCGCTTTTAGCGATAAGACCGATTGTGTCACCCTATGTAAAATTTCTATATTCATGTCTGTAATTTTAGAGTAAGAGTATTCTATTCTATTAACTTTATCAAAAAGAAACATAAACTAATACCCTTTAACCTAATTCATCAATACTTTTTGATAAAATTCTTTCTCATAAACCTAGATTCTTGCCTCATAATTACCAACGCGGTTTGGGTCGGCTTCTAGCAGTTGTAGCCTATCAACATGACGTTGCTTTCATTAGCAGTTTAATCGTTACAGCATGTCACGACTTTGGTAATAACATTTTCGAATCATGTGATGACTGGTTCTCCAACAGCTAGAAAGAAGGCACTGTAAAACATTTCACATTTGGCATGACCAAATGCAACAAAATCCCCGACATGGTGAGGTGGTACGAGCTAGGTTTAGCCTGATGACTTGACAGGTGGTTATTCCACCTTTCATTGCCGCACGTATCCAGTTAAACGTGTACTGCGGTAATTTTTTTCCTCGTGCAATGCACCTACAATTTTGTGGGGTTTTTGAAGTCCTTAAGACGCAGATATATGCCACTGACCTTGAGTGGTTAGCTTGCGTGTTCTGTAGTGAGCTCACGCAATGCGTCGTACTTACGTCCAGCCAGTAATAGGACTTGCCCATCAAGGAGCGCTGTCTCAAATTAGACGCATTATTACTTTACTATAGTATTTTAATAAAACACGTATACTAAAAGATCAATAATTAAATTATCTTTAAAATTGTGAAGATTTCAGAAAAATACTATTGATAGTTTTGCGTGATTCTCAGTTTTTTATCCGCGTTAGACATAACTTTACAAATTAATTTCACTATGTAATATAAAAATAATCTAAAATATTAAGTTATTAAGAAAATGATCTAAATTAACACATATTTTTCCAAATCATTAACACTACTCGTTTAGACGTGATCTTTAGTATAAAATCATTAAAAGTCGATTCTGCGCCATACGACTGAGCTCTAGTTTTGTGACAAAGTCATGAACACTCATAGTTATAATGCCGTACGACACAAATTGTACAAGTACCACAAAGTACAGTAATATCTGTTGGAATCCAGCCGTACACGGTCAGAGTAAAAATAAGGTCAAATAAAGCAATTTCTCGAAGGACTTAAATAATTATTTTCTGCAAAATGTATTTCGAAAGAAGGAAGAAATTTAGGTATATACGCCTGTTTGCTGTGGTTCTACAACAACAAGGAAACTGCAATAACATATAATCCTTAGACTAGTTTCTAATCTGTAATTTCCTTTCTCATTTACAAGGAAACGTTTCTCTTTTCGTAACTATTCAGCTTTATTTTCAGCTTCAACTATGTATTTGCATTTGCTATTCAGTGGCAAGAGAAAGTTGCTATTGTATAATGAAGGCTAAAACCACTAAATAAGTAAAGCTCAATGTCATTTGAAGCCTTGAAGGCGTTGGCAATATTTATCGTACACTTTATTCTTATATGCAGAGCAATAACTTATTAGGTTTACGATAGCCTCTGCAACTCATGGAAGAGCTAATGAACTAATGTTAATAACCCATGAGAAAATAATAACAATTTCTACAAACGATTTTTTAGTGTCTCGGGAACTCTTAAAATAATCACCAGAATGAACAATAATTTTATTCACGTTAGTCGAAGACTTGAAACCGCAGAGGCCATCTGAAAAAGGTACCGTTATCTGCACCAGGAGCTCGAGTCGGGTCAGCAAACTGCTTTAGAGGGTTATGTAGGTGATAGGTGTTTCGGCAGAGGTGAGATAGCCAGTTCCTCTGTGGGTGAGGTTTCCGGGTGAAGCTAGCTTCCACCTTCGGCCTGATCATCACTTAGCATCTGTTGAAATGCAGGCCAAGAACTACCCCGATATAGTTAAAAAAAATATCTGTCATAGTATTATGAATATGAAAATCGAATTCGAAAGATAAGAAGTTTAGTATCTTTCAATAGCGTCACCCCATTTGCGTTTCAAATATAAGCGATTGTATTAGGAAATTGTCTCAGTCGTGTAAATGTGGGCACAGGTGGGCACATTATGCTAATTTACCTTCGTCTTACACTTCAATCCTTACATGTCTTACAAAACATGCGTCATTGAGATAGTGATCAGTTGCATCTTAACTAGCTAAACTATCTACCAAACTTTCTGTCTACCTCGTTTAGAACTGAACTTAGGCACAGTTAAAATTCATTTTAACGATCGACTGAAGTTAGCTGCAGCTTAGCCTTGGCTTTTACTAATCGGATTTTACGATTTGACTCTAAACTGCAATGAAGGCCTTCACTTAAAATTATCATTTAATGCTCTAAGGTAGTCTTCTGTTGTGATATGGTTTAGTATTTTGGTTCAGTTGTCTTTCTTTGGCTAATGAATAGTGGTCTTTTCTTGATATTTTGTGGGTAATGTAAAATAGTTTTTCATAAGGTACTTTATCAATCAATTAATTAACTTAGCCTTACTGGAACATCTAGGCTTCTCTATAGTTTTGCCCCAATACCCAGTTTTCCATTTTTCAAATCTAGTCTGTCCCAGCGAAAAATTTCAATGAATAGCAGCGTACAATGACACATTATTTTATTTTATTTGAGCTCTACTAATTGCCCCGCTTTGAAGTAGACCATTATCCGCATCATCTAGTACTATATCAGGAAATGGTACATTACCGTTCTATTTCATTTCCTCAACATCCAAAATCAATATCGCTTGCAATTCGTCCATGATATCAAAATTCTCATTCACAGAACTATCTTATTTAATATTATTGTTTACTACAACCTAAATTTAGAGCTTTATCTTTTGAAGACGTGTCTCGCAAGTTTCGCGTTAATTTATAATAACAATACAAATCCCATTTGTGTGACAAAGTTATTGAGTTGGCTGATAACATGCGAACTTATGTAGCACTAATTGATTCGGTTGGTGCAAAATATATATACATAATATATCATGCAACTGAATATATTATCTGCATGTGTGCTTGCCATTTTGTCTGGGCTATGAATAAGACCACTTTTCTACTTTGAGCAAGCAGCATTGGCCGTTTTCACACTGCGACGATAACGACACCGACATGTCAGTTCGGACGACAACGATATCGCTGACAATATCGGGACGATATCGGTATGTGACAAGGTGTAACCAACAGCTTATTGTCGTGCGGTATGCCACAGCAGTCTTAAATAATCGCGTCGCGCGACCAAAAGCTTACATCACCGTGTGATTCCAAAAGTGTAATAGTGTATTCGAGGTAATAATCGCAGCAGTGAACAAGCGCACTGTGTCGTCCGCCGATATCGGCACGACAATCAATGTCAGCGACGATACCGTTGACTACAAGGACACAGTCTGATTGTATACAACTACCAGTCCAACGATATCGTGTCGTTATCGTTATCGTCCAATGTGCAAACGGCCATTATTGTGTCCCCAAATGCATGTGTTTTCGCTTTATCTAGAGGACACTTTGTTGTTTATAACCAACCTCATTCCTCGGATGCATATTTACTGTTCTTACACGGTATTTCCGGTTCCAATTTCCAAACAGCTGATTTGGCTTACCATTCCTACATTAGGATATTATGTCTGATTTGGGAAGACTAACAACACATATGGAATGCAATAAAAAATTGAGTATTGAGTATAATTTTTACAACGTTGAAGGCTACTTCACCGTTTAGAAACTTCACATTCTCGATAATATGAGTTAGTTTTTATATCATCTTATTCCAAAGCGAAATAGGTTCCTATGGAGAAGAACGAGCAAGAACTTACCAAGACGCAAGTGATGTTCTAGGCGTTACCAATATCGGTAGTGAAAGACATAAATACCCAATCAAGTCGTGTGAACTATGATTGATTTTATAGATAATAGAGCTTCATGTTTCATTATGTTTTTCTTAGAAACCCAAGTCTATATTAAATTGAGTGACGGTGAAAGCAATGTTAATGTTCTTAGGAAATGAGCTGTCGTTCGTAATGAGTTGTCGTGATCGATATGTATGTATAAATATGTGATTATTGCACACAGCTGTGGTGATAAGTCTGCAATGAGGACAGTTTTGACCTTCATAATTGTTTCTATATTATTAACTTCTGCCCGGGAGTTCGTCGGCGTGAAATTTCTTCTTTTTTAACATAAAATATATCGATCCTATGGCATCGCATCGCTCGCCCGCGCTATTCTTCGTTTTCGCTTCGTTTCATTCTTTCTGACGTTTTTGCTTTTTGCTCGGTTTCTAAGGGTCGTGATGTTTAAATACGAGTACATAGCCTTTTTCAAGAATGGTGCTATCAAATGCAAAAAGATGTTTTCAAATTCGACTAGTAGTTCCAGACATTAGCGCGTTCAAACAAACAAAGAAGAAGAAGTTCAAGAGAGTTCGAAGTTTATTCTCATAATCTATGTTTATAGTTAATATTATAGTTAAATTAGTGAATAATTAGGTGTTTTTATTTTATGTATTTTATTTTCTCTTCTACTCTTACACACGTTGTCTACATCTCTTTAACTACTTTCCTATCGCTGGTATGCTGGAAGAGATTTCTTTAGAAATAAGCATCAGCTTTGTACGTATTTTTCTGTTCCTTTTTTTCTTGTCTGTTTATGTGTGTACATAAACCGTTAAATAAATAAACAAAGAAACAAACGAACTTTATTATATTAATATTTAGTATAGATACGCCTGTGAAGTCTGCAGAATAAGGACCTTCTAAACGACTACTGCAATAAATGTTGTTGTTATGGTTGGGTACCGTATCTTACAAAACCCAAAGAAAGTCTGATTTAAAACAGTTTTAACTTAGAATATATCGGAATTGCCTTGGGTTGTGGAGTCAGATGCCCGTCGCTGCGTATATTTTACGCAGAAGCGCTAAGTATAACTTATTTGTCAATCGATTTGCTTGGATATGAAACGTTTTTAATATAGCAGTCGAATAGCTTTCTAGCTCTGGCTTATACTTATACACCAATCCGTGTGCTTGTACGGTTATCGCAATATAACATGCTATTTACAGTTAATTCAAATCTAAAGTCATTTATTTAAACTAGGCTGAGAATCAGCACTTTTTGAACTTCAAAATTACATATCACAATCCTCCAAAACGCCTGCCCTTCACCACTTCCTAGTGCTAATTAGCTGGGAAGAAGAAGTGGCGCAACAAACTCACCAGTAGCACAGCTGTCAGTTCAGTTAGAAAACCTAAATTCTATGCAATGGTATGCAAAGTAATTAACATTACGAAACACAAAAACATAAATTAAAATATTTGCCATAATTATGTCAGCTAGCACACGCCAATATTATACCAACTGGCCTTTGACTTACAGTCCATAAGAAGGTCAGTGATGTAATAGGTCTAAACAGCTGCATTTTATCACCCTTCTATAGGCCACATTCCTGTCCAGCCTGGGCCATCATCCATCACAGGTTTTTTTTACTCTGACACCGTGCAAACCTTGGTAATCGCAAAGTGAATGAAATATAATCTTCAGAGTTTCTAAAAGCAGTTTGCAGTCATCGTAATTAATTTTTATCTTATCTTTTTTGTTTGTGCTGCACTTAACAGACAAATAGTGGACTGATGTAAGATTTGTGTAATGTGTACCATCTTATAAAAAATGGTATACTGATAACGTAATAGAGATAGAGATAATTTTCTGAAAGAAACTTGCATTATTTTATGAAACAGAAAAAAAATTAAATATGGAACCGTTGGGAAATATGGAATATACAGGGTTACTGGTAACTCGACGTATTCCTTGCACGTCGTCATAGTAGGGTTAAAATGCAACAAATTAAGCCACCAAATGTTTTACCGAAGTTCAGTAGTTTTTGAGCTAGTTACATTTTCAGTTTTTTTATGAAAAATCCCAGATTAAATCATTTGGAGCCAATTTAAAAATGATTTAAAGTGCGACTTTACTGAAATTTAAGTTAATATCATAGTTGATGCCGTAGCAGATCTTTGTTCATAATTAAAAGTTCAAAAATGCCAGAAACCTTGGCAAATATCACTAAACAAACATTTATTTTTTTGTGTTTTTTGCTGTTACTTCATACAAAATGTTGTCTAGTGAAAAAAAAAACACTACGCCTGATGTACAAATTACTAGGAAAATATCCTTGTCTTATCAGCTATTTAGAAAGGTATGAAAGTTAATACAAAGTTATGGACTACATTATGTTTGTCTCACAAAAAGGTGATTATTCGGAAAATCAAATAAAACAATTTCGTGAATATTAGCATTATTTTTAATCAATATCAGTTTAAAAACTTTGATTACACTTTCACACGTCTTGTTCGATGTGCTGCCCTCGGTTTCGAATACATGTTCTTATTCGCTTCCTCACTTCGGTTTTTGTGATTCTTGATGTGATTGTTGCCCTCATCTGGTCCGCCGCATCTGTTATTCTCTCCCTTAGTTCTTCAATTGAATTTACTGGGGTCACATAAACTAGGTCTTTCATATGACCCCAGACGTACCTAAAATTCTAACGGCGTAAGATCAGGGCTTCGTGCAGGCCACGGAATCGGCCCACCGCGCCCTATCCAACGGTTTGGATAGGTTTCATCCAGAAATTGTCGAATTGTGATTCGGAAGTGGGCTGGAAATCCGTCATGTTGATAGATCATGTTTGCTCTTCTGTCTTCCGGTACATCCGTGAGCAGTGGTGTTAAATGATTTCTTAGGAAATCTTCATAAAGTTCCCTATTTAGTGTTCGGAGTAAAAAATGTGGGCCAATTAATTGAATTTATTGGGGTCACAGAAACTCTCTTCTAGGTCTTTCAGACCTAGTTTATGTGACCCCAGTAAATTCAATTGAAGAACTAAGGGAGAGAATAACAGATGCGGCGGACCAGATGAGGGCAACAATCACATCAAGAATCACAAAAACCGAAGTGAGGAAGCGAATAAGAACATGTATTCGAAACCGAGGGCAGCACATCGAACAAGACGTGTGAAAGTGTAATCAAAGTTTTTAAACTGATATTGATTAAAAATAATGCTAATATTCACGAAATTGTTTTATTTGATTTTCCGAATAATCACCTTTTTGTGAGACAAACATAATGTAGTCCATAACTTTGTATTAACTTTCATACCTTTCTAAATAGCTGATAAGACAAGGATATTTTCCTAGTAATTTGTACATCAGGCGTAGTGTTTTTTTTTTAAGCTATTGCATAGCTTTTATCGGAGACTCTGAGCGCGGCGACCGAATGTAGAAATTCCGTAACGAAAAAAAAACCTGACGCGAAAGTTTGTGAGGATGGATGGATGGATGTTTGTTACTCTTTCACGCAAAAACTACCGAACGGATTTTAATGAAACTTTACAGTAATGTGGTTTATATATCAGAATAACACATAGGCTACAATTTATAAAGATTTTATGTGATTTAGCCATAATATAACGATAAGTATCCAGTAAGTCGGAAAAAATCCTGCCCTCTGAGATCTATCTTTGCGTGCGCTGCCTAAACCGCTGGAGTTACATGAAAAGAATGTATTGTGGGGTTGTTTGTCTTAAAGAGTTCTAAATAAAAGTCCGCGACAGCATATATCTACCTTTTATGTGGAAGCCATTATAGCCAAAATAGTGAGCTATAAATACATTTAAATTGAATACTTTTTTTAAGTTGCATATTTTAGAGTATTTAGTTAATTCGTATCAAAATAAATACCTTCATCGCTTTTGGTATTTAATGTAGATAAAATTTGTCTTTTACACTAAGTAATTTGGACTAATATTTTAAAAGTTAGAACGATAAGAATGACCTGCGATGAGTCGACGGCGGGCGCGCAGAACGAGGGTGGAGGGGCGGGATAGGCAATGACGCGCGATCGCCGAGTGCGCGACCCGAACGCGGGCAGACGCGTGAGGGCAGACGTCATTGACGGTTGTGTAAATTCTGCGATTTAGGGGGGGGGTATAGGGGTATTTTTTAAAAAAAATATTTTAAATCAACAATATTATCTTCTTATTTTTGAATATATGCTATGCAATAGCTTTACCGCGGCAGTTCTCGAGTGCCACACGTATTTTTTTTCACTAGACAACATTTTGTATGAAGTAACAGCAAAAAACACAAAAAAATAAATGTTTGTTTAGTGATATTTGCCAAGCTTTCTGGCATTTTTGAACTTTTAATTATGAACAAAGATCTGCTACGGCATCAACTATGATATTAACTTAAATTTCTGTAAAGTCGCGCTGTAAATCATTTTTAAATTGGCTCCAAATGATTTAATCTGGGATTTTTCATTAAAAAAACTGAAAATGTAACTAGCTCAAAAACTACTGAACTTCGGTAGAACATTTGGTGGCTTAATTTGTTGCATTTTAACCCTACTATGACGTCGTGCAAGGAATACGTCGAGTTACCAGTAACCCTGTATACCTATCTTGCCCACTCTGAAATGATGCGCCCCATTGCCGTATTACCCATTGAAATCCGCATTAGCGTGTACGTAAATGTCGTAGTGGGGCGCGTCATTTCATAGTGGAGTGTGGACAAGCTCATAAAATTTGTCTCAAAAGAATGGTCTGTCTCGGAAAGTCGCAACGTTTTGTCGGTTGCTTTTCTGCGCACTGTTGTGAGACTTTTTAAGGGTTGCTAATTAAACCAGGCTAATTATTGTTTTGGCTCGTAATACCAGCTTGTAACTGTTTCACTGCAGAGGAAATGCCTCGTAAAGCTTCGTGCAGACCAGCGCGACGCGACGCCGCGACGCGACATGAACAATAGAATTTCTAAGAAAACTTGACGGTATAACAATAACCGGTGTCGCGCCGCGCTGTCGCGTCGCGCTTGTCTGTACGAAGCTTAAGACGGGTATTTAGTCTGAACGGCCCAATCCGAATGGCCCTCGGGCCATTGGACCGTAAACAAAAATCGTCTACGTTCCTAAGGACCGGTAATAATTCCATTCGCTTTGGGCCGTTCAGACTAAATCTAGCAAGAACGTTAAAAAATAAAAGGCCAAGTTTTAAAAACAAATGGGGACTGGTCGTACTCCAGGATAATTTGTTCCCCTGACAACTTTTTGTAGCAGGAAAAGGATTGGAAATGGACAATTATACCTTAGTGATCGCTTAGTACAAATTAATTACGATGTCAATAATTTAACCACAAACGCATAGCAGAAAAAAAAAATGTATTGCTTCGACCGTTGCATGTTTTAAAATACACCTGTAAATTTAAAAATACATTCATCAGAATCCTTTTGTAAGGCCAGCAGGACTTTTGAAATAAGTCGTGTTAAACTTACCTGGGTGTTAAATGGTCTATTTTCTGTTGTTCTATGTTGGGTCTTATCTTGATAATGGTAAGGTTTAGATTAGTATGTGTGGCTATCAAAGGCTTTGTAAGAAATTCCTCGAACGGTTGGTATTGGGAATTCCTTTGTGGATGTTTCATAGGTTGAGGTATACAAATTATTATAAGGTAGAAGCTTTGCGGTAGTACAGCGGTTATTTTAAAAAGATTGTCACGTACAAGAACATAAATAGTTGGATACGAAACGTACCTAATTGATTCAGAGAATGACGTGTGTTCTTTAGGAAAAAATGTACAAGAAACTGCTGTAAAATATAAAGTGGGAATTTCTGAGCTTGTTAAAATTCTGGGCAGGTTTCAATCAACTGAGGTAGCCTGCAGATGTGCAATCATGAACATAGGGTCTTTCCCATTTAGCGAAACGGTCAGCGAAAAACCACATGATTGTTGAAAGGTAAAATCAAGTAAAATGTCAAGCAGCACGGTTGGACGATGGAAATCATCAGGAAGGATAGTAGCGTTTTTCTGGTTGTCCAACATCATACAGAAGAGAAAGAAAGAAAGTTTTTTTGAGTTCTGCGCAAATCAGAAGCACATTAAAAACCACGTGTAAACATGAAATACACACACTTATACAAAGTAGCCAAAAGCCTAGTAGTAGACAAATAAAATAAATTAAATATCATTTATTTCAGGCAATTATTAAACCCATAACATACAGACTCTTAAAATAAAATAATATAATAATAATAAAACAGATAATAGGTATATAATACAAAAACTAAATAACTAAAAATATATATTAATTAAAAGTCTTTTACCTCTCTTGCAAGATGGACGACACGGTATACAGCTTTAACAATTTCAGTCTTGCTCAGGGTTACCCTTGTGTAGAATGACACTCTGAGCTTACATATCAGTGCGGAAAAGCCGGTAACGTTGCTCTCGGCGAACATGTCAGTCGCACTACACCGCCAGGGCAAGTTCATCATAGCCCGGTAAGCATTATTATACTGTACACGAAGAGTGTTATACGCACTCCTCGTGTACCGGTACCAAAGTTGGCTGGTGTATAACGACTGACAGTAGGCTCTGAACAGAGTCACCTTCACTTGATTCGAGCAATGATAAAAACGTCTAGCTAGCATCATCAAACAACATCAAAAATAGGTAAATTAGAGAAATTGAAAGGCCTATGTACACGACATCGAGAGGGTGGGATAGAAATTACCAGTATCCTTGCTGAGAATTACCGGGATCAAGTTAATACTCAGTATCATTACTAACCTAAGCTGCCACTAATGCAATCTATTAAAATGTTTTTCTTGCATTTTATATAAGATCAAAGTCCATCTTATACACACGTTATTACTAAAAGGAAACTGCTCAGCATATTAAGCGATGGTCCAGCAATTTGCTCACGCACGGCAATCATCTTAAAGCCTAGATTATTACGAAGACTGGTTCGACCGGCGCCAATGTTAGCGGTATCGGTGAGATAATGATAGACTCCGGAGTAAATTGTGCTCTTGAAGCCGCCTCGTTGATCATGGGAAAGGAGATCGAGTAGTCTATGAAGAGACTTATAAGGCATTAATGAACTTAACATTTTTAATGAAGATGTGGCAGCAGCTACATCGCCACACGCGAACTACGCACAAATGACGTCACACAAATCCTGCATCGCGCAAGTAGAGTTTACCGCGCGAACGACATTTATAAGACTATGCGACATCATCGTTGGGCAGTTGCCCGCCAGACACGAAACCCGGAGGAGCCTTGCTTTTATAAAGAGGATGAGTGAAGTTTACATCCTGTTGCTCATACCACTAAAAAGTTAACTATTAAGCAACAATTTAATTTAAATATCTTTAAATGTTATATTTTCTTTATTTTTTTAATGTTTTTTATAAATTTATTTTACGTTCCTACGATTTTTCATGTTTTAACTTTGTTAGCTTCGTTTTTAACTTTATTGTGCATGCTGTGGTTTCCTATAAGTGAAGGTGTACACTTACTTAATATCCGATGTTGCCCTTTAATTATGTATCATGTATTGTGTACATCTTTTGTTGGAGATCCTAAATAAATAAATAAACAAGTGATTTTGATCCTTTCCAGTTTAAATAAGCACCAACTTATAACTGTAAAATATTACAGTCAAATAATATAGAAATAGTGGGAAAACTTCCTACAAGATAAACACGATTTCCGTATTGACGTATGTATGTAGGTAAGTCAGACTATAATCAGCTGTACGGACGGAGAAACTATTTAAGACAAATAATTGAAATGATCCTGATCAAAAAATATAGTACCTAACAGCTGCTGTTCTTCGTAATTGTGTTATTCGGGATGTGCCAAACATCGGTATAGCAGATAAATGATGTTTATTTCTGCAAATTGATTTTAAAAAAAAACTACACTTCTGAATTGTATTGTTTTAAAACTATATGAGTTCGGTGTTTCCTAACTGAATACTGAAGAAAGACCGAATTCCGTAACAAACTCAGAAGCCACAGTCAGTTATAAAGTCCAGACATAATCTTGGCCAGGCTATAAGAGGACCATGCAGATTAATCGCAGAGCATTGGTACGTTTTATTTATTATTTGAAACTATGTAAAAACAGCCTTCCGCCTATCCTATCCAGTATCCATTAGAATCTTACAAAGGGCTGGATTAAAAACAAAAAAATACGTGTGGCACTCGAAGACTGCCGCGGTAAAGCTATTGCATAGCATATATTCAAAAATAAGAAGATAATATTGTTGATTTAAAATATTTTTTTTTTTAAATACCCCTATACCCCCCCCACCCCCCCCTAACCCCCCCCCCCCCTAAAAAAAAATACAATCTTTAACTAAATAACCAACCAAAAAAAACAATTCTTATTAAAATAGAAACGAATCTTTATTATAAAAATACTACCTAAAAAATTATAAATCGCTTCCGAGTCGAATCCACTGTGAAAAAATCGCAGAATTTACACAAAACCGTCAATGACGTCTGCCGTCACGCGTCTGCCCGCGTTCGGGTCGCGCACTCGGCGATCGCGCGTCATTGCCTATCCCGCCCCTCCACCCTCGTTCTGCGCGCCCGCCGTCGACTCATCGCAGGTCATTCTTATCGTTCTAACTTTTAAAATATTAGTCCAAATTACTTAGTGTAAAAGACAAATTTTATCTACATTAAATACCGAAAGCGATGAAGGTATTTATTTTGATACGAATTAACTAAATACTCTAAAATATGCAACTTAAAAAAAGTATTCAATTTAAATGTATTTATAGCTCACTATTTTGGCTATAATGGCTTCCACATAAAAGGTAGATATATGCTGTCGCGGACTTTTATTTAGAACTCTTTAAGACAAACAACCCCGCAATACATTCTTTTCATGTAACTCCAGCGGTTTAGGCAGCGCACGCAAAGATAGATCTCAGAGGGCAGGATTTTTTCCGACTTACTGGATACTTATCGTTATATTATGGCTAAATCACATAAAATCTTTATAAATTGTAGCCTATGTGTTATTCTGATATATAAGCCACATTACTGTAAAGTTTCATTAAAATCCGTTCGGTAGTTTTTGCGTGAAAGAGTAACAAACATCCATCCATCCATCCTCACAAACTTTCGCATTTATAATATTGGTTGGAGTGGGGGGTGTCAGGTTCCCGTTTTTCGTTACGGAATTTCTACATTCGGTCGCCGCGCTCAGAGTCTCCGATAAAAGCTATGCAATAGCTTAAAAAATCCACGTGTCACTGTGATGATCCCATAAAACCCCCAATGTTGAGTTGCATCCGAACACAAATGGCCAACAAAACAAGCACAAAAGACCATGCAGTGGGTCATCGCTTCCTGCCATTCATTTCTAACACAAATGCGTTTGTTGTGTTTCGCTCGGTAGCTGCAGATATGTTTCACTAGAATAATTTCAAAGGTCATTTAAATAATTACGATACTAATGCATTATCTAACGTGGACAATGTTTTGTTAAATGGAACAGTTGATGTCCGTGAGTTGCAGGTTCATGGTTCAATTCAAGAGATAAATGAAGATATATTTTTAAATATATTTGAAATTAGGAAGTTACAGATTCTGCCAAAATATGGCGTCTTAGCAAACGTTTACGAAGCGCTCGGTGACTCTAAATATGAGCTCCCCAATTAAATGCTATTAGTTACTTGAAATGTCGTAGTTTCAACTTTCAACAACGAAGAAAAAGTACCACATTAAAGAGCCCCATTTCAAGCCATAATTTACTTGAAATTCTGTGGTTCCGCTTGAGAGAAAAATTGTCGGCTTCAAGGTCGTTGACCGTTGGTTATGGGAGGATCTTGAGGTGTTGTGGTTCACCATAACTGGAAAAGTAGATATAAAACTAAGTAACAATGCATTTGTCTTACCCGCATACTTACTCACAGATGCACATACAATTTTGTATGGTATATTAGGTATACCTACTATTTCCAATGGTTAACTTTTTTCGTCCATCTACTATAAAACATTGACTCCCGCAAATTAACGTTCCCCATAGATAGGTGTAGAACCTTACTACAGGAAATCGTGATAATACTATCATCATCATCATTTCAGCGAAAAGACGTCCACTGCTGATCATAGGCCTCCCCCAAGCACCGCCACTTCGACCGATTCTGTGCTTCCCGCATCCAGCGGATTACTGCGGCCTTCATAAGGTCATTGGTCATATCATTGATAATACTATGATAACATCATAATGTCCATCACGATTATACCGGTATCAATTCATAAACTTGGTTATAAGAGAACGTGACTCCAAACATTGGACATGGAACCACAACCATACACAAAGACGTAGTAAGTAGAAATACTAATACTAAGTATGTAGGTACTATTGAATTTATACAAACTGCAATATATAAACATGCCATTGTATTTAGGTAAGTCATAGTTTAAACAATGTTCAGTTGCTTTCCATTTGATAGTAGCATGGAGAAAGCCTTCTAGAATATGAGCGTGATCATAAGTGCCTGGATTGGAAGAAAATAAACATGTTATACTTAATTCTTAATCTTGAATTTGGCTTTCTGGTGTCCGGAGAGATTTAGAGATTTACGATAAGTATGAAGATGACTGTTGTTGCTTAGTCATTTACCTACACTAAACTAGCACAGTGGCTCTGTCTCGTATATGGTCACAGTATTAAGCTTCGTGCAGACCAGCGCGACGCGACAGCGCGACGCGACAGCGGTTATTGTTATTCCGTCAAGTTTTCTTAGAAATTGTATTGTTCGTGTCGCGGCGCGGCGTCGCGTCGCGCTGGTCTGTATGAGCTTTTATGCTGAGCGATGGTAGTTTTGCGTGGATGTGACGCATATATTCCCTCAACTTGTTCCTTTTTTGTGTTTGTGTTTTCTTTGCGTCAGTTTTTTACGTAAATAAACGTATTTTCTTTCTTTTCTTTCACTCGTGTTGATATGAAACTACAACCTTACGCCTGCAACCTTGCACATGGTTGACAATAACATGGCGCTTTTCCAACTCGTCATGCATCATTACCATTTTAACCGACTTGGCAAATAATGAGCACGCTTAGCAATTTATGAGGATTCACCATTTTGGTCATGTTTTATGGCCATAGGATTAGTCAGACATTTGCGATTATATACAATTATTTCATGAATAGACCCTCATGAATGGCATCCTCATAATTTTCTTCCTAATACATTATTTTTCTGCGTTTGATTTTGGGTCTGGGCATCCTGTATCCACTGTTTTCCACGTAACCTCATCATCCCACATTGTGTTTAACCTAGTTTCTGGGTTATCCCTGATCTTTCCTTTAGTCTCCGCAACCATCCACGTTCCACAATCATCAAGTTCTTTAACCCCGTCATCGAAAATAGTGTAAGAACATCGTCACCAAAAATCCTTACTTTAAAAGTATTTTCATTTAAAACATTGTCATTCATCACTTATACATGGACATAAATCTTCACCAAAACACATATAAGTAGTTTCCGAGTAAAATCCGTTGGTTTACGGAAACATCGTATAATGGGGGACTGATGTGTTTTAATGTTTGTAGTATGAGTCATCAAAACTCGAGCCTCTTGTCGGTAGCAGGCCATGTTTAACCTGGCGTTATCATTATACATGTTTTGACTATTAAAAACGTGTGGATTGAATAAAAATATTCACACAATTTAAACGAGTTAAGTTCACGATTGCTCTTTGGATGGCAATTTAATAATCACAAAAAAATAAGTCTTAGTAATAATGGAATCTTTATCAGTTTACATCGTCATCATCATCGAAATAATCATCGAACTACTGAAGTAATGCTACAGCTTCTACCTACATACTCCTCACACCTCCTCTTCTATGATATCAGTCTATCTTCACAACAGTTTGTATCATTACATTGCTCATTAAGCAAATGTTGATGACTTAATGCTAACTTATTGATCTAATATAAATAACACCAAAAATTTGACTCGTGTCATAGTCGAATTGATAGCGATCTCATTAACATCGATTATACAGGATTTTATCGACAGATTTATTATTTTATTCACAAAAACTGTAATTTGGATGGATGCCTAGATAAAAAATATATAAAATTAAAGGTAGAAAATCAAAGTAATCAAAATATTGTCTTCTTCTACTGAGAAACTCCGTTCTGAGTGGTGCAGCAACTACCAGCCCAGTAAATAAAAATAAAAAAACAAAATTCGTTTTTTTACAAGAACGGAAATAAAACACAAAGTAAAAACAAGGTGGGGGAAACTCTGCGTCACACACTCACACCCACGAAAAAAGGCTATTGCTCAGCATAACGCTGCGACCCTATGCGAGACAGAGCCCCAGCGCTGGTATTCAGCGACTACCGGCGGGCATTAACGTGATGAAGTCGACCAGTGCAGCATACAATGAGATGAAAAAATAAAATACAATACTTAACTCTAAATGAAAGCCAATTCTTTGACCTGTTTGTTGAACTACGTCGTCGTGAGCTTCAATTTCTCAATTATAGGAATGAGGTAATTCTGCGTCGGTCATCCTTTCTCTCTCTTTCTTTATTTACGACTGTCGGTCGATTCTGTAAAAATATCAACGTGAAACTTAGGTAAAGTGAGCTGTCACTGTCACAAATCGACCGGCAGGATGCTAGGGATTGACAGCTCACTTCACGCTCACTTCACTTAAGTCTCACGGTGATATTTTTACAGAATCGACCGGTTGCAATCAAAAATGTAATCTTGTTTTGCATTGTGTATCTCGGTTTTATACGCTGATTCTTACTACGTAATATTCATTGCTTTTTCATTCAAGCTCCGCAAACTCTGATTTCTAAATCTCTGCCGTCAAAAGTGAAGAGGCGCGAACGTAAACAAGGTGTTAATTGCCAGTAGTTTACGACTACACAATGTTTATGACGCTAATTGAGTGATTTTAGAATCAGCGTTAGTTTCTAGATATAATGCAGCGATGGTTTCTTTTGATAGACTTGCTGAAAGGCGGTAATTCACTGTCTTTATGGTCATAGCTTTCTTTCTTTTTACGGAGGCTGAGCAAAGAAAATTACAGTATCGTCAAAACGTTACGTTAAATTATTAGGTTTCACTTTAATGTAGGTTTATACTCGTAGTAGTAATCTAAACCTACATACGTAAGTAACGAACGGATACTAAGTAAGGAGATAAAGCCTCAGGATATTTTAAAGCGAATATCTGGTGGGTTACCTACATCTTTTTAGTAAAGGAATACCAATTTTAAGGCATTACTTGGTTTACCATGTTTTTGCAACAAAATATATTGTGTTTTCCCACGCTTAGATGTATACAGTACAACTATTTACTTAATGTCCCTCGGCAAACTGCGTCAGTCGTCGGATTTCTATCAGTTGCCGTCTGCACTTGGTGCGTGTACGTATTGACTCCTACCGCTGCGCCCGCGTTGCCGTCAACCATAATTACCAAGTACCGCCTTTCATTCATCCTCTCAACATGACCAAACTATCTAAGCATTCCTACTCTAAAAAAAATATCACTACATCTTCTTTTAAACCGCACTGTTTGAAACAATTTGCCAGTTAGGAGGTTAAAAGCGAGGCTAACTGCCCAGGCAGGGTGTGTGAGACTTTTTTAACCATCGTTGACTGCAGTGTAATGACAATACATTGTATTTTCAAACAAGCCTTTTTCAGAAATCGTGATTTTCTGTTATTTTGGCAAATTGGCTATACAATCTTTAAAGTGTCGGGTTTTTTTCAAATTTAGTTAAGCATATCCAACGATATGAATATAATTGGATTAGTATCTAAACAGCCATGGAGACAAAAACTAAAGGAGAATAGGTACCCTTAAATATAGGGTTCCCTGTACCAAGCGAAAAGTAAGCAGTCACAACCAAACCTAGTATATTTGGAGGAGAATTCAACGCTCTTCCTATAATGTTAACTATTTTTCATTCCACGGCAGATACGTCAGTAATGAAGGGGGAACCCTAGATATCGTCAGCAATTTAGCACCTCCCAAGTTGTACTGTGACTCACCAATCTGAATAAATTCAGTCTGGAACCAGATTTGGTAAATAAGACTTGATCGATTCACTAGATCTGGTCCAGTCATGGATGACTGGTCCACAATCGATTGTATTGCACCAAGAAGTATAGAAAGATTAATTTCTCAGAAGTGAGCTGGCTTTCTAATCCTTATTAGTTTGTTTATCACGATATTGAACATTTGCTGACAGAACTGGTTGCTGAAACCGGTCGGTCATTGCCAACCAGTATCGGTGGCTGATGCGTAGCAAATAGGCTTTAATAGCTGCATATAAATAAATAAATAAATAAATAAATAAATAAATAAATAAATAAATATTAGCTTGGTATAGCCAGTATTTTGTCCTGGATAGGTTTTTAAGTTAAATCAGCCCCACGATTCAGAACCTAATGATAAATCATTTGACATTCGATTCGCTTAGAAACGTAAGTCTAACTACTTAAATGTCATATCGAAAGTTATGGTCATTGAGTAATTTTGTGAAAACAAAATTTAGAATTCGTAAAAAACTATTTGGAGGATTCCATTGGGAGGAAGATGGGCTAAGAAAGTAATACAGGAGTTACTGTTTCTTGAGGTCCAGAATTGGGAGCAGTTAATATGGGGAGACACAACCAATAGACCTAAAAATTTAGGTGTAGCTCAAATTGTTTTCCCTATCTTTCTAGTTTTGCCTACAAGGAAAAAATATGGCAATAGGTAAACCACCTAGTTTTAATTTAGTTGGCGACTACCAGACCTAGCCAGCACCAATTTATTATTTGATAGATATGACTACTACTATACTATAGGTACCCACACTCTAATACACGTGAGATCAGAAGCACAATAAGCCGGATTACCTTTATCGTTTTGACAATGCAACATCAAAAAATTATTGAATACCAGCTCCGACAAATCCGTCATCCCCTTTTTGAAATTATCTGATTTGATTTGACGTCACCCATTCGTTTTTTTTTTCCTGTTAGATATCATGATAGGTACTCTGCTTGAATCATTCGACTCATACCTACATATTAATATGATGATTTGATTGATTGAAGTAATGTTTATCGTGTTACGTTTGACCTTAATATTTAAAGGCCTCGATCACATTGGAGATGCGATGCGTCAAAAGGATCACAAATCAATTTTGCACGCGGATTGTGCCGAGTTACGACTCGTGCAGACCAGCACGACGCGACGGCGCGACGCGGCTCGAACAATACAACTTCTAAGAAAACTTCACGGTATAAGAATAACCGGTGTCGTGTCGCGCTAGTCTGCACGAAGCTTTACTGCTGCCTTATTTGACTCCTCAGACTGGGTATAATGAGTTTCGCTAATCTAAAATGAAGTCACGCTAGATTCCCGCAAATTGTATTCGTCTTCTTCTTCTTCTTTTCGTGTGGTTAGTGACTGATGTCAGAGTTTTAAAGCCGCCCATGAGCCTCTGACTTGGCTTCATATGGCATCGAGAAATATCTCCCAGGTATGCCGGTTTCCTCACGATGTGTTCTTTCACTATTTTTGAAGCTAGTGATAAAATTATACAATAATTATGTACATGAATCCGAAAAGTCAGAGGTGCGTGCGTAGGGTTCGAACTTGAGACCTATGACTTGGCAGTCTGACGGTCACACCACAAGGCTATCACTGCCAAGTGGTTAATTTAACGGTTAATTTTTGATTCTAGCTAAGAATAATGTTACAAAAAATACATATACCTCCCTACCTGGCTGATAGCCATTTTAAAAGTCGTATTTATTTTATTTTCAACGGTCATATTAACATATTTTCTAGAGACGTAGTTAATTAAAATTGGTTCATACCGAAGGCCAAAGGTAGCTGGGGCAAAAACCAGTCTGTATTGAAATAAGCAAGACTTCAACCTCGTATAACATCTTGTTCAAAGGTATTCAACATTCAAAATTATTCATAATCTTTCGTGGAACCGACAAACGGACAGATTGAATTTATTTTAATAGCTAGGAAGTTAATTTAGTTTTGAATAGATTGTTCCTCGAGACAAGAATGAATATTCCTAGGAAAAGGATGAGCTGGTTCTATTAACTATAATGTTATTTCGTGTTGGTGTTATTATTGTTTGGTGACAATTTTAGATGCATCATCGCGATGTCTTCATAGTTTGAACTATTTATTTAGACCACCTTGCATTAAGAGCATTAATTATGAAAGTTGGCAACGTCGCAAATAGCTGTCAAATATTTAATTTATCTGTTTTGATTAATTTCGCAAAAGAAAAAAAAAGAAAAAAATGCAAATATGAAATATCGCTAAGCGGTGAACTAGAATATTAATAATGAATTGCAAATAAAAAACTGAATATGATCTTGTAACCGTTTTAGGTGTAAAAAAGGTACTTATTTGGAAAGTTTTCAAATACTTTTTTACACGAAAACCGAAATATTCGGTGTTATGATATTAATTATTGCATTTCATAATCAATATTTTACTTCACTAGTTAGCCATATTTCCATACAGTTTTGCCAAATTAATCAAAACAGTGAAATATTTGAAATCTATTTGCCCACTTTCAGGCTGCACCAACAGACTCCACCCCACCCTGTTATATCCAGTTCTCATCGTTCTAAACAGTAATCTGCCCATATAGCTTCTTTCTGGAAATTATTTCAGTTAAGTAATAACATACTTACAGACCTACCCACAGTAATTATGTTGTTGAATACATTATGTTTATTGTTCTGTCCTTGGCCCCTACCTCTAGATCGGACTAGAGAAGTTGATGTTAGTTTATAACACAAAAAAATCATGATCTAAGTTCTGTTTCTCTCAAAGGGGCAGACTTGAACTTTTCCATCTTTTAAGTAGTCACGATACCTTATCTCGGTTTAATAGTTTTGAGAGATAGTTTGCTGTAAAAACGTAGCCGTCGTCGTATCGCACGTACTTACGCGCTGAGTGAAAGAAGAAGGCTTCCACTCAGCGCAGTCACGAACCGCGACGTACAGCTGCGGACAATTTCTGTTGTCTGTTTATAGATCTGTATTGTTTTTTTATTCCAATTATCTTACTTACCTACCTTTTTGTGTATTTTTCTTTCTTTTCACCGCCCGCCGGCTTTCCTGAGTGTGAACCTCCTGCTGAAATACCTACTATCAGATGCGATCTTTGTAGGTAGGTACAAGTGCAATTATTGTGCCCGTTAAGATGGAGAGACCAAGTCTTGGATTTCAAACATACCTACATAAATATGTGCTAGCTATGCAATAATTTTAGCTACTTCAATGTATAGTTAAACGTAGTTATTTAACAAGATTATTTTGACGTCAAAATGAAGGGACCAGATGGACAGACTGGTCGAAAGAGTATCCTACCTATTAATATTTTGATTGTCCCTAACATGAACCAATTGAGAAAATATCGACCATAAACGACAAATCCAAGACTAGGTCCCTCCATCTTGACGGGCACCAATTATTTCATTAATTTGTACCAGAAGTATGACTCGTGACGTCATACAAATATTACGTTTATTTGAAATAGGTTCAGTTGACTCAATCCCACAAAACCGAGCACCAACAAAACGCCACTAATTCCAATCGTGTTAATACAGTTTTCGTCACGAAACCAATTAAGAATTAGGTTTAAAGATCGTAAATGTTAACTGGGAGTTTATATTTAACTTATTTATGAGTAGGCAACGTTACTGGTTGTTATAGTATGCCGATAACCCAGTTACGTGTTGATTGTGTTTAGAGGACTATAAAATTGCTCGGGTAGCATATGGTACTAGGAATAGTACAGGCTATCTTGTTGGTTTCGAAACTGAGAGGTAATTAGATCTTTTATTGCAGATGCATCGTAGTGTGGTAAAGATACTAGCAAGATTGCAAGGTAGCAGCAGCGCTGTCTCTCCAGATTGCACTATAAGCATTTTAAAAAAGAACTCGTGGAGGTCAGCTTCAATGGAGATAAAACTTGCAAAGAAAAAGAAAAACTTGAAGTTCATGCAAAATAAAACACCCCTTAGGTTTTAAAATGTAAAAAACTACGTAGCATAATTTAAACCCATTATGTTTGTACCCACTACTGGGACACAACAGGCTGTAATCTGGACACCATATTTAACGATAAGTTATAGCTAAGCAAATCTGTAAACAGCTACCTAAGAGGCAAAATAATTGCTTAGCGTAACTTAGTAACTTGAACAAATGAAGCGATGAGCGCACAAAGACTTCTGATTAACTATTAGTATTAAGTGATCGCCTGTTAATAGTTAACCAGAAGTCTTTGCGTTCATCGACTGTGAAGTATTACCTAATTGGTTATTATTACCTTATGAAGAGATCTAGGATATGATTAAATGGTGGAATTTGCCTTGCCACCCTTTTAAGGGTCACTAAGTGGAGTTTGTCATGTTCCGGTTTAGGTGTCCATAAGTTCACAATTGTAGAAATGGATAAATGTGAGTCAAGGAGATCCACTTGCATTTTAAACAGCGTTCGATACACCACTGCATCGCAATTTGGAGTAGGGGTCGTTTTTAGGAAACAATTTATTTTATTTGTTTATTATCTCGGAGTATTTGTTTTAAATGAGGCTCAATTTAACTCTAACATTTCTGTTGTCTTATTACGAGTATGAGCTGGACGTGAATGTCCCATAGGCTAGCGTTCTGGGTCCAATTGTTTTCAACTCGGTTTTGCTCTTCAAATTCATTCACTGCAAGTTTGATTTCTGATAAGTATAAAAAACCATTCGTTTTAATATTCCGCATCATTGTAGCCGCTGGATAAACCACATACTGTGACCTCATTAGTGATGTTTCTGCCCGTCATCAATGTAGGATAATAATTAGCTGATGACGACATTATTTTATCTTTGAATATGAAAATATAATCTTTTACATCCTGGTTAGTTTCCAGTATACTTAAATTCAAAATTTACAAGAAAATAGAATTGATTCTAGTCGCCCCTTCCAAAAGGCAATTTCGTATGGAAAAAATTGGGAAGAAACTCCTTAGTTACTCTTTGTTTTAAAATATAAAGACCAATGTGAAGCAATAGGTACCTAGACCTACATAACTCGCATTCCCGAACTAATAATATCAGCTCAATGTTTAATCCTAATCAAAATTCATAAGCTCTTAGCACAAGGCCAGACTAATGTTGCAGAAAAAACGCGGTTCAATTGACTAGATGTTTTACTCTTATTAATCTCATGAGCTAGACAATTTGTATGGCTCCCATTGGTCTAACTACTAGACTATTCTGTTAGCATCTTTAATAGATCATTAATTCATTGGTTAGATAAATATTTATGATGCATATGAACTTTAATTACATCTAAACTTGTCTTGCTTACGATATCGTAAGCAAAGTGATGACGCAAGTGGCATGATAGGGAGTCGTAGTTACATAATAAAAATCTCAAGTCTTTTTATAGTTTTTAAATTGCATACAATAAAACAACGCTTTTGAAAAATTATCTCGACTCGTGTAGATGTTGCGTTTATAGCGTCATCTAGCGGCGAGTAGAATAACTAAAAATGTAAACAATCTTGTTTTTGCTACAGTAGCGCCATCTAGTGTGTAGTGGAAAAAACTAAATTTTATTACTTTCTCAAATTGTCAATGTTTTGATTGATAAAAGTGTGATAATAGATTGCAGTCATGCAGTGCCTTCAAAAGTGAAATTAAATTAAAAGTTAAGTCAAAAGTGTTTTTTATCCAATTTCTCAATGCATTGTTTATCTTTTTAAATACAGGAGTCAACTTGTTTACATTTTTTTAGTTAGCAAAGTTTTTTGTCAACGTTGAAATTATAAACAGCGAGCATCCGTCCTAGGTAGGTACTGCGCAGTGTGTGTGTGTGTGTGTATACCGAACCCTCCAATTTTTAATCTCACACACAGAACCACGGGTTCACTTCTTCAGACCGCTATCGAAACGAAACATCGCGTCAGTTAGCGATTGCTCAGCAGGCTCTACGAACGCGCGCGCGACAATTCCCGCGCACTTTCAAATTTCGAACGCGATCGAACATAGACACGATAATATTGAGTTTTTTCTAAATTCGACCCTTTTTATTCCTGTTTTATTTTTAAACGATTCTTTTTTAACAGTGACAGTGTTTAGTGAGGTGTTTTCTTTTTTATTTTGAGATAAAATTGTTCTTTTTTTCGAAAATGTTTGCGGATACGATCTGCTGCATTATTGGCTAGTTAGCCGGACAGAATATTTTTTAGGTAAGTGAAAAATTTGTTTTTAATATTTTAGACATTTACAAATAATTTCTTATTCTTACTTTAACGTAATTTACTTAGAAATTTTACTTCGAAATGACGACGAATTATCGGTACGAGTGTAAATGACGGTTAAAGGAATTGATAACAACAATGTTATTTATTCTAATATCTACACTTGTTTCTAATTAGTTAATAAGTATTGCATATTTGAACTTATTACAGTGTGATTAGTTAGATTCGTTAGTAACTTAATTGTTACTTTACATATCAGTTACAAACGAATACTTTTTTATACAAATGTCATGATAACACGAAATTGATTAAGAAAAACTATCGACAACTACAAGTTATCAGCTGTCCATTAACAAGAAAACAAGCGAATAATTTAACCGTGCACAATTTAATTTGTAGCTCAATATCGTTTAATTCCTTCTCAGAAAAAAACAACTCATTAACAGAATCAGTCTTGCACTAATGAACTCAGGTTTTTTGTGCACTTACGATTTTTCTACTTTCGCTACGCTATTGTCCTCAAATTATTGAACAACTTTGTTCTGAAATAAAAATCTAAGCATTTTCTAAGCAAAGTCTTTCAATGGGTATCGATGTAAAAAAAGCAATTTCCTTTCAAATCTTTTCAGTAGCATTCTCCAATACTTACCATAAAAATCTTACAAGATTACAATTTGCTTCTAGTTATTTAAAAACTGGTTTACCCACTTAGTACAATTTCAAGTTCTGGGGGGTCCCGTCTCATTAAGAGTTCATAAATTCATATTTTATTGAGATAGCTACCTTCCCAACCAGTATAGTCATACAAACTGCATACAAATAGCCAACCAGATACCTAAATATAAACTTATTTTTATTATTTGCATTTTGTAATTTACACACACAGTAATTTCGTATTTACATTACAGAAGTAAGTAGGTTCATGCAAATTATGGTAACTTCGTTACGGAAATATCAAAATTCTATACTTGATAAAATTCAATCGAATTGTACATATTACAACACGGCCTAAATAAGCGCGAGTAATATTAAATAACAGCACAATGATAAAAAAAACATATTCCCAATTTGTACAATTACCTACTTACATTCTAACAACGTCTAATAATCGATAACATCACAACACTAACATATAACTCACATTCCCCACAAAAAGTGCCCATATCATAATGACCCAACATTTCTTCTCGATAAGGGCACAGCACTACGTTATCTCCGCCTTGACCCCTCACACGTTGACTGATAAAAGAACAAACAGTTCCGTAGCACTTGTGTTTTTGCGCCAAAATAAATGCTCAAAAGTGCTACGAAAGCAAACTCTATAACAAAAAAAAAAAGTTTAACTGTATCTTCATCATCATTTCAGCCGGCAGACGTCCACTGCTGGACATAGGCCTCCCCCAAACACCGCCACTTCGACCGGTTCTATGCTTCCCGCATCCTAATAATATAACAGTCAATTTGAATTTAAAAAGTTTCCAAATATTGTCTATGACATTAAGCTGCCAGTGTTTTCTTCAGCTTTACCGACATTTGCTTTAAAAAGTCCATGGAGGCATGCTAAAAATACAATATACCTATTTACTTATCTTTAAGACCGATTAATTATTACGCAAACAGTAATACAGTGCCTGTTACTATTTTAAAATAACATAAAACGGTATTATTACGTCATAAAAAACCTTTGAACTCTCGCGTGACACCGTTTTCCGTCATAGCAGTAGGTAAATGGGTTAAACACAACTAACGTTTTGAATTCTAACTCCCAAATCTGCATTAACTTTAATATCAGTAATTAGACCAACAGAAAAAAAAATCCTTACAGAATGTAATTTTTCAAGTTACTAAAGTATTTTTACGTTTTCTGCAACACTACTTTGAAGTCTTTTTCAGCTATTTTACCATTTATCTAACTACTTTTTTTCTGTTTTTGATTAGTGTTTACGTAAAGACTAATTAAAATACCAAAAAAAAGTCTTTGAAGCAGAAAAAATCTTAATCAAAGTCATTTCAATGTCTCAACAATTTTCCGCGACATTGTACGCTTTTATCATTTCTAACGTGACGATAATATTATCGTCGACATCTACGGCATCATGTTATCACAAGGAAGTAAAATTTATGGAAATATTTGTGAAGACGCTTTTAAATTTCCGCTCACGATAACGTTATAACTTGCACGTATTTCCTATGGACGAGACCGTGGACGTCCACGATAATCTTGTCACGTTAGAAATTATAAAAGCGCTGGATTGCGGTATGACAAGTTAAATCGTTAACACATGCGCTTGCACATTACTACGAAATAATCAGTTTCATTGACTCTTACTACTTGAAATGATAGCACTTGAACGTCATCCGTCAATCCAAGATGACATGGAAAATTAATTGCAGTTCAAGAGCATTCAATAGTAATTGGCATTTAAATAGCGTTTACGAAGACGTATAACTTACGCGAAAGAGCCAGAAAAATCTTCCTGTGCCGGAAAGTTCTAGTGTAATGTTGTCACTTAGCGTTTTTCAAACAATCTATTAGCATGTTTTAAAATAATCAAACAAATTAATTACAGTACAAGAGCATTCAATAGTAATTGGCATTCAAATAGCGTTTACCAAGACAACATAATAAGTTACGCGAAAGAGCTAGAAAAATCTTAGGCGGACTTAATGCCTTTCAGGGTGATGAAGAGGTAAGATGGCAGGTGCTCTGTTTGAGAGGAACATAACAATAATTTAAAAAAAGATAACAGTTCGACGATACACTGTCGCAAAGACATTAATTAGTCTAAGCATTTTCCAACAAATCCAAAAGCGGCCTTGACACGTGCTCGAAACATCTAGAAATGTACAATGAAAGCCTAGTAAAAAGATCTAAATTAACTTGGGAGGTATCTTAAATCTCTGGATGCTTTGGGAGTACTGCTCAAAATACAATCTAAAAATACACAGTATCAAGGAAAATCTAAACCATTTACACATACTTACGATTTAAATAGTTACATTGTCTCAATTACAAAATACAACTTAATATTCCTAAGTAAGACAAGAAAACATTTTTGAAACAATAAATGCACTATACAAGCCATTTCAAATTCCCAGGGCTGGAACCTGCTGGAAAAATCTAGAAATCTCAGTCCTTTCAAATAGGTAGTTACACGGTTTCAGTTACAAATTCTCAAGTAAGGATTGCAAGGAACCATTTCCCTACTACAATAAAACTGGCGCGGAAGTAGCAACAAGTTTTAATGCGTTATTGTTTTATGGCAAATATTAACAAGCTACTAGCCACTAGCCATGAATTCCAGTTTTACTAAGGAAACGTTTGTCGCACGTGGCTTAACTATTTGTTGGTATTTGATTTTAACGGCGGCGTAGTTACTTTTCAACAATACATAGACAATTTATACAACTAATTATTATAGAAATATATAACCCTTTGTTACTGTAAGACGACACCAGCTTCTGAAGACATAGATTTGGATGATGCCAATAGTCATTATACAAGACTCAGATCAATCATCAATGCATGTCATCAAGACAAGATCTAGAGATTCCAAATCTCTAAATTCAGACTAACTTGGATCAGTTGGAGCCATCATAGAGATGATGAATGATAGCGAAGTAATATTAGTTTACGTTACTCCCTCAGATGGACTTACGAAGTAAACTGTTACTTCGCTAGTTTTGATGGTAGTCGTGTCACCAGAAGCTGATGATAATATTTTTGCAGACACGAGAATAATATTTCTTAAAACAATATTACTCTAATGTCTGGAGAGAGAAATACTATTATTCTGAAATGATTTGATCAAAAACATAAAAGTTAAATACCATTATGTCGCCTGGGACACATTTACCAAAACGCACTCGATTAAAAAAAATTAATGCGAAGAAAATGAACACGCGGAAATCCACGCACTGTTATTTGTAAATTAAAATCGATTGTATTGGTTTCAAGCCGATACATTTGTAAATTATTGCAATATCACAAGGCCAGTAATTCACAAATACTCAGTAGGTGAAGAAAACCAAATATTTGGGGAACTTAAGTTAAATTATATTAGTAAGCTACTTGTTATATCATAAGGGACATGACAGTCAGATTAAGCTCAATTAAACAATGAAGCTGTCTTTATTTCAAACGATAGTGGTCACTTAATTAAATGAACCTGCTGGTATCAATCAAACACAAGATCTTACTATCTCCAAAGATTATGAAAAATAAAAATAAAAATTTAAAAAATCATTAGAAACCCAATAATTAAAATGTTATACAAGACTTGTTAGCGGAATCAGTATCGATGCCTAATTTATGATTAATGTAATGTTTTGAGAAATAAATGTCTTAATTCCGCAAAACTAAAACTGGAGTAAAAAAATCACTCTTGTTTATTTTTTTATATTTTCATTTAATTCACAAAACTGATGTTTGTAATAAAATTGCTACAAAACAATATGTCTGATTGACATCTATTAGATGTGAATCCAGCATACATATTTTAAGTAACACTTACAAATGACACTTACTAATTAAAAAATAAACAAAAAAACTTATACAAATGCTACAAATTGTAGAAATGGAAAAACATTCTAGAAAGAAAAAAATATTAAAAAAGATAAATTATACAATGAAATCTCTAAGTTTAGTCCTTACTGAGACTACGGAACCAGCAAAGACATCTATTTCGCCACGAATGGAGTTGGCAAGAGAAAGCATGCGGCAAATGGGTTTCCTGTCTTCTTTCTGACTCTGCTTACCATATTTCAAAGCGTGCTATTAATCCAACTGATCCAACCATTTGAATAAGTCTACACCGTGTATTCGTCATAAACAGTTGTAACTCAACCAGCGACCTAATTAGTGTTAATTTCATCGTCTCATCCGATAATGTGTCAAGTATCGCACTGGCATTTTAACTACCAGTGGGGTCAGTTGTAACACTCGGATTTGATGGCTTTAAATTTTTTATTATGCAGAACTGTTGGTTGATAGTTTATGGATTAATATTACATACATCTAAATAAAACAAATGAATTTTTTTTCAAAAGCAAATAGAGACATCTGTTTTAAAGCATAAAAGCCTCAGTCAGGTTACCATTAAATACAAGTCAATATTACTTGATAAATAAACAAAAGTAATACACCATTAAATAAAAGAATGCTTGAATAACAAAGTAATACAAAATCGATCAATCAATAGCAAAAAATAGAAGTCAATCGACTGAAAAACTAACTCTAACTGGCCAGACACTGCTAGACACTTCAATAGATAATAAAATATAAGTATTACTTTTTATGAGTTACAATTGGCTACGGTAGAATTGAAGGCGGTGACCCAAAAGATAATGTCTGGGTCAACAGATTCTGTTATCTGTACATATCCAAACATGGCTTAGTTAATGAATCGAAACTCACTAATTGTAATATATCCTTACTTATAATCCTATCGCCGAATGTGATATTTGAAAGTTCCAAAATTCCTAAGAAATTTATCGAAGATTTCTTTTTTAATTCAGTAATTATTTTACTTTGCTATTCTTCCGTAACTTCTTGACTGATTATTTGATTTTTAACAAACAGATTTCCCCTTTTGTTTTTTTCTTACCTATTAAATGGAACTAGCAGCATTACCACTGCATGGTTTTGAATTGTAAAAAACTACAATAGTATTACGACACATTCCCATATCGATTATATGAGCCGATTCCGTCGAATCGAATGTAATTCGATTCCATAATGAACTTGTATAATAATTTTTGCGTGACCAACTTTACGATTACTATTTCTTTTCAACCTATAGATGATTGATTTCTTCATCTCTATGTTTATTTACGTTCATTCTGGAAAGTCTGTTTTCATTAATATTTGTTTTTGTTTCTTTTAATTGTCGCCAGCCTTGTTGGTCAAATTCTCAACGTCAAAACATGCTTTTTCTCAGAATTTTTCAGAGCAATGAACACTTTGAAAAGTCTTCACAGTCAGCTGCTATTTATTCATGTTATGTTGTCTAAATGTAGCAATGAGAACAAAAAGAAAATCTTTTATATCCATTACACAATCTTGCAATTAAATCAGTTCATTCGCATGTTTTGCAACTCAAAGAAATAAAACTAAAAAGAATAACTTTCTCACAGGTCTGTGGTTCTTACGAAAGGGCATTGTCTGTTTGTCTTTACACTTTAATCTCTTGAACGGCCGCGTTTCACGGAAGCTGCGGTTTATCATGTGGAACTTTTATGGGTCGTGTTACGATCGCCTGTTTAGCTAGTGCCTTCTCATTATTAGTAGTTGCTTCACTAGTATCATTGCTCTAATTTGTATCATCATATTTTAAAAGCATAATAATATATAGAACTCTATCTGGTAGATCTCGTATTGCAGTGGTTATTTTTTTTATTGTGATTTTCTCTAGAATCTATCTGTAGTTTATCATGCTTATCATCATCGTCCATAGCCTTTAACATTCTACTGTTGGCTATGGGAGGCCTCTCTTGAATTAAGGCATTTGTTAAGATTCTGTCATCACTATCTGCATTTGATAGTTTAGCATTGTGGAAAATCATCTTGCCTAATTAGCCCGTATTTAAGATTACTACTACTGCGGGCTAAGATTAGACTGAGTTAAAATAATTGTTCGTGTTTATTATTTTTTTAAACAATTACCTGCTAACTATAGTTATGGTGGTCTTAACGAAAGATAAATACGGAGTCGAGAACTATAGTGACTTGTAGGGGAATCGTATCAATCAATTGACGAAGACACCTCGTATAGCGCCCCCTGTCGAAGGGCCGTTGAACTTGGCAGATGTTTGAGAAGGGAAGCTGATGACTTTATTACGGAATTGATTGACACTTATTCTGACGTTTATTGCGTTTGAAATTAAGTTAACGTGCCTCAATAAATATGTCAAAAATACGACATGGGGGCCGTAAAGACTCCGGAACATTTTTCTTGTTGACGTTTCCAAATCTAGTTTATATTACTAGTAGTAACTTTTCACACGGCTCGGGGCTAAGAATTGGCTACCGACATAAACCTAAATAAATAATTGTGAAATTACATTCGAAAGACGCATTCTAGCAAATCATTTAATTTGCATCTTCATGTAATTTTCTAAATAATAAACACTTAACTAGATCAAATGACTGTTAGTGACATACATTTAGTTCACACAGTTGCAAATCATCGCCATTACTCGACGAATTATCCTGGAAAATGATGATTATGCGGTAAAACCCCTGTTGTAAGTAATTAGTTCAGTGGTTACTTATCGCAAAAGTAATCTCAAATGAAATTACCTAATGAAATATCTAATGCAATAGATTTCAGTCAGGTGAATCGTAATGGACATAATCTTGACAACGCCGTAACACAATTGGGAACTGTAAAACGAAAAACTGTATTTAATATAACTGATAATGCGACAAATTTGTCAAAAAATGACAAAATTGACACAATTTCGCATCAGGGTTTTACAAAGCTTTCATATTGTCAGCTTGTTGCCTGTCACTTGCAGCCTGTCGGTTTTATTAAATAGACCACAGCCATGCTATTCTGTAAACATCTCACCGTGAAAACTTGGGTGAAGTGAGCTGTCAATAATGTCAATTCCTGTGGAATGACAGCTCACTCCACGCTCACTTCACCTAAGTTTTCACGGTGAGATGGTTACAGAATAGCACTGCAGATGTCAGATTACAATGTCATCAAGAACACTCAATATTTTATAAATTTTCTTTTGTTTTGTAGAACGTGTCAGCACTAGAACATGAGGGATTTCCCACAAATGCATGAAAAATGTATGTTTATGTGTCTTTGTTATATGACAGTTTCCATTTTATACAATGATTCATTGCGCATCGCGACACCTGTCTTCAAGAAATGATTAAGAACTTCTTACTGCAGATGTGTAGTGAATGCATTTTTACGTTCATTTTTCACTTTAGAATTATCTGGTCATTCTTCATCCTCTAAATTATAGATTGTTTCAACATCGCTCACAGGGGCAACTTGTCATCGACCAAACGTTAAAGTCATCTCTAAAATTCCACGTACGGCACCCCTTGGTTTATGAACACCATAAAAACTACAATAGACGACGTATATTTAGTAACCTTATCCGCGTAACTGTTCTTAAAGAGTCATAAAGAACCCTGTAAGAAATCAATCAATTGAATTCACGCCTGAATCAATTAACTATATTAACACCTTTTCATTATTTTTAATTTAATCATCCGTTCCAATTTAACCTTATCCCCATCAAGTTGATTAAGTATCCATAACTCTTATTACAAGTCAGTTTTGCAAGCCAAAGCCAATTTCCAATTCAATTATATCTTCCCAAGTAAAATATGTACACACTTAATCTAGTGTCAGATCTTCATCTATGCATTTGACCTTAAGGTGCTAAAGTTCCGCTACCTCTAAGATGGCGCAGCTATCTCTAAGCCTGATTATTATCTATGCATAAGATCTATTCAGCTACTATCTTCTGTCGTGATGCTCAGCCATTTCTATGCAATGATGGAGTAGATAGCTTCAATTGGAACTGTACCTTTAGAAGTGAGTTTTCCTTACAAAGGCTGGCACCAATACGTTTGTGTAATAAATAATAATGCTGTTTAACGTCCATCAACTCTGCCTTTAATTCGGTGCTGCCTCTGAGTGCACTTGCGTGCAGAGCCGGACTTGGCGAGGAATTCACAGATAAATAAGGTAGTTATTAACAAAAATATGGAATGATATTGATCTAACAATGATCTTTTCTATATTAATATTCTAAAGAAGTAAAATTTGTTTGTTTGTAAGTTTATATGCAGGAGGTAATCTCCGAAATACCAGTCGGATTAGAAAAAATATTTTTGCATTGGATAGCCTAATTCTCGACAACGAAGTCGCGGGCAGAAGCTAGTATGCTATAAGTTAACTTTTTGCTATTTTTTAAATGATTGTGGATTCATTTGATTACTAAAAAATGTATAGTATGGTCGGCCTCCATTTATTAACTAAATAACTGTTACATTTACTCTAACGAACTTAAAAAAACCAAAATTTTCGGTAAATTATTATATTACCGTCTAGTTAATTAGTAGGAAATTCAATAGGTTCTATTTCTATATTTCAATAGGTTCTATTCTATTAACAAGGTTTGTTCATGAATAAAATGTCATAGGGCAAAGTGATTTTGCAAAATGGCATCGGAATTGCGTACCTTACAGCTCAAAATTTACACCTATTAGGTAAATAGTGGTCTTTAGTCGTTTCAAGGAGATAACTGTTTTCTTCACGCTCTTTCCATCTTACGAGGTAACGAGAACTCCCAACGGTGTCATGATAATATCTAAGAATGTTAAAATCACTTGAACACAGCAATTGTAAAGAGCCTTTTGTAGGTCTAATTTAATGCCTCCTCTCTCGCCTCATCTTAAGGATGGTCGAAACTGTCTTGTTTTTTTACGGCTTATATGTATTATATTTTCTCGTTTTTTTTTTAATGGAAATTTTCCTATTATTAAAGTAATTGGATTATAAGTCCGTTGATTTTGTTAACTTAAAATAGGAGTTAGGACAATAATCCTTGTTTATACTACCCAATTAGAAATAAATAATATTGGTAGAGGAATATCTAATGTCCTGTTCCAAAGTAAATATTTGGACTTTATGTCTGAACATTCTTTTTCTGAGTGCAAACGACAAGTGCAATGGTTTGTTTACTTAGGACACAGAGTCAAAATAGCCCCTTTCTTTTGTTTATTTCATAAAACATTACAACATGATAATGATGTGATACGAAGATACATTTTTATTCCCGGAAATCAAGAAATTTTATTCAAGTAAATATTTATGTCGCCCTAAATTCTTTTGAACTGTGCGCACACTGCGCAGACAAAATGTCTTCTGTTGTCAAACAATATTATCTTGAACATGGATTTGTTTTTATGTGGCCGCTTTAGAGCGTTGATAAACTATCTAATCACAATAAATAAAGATTTAACAATGCATTTGTTTATAAATTCCGAAGTCAACAAATGCGCTTTGTTCCAAATGGTGAATAGAAAGTTTTTTATTAATACCTACCGTATAAGAGGAATTAATCAATATGGGAGGAATTTATGGGTTTTGATTTACAAATGGATTGTTATTTATTCACGTCACGATTTAGATCAGTGTATTTATTTTTAGACTATGCATTTAGCCTCGATAAAGATTGTAAGAAAAGAACCTACAGGATTATTGACAGTTGTGTTAAATAACGCCTTAACATTTTCCCTTAAGGTCAGTGCACGTAATTTTCGTTAAATCAAAATTGGTCTATTTACGCCACACTTTTACTAAATAATAATATTATTAAACAGGCAACAATCAAAATTGGCCAATACATAGCAACACAATAACTGCACCCAAAAGTGCAACAAAGCCAGACTCCGTGAGTCCGTCCCTGCGCCATCTTACATCTTTATACATATAATGGTTTGTTCAGCTGCAGCGCACGACCGCGACAGACGCAATCAAATAATGGCTTTAGAACTTAGATTATTGATGTATCGGCGCCATGGGAAGGATCATTTATTTTGTTTAAATGTCAGTGCAGCCTTGGTTTCGAAAGGAGAAATAGATAGGTCACATTTACGGACTGTTCAATAAGGGTTAAGAAACTCCAGTGCAAAATCGAATATTGAAGTGTTAGATCTATTAATTCCAGACTAATTTAGTATGGTTTTTTTCGGTTGGCAGTGGTAATTATGTCAAGTAATGTTAAGAATATATTTAAAAATTGTTGATTGTTACTTAATGTTTTATTCTTTTTATTTTATTTCTTTTAATTTAATTTTTTTATTTTATTATTAAGAATTTATTTAATACTTTTTGCTGTGCCTTACAGGGTCCGTAATTGTACCTTAGCTTCTAAGCTATTATAACACCTGTACCCTAATTACGCAATACACGATCAATCAGAATCTGAATCGTTTTGAAACAGATTGCTAATCCATTGCTTAGTACGTTCGAAAAAAAAATCTGCTCAACAAAGTAAATATCGCAATGAATGTTGTTGACCTGTCAAATTGAAACAGATTAGTCGGAATTGTCAACGAAAATGTGTTGCGTAATTAGATAGCTGTATACTTACATTATGGAATGCAAATAAAGATATGAATATGAATATGAATTATTTCGAATTTAAGATTGTGTCTGTGACTCTAGAAGTGTACCGACCGAGCCATAGGTAGGCCGAACATAACATGACGCCTGTTTTCCCCGGAGAGTTAGGCAAAGGTGTGCATTAATACACCCACATTTCGCTAGTTATGTTTAAGTCCCATATAATAGGGGGCGAGCCTATCGCCATCAACCGGGCACAAATCCAAACTACGGGCTGCTACTGAAAAAATTCTGATAGAAAAACCCAATAACACTTTGCCCGACCCGGGAATCGAACGTAGGACCTCATGCTCAGCAATAACGCTTGCAGCCACTCGACCAAAGAGGCAGTAAGTAGATTATGTCTACCTTAAATTTTTCTTCTTAAAAGGTTTAAGTTTACAAGCAAACAAAAATCCTAGTCCTTGACCTAATGGTATTTGACGATCCAAAAGATGCTTTACAGCTTCCGCCCTTTAAGCCCAGTGTCGAAAGTTCGATGCCCGTGTAGGTCAAATATTAGTTTGGCCTTAGACATAATTATGACTCTAGTCAAGTAATCAATCTGTTTGTCTATGTAATGGCACCCGCCATTTATGTGTTGAGTATTTGTTTTACGTGGTCATTAAAATTCTTCACTTGTTTCATAAAACACAACTTCAAGAAATATTTCTTTACTTATTTTATTTAAGGGTACGCTAGTCGGTCATTCTAACATACAAACGTAGTATGGTGATTACTCGTCTGTTTGACGGTGTACGTTCAAAACTAAAAATTATATAAATTTGTCTTGTCATTATCTAGCCCTATAAGGAAGCGGAATTGGAAAACAAAGATTGGTTTGGAAGTTATGAGCGTCGAAACTTCCATATTTCAACACTAATATTTTAAGTCGTGTTTGGGCGTAACTAAAAAACTTATTTAGTAAGAAAATTGCAAAATAGAAACCGTTCAGATATAGATAATTTATTGAGTAGTTCAAATAATTTTATTTTAAGTAAATACATCCAGTAGTATTTTCATAATATCTATACGCCCAAAGGTCTGTTCATGAAATTTACGTGCTCATTTTCGTTATAAATCATCGTATATTTCACTAAATAAATTTATAAATAAAAACTAGATAAATAATTAGACTAAATAGTCACGCCCACCAACGAGTTCGAGCCGTCGACTAGTGTGCCCTTAACGCGTAGGATAGCCTTTACCAGAAGTGATCATCGTATTAGTGGTTCAGCAGTTTCAATATAATCAGGTGGAATATGGCAGTTCGTCGTGGTCGTGCCACGACCATAGATGTATTATTATATGGGTATGACAGTGGCTCTTCTGACAACAACTCTGTCATTAAAAGACAGTTAGCCGCCATGCAACCATAGATGAGACGCTCTGTTAGAGTGACAGTAACCAGCCAGTGTTACTCTTATCCGACCTCTTCGGTGGTTCCTAGTAACTTCTTTAGGAAACTAGACGGCGCGGCGCCACTAGCTGCGCCATATTTATTATTTTTACACAACAATCGGGCATTCATTATTTTAATTAAAGATAGCTTTCACACTCATAATTTCTGTTATAGAATCGTTCACCCCTGTCATTATCTTTTCCAATCTAAAAATAGATACTAATCAAAGCATTGAACTTGAACTTTATTCAATCGTAATTATAATTATTATTCAATAAAAGGCTTGACTCATTGACGGACGGGCGCTTAGTGATTATTATATGAGTTCATTAAAGCATTTATTGTTCCTTGAACAATTGATTGCCTCCCTGGTCTAGTGGTCACAAGTGGTACCGCTGTGCATGAGGTTCTGGGTTTGATTCCCACGTCTGGCAAAGTTTTATTGGGTTTTTCTATCAGGAATTTCTCAGTAGCCGTCTGTAGCCTGGATTATGCCCGGTTGATGGCAGGCTCGCCCCCTGTTACATGGGACTTTAACATAACTGGCGAAATGTGGGTGTTCACCTCTGCCTACCGCCTTCGAGAAACACAGGCGTGATGTTTTCTTTTGTTTTGTTCCTTGAACTATTTGACATTTCTTTTGACTGTAAGGTATAAATAAAAGTAATTCTAGACAATATCACTCCAGTTGTTTAAACATCATTAAGAAACATTATTTAAACAGTTTTATAGAATTTTAAATGTCAAATTCCCTTTGTATTGGCGCAACAACAGTTAAGCAGGAACAATTTGAAATCTCCTTTTAATAAAGTCGGGATTTTTTTTTAAATATCACTAGAATGCGGTGGAGTTCGAACTCTCTTGAGTTCGAAGTTTGAACTCTCTCGAGGTCTCTTGCTTGCCAGTTAGCACCAGAACCGTTAGATGTTATCTTGTTACCTCTTCTAATTAACTGGACAAACCATTTTTCTTAATAAATGAAACACGAATCACGAATGCGATTGTAGTTAAGCAATCCTACTATCATGTTTCTCCATTCTTTAATTCCAAGATTTGCACACAGTTTCAAGCAGTTTTTTCTACGTTACAATTTGCAGAAATTCAACTAATATGATAGATAAGAAACTGAGTTTATTCGTTAATTTGTTTGTTTGTTACGCTTTCACGCTAAAACGGTAGAACGGATTTGGATGGGCACATGGGTAAAGCATGGCCTGGGTTAGGACATAGGATACTTTTGGATTGGGATATTCCCACGGGATCGAGCCTTATCCGGGTGAAACAGCGGGGTGCAGCTGGTTTCTTACAAAATCCAGTTCTTAGCCAGTCCATTGCTTTTACCTGGAACTCCGTTTGCGTACACACTTCAATCTCCACCGATACGGATCGAGTTTTTCAAAATCTTTCTCAGTCCATTCGTGTCTAAGAAAAATATCGAAATTCCAGGTTTCTTGTATGAATTGTTTTAGCTTGTGTATTATCTATCTTATGTTCTATCACGGATCTATTTAAACCTATATCTACATGGAAACTGCAATTTATTGATTATCCACTATTCACAATCGTTATGTTCAAACCTGTGCATTTTCCCACAATTGTCTAGCAAGTCCTTATAAACGACCATGCATGATTGACGTCACACAATAATTGAATTATTATAGTCAGTAAAATGCATACTTATTATAGTGTTATTAAAAATACTTTTTAATCACGCAAAGTGGCTTTGATTACTGTAGTCTTTGTTAACCAAGAACTACTGCAGTTACAATAGCATAGCCATAGTTTGACCGAAACTTCTGTACCGCGCCTTAGGTATGTGCGCGGCGAAACGGGGAGGTAGTGCAGGTCGAACATTCGTCAACGCTCACGGCGTCCTACCGCTCACTCGTTAACGCTGCCCCCCGCCTCGCCGCACAATCCTAAGGCGCGGTACGGTGGTCTCGGTCAAACTATACCTACCAATCATATAACTAGATATTCTTCAAACCACGAATGTATAGAACCTCTAAGCGAGCATGCACCATCGTCGAACGAATCACTCCGTATCATCAAGTGAGTGAGTGACTTTTGGCTTGTGAATGATAATGATCAAAGACAAGTCAAAAGTCAACGCAATGACTCGAAGGAAGTCAGAGACGGAGAAGCTGTAGCAAAACTTGGCACAAGTTGAAGTAATATTCGACAATAAGACAGAACGGAACAAACTACTAAAAAGATTATATTCACCGTGAGCCTAATGGATCTAAAGCGATTAGGAAGAAAGTAAGAGTTAAAAGCAATTAATAATATATAGAAGGCAGCAAAATAGATCGGTGCACTTTCATTCAAGAAATAAACGTGGGCACAAAAGCCATAAACAATTTCCTTCACACCTCTAACCATAGAGAATATAGACTAAAGCTTCCATTTATAACTTTTGTAGTTCTAAAAATATCTTTTCTCTGATCAGCACGATTTATGAAAGATAATAACAGGTTGTTATCACTAAAAGATTTAGTTTCCAACATTACACGTTGATTGCTTTAATAGTCTTTTCAAATCTGTGCCTATAAATCAAAGTAATGAACTTATGAGCTATTCATAGTCCCACACTTCGAAGCAACACACTTGGCGCCAACGGAATTTGTCAATGTTAAATTTACGTTCACACACAACCTTATCTTTGTAGTAGTAAGACTTAAAATAGTACTTCTCGATTGCATTACTTTGTTGGTGTATCCAATTGACTTACAAACTGCAGTATGAAGTTTTCAACGACTCTATGCCTTATGAAATGTGGCACAAAATTGTTTGGAATCTTCTCAGTAGCATAGTCTTGGGTTAATTGCAGTCGTAATAATGACTTTGTAATAAAGCTTGTGCATTGTTACTCGTTGCTATGGCGACCGGATCTTTTTAATTTCTAACTTTGACCCTTGCAGTTTTATGGTCTTTTGCGTGTTTAAGTTTCTTCAACTTGATTTGAAAAGCTGTAGCTACAAGTATTTCTATACTTTCCAAGGTGTCATGGTCTAAATGTTCGTCCTTCATAGGTGAAGGGCGTTGTAGTTTGAAGACCCCTTGAGTTTTACCTATAAAGTTTAGTACGACCTTCGCACGATATTCTGTGACCTTTGCATCAACCATGAATACCTTATTCAAGAGTTTAAGGGCAACCTCTCACATTTCTCTTTCTTCATAATAATAAAGTTTATCTTTGTTTGAGGTTTGTCTTGTTAAGGCCCAAGGGTTTCTGCAGTTTTACAAATGTTTACATGGCCAATACACAAACACCCAGACTCGAAACAAATAAACGGATTATTTGTTTCGAGTCTGGGTGTTTGTGTGGACTCTGTTCAATAAGGTCATCTATGAGCGTCAAGACATCCATATCAACATTAAAAATTGAGAACTTGTGAAAGCCTATAAATATATCCGGTTGAACAGTGAAATCAAAACAATCAAATACAAAGCAATTACTTAGCCGACGATTGTCAAAACAAAGAATTTCTACCTTAGCTCTTAAAACAGCTTCAACTGACAGTTATTTCTAAAAATAAAACACTTAAATACTGCACTTGGAGTATTTACGTCTAAAAATAAACTGTCAATTCTAAAAGTACATACAAACAAACATTTTATTACTCAAATAAATCAGTTAGTACATCACTACTAGAACGCCCACTTGCTCTTGCGCATCTCTACGCTACTATCACTAAAATAGAAGCAGAAATTCTACTCCTCACTGTGAACGATTTTAAAAGCCATACATAGAAACGGCTATTATATATACGTGGCGGCGATATATTCAGGCTACATCGAAAATCTTCAAAATGCACTGTTTACTGAACTAACTATCTTAGTAAATAGATATACATCCTTTCGAACTGTTAAAATTGTGTGTGTGTGTATATGTGACAAATTTCTTCTTTAACAATCCATAATATAAGTAGATTGGTAGAATTTACTTATTTACCTTCTTCGTAATTACAATGGTATCTATTCAATCCTATCCTAACTAATATAAATACGAAAGTGAGTTTGTTTGTTTGTTACACTTTCACGCTAAAAAGGCTGAATGGATTTGGATGAAATTTAGCACATGGGTAGACCATAACCTGGGCTAGGACATAAGACACTTTTTATCCCGATATTCTCACGGGATCGAGACTTATGCGGGTGCAACTGCGGGGCGCAGCTAGTTATTTTATAAAACTGGGCACAAAACTGTGAAATTGGCCCTATAGTTTATCTGTCCTACAGTGACTACCTGCTATAGATAATTATGCGTCGTTATTTATGGTTGGACTTCTGTCTTTACCATTCCATGTGTCCACGTCTTAATCACTTCTCTCGCCCACCGATCGCGCATTAGAGCGTTATTTGTAAAGTGACATTTACATTAAATTGTACACTTGTATGTATCATACATTATGCATATATGAGTGATCTCCTAAGACCTCTGTATAAGTTGTAATGCTATTTTATTTCGTTTTTTAAACTGGTATAGTGTGAACAGTCTACTGTTTGTAAATGTACGTGGGGGATACGTGTGAGACCACCCCTTAGTTTGTTATTGTTATTGCAGAATTAGATTAAATGATGCTTACAGCAGGATGTGTTCCAAGAGACACTTACATAATATAGTCAAGTACCTATGGATGAATTTCATAGAAATCACACTAAGCCTTTTTTGCGGTACTTGCAATTAGAATTTACCTTGTGTCATCACCATTCTAGTGCCCTTATCTCAATTTATTTGGAGTCTTTTTCCTCCATCCTTCTCTATTAGTCGTCATTTCGGTAGTCAACTCTTTCTAGCCATATCACAGAGTCCATCAATCGTTTCTTTGGTCTTACCTATACTCAATTTAAAATAAGATGAGACATTTAAACAAACCTTTTTTACAGTCCGTTCAACCGATTTTGACTTCTATACCGTAGGCATAAGGATGGCATTAAAAGCAAAAAAGTGGTTACAATACCAACAGTTTACTGCAGCTGCCATTTGTCATGCCACCAACGCAATAGAAGTCAAAATCGGTTGAACGGACTATAAAAAAGATTTATTTAAATATCTAATCTTATTTCAAATGGAGTATAATAGTTTTACGAAATTCTAAAAGGTAAATGTAAAATTTATTTCGGCACCCACATTACTTGAATTATGATTGAAAAAGGTATGTGTTAATGAGACACAACTAGAGCATTAATTTGAAGAAACTTCAAGAAAAACGAAATGAAATCACGGAAACTGACAATCATTCTTGGATTTCTAAGTGCCAGCTTTTTTCCCTGACACTCAAGACGTGTCCTCATTAAGTTTTCAACAAGCCTGAACAGGTTCCAATTTTCACACCTCATCGACTTATCACCTAGGAGTCTAGACAAAGTGAAAACCCCTCGAAAGCCGTTCTGGACAGGTAAAGGGCAGGCTGTCAGGGTTAGCCGATGTAATCGCGCGATAGATGAGGGGTTTGGCTTTCATTTTCAATGATTTCGTTTGAAAATTGTTGGCCAGCGATGTTAATAGAAGTGAAGGTAACGACTAGTAGTTAGTAGTGCAGTTTAGCTGGACTTGAAGGTTTTACATTCACGAATCTGATGGCTTTTATCGTTAAATGGGCTTTGAAAACTAGGCTATCGCATTGGTGATGTTGAGAGTTTATTTAAACCCAGCACAGTGGGTAGAACGTTTCGAATCAAACACTTGTTTTTAGAAAAGAAACAAAGAAGAAGAAAGAAGAAAGAAAATACGTTTATTTGCGATACACATGACGCAAGGAATGAACAAAACACGAAAATAAACAATATGGGGGAAAATATGCGTCACATCCACGCAAAACGGCCATCGCTCAGCATAATGCTGCGACCCTATGCGAGACGCTGGTTTTCAGCGACATCCGGCGTTGACGTGATGACGTCAACCGGTGCAGCATATAGTGAAATAACAAAATAAAATGAATAGATACAATACTTAGTCCTAAATGTTTATATAAAATATAATATTTAAAATGGTAACATTAAATATTCATTCAGTATTGCATTTTTCAGTATTGTATTGTAAAATAGTTGATTTTATCTAAAACTATCTTCTGTCCGCGAGCCTATAACCTTCCTCAAGAATTGGGCTATCCAATGTAAAAAGAATTTAAAAAATCCGGCTCGTAGTTCCGGAGATTACCCCCCATATAGAAACTTATAAACAAACAAAAATCAAAGGAACAAATTTTACCTAATTTTATTATTATAAGTATAGACTTGCAAATAGAAATCGCCAAAACTAAAACATTATTTACTTTAAGCACTTATGTAGTAAAATTTTGATAAAAAACGATTGAAAAATCCATTGAAAACTCCCATAAATATTGCATTCACTGTTTTACAGTCACGTGTTTGCAAAAACCATGCGAGCAATAAATAAACTATTTTGTCATCCGGAAACATACATTCAATAGGTAATACAGGAAATAAAAATATAAAATATTGCTGTAAATAATTGTTACCTGTATTTACCATTTCAATATAAAATCTTATGTACCTAAAAGCAAAATCACTTGCCAAAACAAATATATAAAATGGTTGATCTTATTCGAGAAAAATCTTCTATGAGTAAAACGCAAACCGTTCTTAAACTGCCTTTGACACTCTAATATTTCTTTGAAGGAATATCTTTGCGAAAAATTCTGTTTCTTTAAAAGAACTTTTATTGGGATAACTTAATACTTATTCAATTCAAAATTATATGTAGCCTGTCAACATATTCGATGATTATCAATATTTTATCAAGTTAAATATAACATTTATAAAATCGATTGAGAACAAAATGATGCACATCCCATCACTCATAGCATTCATGCATGTCAATGAATTGGCACCCCTGTTCATCAATCATAATAATGTAATCTAAAATATCCTATTCTTTTATTACTAAATTTAGTTAACAAAACAGTCACAAATCAATATTAAACCTAGTTTGTTCCCAAGTGATTGATTGAATACATAAATTGAAAACTTTTTACGACCATAAATAGTGAAGTGCACACGATTTTAATTTAAATGTAACGGTCAGTCAACCATTTTATCTCCCACTGCGCCCGCGCAACCGATTTGTATAAAAAGTTTGTAAGGACTGTCGCATGGTTTTTTATGGGTTTTTTTTCAGATTCAAGGAGTAGTTTAAAGACAGTAATATTGTCACGTTATGATCTATTTTTTTTCAGCTTTCGTCTCATTGGTAGTGCCCTGCCTACTCACTAGCCATTTAACATTTTTCACACAGAAAATTTTGTTGGATTTACTATCCGTCTTTTCTTTCATCTGCTTCTTTTCTTATAGCCTAACACCCAGTTGCAGAAACGAACTTTAACTTTTAAAGCTATCATTAAATACTAATCTTCCATTAACTTGTTGCAGCTAAAGTAACATTAGACTCCATTTAAATGGTTCTTTGATGAATTTAATGAAATCATTAGCGTTAATGATCCATTACGTAATAGGGCATTAATGTTTGTCTTTGTGTAACTGGGTGATAGATGGCTAAGTATCTGTATTTTTTTACTTCCTGCGATTGAGACTTATAGCTAAAGTATGGAAGAAAAGGACATGTGCCGACCCCAGATTAATTGGAATAAGAGCAGGAAAATGATGACGATTATTATAGAAATCTAACTCTTGTCAAACAAGTCGACGACCTACAAAGGCTATAAAGTCCCCATCAGTCGTCTGTCAGTCATATTTTTTATTTATATTTTTGCTATCATTAAACTACCGCGCGGAGCCGCGTCTGTCGTAACAATAAGGAGCTACAGTTATTCATGGTTTATTCATCGCAGTCAATCGGTGAACACTCTATAGAGATAGAACAGAAGGTGATGTTCGTATTCTTTTTGTGAAATTTATGTTTAGTATTTAAAGTAATTTCTTGCTAGTTGGTAAGCATGATTTTAGAAGTCCGACAGCTCAAAGTACGTTCAACAAATCTGCATTAATTAGGTCGTTATTATGTCTTACTCCGGGGTAAAAGCCTCCCCCACCATTTCTTGCACTGTTCAGGGGGTCGTGCTTGTTGCCATCAGTCTTGCAGTCATCTTGTTGTCTAGTCGTTAAGAAATCATCACATTTGTGTTCAAAATAAAGCTTCGTGCAGACTAGCGCGACGCGACAGTGTGACGCGACACTGGCTATTGTTATACCGTGAAGTTTTATTCGAAATTGTATTGTTCAGGTCGCGTCGCGCCGTCGTGTCGCGCTGTTCCGCACGACCCTTAAGAATGCATGTTTAACAAAATTACTTATAAAATGCTAATTCTAAAACTAGTTACAACGGTAGTATCATACAAAGTAACTATCTCATAATTCCATGTATTACCAATAGACATGCACAAATACTACGTTATTTGCGCAGAAGGTAGGTTATTACCTAATAATTAGCGTCGATTAGCATAAAGTTCACGCTAACACATACTAATCATGTTATTAGATACAAACTTACTAGTATTTACGATACGTTTTTATGTATATTAAGGGGTATTAACGCTACCGGTTTACTTTGAAAAGGTCACGTAAAATGTGGTGTTTGAATGACTGCAGATTTTCTAGAGACACAGTTGGAGTAACAACACACTATAGTGGAAATTTTTGTATATACAATGTGAAATTTAAATTCGTTTGCATCCTCTTAAGGGATCATTGTACTCATCATTATGAACAACTTTCACTATGGGGCCAAACCTGAAATCGCGAAAAAAAAATCAGCTGTTCCCTTCATTATAACGAGCTATGAGAACATAAATGTATAGAACAGCAGATTTTTTTTCGGGGCTGATTTCTGGTGATGCTTTAGGCACCACAAATTACAAAATGCATTTAACGTAAAACATATTTGAGACATAGTTCTGCCTCTATCATCTTCAAACGATTGTCAGAAACAGAACGATGTTTTAAATTCGTTGAGCGCTAAACCACAGATTAATACAGATGGTTCACTCTGCAAAATCATTTAACTAAAAAGCGGCTCTTCGCACAGCTCTAATTACCTAGTCATATTCTCGAAGAAGTTGCCTCTCTTTCTATCGCGTAACTCTTAGATCTTCTGACTACGTTACACTCACTGATTTGGCCCAACAAGTCGAGCCCGCCCCATACTTGTAGCTGCATACCTGGGACGCTATTGTAATGCACTCCTTGATCAGCCCTGCATTTTCTGTAGTAGTCATTACTTAAGCTATTGATTACCTACTTAAATGTTTTTCTGTAATTCTAGATTAAGTATGCATATGCCAATTAAGTGACGATCGCCATGACATAACAATAAGAGTGAAATCAATAGTCATTGTTAATAGAAATGGGCATTCATTAAAAACAACGCAACCATTTATAAGCATAATGCATAAAAACTATAAAGCTTAAAAAATATGTCACACTGAAACTTCTGTAGGTACCTCCTCTGTTATACGACCCATTAAATAATACAACATGATGTTATACAAATATACACCGCATTAAGCAAAACATTTGATTTGACAAATCAACAAACAGTTTGACGTTTCTGATCGAAACATAAACATGTTTGAAGATGGTTCAAGAAGCCCTGTCTCATTAGGACATGTATAGATTGATGGCATTTGAATGCGCCTCTAATTCTCAAGCTCTTTAGGTATGGCAGATAAATATTTTTGTTAAAAACCGGTTGTAATCAATCCTCATCGTATAAATGTGAGCTGTGATGAATCAATCTTTTGATTGGGAGTTGATTGGTTTGAGACAGCTGTGTGGGATCATGGGAACTAAGCTAAGGAATTGTGGATCATTAGATTTGATGTTTCTTCAATTGCAAAATATTCTTACCTTATATTCGCTTTTAACTCTGAATAATCACGTTTTCAGACAAGACCCGGAAAAAGAAATATCTGAAATAAGTAGATATACCTCTCTCGAGTCGGCAGGAGTCATCTGACATGAGATACTGTCGTAACCATACCTATCTCGTGCCGTCAGTCAGTGAGATTGATGGCAAGGCTAACTATCCATGGTGGGCCGTTGTTGCTTATAGTATTGTCACTCGTCAATTCTTTCTTACATATTTATTCCATATTCGCCCCACGAAGTTTCGCCCCACACAAAATTTCTTGTTCACCCCACATTTTGTCGACTCCTGGATATGAGGCAATTCCTAAAGCTCATTGTAATACTATCGCGACAGGCATCCAGTCACCTAATTCCAGTCATTCTCATTGCACTCACATCCTCATTAAATGGCGCTTCACCGCAAACATACCTTACTAGCTTATTCACTAAGCTAAAAATAAATAGCTTAGGCTATAATTAAATAGCTTTATCTCCAGCAAACGTGTCAAGTCTAAGTTAAGTTTCCTCTAACTAATGTTTATCTTCTTAGTAACTTGTAAATGTGGCATTAAGTATGTAAACGGTAAATTAATTTTAATTACAATGTTTGTACAGTTAGCGTAAAAACCTTTACTTGATATGCTTTAGGTACACATAACATCACGCCTGATTCATAAAGAGGTTGGCAGAGGATGTGAAATATCTGGTATTATTATTCGGTTTGAGTTTACTCGGACCGAGCTGTCAGTGACCCGAATACAACAATAGGGGTCTACTAAACAATTATCTGACGTATTCCTAAATTTCAATTATGGCCGATATTTCAATTAATAGATAACTTTTATCTAATTAATTAATATGGTTTATTTAGAAAACCATATTTATAAATTATATAAAAGTTATAGGTATTTAAAAAATGTAATAAAAAATTGCGGTTTCTTACCTATGTACTTTAAAAAATCGCTCGGTAACAACGACCAGTTACTTTTCGCTCTACTACATTTCTAGGATAACTTCGTCCAAACTTTTAAAAGCTGCGCAGAAGTAGGTAAATGGATAACCCAGCTATAACTCGAGATTGAACTGCCCCGTGAATGGTTTCCGTCGAAAATTCTAGACCTAAAACAGTTTTCCCGAAAATATAGGGCAATGGGGTACCCTAAAAAACACTGGAGCAAAAGTAGTACATATAATTTTCTATTTAGAAAGGATTTTGGATCGAGAACTCAGATGTAGGCTATCCCCCGGGGAAAGTTTATTTTATAAACGGGATTAAATCTATTGTCACATTTCATATCAAATATTTTCATAGGCTGTTGTTATTCATGTATACCAAACATAGCGGAGTAGCTTGAGATATGACAGCGTATTAGTTTTTTTTTTGTTGGTTAAGCCATTCAGAAATTACCTGAAAACAAAGTGACACCACACACACACCATGCATACACACACACACACACACGCACACACTCATTCATGCACATACACACCCCCCACACACATACACACAGTCTCACTGAAAGTGAAAACCAGTGCTCTTGAATGTACTATCTTCTTAGATAGGTACTATTAAGCAATATGAATATCGTAAGTGTGCCTATATACTAATATTCACTTACTTAATATTGTCCCAACGGTATATAGGATAGAGCCACAGAGGAAGTTACGTCACAGAATTGCATAAAGGCTAATTTTTATTCCAAGCAGCTGATACCTATATCCCATGGGTTATTTCAAGGACCATTATTCATACAGACTGAATAGACTAGGTATTTTGCCATTGAATCTTTTGGTACGAAAATATTATTTTTAGGCTCCATAGTCGGAACGTTTTTGGAACAGTGGTGAAGTTTAAAGGAAACCAGCAAATTCAGTCTCTAGGCATAGAAATATTGCGGGTTTGTCCGAAAGGGATATCGCGACCCCGGCACACAGGCAACGGAAGGAACACGGGTGGGTTTTAGTCAGTAAAAGTCTGACACGCCCCTCCCGCTCCGCCCAGAGCGGGAGAAGTTATTTGATAATTTCCCACCCTCAAAAAAAAAAAAAAAAAGCCATAGAAATATAAAAAAAACTGGTCTCACCTAAATAGATTCTGTAATTTTATTCGTTGAGTCTTCAACATAGTTTTTCAAGTCAGTAGTGCATTGTCAACCACTAGATAAAACTCACAAAATTTCGCCGATTTATATATTTTTATTTTTTATTTTATTCCTATTCTTTACAGCAGCTCATTAGGTCATGCATGAGGTATCCGAACATCAAAAAATATTTGGCCTAGTTCTTGGGAGGAGTGAAAATTTATTCGCTTTCACAATGTATAATAGATCTTGGTTTTGCAGGTGTCCAGTTCTTAAGCCACTTCCTTCCTGGACACCTGCGAACCCAAAGCGATTGCCAATAGCCAGTGGTTACCAGGGTAACAGCTTTGCATCAGGTGGGTCGTCAGCCGCTTTGGCAGCTTATAACATTCCTAAGGAAAATCCCTGCATAATTTCGGCATACGATCTTGACTAAATGATATATTGCTTTTTTATATAACAACACTACGCTTTTGCTCGCAACTTCATCTGCGTGTTCAATCATCATTTTTCAATACAAATATCTGAGATGAAAAGTTGCCTACGTCCTTCAGGTCTCAGGCTGACTATCTCTCAAATTTCATAACGATCGATGCAGTGGTTTAGGGGAGAAGACGTAACAGACATGACAGATAGACGAAATACATTTTTGAATTTTTAATATTAAGTAGTACCTATAGAAATAGCCACGTTTTCCTTGTTTCCTGTTTTTTTCATGGTTGTTCGTACAAAATCAAAGTTCAAAGACCGACATATTTAACCGGGATCCCACTCACTCTATTGCTACATTCTTGCACTCCTTAAAATAGCTTCTCCCTTTATAGGTCTCAGGAAATACCAAATTAGTGGTAATTATTTATGACTTGATGTAACCGCCACAAGCGCCTGCAGACGCTTAGAATTAATGATGATGGGCAGATGTCTGTCCAAGGTCGGTGCAAGGCAATTAGAAATGAGAGTTATTATGAATGTGCAAATAAAGAGAATGGTATCGAGAAGAATGCTGGAAATATCATCAGACCTGAGACAAAGTGACATCAGTGACGACGATAATGGAAAATTATATGGGACTGACATTAGTTACCGAAAAGCTTAAATGTCAATCCTGTTGGGAAAGTGTTGTAGAAATACGAAACGCTTTAAGACGCAGATATATATATGTCAGTGACCTTGAGTGGCTAGCTTGCGTGTTCTGTACTGAGCTCACGCAACGCGTCGTACGTCCAGTCAGTAATAGGACTCGCCCATCAAGCTGTCCCAAATTATACGGATTATGATATATATATATAATATGATATATAAATATGATAATATAGATATGATATATATAATATGTAATATAAATATTATATATAATATGTAATATAAATATTATCTATAATATTCCTAAATTAAGTTATTAAGAAAATGCTCTCATTTAACACATATTTTTTCCAAATCATTAACACTACTCGTTTAGACCGGGATCTTCAGTATAAAATCATTAAAAGTCGGTTATATTGCCACTTGACTCTATTCCAAATGGAAGCAATTCGTCGCATGCAACGGGTTTTCTACGGATTTCGTCTACGGAAGAACAAACAAAATGAAACCCGCTTCTATTGTGGTCATGCTAAGCGTACTGGTGACATTACTTAGAGCTAGCTTAGTGTCTGGAGATTACTGCAAGATTTAAAACTTTACATGCGACATACCTACTACTGTTAGCACAGTGTACCTACTTTCATAATAGGTAGGTACATAAGTTAAAACACAGTATTCAGACAGGCTAAGTGTCAAGAATTTCACTCAGTCTTAATTAAATAAATTACTCTAATCATCATAAATCCGAAAGACTTCCATCGCCGAACAAACGTATCGTCTGTTGAACAACTAGGATAAAAGCCGGTAACATCGTCCACCGCTTTCAGACAAAATAAAAAACCAAGATAGAGCGACGCGAGCAATACAGTGCAGCATGCCAAAACTACACCGCCGCTCTGTGCATACACGCTCACACGCACACATTTAAAACCTTACCAAACTACACCACACAAAGTGCACATATTATGTTTACGAAACCGACTTCACTTCAATGATGACAGCGCTGTCTTGGTTTTTTAATTGAGCCACCGATGAACAAACCACAATAAAATTACAAGGGGATTATCATGTCCAATAACAAACTCGATAATCATCAAAAAAATAATTCCTAATTTTGCACCCTTGACGTAATAATACAGTCTACCGTCACGCTTCGTCCCTATGTCATAATGTCAAGAGAAACGTAAACTTCTGTAATAAAGGTCTTATTGCCCATACAGAAGTGATTTCCACGCATTAAACTTCAAAGTGAGTTCACTTCTTACTGGCGCCTGCAACTAAATTACAAAACAAATATAATGCAACTACAAGAAGGTGGAGACAGAAGGCTCATGTCAAAACGCTCGAAGTAAATAATTTCTGCCTCGTTGCTTTAGTGGTCGCTAATGCTAGTGAGTGAAGTCCCTCCGATTCCCTGGTCGGCGTAATTTTGTGTTGCGTTACGTAAATAATTTCTTAGTTCAAAGTCGGTTTAAACACTTAAGAAACAAGGTTGAAACTAAACGAAAACTGCCTTGGGCAATCCAGATTAATAACCGAAATCTACTTAGTGCAAAGTAACTAGCTTTTCGATTACTTTGAATAGAATTCATACCTCTCGACTGTCAGCTGATCTGTTTCAGATAAGTGTCAAATGTAACTACACCTTACAAATTACAGATAAGAATGTAAAAAAAAAAAAAAAACGTACTTATTCTTCAAGAGAGGTATGGGAGTTTTCCGATAGCAATGCGGCTAGCATTGATAGCATCGGCGAATGTCTAATATTTTTTTATTATCTAACTGACGGACTAATTTGAATTTCTTTTTTTTACCCAAGCATAATCCCTTTTATAAGTGTTGCAATTAGTAGTCATTAGTATTTTTTTCCTTACACCGTACAGGAAGCAGTTGACCACGATAGGTACACCATAAATGGGCAAAAAAATACTTCCTCCGATAGCTGCAGGAAAATGCTCATGATTTTGTTTCATATCCATATCTCATTTGTGGTTCTGCAGTTGGTACATAGTCTGTATTTGTCAACCATTGTTCCAACTGGATTTTCTGTCGATCCCAACCTACTTGTATCATACTACCTACCTCACACTCAATGCCACAGTTTAGTTAACTACTAAAAGCTGGTTATAAAAGCATTTGTGTACATAAGTACGTGTGTCGCCTAGCCAATCAGGTGCGTTGTATGAATGCAAAGCGCAGTAAATGAAGAATTTAGGGCAGTTGTTTAGGTTCTTCTAATTGTTCCGACGTGATGGGAGTTCTTTCGTGTGTGATGTTGTGTCATTCGATGTAATAGTCGACCTTTTATGCGTTTTACTGAAGTACCGGAGTTTTGTGATGCATTAATAAGGAGGCACTCGGGGTAGTCAACTCTGTTAAAAAATCTAGATTAAAATATTTTATTTCACTTATACATGGGCACTGATGAAACGTTAGCAGCTAGGTGCACGGTTCTAATTGGTCGTTTCCTTTGGAGAACAGCCGGCAAGCAACTCCACGGTTAAACTTTTAAAAATAATAAAAAATTTGTTAAATAAAGTATTAAGTATTGAACCTAAGCCAGGTTACCTAACTATATTATTCTTATATTTGGTTTTTGGTATAGCTGTCGATGTCAGACACTAAGATCTTACTGCCTGATCAATCTGACTACCTGTCGTGCGTCTTTAGTTATGTTAGCATATTTAAGAAGTATTCATCGATAAAAATACACTCAAGTACATCTAGAAACAACTAGGTTACTAAATGCTAAACACAATTGAGAACCAAATGCGCTTTCAAAATTCAAAATTCAAATTCAAAATATTTTATTTCACATAAACCTACATGGATATTTATGAAACGTCAGAAGTTAGGTGGACGGTTCCAATTGGTCGTTTCATATGGAGAAGAGCCGACAAGAAACTCCACGGTTACCCTTTTAAAAATAATTGACTTTTACAATATTTTCAAATAACAGTGTTAATAGGTATGGGAGGACAGTGTAGGCCTTTCAACAAGTGCCAGGTACTTAACAAAACAGAAAATGGTCAACGAATCTACAGTCCACTAAGCCTACAACGTTCTTACATTCACAAAATAGAAAAGAATCTATATACAAGATAAATATATTAATAAAAATAAAAAACCAATTTTAAACGAATCGACATGATTGCCATTACAACTGCAGCAAATCTGAATAATTATCATGTACACAAAAGCCTCTAATAAAGAGTTGAAATTAAATTGTAGGTATATAATGTCAAATAATAGGCTTTAGCAGGCAAATAGGGTATCCTAACCATGACCTATGTAAAGTAATGCTTTCTTATAAACTTCTGATCGGGACTTCCGGATGCCAAGAGCTTTAATTCCCAAGTGTTTCAAAGTAACAGGACCAGGACAAGGCATCAGCATTCGTTATTCAATTATGTGACAAGGAAGCCCCACTTGTGCTTAATACCGGCTTACTTAACTGCAGGCTCGAAGGGGGCTTAGCAACAGCGGTTTTGTTCACAAGACAGGTACTTAGCCCCCTTGACAACTGACTGTAACCGTAATAAGACTTCTTCAAATTAATAGCTCTATATTGCTTGGAGCTTTCATTAAAGTGCTAGTTTTATAAAGCCTATTCAATCTTCTAATACTGTATACTTAGAGCCTGTTTCACCACCTACGATTAAGTTCCGATTAAGTTACTTGGCAGATAATTTCATATAAATTCTTCGTTCCATTTTTTTAATATATTCGGTAAGTAGTGGCTATTCGGACACCGTGAAGGCCCTTAGTGTATTGTTTTTTGTTCGTATTTTCTGCACTGTCATACCGTTAATCCGATTGCTATAAAACTTTGTCAACTTATTTCTTGCACTTGCGCAAAGGTTATAGGCATAGTATAATAGGGATGTTGACTGGGAAAAAAAAACTATTTAGTACGTCACGCGTCAGTCGGATATTTTTTTTTTGCTTTATCATATTAATAAAAAATTGTTTAGATAAAACGCATTAAAGTTGGGATGTGGGGGCTCGCTACGTCTCACAAGTCTGTATAAAATTTACCGGCCAGCGTCTTGCCTAACTTTAACGCATTGCCTACTCAATGTATTGCCGTAATCTTTTGATCACGTAAAAAAAGAAAAAATACGTGTCCAATATTTTTTTATAATCTACCGGACGGACAAAAAAAATGTTTTTGTCAACATCCCTATTAAGTTACAGGCAACACGTAGGTGCATAGCGCGGCACGGTGCAGGCGCACGGTACGCGCCGGGTAACAGCTAGTTACAAATGAAATAGAGACTTTGTTTGTTGCTTCTTGACGACTTAACTCCTTGATGAAACTTAACACGAAGATAGCCTGAAACCTGTGGAAGGACATATCAATAGCATAATCATCCTATAATGTTCCTACTGCTGGGACACAGGAAACAAGCATTCTCTCTGTGAGAAGGAGTGGGCTGTAATCTACCACGCGAGCCCCGTGCGGGTTGGTAGATGTCACATGTCTTCGAATTTTTGGTTCTAGGACATGCCGGTTTCCACACGATGTTTTACTTCACCGTTTTGAAAGCAGTGGTGATTAAATAATTAACACAAAGTAAATGCCTGTCTGGGTTCGAACCTAGAACCTACAACTCGTAAGTCGCGGCCGTTATCACTGGGCGACTACTACTGGAAGGACATAGGGTGCTTTCAATTCTAAGGACACGAGCAATACTTTCGGCAAAGGCTCTCCTTGCAATGGCATCGTAGGGTAAAAGTTACGTTTTCAAGATGGCAAACTCCATACACAAACAAGAAACCATTACAATTCAATACTCCTGTTGTAACTCGTAAACCACGAATAAACTTTAAATATAAACCAGTACATTCGCGCTCATAATTGTCCAATAACATTATATTAACGGTTATTACAACTTCAAAGTGTTTGTTATCGTTTATTCACGAGAACATAAATAACAGAGGTCGGAGGTGAACGAGACTTCGGTCTGTGCGACTGTACTCACAAGTTCAATTTTGTAGTGTAGTAGTTATTCTTTTTAGGGCGAATTTCGCCAATGAAACTGAACGCCATCAGCAAATCTAAACTGCGATCAAGAGCTGCCGGTGTCAATATTACCACTTATAGATAGATAGATAGATAAATCGTTTATTTGGTGCACACAAAAGACAGCATAAAATACAAAAACACGATTAAATAATAACTAAATACATGAATATAGCTATAAGGTGCCAATATACAAAAAAATAAAATAAAGAAAAAAATAAAGACATTAGATGACATTGACAGCTCTTGATCGTAGTTTAGATGTGCTGATCGCGTTCAGTATCATTGGCGAAATCAGCCCTTAGTAACAATGGAGCTTTTTGCAAAGGACGTCATCTGGAAATGTACCAATATCAAGAAGCGTTGCTGTGGTACGGTTTTAAGGGTATGTCTGCCAGTGTTAATCCAGGCACATGAGATATTTCAGCTTCATCTCACTTAACATCAGGCGGTCCGCCATCCAATATCTAAAATAAACAGTTTAGAATGCGACTGTACTTTGTTTTTTATAGCTTTGGACGGACTTGAACTTACATTACATACGCAACTGTTAAGTAATATTTTGAAGCCGGTTTCGATAAAAGAATGTTTTATGAAGAATCACATGTGATAATGAATGAAATTGCTGCTTCTAATTTGAAGCGAGTTACAAAAGCGAATCGAATTAATAATTATTAATTATTATTATATATTCTTTCGTGTTCCTGTGAATGGGTAAAAGACTAACCATTGAGTTAAGGTTAATTTTAATTGCAATGTTAGTTGAGCCCTCACTAACCATCTGAGAGCGATTTCAAGAAATTACTACCTCATAGTAATGCTAAAAGCTTTACAAATAACAATTTGTCGATACGCGGAGGAGGACCAGCAGTAGGAGTCCTTACAGTCCAATTATGTTGATGATAATGAACTTCAACTAAAACTAACAACAAACTATAACGAACTTTTTGAAGTGCGTAGTACTCGCAACGCGTCCGTGTATGACCAGATGTATGCACTCGTTCTACTAAAATCCCTTAGAGTAGTCCCCCAGGGGACTACACAGCACTCAGTGCTCCAGTACGATGCCCTAGGGGATGAATGTACACGAAGCAAAAAGGACCACCCACCAGGTAGGTTCTGTAGTTTCTACCTACCCCCATGGGTAGCGTGAGTTTTAGTATATTTATGTGATAATGACCTTCCCATTTTTACCCAAAGATGTCTTCAACCAAACCGGCAACTCTTTAAATCAACTCGGCCTATCGCAGTCCACCGGCCTCTTCCAGGTTGCACCACAACACTCTGTCCTCCGCCTTCCCCATTCAATTTATCCCAGCCACATTTTTTAAGTCAAAGTCAAATCATTTATTTCAAATTGGCCCTTGTAAGGCACTTTTGAACGTCAAAGTTTACAAAATATTGAATTGATTCTAGTCGCCCCTTCCAAAAGGTAGTTTTCCTATGGAGAAGAATGGGCAAGAAAGTCCACCGTTACTCTTTTAAAAAGTTTTACAATATTTTGTATATGTAGGTACATAATTATGTGAAGAATATGCACCTAAAAAAAAAAATACTAAACCACAATAGGTAAAAAAAGGTATTAAAAATGAAGCAACGAAAGATAAATTAATTACTTATGTGATAGATACATGGTTCTAACATATTTACAACCATTGTAAAAGTAGACGGTTTTCCTAAAATTTTACAATTAATAAGTCAGTGTGTGAGGAAGTAATCACAGAATGTAAAATCAATGTCATATAATAAAAATAATAATTTATACAACTTAAATTAGCAACCAGTTTGATTTTGTCTAGGTCGTTGTTTAGGTCGTTGGCAACTCTTTACGAGCATTAAATACCGTTATGATACATCATCTATGCACCAGCTTATCTGTTACTATACGACACCTCCCACGTGCCAGCTATTCAAACGTCAATCCATTCTTACATACATATATTCAGTATTCTATTACATTGTCTAACCTAGATACTGTGGCTAAGTAGATAGCGCCTGCGCCAGCGACGCGGACGGTTTGAAAGCGTATCGCTAATAGACTCATTAGCCTAGTGAGTGGTTTCTTCCTGAGTTTTTGCTGGTCAGTACCAGGTTCGGTGGAGAAAGGTCGTTCTGATGAGGAGGAATTTAGTTCAAGAGTAGAAATGGAATGTTTTAGATTATGTGTTAGTTTTACGACTGTTTTCCTCTCTGAGTTATTTTGAAATATCGTCGATAAAATCCAGCGGATTGCCAGAAGTGTTGTCTGCTTTTAAGTCTTTTTCTTCTACTGCTTCCCCAATAACTGAAGGTTGACCACCAAACCTCTGCTAGGTGGACCAGGCCAGCAGCACTCCTGATTCCGGTCGACTCGCGTTTCCTCAACTAAAACTTATCTTTTAGTTAGTAGAAAGTGTTTAATATATTCTTTAGTTCTGGAGTCAATATATTTTTCACCATGCTAGGGAAAGCTGTAAGTAATTTACTGTAATTACGTAATATGAATATTAAAGTCGCCGCTGTGAGAAAATGGAGAAACTTTCAAGCTACTGCGGTATTGTTATAGAGAAATTGCAATAAATGTAGCAGCGTGTTACCTAACATATATTTGTAGAAGTTCAACTCCGAAAAGGATAAGATTTTTTAACGAGAACCGACAGTGAGTTATTCGAAAGCGTAGGTAATGAGAAAATCACTGAAACTTCAACGCAAAGAAATAGATGGTTTGATGACATACCTATTCGTTAAAAGGATATTAATTACCCTCAAGCAGCCTTGAGTTTTTTTTCCTGCAACAATGGACTACCTACCACCTTTCTGCACCATTGAGGTCATAATCAAAGTCAAAATCTTCCTACTGCGATCCCCAAACTACAAAAAATAAAAGTTATAAAACTAAAACCCAACTACGACAAAAAAGTAGTAAAGTATAGTAGCAGTTTATTTATATTTAAATTATTTTGGGGTTACAATAAGTATATATATTTGAAATGTGCTCGTCAAGCCCTTTCATTTGAACTGGGCACAATAAAAATAAAAATCATGACTTTATAGTCATAGTCCTCCAGAGGGCGCCGTATTGAACTTAATGTGACGTCAGATAGCCTATATATAACCAGCGGACGATCAAGACCTTTCGAACGTTACCTCATTGGTCAAATTATTATCAATGGTTTAGAAATTATGAGGTAACAAAAGAACATACATACATACATACTGGTCAAAATCATAACCCTCCTTTTTGCTTCGCCGTAGTCGGGTAAAACTGAGGTCCATATTCAGAGTTCCACAACACAGTGAATATGTCTGAGTTTCATATCCTCAGTCATTTGTTTTTCATCCTGTAACCCGACTTCTGCATCTTCTTCCATGGTGTCCAGAGCAGCTTTCGATCGTTTTTTACGGTGTATTAGGGCATTTGGCACGTGCAAGATCATGGCAAGCCGTTATAGCGCTTGGATTTGCGCTTTCCAATCATACCTGGTCAATATTGAGTGTTAGTAAGGAGCTGGCGCTATTTGTGGGGGACAGTAAATTTTAACGGTATTATAGCTTGTCGGATTAGTATTAGTAGATAATCGTGGCTAGGTTTAGTGTTGATTCTGTGATATTACATAACATCACGCCTGTTTTCCCTGAAGGTTAGGCAGAGGTGTACCTCTAGGACATCCACATATCGCCAGTTATGTTTTAATCCCATTTAATAGGGAGCGAGCCTATTTATATCAACCGGGCTCAAGTCCAGACTGCGGGCTGGTTCTGAGAAATTTCTGATATTAAAACCCAATAACACTTTGTTCGAACTGGGAATTCAACCCAGGACCTCATGCACAGCAGTAGTGCTTGCGACTACTACACCAATGAGGCAGTCTGTGATATTATTGTGAAAATAAATAGTAGAGGAACAGCGTTTTGTTTGTTTCCATATAAGTTATGCTGTAGCTAACCATCTTCTAAAACAACTTCATAGAATCATCCAAATATAGTAAAAACATTATTTATTTCTCGTATTCTCAATAAAAGGGAAGTCTTCTATAATCCCAAGAACTCTTAAAATATCATTCTCATTCATAGAATCTTGACTTCCATGACGCTATAAATCTCACCTGCCACTGTTATTTCCTTTTCAACAACGTAGACATCAATATCGAACAAACCAAGGATCAAGCAGTATATATTTTTTGTATCAATATTTTGGCCTTTTTTTACCGCAGAGAAAGACATCCTTTTAGTTTTTGGATGAATGTTTTTTTTTGTCATTTGTTTTATTACTCGTGGTATCAAACACTGAAATATCAACAACTTCTAAAACATGATCATCGTTCTCCACTATTTCATTTATAACAACCGTTAACATTTACCATCTAAAAATAATCACACCTTAGATCGTTACCGTTAAACAAATCACTTGCAAAAACTGCGCAGGATTAACATTAACATTGAATGGAAGTGTATTTATTTTATATAACGGTTCTCTATAACTTATCTATTCATCTTATACTGTGTTACAATAACACTGCCTAGTAATTTAACCGAGTCATCTGTTTGAACTAGCTGTGCCTGTGGTTCTGTCTGCATATGTAATTGTTTAACATGATCATCGAGAGGCCTTATTATAACGTTAGGAGTGCTGGGTTTCAGTACGCATTATTTGTTAGGTTACTTTCATTCAAGTTAAACCTGCGATCTAAACTATTCACATTCATTCTTGGGAGAGTACTACTACCCCAGTGGTTACGGCCTTAACTTTAAAGGTAGACGTCGAAGGTTCGTCTTACTTGACATTTGACGAGAGGTCTTCCATTTCTGCAATGAATATGATGACGTTCATCATTCGTTTCATTAATTTGTTCATCATTCAGGAGAAAATAAAGGCGCTTTGACACTTTTGACAGGTCCGGACTTCTAAGTGCTGCCACCTAGTGAACGTCATTTCAGAAAACCCTCATTATCATAATATACATTTTTATGCTTATCTGTAGCTTATAAATAATTTTATAAACTTCAAGTACTTACAAAATTAAACCGTTATTTAAATAATTAAATCTTTAATTCATTGATCCTTCCAGGTCATTCAAATGTATTCACATTTCACGCCAGCTTATTTGCGTAGGTCTTCTAGTAATCCTTGAAAACACGAATTAGAAATAAGTAGGCCAAAAGTGCCATAGGTGCACTGTCAATTGCTATGTACCTGCTGATACCTAAGCCACAGAATAGTACAGAAGGTAGGTTCCATACAAGCGGAAACATGCGCACGCACACATGGACGCGTACGCACGGCGGGTGATCTGAAACAAATGCCAGTCGCGAGTGCACTTGCACACGCTGTACTTGAAGCGTGCCTATGTGTGCGTGCCTTTTCGCTCATTGTATGGAACCGACCTTCTGCACCTATAAATTATGCGCCCAAGCATTAACATAGGAATGTGAGTGAACCCCCACGCCTGGCGCCAATGTTCGGAAGTTGCGGAGTTGGGGCCAATGTTTGAATGCATGCCAGGATTAAAGACGAGACAATTATTTACATAGGAAAGTGTGCAAATTGCTTTGATGCATCGATTGGGTTTTAAGCTTGTGTAGTTTCTGTTTTGGATGTGTAATAGAATTAAACATGGTCTTAGTAGTATTCAAGGCGTAGTAAGCTGTCAAAGAAACTTGAGAGAAGTTTTGTATGGAATTTAAATGAATGTATGATAATTTAAATTAATTTAAACATCTATAAAATACAGTCGCTTCTTGGTTGAGCTTCTAAACTCCGCAAAAGATTTTGCAGTTTTCACCGTCATTTTAAGAATTTATTCCGGAAGGTTTATGGGAATAATAAATTAATATTAAAATTCCGTAAGTATTGTAAAGAATGTCGATGTTTTGTCAAGTTGTAAAACCATGCGAAGCAGGGGCGGGGCGGGTCACTAGCTTATAATCTACGAATAATAAAAGTATTAATCGTAGTTTTTAATAATTGATTCATTTTACTTTGCCCTAATGCCCTAAAATTAATAAGTTTCTTAAAATGCTGTAGGTATTTTATTTAAATAAATAATTTCTGCATAAACAATACCTACTCTATTCATTTATAATTAATATAATTTATTATTATTGCCAACGTAATTCGTTAAATAATTTAATTACTCAAGCAATAGTTTATTGCTTAATAATTAATTTAACTACCTCTAACTAATTATGCGATCGCTAATGCGTAGTTTATGCCTTTATGGTAATGTCTAGAATTAACCTGTGACAATAAAATAATAATATTACATAAATACGTTCAGAGATAAAAATCAAAAAAGTTGAGAAAAGTCAAAAGTCACATATTCGAACTAGGCTGAGAATCAGCACTTTTCGAACGTCAAAATTACATAAGATAATCCCCTAAAACGCCCACCCTTCACCACTTCCTAGTGCTTTAGCTGGGAAGACGAAGTGGCGCAACAAACTCCCCAGCAGCACAGCTGACTGTTCAGTTTGAAGACCAAGATAATAATTAAGCTGTGTTATAAATGTAAAAATACTTACTTACCTATGACAGAGGGACGACGAAACAATCCTATAAATAAAAGGAAAATCATACACTTTTTTAAATAATAAAACCCTGATTAAAAGTAACATTACTTACTTACTCAAATTCCTAAGCCCATCCCATAATTACTTAGCCATGTTTGATCAAATGTTGGCCCTAACTGACAGTTAAACGAGTTACTACTAGAATAACATTAAAGGCTGAACACAAAGATTGGCTCGATATCAAAGGTAATAAAACACTTGTGGTTGTCCGAGAAATTTGCGAAACTTCACCATTTGAATAGTAATTTCTATTGGCTTGCTTTGCTTGGGTTTTATTGCAAATTATGTCAAAGTCAAATGACTTTATGCTTGCCAAAGACACCTGTAAGCTGTAAAGCCTGCGTCTACTGCCACGGCAAGGGATTTTTATGCAACAACTAGGAATAAAACTCATCAACTACCTAGCCTTTTCTCAACTATGTTATGGGTCGGCTTCCAGTTTAACCGAACGCAGCTAAATACCACTATTTTGCATGGAGCGACTGCCTATCTGACCACAACCCAGTTACTGGGCAACATTATACCTCGGTAAGACTGGTTATCAGACTTTCAGGCTTCTGACAACTGTCAAAGATCTACAAATGACAGCCGGGACCAACGACTTAACGTGTTTGCCGAGGCACGGAGGGGGCTTGGTAAAGGTAGTCACCCATCCACGGACCCACCGCGGCAAGCGTAGCTTAACCTGATCGATCGACCCGTGCGGTTGTTATTACTTAGCCACGAGCTCCTCTAGTATAATCATAACCATAAATCTTTATTTATCTCAACGTCATAAATTGCAGGCACTGGAAAAAATTGTTGAATTTAATAAATTCAACAATTTTTTCCAGTGCCTGTTATTTATGCTTTTTTCTAATGTTTTTTTGTATTTTTTGTTTTTTGTATTTTTTTGTCTATCAGAGAAGTATGGATGGCGCTGTATGCAGAGATTTAGGTTTTCACCTAGTTAGGCTGCAGATGCTCCCATCTTGTATTATTTTCATTATAGCCTAATTTCTTTTTACGCAATAAGGTACAAGTAGTGTTAATATTTTTGGTTTCAATAAAAATAAAAAAAACATTATTATTATTAGTTTCTACCTAGCCCCATGGGGACAACGCGTGAGTTTATGAATAATAGGAAATCAAAACTAGGCTGAAAGATCAGGATCTTCGTCTACCGTAATCACGGAACTGAGCAGTAATCTTTGATTTACTCCTGCGCCGGTTTTGGAGGAAGTTGTGTCATAAAATGTTATTAACGGCTTTTGATCACGCGCAGTGTTCAAATCGACAGCAGCTGTAAAATCAATAAATAGATAATAACATAGCTACCTGTCAATTCACCATTTGAAGTTATTTTAGTTTCAAAATTAACTACAGTTACAAACAAAAATAGCTCTATCATCAATTATTAAAGTCCTATTTCTGTCTGGCGCCTAAAATATGTGACGTAAAGAAATCAATAAAATGGATCTCTATAAGTGACACATTACAATTTAATTAGAAATAAATTGAATTTTAATTAACATTTAATGTTACAAAACATTTATTTGTAGACTCGACCACAACTAATACCTGTTTTATTTTTCCCATCGGTTACTTCAAAGTGTAATCAATAACGAATAAAAAATCAACAGATCATAAACTAATTACTCGCTTTAAACGTAGAACCAGTATAAAACAGTTAGAATATTGTTATTATTCATCTAACAAACGTAATTAAGGCATGCGTTTGCGCAGCTCAACGTCAATGACAGTTTGACAGCGCACCAAATATGGCACTGACGGCTACTGTCAACCGATCCCAACTATAGGGCTGTCAAATTTAAAATATTCTTTTTTGTGGCACTGACAAGATGGATGACGGAAAAAAATGTTCCTTTTATGTTATTTCGATGTTTCTTTAAAAGAAAAACAAAAATTAACTGACGTGTTATTTTGGAGAAAATTAAAAACGTTGAGTTCAAAGTCGTTTGAGAATTATTTTTCTGTTATGTTAAAATTACATATTAATAATAAGGTATGTACCCTGCCTATTATTCCTACTCTAAGCAATGCTGAGGGATAGTACCAATATCGTAAATATATTGTAGGTACTTAGATGGGTCCCTCTAACATGGGACGTAAAAATAACTGACGAAATGCGGATGTGTGTGTGGTGTAGTATCTACACCTCTGCCTAACTTTTATCTTAGATAGGTTTTTCCATTAAATAATTAGGAACATTTAATAGGAAATAATGAACAGAATGATATATTTTATGTTCCATTTTTAGCTAAAAGAAACCACATTTCAGGACACTGTTTCCTTACTGCCTGAAAGGAATCAGTACCTACGAGTATTGGCTGTTACTACCACGGCCACGTTCAGCGCAAGCATTGGACCATTTTTTTAAAATAATTAATAAAGTTAGGTACTTTATTATATTCCCTTTTTCCCCTACATTTAAGGAAATTCCTGGATTGCAATTTTTTTTTTATCGTTTGCGGTTTTCCTACACAATTGTATGTTCCTGTTTTAGACACATGATTTTATTGCAAAAAATATTATATTTAGGTTTTTCTGAGTAACAAGATCAAGGTCCATAATTTGAGAAAGCAATTATATTTTTTTTATTGAATTGAGAGGATTCAATTTAATTGTTCTTGGAAATAAATTAGCATCTGCATCAATTAGGTAATACTGGTATACTTTATTTTATTGGAAGGCGAACTAATAAAAATACCTACCTTGATACGACGATTGCCCAAATGGACAGTTAGCCTATCATCAAATGTCAGCCCAATAAAGGAGCATAGGCGCCACAGAGCCTAATTCCGTCACCTTCAAACAAAGGACTAACCTCATTAACGTGAAGTTAATTTACATTGATGTCAATCACGACTTAGATTTCAAGTGCGCCAACCCTACCGTTAGACCCATACCTGACAGTGAATCGCAAATTATCGATACACCTGCCGATTGTTATTCTATAATGACCTCACAGCGATGGCCATAGAATAAATATTTTAAATGGACATTACATCTAGACAATAGCCCCTTAGTCATTAAACTATTATCTTTAGCCCCCGTTATAATCGGTCTTGTTAAACGATGGTTAATTTTAACTCTAACCACGTACGCCAATAGCCCGTTAATCATGGTTTTATAAAACACCGGAGTCTTCGTTTATGGGGTAGGCTGTGGCCTCAAGAAATACGTGGTCTGCTGATATTCAATTGTTTAGCAGTAGGCCTGTCGAAACCTATTTACCTTTCTATGACTTATTTATAGTAACGCAGGTCACTGTGCGTCATTCAATAAAAAAGTTGACCAAAAATAGACATATCAATTCTATTTAATAGACTCTGTACAGAAATAGATGGATATGAAACCATAAATAAGGCTGAGTACACCATATAGAGTTCAACAATGATTTAATCTGCTGGTTTCGATTAGCGTCAACAAGAGACTTCAAATGTTATAAACCAGGTTATTGACACGGGTCTAGTCAGTTTGTTTTGTACCTAAGCTTGATTTATTTCTGTTCAAGTGATTTGTTGCCTTTATTATGACCACTTCAGTAGTTTAGTGCCATTCAGGTTTGCAACGGATCTACTGGTTATTGGTATTATTAGGTTCAATACGAATAGATTAGAATCAGTAGTTCTGTTGCTGCACATTTAATAGCAAAGCATATAATTTAACTTGCTTGTATTTTAATCAAAACGCCTACTTACAGTAAATTTTGAATTTAATCTTTAACAACTTATGAATATTAAAATTCTTAGGTCAAAAGTCCTAGCTTGAGGGGAAAACTTGCACACCACCATATTTTTAGATACCTCCCAACTACCGTCCCAACTTTTAAACTTTAGCTATTTGTGTTAACTGGAGTTAACGTTGGAAGAGTTAATCTGGGTTTACGATGGGCCGCAACGAATTCGTTTGTTATAGTGCAACCCACCCAATGTTGCCAGCACTTAATATTGTTAAAAGCTACTTGTTGTTAGCAGCGAGCTTTAGAGCTTCAGACTAACAGTACTCTAGATTCCTAGACGAAATAGGTTTCTAAAGGTTAAGTATTTTCTGCCAATGATAACGTGGAAAACTGTTCCTTTGTCTGAGGTCTTTGAAGACTGCAATAGCCACTCAAAAGCTGTCGCTAATATGCAGCTGTTTCCAAATAATCTATACTAATAATATAAAGAGGTAGAATTTGTGAGTTTGTATGTACATACTTAGGTGGTTATCTTCGGAACTACTGATCGAATCCGAAGATTCTTTCACTAACTCAAGTTCAAATTCAAAAATTTCAAATTCAATAATTCAAATTCCAAAATTCTAAGATTTTAAGGATCTTAGCAAGTAGAAGTCTGTAGTTTCCGCCCCCCATGGGAAGAAGACTGACTGACTTACTGATTTTCTATGGCAAGTTTTTAAATTAGGCGTTGTTGTTTTTAGCTGTGCTAATGATATTGTCCTTTTTGTTACAGACGGCATCGGAGCAGCGAGCGTCCGCCCCTGAGGAGATGCAGGCGCGGCACAGCATACTGTGGCACCTGCTTATTGACCTGCCTATATTGTTGTTAGGTAAGTTATTTTTAATTTTTTTTTTATCCTTTATTAAAAAGAACCAGGTTCTTAATAATTAATTACAATCTAGCCCATAAGGTAAGTTAGGTAAGTGCTCAAATATAATTGAAATTTCGTTTTGTAGCGGTATACGAACTCCTCCGTCCTTACAGTTCGTGGCGGGCTGTCACTAATGTGGCAGCCATTCAAGAGGTCTGACAGGTTGATATGACATGAGATCGCCAGGAGGCACGTTGAGACTGAATGGCCAAAATATAAAAGTTTAAACCCTCAAGGGAAGCCTTTTCAATAACTTTACCAAGCCCGACCCCAGTTTATAATTATTTATAATAAGTTTTGGCAGGTTCTGTCCTCGCTAAGAAATAATCACTTGCTGGACTTGGATTCGATTTTATAATTTATACCCAAGGTCTTATATTAAGCCTGAACAAGTTCCTGATCAAACAGATATATGTAGGTACTGTATCTTATAACTATGGCTTTATTTGGGATTAATTAGAAACTGAAGCAACGTTCATAATAGTTATGAAAAGGAGTTTCAAGTGTTGCAACTTTGGGTGCCAATTCCTCCTTCCCTACGATAAATAACCATCATCATCTAAGTCAAAGACATCTTCTGGATATAGGAGCATTTACCCCTAAGTATCGCCACTACTAGTCCCGCACAACGTTGAAATAACCATGACCTCAACAGAATATAATGCATCATCAGATCAAGTGCAATAAACGTTAATCAAAATAATAATTACAAATAAACGCTCCATTGAATACCATTATTACTGTGCATCGCTCACGGCTCATTGCAGATTAAGATTTGTGAGGAGTTTATCGGTTTGGTTTAGAATTCTTTTTAGAATTCTAGTGATCAATTTTTAATAGTGCTTTAGAGGTATGAGGAACAGAGTGTAAATTTCACTCATCCTCTATAGAAAAGGGAGGATCCTCCGACCAGACGGGTATCGTGTCTGGCGGGCAACTGCCCAACGATTGATATCGGAAAGTTATATATGTTGATCAAGCGGTAAACACTGCTTGCGCGATGCAGGATTTGTGTGACGTCAGGATTTTGTGTGACGTCAGGTCTTTGATGCGTAGTTCGAATGTGGCGATGTAGATGCCGCTACAGTACTATCAAATTAGAAACATATTATTTAGTTCACCAGAAATAAAAACGTTTTGATTTTACTTCATCGTCATCACGCACTGCCCAGCTTCACCCACTGCTAGGCCTCTCTTTTCTTGTGCCAATTCTTACGCTCATATGCCAGCATCATCCAGGTTCTACCCGCGATGTCAATGATGTCGTCCGCCCATCTCACTGCCGGACGACCGACAGTTCGTCTCCCGGTCCTTGGACGCCACTCTGTCACTTCCCTGCCTCCACCTGCCATCACTGTGCCTTGCCAGGGGTCCTGCCCAACTCCATTTGAGTACATACTTATCTCTATTCCAACACCATCAACGGCTAGCTTCTCGGCTCTTTATACCTCTATAATTTTATAATTTCAAAATGATGATGCCTTAGTAAGGTAAATTATTTACTGCCCGGTTATATAACGTGCAGTTTAAGCTGCTTGAGGATCGTTTCCTTATCATGGAGATTTTATTATTTTATGACTGCGATGTCTAACGGTATTAAAGTTACCGTTTGAGTATAATAAAGACTGTGTATGGCCAATGGCTGCTACTGAACATGGCAAACTCTGAAGCGTATACTGGACGATACATTGAGCGAAGAATGACTATCTAATATTTATTACCTACTAGAAGACCCGATGAATTTCGTACCTCGTGAGGCAAATTTTCGATTTTGCGGCTGTTCCTTTGCGTTTCTCATAATTTTCTTTTTTGCTATACCAGGAAACGGGTTTTCTCGACGGAAGAATAGATAAAACGACAGATAAACAATAACGATCTGTCATTTTGTCTATTCTTCCGTCGACAAAACCCGTAGAAAACCCGTTTCTATGGTTGTCATGCCACGCGTGCTGGGGTGAGAAATTGAGGCAAACAAAACAAAAAAAAACTAATCGGTCGAACCATCTTCGAGTTTTTCCGATACTATAACGCAGGGCAATTGTATTTTATATACCTATGTTTAAAATATCGCCCATGGACATGTGCCCGCCCGTATTTCTGAATATTCATGAAAAATTATCGAAAAGTCTATCTTTAATATTTTTCATGTTATACAATAAAACATTTTTGAGTAGTATTTGTGACCTTGCTTTACATTTTTTGCCGTATCATGCCATAGGATGTTAATTTTCGAAAAAAAAAATGAATTTTCTAAAAAATACGGACGGTCACATGCCCGTGGGCGGCATTGTATAGAAGATAAATAGAGAGATGATATGTGTTGGACAATCGGTTGACAAATGAAGTCTTACTTTCATAATAATTTCATAGTTCCTGAAAAACAAGCAGGCCGCCCCGGCAGGGTGGCCTGCTTGTTTTTCATGATCCGGAATGGTTACGTAGGTATACGGTTTGCTTTCATTTATTACTAGCTTCTGCCCGCGACTTCGTCCGCAAGCCTATAGAACCTTCCTCAAGGATCAAATCGGCTATCCAAAGCCAAAATAAAAATAATTTTTCAAATCGACTGGTAGTTCCGGAGATTAGCCCCTACATACAAACTTATAAACAAACAAATAATTATTTAGTAAATATCTCGGTACGCAGATGAATTGTCGATTATTCCAACTTAACAAATAGAAAAAAACTTCCATAATCGCCTTTTACGACATTTCAATTAGTTTTATTCAACTTCCAAAGGATGCCCCTATGTTCCCTATACATGAATTAAGTCTGTGATCTGCATCAACACCTGTTATTCACATAACTCATAGCTACTATAAATAAGTACCCAAACGATCTCCATTCTGTCTACTAAGTCCGTTAAATTAGTCCTATCAGGGTTTCATGTTCTGTAATGGACGTCTACTGTTATTTATGTCACGCAAATGACCCTTAACTTCCTTGTAACTAATTATACACCTTAAAATGTTAGGAGATAACTCTAAGCTTATCATACTTAACGGGCGCACACATTAGGCCACCCTGTTGATGGTAATACCAAAGAGTATGTATCATAAATCATAATGGATACTTAGCTTGATACAGTTGTCAATTGAGGTGCGCACAGTACCCACATGCACATGGTTGTTTTTTCACAATTAAAGTCGTATTTAATTAAACAAACAGAGATAAAGTTAATAATACCTTCAGAATTTGTGAGCTCATCATCAAAGTTCAAGAAGTTCAAGTTCAGATCTCTTATTCAACCGATTACAAATTGTATGGGAATTAACTTAACTGGCTAAATATGGGTTTAGTATAGGGTACACTTTTGCCGGCCATTTTTGTCGTAGAACTGATGACCGTTGGGGTAGACGTGTTCTTGAGTAAAGAACGCGAATCGGCAGACGTAAGGTAGGACGCCCCCAGGCTAGGTGAGGCGACGATCTTGGCAGGTAACAGCTGGATGAGAGTTGCCGAGAATCGAGTTGAATGTCGTGGAATTTGAGAGGCCTATGTCCTGCTGTGGGCTGATGATGATGATGACACTTCTGCTTAACCCTTCGGAGATTACAGGTGTCATGTTATGTGGACATATTGAACGGTTAATTAAATTTAGGTAGACACGAGTCTTAATTTAATAAAGTAGGAAAAGTTACGCGGAAATATCAAGTTTACTTTCATGTTCATTTGGTTAGAAATCCACATTGACTGGGAAACACCGTTTACGACTACATTAAAGTCATTTGAAATGAAACGTAAACAAACGGTAGTGTGTGCCTACAGGTAAGTTAATTATCTATTCAGTATGCAATCTGTGACGCCACACCATTAGTTGGATTTATAGTACCTACCTAAAGCGGGAAGATTTATTAGTTTTTAAGAATGCTGACTTGAAGTCAAAATAAAGACAGGTCAAGAAATGTTTGTAAATAAATTCGCCTTAATGTAAAATGAAGTTCTACTGAAATACTTTTTATGGCTATTAAGGCGACACTAACCGACTTTTAATGATTTTATACTGAAGATCACGTCCAAACGAGTAGTGTTAATGATTTGGAAATATATATGAGCATTTTCTTAATGACTTAATCTGTGAATATTTTAGATTATATTTATATTAAATAGTGTACTTAATTATTAAAATTATGTCTAACGCCGATAAAAAACTGAGGGTCACGCAAAAGCTGTTAAGCGTATTTTTATGAAACCTTCACCATTTTAAATAATTTAATTATGTATCTTTTAGTATACGTGTTTTGTTAGAATACCTTTTGACTTAGGTACGTATAAAAAATTAATAATGCGTCTAATTTGGAACAGCGATCTTTGGCCAGTCCTATTACTGGCTGGACGTACGACGCGTTGCGTGAGGTCAGCACAGAACTCGCAAGCTAATCACTTAAGGCCACTGGCATATGGTCTTAAAGAATGGTATCCCATTAAACATACTCACACTCTGCGATATATTTTCTGTCTAATTATGAATACTTCCGGCACACATCAGTAAAATGGGAATGCCGGGTAATGGCTGAAAAACTAGGTCTACTATATATACCTATTTATAAAAAAAACACTAAATTGTTGTTAAGAGGTTACACGCTCTACATGCAGACAAAATTCGATGTTTTCTTAATAAATTATAATGCACTGTACTTAAAAATTATACGTTTAGTAACAATCCAAACAAACATTTTCAATTTATAAAGCCTAGTTCTCACGTCTCTATTACATCGTCGGACTAACGGGTCAGCATGTTGTGGGAACCGCTTTTTGTCCGACTGTCAGACCACGGCCTTAACTGGCTCTGAATTCGAATTATCGGACATGGTACACCGATAATTGCCGATTAATGCGATATAAATATCCGTGTGGTATCTAATGGTGCTATAAAAGAGTTATAGTGGAGCCAAAGAGTTATTGGTTTTGTAACTGGTTTGGAACTGACACTTAAGACGTTGTTAAGGGTCGTTTTACAGTGCTGATTAGTCTTTGTGTACATTTCCAGTGATTATCATTTAAAACGACTTAAAATAGCAATGCAGCATCGCTTATCTTAAGGCGACGATAACCGACTTTTAATGATTTTATACTGAATATCACGTTTAAACGAATAGTGATTTGGAAAAGATATATGGTAATTAAGATAATTTTCTTTATAACTTAATCTGTGAATACTTAAGAATATGTGCATATTACATAGAGTAATTAATTTTTTAAGTAATGTCTAATGCGGATAAAAAACTGGGAGTCATGCAAAAAACTATCAAGCGTATTATTCTGGAACCTTCACTATTTTAAAGATAATTTAATTAATATTTTAGTATAATACGTGTTTTACTAAAATGCCTTTTGTTTTATGTATAATAAATTAATAATGCGTCTAATTTCGGACAGCGCTCCGTGATGGGCGAGTCTTGGCTGGACGAACGAAGTGTTGCGTGAGCTCAGCACAGAACACGTAAGCTAACCACTTAAAGCATATAACACTGGCATATATCGGCGTCTTAACTCTGAAGATCCGGGGAGTTGTCTTTAAAACACCACTATCGGCATCAACATAGATTATTCCAAACCATGTTGTAAACTGATTTCCTACATAAATAGTTGTAGCCGAATATCAGCTGTCTCGAGAATGGGCAACTCAGATATCCTAAAATAGGTAATAACAGATCTATTCTAAATATGAAATATGAAACGTGGAATCGAGAGGAATTGAAAAATGTAGGGAAATCTTTGCGCAGGAGTTTGACAAAATAGGCAAAGCGATATTTTGTACTTTAACGTTTATTTTGACATTAATAAATAAAAATAAAAATAAATCTGCGTCATTGGCTACTCAGATATCCCTTTATTTACTGCTTACCTAATTTAAAAATAATCAAATTAAATAAAGCTGTATTTTAACTCTTACGCTTATCTGACCGATTTGGGTGTAGTCAGCTATTTAACTTGACGTATCATGTGGGCTCAGCCTTGTCATTTTACACTAAAACAAATCAATCACCAGTGACTTACAAGGCTTTTCGAACAGGGCTTTAGTGCGCTACTGCCCTTTAAAAAGTAAACATAAACAAATGGGTACTGTTTACATTTATGGAAAAAGGTCAGCAACCTAATTGTGTTTCAATCACAATTTGAATGATTTTGAAGGATATTGCTAATCCTTTGCTCCAATATGTTCGAAAAATTTGTCTGTTCAACAACGTAAATAAAGCAATGAATATTGTTGAACTGCCAAAATGAAAGTCATTGCTGCTGTAAGCGTATTATGCAATTACCCCGCAGGATATTAAAATATGAGTGGGATTGTCATTTCTCACATCAACTTCAGTGCTACTGTGCCTACAAGGATCTTTTGGCGCGAATGACATTGACAGGGGGGCGCCGTTAGTAGAACTTTAAAAAAAGAAACAAGATGGCGGCGTTAGTTCAGATTTTGGCCACGCGCCAGAAGAACTTTGAAGCGCTGTAAAGTTACTGTTTAAAAAAAAAAAATGCAGCATAACAGCAAATCAAGTGAATTTGATGCTGTTTATAATTTAGTGTTGTAAAGTTCCTATAGACTCTTTTGCCAATTTCTCATTCATGTGTCCAAGTTTAGTTTGTCAAAATTAATACCTCATTGATAATTTGCACTTGAAAAGAGAACACTTGAATGTCAACTACTTAAGTTACTTACCGTGAGAACTGACGCAAATATAAAACGCAGTACCCTATCTTTCTTTTTTACTTGTCTTAGTGAGGTTAATAAACTACGCACAATTTTTCAAAACAAAACTTTGAATTTCATCATCAATCAAGCTGAATCAAATTACTTGAAGTCATCGAAGTGTTTTAGTAAACACGCTCTGTGAGAACTCGAGTGCAGTCTCTAACAACTGGCTCTCAAACTGTTACCTACCTGTTTCCCTATTTTATGTGGTACTTAGAATTTTCTAACAAAGTTCCTTATCGCACGTCACACTTTGCACACTTGGCGAATGAGAGCTAGACCGAAACAAGTTTGACATTTTGACCGGTATGTACATTTATGTATGATTATAATGTATGTTTGTATTTCAATTTTTTTTTTTTTTTTTAAAGATCACAAGGCATCACAGACAGACTAGTTAAAAATCCGGAGTCACACGTGTTATGTCATAAATCGATCAGATTACGTGTGACTCCGGATTTTTTATTAGTAGTTAGGTTTAGTTTTTATAACTTTTATTATTCAATCTTTATTGAAGCCGCCGCACTCAAAACTTGATACATGACATTGCTTATCGTTTCAAAATGTCTGTAAGATTTCCGAAATTTACTGACAATGAACGAAACCATTGCTTAAGCGAAACCATTGCCATCAATAAGGTAGGTTTTATTATTGTTCTGGTTATCCAATTTCTTTACAAAAAGTTGACTTCTCGAGCTAGCGTGAGAAAAAAATACATTCGGTCTAAAAGTTTCAGAATCACTGTCCTAAACTATAACGTTACAGATTCGTGTGAACACACTCCATTATATGACACGAGTGTGGGTGTAGCACGTGTATGTGTAATGAGAGAGCATTGTTTTTAAACTCATCGCCGGGAAGAATGTCAACATCATTGTAGCACAGTATAAATATGATTATAGGTTCAACCAGAGTCCTCGTGATCTACATGTCTTGCGATTCCTTGAAGTAGACCACCATGGTTTGTTTACAAGGGGCTTAGTTTACAAGTACGGAAGTGTAGCAAAATTATATTTTGCTGAATGTAAACTTAGGGTTTGTTGTGGCCCTAAGAAAAAGGAGGTTTATTCTGCAAAATCTTACTTATAGGATAGGTCACTTCTGGTGACTATCAGTGACATCAGTGTATTGTTTAAGATACTGCTGACGTAAGACAGTAGATATTTACCTAAATAATTGAAATTGAAAAAGTAGGTACGTTGTTAAATTGGAGTAAGTATCTAATAGAAAAAAAAAGGTTTTCAATACTTAGTTGCTCTCACATATATTTCAACATGAATGATGTAACCAATATTTTGACTTTTTTTATTTTATTTAAAACTCTTAAACTATGATTACAGGTTTAGAAACCTAATGCGATAGCTAAGCCTACTTATAATATTAACTATTTTAAATGACACTATTACTTACAATTACAAATAACTACACAATACATTAACACCAAATTACTTATAACTACTCGTAAAACAATACAACCTCATAATTATAACAATGTAACAATGACTTAAAAGAGTGTCCGTGGAGTTTCATGTTTAATCTTCTCTTCGCTTTGGACTGGGGAGCTAGCTTCATCTTTCTGATTGACCGAACCCTTGACAATTCAAAAGTGCCTGTAATTGGTTTATTTGAAGTAAATGCTTTGAGTTTGAGTTTGAACAAGGTGCAGTAGGACGGTAAATTCCTCATAATCATCACGATTGTCTCAACCGTTTCTCACACAACTACCATATTTGTCCAACTCCGTACCCACGTCACAGGCTATTTGTCTTGACGCCTAACGAGTATATTCACGCTATTTCTATTTTTTTCTAAAGTTACTCGCTAGCTGGGTGGCCAGTAGTGACATGCGATACCTGACACTGTTGACACAGCGGTGACATCGCCTTGACACCAGTCACGAGGTATGATCGCCCACACAAGTGCATTTAGGTATACATCAATTTAGGTTTATTGGTGTTGTGACATTTTTGTACTTATTTTTTTTTTTTGTTTAAAAGAAAAAAAAAAATGAACTGTTAGTTGGTTCATATTGAAAACTGAATTGTAAATTGATCATAAATATTTTGATTTAAATCGGATTAGTAGCTTTACTTAAAATAATTGCGTAAACTGCTTAAATACAGCTTTAAATATTAATTAATTACCATAATAATTTTAAGATACTGTCACCTGTTTTGAATTAATTTATTCTACAGCCTACAAAATAATTAAAATCATAAATCGTTATCTCATAATAATTATTAAAATGTTTTTATAACCCGACTTTATAAAGTCTTGTTGCGTAAGACTAATTAACTTTACGCAGATAAGTAATTATAATTCTATTATAAAATGATATAATTTTATGGCTTTGATAATATTATTTACTGGCATAATATGTACGCTTCGTTATTATGAGGTACAGATAATTGATCAACGGTCAGGTACCTAAACATTGCGATAATATTAATTATACAATTTAATTTAATTATTATTCGTGTACAATTGTGCAATTAGATAGTTTTGTCACCTGATGGACAAAATAAAACATAAATATCAAAGTCTGTGTTCCCCTAAGGGTTAGGCAGAGGTGTAGATACCTATAGAACTCCCACATTTCGCCAAATATGTATAAGAATGAAAATTAAATAATGAAAAAAAAAATACATACTAAAACGTCATCTCTGGTCTATGACCCACATTAAGCTTTATGCAGACTAGTGCGACGCGACAGCGCGACGCGACACCGGTTATTGTTATACCGTCAAGTTTTCTTAGAAATTGTATTGTTCGAGTCGCGTCGCGCCGCCGTCGCGTCGCGCTGGTCTTAACGAGCCTTTATTCTCAGATGGTCTCTATAGCTTTCAAGTTGCGCAGTTCTTTCGATGCTTTGTTAAACCCTTTAACAGAAAATCAATCAAACGAGCAATACAATCAATTAATTAACTCTAACTCCGTTCCAATTTAAAAATTCCTTTTGATCCAACTAAAGTTAACGGTTCAACCTCATTCTCTAAAATTAATGTAGGTACATAGGCTACATAACATAAGAAAATTCTCTAAAACTATAAAGTACCATAACTGGCAAGACCGGTGTTAAATGACAATTTTTTATGCATTTTTGTTCAAGGATTTTCTTTAAAAGCCCTTTAAGATGTTTTTGATCCATGTAACTTTGTTTACCTTATAGTTTTATTGACCTAGTTCTCCTCAAGATGCATGTAGTAGTAGTATAATCATACTATTTCCCGTTACGGTGTGGGCAGATCTAAATGACGACACGATTCGTCTATGTGTTGTCCCCAAAAGCGCAATAAATTGTTGAATTAATTTATAAGTTTGTATTATTTAATGGAAACTAATCGAACGAGGTATTAGTTATAAAAATTAGGTTCATTGTTATTTATTTACTTTCAAATTATTGATTGGTTCAGATTTTTTGCTTAAAAATCTTCTTGTTTTGGCATGAGTGCTACTAGTATACTTAATCGTCTAGTAAATTTGTACTACTTAATTCTATCCAAATAAAGGATACAAAGACTGATAAATTCATGATAACTTACACTGCACTATGCATTAAATAAATGAAACAAAACAAAAAAACAAAAGCGCCTTTGTCAGTGACTGTACAACGAAGCTACTCACGCATTTATAAAGCTCTGTGTACAAGTGCGTACACAATGTTATCGGCCACTTTATCGGACATGTAACATCCGATAGCCGATCTACAATAATGTCAGTTTTTTTCTCTTGAACTTACAATGTCAATGATATCTACTGGCTTGAGAAAAAAAACTTTATGTTAGATTGGTATCATCATGCCTGAACATTTTTAACACGCTTCTTGTTAAGTGTCATTGTTTGTGTCGAAGGGAAATGGAATACTCTTTGCTTCATTAAATATTATTCCAAAAGGTTTTCAGCTAGAATTTACGGGGTTCGTGATTCATTCATTCTGATCATTATTTGTTGCTTTTGATTTTACTGTCATTTAACTCCCTACTGTCCATTAAATTACCGGGAAACGACGGTCTAATAAAACTGGATAGGGCTAACAGTTACGTGACATGACAGCACAACCATAAATATAGATATATCTAACTTATACTCCATTTGAAATAAGATTAGGCATTTAAACAAACATTTTTTACAGTCCGTTCAACCGATTCTGACTTCTATAACGTAGGCATAAGGATGGCATTAAAAGCAAAAAAGTGGTAACAATACCAATTGTTTACTGCAGCTGCCATTTGTCATGCCACCAACGCAAAAGAAGTCAAAATCGGTTGAACGGACTGTAAAAAAGGTTTATATAAATGTGAATCTTATTTCAAATGGAGTGTAGTTCATGCTCTATCCATCATGGCCAGTCGTCTTCTTCGTGTCGATGGCACGACAGAGTATAAAATTTTATTATGGCTGCAATTTTTGGAGCACAGAGGGCCAGGGCACAGAGGCCCAGGGGCACAGAGGCCCAGCAGCACAGAAGCCCATGAGTAATCTATGACAGAGGGCAGGATAGGAGACTTAGTTTGCGCCACAGTAAAAACCCTTCACCGCATGCACGTCAAAACTCCCATAGTCCTATACTTTCGAAAGTAATATTATAAAAAAAAAAAAAAAATGTTTGTTTCTTTGTAAGAGGTTATCTCTGGTACTGATCCAATTTAAAAAATCATGCGCTGACGAAGTCGCAGGGCAGAAGGAAATATCCCTTGTAAAAGTTTCTATTACCAGCAAAGGTACCATGACACAAATGTGCTGTGTTACATCCGTTTCCTGAAAGCACCATACTAACCCATATCTGAACTAAATCAGAGTAGGCTACATCCACGTAAACTTTACGACGATAAACTTTATAGCCGGGTTACGACAGTTCAGATGCTAGTGCAGCTTTGGCCTTATTTATTAACCCTTTTATACCGGGTGTTGATGGAAGTGACGGCTATACGGTTGTGTTACAAGATGGCAGGTGAAAAAGGGGTTATTGGAACTTGGTGATCGGATGGAGAGTAACTAAAGATGTCCGCCACGAATGGTATTTTGTACTGTGTAGGAATTGTTGACAAAGAAATGGGGCTATTACGACTCGTGGTGTGATCATCAATTTATTTGGATAGAAAGATTCAATGACAATAGAAGTGGTCCAGTGCCCGAGTATTTGGCTTTTGACGAACTGCGACGCAAGTGCGAAATCCACACGAAATAATATATACACTTATAAAGTTCCTTGCTAAACGGGAAATAAATAAATTAATCATTTATTCGCAATAAGTATTGGGTGTTGGTCTTATAGTCAGTAATAAGTTCCTAATACAAAGTCAGACATTTGATATGCAAAACATTACAATATTAATATAAAATAAATGCTAGATATTTATGTCCAATGGCATGCCTTCAATGCTTCTATTAAGTATTAATAAATTTAACAATACATTTACTGTTAAAATTATCGTCACATTCATTTAAAAAAGATTATTAACATTATAATTATAAATTCATTTATAGAATAAAATTGTTTTTCGAATACCCATAATTTTAACCTTATAAAAAATAAATTATTAGGTAACTCTTAAAGTTCTTTGGTATTTAGTTATAGATAAGGTACAGGATAACCGTTTTTATACAGATAAGTCAATACTGAATCATTTATTGCATTCCACAATGTACACTGAAGTGGCAAATTATTTAATGAGATCATAATAAACCCTGTCGGGCACAGAAGAAAAACTTAACTCCTGGGTCAAAATTTTCATCAAACAGTATTATCTCTTACCATTCATTACAATATTTGTGTTTGATTTCCGACACCAAAATCGACTTTGATGCAATCATAATGCGAATACCAGTAGGTTTCGCCACTCATCAGGTGACAGTTGCTAGGTGCCCTACCGGAAACTCTCCATAATTATGAATGAATGTGCGCCTGCGCTTGCTAATCGTTTGCTTGCCTAAACGGTCATCCATTGATCAAAACTGATGGGTAGTTCCTTCATATAGGCAGGGAAAATTATCGTAGATACTTATGAAAGAAATGTTGTAAGTATCATGATCGCAATATCATCATGAGCATGACACAATAATTATGTTTAAAAGGCGATTCTTAAAATAACTATTGTAATTTTCAAACAATCGTCTGATTTTCCAAAAATACGGAATCACCCGACTCCGGGGATTCCATGTTTTTGTAAATGAAAAGTCACTGTCGGTTTGTTTTCGCGCCATCATGCGTCAGTTGTCAATGTCATTGTCAAAACTAGTGATACAGAAGCATGGAATTAGTATGTACTATATTACAGAAGTGAGCTTGATAGCGAATTTTGTCTCAAAACGAATAAACGGCTCGGATTACGAGTATTAGGCGCAGTAGTTTAGAATCAATATAATTAATCACACTATCGGCTTGAGTCATCGTGTCACTCGTTGTCCCTATAAAGGTATTTAACGATTTGCATAAAATATCTTTTAATCTCACATTAACTGGGAAAATTACAAGAACCCACCTTATTAAATAGATTTAATTTATTTAAACAGATTATTATAAGTAGGTATTTATTTATTAGATCTGCTTTGACGCAGTTTACCAATTATTCAATAAATGCATGTATTGTTTGCTAACAGCTTTTTTATATTGCGTGCGTGTGACCACGTCTTTATACCAACGGCAACGCCTACAATTTTTTTTTCATACTATTCTATTACGTCAGCATTGATGCACTTGGTCCTTTAGAGTGAGAATAACGTCATCCTATTTCTTTTTAAGAATATTTTATCGCAGTGTGAACGTTTCCTATCGTCGACACGGTATCCGGCCTACGATTATAGTGTGGAACGAGCCTTTGTGATGCAGTTACTACCAATAGGGTGATCCTTATATGGTACTGCCCCTTATAAGGATTACCCTTTTGGTGGGAGGACCTTACCCAATAATAATGTCACCATAGCATCTGCTAATACAATAACAATGATCTGCCTATAACTGCTGGGACACAGGCCTCCTCTCTGTGAGAGGGAGTGGGCCGTAATCCACCACGTTGGTCCAGTGAGGGTTGGTAGATGTCACATGTCTTCCAATATTTTTTTTTTGTTCGTGGATTTCCTCACAATGTTTTCCTTCCCCGTTTTGAGAGCAGTGGTGATGAAATAATTTACACAAAGTAAAGCGCCTGTTAGGGTTCGAACCTACGTCCTATAACTCGTAAGTCGCGGCCGTTACAACTAAGCCACCACTGCTTAGTAACAATACCCGGGGAAATTGTGATATTCGGCTCGCTCACTGAATAGAGCATGTTTAGCATCGAAGATTATGATAAATATTCATCTCATTAAAATCATCCACAATATCCTAATTTGAATGTCAGTACTTCAAAACTCCATGTTTGTGTCTATTCATTGCCATTTTAGGGGTATGAGGAACAGGGTGTAAAGTTCACTCATCCACCATAGAAAAGGGAGGATCCTCCGACCAGACGGGTGTCATGTCTGGCGGGCAACTGGCCAGAGGTTGATGTCGGGAGCCTGTATATATGTCCATCGCGCGGTAAACTCTAATTGCGCGATGCAGGATTTGTGTGACGTCAGGTCTTTGATTCGTAGTTCGCATGTGGCGATGCCGCCACACCATGATTAGGACTCACCAAATTCGCGTCTCCTACCATCCATCGGTTATTGACCGTTCTTTACGCCATATTGTAAAAAAATGTTCCAACGCCTGAACACCTGTATTTGCAATTACAGTTCCAACAATACAGTCCGGTTATAATATTTCCTCGAAAAGAGACGTAAATCCATATAGATTTTATTATAACCACCTATTTGAGTCCTATTTCGAGTATGAAGTTCAGTGATCTTATTCTGCATGTGATTTTACCGACTGTGGACATGTAAGGGGGGTAATGCGTTTGTGTAGGAGGCTTATTCTCAAACTTGCTTAGTATAACTTTTACTGGCCTTCAATAAAACCAGAATGGAATGGAATCAAACAGAACAACATAATTCGATACTATTCATAAAAGGCATTTTAGAACGTAAACAAATGGTCTCAGCAATAAAATAATCATAATGTTCATTCAGGAACACCGATCAGATTGGATTGGTATGTCGAAACCTAGCTCAAGGCATGCTTAAATTATCCTACTATTACTTAAGACGGAAATCAGACAAGAACACCAGCATGTTGCAAAACTTATTAAGTCAGGAATTATAAATTATATGTCCAAGTAAATATTATTTATTGGGAAGATGAAAATTATGGCTGTATTTGCTTTGATTTGTGTTAATCAGCTTCTATAATAAATGTTGTAACTCGTGATTTGCAAGACCTCCCGGTTTCCCGAAGAATGTGCAATAAGCTGTTATTATTAACTAAACTAAATTTATTACCATTCCGTTTGACTATCATTTGACTACTGACACAAGACTCCTGATTGGCTAAGCATGTTGCAAAACTTATTAAGTCAGGAATTATAAATTATATGTCCAAGTAAATATTATTTATTGGGAAGATGAAAATTATGGCTGTATTTGCTTTGATTTGTGTTAATCAGCTTCTATAATAAATGTTGTAACTCGTGATTTGCAAGACCTCCCGGTTTCCCGAAGAATGTGCAATAAGCTGTTATTATTAACTAAACTAAATTTATTACCATTCCGTTTGACTATCATTTGACTACTGACACAAGACTCCTAATTGGCTAAGTTTTTAAAAACAACGGTAATCTATTATGCCTGGCATTCAGAACCATCCAAAATTTGTTTCAATTCGCCACCATATTCACTTACTTATAAAAGTCGCTCTATCAGGAAAAGGAATGGGTAACTACGTTCTTTAACTGAAATAACTTCTTTAATGTGTCCATCGTCTTTTACTCTTTCTTTTAGATTATCATCATTTTCTTGCCCTTATACCGATTTATTATTACAGTATCGAGAGAATGCGTTCTTGACACCTGTCAGTTTCAAACTAACGAATATGTGTTTTGCAAATTTTGATCCTTATACTAGGAATTGTCCAACTGTCAGGTGTCAGGAACGCATTCACTCGACGACGGCCGAACAGTATGTCTTCTTGTTCCATACTTATCTATCAGCCTTCATCGCAGTATTCACCCTCTTCCTGGCCATGTCATCTTGTCGTACTTATCTATTCTTCGTTTACTTGGTCTTCTTCTGCTCAAAAACTAATCTTCTTATTCTGCTTAGTGTGTCGATGGCACCCAAAATTCGGTAGCGCAAAAACTGTGTGCTGACACAGCCTATTAAAAGCGTGCATTCTAAAAGTTGGCAAAGTCTCAAACAGCTGTCAAATATTTAAATGGAAAAAAATAAAAAATATGAAGTATCGCTCTATAGTGACCTAAAATTCATATTGCCATAAAAAAATATTGCCAAATTAATCAAAACAGCGAAATATTTGACAGCTATTTGCGACACTGCCCACTTTCAGAATGCACGCTCTTCAGCCATCAAAATTATAGATTTTCTGAGTAAAAAATTAAATTAGTTGGAGTTTTTTAATAAATTAATTTTCAATATTGTTAACGTGATCTAGGACTTCACTCCAGGCTAAGTCCTAGGACTTTACCCCAGGCCAAATCTTGTGCTTAGCTTCAAGAACTTACATTTTACTTTAAAAGTAGGTACATCGAACTCCACCTGTCCATTGTTATTTATAAGGTTCTGGTTCATTAAAACATGAAACATTGTTGAAAGGCTTAGCCTGGAGCGGAACAAGCATTGTTGAGGTATTACCAAAGGTGTAAAGGAGCGATTCCACCAGTGTGCTGTACTGTTCAGCACAAATATTTCTTTCGGTGGACTCACTCAAGTAAGCATTTACAAATTTGCTTCACTGTACGCTAATAAAAGTTTCGTACAGCTTTGCCGACACAGAGAGAGCTCAGTACGTGCACTGTCACAAATGTGCTGAACATAATTTTGGTAGAATCACGCCTTTAGTTCAGACAAGCTTAGGGCGATGTGTCCTAACTAGATTCATGATTATAATCATTATTTTCAACATAAATCCTGCTCCTAATATAATAATACAGAGGATAACAATAAATCCTATAGATCATAGAAATGAGAAAGAGTATTATAAGATTCCAACAGAAATAACTGAACAGAGAAAATAAATCCCGCCGGCTGTCGCTGAAAACCAGCGTTGGGGCTCTGTCTCGCATAGGGTCGCAGCATTATGCTGAGCGATAGCCGTTTTGCGTGGATGTGACGCATATTTTCCACCAAATTATTTATTTTTGTGTTCTGTTCTTTCTTTGCGTCATGTGTACCGCAAATAAACGTATTTTCTTTCTTTTTCTTCTTTCTTTCTAAATAGCATGGAAATGTGGGTAGGTATACTAAAGGTCTAACCTCTGCCTAAACATTCGAGAATTAGAGGCATGATGCTATGCTATGTTGTAGATTTGAACAACAATAACGAAACATTTGAGACAACGACACAACAATTTTGAAATATCGATAAAAATCAACATCCACCACGTGCAGGAAGTAACAGTGGATATCCACAAACAATATAGTCTGCCATTATATTGAGGATGTTTCAAATCATATCCGCGCTCAACTACGAGCAGAAACAGTAAAAATAAAGTCGATTTCAAGCAACAATAACGTAATTTATTGATTAGGTACTGTTGTGATGGAGAACTTCAGGTCAATTCCCGGTTAACGGCTTCCGCAGACAGGAACGACGCGACTCTGGTGGAAGAATTTCTATGAATACTTCACGGAAATCGTTTTACCGGTGTCGCGTCGCGCCTGTTAGCGGGAGCCTTAACCATAGTTGTAAGGATACTTTCTTATTCAGCCTCGGATGAGCTAATCAACATAAATTAAATATAATCATTATCGTAGGTTAATACCTAAATAATGATTATTGAACGTCGGGGATTAGAAAAAAGGCTACAAAAAGGGCTCATAGCTAAGTAATAACAACCGCACGGGTCGATCGTTCAGGTTAAGCTACACTTTTCGCAATTGGTCTGTAGATGGGTGACCATCTTTACATACCAAGACCCCTCCCGTGCCTCGGAAAGCACGTTAAGCCGTTGGTCCCGGCTGTCATCTGTATTTTGTCATCTTTGACCGGCGTTACGGGGTAGTCAGAACCCCGAAAGTCTGACAACCAGTCTTAACTGTTTAGTCGTAACTGGGTAATCCGACACCCCTTTGGTGGAGGTCAGATAGACAGTCGCTCCATGTAAAATACTGGTATACAGATGCATCCGGTTAGACTGGAAGCCGACGCCAACATAGTTGGGAATAGGCTAGGCAGATGATGGGGACTAGACAATAATGATAAGCATAGGCATTAAGTCCGCCTTTGTACTTTTTTGAGTGTGAAAAGTTTAAATAAATAAATAAATAAATGATAAAATGTTAGCCTCTGGGTATAGATAGATTAATGGAATTTCCTAAGCTAGACTACACTATTGTTTCAAAGATTGAACATAAACTAAGTCAGGAACCCACATACCTAACCTACAAATCTTTCTGAAAAGAACCGCTATCCAGTTTGTTAAACATCTTTATGCATCTTTATGTACACAACCTTCTTTAAAGTATTCGAGAAAATAAGATAACCGTAAACAGTGTTGAAATAAATATGATTTAAAAATGTTATTTGATCGTGCCGACATCTCTAATGAGTGACAAGTTTTTAAATTGACCTGTCATCGTTTATAAGCTTGATGCCGAAGAATTGATCTCACTTTCGCAAATTTAATGACATTATGTAAGAAACTAACACGCAATGGTCTTTTATAAAATCCAGTCTGGTACGGAAATTGATGCTAGTTCCAAAATGTGGTAAAATAGAAGTTGATAGGACCCGTGTGATGTATGAACGAAATGAAACAAAAGGACTGTAGCAGTAGGTGACGTTCTGTCTGTCAAAGTCCCGTGGGAAGAACGCGTCAGTAGCGCAGTCGTGTATGTAGAAATTGATACGTACAATCATTTTAATTTTAAGAGCGTTCATCGAAAAAGTTGGCAACGTCGCAAATAGCTGTCAAATATTTACCTGTTTTGATTAATTTGGCAATATTACTGTATGGAAATACGAAATATGGCTAATTAGTGAACTAGAATATTAATAATGAATTGAAATTTTATAACTGAATTTGATTTTGTATTATTTCCATACTCAAACTCAAACTCAAACTCAATGCATTTATTTCAATTAAACCATTTACAGGCACTTTTGAATTGTCAAGGAATCGGTCAGTCAAAAATATGAAGCTAGTTGCCCATTCCAAAGCGTAGTAGGTACCTATGGAGAAGACCGGGCAAGAAACTCCGGATAAATTGTTACAAAGTAACAACATACGGTAATATTGGCAAATTAAGCAAAACAGCGAAATATTTGACAGCTATTTGCGACGTTGCCCATTTTCTGTATGTGCTCTTAAGTGCTGTGTTTTTTCTTTATACCTACTGACAGTGCTATGAAAAATCATGACTAAACATGGTCCTTTCATTCCTTAAAAAGGTGATTCCTTTTTCGAAGAAAAGTGCCTCAATATTATTCACAAGTTTTACAAGATGCAATTATAGCCATAGATGGAACTTCCAATGTAATCTGCGAAGGTATTTGAATCTCAGCAATAGTATAGTGCATGTATAATTAGTAAGAAGCAATCAACAATTATTATTTAAATGGTTACTGAATTGTCACGAAATCGTGACGAAGTGTTGTTGGCTAGCAATCAATCGATAACAAATAGTCTTATAGGTACTAGGTAGGACTAGGTTTTGGACTAGGCATTTACAGTCAGAACTCTTATAATTATCCTAAACCAATCCTTCTTAATTGACCAATGCTGCACAATTTTAGAATCATGACCAAGAACCGTCCAGAATCCATTTCAAGTACAAAGCTACAGTTCTAAATCCAACTCAAATAGTACTAAACCTAGCTGTCTATGTGCAATGACCCCAAAGTCGCTAATTACTCTGAACGACGCACTACCAACATAACAATACCGTCGCATACACCTTATGTCTTCGCAATAAGGTAGGTATTCGTGATGTTGAGGGAGGACGTAAGTTGGTGGGCCAGAATAAGGTCAGTGGATGCAGTATGCTAATTTAATAAAAACGGTGTTGTTTTATGTTTGTTTGTATGTATGTTTGTAAGTGTGAATGGTCTTTGTGCAGCCCAAAATTAGTTATGCGGTCTAATAATTTTTATGGAGTCTGTAATGCCGAGTTGCGAAGTGTTTTGTGTGATTTTTCTTCTAAATATATAGTTTTTCATCGAAAATATAGAACAGAAGAATGTCTAAAGTTGACTTGCCGTCCCATAAGGTAACTGAGCTGTTATATATAAATGTCGTTTTCAAACTAACGTTTCAGTATTTAACTAATATTAAAACGGAATATAATAATATTTATTATTAAGTAATAATAATAATAATAACCCTCTCGCTAGGCGGTGGGATCAAGGGCCTAATTCAGTAGGTAGTACTCGTCGATACGGCTCGCATTGTGAGGAGGTTCCTGTATCTGCAGTTCTAACCTCTGGTAGCTTGGACCCTGCTCCAGACACCTGCGGAACACAATTTTTTAATGTTTTTTATATCGTTTCTTAAGAAATATTTAAAAAATTATTTTATATGTTAAAAAGTTTAATAAACGAAATAATAAAAATAAAAATATTATCTTTTTAAATATTTATTTATTTATTTATATTTTAATACTGAAAAGTCACTTTTCATATTCCTTACTTATTCCTTGTAACTACCTATCCAACAAGAGTAGAGTAGTTACCAGGTGGGTACATTTAACAAAGCTACCTATTATAAAAACCTTATGCAAATGATCATGCGACGAGACATAAAACTGTCAATTCACAGGAAACGACTAATGGCCGCCAGTTTTTCACATTGGCAACCCTTACAATAAGAACTTATTGCAATATTACGTGTATATTTCTGCATGCAACACTGCGCAACACGCGATGTGACCGTTATATAAATGAAAAAGAAACTGTTTAGAAAAAGAACACTTGGTACTTGTTGGTTAATGTTTTCTTAAAATATAATGACATAGTTTTGTCGCCAGCCAGGTCAAAGTTCTTAACCTGTTTTAAATGGACTTTAGTTAAAGCGTGGCCATTTCCGTTCTTAATTAATAATATTGCCAACCTGAAATGGACCTACTGCATGGAAAATCGCGAAAATACCTCTTATCATACAAAGAAGAAACGTACATTTTTGATCAGCTTGCTTGATTACTTCATGTCTTCAATGTACCACATAAAACGAACACCGTTATTATCACCGTACTAAAGAAAATCACATGGGTAGGTGCTAAGTTTTTAACCCACAACCTAGTAAAGAAAACTAGGTTTGTAAACATAATAGGCCACCACACCAATTTATTAAAGATTTTCTTTAAATTCATGGTAAAAAATAACCACCATCTTCTTTCCGATTTGAAAACCACACCTAGGTCCCAAGTAGCTTACTGCCACTGGCAAACGTCACTATTTATCATATCATATCCGATAAATTTATCAGACAGAGATACAATACTAATGCAAATGTATTAACCAAAGTGTTTTATGTGACAGTATCTATAAATGACCATTTGATATACACTGTACTAAGTTTAAGTCAAATTATATAGCCATTTAGATCTTGATCGTTGATACTACCAGTTATCACGCCAACTTTCACCTTTAGCACATTAATATAAGTAATTTAATATGTTAAGTATGGAGTAAAGATAAATAAAAAGGGATTGCAAATTTTATGCTATTTTATTCAAGGGAATTTATTGCACGTTTGAGCGTTTGAGCGTTTATTCTGAAAGTGGGCAACGTCGCAAATCAATGCCAAATATTTCGCTGTTTTGATTAATTTAGCTATATTACTGTGTCGAAATAAGAAATTTGGCTAACTAGCGAACTAGAATATTGATTATGAAATGCAATAAATAATATCGTAACACCGAATATTTAGTTTTAGATGTAAAAAAAGTATTTGGAAACTTTCCAAATGCCTTTTTTACACCTAAAACGGGTACAACATAAAATTCAATTTTATATTTGCAATTCATTATTAATATTCTAGTTCGCTAGTTAGCCAAATTCCTTTTTTCCATAAAGTAATATTGCCAAATTATTCAAAACAGGTAACATTTTGACAGCTATTTGCGACGTTGCCAACTTTTAGGATAAACGCTATTAAAGGGAATTTATTAATGTTCCACTATCGTATTTTATTAGTGTCGCCAACACCTGCATACTAGAACAAGAAATACATTTATTACAAAATAATTCGGTTTCCCTTCGTAACGCCTACGAAGGTGTGGGACAGTTGCTTGGCGGTATATAGAAAAGCGAGGTAACATTTTGGTGCACTCGGTAATAATGTGAACAACCAAGGAACGAACAAGCTTTAATTAGGCCATCTACAAGAACACAATAGACAAAATGCATCCCGTGCAATGTTCCCGTTCCATCTCATACCTCTTTTAATTGTTATCATCAAATAAAACAGCAAGCAGTGAGTAATATCCTGGTGTGACGTCAGACTGCTAAGTCCATCTCGAGATCGAATCCAAGCCTCTGACTTTTCGGATTCGTGTGCGTATTTTATAATTATCAGTAGCTTCAAAAACGGTGAAGGAAAACAGCATGAGGAAACCGGAGAAATATATTTCTCGACGGCATGTGAAGCCAAGTTAGAGGCCCATTGGTGGCTTTAAAACTCTGACACCAGTTTAGTCACTAACCACACGAAACGAAAATCAGATAAAATTGCATTTATTGCTGAACAATCTCCTAATCTATATTAGGAAAAAAAAAATCAAGCCTTTAATTTTGATCTATATCAAAATCAATGGCTTGCAGTTTTTTTTGTGAATGGCATCTCTCTGGTCACACTAGGAGGCTGCTTAACTAAGCTATCCAGTGAATGCCTTAATTATTTGAGGCATCGAGGGCATACAATAAGCTTGCATTTCCACTATCTCATTTTTATTTATTGGTCCATGACTGTCAAGTCCTATGCGGTCCCATTTCGTCCCGCCTAACCTTCATTCTGTCATTAACAGACAATCATGCACCTTACGATAACCGTAGTTTAACTAGCCTAGAGGTCAAAGTATTATCTACTGCACTGGATAACCATCAATTTCCTAATAAGGTGATATACGGGAAAAAATTGTGAAAGATTACGCGACGTTTCGGGAAAAGACGCTGCGTTTTTGTATATATATTTTTTGTAGTTAGGTTTGTACCTATTTAACCCATTTTATATCTTAAAGAAACATAACGTAGGTAACAGTTTTAAGTAAACGAAAATCACGATTTTAATTTTATTGTAACCTTGTAACAGTTGTAACTTATATCTTGTTGATCCATTTTGAAAGAATTTAGTTCACGTTGTTTTATTTGATTTTTATTTCCTAGTTCGTTTATGTTATCATGTTACTAATTTACAATTATATTAGAACAATAATAAAAATCTAAAAACTCACATAAATATTCCAAATGGTTGCCTCTTATAAAATTTAACTGGCCTAAATCTAAAACGGCTCTCATTTAATTATTCGTTAGATAAATTAAGTTTTGTATTGATTTATGTCACCAAAAACAAGAAATATTTGTCAAATTTAGATAAACTTTCACCTGAACTTGAGTCATCTGTCTCCAAGTTTGGTTTTTATTTGCATAGAAAATGAGCAAGCGCCGTCAATGGCTCTTGTTTCACACTATATTTGGAAAGACAACTTGTGTATGGGACTTTTATGGTGTGGGACTAGAATCAATAATGTTTATAGGAGCGTTTATTTATATTTTTTTCATTTATAGAATGGAATTTTTTTATGGGAGTTCTGTCGCAGTAGTCCGGTTTTTTTCGTTATGGTCCAATGAATGCAATGCGATCGGCTGTGCCAGAAATAAGTCAATTTTATGGTAGAGATATTGACTAAATATTAAAATGTATAATGTGTTGTGCTCTTCTGTGATATTGTTAATAGAAGAGAATCCCGTCAGGAACCTATTCTTATGTAAAAACTTACGTGTTTAAATTAAGCTGTTATACCAGCAACTACCTATCAATTTATGCAATAACTAGCGACCCTGCTTTGCAAGTTTTTACGACTTTAGATGGAGATTCCTTTATTATAATAACATCTACGTAAATTATGAATGTACACACTTAAACCTTTCGGAATAAATCCTCTAAATTATGTTGAAAATTGCATCAAAATCCGTTGCGTAGTTTAAAAGAACACCGCGGCCACACAGACAAACATGAAAACTGACTTCAATTTATGATATGTATAAATAGCAAGGAAGACTTTTGGTTGTTTAATAAAATAGTGAATTGATTCAGGTGTGACTTTGCGGAAATCCATTATAAAATACACGTAAAAAAAGAAACATACACGCTAAATATACGTCGTCTATTGTTTTTTTCAATCATAGTATTAATATATTTCTCATGAAATTTTAATAACCGTCCAAACGGGCCCGTACATGTTTCGCCCCCGTATGTTTCAAGCGCCAACGTCAATTGCCCAGTCAAATGCAATTGCAGTTACAATTGCGCTGGCCTAGTTTAGTATCTTTTGCATTCTACGGGAAAATGTTCTAGATATCAAAAACATGATACTATTTCCGGAAGATGAATTATTAAGAATTTGACATGTTTCATCATTTCGTGCCATGTTTTCTAATATCAGAACGTTGATTTTATATCTTGCTACTGTTGGCAAAGGCTCTTGCGCCACAAATCTATAATACCACCATCTTCATAAGTACCCTACCACATTTTTCCTGCAACTGCTTCCATCGATTGATATTTTATAAATAAAATAAATGACTGACGGAATTGTTTAATAAAATTATAATAAATGATGCAAATGAATTGAATTTTATCATTTATTTTTATTATAAAACAAAAGTCTATTGTTCTTAGATAGGTATGTAGGTACTGTTATGACATCAGGTTCATGTTTGATTAGGTCGGTACAGGTGGGTCCTGCTCTAGGTAATTTCTAAAGGAACCCCTTTAGAGACTCGATAATATTCATATCGTTACTTAATTTCTAACAATCCCAATAACAGACACAATTAAATTAAAATGACGTTATAGTAACTACCTACGCTAACCGACATCCTAATATGTAGGTAAAATTCGCGTTACAGCTTCCTGAACATCTTATAAGCATCTCGACAATATTCATTGCATTTTCTCACCGCTAATATAGTACCTACCTCTAACAAGCCTTCAATGGCCTTTCCCCCACATTCCAACACAAACCCTTGACACTAAAATGCATCTAATCCGAAGAATATCCACTTGTATGCAAATCCCTTAGTGAAACTTCTGCGTTAAGTTAATACACCGATAAAATCAATTAAAGATAAAATTTAATGATATTTAACATAATTTATACCGAATTTTCTTCGCTTCTCAACATATTGTGAGACAGAAATGAATGTATCCAATATTGTATAGCCTCGTCTCTCTCTCGTCAGGTAGCAGCGCTTCATTTGTCGTTAAATTCAAAATTAAACACTTTATAAGCAAGATTATTTAAATTCGTATAAAAGTATTATCTGATATGTTAAGGCTATAAAGTTTATCTTTATATCTGGTAAGCTTCTATGAATGGAAAATGCTTGTGTAGCTTGCATTCACTATTCCCAGAAAATTGTTTAACGGTTTTTTATAATGATATCAATTAAAATATGATGAGCCGGACTGGTGAGAGAGGTCGTGGGTTTGGAACTATAACCCAGGCCGTTACACAAATGTTGTGAACCTACCTAATTACAAACATGTTTAACTTAATATTAGTTATGTTCAATTTAAAACTGGGTTCTAAAGTCCAAGTGTGAGTGTGTTTTAACCATCTCGACTTTACGCATCGACCGTGTTCGGCGCTCCGATTGGCCCGTCACCAGTGAAGGGCCAATCGGAGCACCGAACGCGGTCGATGCGTAAAGTCGAGATGGTTAAGAGAAACTCACACTAGGGCCTCTGATTGAAAAATAAAACCTCGCCGGACATCCCAATCCAGACACAACCCATCCACAATCATAGCAAAATCTTGCATTGCCATTCAGTCTTATATCTTGTTGTGTCTAGGTTCCATCTTAATTTTCCTATCATAATAATTCAAAATCAATTTATTTTGGGGCTACGCAGCATTAGACCAGGGTAGAAGCCTTTAAAAATAATAAAAAGTGAAAAAAAATAATAGTAGGATGAAACCCATTAGAAATGGAGGGGAATATTATAAAAATGAAAGGAAAAATAATTTACGGGCGATCTGAGGTCGGGAAGGGGATGGGGGTGAGTTTTTAAGGGTAAAAAACGGTTTTTCTCGATTTCCGGCAAAACTCCTATCGAAAAAAGTCAAATGGCAAAGTTGTATGTAATAAAAAGATCTAAAACTTTTGTATTTACACTTTTTTCACATAACCTCAAAATGTATGTGAAAAATTCAAAAAACCAAGTTTTTGGTTTTTTATTTTTATCTTTTACAATTGTTTTTTTTTTTTAACGAAATTTGGTGAAAACTTACCTTTTTATGTCCCAAATACGCTGTAATTTATTTGATTAAAAATATTTATTTTTTCACCTTATTTTGAATTAATATCGAAAAAACACCCTAATTTTCAATCGAAAATTCACCCGTCAAAATATCCGCTTCTTTCAAAAAGTTGGTATGGTTTCTATTCGTTGAAATCTCTACTTTCCGACGGTGAAAAAAAAAATATGTTACTACAGTAAATCTTCTCAGAAAATGCAAAAATTCAAAAAAAACTTGAATTCGATTTATTTTTTTAATTATTATAAATAATTTTGAGCTATTTATTAAAATTTACACTTTAATTACTCGAAAAACGTTAGATTACATGTGACATTGATAACAAAAAAATTGCAAATAAAAATATACTACTATAATTAACAAACAAATAAGTTAATAAAATTAATATTTAATAAGACATCTACAATATTTGGAGAAAGTTGTCGAATCTTCTTTAAATTATATGCGTAGATGCCTATTTATAACTATTTTAAGATAAATTATATATACCTGAGTAGATATACCTGAGTGACCTACGAAAAATTGTAGCCCATCAAAAGGTATTTCGTGGAGAAGTGGGGAAGGGGCTAGGCGGGTCTGGGTCTTACTACATACATACCTACTATCAGGGCCGGATTTAAGGCAGGGCAACAGGGGCCATGGCCCCGGGCCTCCACAAAATAGGGGCCTCCACAGTTTGATTTTTTTTTATAAAAAAAAAGTATTGTTGGTCCAATACGCAAAATTTACCGTTTTGTATAAAAACGATTATCAGAAAGATCAATATAAGGAAATCTTCTATTAGCAAATACTCGAAAATTCAGAGCTACATTTCGAAATTACGTTGAGAATGTACTTACTTGGTGTTGATGGCGCCGAACTCGCGGTTCTGTGTCATTGTAGTCCGAAGTCTATTTTTTCATAACTTTATCTTCTAAAATGAGCATTCTCCAGTGCAGTTCGGCGCCATCAACACCAAGTAAGTACATTCTCAACGTAATTTCGAAATGTAGCTCTGAATTTTCGAGTATTTGCTAATAGAAGATTTCCTTATATTGATCTTTCTGATAATCGTTTTTATACAAAACGGTAAATTTTGCGTATTGGACCAACAATACTTTTTTTTTATAAAAAAAAATCAAACTGTGGAGGCCCCTATTTTGTGGAGGCCCGGGGCCATGGCCCCAGTTGCCCTGCCTTAAATCCGGCCCTGATAGTAGGTATGTATGTAGTAAGACCCAGACCCGCCTAGCCCCTTCCCCACTTCTCCACGAAATACCTTTGGATGGGCTATAATTTTTCGTAGGTCACTCAGGTATATCTACTCAGGTATATATAATTTATCTTAAAATAGTTATAAATAGGCATCTACGCATATAATTTAAAGAAGATTCGACAACTTTCTCCAAATATTGTAGATGTCTTATTAAATATTAATTTTATTAACTTATTTGTTTGTTAATTATAGTAGTATATTTTTATTTGCAATTTTTTTGTTATCAATGTCACATGTAATCTAACGTTTTTTGAGTAATTAAAGTGTACATTTTAATAAATAGCTCAAAATTATTTATAATAATTTAAAAAAAAATCGAATTCAAGTTTTTTTTTAATTTTTGCATTTTCTGAGAAGATTTACTGTAGTAACATATATTTTTTTTTTCACCGTCGGAAAGTAGAGATTTCAACGAATAGAAACCATACCAACTTTTTGAAAAAAGCGGATATTTTGACGGGTGAATTTTCGATTGAAAATTAGGGTGTTTTTTCGATATTAATTCAAAATAAGGTGAAAAAATAAATATTTTTAATCAAATAAATTACAGCGTATTTGGGACATAAAAAGGTAAGTTTTCACCAAATTTCGTTAAAAAAAAAAAACAATTGTAAAAGATAAAAATAAAAAACCAAAAAAATTGGTTTTTTGAATTTTTCACATACATTTTGAGGTTATGTGAAAAAAGTGTAAATACAAAAGTTTTAGATCTTTTTATTACATACAACTTTGCCATTTGACTTTTTTCGATAGGACTTTTAGTTTTGCCGGAAATCGAGAAAACCCGTTTTTTACCCTTAAAAACTCACCCCCATCACCTTCCCGACCTCAGATCGCCCGTAAATTATTTTTCCTTTCATTTTTATAATATTCCCCTCCTTTTCTAATGGGTTTCATACTACTATTATTTTTTTTGGTTTTAAAAATTATCGACCCTGGTCTACATGTCTTTTGTTCCATGTATCTTTAGACGTCATCTCAGACTTCACTCCCGAGTCATTGCAAGATACGACATATTCTGATATCATAACTAATTTGTAGGTTAGTACTTGGCCTGATTTTCATTTAGTATCTTATCTTCTTCTTATGTCTGTTAAACCTGTTGAATACCAGAATTGTACATGGAAATACTGCCTGTCTCGACTCCACGACCCAGTTACTGGAACATTCGGGCTTCTGACTATCTGTAACAACTGCCAAAGCTTGACGAATGACAGCCGGGACCAGAATTATGTATATGAAAAATAGGTCATGCCTTAGCATTATCAGCCTATAATGTTCCCACTGCTGGGACACAGGCCTCCTCTCGGTGAGAGGCAGTGGGCCGTAATCCACCAGTGCGGGTTGGTACATGTCACATGCCTTAGTAAAAGATTATGCAGTCAGCAAGGAGTGGAGCTGACTGTTCACTCGTTGAATTTCTTTGAATGAAATCACTAATAATTTATGCTGCAAATATGGTAAATAGTTCTTGTTCTAATTGAACAAGACAAGTACAAGAATTAAATTTAGCTATTATGTCCGTAATTACTATGATTTATGAACACACTGTCAGTATAAACGAGTGACATTCTGTTATCGACCTATCTAGGCTTACTTCGACGTAGCTCGTGTACTATTTCGATAAATTTAGAATATGTTGAACTTAAAGTTTGTAGAACTTAACAGATGTTAATATTGTTAATTACTTTTATCGATAGCGTGGAATTACCATAGTGCCACTTTACCTTCTTTTTGATATGTGTTCTACGTTTTGCATTTGGCTATCCTAAAATCTAAATAATTTATTTTTAGGCTAAGAATCAGTACTGTTTGAACGTTACATTAAGACAGTCCCCTAAAACGCCGTCCTTCACCACTTCCTAGTTCTTTAGCTGAGGAAAAAGAAGTAGCGCAACAGACTCCCCAGCAACCTATCTGTCTGTTAAGTAAGATGAACTAAAACGGAGTTAAAGGCCAGACAATTTCCAACTACACCGTTTTCTCCCCCATCTGTATTTAGTCTGTCTTCTTCTTCTTCTTAGTTGCCTTCCATCTTGTGTTCCTTACATTTGCCGATTTCCGGTCTCCACTCCAGGGCTCGTCGGCTACAATATTTATCGGGTTTTCGACAAATAAGGCTGGCCCATTGCCACTTCAGCTTGCTACCTCTGCAATTTATGTCGGTAACTCCAGTTCATTTGCATCACGTAGATGTATTTAAATTGATTTTATGCTTCTTCCTCTATAATGAGGATTTTGGCTAATGGCCAGTATCCGCATTTTCAATGGTCGTGTGTGTATCAGAAGCTGCGTGATTTATTTTGCAATTTATCTCACAAATTCGTTGGTAAATTATACTTATTGAAAATTGTGATGAACACAGAAAAGTCGCAATTTCACCCACATCTCTCCGCCTTCGAAAAACGACTGTGTTTGACCTACAAAACCAAATTAGAAATTGACAGATTGTAAAACATTGAACACCTCTTATTGAAAACACCTACACTCTACAGCGTCGTATTTTAATCTGAAAAATGTAAATACAGCCAATATCTTGCGGATATATTATTATTTTATATCTACCTATTTATTAAGTATTGTCTGCATTGAGGACGTAAAGGTTGTGCTACATCATAGTTAATAGATATGCTAAAGCGATAAAAATAAACAGTATAAATAAGATGTGCAACCAGTTCAAGATATACAATAAGATGATTGCGTCGGAAAATACAAAATGCACCTTTAAAATTGAAAATGAATATACTGAGTATCAAATCTCCTTCTGTCAAGTGATGAGTGGTAGTGATCCTCACCACCACACCGAAATTAATTATTTTTGAGAGAGATTTTTGATTTATTAAATCAAAATCAATCAATCCATCGTTTACCTTCTGAGAACGATACGAAATATTTCTCCAATCAAAATTTTACATCTCAAAACTTAATAAATCAAGTAAAACTTAATATTGGTTCCCACCTATGAAATTGGCGTTTTTTTTCTCACAAATAGAGAACCTCGTCACTTCTATGATTTAAAATATTCATCAATTGCTTGGTATTATATCGAATAATGACTACCATAGACCACTACCAATAGTAAAAAAACCTTATTACTTATATTTTTCTAAACATAAAAAGTACCTTAAAAATTACTCCTCATTTTGTTAGCAGAAATGACCACTATTTGTTTTAACTTAGCCAAAACTTATTTTTGTCGGTTAAGTGGCATATTACGTTATCTTAGTTTTTAAACATTAGTGCATAAAAGTTTTAAAACATTAGTGTCCATGGTTGTTATATAAATTAAGAAAATGTTAGTATGAAAAATGCAACTTCTTTAAAATTCTCCATACAAAACGCTGATTTCATAGGTCACCTAATATATGATTGTGTTTAACCACTACAATACAAAGTATTTATTGTACAGACTAAACAACTTGCGGCTACAGCCCAGGTCAACTGAAAACCACCGGGTTACCTTGAACAAGATTCTACTCACATTGTGATATTATTTACTCAACTTACGAGAAGCTTCACACGTGAAGAAATAATTGATTTGACAGAATTTTTCAGTGTTCATGTTCGACGGCCATTAAACATAGTACTTACTCGTACCTCAGACGTGCTCGTGGCTAAGTAATAACAGCCGCACGGGTCGATCCATTAGGTTAAGCTACGCTTGGCGTGGTTGGTTTGTAGATGGGTGACCATCTTTACATACCGAGACCCTCCGTGCCTCGGAAAGCACTTTAAACCGTTGGTCCAGGCTGTCTTTCTTGCTTTGACAGTCGTTACGGGTCTTCAGAAGCCCGAAACTCTGACAACCAGTCTTACCAAGGGGTATCGTATTACCCAGTTATTGGGGTTTGGAGGTAAGATAGGCAATCGCTCCATATAAAGTACTGGTATTCAGCTACGTCCGGTTAGACTGGAAGCCGACCCCAACATAGTTGGGAAAAGGCTAGGCTAATTGTCTTACTTCAGAGTCTGTCCGTCGCTAAGAATCAACGATCACATTAAGCTGGTGTATACTCCATTTGAAATAAGATTAAACATTTAAACAAACCTTTTTTACAGTCCGTTCAACCGATTCTGACTTCTATACCGTAGGCATAAGGATGGCATTAAAAGCAAAAAAGTGGTTACAATACCAACTGTAGACTGCAGCTGCCATTTGTCATGCCACCAACGCAATGGAAGACAAAATCGGTTGAACGGACTGCAAAAAGGGTTTAGTTAAATGTTTTATCTTATTTCAAATGAAGTATAGGTACATAATAAGACCTCCTAACAGGTCCCTTGATAAAGCCTTCTTATCATTGACAGTTTCAAGAATCTTTCAAGTAGTCTAGTTATAATTATCTTTTTACTATTGTAATAGCACATACACAGATGCTATAGAAAAGAAAGGATACGACCACATTCTATTTCTAATCAAATACGTTCATTAGAACTTGTCCCTTGCTGTCATGCTGGCAGCATTGCTTATCAAACTTAGTTTCAATACTAATAGAGTTAAAATTGTGACCAATCGCATCAAGGGACAAGTTATTATGAACGCACAGTAATTCTGGATTTCACAGATTAAAAATATCCAGTTTCATAGATTATAAAATAAACTCCCCTATCTATAAATTGTCCATGTTAATCTATGAATTAAATAAGTACCAGCTTCTTATCATAGACAAGATGTAGCTGTCAGATGCATCCGGTTGTCTTTGATGATTAGACTGCCATGCATAATTATGATGTTTTAATTCTATAATCGTACTGCGGGAGACTCTTAAGACTGGAAGGCTGGTTTCCCTAAGTCACGGAATGGTCTGAGAGACAGACTGGAACTGGATACTCGTCGTATCTTGAATGGAGGCATTGATCCTGCGCATATAAATTTACAGGATTGCGATAGGACAAGTTAGTTTATGATATAGATATCAATGAATGCGCCAATATTTCCGGAGAATCTTAATTTATTATAATTACTATGTGTACTGCCTGGCTTCGCTCAATTGACTCTGTATTCTACTGGCACTATAAATTAGTGGGAACGCTTTGGGAACTTACTATCAGAATACCAGCGCTGCGACATTTTTTTTTTGGCCTCGTACAGAACTTCCTGCTTTAAATTTAAATTTTACTTGGTTTTTTATTGTTTTTTTATTTATGTTTAGTGTGTTTTTAGTTTAATTTGTGATTTCCTGTGCGAGTTTCAATAAATACTTTTTCTTTCTTTCTTTACTTAGTACCTACCTACATTTATAAGGAAATTATTCATCGATTGTGAATTTTGTTAACTTAAACTAAAACTTGTAAATATTAGGTACTAAAGACGTATATATAGGTAATAAAGAAAACGCTTCGATCAACTGAAGTTAAGGACTGCATGTGGTTTTATAATAACACAATCAATAACAATCTTTTAGATTGGCTGAACTACAACCACTTGAGAAAGACAGTGATCACGAACCACAAACTTAAAATCCAAATTTAAAGACGCCTAATATATATAATTCAACAAAAATTCTCATCCAAGCCCTTCAAACCAGCAATCATTAAACCAAGAATGCTATACAAAGCGATAAACTTCCTACACTGGACAACTCAATGTCCACGCATCACCTACGCATGCTTTCTCTACGGAATTGACTGACCAATGTCTTACACTAATAAATTCACAGTTTGTAATTATGCTGCTTTGTTGTCTACAGCTGCGATTTATGATTTGTTTATAACTTATGGCAACACGTGTGGCCACCTACTGGTTGTGATTATAAAGTAGGAGGATTTTTTAAATTTATGGTTTCAATATGTCGGAAGCTTTTCATGTTGGGAGTACTTATAAAGGGCTCTTGTAGGTAGTATTGAATTGTTATTTATTGCGTGCAGTCAGTAGAGTGTAATTGGGGCACTTGTTGACTAACATAATTATTGTATTTCTGTAATTGTTGAAAACATTATTACAAAGTTCAATTACGAAAATGGTTGCAAAGAAAAGTCGTGACTGTCATGATGTAAGAAAAATAATGGTTCTTAGAATACTTGTTCTGTGTTCAAGCATATTATACGTAGGTAACCATGGATGATGGTGATGCTAAATGCTTGTGGGTTAGACTCCGACCTAGTCTAGTAAAACTTTAAGATAAAAAGCTTTGATTCTATATTCCCTCTCCAGTTTCTTGCGCCTTCTTCTCCATATGAACTTACTACGCTTTGGAATGGGCAACTAGCTTCATCTTTCTGACTGACCGACTTCTGGACAATTCAAAAGAGCCTGTAATTGGTTTTTTGAAGTAAATGCTTTGAGTTTGAGTTTGAGCTCTCTCTCTCTGCATAGCTTTATCTTATAACATTTTGGGTAGGCTCTCTCACGCTTTGCCAGACGCGTCTTGAAGCTGTGAGTCTAATAAGCAATCTAAATTACTTTTACTGTCATTGCAGAAATTCATTAACACTTTCGACTTCACCCACTTTTCATAGAACTCATACGCCATGCCGTCATATATATTGGAAGTGAACCCTCCGGGAGGGTTGCCGGCATTACGTTTGCGCTTATGTTAACCATCGCGGACGGTCAACGCGCGGACGGTCAACGGCATTAGGTTTAAACCCGTGATAAAACACTGTAAAACGAAGTAAAATAGTGTTTTCGGGGGTCTTAATAATTAATAAGTAATCGCCAACCTTTGTAACAGCGAAAAAAAACAAATGGATTTTAAAACCAACGCACATAATAACTAATAAATCTTGCTTGTTGTAGATTTTATTTTCACTGTTTATAATGCAGTAATCGCTAAGAAAAACCTACATTTAAAGTTAGCCCTCCGTGAGGGCTCCCGGCATCCCATATGTGACTAGGTGAACCCTCCAGGAGGGCTCCCGGCACTGAAAGTGTTAAAGAAACATTACCAATTGACAGAAAAATAATGCCAACACGACACATGTAATTGTCCCCAAAGCCTGGTTTCTCTCTATACGGAAATCGAAAGTGGCACACTATGATTACTTGTCCTATTACGTCACAATCGATTTCTATTATAACTTAAGACCTCTAATTAAAAGAGAACTTAATGATCTTTCGATTCTCACGCCCTGAAAATAATTGAATTGGAATTTACTGCCATATTTGTGAGATTACTAAGGCAGCTAATTCCTATAGCATCGATAATATTACATAACATATTAAAGAACATTTTTGAAACAACTCTAATTAGCCCTTTTCATGAAATAATGATAAGCTTGCCCTCATCCCTTTAAGGTACACAAACATTATTTATTTAAGGCTAGCAGCTGTAACTCTACCTCAAACTATCGCTAACACCAATTACATTTTAAATGTGATTCTCAAAATAACTTCTTAGTGCTAGTGAATATTTTACACCCTATCTACTTAAGAATTCTGTTCATACCACACGTGAAAATACCTAACTACAAAAACAAAACTAAACTGAAGTCTTTGAACTTTCGTAATAACTGGACATTAGGAAACTTTCTTTCACCTTCGACCTTCTGCTTCCGAAGGTTGTTTACCTACCTGACCTTGCAAGGCCTCAAGGTTACCGAAACTGAAACACGCGACCAAGTCAAGGACCTTCCATTTTCAGGGCCGGATGGGATTTCTTCAAGGATCGGAAGGCATTTGTCAGATGCTATGTCACAGCTTTTATTCGAGATTCATCTCAATAGACCCTTAAGACCTCTTAGAACCAGGGTCAACCGTCTTGCTTCTTAAAAAATGACAATGCTTAACAAATCTTCGTTTTTATTTTCACAGTGTATATAAAGAAAAGAAAGAAAAAGTATTTATTGAGACTCGCACAGGAAATCACACATTAAACTAAAAACACACTAACATTAAAATTTAACCGGTAAAAGTCCTGCACGAGGCCAAAAAGCTCCTATCTCAGCATGATGCCGCGACATTTAAAAAATAAATAAAAATGTCGCAGCGCTGGTATTCTGATATATACTCGTATATTATATCATTTTCTATATTTGCTTTTTTAGTTACACAATTACTAGCTAAACCGAAAACAATTGGTAAGCGAAAGGTATTGCCACCATCTTCTAGAATTTTTTATATCATCTGTTTTTATAACTTAAATATATACCGGATCATATCTATACATATATCATAAAGATGTATGTAATGAATATATGGGATATATTTTATGTTAAAACAAGAAATTTCACGCGGACAAAGTCGCGGGAAGAAGTTAGTATTTTTATATATTTGGCAGTAAACTTTATAGATTTTGTTGCCTTAAAAAATATGTAACATTTTTATCTATTTCTTTCGCCTCAACTCAAACAAGAGAATCTAGGATCACATCGTTTACGGTGTGTCTTCCTTGAGGATTTTTTTTAGTTCTTCCAAATAAGGTATAACAGCAATCATTCTTAAGATTACCTACTCTCGAGACCCCATCAGCGTTAAAGTGTAGTCCATATGTGTGGTTTTATGTTACGTTTTTAATTTGTTCTATGGATATGGTACTTTTCCAAATAAACGTTTTTCTTTCTTTCTTTCTTTTTCTTTCATAGCTGGCCTTAAGCCTCTCTGGTACTCATTTCCCAAAGCCTACAAACAAGCCGCTTCACCATCCCATGTCTTACATAACCATCAATTACTTCAACATTTGCTCAAACACCAACACCTCCCAAACCATGGTCTATAAATAATAACACATGATTACCCAATCGACTTCCAATCATTACGTGGCTACTGTCTCACTAATTAATTTCAAGGCGCCATGACACTTTCGTTATCGACTGACGTTTTCCGTGTGTCAATTAACATGGAAATCTCTCGGAGATTAGTGATGCGCAAGTTGTAGGTACTACTTGAAGTCAACTTGAGTTTTGAGTTGTTTGGTGTTGAATTTTTTTGGGCGTCTTCAAAATGTTTTTTTGGTTTTAGTTGTCAGTTGATATACCTAATGGCTGATGATTAGGGTTTTCTTTGACCCACGAAATAAATGCTGATGTTCTGGAAGTAATTTTTCATCCCAAATAAAGTAGTTAGATAACTGCATTTTTTGTTGAAATTCCAGATGCATCAAAAACATTGTTGCTTAGATCTTTCAATTCCTACCTTGTCTGTAATTTCCTAAGTGATCATCAGCCTCTCTTATCCTAGGTAGGATAAATATGTCTGATTAATCTAGATCCTTGTTTAGCTATGTTTTATTACTGCTCCAAGTATCTGCAAATATTTCTCCCTCGTCTACTCAGTAATCCTGCAAGAAGTTTTTCTCTAGCTTCAAGCAAAGATCTATGTGCCTTGCTATAGCCTTATAAATCGTCGCAATTACCAGCCTCCTCACATACTACACTGATTTGACAAAGCACCTCATTATGTTGTCTCAGTCGATGACCGTTAATTGCAGAATGATTGCTAATCGTTTTAATATTAAGAATGCATTTGTTGAATGTTTCTATAATCGTTATAACACGACCTAATCGTCTGCCTGGCGCCTTCTTGAGTATGACGCTGTAGCCTAACCAAAAGCGATTGAACTTTAAGGTTTTTAAAAGCCAATGAAATCCTGCCATAGGATATCAGTCACGATACTTTTTTTATCGTGCAAAATTCCAAATAGATTCAACTCACCTTCTGAGTAAATTGTAGATCCATAATAGGAATGCTATTAAAAACTCCCCTTGAGTGAATAACCTTCAGTAAGTCTGACATATCTTGGATGCAGGTTCGTCAGCAGGGACTAGTCATCTCTTAGATGCCACGGTAAGCCGTATTAATTTTTGAATTCTTTTTGTTTTTATATTTTTATTACGGACGATTTTAACGTGCACGTCTTTCTACATTGTTCTCACATGTATAATTTCAACATGAATGATGTAACCATTATTTTGTAACAATATTCTGATTTAAAAGAGTGTCCGTGTGCTTTCTTGCCCATTCTTTGAGCAACTAGCTTCATATTTCTGACTGACCGACCCCTTGACAATTCAAAAGTACCTGTAATTAGTTAATTAGACATAAATGGTTTGAGTTTGTCTCCCCCGTTACCATCACTTTTGCTTACTGGCCATAATTTTACCACAAACCCAGGTATTGTCTCATATCTTCTCCCGGATAAATTCAACTGCATAGAATAGAATAAAATAGAATAGAATAGAATAGAATATATTTATTTGCATTAAACATGGTACATATGTTTATTTCAGCTGCATGTCTTTCAATCCGGCTTCAAACTATGTCGACCACCAACATATTTACACTATCTCCATCGAAAGTCCCTCCACTAATAAAGTCATCAACATAAAATCTAAATCGACTTTTCCTAACAGTTGTCAATTAATTATCGCATTATTAGTCGATTTATGAGATAAACATCCCATCTCTATTGGAGATCGCGTAGGAAACCGGTCATGAGTGCAAGAGATTGGTTGGCCGGAGGAGTGATAAGGGCCCGGCCTAGTCTAGTATATAGGAATGTTTATAAAAGACAGTTATTTATTATTTGCATGTTTTATGCAAAGCTGTTTGGTAGGAAATGTCGTGATATCTTATCGGGTAAAAAATGGTGCTGGGACAACTGATTTGACGTGGGTTTCCTCAATCTTGAAACCATATTTAAACTTGTAGGGAACTGTTAACTTGACAGGGCCCATTTATTTGTTTCTTGACTTATTTAGATCTTAAGATGATGCGATGATCTTTAATCTCTAGCTGTAGTGTCTTTGGTAAAATTTATTGCTAAGTGAGTATAATAAATTGTTTCAATATATTGTTTTAAATAGGTGCAGGTACTTAATTAATAAATTAACGATCATGCTTGACAGTATAGTCCGGTCCAAAAGTATGTGATGATAGTGTAAACAAACCTTTCAGTTCAGGTTAAATACTTACGCAATCACTCACTAAAGGGAATTAAACATAACCGCCTCTCCAATGTAACATTACATACGTCAACCAGATGTCCACAAATTATTTTAACCTGGGTGCAGTTATCCACCCGGCATTTTGAGTTCGAGAGCGCCTTCACTTCGTAGCGGTTTCGTATCTCAAGTAACTAAAGACGTCCAGTTGACCGTACCTGCGAAAAAATCTAGATCTCAAACATATTAATGATGTACCATAGACATGTACCCTTTTATGGTATAAACAGGACACCAAACCAATATGGCGCGGGTCCATTGGGGTCACACAGACAGTATCGTGTTAAAATATTGCCATAATAATGCGCGGGCGCATGCGATGACAGATTGATAGGTTTTGGCATAAATAATGCCGTGATTGGTTCTTTACTTGAATTTTGTAGGTTGAGAATACAACATGGTTTATTATTTTTAGGTATTAGTAGTACGACACGTAGGGTAGGAAGCTCTCTGACTGGGTGGAGCGATGATCTTCAGGTGGGCTAATAGCAGCTGGATGAGAGAAAATTACATGCAATTGAAAAGATCCCTATGTCCAGGAGGTGGTGAACAGTGTTGGCTCAGTGGTAACGGGCCCGACTTACGAGTTGTAGGTCGTGGGTTCGAACCCAGACATGCGCTTTACTTTGTGTAAATTATTTCATCACCACTGCTCTCAAAACGGTGAAGGAAAACATCGCGTGGAAACCGGCATGTCCTAAAACCGTTTCGAAGACATGTGACACCTACCAACCCGCACTGGGCCCGCGTGGTAGATTATGGCCCACTTCCTCTGACAGAGAGGAGGCCTGTGTCCCAGCAGTGGGAACACAATAGGCTGATTGTGATGTCCAACAGTGGACTGCTATAAGCTGGTGGTCACCATGAAACAGTCCAGTAGAAATAACATCAGTAATTATGAATGATGGGCACATTTTAGGTCCATACATACCTACAACAAAATATTTAAGTATGCAGGTCAAACAATCGTCTATGCAATAGATAGGAACGCACAGGTAACTCATTGGTATTAAGTGCGCAATAATTTTTAATACTCATTATTCTACTCTCGTGTGCACGAGTTATATGATATTCGCCTTTCTAAGCTGCCAAGTATGCCATGAAACGATAAACCTGGCTCTTTTAATGGGGATGCCCAATAGTTAGGTTCTTAAGAGGAAATGCGGTAAGGTGGTCGTTGGCATTAATTCCATACAAACGTATTCCTGTTTTCTCCCTGATTAATGATACTAGTCCAAACATTTTTTCACGATGTATATCTACCACTGCCATGTCCCTATGATTTGTTTTATGGAGTACTAGAAACAATTTCAGAAAAAAAATCTGCTGTTCCATAGAAAAGTGCAATACCTTTCTTTTTTTTTTTGATGGTGGGAAATTATCAAATAACTTCTCCCGCTCTGGGCGGAGCGAGAGGGCGTGTCAAACTTTTACTGACTAAAACCCACCCGTGTTCCTTCCGTTGCCTGTGTGCCGGGGTCGCGATATCCCTTTCGGACAAACTCGCAACCCCGGCAGGCACTGACCCTTCCGGACCCCGTCAGTTGGTGCTGACATCTCTTTGAGGCGCGCGTGGAACACAACGCGCTGTCGACCCGGGCCTGGTCCCTAGAGGACGGCGAGCTACCCATTGCTCACCGTCCGCAAGACCGCGCCTACGGTGGCCGGAAGTCGGCTCTCGACTCCAAAAAAACAAAGTGCAATACCTACGCGGTCAAAATGTATGGAACAGCAGATTTTTTTTTAAATAACCGAAGAAAAATTTCAACGCAGGGGTGTTGAGAAGCATGTACCGAATCCATGGTAACAGTTTTCGCGTCGATATCCCTGCCACCCTGTATATGTATCGTCACAGATGAATACAGATGCTCGACTTGTCGAATTCAGGCGTAACCGTAACGTAGTCAGAAAATATAAGAGTCACGCGATAGAAAGAGATTCAACTTCTAGGTGAATATTACTGTCGGTAATTAGCGCTGTGCGACCTGAATTGCACTTTATTATGTGGTAGCAAGAGTCGCTTTTTATCTATGTGATTTTGCGGAGAGTCGCATCTGTACTAATCTGTGGTATCGTAACAATAAATTTGTTCCAGTGTCTTTATCTAGGCAGAAAACAGAGGATTGCATTTCCTCTTCATTTTAATTAGCAGCTTAGAGAATCCTTGCATTAAGGGGTTTAGTTAATTGCTTCAGGCGTGACTTTGCGGAAATCCATTATAAAATACAATTGACGACGTATATTTAGTAACTTCGTCGAGCGCAGTGTGACACTGCGCTCGACGCTTGACGTGTCCACACGTCGGGTCCGAGTTCGCAACAAGTCAATCACCTTCCTGAGGATGCCTCGTTGAGAGGTGAAACACGTGTCGATTTCTTACAGGGTTCTTCATGACTCATTAAGAACAGTTACGCGGATTACGTTACTAAATATACGTCGTCTATTGTATTTTATTAATAGGTTTATTAAAAAACGTCACTTAACTTTAAGCAACGTTTATGAAGAAACCTCTTAATTATCTGTTTTACCATAAGCATAACATAATCAGCTTATAATGTTTGGCATCTCAGTGAGATAGTGGGCCGTAATCCACCACGCGAGCCAAGTGCGGGTTGGTGGATGACACATAATTATGTCTCAGAATTTCTGGATCTAAGACATTCCGGTTTCCTTATGATATTTTCCTTTACCGTTTTGAGAGCAGTGGTAATGTTTACACAAAGTCAAATAGGAATCTGCGTGAGTTCGACCTACGACTTACAACTCGTAAATCGCGACCGTTTATTTTCACTGGGCAACACTGCTCTATCACTTATGCTTTGCTGGTAGGAAAAAACACATTATCTACCTGCCTTCTAAGCCGTATAAAGTTATTACAAACGTAACCATTGTTCTAATTACATTGTAATTAAATACAATAATTGTAATATTGAGTTGCACGCGGTTTCACACCTGTGTTAGTAATCAAACGACCACAACTAGATCAATTGTAAGGAATACCTATGGGCTAATGATTCATTGATACCCAGTGATAGTAATTATTGTAGGCACTTAGTCACCTTATTGTTGCAACATAAATTAAACCTTACTGATGTGATAGCCTAGTGGTGTGACCGTCAGACTGCCAAGTCATAGGTCTCGAGATCGAACCTAAGGCACGCACCTCTGACTTTTCAGATTCATGTGCGTATTATATAATTATCAGTTGCTTTAAAAACGGTGAAGGAAAACATCGTGAGGAAACCGGCATGCCTGAGTGATATTTCTCGACGGCATGTGAAGCCAAATCAGAGGCCCATGGGCGGCTTTAAAACTCCGACACCAGGTTAGTTACTAATCACACGAAAAGAAGAAGATGGGGTAAAAATGTTTCGGTCGATACTGAGTTGAAATCCTCTTATTATCGATGATTGCATTGCCAATACATACTAGAAATTAAAGTCAATTGATCGCTTCACGTGTCTGTCTGTGTGAACGCGTTGTTCTTCTAAACGACGCAACGGATTTTGATGCGGTTCAGAGAACCCCGACCTGACTATAAGTTGTATCTGCAGCGACACACCTGGCTTCGTATACGGTTTAGAGATTTCCAGGTGCAGAACTACATCATTTCAGCCGAATGACTACCATTGAAGCGACTTCTTTAGTCCTCCATGAATGGTCAGAACGACCTGTCGAATCCAAAGCCCCGCAACTAAGATCCATTACACTAAATAAAGCCTTACAATGAAAATGAGTAATGATCACGTTAATTACTCGACGTCTTTCACCATCATGGCGGTCTCACAGCATACAATAAACTTCACACAATGTTGCCAGATTAGATCATTAAGTATGCACTCTCATTTTATGAGACTTTCACGACGTAACTACTAGTCTAGGCTATGATACGACTGGAGTAAATGCGGACTTTAGAACTGAAATATCCTTTTATTTTCTTTTTCCCTTCCCAGAAGACTTAGGGTACCTGGAACGATACTGGCCAATAGCCCAGTTAACAAGAGCACAGCTTTTTTTAACCGGGGCAAAGGCCTTCCTCCATTTCTTCCGACTTTCGCGAGCCCGTACGTCCTCTTCCAGCTTTGTCGGAACCTAACCAATGTATCCCGCGATCTCCTACCGTGACCCTGTGCTACTGGCTCAGGACACCAGTTCTGTGCTTTATGTGTCCACAGTTTATCCGGCATGCTACAGACATGTCCTGCCCAGTCCCATTTGAGTTGGGCAACCTTTCCAGCCACGTCAGCTATATTCGTTTTTTTTGGGCCTACTTCTCACCAGTGACCAAAAAATGTTTCGTGTCCGTGGCCTTAAAAAGTTGAAAAGCCCTTTGTTTCGTAAATTCGTATGTACGATTTGGTTCTTCACTACGACTTCGCATTTTAGAAAGTTAATACGCAAATCTTCAACTAAATCAGAAGGCCCCGTGTTTAAAAAACGTTCAAATTCAAGTCGCAATCATCATCTCCGCGACAATCAATGTCAAAAACTGGTCAACAATAGAGGTAAACTAGAGATTTTTAACTGATTGAGACTGAGGTGAGAATGCCAACTTAAAAATACAGGAATTGCCACTCTAATTTACAGTCTTTCCTCAGAACATTACCTGGATAAATGACAGCTGCTCACAGGCGGCCTATAAATCTGCAACTGAAGTATATGCAATGCAAGTAGTAAAACAGATGCTATTCAGTCATGACTCACTCATATACAGGCAATAAACAGCAGCATGACTTGTAAACCTACTGAGGGAAATTGATTTCTTGTCGGCACGTCTGTACTATTTTATTACAGCTTCGTTCTAGACAATATCACTGCTTATGGCACCGCTTAGATGTCTGCCCACCCTAAAAAGGTAAAATGGTACATGATTTTCATTTAGCGCACAAAGTAATTTGACGATTTATTGAAATATTCAAGATAGTCTATTTTGTAAGCTGTTTAAGCAATATTTGGACAAATTAAATGTAACTTTAAAAGGCTTTATTATTAAGAGCGTGCATTCTGAAAATGGGCACCGTCGCAAATAGATATCAAATTCAGTGTTATAATTGCAATTCATTATTGCACGTTGGAAATAAGAAATGTGGCTAACTAGCGAACTAGAATATAAATAATGAATTGCAATTATGACACTGAATTTGATGTTGTAACCGTTTTAGGTGTAAAAAAGGCATTTGCAAAACTTCCAAATACTTTTTTTTACATCTAAAGCTGAATATTCGGTGTTACGATATTAATTATTGCATTGCATAATAAATATTTTAGTTCACTAGTTAGCCACATTTCATACTTTATTGCCAAATTAATCAAAACAGGTAAATATTTGACAGCTATTTGCGATGTTGCCAACTTTTAGGATAATCGCTCTTCAGGCTAGGACAAACTATCGATGACTTGTCAATCTTACAGATTTTCGCAAGACTGTGCAAAATCATTTATCATTATTATTTAAATTATAGACGATAGGAAATAGGTCGAATGACTTTAAAGGCTGGTCCACATCAACGCAGTCATAACAGCATAGTAATTATTTGTAAATTGTTATTGTTTACAACAACGCTGAAGAACTAAAATAACAATAAAGATATTTTACAGCCACTCGAAACATAAACATTTACTACAGGAACATTGTTATTACGGCATTGTGTTAAAACATTCATCGATTTATTGATTACTAAAACAAATTGCCAACATTTTATAATTTTAGAGATTGCTATGCTTTCTAACATAATGGATCTACGTAATGATTTATAATATCATTATTCTCACACGTGCACATTTGTCAACGGTGCCGAAATAACGGAGAATATACTATTTTAATGTAGATTCAATTCAACTAAACTGTTATTTATGTTTGCTGTTTATGACAAATTGACTGCAACCAATTATTTGTGGAAAAGACAAAAAAAAGCTATAAATTAAATGAATAAGCGATTAAGAAAACTATGTGCCACAGACAACATCTCATAATTTTCTATACTTTAATATGCATCTTTGATGACATGTCCGCCATTTTGTTCAAATGACTTTTATAGCTTAACAATAATGTGAGCTTGCCCTACCGCCCGCACAGAACGATACATCATTATGCAGTAGCTGTCAAATTAGAGATTTGTATCGCTCGTACTAAATAGATGATAAGTTGCCCACCTGGATATGAGTCATGAGTCGTGACAGCTACTGTCAAATTATGTGACGTGCATACCAAGCTTTATAAGGTCGGAAGTGTATCTGCCGTATATGGTATTGGTAGATTGTGGTTATGGATTTGGTTTAGACAAAGATCAAAGAAAAGGGTTTGTTGATTGTAAATATAAATCAGTAGGGCAAAATGATTTAAGAATGAAATGAGGGGAAATGTAGAACATCATATTTAAATTTTCTGTCATATTACTTACTAACTTCTGCCCGCGACTTCGTTCACGCGGAAGTCGTAAGACACCACTATTTACTAAAAACGACCCATCGCGTCGCATCGCATCGCCCGCCCGTGCTATTCTTTCGTTTTCACTTGGCGTTCTTTCTGACTTGTTTTGTCTTTGATCAACTCGTAAGTGTGAGTCTATAATCTTCCTCAAGATTTAGGCTATCAAAGGCAAAAATATTTTTTCAAATCCAACTTTTCGTTCAAAAGATTAACTCGTTCACACATTATTTAACTTTATTATAAACAAGCCTGGATTAACATGTAGAAAAGTATCCTACAAGTTAATCCAGGTTATTATTCATCTGTGTGCTAAAAATCCGAATCCGATCAGCCGTTATTGCGTGATTGAGTAACAAACATCAGACACACAAACATACAAACTTCCACATTTATAATATTAGTAGGATTATAGTATAGATCGACACTTATAGATAATACATAGTTTTATGATTGCAAAAGGTTTTAATTTTTGAAAGACACTACTTATTCTTTACTACCTACACCTAATCAGCCTATTCCCACTGCTGGGACACAGGCCTCCTAACTTTGAAAAGGGAGTGGGTCGTAGGTAATCCACCACGTGGGCTCAGTGCGAGTTGGTAGATGTCTGAGAGGGAGTGGGCCGTAATCTACCACGCGGGCCAAGTGCGGGTTGGTAGATGTCACATGTCTTCGAATTTTTGGTTCTAGGATATGCCTGTTTCTTCACGATGCTTTCCTTCACCGTTTTGAGAGCAGTGGTGATGAAATAAATTACACAGAGTAAAGCGCCGGTCTGGGTTCAAATCCGTGACCTACAAGTCGTAAGTCGGGGCCACCACTGCTCTACCTAGACATATCCAAAACAATTTCACTTTAAATAAGTTTCAATAAACAAATTATTCATGTCAATAAAACTTAAAAAAATAATATTAAACATCAGTTAATTATAGTTCAGAGAATAACTGTAAATTAATTTACACCAGCTTCACTATAATTTATCAGTCATATTTAATTTCAAACACAAAAGTTATTGATCATAATTCATATTTTTTGTAACTGAGAAATAATTAATATCATATTGATAATCCGGAAACGAAATGCCAGGATATTTTAACCCTGCACCCAAAAAACAATATAAATCAGTGTAATTTATTAACACCTTAGTAAAAAAACTCCTTAATTTTATTACCATCAATAAAATATTTACTAATAATTTGACGTGTTCCGATAACCTATAAAATCTTTTTAGGGTTCCGTACGCAAAGGGTGCTAACAGGACTCTATTACTAAGGCTCCGCTGTCCGTCCGTCCGTCCGTCACAGGGGTGTATCTTTTACTGTAACACAGAGTGTGTGCTAGACTTGCAATTTTTTTTTTTTATTGCTTTAGTCATTAATGAGGTTTCCCTTATCAGAAAAGTGTTTAAAAAAAAAATCTTTTAAACAAATATGTAGTGTTAAATATTGTACGGTGGTATGGAATTCCCCGTGTGCGAGTCCGGCTCGCACTTGGCCGCTTTTTTTTTAAACGATATAATTGGATTCCATTGTTAAAAGTTTATAGGGCATAAAATAAAGCCTTTTATACTTAAAACAGCTGATTATCATGTCAACGATAATACATGACACGGTCACGAGGTGTTAAATATTATTGTAACGGTCTTTTTATGGTTTTCAGTTTAAATATAATGGGATGATTCAGAATCGTGAAGTTACAGAAATTATAAAAAGAGTACAATAATTAATTGTTTTTTCATTACTTGCATTGCATTGATAATGATAAAATAAATTATTTTATTTCTGTGAGTAGATTTTCAGAAACACGTTAAGACGTCAATGATTTTACAAAAAAAAAAAATGAGTTATTTTTCTATTCGAGAAGAAAGTCCGGAACAAACTCAGAGGTCACAGTCTCTTTTAAAGTCCAGACATAATCTTGGCAAGGACCATGTACATATATTGATGTCTGATATGGTATTTTGAGGAAAGAACCACACAGATATGAGTGGACTTGTCCAGTACTGACTGCTTGCACTGGCAAGCAAGCATTTGTCATTTATCGTGCAGGTCAACTCATTTATAAAGAATGAAATAAATGACAGTCGCACATAACTAGACGTTGATGCAACTTGGCTCAATAAGACCCTAGTTATTTTGCAGCGGCAGAATGAGTTAAGTTCTTCGTTCGTTCGATCTCTAGATTTCATTACGGTATTGGAGTTAATGTTTTCACAAATAGCTTGTTTTCTTTCTTGGCACGACTTTCTTAAAAACACTGCCACAGTGAAACCCGTGTTCATTTTCTACCAAATGGCGGAAACAACTACTGCATTAAACAAACAGTACTCATCTCATTAACTGTTTCCCATCACAATTCTATTAGTTTCCATGACAGTTTGTATATTTTATAGGCTTGATTAATAACTAACTATTATCATGTCCGCTTTGTGGTGGAGCCACGAAATTATGACGAATTGCCGTGTTTACCTACATAAACTAGGTACTTGTAACACTGTGTTAACACTAATACCTATGAAGCAAATTATTATCTAAAGTGTACAATGGTGCCGATTCTCTTGTCACAAATGCCTCTAAACTAGACTAAAAATCACTAAAATTTAGTTTATTCCTTTCAAACGACGATTTCCCATTCTGAAATAGACTAAAGTGACATAACTTTACTATATTTTAGTTTGACAGCACTAAGATAGTACTGAGTTTTTAGTTTAGTGAAAATGGCAATTTTGCTGTTCTGAATTTGACGTTTTTCACCTAAAATTTTGATTGTAAAAATCTAAACCTGACAATTTTTAATCGCGATTAAAAAGATGTGGGATAAAATAAGTTGTCATGAACTAAAATTCACACCAACATCTCGACTTTACATGCAAAAACAGTACATAATGTATTTATTTTTTCTTTTGTTTATATCTCGAAAATGGTGCGTCCTGTCGCAAAAATAATGAAAATTTCGACCCCCTTTAGAACCCCAATTATAAAACTCAACATGTTGGTAATATTTTTTCATATTTTCCATACAAAAAGTGAAAAATCCCATATAAAACACGTCGAGGTTGCAACCCCAGCGCGACTCCGGCTCTAAAAAAATCACGGGCTATGGCAAACCACGGGTACCACGTGGATTCGTGATTGTCAAATTCGAATTTAGTTGTGTCAAAATTATTGTTTTATTTAGAGAATTTTATTTGCAGAATAGCTCTAAGATTCTCATAGCCAAAAGGAGGAATTTTAGTGATAGTTTAGTTCGGTGTACAAGAGAATCGGCACCAATGTGCATTCAGATGAAGGTATGTCGTCGCGAATTCTCGCCATCGCAAATGTCAGGCACGTCTACGGCACGTAGTGAGGCATTTGTGTCGCGTGCCTCTTTCCGTCTGTATGCGCCTTAATGCCTGTGCTACATAAACCGAATATCAGCACAGGATGCCTCCTTGTGCCTCACAAGTTTTCCACTCTGGGTTGTCTGGAAAAGATTGACGAATTGCAATTAAGCCATCCATGCTCAACCATGCTGGGATTCTGAGGTATTTATCTATCTAAGTTTAATGAGAATTTCAACCTTTTTTTTTTTTAGGGTGGGAAATTATCAAATAACTTCTCCCGCTCTGGGCGGAGCGGGAGGGTGTATCAGACTTTTACTGACTAAAACCCACCCGTGTTCCTTCCGTTGCCTGTGTGCCGGGGTCGCGATATCCCTTTCGGACAAACTGGCAACCCTGGCAGGCATTGGCCCTTACGGACCTCGTCAGTTGGTGCTGACATCTCTTTGAGGCGCGCGTGGGAGAATTTCCTCCTTAATAACGTCTTTATAAATGAGATATCGAAGAAAAGCACTAGTGATCATAGTCACATTGCCAAAGCATGCACATCTGACTTTTCGGATTCATTTGCATATTGTATAATTATCACTTGCTTCAAAAACGGTGAAGGAAAACATCGTGAGGAAACCGGCCTGAGATATATTTCTCGACGGCATGTCAAGCCAAGTCAGAGGCCCATGGGCGGCTTTAAAACCCTGATACTAGGTTAGTCACTAACCACAGTAAAAGAAGATAGTCACATTCTATTAATTAACAACGTACACGAAATAAACAACTTTAACACCAGGGGGAGGTCAAATGATTCCAAGCCAGAATGTCATAAATTAATTCATTCTCGCAGGAGTTCGGTCTCGTCTTTGCCTTCCAACTATTAAATGAGTCTACATTTTGGCTGGCCCGTTGCCCATTCGATAAGAACGTTTCTCTTCAAAATTATAACCTTTTTAGGATTCCGTACGCGACGGGTGCCAGCGGAACCCCATTACTAAGCGTCCACTGTCCCTCCGTCCGTCCGCATCTGTGTCAGCGGGCTGTATTTCATGAACAGCACGGGTAGCATGACAACCATACATACCACGGAAGAATAGACAAAATGACAGATAAACAATCACAATCTGTCATTTTGTCTATTCTTCTGTAGACAAAACCCGTTTCTATTGTGGATATTCTAAGCGTGCTGTAATAAGTAGACAGTTGAAATTTTCACAGATTGTGTATTTCTATTGCCGCTATAACAGCAATAATAAAAAATTAAATAAAGTTCATAACTAAAGGACAAGAAACGTGTATTTTTCGCCGTCTTTTTGCTCGTTCGGAATATCTATAATCAGCATAGTTCTCCTCTCATACGAGACTGTAAAATAGAATATAGGTATTAAAACTATTATCTAAACTGAAACCTTTCTGTGATTTATGGCAAACAATACGGGTTGTACGGAATCCTTCGTGAGCGAGTCCAACTCACACTTGGCCGTTTTTTTTTTTACATTTTTCTGTCTTAAACGTAAAGTCTAAGTGAAGACCTGTTAAAAAGCCTTTTACAAGTTAATTATAGCTCAGTTATCTTGTGAACAAACGTGACGGCGGTACTAACAGATTAGATTGTGGAGATAATTACAGTCTGCCTAGAACTCAGCCTGACTAGAAAGTGTTAACTCTAGCAATTGTCTGCGCCCGCGCATGTGTGAAAATATCTGCAAAAATTATACATGGTTATTGAAAATTGGAGAGTTTGACATGTGGAGAAGTAGTTGGTATATGAAGGCACAAAATTAAGGCCTGTTAAAATTTTAACTTCTTACCTATCGGAGCCTATTTTATATACCTAAGCTGTTTAATGGAACGCGAGTGTCGATGTTTTACAGCGAAAACTTCAATAATCTTAAAACCCATTGCATTTAAGACTTGTTATCGCCACATCTCTCATTTTCAATATTGAATGTCGATCGTGTCTCACAAACTGCAGCCATTCATCCAACGTTAATGAGTTTCCGGTAAAAGCTGAGCAAGCATTGAATAACTTGACCTTTGTCCCTTAGGTACCAGTTCCTAGACGTTAAGTATAGGCTATCTTTAGAAGTTTTCAATAATATTCATATTATAAGTTAAGGCATGTTCCCGCTGGGCACGCCACTATTGTGGCGATAAGTCCCCTGTTTTAGGAGAGAGGCGCAAAGGCGTCCTCACCTTCTGCCTGACGCAGGTCTTCACCGGACACGGTTGTTTCGGGAGGTTCCTGTTCCGGATAAGGCGTTAGGAAACGCCTGGGTATCACGTTCAAAAAGGCATGTTCCCGCTGCCTGCTCTACCTGTGTATATAGTACCTATTCTCTGTGTATTTTCATATGGCCTGACCAAGATTATGTCTGGAATTTAAAAAAAACTGCAACCTCTGAGTTTGTTTTGGCCTTTCTTCTCAGAGTAGTCAGATAGAAAACGCCGACCTACCTAGCCTAACGCAGTCCACTGCTGGGCAAAGGCCTCTCCCAAGCTGCGCCATAACACCCGATCCTCCATCAAAATCAAAGTCAAAAATGTTGATTGTTGAGTCGATCTAAGTGGACAATGTTAGTGTTATGTTTTGTTAGTACTTACGACTTAGCAGTATTTTACAAGCATTGCAATTATCATTCGCCTACCCTTATCATCCTAAATTAGCTTGCATTAAACATTAGTAATACTTAATTATTTTCTTTTATATTAGTACAATCGTCTTCCACATCCAGAAGCGCTTACAAATGCAATTAATTACACATTCTTGGCAAATGTGGTTAAATAAGACATCTCGTAATTCTAAGCAATTTACGGCAACCCAACCTCACCATTAGATTACTTAATTTAATTCGTCATGGTTGATCAGCTGTCAATTCAATTTGCATGGGCTATAAAATGTACGATAAGATGCATTAACTGCCACAGCCTACAGCCATAATCTGAGTTAGAATCAAGTATTTTTTTTTTTCTAACTGAACAGACAGCAGTACTGCTGGGGAGTTTGTTGCGCCACTTCTTCTTCCCAGCTAAAGCACTAGGAAGTGGTGAAGGGTGGGCGTTTTGGAGGACTGTCTTATGTAATTTTGACGTTCGAAAAGTGCTGATACTCAGCCTAGTTTGAATAAATGACTTTTGAATATTGAATTTTGAGTTGTCATCAAAATTAAAATAGACATAAAATACTAGCCTGTAACTGTCCCACTGCTGGGCCTCTTCTCATACAGAGAAGGCACGAGCACTGATCACCACGCTTGCTCGAGACGGGTTGGCGATTTCAGACTTATATCCTAACGTTTGTTTATTTGCTTTACGCTTTTCCGCGCTAAAACGGCTGAACGGATTTAGACGAAATTTGGCAACTGGGTAGGACATAGGATATTAAATCCCGATATTCCTACGGGATCGAGACTTAAGCAGGTGAAACCGCGGGGTGCAGCTAGGTACCTATAAGTCCAGGTTTCCTCACGATGTTTGCCTTCACCGATGTCAGTAATATCCAAGATAAACTCAGAAAGAAAAAACGCTTTTCGAATAGCGTGCAACTTAACCATTACCACAAGCCTGCAGCAATTTGTGCAACCTATTGAAGCAGGGATTGCAATAATGCAGAAATAATTACAGGTTGCCAACCTTTTACCTAACAACACTGTAACTACCTGTACTTAGACTATTATTAATGCCACAGGATGATAAGAAGCAGTTAATCATTTCTAGGTAGGCTATAATTTCTTGGATAGCCTTTTATGTTTGATTTTACATGCAATTGCGGTTAGAGATCGAATGGTCTGGGAAAGGATACTTTTGCTAAATCATAAAATATGCAATAAATGCATGCACGCAATAATTGCAAGAGCCCTTTGAATTTTATATGGCCTCTTAATTCATCCCAGATCGTGAGTAAGTAGTTTATCTCTTTAAAATGTTCGGTACGAATATATTGAGTCATGGAGTACCGTACCTAAAAGATACATCGATGGGGTTCATCGGTTCCTCATTCCCACTTAAAGTGACTTTCAAAGGTGCTAGGGATCGCCAAAATAGTGCCCAATGTTCTAATAAAATTACGATACCTAGGTACATGTGAGATTTGCGCCATTTCCGCGTACCGGTAGGCAGTGTGTAGCCCCCCTCAAGGTAGGCCAACGGCCTGGTGAAGGTCATGGGTAATACTGGATGCGGGAAGTACAGGACCGGTCTTTGTGGCGATGCTTATAGGAGGCACATGTCCAACTGTGGACATCTTTCGGCTAAATGAAGATGATGACAAGAATAAAAGTCCTGAAAGAACCGACGTTCTACATCCATATTATAAATACGAAAGTAACTCTGTCTGTCCGTCTCTTACCTTTTCACGCCTTAACGGCTTAATGGATTTTGATAAAATTTGGCACACAGATAGACCATGAACTGGTTAGGACATCGGATACTTTTTATCCCAAAAGTACGTTGCCGTGGGATAATTTTCGATGTCCACGCGGGCGAAGCAGTTTGCAAAAGCTAGTTTCTCCTATACATTCTAATCTTCTCTTCTCTTCTTCAACAGTGGCGGCAGTATGTATTCTGCTGGAAGTGGGCGCATTGCCGAGCCGGAGAGCTGGCTTCACCTGCAACGACCCAGCGCTGTCATACCCTCACACAGGAGACACCTTCTCCATATCACTGGTGGCAGCCATCACTGTCATCGTGCCTTACTTAGTGGTGAGTATTTTTGCTAAACATGCTGACGTGTGACTGCCCAAAGGGATGTTGACTGGGAAAAAAAAAACTGATAACACATTGAAAGACAAGTGTGCGTGTTCTTTTACGTATCAATTTAATATATTTTGTGTTTTTTTTTTTTTTTGCCTTTATGGACGCTGATTATTGCGGGTTAGCGGGAACGCCTTTCGTTAATTAACATATTGTATGCAAAGCTGATTCTTAAGCTTCTTAGTTTTCCAATAGCTACCTGTTTTCCTTATTTACTCATTTGCCATCAGTACCTATTGTGAAGGAAAACATTATAGTAGTGGTCACGGTTACTAATGTACACAGGTGCGTATTATCATACACAAGCTGAGGTACTCCTACAGTCTATGACAATGCGCCTAACGTCATACAATGCAGGTGCAATGCAAATGAAGCAAAAGTAGGTACAAGTTTCTAGAGATTTTACTGAAAATGTTGAATAACAAAGCGCTCTTAGTTTCAACTAAGAGCGCTAACACACTGGGACGCCATGGCGACGTCGCTGGCTACTTAGCCATGGCTACCTCTGGCTACCTACCGTAGCCAAATGAGGGTGCTCAATAAGTAGCCAGTAACACGCGGGTTTCCGTCCTGGCGTTCAGTTGGCCACTGAGTGAGGGAGGCGCTTACTTGAGCACTTACTTGTATACAAAATACTGGCGACTTGGCTACGCGTCGCCAGGTCGCCAGAGTGTCCAATCACCACGTAGGGGCCGGTCGGTCGTGGCTAAGCTGCTAAATTGGCAACCGTCGTCAGACCGTAGCCAAGTGAGTACATATATGTAGGTACATTTCAATACGAATTGTTTGGATACGTACCCGGCAACGTCGTCGCCATGGCGTACCAGTGTGTTAGCTCTCTAAGGGTAAACCATTTTTAAACTATGGAAAGCTGTTAGTGTAACATTTCTTAACGCTATGTCTAAACTTGTATTAGCATTAAAGTAATTAGACAAAATGCAACCAAAACAATATAGATTTAACGATGATCTTAAATACAAATACACAAACATAATGTTAAGGTCGATTTACACCAAACGAGCGCATGCACATTCTGTCCCCACTCCACCAAATTATTTTTGTGTAAACAGAGGACTCTCTAAGTCCATCAACGAAGATACGGGCCCTTTCGAAAGTTGTTGATCCGTCAAAACAAGTGTCTAACAAAAATTTTCGGACGGGTAACGGGTAAGTAGGGACACCTGTCAAATCGTTAGTTCTTGGCTCGGTTTAATCATAATTATGTCCGTAAGTGATACCACAGATAATATAGTGGAGTAGGAGACGCCCGTTACTTCGGCCGAAACTACTGATTTTGTGACAAGGTCGTAATCCCCCAGAGACGGAACATTCGTTCGTTGATCTCTCCCTACTAAAATGTCAAGAATCTCGACAAAAGAATTCTCTAGCTTATGGGCTGGTTCTATATTCGTTTGGTCTTAACCCGCCTTCAAACAAACATATTTTAACAAGATGTTTCAAACAATAACTCTTTGACCCTTTGACTTCTTAACAAATAACGATCAGCATTTTAAAACTCTGACGTTAATTATTTTGTGTAACGTTTAAAACAATTGGAGCCACTCACACGCTGACTCTATTATTACTGAAATAATTAGCAATGTGTCCAGTAGTTTTAAGGGTATCCTCGACAGGTTTTTGAAAGATATTGACAAGAAGTTGTTACTATGATGCCTCTGCTTCTAAGTCAACAGCTTGTCCATCACAATTACAACGTTGTCTGTCTATGTCTATCATTGTGTCCATTTTAATATATTGTGTTGTCATTAGGACATGATGTATGTGAAGATGTATGTACCTATTACTTGACGATCAAATATTATTAAGAGACAAAACGATATTAGTGTATTGTTAGAGATTAAATGAAATTGTTTATTTTGTAAATAGGATATCGGAATCACTTTTTCACGTCATATTAAAAATAAGCTAGATGAGGTCGGCGTTTCATAACTGACTACTCTGAGAAGAAAGGCCGAAGCAAACTCAAAGCTCGCAGTCTCTTTTAAAGTCCAGACATAATCTTGGTCAAGGCATATGAGAACCATGTAGATTAGTGTCTGAAATAGTCTTTTGAGGAAAGAACCACACAGATTTTAAACTCTAATTGCGCGATGTAGGATTTGAGTGTCGTCAGGATTTTGTCTGACGTCAGGTCTTTGATGCGTAGTTTGCATGTGGCGATGTAGATGCCGCCACATCTTCATAATCTTCGCCATCATTGTCTTAGTTGACCCAATACTGACCCTCTTTTAGTTTTGCGTTAGGTAATTCTTTTTTTCGTGTCTTGTCATCATTGATTTCAGGGTTTTCAATAAACTGAAAGTCGGTTAAGACCAAACGAGCGAATGCACATTCTATTCGCACCCTACCAACAGTATCAATATAATAGTGTATCTATCAGTTGAGTGTGGAGAACAAGAGCATCATTTTCTTGATATTCTTCATATTAGTATGGGTCTATTATATCTCTCTGGGTCTGTCTATCCTCTGATTTGGCTTGCCGTTGACAAATATCCCTCAGGCATGCCGGTTTGCTCACGATGTTTTCTATCCATACTAAAATGTCAAGAATATCAAAAAATATATACAAATATGCTCTTGTTCTATGTTAATTTAGTGTCTAAACCCACCTTTATGTAAAACGTTCGCAAAGCAACCAGCTAAAAGCAAATTATACTCTCACTCCTTTTAAATAAGACAAAAAATCGCTCCTCCAAATTCAACACCACCTTTCTTTCCAGCTATGGGCCGTCGAAACAACGCTTCAACGAGAAGACGAATACAACCTCAAGAAGAGTAAACTCCTCGACAGCGCCAAGACAGCTGCCTTCTTATACCGGGACTACATCTACGGGTCTGTGGTCAACCTAACCATATTGGAGGTGGTGAAGTGTGTGGTCGGGTCACCAAGGCCTACTTTCTTTGATCTGTGCCAGCCGGATAAGGCTAGCACTTGCAATGAGTAAGTACATTCCAGTGTAAAATATTCTATATTATCTTATATCTTTTAGCTGTAACTTGTTCGAAATTCTGGGCCGTCTCAAATAAGATTGCCATCGACACACTAAAATAAGTTTTAGCCAAACTGGGAGTAGAACTGAATGAATTTAAAAATTTAATTAACACAAATTTTATAAGTTTACCAAGGAAGATAAAATCAAAATGTGAAGGGTCAGAAGTCGGATTGCTTTTGTGTGTAACTTGTTTATAATCAGCAGCATACTCATGTGTGGGTCACTAAGTAAAACCAGAGTTTATTTGGTTTGGTAACCAAGATATTAGTTAAATTGATGAGCTTGAGGCTCTAAACTGTTGCTTACCAGAGGTAAAGCCGGCACGGCCGCATAAAACATAATAGTACAATACAGAAGATTCACTCTGCAAAATCATTTAAATAAATTGCAACTCTTGCAACGACACAATAAAGTGCTATTCAGGTCGCACAGTGCTAATTACCTACAGTTATATTCATCTAGAAATTGCCTCTCTTTCTATAGCGTAACTCTTCTTCTGACTACGTTACGCCCACTGAATTGGGCCTACAAGTCGAGCCCATCGCGTACTTGTAGCTTCTTACTTAGAATGCGGAGTACGCCTGGCATAGTACGCCTAAATCATGCAGCATATTTTTAGATTTTAGTACATTGATGTAATCAAACCTTATAATAAACATTTCTTATCTCCAACAGTTCGGAATACGTCAGCAACTACCGCTGCACGTCGATGAAGTACTCCCGCTACCTGCAGATCGACTCCAGTCGCAGCTTCCCTTCGGCGCACGCGTCGCTGTCTATCTACTGCGGCTTGTTTCTAGCTGTAAGTACCTTTTATTTGTAGTCTTTTCTAATATTTATTCTATATCATAAAACAAATTTATTAAAACATAGACACTCACGGATACTTAGTTTCAAAATATTCATTTTGAATCGTTAAATAAACCGATGGACAGTGATTGCCAAACTTTACTGCCACAAATGATTTTAATTTAATAAATAGGAGTACGGAACACAACTTCCATTCACTTAATTCATAGCATTTTTGTTGTAGTCTGTACTGCCTGTTGCACCACCACTGATCTACTTAGTTCCTGTTAAATTAGTCAGCAGATAATTTCATACAAATTCTGTTTTATTTTCGGTGGTGAGTAGTGGCTATTGCAACAAGCCGCTAAACCATCAACTACCTAGAAAAAGAAAATATATAAACTAACAAACATTCCTTCCACAGTGGTACCTCCAAAGGCGAGCATTCAGCTGGCACAACCGCTCCGTCCTGCTGGTACCTCTGCTGCAAGTCCTCTGCATCGTGTACGCCGCCGTGTGCTCGCTGAGCCGGCTCAGCGATCACCGGCATCACTGGTGGGACGTGCTAGTTGGTGGAGCGATGGGAGTCCTTAGTGTTTTGTACACGGTAAGATTTTAACTCGTTGACTATTTTTATTGAGACTCTAGGTGCGAAAAAGGCTGTCTGTTTGTGACGTTTTCACTCCTTAACTGTTAATTTCATTTCGATGGGTATAACCTGAAGAAGTGCAAAGGGAAACTTTAAAAGAAATCCCCAATAAGGTGAAACGGGGTATTGAAGTTTATATGGGAAACTCCAGAAGCCTTGTAATGGAAGTCATGGGCTAAGTGCTCAACCTTACCAATTAGTGGTAAATAGAGACAGATTAGGTATGTGATAATTTGAGAAATATATCCGACTAGCTTACGCGGTCCCTAATCAGTTACAACATAGTCATTACCTTCCATACTTGTACAAGAATCCCTTTAAAATAATTGCTGCGCACCGAAGCCTCCACACCTACAATTAAAACCACTGAATTTAAATAACAAACCATGTTCTCTGTTCTAACGAATTGTATTTAAATAAAGATTTTAATCAAGCATGTTGTCATCACTGCCAGTATTTTATTCCATTCTCGCCAGTGATTTATGTCTAGCAGGCAATAAACCTCATTATAGTTAATGTAAATGTGAGCAAACTGCAACCATGGTGGAATCGTTTTATAGCAGCAAGGGATTACCTCAACAGTCATGTTTACATGGCTTTATCGTTTTAATGTAATTAGTACCTTTAATTTCTAGACAGCTGCAAAGGCATTTAAGTATTCACCTCATTATGCAGCCGATCACGGCTCCAATAAAGGCCACGTGGTTTTAGTTCACCTGTACTTTGTGGCTTTGTGACAGTTGTTAGGGGTAGTCAAAGCCGAAAATATCTGACAACCAGTCTTTCCAAGAGGAATTGTGTTACCCAGTAACTGGGTTGTATAGGTCAGATAGGCATTCGTTCCATGTTAAATACTGCTATTCAGCTGCATCCAGTTAAACTGGAAGCCGACCCCAACCTATGTAGTTGGGAAAAGACTAGGCAGAGTCATTGGTCTTTGTGGCTGATCAATTTTTTGCACTCAGGATCAGATTTTACACTTTGGATCACTCCTGGCTTTCCCTAGTAACGAACTAGAGATCCATTTTATTGGAGTCTTAAAGGATTTGACAAAAAATATATACTCTCTTCAACTAACAGCCTAATCACAAATGACACAAACGTAAATACTACAACATCCTTTTCCTTTCTAGGTCCTAGTTCTCTGCAAGAACTTCTCGCAGCCAACCGTAGTCAGCACAAGCGACATTTCCAGCAGCGATGGCAACAACCACCAGTCAGTGCGACGGCTACTGTCCAGTGAAACTCACGTGGTCGTCCCTTAGCCTCAAGCTGTGTAAGCAAACGCTTACGTGGTTACAAACTCTTGAAGTGAAGTGAGGTGCTCCTGTTGTACGAAATCCGGGTATGGATCATGAACCTCATAAATTAAGTCTAAGATTTTGAGGTCTGAATCTCATTTGCTTTTTAAATATTATTGTTGATGCTCTGTTCGCATTGGTTTCTGAAATGAAGATATTGTCTAAATTGATTATATAAAGTGCAAAGTGCAATTTTATCATTGGTTAGAAAAAAGCATTTGCTTTTTGACAGATCTGAAATTATGGAGATTTAATTCGTTTTAGATCGTTTTTTATGAAATGTTAGTTGTAGAAGAAAACTGAATTTGAGGTGTTAGTCCTTATCTTGAACAGTGTAAGCCTCGAGCTTACTTGATTTTAAAGTTGGACGAGTTAGAATCTTGTAGAAAAGTGTTTAAAGTTTTATTTCCAAGACTGAGCATCAGATATTTTGTAGTTCATTTAATGATTGGCAGATAGTTTGCAATTTCGGTGTTTCTTACAACACTTATGCAAGTTTAGAAACACAAAATTGAGAAAAGATAATTCTTTATTTGATTGAAGAAGTGTCAAAAATATGTTTTGCATTAGTTGTGCGTAGGAAAGAGCCTTAGAATAAAAAGTAGGGTAATTTTAACGAATAATAAGTTTATATTAATATAGATGAGGAAAGATAGAACGTTCAATTAGCTTAGAATTATGAGCATTGTTCAAATTAATTTGTTAGTGATGCAAAATTGATTTAATTTTAGTAATGTGACGAGAAAATGAATTGTGTTGAATTGTAAATAAAAGTAGTTTTAAATAATTAGTATTTTGTGCGTCTAAATATGACCTTATAGTAGAAGTTAAATTGAATTTTAATTTAATTCTAATGATATTTCAATGTTCAATATTTAGTACACACTTTATAGCGCTATATGAATTTACGCAACTGCTGAGCATGAGATCCTGGTTTGAATTCCCGGGTCGTGCAAAGTGTTATTGGGTTTTTCCATCTGGAATTTCTTATTAGCAGCCCGGAGTCTGGATTCGTGCCCGGTTGATGGCAATAGGCTCACCCCCTACTATATGGGAAATAAACATAACTGGCAAAATGTGGGTGTACGAAAGATACACCTCTGCCCTACCCTACGGGGATTACAGGCGTGATATTATGTGTTTTGTGAATTTACATAAAACTTACTATGAAATAAAAGCTTGGCAGGTTATATACCAAATCGCTTCACCCCTTTTAAAAGCTCAAAACAAAAATAATAAATGCACTTATGTAACTTACTCATTCAACAAAAATAATGAGTGGGCGTACAAAGTTATCTTAGTTCGTAATAACATAGAAATTCACTTACCGACAAAACCCCAAGAGATTTCTTTCATCCAAATTCCCCTTCTTTTAAAAGAAAGGGGCTGTCCAATGTTTTCTTTGAAGCTTCATATTTAAAAGGGGGACAGCCCTCTGTATATATAACTCTGTTTACAATGACAAATGGAATTAGTCAATCATTTTTCTGAACAACACTCTTTGAAAGGGACGGTATTTTTAGAGAGAAAAAAACTTTGAGAAACTTTGTCATTTATTTGAAATATTGTTTGTTTCGAAAACCTATACGATAATAAGCTATTGGTCTGCGAAAAAAAAACACAAGTTATTTCGAAATTGATGAAACATATTAGGTACTTACCTAATGGTAAAATATTTTTATAAATTCGGTTTCTAATATTTTTGAGATTATCTGCTCTTGGAATCAATCAAACTGCCTAGCCTTTTCCCAAACATTTTGGGTTCGACTTCCAGTTTACCCAGATGTGGAGCGACTGCCTTTCTGACCTACACAATCCAGTTACTGAGTAACACGATACCCCTTGGTAAGACTATCTACTAGATTATTTTACTGTTTAAATCAATACGTAAATCGAAACGGTTTTATTAGGAGTTAATAGATTGTTTGCGCCTAATTATAAATAACACGAGTCATTCGTAGTTGTATATTTCATTATAATTAATTATAAGTTAATTATAAATGATACCAGTGATATTGTAGTGCTGATTTAAAAGATTAATAAAATTTTGGATATTTTTTACTATTCGGATCGAAAGTGCAAAGATATAAGGACCATTTCTGTCTTGAAAATTAAATAAGATTTTAACCAGGAAGAGAGCTTCATATGTAATTAAAAATATCCATAATTAATTAGATTACAGCAACATTCAATAAATAAAACATAAAATAATAGAATGGTTTCACGGCGTAACTCTACTTACTAATTTATTAATTAGTTGTATTTTAAATATTATTAAAATACATTTTAAATAATAACAACATTTGACAGTATTCACTGCTTAGTACCTGTCTAGTCGTAAGGTTATTAAAAAATATATTTATTGTTAACATTTTTCATGAAACCATGAGTAAAACCACCCACCTGTATTTATAAATAATATTAAAAATACATAACTCTTTTTTGGTTTCTACCGTAGTTGGGTAAAATTAATTTCACATATCAAAATTATTTTAGAAGAAATAAACGATGTTATTTTTTTTTTATTGAAAATAGATCTATATTTTTTTTAAGAATTTGACATTCCTGTGCATTTAGTATACTATTAATTTTAGTTTTTTTTTTTATCTGAAAATTGTAAATATTCTGTTTAAGGTGTAGATGTGTGAATGTGGCTGTCTGTATGTAAACTTGTATAAAATAAATAAATTAAACAAATTTTAATTCAATGGTTTTATTCTTACTTCACCTTTGTCTATCATTGACAGAAAGATACTGGTCGTTCGGTCAGTGGGTCATCTTAGTTGTCTTCAAGATTTTTTAAAGCCTAATCATCATCATCTGCCTAGCCTTTTCCCAATGTTGGGGTCGGCTTCCAGTCTAACCGGATGAAGCTGGAGTATTTTACATGGAGCGAATGCCTATCTGACTTCAACAACCCAGTTACTGGATAATACCCCTTGGAAGGTAAGACTGGCTGTCAGACTTTCGAGCTTCTGACTACCCGTAACGACTGTCAAAGATCTACAAATGACAATCGGAACCAACGGCTTAACGTGCTTTCCACGTCACGTAGGTAGGGGTCTCGGTATGTAATGGATGATCACCCATCTACGGACCGACCTCGGCAAGCGTAGCTTAACCATCGATCGACCTGAGCCAGCTGCACAGGTCGATCGCTTATTATTTAGCCACAAGCTCCTTTTTAAGGATTATGATGGTTTTATAGTTTGACCAAAACCGCTGTACCGCCCCTTAGGTAAGTCCGCGGCGAGACCCAGGTGCAATGCAAGCCACTCATTGGTCAACGCTCACGGGGCGTTGCACCCCCCGCCTTTCCGCGCATTCCTAAGGCGCGATACAGCGGTCTCGGTCAAACTATAGTACGAAACTATAAACAGTAATGACTTAAAAACTAACGGACTTAAAATAATAACAGTAATTAAATAATGGCATTGTTCATTCCTTGGGGAACGTTCAAATCAAATCAAATCAAAAATATTTATTTGCTAGAATATGGTACATAATGGTGTTACAATAATTTTGTTTCTGCATATCCTGCCAAAACGATGGCGTGCAAATTTATACATACTTATAATGTCAATTATTTTAACTCACAAACTACAGATTCTATTGACTTATCTTCTAAATAGTCCTTAATCGTATAATAACTTTTCAGTAGAAGCAGTTTGAAAATATACTTTTTAAACATTGTCAGCGGTAGGTCTTGCACACTATTTGGTAAATGGTTGTATATTATAATGGCCATGCAGTATGTATTTTTCTTAAATAATGTTAGTTTTATTGGTGGTAGATGAAGTCTATCTTTATGGCGTGATGATCGGCAATTTGGTCTGGTAATGGTAGTTTCAAATAAATTATAGTTCCTCTTAACAAAAATACACATTTCAAAGATATACAAGCATGGCAAAGGTAAAATTTTTAGTTTTTGAAATAGTGGCTTACAGCTGTCTAGAAAATGAGCTCCACAAATTGCTCTGACACATTTTTTCTGAGCTTTGAAAACTCTGTCAAACTCTACTGAATTACCCCATATTATAATACCGTATCTAAGTATGGATGATACGTAACCATGATACGCTAACATTGCACTATCATAGTTAATTTCGTTCTTCAAACAATCAGATTTAGATCATCAACTATATTCAATTTAATAATAAAGTTTTTATCACCATTTATTAAAATTGCAGAAATCACGAGCGAAAGTAACATTAAGATAAATAAATAATTGTTGAATAAAACCTCTAATTGGTTTGTTTCTTATAAAACTAAAAGGGAAAGCTTTTTTATAGGCTAGTAATTATGATCACACGCAGCTTGTATTATGGTAATTCTCTTAGGGAACGCTCAATTAGACGTGATAAAAACTTTGTTTTACAATAATTGGATGAGTTTTAGTTGTAGCGTTATATACTCACATGATTCCTTTTGAATAGACATTTAAATATTAATAATTATTTAGAAATTATTCAAGCAATGCATTATTATGTCTGAACAATATAAGTATATTTTTCGGCTGCGTGCTTATTTCAAAACAAGAAGTTTTGCAAAATAATCAGCTACAATTATATCGTAAATGAGTAATAAAGTTGGATTCTTGAAAATTCACCGCCTTAAGGGGTAAAAATGTTGAAGAAAATTAGTACTTGTTGCCGATCGGAAATCCCCACGGAAACATGACTTGAAAATTCTTAATTAACTTGTAAGAATCAATTGAAAGTACGTTTGCAATGATATATTACTTGATTAGTTCATATCCATGTAAATAGCTAACTACAACTTGAAACGTTTATGTAACCTACTATCTAAATTACTGCAAGAGAAATAGGCACTATAAAAGTAGTTTGTTTTTGATGTAACATCAATCCTCGCGCTTCCCTGCAATCAAAATCGAAATAATCAAATCTGTGGGACAGATTTCTTGATAAGGGACAGAATTTTGAAACAGGAAGCCGGGGACGCTCGCGGTATTTGATTTGAACAATAACCGCGCGAGGTGCTAGAGTTGGCTGTCAGAAATGACCTTGACGAGGCCCCGCCCTTTTAATATTGCTTATTACCAAGGTGAGATGTCAGATGTTACACATCATATGCGACTACTGTAAGGCTAACTCGTTTTTTTTTTAAAACGGTACATCCTTTCTATACATTTTCTTAGTCGTTGGAATGTCGGAAGACCCTGTTATTTAGACTAATTTAATAAGGAAATTGTCAGTCGCGTCATCAACCGCAAATAAATCTTTTAGCTATCAAAATTCTCTTTCCCTTATCCCAAGATATTTGGAGTCGGCGCAACACGTCGTCGTCTTCCATATCTACATCTATATTATGGTACGGCCACATTATCTTGAATGTGCGCTGGCGGCTGAGAGTATGTCATGCTCACTCAAATGCCTGGCTGGTGGTGTGTGTTGGATCGTTAAGTTCCCTTCAAAATGGTTAAGCTGAATGGTGCTGATCCATTCGTCATGTTCGTGAACCTGTGCCGCCAGTAAGGACCGGTTATATCATAGATGGCAAGGCTTTAAAAAAAAAAAAAACATTCCGTACGCTTTTAACGTGCATGTCTTTCTACACTGAATGTATAATTTCAACATGAATGATGTAACCAATATTTTGATTTACAAGAGTGTCCATGGAGTTTCTTGCCCATTTATCTCCATAGGAACCTACTACACTTTGGAATGGGCAACTAGCTTCATATTTCTTACTGACCGATCCCTTGACAATTCAAAAGTGCCTTTAATTGGTTTATTTGTAATAAATGCTTTGAGTTTGTGGCGATAATACGTCTTTATTTGCCTGGCCCAGGCTCTTTTGCAGGTGTATGCGAACCCCTAGGGGTCTATATGATGTAAAAAAACTTTGGGAATGACTGGCCTAGCCTTTCTAGAAACCGAATCAATTATCATGATAATGATTATATTACGATAAAATACTGTACATTCACATATAAAAAAAAAGCGTAAATTATAAACATCTTAGTCACCATTGATGTGTTAACTGTTATTTCATCATGTATTCTTGTCGGACCCCGGAGGAGGCTATAAATATACTCAGGCTATGACAACTCTAAAGCATCACTTTTATGATATTTTATAAACTAAAAGAATGGTGCTACGCCATGCTATTCTGATATTATTCATAACAGTAACAAAACTGCATTCCTTGTGAGTTATTTCTGTAAAATTTCAAATTTACTACACTTGAAATTTAGGAATGCTAGAGAGATTTATACAGAATGTATCTGAAAGGTGTGGCCATATATAGGGTGTGGTACAGACCATCAAACTAAACTACGTTCTCCATGAAACCAACATCGTACAAAAAGAATCGCTTCCATTCCGTCCCGAGGCAATGTAAATTGGGCCGAACTCTTATTTAAGAGCGTTCATTCAAAAAGTTGGCAACGTCGCAAATAGCTGTCAGATATTTACCTGTTTTGATTAATTTGGCAATATTAAAGCTCGTACAGACCAGCGCGACGCGACGCCGCGCCGCGACACGAACAATACAATTTCTAAGAAAACTTGACGGTATAACAATAACTGGTGTCGCGTCGCGCTGGTCTGTACGAGCTTTACTGTATGGAGATAAGAAATATCGCTAACTAGTGAACTAGAATATTAATAATGAATAGCATACAACACTGAATTTGATGTTGTAATCGTATTAGGTGTAACAGGCATTTAGGAAGTTTCCAAATACTTTTTTACGTCTAAAACTAAATATTCAGTGTTACGATATTAATTATTGCATTTCATAATTAGTATTGTTAGCCACATTTCATATTTCCATACAGTAATATTGCCAAATTAATCAAAACAGCGAAACATTTGACAGCTGTTTACGATGTTGCCCACTTTCAGTATAAACGCTTTTTAAATTATCCCGTAGCATTGTAATAAAAAAGTAGCTAGGTGCTTCCACATACCCGTCTTGAACTCCTAAAGAAATCGCGCATTTTCGCGCTTGTCTCAGAAACAGCCGAGACTGTGGCGTAGGACATATACAATACGGCCAACGTAACTTGGCGGGTCTGAACATAGGCACAACGAACTTTCGCGCAAGTTCTCTCACTCACACTCGCCTTATGTCACCATTACGTTCCTAAAAAACGTTATTGCGCAACCTTCTGCGCGAAGTTCTCACCCGCCAAGTTACGTTGGCCGTATTGTAAGTTAGCGTTTATACAAATATTTTGTACGTTCCCTAACAAGACACACGTCGCTACGGTCATAAACATAGCCACAATTTGAAAGACAACTCACTAAGCCCGCATCTTTCTTAACTTATGTATTTCGAATTGACTTTTTAAATTAAACAGCCACAAGGGGTCTTCAAAGACTTTGTAACTTCCAAAATGTAATGTAAAATACATTTTGTAATTAATACTTGCTGTGCTCATTAAAAATGAAATAAATGTAAAGTATTTTGAATACTTCTCTTTCATTAATCACCATTTTTTTTAATGGTTATCGTTAGGATAACTAGATGGTTTATTTTGTTTGTGAATGGGTTTTGGAATTAAATGTAGATAGTGATTAAAATGTAAATAAATTGTTAACGAAGATTGTATAGTTAAGCGCCACCTGTCGGGAATAAATTACTAATGATTTATTACTTCTAAGTATACATACTGGTACCTACATAACTTTCTTGTTTCCATAATTCAAAGGGTCTTATTTTTTAATCTTTTTAACGGAAAAATGTTTAAACCTTCCCCTTCTTAACAACTGAAATGGCAGAAATCATCGTCATCTGCATAGCCTTTTCCTGACTACATATGTTGAGGTCGGCTTCCAGCCTAACCGGATGCAGCTACCACCAGTATTTTACATGCAGCGACCCAATTACTGGGTAACACGGTACTCCTTGGTAAGACTTGTAGTCACATTTTCGAGCTTCTTACTACCCCATAACGACTATCAAAGATCTCCATATCACTGAAATCTATGCATAAAATGCAATAAGCTAAGCAAAATGTCTAATTTGTTCACTTATGGACAGATGCCATTAAACTCTCTCATCACTGACATTAGACGTGAACATCAAAGGGAAACCAGCTATCTAATTACGTAACATATTTTCGTAAACGATTACGACTAATCTGTTTTATTTTGACATTTCAAGAACATTCATTGCGTTATTTACGTTGTTGAGCAGGTTTTTTTTTCGAACTTATGAAGCGATGGATTAGCAATCTGTGTCAAAACGATTCAGATTCTGATTGATCTTGTATTACGTAATTAAGGTACTGGACTACATAATCTGGAATGACCAGCACCCAGTAAGCAACATTCGTTTTCTGTAATGATGAAATTCAAAAATTCAACATTCAAAAGTCATGTATTCAAACTAGGCTGAGAATCAGCACTTTTCGAACGTCAAAATTACATAAGACAGTCCCCCAAAAACGCCCACCCTTCACCACTTCCTAGTGCTTTAGCTGGGAAGAAGAAGTGGCGCAACAAACTCCCCAGCAGCACTGCTGTCCGTTCAGTTGGAAAAACATGATTCTATTTAATAGTACTTATGCAAAAATAATTTAAATTACCACAAATTGCAATACAACTCATAAAACGTACAGTCAAATAAAATAAACCAAACAATTATTTATGAGCTCATATAGTGTCATGTAGTCTTTGATTCTAAAATACTTATTTGTTGCTTGGGGGGTTGCTCCCACTAATTAAGCTACTCCAATGTACCCTACATTGGAGTAGCTTAATTATTGGGACTAATTTGTCGTCTAAGTAATCTTTAACTTTATAGAAACCTTTTTGACATAGTTTCTGTTCAATAAATGATTTAAGTTCTTTGACATGGCTTGGGAGTTTCTTGTAAAAACGTATACTTTGGCACTTAAACGAATTAGAAAATTTTTGGAGCCTACTCCTCGGCACAATAAATAAATCTTTGTTTCCATGAGGCCTTTGCTCCGCAGTGGGCCAAGGGACTGGTATAAGTCTGCATAGATTTTTGCTGCAGACGATAAAAATTTAAGTGGAATTATTGTGAGTAAAGCTACCTTCGTGTGTTTTGCATGTAAAGTGCTCAGCGCCGGGGACATAAATTAGTGAATGTTCTACAAGGTAAGGGCTGCCACGAGGACAAACAGACTATGCCACTGGGTTATTGGTTACATGTGGGCAATCCATTTAGGGGGTGTAGGAGAGGTCATTTACAACCAAATGACCCTTTTTGACTCCTATGCATATGCAACAATTTTCGAGTCATTTGATATTTTATATTTTTTTTTTCATTCATTTTAAAATACTATGAAATCGTCAACATGGCTCGAAAATTGTTGCATATGCATAGGAGTCAAAAAGCGTCATTTGGTTGTAAATTACCTCTTCTACACCCCCTAAATAGATTGCCGGCATACCAATAACACTGTCTATGAAGTTATCTATTTAGTAGGTGCTCTTCCGAAGGCGATCGCAACGGCAAACCGCAAACGGCAACGTCGCCCAATCGCATGGTTGCAGTTGTCTTCGGAAGAGCACCTTAAGGTGGCCATAGAGAATTAAAATTTTCGTCTCCTTTAGGGACTGTCCACTGGAGCGTAGAGGAGAGGAGAGGAGCCGAGCTGTGCCAATATTAACCAATGGAATTGCATAAAATCTCCGCTCCGCTTTAAGCTTTGTGCAGACTAGCGCGACGCGAAAGCGCGACGCGACACCGGTTATTGTTATACCGTGAAGTTTTCTTAGAAATCGTATTGTTCCAGTCGCATCGCGCCGTAGCGTCGCGCTGGTTTGCACGAAGCTTTAGTGGACAGGGATTGGCGAACTAGTTTAAAAAATCATACAAAACCGGGAAGCGGAGCGGAGAAGCGGAAAAAACACGGCCGCGGGCTATTAAAAAAAATAAAAAAATCCTCGTCGCGTGAACTTGGCCTAGCTCCGCACAGTGCGCTTCTCCGCTCCGCACTACCTCGCTACGCATCAATGGATTTGACAGTTCAACAACATTCACTGCGTTATTAACGTTGTTGAGCGGACAAATTTTTCGAACTTATGAAGCAATGGATTTGTAAATATTCTTCAAAATAATTCAAATTGTGATTGAAAATGTGTTACACAATTAGGATCATAGTTCATAGATTACTGATGAACTTAATACAAAACTTTACCTGTACTCGCTTGGGATATTTTAACGAAATTACATTTTCAACATAATGTACCTACAAGGTGAGCAGTTAGTAAGTAACAAAAAATGTGGCGCTTATTTATCCCTGTAAAAACACTTTCAGGTTGAGATATCAAGAGTTCCCGCCACTTATCATATTCCATCCCTTTCGTTTATATGGGAGCTATTCAGCTATTTAATTGGCCGGGCACTAGGTCAAATGTGGCAAGAATCGGTCAGTCTAGAACTCTTACTGACCAATACTTGTTGTACAATTATGTCATATAAAAATCGAAAGAAATTATAAAGCTCAATATAATCGCTTTAATCGCTTTTATTCCGTTCCGCTGCAAAATAAATTGAGTCTTATGCATAATTTTAGCTTTTTTATCGCACCGTGCCAACCCTAGCGCCAGCAAAAACAGGCACCTATCCTGCTCAACGTAAAATAGTGAATATAAATAAACGAAGAAGCAACAATCACGAATACTGGAGGATATAAATTTTGTCGTGACTAAGGACGCCTACAGACGAACGATTCGATGTCTGACGATGTATCCCAAACGTTGCATCTTGACGTACATACCTACAATAAGTTGGTAAATAAAATAAATAATACGTATCCTCCTACGCCATTGCCAATCTGGGATCCTGTGAAAGACTGACCACACACAAGCAACGTATCACTTGAGTTTTAAATAAGTATCTGACCTATAGATAAATAAGACAAGCGACAACTTGGATTCGATTGGATTCCATTGATCGCGTCTTGAATTTAGAGAACATTGCTTCCCTACGTGATCGAATATGAGAGAAATTAAGAGATCCGCAGGAAAACCAAGATAACTGACATAGCCTGAAGAATTGCCAAACTTATGTGGCAATGGGTAGGACACATACCTCGCAGAACAGATGACTGATGGGGCCGAAAGGTTCTGAAGTGGCGACCGCGTACCGGAAGACGTAGCGTTGGAAGGCATCCCACAAGATGGACCAATGACTTTGTGAAGGCCGCAGGAAGCCGCTGGATGCGGGAAATACAGAACCGGTCGAAGTGGCGGTGCTTGGGGAGGCCTATGTCCAGCAGTAGACGTCTTTCGGCTGAAATGATAATTATGATGAAGCAACATTGTGAAACTGGGAACAACTTTATAGTTGCGATCACTAGTCGCAGTCGTACGAGGATACCCAGCAGAGTAACTGTTGCCCAAATGCCCACATACTAGTAACCCATGATGTGCTACCTAAACCTGTAAATGGCATTGGACTTTCAAGAGATGTCACTGCATGGGATATAAATTACCTCTATCAAGCAAACGTCTTAAAATAATAAAGAACAGCTGTTAATGGCTCCAATACATTACAATTTTAACACAGCAAGATTCTCTATGAAGTCTTACATTATTTGATAAGAAACTTAAACCAGGTTTTAATGTTTTCAGATGATAATAAATTCTAATACATTTGACAGTTCGAGATAAGGCAGTCATTTTGCTTCGTGTGGGTGTTGTAAGCTGCAAGTAATAACAATAACTTAAAAAAAATCACATTACTGTTACGTATATCTAATGTATGAGTAACGGGAAAAGTAATTATTCATGACGTGGTGAGAATATTTGCCAATCAGCTACGTTCGTACTAGAGGTAATCCAGTACCCTAATTACGTAATACACGATCAATCAGAATCTGAATCGTTTTGAAACAGATTGCTAATCCACTGCTTCGCACTTTCGAAAAAAAAATCTGCTCAACAACGTAAATAACACAATGAATGTTGTTGACCTGTCAAATTGAAACAGATTAGTCGGAATTGTAAACGAAAATGTGTTGCGTAATTAGATAGCTACTGCATTGGAAGTATTTAAAAGGTTGTATAGTCCATTTGATTCCATTTTATTCAGAGCTCCAATTAGATGGTGCAGTCAATTCAGGACACCTTTTTGAAATCCGAACTGGCGTAACTTTTAAAGTAATTGTTGAGAACCTCTGTCGTGGTCTTAAGATACAGAGATGTGTGTGCCCGATAGGTCTGCAGATAAGGATCTCAACACATTCGTCCGGTAGCCCGTCTTCCTTGCTCGGCATGATAGCTGTCTTTGTACATTGTGTAGGACTTACTTTGTACTTTGAAGTAGGAAGTTTCTTTTGTTGACTTTTTTGTAACTTTTGGTTCAATAGCCTCTGTGGTCCTTTGATAGTCTTTGTGATCCCAGGTTTCCGAACGAGACTCAATTATTGATCCGTCAATGAAAATAAGTTTGAGATTGATTGATGTAACTGATCGACAGAAGGGTTTCGTCATAGAATACAAACCAAGATGTGCCCTTTCAATACTCAATGCATTCCACGATGTAAACTTAGTTTGCAGACATACAAAGATATGACCATTGTGGACACTGTCGGGGACAGCTAAGTACGAGAGAGGCTTTCGCTAAATAGAGGTGCACAAAATTCCAATATTTCTGTTATGTGTAGACCTACACGAATTTGTGTTCTAAAATTTACGTCAGGAATTCTTTAAAAAAAACTGTGTTTTGTCTGTAATTTGTAGCCTGGAACACGTTTACATTAAGAATAAAAAAACAGTTTTCGTGTCCTGAAAATATTTAAAAAAATATCTGCCAAAGAAAATCTAATAAGAAAATATTAGTCCTATAGGTAACCGTCGCACAGTTAATAGCGATGTATAAATAATATTAATGCAGTTACTTTGTACTTGTCCTGTTTAATGCGTTTAGAAAGGGAACAGATGGCGCCACTAATCACTGAACATGGTCTTCTACCCTACCGCATCGAATGCAAAACAATGATCTTAAAGGCTCTCGCACATTAGGATGAAACGCGCCGCAACGCAACGCATGGCAAAAATCCTTGATATATTTTGTTTGAACCATCGCACTCTATAAGCGGGCCACACCGGGCCGCAGCGCAACGTACTGACGGATCGTCCGCCAGACGTATTCTTGCGGCTACTGTTGTTGCGCTTGTAGTACATGCGATGGTATACATACAAAATGTCCGAGAGTGATCTAGGAGGATGTTGCGCTGCGGCCCAAATTTGCCTCATTGCATTGAAGTGGAAACAGTCCAAAAACAAATTGGAAATTTGAATCTGTCTGAAATAATTACCGACGTTCAGTCGGTAATTATTTCCGTTCAGGAATGTTGCTATTTAAATATTGTATTTTATTTATACATGTATAATTAATTATTGTATATTTATTTTATTCTTATATCATAATTATATCTCTTTTGTATGCTGCACCGGTCGCCGTCATAACGTCAACGCCGGCTGTCGCTAAAAACTAACGCTGGGGCTCTGTCTCGCATAGGGTTGCAGGATTATACTGGCCGTTTTGCGTGAATGCGACGCAAATTTTCCCTCAACTTGTTTCTTCTTCTATTTTGTGTTCTTTCTTTGCGTCATGTTTACCGCAAATAAACGTATTTCATTTATTTCTTCTTTTTTTACTGCCTTGCGGTGCGACCCTCCGCAGCTCCTGATGTGCTTTGGCGCATTTTTGCAATGCGGTGTGCTGCGGCCCGACGCCGCTGCACTGCTGCAATGTGCGCTTAACTTTACGATACAACATAAAATATTACTGGTTCTACTGACTTAGATGCGGTAATATAAACTGATATAGACAGGCTTGATTTTGTGGGATCTTAAACTACAGTTGTTCCTTCAACTTACATAATAACTGACATAAAAACAGTTGAAAGTTGAACTTAAAACTACTCACTTTGATTGTGCAAGTTGACTTACGCATCCGCCTTAACACTGTAGAAAGAAAATATACAATCACTGCAATTTAAAGTTTTTGTTTGCCAGATTAATTGGGACAGCCAGTCGATTTACCTACTTGAATTAACACATTGCAAGTCATAATCTAAGAAAGCTGAGGCTTACGTCGTAAGGATATTCCATAATCACCACGGTGAGAAAGGAAATCATAAAAAAGAAAACAGTTCCGTATCATCCTTATAATCAGCCAATTCAAAATTCAAAAAAATTCAAAATTCAAAAGTCATTTATTCAAACTAGGCTGAGAATCAGCATTTTTCGAACGTCAAAATTACATAAGTCCCCCAAAACGCCCACCCTTCACCACTTCCTAGTGCTTTAGCTGGGAAGAAGAAGTGGCGCAACAAACTCCCCAGCAGCACTGCTGTCTGTTCGGTTAGGAAAAAATAAAAAATTACTTGAAAATATACAATAGTATGCAAAATAATTTACATTACTCAACATGTAATATAATAAAAATAATTTACAGTACTCAATAGTGTTCCCACTGCTGGGACACAGGACTTCTCTCTTCGAGAGGGAGTGGGCTGTTATTTACCACGTGGGCCCAGTGTGGATTGGTAGATGTCACATGTCTTCGAATTTTTGGTTCTAGGACATGCCGGTTTCCTCACGATGTTTTCGTTCATCGTTGCTTTGAACTCGAACCGTATCATCCACTTGTGGGGAAAAGGACCCAGACTCACCACCTACTTTGTTGACTGGCTTATCTTACAGTATATCATGAGTGGATTCTACCCAGACAGGCATCCACTTTACTTGCTGCAATTATCCTAATCCTAACTAATATTACAAAAATGCGAAAGTAAGTTTGTTTGTTTGTTACACTTTCACGCTAAAACGGCGGCGAAATTTGGCACACGGGTAGACCATGATCTGGAATAGGATATATGATTATGATTTTTATACGGGTCGAGACTTATGCGGGTGAAACCGCGGGGCGCAGTTAGTTTTATCATAAAGGAAAACATCGTAAGGAAGTCGTCCAAGAACCATAAATTCGAAGACATGTAACAACCACCACTCGCACTGGGTCCGCGTGGTAGATTACAGTACAGGTCACTCCCTCTCACAGGGAGGAGGTCTGTATCGCACCAGTGGGAACATAATAAACCGATTGTAGGCTGGAGTGCAGGCCGCAGGAATCCACTGGATCCGAGAAGCACAGAACCGGTCAAATTGGCGGTGCTTGGCGGAGGCCTATATCCAGCAGTGGACGTCTTACGGTTGAAATGATGATGACGATGCCAAGTCGAAAGCTACAACTAATTCTCTTGACACAACCTGATTACGTAAGAGCACAGCTGTGGCACACTCCTTCTCGTGAATCACACATTTCCCTGCGTCAGTAACTTTGTAGGTGCCAAACATTTCTCTGATCACCATATTAATGAAAACAGCATACTGTGAGCCATACCGTTATAACCTTCTAACCTAAATGCAGGGAAAGGCCGAAGGGCTCAGTTTGCTCTCCTGGTAACATAAGCAAATCTTGATAAACATCTTTAATTGCTATTAATTGCATTTCTCCGTCCATTTTGTTTGTTTAATTAATGGTTGTTACGTAATTACTACATGCATACGGTATTAGTAGAAGTTTTTTAGGTTAATTAGATAGGTAGCTAAGTATATGGTTTTCTCGTAAGTACCTACAGATATTGACACAACCATCTTTGAGTATCTTGGTAAATTGAATTGAGAAATATCACAAATAATTTCTTATATTTAATTAAAATTTACTTTCAACACTTTCCCATTTTCCTGCAACCACTAATGCACGTTTTTTCCTTTACAACGTGCATACTAGACTAAACGAGCTAATAAAATTGAATTGTGATCGATTTTATATCGCGATGCGATCTCAGATTGATATCAATTAACAACCTCGTTACCATGGCAACTATGTTTACGAACAACAATAATAAAGACTGTATCCCTATTCTTCTCATTCAATTTTCAACTTTATCTGTATCATATAAAACTCAAAATAGTGTGCATATAAAAAGTAATCGTTACAAATATTTTAGTCCTCATTCACGCTATTGTAATTCTTAATTTCTAGGCCATACAGATCAAATTTCTCTGTGAATACTCTTTTAATAGTAAACTTGAGGACAGTGCGTGTTTTGAAACTATAAGATTCACTTAACGGTATCTGATGTTGCATTTTATAGCCAAAAAAGGGTCAAGTGACAACCCTACAGGCTTTTGAATCGTTTAAAACATTGTTTTCCTGTCTACCCTCTTAGGGGTGTAGCGTGAGGATAAAACATTGTAGTGGAAATAAAATAACAAATACCAAAACATTATCTTGTGGTTAGATCTAATTGCCACTTTCCACAGTCATTCTTTTATTCGTGCACTTGTTTGTGTAGAATTGTTTTAGGGTACGTATTCATTTGTTAATCAAATAAAACACAATAGATGTCGGGGTGAGATAAAATGTAGGAATGTAAACGAATTACCGCTGGTCAACAACCTGCCGTGCTATTCTGTAAACAATTCACCGTGATAACTTGGGTAAAGTGAGCTTGATGTGAGCTGTCATTGTACCTAAAGCTAGGGATTGACACTATGAACAGCTCACATCATGGTCACTTCACCTCACTCTTCACGGTGAGATGTTTACAGAATGAATCCACTGGTCATTCTGTAAAAATGACAACGTGAAGTGAACTGTCATTCCTTCAGAAAGCCAATTCTCGTTCTTGCGTTTATTCTGAAAGTGGGCAACGTCGCAAATAGATGTCAAATATTTCGCAGTTTTGATTAATTTGGCAATGTTACTGTATGGAAATAAGAAATGTATGTGGCTAACTAGCGAACTAGAACCTTGATTATGAAATGCAATAATTAATATTTAAACACCAAATATTTAGTTTTAGATGTAAAAAAAGTATTTGGAAACTTACCAAATGCCTTTTTACACCTAAAACTGGTAAAACATCAAACTCAATGTTATAATTGCAATTCATTAACGCTTTATGTGACACAGTACTTTACCGGTTAATATTCTAGTTCGCTAATTAGCCACATTTCTTATTTACATACAGTAATATTGCTATATTAATCAAAACAGGTAAATATTTGACAATTATTTGTGACGTTGCCAACTTTTAGGTTAAATGCTTTTAAAAAACATTCACATTCAAGTCGCAATCTGTCAAACTTGTCAAAAATGTTGGAAAATTGCTTGTATTTTTGACAGATTGCGAATGAGATGCGAATGCGAACGTTCTTAAAAATAACGGGAATTGCCCCTCTGATGCTAGGGATTGACACTATATTGACAGTTGACACCTAAGTTTTCCCGGTTAGATGTTTACAGAATAGATTGGCTGCAGTTTGAAAATGAAAATTATGCATTTTCTTTTACATTTTTTCCTTCATATTTTGTATTTTCCCTGTTTCGTAAATGCGCTTTGGAAAAGGACTATTACTCATTAATTAGCAAAATAGCGCGCAGCTATTAAATAGCGCGTAGCTATTAAAAATATATGCATCATAATCCTTAAAGCTTTTGCCTGCGGCTTCACCCGCAGGAAGGTCGGAAAGTATCTTACGGGAAAGCATGGCCGTACCCAGCTTTTGGCCCAGGGGTGGTCAAAACAGAAATTTCTCCCCGCACATGTTTTACATAGTTTGATATTGCTGCTGCGTTCATGTATTTTTAACCGACTTCAAAAAAGGAAGAGGTTCTATGTTCGTCTGTATGTTTATTTTTATATGTATGTTCATCGATATTTTCATCAATTGTGGACCGATAATGATTTTTTTGTTCAAGGTATGAAAGAATTTTCAAATTGGTCCACAATTGACGAAAATGTCGATGAACCAATATTGTAAACAATAAAAAGAAGAAACAGGCGAACATAAAACCTCCTCCTTTTTTAAAGGTGGTTATGTCATGGTCTACCTGTGCCTCAAACCTCATCCAAATCTGTTCAGCCGTTTAGGCATGAAAAGATAACACTACAGACAGACGTGTGGCGGCATCTACAACGCCACATGTGAACTACGCATCACACTGACGTCACGCGAAATCCTGCATCGCGTAAGCAGTGTTTACTTTAATCGTCGGGCAGTTGCCCACCAGACACAACACCCATCTTGCCGGAGGATTCCCACTTTTCTATGGAGGTTCCTCATACCTCTATAGACGTGTTAGAAGTATGGATTATAATACCCTTGAATGTAATAATAATAAAGAAAACTAACGAACACTTCACTGCAGACTAAGAAGTGGCAAACAGTTCTAAGATTATATGATCCATCCTAGGCACTGTTTAGAAAATCTAAAAACGATTCCCTTCACTATAACCGTATAGCATATAGTTTATTATTATGAAAGTGAATCATCGTTCCAGTGATACCTACCTACCTAGTAACTCTATGCGGTGTTATGTAGGTCGGGAAACTATTTCTATTCATTTTGTTTGAACGTAATTAACTGTCTCGTGTCCAAGTAATGAGTTGACAGCGACTGGCTTAGTTATTTATGGAGCGTTTAATTTATGAAGATGAGAATGACTCAGTCTGGGGAAGGTGCAATTAAAGTAGTACATGAGTTACAAAGCGAAGAAATTCTATGAATAATTTTAGTGGGATTGGGATTGTTACTTTAGGAGTTAGGTATTTTTGTCACATATCTTAGAATTAAAAAAACAGTGAAACCAAAAACAAAATTTTATAGATGAATATAATAATATAATTTTAAAGATGTCATGAAGGCTCGAGTTTGCTACGAAACGCAGAATAGGTAAGCGCTTGACAACGGCCGGTCGAATACCGTACCGGCCGTGAAACTTAGGTGAAGTGAGCGTGAAGTGAGCTGTCACTGTCACAGAATCGACCGGATGCTAGGGATTAACACTATTGACAGCTCACTTCACCTAAGTTTCACGGTGATATTTTTACGGAATCGACCGACTGCACCGATAAAGGACTTCCCAAATTTTCTTCTGATGGTATTCTTTTGGTCACCCTTCTGAAAACTATCACTGTATTTTAATTATTATTCGTACCCCGTACACGGAAGTTTTCAAAGCTTCTTATAAAACACTAGTGCTGTAAACAATAAATCACGAACGGTTAGCGTTTTTTTAAAACCTTCGTCTTGTATCTTGGACCACAGCAAAATAATAAAACACGGGAAGATAACTATGGTAACAATTTGTATGATTTACCATCGAGTTTAAAAGTTGTAAGTAATAAAATAAACATTATTGTGCAACGTGTTATTATTTATATTGATTCGTGCAATAATATTTATTATAACGGCTATTATGATGGGAGATTGAAATTTTATATTTTTACATTCCTTACTTATTTATATACAGTTTGATAAAGCTATGTAGCGGTCTGATTTAATTTTATGGTTTTTACACAAAAGGCTATGTTTACTGTTTAGCATACTTCGGAGTAAATTGATACATTTCCATGAAAATAGAATTTATTATTTTCTATAAATTGGTGTTCAAACTATTTGAAGAATGATGTGAAGAACTCGATATCAAGTACTTTCCTACCTAGAGGTTACAGTTTTATGGCATTTTTTATTGGGTTTTCTTCGGTTACTAGTTCTTATACAAAGTTTTAGGTTGGAGGCATTTTTTCGTTTCTCTCTCGGTAAAAGAGCAGCCAGATTTCCACTGAAGCGGAGACGCTGAGCGGAGACCTGCAGGAGTCGACCAATCACAATGGTTGAAATTCTCATCAGATCTCTCTTCTCGTCTGTAATAGGGATGATGCCTGGGTAAAAAAAAAAAAACTAATTACTCCGTCAGTCATCAATGTATCGCCGGTGTCACTCCTCGAGGGCTAACTTTAGCGCAAACGTAATGCCGGTGACCTTCTTGGAGTCAACTTGCAATATTTATGGCGGCATGGAATATGAGCTCTATGAAAAATGGGTGGAGTCGAGTGTCAAAAAACTTGAACCGGGATGGGCACCATTGTCAAGGTCAGAAGAATCGCCGTCCCCGGAGAATAAAATGATAACTGCCATTGTCTTAGTTTTAGTGTTATGCCATTTTTGGTATCTGTGGGTGCTAATACATCTGCCCAATTTTTTTCGTAATTTTTATAAGTACAGTTATTTACAAAATATTACAATAGTGTTCAAAGATTTAAAACAGGTCTTAAATTACGAGAATAAAGTGTTAACATGATATTCGGGAGTCGCAGGCCGATTCCCGGCCACCGTAGGCGCGGACTTGCGGACGGTGAGCAATGGGTAGCTCGCCATCCGATAAGGACAGGCCCGGGTTGACGGCGCGTTGTGTTCCACGCGCGCCTCAAAGAGATGTCAGCACAACGGAAGGGGTCCGCTAGGACCGATGCCTGCCGGGGTCGCGGGAAAGTCCGAAAGGGATACCGTGACCCTGGCAATCTACAGGCAACTGAAGGAACACGGGTGGGTTTTAGTCAGTAAGAGTCTGACACGCCCTCCCGCTCCGCCCAGAGCGGGAGAAGTTATTTGATAATTTCCCACCTTCAAAAAAAACATGATATTATCAAAATGTATTCCCACTTGTTAGTATGACAAACAGTCATACAATTATGTTCCCGTGAAAAAAATATTCGACTAGATAATGATAAATGCAGTTATCATTTTATTCTTGTTCTAAACCGCCTTCTAAGCCGCTTTGTATGCCAAATTCAAAGACCTTACCAAATTATTGTTACAATATTTACAAGAATAAGATGATATTAAAATATTATCAGTATCAATTTTATTGCTCCATAAACCCCGTAGAATAAAATAATAAGTGAAGAGTACAATAGTTGATCCTGGTCAGGCCGTACGGGGAATAAAATGATAATCGACATTATACAATTTAGAATATAATAAAATAATATCTCTATTTTGATATTTAGGTGTATTTCACTAAAACACTTAGAACAAACAAAAAATAACCTTTTCTAAAAGCTGACATCCATCTGTCTACGTCCAGTATTTAAGGAGCAATCGACGAATACATGTTTATATTTTTCCTGAAAAGTTGAATATTTGTAGTTATCATTTTATTCTCCGCGGACGGCGGAATGCCCTTTTAAAGGGTACTTCTAACGTCTAACTATAACTAACCTAGAGTATCCAGCAAGGTAATTGCACACACTAACAATTGCAATGCCTTTCATTTTGACAATTCGACAACATTAATTGCGTTATTTACGTTGGCGCGCAGACGAATTTTTCAAACATATGAATCAATTGATTAGGAAATAGATGAAGTTGTCAGACATGTCTCTGTCCTGCTCTGCGTCTCGTTGTAGTGCCGGCACAGATTTCTGCGCGACGCGTGCAGGGCGCCACTTATTTGTTACCACTGATTCATAATATTGTTTCAATGACAGATTGTTTGTATTAGTTAGGACGCGATGTGTCTGTGTAGCTACGTCGCAGCTTGCACTCGCGGCCTATGTCTGCCTCGCCTGCCCTACCCTGTAAAATGTACTGAGCTGTGCTGCGTCACCTGTGTCTCACCATACGCTTAGCACAATATAACAACACGTTCCGGGTGTTGATGGGGCTGCCGCGTTTTTGTAGCGCGTCCGGCATGTTTGCCGACGCGAACGTTGATAGTTGTTCGGCCATCATGCGCACGAGATGCATCTCTGTGCTCGCGACAGCCCCAACACCATTCTTAGAGCGTTGGCTGATAGGTGAGACTCTTCGATCTTGGGGCGGTGGATACGACTGCACGCAGTCAAATAAATGACAGTAGACTAGAATAAATGACACCTACTAACCTAGTTTTATAAGTTTACATTGTTTCTAACAAATATGGAAGTGATTCTGAAATAAACGTTGTAGGGGTTCGTGGAATTGAAATTGTCCGCACACTCGTTAAAAGAGTTGAATGTAAGTTTACTTACATTCAACTCTTTTAACGACAACAACAGTGTGTAATCAACACACTGTTTTAGCATTTAGGTGCAAGGAAGTTACATAAAATAATGGCGACAGGACGCAGACGGGCACGCGTGCGTGTCCTTTGATTTTTCCCGGGAAAGAGAGAGCGACAGGGGTATGAGGCGCGGGCGGCAGGACGCGGTAATTAGGTTGGCGTCCTGGAGGTGCGCTCGCTGCCAACTTAACGGCGAAAGCGTCAAGGCAACCCGCGAAATTCAAATTTTCTTACGTTTATTGCAATTTGCAGGTCAGTACCTATCATGTTCTATGTTGATCTAAATATGATTCGCGGCCGTATCAAATGTTTAATTATAGAATTATAATCATATAAATGATTAGTACAACTCTCTAAGTTCATGTCCCATTGAATGACTATTTCAAGAAATCATGACATTTGACAATTATGCTAACTTATGGAGTTGTATTGCTGATTGTAATGATTATAATTATGTAAAGCCATATTTGTTACGGTCGCGAATCATATTTTGATTAACATAAAACCTGACACTGACCTACAAAATGCGAAAAACTAAAGAAAATTTGAATCTCGCGGGCTACCTTAGCGCATCCCCCTTAACGGCACTGTCATTTGGGTTTTGAGGCGTTCGAAAACGGTGTGCGCTACAACGTTTTTATTTATTTAGCCTATTACTTCTGCGGTGTACCTATAACTTCCCTGGGCTATTCAGGTCACCATCTATTCTATTGCCCAAGAAGTACACTTGTAACTTCGCAACACTATTATCATCATCTAGCTGTCATTACTCCGGAATGAAGATTGCACCACTGCGTTTATCCGAGTGCGCAGGAGTGAGTAATGCGTTTGTAATGGTCGTGCGAAAGTGTCATGATACAGATACGTAAGTAATAGAAGTTCTAACGATCCTGGGTTTATTATAGTAGGAGCAGTTTTTGCTACAATTTGTTATGCAGCATTAACACGTTCAGTGCTGGGAGCCCTCCTGGAGGGTTCAACTAGTCGCATATGGGATGCCGGGAGCCCTCGCGGAGGGCTCATTTTAAATGTAGGTTTTTCTTAGTTAATACAGCATTATGAATAGTGAAAATAAAATCTGGTGTATATTTTAACAAGATTTATTAGTATAATATGCGTTGGTTTTGTTTTTTTTTTATTCGCTTTACAAATATTCACAAAAAATTTAAAAGGTTGAAAACTACCTATAGGTAGTGACAAAACCCCTTGAAAACACAATTTTACTTCGTTGTCGACTCGGCCGCTATAGAACCGGACCGGTAACACATGTAGTCATCGGGTTCACGGGATTTTGTTTGATTTTGATTTTTCAAACTGCTTAGATATGAAATTCTTCGATAGTACATACTATACTAACTTACTATCATAAATGCGAAAGGTAGTTTGTTTGGTGTTCACGCTAAAACAGCCGAACGGATTTGGATGAAATTTGACTCATGGGTAGACCATGACCTGGGTTACTCTTTGATCCCGATATTCCCACGGGATCGAGACTTAGGTTGGGGGTTGGGGTTTTCCGGTTGACGTCATCACGTCAACGCCGGCTGTCGCTGAAAACCAGCGTTGGGGCCCTGTCTCGCATAGGGTCGCAGCATTAAGCTGAGCGATGGCCGTTTTGCGTAGATGTGACGCATATTTTCCCCCAAATTGTTTATTTTTGTGTTTTGTTCTTTCTTTGCGTCATGTGTACCGCAAATAAACGTATTTTCTTTCTTTCTTCTTTTCTTTACTTATGCGGGTAAAACTGCCGGGAGCAGCTATTAAATATTATTATGAAAAAGTAAATAATATAATATTATTATTTCATACGGTTTTCAGCACAAAACATTAATGAGCTCTCTTCACCACCCTTGGTTGACTAGTAGAGAATGCCTAAGGCATTAAGTCCGCCTTTGTACTTTTTTGAGTGTGAAAAGTTTTAATAAATAAATAATAAATAAATGAGGAATGTTTTGTATAATTCATTTAGGTTTTGTGTTAATTGGCTGGAATATGACGTTGATTGTTGAAGATCTTGGAAAAAATCATGCCGACTGGGGAGCTTTACTGTACCCTAATTACGTAATACACGATCAATCAGAATCTGAATAGTTTTGAAACATATAGCTAATCCATTGTTTAGTACGTTCTAAAAAAAAATCTGCTCAACAACGTAAATAACACAATGAATGTTGTTGACCTGTCAAATTGAAACAGATTAGTCGGAATTGTAAACGAAAATGTGTTGCGTAATTAGATAGCTGGCGTGCGCCGCGTAAACCAGTAGAGTTGTATGAAAACAATGTAGGTATTACAGAATTACTTTTAATACATTTTTACCTGGATTAAAACATAGGGTACTTTTAATTCCGGTAGTAGGTACGTTCCCGTGGGATATTTTCGACATCGGCGGGCAAAAGCTGATAGTTATAAAATGAAGTTGAGTTCAGGAAAAATCACTGCTTAGGTCCTAAAATTATTATCAAAGGTTTACAAACCAAATAGACTATCGACTCAAGTAGTAATTTATGAACTTTACACCAACTTTGTAATTCAATTTCCCAATAAATAAATAAATAAATGTTATGTTTGGACATAACATTATCCAATCCTACCTACTTATCTCGGGTGTCATTTTTGTGGGTCCCAGCTAAGTAAATAGTGGGCACTTAGATGTAGGTATGGCATGTTTTGTGAGGTTGTGCAATGGTTAATAATATGCTAATCGGTTAGAGGGATTGAGAAACTTTGTGTACTGTACTGGTGGGATCAAAAGTGTATACCACTTTGGCCTCAGGCCGCGCGCACTTAAGATGCGTTTTCGTACGAATTTCACTCGTGCGTACGTACGATCATGATCGTACGAATTGAGTGCGCCCACTGGATACGTTTTTCTCCGTCAAATAGGTAGTGTTCCGGTGATATAGCATTAAACGAACGAAAAATCCCAACACGTTCGGATTGTTTTCGGACGTCGGAACTATACGTACGTATACGTACGACTAAGTCGCACGCAGTCTGCACGTTCCCTTTGTACTTAAAAGGTTGGGATCATTCTTGCGTGTTCGTACGTATTCGATCAGATATAAAAATAGAGATAAAAATACGGGAATGCCCATTCCCGTATTTTTATGTATTTATGTACCTATACTTTATTCTCGTGGCTCGTGGCTAAGTAATAACAGCCGCACGGGCCGGTCGATCAGGTTAAGCTTGCCTTGGTAATTCAATGGATGGGTGAGCATCTTTACATACAGAGACCCCGTCTGTGCCTCGGAAAGCACCTTAAGCCGTTGGTTCCGGCTGTCAATCTTGCATCTTTGACAGTTGATACAGATCGTCAGAAGCCCGAAAGTCTGTCAACCAGTCTTACCAAAGGGTATCGTATTACCCAGAAACTGGGTTGTGGAGGTCAGATAGGCAGTCGCTCCATGTAAAATACTGGTATTCAGCTGCATTCGATTAGACTGGACGCCGTCCCCAACATAGTTGGGATAAAGCTAGGCAGATTGATTGATTATTGTAGACCTGTTATCTAATTACGCAACACATTTTTGTAAGCGATTACGATTAATCTGTTTCATTTTGACAGTTCAACAACATTCATTGCGTTATTTACGTTGTAGAGCACATTTTTTTTCGAACTTATGAAGCATTGTATTAGCAATCCGTTTCAAAACGATTCATATTCTGATTAATGTATTACATAATTAGCAAAAAATAAATTGAACACTACAAAACATACAATGGGCGGCACACATTATGTACGTCCGCATTCTAATCTGAGTCTCAATCTGTCAAAAATACCTCTAATTCAAAAATGGAGATACATTTTTGACAGTTTATATCATCTTTTAGATTGCGACTTGAATTTGAACATTTAGTACGAGTATTCCAATACCTTTTGAAGTGATGCTAGTTTATTTGTTTATTGTCAAGAAATAAGTTTTTATAAAAAGAAAACGTTCTCGTCGATCGAGACAGGAAAATGATTCTTATGGAAATCTTCATAAGCAGACGATGAGGTGCCTGCATGAGCTCTTTCAGTGCTGTAGAATTCACTGTTAAAAAAAAATATTTGAGAAATCACAATGCAACAGCTTTGCAGTAGATTTTAAACAACTTAACACATCCATCCACTTTACATAGAGCTCATATGCCATGCCGCCATACATGAGCCATATATAGTGGACGGCTTGTGGACCCTCCGGGGGGTCACAGGCATTACTTTTACGCTAAAGTGAACCCCCCAGGAGGGCTCGCGGCACTGAACGTGAGTACCTACGTTCACAATTTAACAAAACAAAAAATCTGGTCATTTCAAATTGCCCAAAAACACTTTCGTCACCATCTGTACTTACCTTTCAATACCAAATGGAGGAAGAGGTTTCAATGCAGTAACAGATACCGGTGCAACTATTGATATAACACTTATAAAGATTAGATAGTCGCCATACCTTATGCCCTTTGTGGGATCTCGATAGGTACTCAGGGTTATGCAAGTGAGTTCGAGACATTTCTATAAATTTCTCAAGATTTTTTTTTCATTTCTTCTGCACAATAATCCGCCTACAATGTTCCCACTGCTGGGACACCGGCGTCCTCTCTGTGAGAGGGAGTGGGACATCTATCACGCGGGTCCAGTGCGGCACAATAAGGGCAAGAAAATCCCCACAAAGTGGAAGATAGTCAACCAATGGGTTCGTTGGCTTCGATGACTAATTTCTCTTATTTGAACCGGTAAAGCTGATAAACTAATTTGCGCGGATGTTTTTAAAGTTTTTCGTGCACGACGGACCTCACGGTTAAGTCAAGGGAGTTGTTTTGAAAGGCACAAGGAAGAAAATGGTTTGATTATTACAATTATGACCAGCATTGGGTGATGGAGCTGTGGTAGCCCAATGGTAACGGCCGCGACTAACAAGCCGAACCCTGACAGGCCCTTTACTTTGTGTAAATTATTTCATCACCACTGCTCTCAAAACGGTGAAGGAAAGCATCGTGGGGAAACCGTGATGTCCTAGAACCAAACATTCGAAGACATGTGACATCTACCAACCCGCACTGGGCCCGCGTGGTGGATTACGGCCCACTCCCAAGCACAGACAGGAGGCCTGTGTCCCAGCAGTGGCAACATTATTATATGATATCTGCTTATGCTATTGGATGATGGGTTGATGAGACTGATGAAGCAAAGATTATTTGACTGAATTATGACTTAGAAACTAACAAAAAACTCCTGAAAATCCGTTATCGTACACATTACAATGAACTTGATAATCAATATGTCATGAAAGTCAGGGCCTCTCTGTAGGCACTAGCAAACAAAACACAACCACGTCAGAGCTACCTTTCTTCAAAAGATCAGTTCTAAAATATCCCAAATGTATGCACATACATTGACAGGGAGAACCTCTACATTAATAGTGTTTATTTATAGAACTTAAGAACACAGGTTATCGGCGTTTAAGGTTTCTCACCAGTTTCTGAATGTACTGTGTCGATTTCTCAGGTAGAGAGAGGTAGGTAAGAACCATCTTGTTTTCTGGCTTAAGAAAAATTTGAAGACTTTTATTAAGACGCAGATATATGCCAGTGACCATGAGTGGTTAGCTTGCGTGTGTGAGGACTCGCCCATCAAGGAGCGCTGTCCGCAATTTCACGCATTATTAATTTATTATACACTAGCTGCCCGCCCCGGCTTCGCTCGAGTAGCACTAAGTACGTATCTACGGCGCACCTACCTGCCTACCCTACCTACCTTTCCTACCCTACCGACCCTACCTACCCTACCTACCCTACCTACCCTACCTACCCTACCTACCCTACCTACCCTACCTACCCTACCTACCCTACCTACCCTACCTACCCTACCTACCCTACCTACCCTACCTACCCTACCTACCCTACCTACCCTACCTACCCTACCTACCCTACCTACCCTACCTACCCTACCTACCCTACCTACCCTACCTACCCTACCTACCCTACCTACCCTACCTACCCTACCTACCCTACCTACCCTACCTACCCTACCTACCCTACCTACCCTACCTACCCTACCTACCCTACCTACCCTACCTACCCTACCTACCCTACCTACCCTACCTACCCTACCTACCCTACCTACCCTACCTACCCTACCTACCCTACCTACCCTACCTACCCTACCTACCCTACCTACCCTACCTACCCTACCTACCCTACCTACCCTACCTACCCTACCTACCCTACCGACCCTACCTACCCTACCGACCCTACCTACCCTACCGACCCTACCTACCCTACCTACCCTACCTACCCTACCTACCCTACCTACCCTACCTACCCTACCTACCCTACCTACCCTACCTACCCTACCTACCCTACCTACCCTACCTACCCTACCTACCCTACCTACCCTACCTACCCTACCTACCCTACCTACCCTACCTACCCTACCTACCCTACCTACCCTACCTACCCTACCTACCCTACCTACCCTACCTACCCTACCTACCCTACCTACCCTACCTACCCTACCTACCCTACCTACCCTACCTACCCTACCTACCCTACCTACCCTACCTACCCTACCTACCCTACCTACCCTACCTACCCTACCTACCCTACCTACCCTACCTACCCTACCTACCCTACCTACCCTACCTACCCTACCTACCCTACCTACCCTACCTACCCTACCTACCCTACCTACCCTACCTACCCTACCTACCCTACCTACCCTACCTACCCTACCTACCCTACCTACCCTACCTACCCTACCTACCCTACCTACCCTACCCTACCTACCCTACCTACCCTACCTACCCTACCTACCCTACCTACCCTACCTACCCTACCTACCCTACCTACCCTACCTACCCTACCTACCCTACTAAAAATCCTATGTCCGTCTCCTGGTTCGAAGCTACCTCCCCACCAATTTTCAGCCAAATCGGTTCAGCCGTTCTTGAGTTATAAGTGGTGTAACTAACACGACTTTCGACTTTATTTTATATACACTCGAGAGCAATGAATCCGGGTCACTTAAAGAATGTTAAAAATCTCGGAAACTCAAAATGATAGGTTAATGCAATAAATTGTATTTAATAGACAATGTAATACTCCTTAAATAATAATTGCGAGCACAAGGTGGCCATACTTGAAGCAAAAATTGACTCCATGGAACAGCAGGCACGCCAGTGCAACATTGAGATTTGCAATGTTCCCGAAAAGCGTAATGAAAACCTTATAACCATTATGGAGTCAATAGGTAAAGCCATTCATTCGCCGGTGCCGCAAAGTGAAATCGTGTCAATACATCGAGTCCCACATGCACAGCAGCAGGATAGCAAGCCTAAGAACTTAATTGTAAAGCTCAGATCGCGGATCGTTCGCGACAATATACTCGGCGCCTACCGTAACGCGAAGAGTCTCAAGTCAGATCAGATAGGAATTCCAGGCGCTACTACAGTATCTGTCTACTTGAATGAGCATCTAACCCTGAAAAATAAGGCTTTATTTCGTGAGGCCAAAGTACTCGCCAAAAAACAAGGATTTAAGTATGTTTGGGTCAGGAACTCGACAGTGCTTGTTCGTGAGCGGGATGGAGACAAGTCATTTGCGATTCGATCCGCTGAAGATCTCAAAAGGATCACTGCTAGCGCGAAGATCGGTACCGAGTACTCAACTTAGTGACTCATTGTGCGCTGCTGTTTTGATGTTTTTTGGATTCATGTTTTCCTTGCGCTTGTTGCTTTTATGTATGGTATGTGTTCTGATCTACGTTTCTTCGGAGCTATGCGTGTACTGCTGTCTTTTTTCAACTAGTCATATTTGCTTGTTTTCGTGCTATATGCAATCAATAATTGTTCCAATGTTATATTTCCTCCAGTTTCTTAAGCGTGTGTTGATACAATTTTATATTTTAATGGCTAAGCACCTGCATAATGCTCTACATAATGTTGCAATGGACCTCAAATTTGGAATCACTTTTCTGGTATCATGTATAGAAAATAAGTATTTTAATTATTATTACTATTATAAGATTTTGATTATTAATGGCTACTAATAACATTGTGATTTATTATCAGAACTGTAGAGGTGTCCGCACGAAGTTACACACACTGTACATGAATATTATGGCGTGTTCCTATGACGTCATTATACTGACGGAAACCTGGCTTATTCCCAGCATCCAGGATAGCGAATTTATTGACGATCGTTACGTGGTCTTCAGATGCGATCGTGATCGTTCTGTGACAAATAAAGCGGACGGAGGGGGAGTTCTAATAGCTGTTTTACGTGAACTGCGTCCTACCAAGTTACCGACACAATTCGTTCGGGCAGAAGTTGAACAAGTCATTGTCCAACTGCCTGCTTCCCAGCACAATAAGCGCAATATCATCAGCGCTGCGTACTTGCCACCGCGAACGCATGAAGTAGTATATACACATTACTTAGACATGCTGCAAGACTTAGCTAACGATCCCATTACCGACTCTTACTTTTTTATCGGTGACTTTAACCTACCTGACATTGACTGGTTGGACCACGGGAATCATGCAGTCGCACAAGCTTCGAACACAATCGGACGAATATTATTGAATTTCATTAATTTAATTGGTGGTTCACAATTCAATATTACAAAAAACAAATTAGGTCGAATACTAGACTTGTTTATCTCAAACGTAGACTGCCAGTCCGTATCATGCAATGCTCTCCTTGACCCCGATGGTCATCATCCAGTTTTTTCTGTATTGACTTGTCTGAATACGCATTACACTCCACTAAAACACCGCTCGGTTCGTAGACATAACTTTCATAAAGCCAACTACGATAATATAAATTCTGACCTGAGTAAAATTGACTGGAATTTGGTCCTATCTCACCTTGACCCTGATCAAGCTGTTAACGTATTTTATGAGAAATTGTACGGTACTATCAAGTCACATGTTCCGCTTACTAGAATAAGAAACTCAAGTTTTCCTATCTGGTTTACACCCTCTCTCATAAGAATCTTTAAAACAAAAGAACGGGCTTGGATAAGATGGAAGAAGTACAATAATCAATCTGACTACTTTAGGTTTTCTAACTATCGCAAGCTTTTCCACGGAGAATTGCTTATATGTTATCGGAAATATATTGATTCGGTCGAAGACGGCATCACTATGAATATAAAACATTTCTGGTCCTACATCTCATCCAGAAAAGGAAAAGCTAACTATCCGGCTAGTATGTATTTCAGAAGTGTTTCTTCAGATGACCCCACGCACATTTGCAATCTATTTTCATCTTTCTTTTCTTCTGTCTACGAACCCTCTACTTTGGACCCCGTTACATGGCAACCACCTGATCACTATGCTAATGGCTCGTCTTGCATTGCAGAAATATGTTTATCCATGGAAGTTATACGCGCGGCTTTAAAATCTTTAGATTCCTCTAAAGGGGCTGGACCTGACGGCTTACCACCTAGCTTTTTCATAGGAACACGTGATAGCTTGTGTACTGCACTGTATATAATTTTTAATAAATGTCTGCGTGAGGGAGTCTTTCCTGCAATTTGGAAACGTGCGTTTATAACCCCTGTGTATAAGAGTGGTGACAAGAATAATGTAGAGAATTATCGCCCCATCTCTATCCTCTCTACGTTGTCTAAGGTTTTTGAACGTCTTGTGCATGGCGCCGTGTACCCCCACATTCATCAGCTTATTTTACCCGAGCAACACGGTTTCGTCAAACGTCGTTCAACCACAACTAATCTGTTAGTATTTACCAACTACTTGTTTGAAAGAGTGGATCAAAAAGTTCAAGTGGACGCGGTGTACACAGACTTCCAGAAGGCTTTTGACAAGGTGGACCATACACTGCTCTTAGAAAAAATAGCGTTCAACGGAATACGTGGTAATTTGCTTAGATGGTTTGTGTCATATATTTATAATAGGTCCCAAAAAATTGTGGTTAATGGTTACGAGTCAGACCTTGTAGTTGTTACGTCTGGCGTGCCACAGGGATCCATTTTGGGCCCTCTTCTCTTCATTATATTTATTAATGACATTAAACAATGTTTTATCAACTCTAAGTTTTTAATGTACGCAGATGATATAAAAATTTACAAATCTTGCAAGAATATACAAGACTGTCTTCTTCTTCAAGAGGACCTAGATAGGTTGTACACATACTGTGAGAACAATAAGCTCTTTCTCAGTCTACCCAAGTGTCATGCGATCTCATTTACCAAAAAGAGAATTAAAATAAACTTTAATTATTCAATTAATAACGCCCTCTTAAACGTAGTTAGTTTTGTTCGTGACTTAGGTGTTACACTGGATGACAGTTTGCACTTCGACAAACACGTTGACAATATAGTAAACAAGGCGTATCAGATGTATGGTTTCGTCATGAGATCATCACGTGACTTTGTGCGGCCCTCTACGTTCTTGCTGCTTTATAAGACTTTGGTACGATCCCAGTTAGAATATGCCGTCCCGATCTGGAACCCTTTCTATGACAAATACGGCACTAGAATTGAAAGTGTACAGAAGAAGTTCTTACGGTGCATGAACTATAAGTGCTTCCGGTCAAAGGTTCCTTACGTGCAGCTATTGAAGCGGTATGGCGTACTAGATTTGGGATCTAGGCGGCTGTTACTTGATGTCATGACACTACACGGCATATGCAGTAACAAATTTGATTGTATTGACCTCACAAACAAATTGTGCTACAAGGTACCCAGAAGTGTTATTCGAAGGGGGGTCCGTGTCCCTCAACTATTCCATACAGACATTTGCAGGACTAACGCTGGGGAACGTGCACCTCTTCGTCGCCTTGTTGACTCCTACAACACGCATTTTGTTGAACTGGACATATTTTGTTTATCGAAGCTAGCATTTAAGAAAATGGCTATGGATATTTTGTTTAGCGAGTAATTTTTGTTTTTGTTGAGCTAAGCTAAGTACCTAACATAGTTATACTATTGTGGCAGCGACTATTATTTTACTTAAATATTTTCTTTTTTAAATGTATTTAGCACTTCTAACCTTAAGTTAAAACGTGGACAATGGTGTGGGTTACGTGCTTGTTCAATCCTAGTTTAAGTATTTTTCTGTAATTTGTAGCATGTAACTGTTTTTTGTCCCTAATAAATAAATAAATAAATAAATAAATAAATAAATAAATAAATAAATTAAATGAAAGTAAAAAAAATATGAGTCACCATACATTTTATTAACACAAAATTACATAAAGAAAAAAACTGCTGATCTCTCCTTAAAACAAAAATAGGAAACATGAAATTTTTGAACTTTATTACGATTTTCTTGAATTTTAATACTTCGTATTGCCTCCTCGTGCTTCCATTACTGCGTTTACGCGGTTTGGCATGCTGTACACCAAGTTCCTTATACGATTTTAGGGAATATTCTCCCATTCCTTTGTGAGAGTAATTTTGAGCTCACGAAGCGTGATTGGGGGAGGGTTTCGTTGTTTTACGCATCTGCCTAGCTCGTCCCAAGCATGCTCGATCGGGTTGATATCCGGGCTGCGCGCTGGCCACTCCATACGAGTAATGTTCATCTCTTGAAGGTAGTCATTCACAATCCTACCTGTATGAGGTCGGGCATTGTCATGCATAAATATAGCATCCTCACCTAAATTGACCATAAATGGACCAACGTGATCATTGAGGATTTCTTCCACATATCTTACGCTAGTTAAAGAGCCGTTTTCTATGATCACCAGCTCTGTGCGACTTTCAGAAGAAATTCCGGCCCACACAAGTACAGACCCACCACCGTAGGCTACTTTTTCTTCGATGCATGCTTGCTTGAATCTTTCCCCTGGTCTTCGATACACTCTGTGTCTTCCATCGTGCTTGTAGAGCATAAATTTTGATTCGTCGGAGAACATAACTTTTGACCAATCTTCAATACTCCAATTTACGTGGCTCTGGGCATATCTTAGTCTTGAAATACGATGCCCACGCTCCAGTTTAGGGCCGTTTGCAGGTCTAAGGGGTTTTAAGTTAGATTCAGCAAGCCGACGTCTTACTGTCCATGCACTTGGGTTACTTCCTCCGAGGCGTCGAAACTGATTTGTGAGTTCAGTTCCTGTGAGAAAGCGATTTCGAAGCATGGTGTTCACCAAGTATCGGTCTTCTCGTGCTGTGGTACACCTGGTTCTGCCCGTTCCTGGTCTGCGTAGGTTAGAACCAGTTTCTTCGTAACGTCGGAGAACTCTTTGTAGGGGAATGAGGGGGGAATCCGGACAGGGGGTGAAAACAGATAGTTGCTATTTCATTACTCCGCGTACAGCTGTCTCGCTCTTGCTAGCGGTGAAATACGCGCGAACGCTTACTCAGTGCAGTTGCAAATGGCGGCGACGGTAACATCTCAGCGTGTGCGTCTATAAACGAAAATTGTAAATAAAGGTAAGTTATCTAATATTTTGTCTTTTTTAAAGTGTTATCATTAAGTTTAGCTATGTGCTATCATATACAGTTGTATTTTTTATGAAGTAATACATATTTAACCTTCTAAACCGGTATTTGTTGTTGCTATGAATGTAAACATAATCTGTTAGTATTAGAATTTCAAACATGGCACCTGTGGGGTACAAGCGGACGGGGTGATTTCGACTATCCGGTTTCACCCCGATTGCTTTTATACGTAGGTATTGCGGGCGTTTGTTTTATTCCTCTGTTTAATTACAATTTTTTACTTACTTTTTACAGAGTACGAGCCTCAACATGCCACGAACATATGTGAGAAAGTCAAATAGGCTGCAGTGGTCAGAGTCAGACATGCTTTTAGCCATAAATTCAGTGCTGGAAGGCAGAATGGGATATCTTTTAGCGTCACACACATATAGTGTACCCAAAAGTTCCTTAGAAGATCGTGTAAAGAAGATCAAAGCTGGAAAATCCAAAGATGAAGTGTTTCGAAAATGCCCTGCTACTGCAAAATGCGTCTTCACTGATGAGCTGGAAGGTATGCTAGTTGAACATATCAAAACTATGGAATCTCGATTATTTGGATTGACTAAAACAGCAGTGCTATTCTGTAACCATCTCACCGTGAAAACTTGGGTGAAGTGAGCGTGGAGTGAGCTGTCATTCCTCAGGGATTGACACTATTGACAGCTCACTTCACCCAAGTTTTCACGGTGAGATGTTTACAGAATCGCATGGCAGATCTGCGACTTTTGGCATTCCAATTGGCTGAAAGAAATAATTTGAACCATCCCTTTAATAAGGACACTCGACTCGCTGGCTTAGGTTGGGTTAGTGGGTTTCTAAAACGACATTCTGAATTGTCACTAAGATCACCTGAACCTACATCAGCTGCAAGAGCAATGGGCTTTAATAGAGCTGTAGTGTCATCGTTTTTTAATCTTTTAGATTCACTTTATGCTAAGCACGCTTTCAACTCCACGCGAATCTATAACATGGACGAGACTGGATTGACGTCTGTACCTAAAAAAATAGGAAAAATTATATCGGTCAAAGGTAAAAAACAAGTTGGTGCCCTAGCTTCAGCTGAACGGGGACAGTTGGTAACGGCAGTGCTTTGCTTTTCTGCAGCTGGACATTATGTTCCACCTCTTATGATTTTTCCTCGTGTACGAATGAAGAGTGAGCTTTTGGATGGTGCTCCACCAGGCACAATAGCTGTATGCCATCCAAGTGGTTGGATGCAACAACATATTTTCACTGAATGGATGCGTCACTTTATCGGCCATGTCAAACCAAGCAATGAAGATCCTGTGCTTGTCGTCTTAGATGGTCACACCACTCACACTAAGAACCTAGAAGCTATTGAGTTAGCTCGTGCTCATGGTGTGATACTGCTCTGCTTGCCACCTCACTGCACGCATCGTTTACAGCCACTCGATGTTGGTTTTATGGGGCCTTTGAGCACGTTTTACTCGCAAGAAGTCCAATTATGGCTTCGTAATCATCCAGGGCGTGTTGTCACCCAATTTCAAATGGCATCTTTGTTTGGAACTGCTTATAATCGTGCCGCTACTATGCAAAATGCAGTGTCTGCTTTTACCAAAACCGGAATTTGCCCTCTGAATCCCAACACGTTTACAGATGTAGATTTTGCACCATCACAGACTACAGAAATATCATTTGTACCACCAACCACAAATGAATTCTCTCAGAACCCGTTGCCTCGTGAAAGAACTCCGTCCCCGCAAGGAGGAACATCTACAGAAGAACAAACGTTTTCAGATTCTTTAAGTCTCGTATCACCGAAAGATATCATGCCGATTCCTCATTTTAAAAAGAACATGCGGCCATCAGCGCGTCGAGGAAAAACCGCAATTTTGACTGAATCACCGTATAAAAATGAACTGGCAGATAAGGCTATGTCATCAGTAATTAAAACAAAAAAAGGCAAAGGTAAAGGTATCGGTAAAAAGACGCATAAAGAAAACTATCAGGAGGATTCGCAGTGTTTGGTTTGTGGCGAAAAGTACAGTCAAACTAAGTCCACAGATGAATGGTACCAATGCACTGCTTGTCTTAAATGGGCTCACGAAAGTTGCATCAGTTGTTCTGAGCAAGAATTATTATTTTTTGTATGCAAAAACTGCGAATAATTTGATTATTTAGTTTTATTGTTAGTATCTGTATTCACCCCTTGAATAAAAAATGCCTATCCGGTTTGACCCATAGGTATGGGGTGAATTCGGATTTATAATTTTTATTAAAAAAAGAAATATTTTGTAGTTACTAAGATTGATCTCAAACATTTTTGTGCCAAAGTTATGCCTAAGGTATTTTTAAACATTTATGACATTGATTACCTCAATAAACAACATAGTGATTTATTTATTGTGTTTTTTTCTTAACTATCCGGTGTCCCCCCACCTTCCCCTACTGTTGACAGCGACACACCGACAGTCCTGGCTGTATCGCGCTGACTCCGGCCGGTTTCCAGCATTGTAAGTATTCTGGTGCATTCTTCAGGCGTAAGCGACATAATTTCAGCTTGAATAATGAATATAGAGCACTATCAACATGGTTTATGTACCCACATAAATGACAGATTACAAACAAAAGCAAAACCAAATGCTGTAATTTCGTAGTTCCATCTTCGAAAGTGGCCCTTTTTCAAATTTGATTTTTTTATGATATAACTTTACAATAACTAAGAAGTTTTAATACCTTCATTTAAGGAGTATTACATTGTCTATTAAATACAATTTATTGCATTAACCTAGCATTTTTAGTTTCCGAGATTTTTAGGATTCTTTAAGTGACCCGGATTCATTGCTCTCGAGTGTATATAGATAAAACAAAAGGTATTTTAATAAAACACGTAGAGTAAAAGATCAATTATTAAATTATCTTTAAAATGGTGATGGTTTTAGAAAAATAACAGTTTTCGCGTCGATGCCCTGCCAGCCTGTATATATAGTATTCACGCGGTAAACTCTAATTACGCAATGCAGAATTTGTGTGACGTCAGGTCTTTGATGCGTAGTTCGCATGTGGCGATGTAGATCCCGCCACAATCCCCTTAAGTAGATAAACTTTCAAAAATCCTTCCTAAGGACTTAAGGGGGACGCGCTAAGGTAGCCTACGAAATTAAAATTCTCTATCGTTTTTTGCAATTTACAGGTCAGATCGCGAATCATATTTAGATCAAAATACAACCTGATACTGACCTGCAGTACTATTCTGTAACCATCTCACCGTGAAAACTAAGGTGAAGTGAGCATGGAGTGAGCTGTCATTCCACAGGGATTGACACTATTGACAGCTCACTTTACCCAAGTTTTCACGGTGAGATGTTTACAGAATAGCATGGCTGTAAATTGCAAAAAACGTAAGAAAATTTGAATTTCCTTGACGCTTTCGCCTTAAGGATAATTTTTCGCTATTATGTCTATGGAACTTTTGTGCAAATTTCATGCTTCTAAATCCAGCGATCTGGGCTGTACCTACGTTTTCTATCAGTTAATTACCTTCTCGAATTTATTTTTTATTAAGTAGTTTTGACAACTAACTTAACCAACTTCGTGATATTTTAAATTAGATCTTGCTGACTCATCTAGATACTTCCAAATCAAAGCTCTAGTGATCTAGTCCAATAACATGAATTTATTTCTAAATTCAAAGTTTCAAACACTTGATATACCGAGACCATTACCTTTTACGGCTTTGTTTACAAGTTCCTCAATCTTGGCGCCGCACATTCCTGTATTTCCTACCATTCTACCAATGTAAGCGTTGTGTCAGTCATTGCGCACACGCAGCTCCAAACGCTAAGGTACAATCAGCCTCACAAAAATGTATTTTATGAAGTTTCTTGCCCGTTCTTCTCATAGGAACCTACTACGTTGTGTAACTACAACTAGCATTAACTTCCTGTCTGACCAACTCCTTGACAATTCAAAAGTAGGTACCGGTAATTGGTTTAATTGAAATAAATGCTTTGAGTTTGCATTCATTTAATTTACAATATTTGTATCAAAATATTACATCAACATGTAACAAAAAAACATTACACTAAACTGTAGCTATACTTTAATACAGCTTTAGGGAGCACGAATCGTAGACCTTCAAATGAATTCTTATTGATGTATACAATATACCTATTCTTGTGGCTGACTGTACCTCCAGTTCAAATGTAAACAATGGCAATAAATAAATACTGTAGTTTATGGTATACTAAACTACAGAAGGAATCTTGCCGAATTTGGATCCATTTGTTATAATTTAATAAACAATGAATGAAGGAGGTGGAAATAATACTTGGGGGCTTGGGGGTGAAAGCTCTCATAAAGTATGTAGGTATGAACAATATCCATCGATGTTGGTTGGCTTTGATTATTTATATTTTATCTTTGTTGGTTGGTTTATAGAGCACATGAATTTAATTTTCTCAAACTTTTGTTGTATTCTCTAGTCAAATTGTTGTTCAAATTCAGAGGTGATTTGATTACAGCCCTTGGCGCTGTGTTCCCTTTTTGAACCACGCGCGACACATCGCGTCGCATCCGCGACATCCATGACATCCTATATAAAATCATTTTGTCACCTGTCGTGTACACGAGGGTTTAGAATCCTCTCCAAAGTAGGTAGGTACTACACTTACTTTGTAATTTTATGTTATTCATGAAAAGTGCTATAGAATTGCTTCTTTTTCCTATCGACGTCAATGATCCCTCTGCAGGCTCGATATAGATAACGATCGCTTTACGACTGAATTCGGTCGCAATCGCAAAGTCCTAATGGGGGACCCCCTAGACGGTCAAAATGTGACGGATATACACGAAAAAAAATCACGTGCTTGTCAAGAAATTTTGTTCGTCTAGGGGTCCCCCATTAGGACCGAATCCGGTCGTAAACCGATGGCCATCTATGTCAAGACTGCAGGCTGTGTATAAAAATCTTCTAAGTAAGTACTTACTTACAACTTAGTCTTTGAGCACTCGTTCAAGTTTACAAGACAATGCTGTTGACCACGGAAGACATAAAGTTCAAGTCCGACGCAGGCGCCACGAAAGTCCGCGTTGTGTCAGTCACCGGCGCAGGCGCAGCTTACGTCTACAGTGCAGTGGTATGTAAACAGACAGACGTAAGTACGGTTTCACCGCTAACGCTAATCTACTGTGTTTGTATTGTTTTGTTTTTTTTTACTCCGACGTACGCATGTTGCAGGGAAAGATGGAATTTGTTGGTTTTAGTAAGTTCCTAAATCTAATTAAAAACAACTTGTTTTTAAAATGAAGGGTCTTATCTTTCACTTAACTACTTACTGAGCATGGTGACTGCTTTTAAATGAATACGTGCAAGAACTAAAGACAGAATAACTTTTATTATCTGAAGCGAAAATGACATTAAATGCTTATCCTACTAAAGAATGCTTTGGTCTAGCTAGGCTAACAAAAGCGTACAAAATTACAGCTGACTACCTAAAAGATATGGGTCTACGTAGGTACGCAGGTAGGTATACTTGTATCTGTAAACTCATAAAATTACCGCTAGGTAGGTCCTACCTACCTTCTTCCTCGAATAATTCCAATAGTGACTGAAAATGACGTGAAACGTGTGACGTGAAATAAATTGTAGGGTTTACCCTACAATTTATTTCAAAACAAACTCTAATCCATCCACAGATGGCTATTGTCTTAACTACCTACAGAATGGATGTTGTATAAAATCTTCACACACACACACACCCCACAACACACACTTCACATCTTTAATTGATTGCAATCTTCTGGACTCATGAATTAATCTATGAGTCTCATGAAATTAATCTATGAGTCTCATGAAATTAATGTCTTTATAACTTCGGTCATCATTAAAAAAAAACTATTAATCAATCATAAATTCATAATCAATCTGGCAAAAGTCAATCTTTTTAAAGAAAATGAGTAGACAGTTTCCTAAAAATCCAAATTCGTGATAACACCAAAACATACGCATAATTACACATACAAACATAAAGCACGGAAGTACAAACAAAGCATGTTTTTAAAACATATGATTTTAACTAAAACCGGTTAATCTTAGTCAGGAACAATTAAATAATAAACAAACAGAAATAACTTTCATTTCTCACGTAATAATTGGCTGTTGTGACGATCTTGAACGGTCAATGTTATTAGTGTTATGGCAACATTGAAAAGCTGGTGGAAATTGCGACTAAACATGGGGAAAATATCCTGGTGCGATTATATTAGGATGCTGTACTTAACGGTTAAGAATAAACAAAGGAATTTGTTCTTGTGGGAAAGAAAGTTGGAGACAGGGACGTATTAGCCCCGTACAGGCTGGAGTAATAGTTTTGCTGTGGCAAATGCCGGCCCCGCGGTTTGGGAGGCCCCGCGCTGAGCGGAAAAAAAATACAAGGCATGTTACATAAACTACCAGTAGGTGCAATGGAATATTATACTTATGAAAGGTCAAAAGAAATCATACCTCGCCGCGGCGGGATGCTAGAATGTTTAAAGAGCTCGTTTCGCGCATTCTTGCACTTTAATTTCTCCGAATTCTTCAAGTCCTATTCCTGAATGAATTGTCAAAAAAAAACTCTCTGGGGTGCAATTTTTTTTTACGTAAGTACTATGCATTGTTAGAAGAAAGTTTGTAAGTAAGTGATGTAGTTCAAGCTGGCAAATACCTCATTGTTTAGAAACATTCATTTGAATAGTGTTAATTAAATCTAACTATATTTTCTGAAAGAACAAAAGAAAGAAAAATGCGTTTATTGGCATTACAAAAAATACACCTTAGAACTATAAAAACAGAAAACAAATTATAATAATGCCAAAAGGGCCTCAGCTCAGCATAATGTCAGATGACAACACAAAGTGTACCACCTGACGGTGTTTTTGAGCTGCAACCCACTAGTGCCATACGCTAGAATAATAAACATAGAGAACTGTCTGTCCGTTATAATAAATAATTTAAATATAGTATAAAAATAAAATAAAACTCATTTAAGATCAAATAAAATTTTGTGACATACATGTGTGTGTGCATTGTGTTGTGATTAATGAGAAACTAAACTAAATACCCTAAATATAAAAGTACTTAGGTACTGTTATGTTTGATCTCGTAAACTTTAGAATCTAAAACTAACCTAGGTTTGTAGAATTTGCTACAGGCCCCGGGCTGAAATAATCCGGCACCACCGTGCAGATCTAGGATTAAACACTTCGAAAAGCTTTGTCAAAACGCCGTTAAGAGAACATGGTTTCTTGTTGTTTAAAGACCCGAGGGTGGGAAATTATCAAATAACTTCTCCCGCTCTGGGTGGAGCGGGAGGGCGTGTCAGACTTTTACTGACTAAAACCCACCCGTGTTCCTTCCGTTGCCTGTGTGCCGAGGTCGCGATATCCCTTTCAGACAAACCCGCAACCCCGGCAGGTTGTTTAAAGACCCGATGTGGACATATAAAAATCTTGCATAAGAAATTAATTAGCAGCTTCCTATGGCCTGTTACATCATTATCTAATCAAACCTTTCTTTGCGAAGGCGTCAAAATATAAACCAGTAGCATCTACTTGAGGCGTCGTGAGATGTCGTGCAATGATTATCATTTAGTACATGTCCGCCCACAGGCTCAGGAATAAATTAAACACTTTACTGTGACACCAGACATTAATTGGCTATCAGACCACTTAATTCCAAACTTTTTTTTCAATAAAATGCAACCATATCGATAACAGCTTCACGAAACTGAGATTAACTAAATCCCATTGCGAAAGAAACATAAAAATGTTATCACTTAAAACTCTTGGTAAACTAGGCTTCATTAATACTAATCCAAAGTGGCCCATATTATCTATGGTGGTTATAAATTAAGTGCCTGAGGTTAGCCAACATCCCGACTTGGACTTATAAAGAGTTGCCGTGGCCACACACGGTGCAGGAATAAAAAAGTTTATTGACGCATCGTGTGTTGTCTATGGCCGTACTCCTTTGTCCTGGAGATAAAAAATAAGCTTTAATGTATTTATTTCAATCATGCTGCGAGGATTTTTATTTAAATAACATTAAGAATTGAATAGGCTATTAAGATAAGATGGAGACAAATTGAAGGCACCTCACATCTTTAAAAACTGATGCTTTGACAAGTTAAACATGGTCAATGATGTTTTTTTCAATGAAGGAACTGATGTTAATAAACAAACATTGAACTACAGAAAGCAGTCGCTTGATTTTGTTTTATTTACGTATTGATCTCATGAAACAATAGGTATAAACTTTAATAAGAGCGTTTATTCTGAAAGTGGGCAACGTCGCAAATGGATGTCAAATTATATTTAGGTAGCTGTTTTGATTAATTTGGCAATATTACTGTACGGAAATAAGAAATGTGGCTAACTAGCGAACTAGAATATTGATTATGAAATGCAATAATTAATATCGTAACACCGAATATTTAAGTTTAAGAAAGAAAGAAAATACGTTTATTTGCGGTACACATGACGCAAAGAAAGAACAAAACACAAAAATAAACAATTTGGGGGAAAAATATGCGTCACATCCACGCAAAACGGCCGTCGCTCAGCTTAATACTGCGACCCTATGCGAAACAGAGCCCCAACGCTAGTTTTCAGCGACAGCCGGCGTTGACGTGATGACGTCAACCGGTGCAGCATATAGTGAAATAACAAAATAAGATAAAAATAAAATGAATAAATACAATACTTAGTCCTAAATGTTTGTCTAAAATATAATATTTAAAATGGTAGCATTTCATACCGTCGCGCGTCGCGTCGGCGACTCACGCGCCGCGGTCTTAATGCAGTCTGTGCGCTCAGCTGTCATAAAAACTATTTGTTTGACGTTTTGACATATTGGTTATTGGTTGGTATTGGTTGGTGTTTAGATGTATAAATAGTGTTTGTAAATTTTCCAAATGCCTTTTTAGGGTTCCGTAGTAAACAAGGAACCCTTATAGTTTCGCCATGTCCGTCTGTCTGTCTGTCCGTCTGTCTGTCCGCGGCTTAACTCAGAGACGGTTAGTACTAGAAAGCTATAATTTGGCATATGTATACTTATTAATCATGCCGACAAAGTGGCAAAATAAAAATATTTGTTTTTAAGGTACCTCCCCTACACGTAAAGTGGGTATGTATTTTTTTCTCATCTACCCAATGTTGTAGGGTATAAAGGTCGTTCAAAAATATTGTGAGTTGTGAAACCAATTTTGGATTCAGGGATCCGTTTGCGAAATATTAAGCTTTGAATTCTGAATTTTTGGCCGGTAATTTTTTTACACCTAAAACGGGTACAACATCAAATTAAATGTTTAAGATTGCAATTCATTATTAATATTCTAGTTTGCTAGTTCGCTACATTTATTATTTCCATACAGTAATATTGCCAAATTAATCAAAACAGGTAAATTTTTGACAGCTATTTGCGACGTTGCCAACTTTTATGATAAACGCTCTTAAGTTCTACCGGACTTTCAACTTTTTAATAATACTTACAAGAATCTAATAAAAAATATTATAAATGTGAATGTAACTTCTGTCTGTCTGTCTGTCCGTTACCTTTTCACAACTTGTCGACTGATAGAATGAAATTTGCAACACAGGACATACGATACTTTTTATCCCGGTATTAAGTACGTTTCATTCCCGTGGGAGAATTCCCGAAACACACGGGGGCGAAGCCGCGGGCTAAAGCTAGTTGTTCATAATAAACATAATTATAATGTTTATTGTAGTACTACGTAGGAAGGACTCGTTACTTTTTCAGTTCATTTACCGTTACAGCACATAAAAACTGGCCAGTTCTCGAAACTTCTTTTACATGAATTTAACAACTCGCCCCGTCGTAACACGGCGAGGTATATAAACAATCAACTATTGTTTCCTCTAGGAAAGGCTACGGGGTTCGTGTTGTTGTGCTTTTTGTAATGTGCAGTTGGAATGGACTATACTTTGACATGTCTATGGTATTTGAAGAGAGAAGTCAAGGAGTAGAGTAGCGTTAGATTCAGGGTTATCTATGGGTTCAAAATACCGTATTTTCAGATGTCTCATGAGTTCAGTAGGTTTATTATCGGATAAGCACATTGATGGTATCTGCATGGTTGAAGACTAAATATGATCAAATGTCTTAAGGTTATTCCAGAGGTTAGATAGGTAGGTACTTATCTTTCCTTTAGTACCTAAAAAACATGGAATTATTTACATTTGGTTTGATCGGAACGACAAATGAAATAGGTTCCTATTGTCATAGCTGTTGTGGTTCGAATAAGCAACAAGTTGCTTTTATATAACATGCAGGCGCACCAATTTGAACACTGTAAAACTATGATTTTTATAAGTTTTTTTCTCTTCACAAATGTACAGTGGAAGTGCTTTTAAGGGTCAGGTAAACGCCGTTGACCTTGGCCATGCAAATGCGTGTCGCGCTCACGCCACCTGCGCCGCCGCGCCGTTCGGGTTTAAATGGAATAAGTATTTATTTTTAGTAACGAAAATATTAATATAAAAAAAATATAGGTATAGGTATTATTGATGGGGACAGTAAAATAAACTTTTCATACAAAAAAAAAATCTTGAAAATATCAAGTAATATCGTTTTTTATGCTTTAGGTAGACTTTATTTCATAAAGTATTTTAAGTAGTAAGTACAACAATACTTAAACAGTCACTTATAGAATTGATGTGTATGCGTTCTAGTTTACCATACATTTTTGCATTACTTGCTTGCATTATTTGAAGGCATAATATAAAATCATAATAGGTATCTACGCCTTAAAAACTTGTTAAGAAACGTTTACGTAGAGGTACATATTTATCATAAACACATAATAATAACATAATAATCTATCTCGTAAAATATTAAGTTACAATCAAATTACTTACCTATTAGTCTATTAGGCTAGATTGTTTTAGATGACTAAGAACGTCAGTTCTTATTAATACAGAAAAGGAAAAAATATATAAGAATATATTATAAGTATTTATGAGAATAGGGATGATGACAAAAAATTTTTTTTAGTCGGTCCGTCTTTGAAATTATAAAAAAATATTGGACACATCTTTTTTTATGTAATGTAAAGATTACGGCGATACATTCAGGTAAAATGTGCCATGACGTCACGATTATGTAGATTTTATACATACTAGTCGACGATCCCCACTCCCCAACTTAAAATGCGGTTTTTCTAAGTTTTTTTTTATTAATATGATCTATAATGATGATATATATGATGTCTAATATATTTTTATTATCTGACTGACGGACTAATTAGTTTTTTTTTTTTTACCCAGGCCTCATCCCTATTAGCTCTCTAGGTACCTACAACCATAATAGGATGTCATGTAGCTATAATGACAGAATGTCACAGCAACTTCATTTCTTACGATACCTTAGTAGGTACTTAAGTTTCAGTAGCCAAAAGATAGGTAGCTATAGACAATTCTTCCTTTGTAATACAAATCCAAACAATAGCGTACTTAGATAATGCTCATAAAATGAATAATGCATTTAATAAATATTATAATCACCTAATTACTCCCCTCTAAGTTGTATTCACAAAGACATTTAGGTGTAGGTATGGGATTTTATATTTCCATAAATGTCCATACCTACCTACACTACACCTAGGATCTTCTTATTCGTTTTCCATGTGGTTGGTGACTAACCTGCCATGCTATTCTGTAAACATCTCACCGTGAAAACTTGGGTGAAGTGAGCTGTCAATAGTATCAATCCCTGTGGAATGACAGCTCACTTCACCCAAGTTTTCACGGTGAGATGTTTACAGAATACCATGGCTGGTATCAGAGTTTTAAAGCCACCCATGGGCCTTTGGCTTAGCTTCACATGCCGTCGAGAAAGACATTGTATACTTACAATATTCTATATTTTTTATTAAATTTGATTTATTACAGCTGTAGGTACTGGCAACCATTGTCATTTGATTTAAATTGGTTTTTATTTTTATTATTTTATTTATCTTTTATATAGATTCTTTTCTGTTAAATTTTGTGAATGTGAGAACATTGTAGACATAACAGACTGTAGATCTGTGGACCATTTTATATTTTGCTAAGTAGGTACCTGGTACATGTTGATGGGCCTACACTGTCCTCTCATACCTTTAACACTGTAATTTGGAAACATTGTAAAAACCATTTACTTTTAAAAGAGTAACCGTGGAGTTTCTTGCCGGCTCTTCTCCATAGGAAACGACCAATTGGAACCGTGCACCTAGCTTCTGACGTTTCATAAGTGCCCTTGTAGGTTTATATGAAATAAAATAATTTGAATTTGAATTTGAAATATCTCTCAGGCCGGTTTCCTCACGATGTTTTAATTCACTGTTTTTGAAGTAAGTGATAATTATACAATACGCACATGATCCCGAGAGGTCAGAGGTGAGTGCCTTGGGTTCGAATCCTCAGTGGCTAAGATACTGAACGGCAATCTCACTTGCTTGTTGTGGGATATTTTTTCACTTACTTACGAGGACTATTTTATTAGTCAGCAAGTTTTGGGTGCCTAACAAAAGAAATAGGCAGACTAGGTACTGCACCTTTGCCTAACTTTTGAGGGAATTTACATAAATATGTTTATACTTAGGTACTTACAAGTTAAGAGCGCTCAATGACGGCGAATAGATGTCAAATATTTCGCTGTTTTGATTAATTTGGCAATGTTACTGTATGGAAATATGAAATGTGGCTAACTAGCGAACTAGAATATTGAGTATGAAATGCTATAATTAATATCATAACACCGAATCGGTATTTAGTTTTAGATGTAAATATTATAAAATGTAAATATTAGATGTAAATATATTATATTATAAGTAGGTATTTGGAAACTTTCCAAATGCCTTTTTTACACCTAACATGGGTACAACATCAAATTCAATTTTATAATTGCAATTCATTTAATATTCTAGTTCGCTAGTTAGCCACATTTCTTATTTCCATATAGTAATATTGCCAAATTAACCAAAACAGGTACCTAAGTAATTTTTTTACAGCTATTTGCGACGTTGCCAACTTTTATGAAAAACGCTCTTAAGTACCTATAGGTACTTGGTAGGTACCTACTTCATAAAATAAGTAATATATATTAGACTACAGAGAATTCTAAAATAAATCGGAATAAATTGTCGTCCACTCTCATAGTTTTACAAATAAATAAATAAGTAGGTAGCCATAAAACAACAAAATCTTCACTTTGATGATGTTACGAATAAGTTATTGGTTTTAAAAATATCATAATTTTTAAATACTGCTTGTTAAAACGAAGAATATTATTAGACTGTGGCTTAAATTGTGATTTGTGAGACAACTAACAAGCATGCATAGCCATTTTGTAAGCAAACGCACATTTGATTAAACTTTATTGTCAAAAAGTATGTAACGGTACCTAAATACCCTTTTTATTACGGTAAACAATGAATAATATGACAGTTCATTCATTATGAATGAACTGTCATATTATTCATTGTTTATATATAAACGGACGGTTAATATATAAACAGATAATTTATTGTTTAGTAAGAAAAATGCAAAAATCCAGCATCGCGCAGTTCATCCATCTAGGTGCTGACCGTGCCCGACACTGCTTAACTTCGGCGATCAGACGACAGCTGGATTTAATCAAGGTAATATGAATGTTGGCGAAAAAATGCAAACAAAATTGCTGGACCACGGCAGGTTGACCATCAGAATCTGAGTTCGATACTCAGGTTAGATTTAATTCGATTTCTGGAGTTCAGCAAGCATTGTCCTTCTTTCAAGTATTATAGATAAATGTAGAATGACACTGTTAATAGTACCTAATTAACACGGGATTAACAGTCCGGTTGACAAGCGTGGTGAGTTGCAGCTAGGCTTTCCCTCATTGCTCGGTAGAAAATAATAAATATTTTGAAAACTTCTGTATCGTCATCATTACCAAGATTTTGATAGAAATCTTTAAAAAAAACTCCCATTCAGACTACAACAATGCAGTTTCCTGCTTCAAAGCGTTCTTTATTAACGCACCTCCGACATAATGGCGTATTGTCGCCGGATCGTGGGCGATGCGCCTGACATCAGATTTTGTCCGTAACCACCACAATAATAAAGATATCTAAACATCTTAGTTCTCGTTTGTGAAATAGAAATGTCAGACTACTTTTGCCGTAGGCGTTTGCTTGTGTTGTGTAAGACTACTTAATAGTTGTTTTTTTTTTTGAGGCTATACGACGTTTGTTAACGATTAGTTTCGAACTCGATTGGAGTCTCTACACGTGAGCTGCCTACTCTAGAGGCAATGCATAACGAGTGATAGCCGATGGCCCGCACTGTTTCAGCTGTTTTTTGTGTGCTGTCTGTAGGTAGGGACTCGATCGTCTCTGGTTATCTTCGTGTCGTGCTAGTGCTTTCCTGTGGGTATTACAGAATAGCTTATCGACGCATCGCCCGGTTGGAGGTCAGAAATTATTTCACAGGAACATACTATCGGGTTAAAAGTATCCTTTAACCTAACCCAGATCAAAGACTAAACTATGTGCCAAATATAATTGAAATTCGTACAGCCGTTAAGGCAGGATAAGATAACAGACAGACTCCGCATCATACTTTTTATTATTAGTAAATAAAATGTACCTAACATTATAAAGTCATGGATTACAAGCGGATAACGGGTGCATACGACACAGACTGCTCTACGGTTTAGACTGAAAACAATAATAATGATCCGTATTTTTTTTTTTTTAAAGGACCGTAGTTTATTAGGCAATAAATTAGGGCTGTCCCTGTCTCGCATCAGGTAAAGACGCGTGTGTAATATCCAACAAAATTATAGAATAGAGTTTCTAACAAGTAGTTAGTGTCAGCGAAGTGCTGTTCGAAACAAACTTCGTAAATGCATCTTAGCAGTCACTTTCAGTTTGACCGACAGTAACAGTTTCGTTCAAAACTGAATAACAGTTTTCAGTTTTTGTTTTGTCACTGTGTGATTGTTTTCAGCAATATATTCTATTTTTTTTTTCTTGTTTTCTAAACTTCAAAGTTCCATGCATCATTTTCATTTCTATTTGGATATCCAGTAGTAAACAGACACATATAATAATATTGATTTTTAATAAAACTATGTTTGTGTAACTCTTTCCGAACTGTTGTTATTAATGTCATTCACTTCAAACGGATTTTCCACTTCCAGTGTAGAGCAGTGTAGAGATTACTTACAGTTACCAGCACTAATTTCGTTCGCTAATTTCAGTGCTGTCTTTTATTGATTTATTTTTATTTTATCACGATAAGCAACGCTATTTCAAGGTTATAATTATTAGCCGTAAGATAAGACAGTTAGTTTCCTTTGCTAACTCGAAAGAAAAAAACGTGTGTTGAGCGTTGAGCGCGCGTCTAATAAAATTGCCGACTATTAAATTCTACAAATCTGAGTCATGAAATAAGTGATTTTCCGCGCGTGAAATAATGTACTAACGAGTGTTCTAATAGCCTGTGTTTTAACATTGGTAAATACGTGCGAAAGTTCGAATATGATGGATAAAATTAAGTTATTGTGGTCAAAAACCAACCGATGGCATAGAGGTTTGTACAATATTTTATAGATCATAAATTTTATTCAAGCATTAAATAAACTTTATAGCTTGATTACTTACTTACTTGGCTGTAAAAATTGCATATTGTGTTCAATTAAATATTAGACAATGTTATCAATACCTACTATTTTTTAGTCTGGGTAACTATATCAAAAACTGGTGGCCGGTTTCATTACGTATAAATGTCGTAGGATGATTCGAATTTTCGCTAAAACCCTAGGGATGTTGTGAAAACACGGATAATTAGAAAATGGTGAAATCATTTCTGCGAGTAACTTGGAAGTAGCTGTCGCCGGCCGCTCCCGCGGCACCGCTCGCTTCGCTCACTCGGCTCCCGCGCGGTTATTCACATTTCAACCAAGTTACTCATTTTCTTTACCTATGGATCAGACCAAATAAAAAACCTAGACATAGCTCTGCAAACAATACAGTGAAGCATGCCGAAACTACACCTCCCCTCTGTGCATACATGCTCACATGCACACATTTACAACCAAACTACACCTCAGTGCACTCCTCACTTCACTGTTGACAGCGCTATGTCTGGTGTCTGTATGTATATATATCTATGTATATGTATGGTGTCTGGAGAGCTTTGGTCTAAATTGTTTTGATTTGGAATTTATTTTATTCATTTACTTTCATAATGCTTCATACTCTACCTTTATTTTCACAGAACAACCAGTAATTTAAACACACAACAGTTAATTTTAAGTAATGTTTGTACATTAAGTACAAACATTACTTAAAATTAACATATTTAAGTATTTTAACAAACAACTATATTTATTCACATCAATCAATCTGCCAAGCCTTTTCCAAACTATGTTGGGGTCAGCTTTCAGTCTAAACGGATGCAGCTGGATACCAGTATTTTACATGGAGTGACTGCCTATCTGACCTTCACAACCCAGTAACTGAGTAATACGATAGTGGTAGGACTGGTTGTCAGAATTTCGGGCTTCTGATGACCCGTAACGACTGTCAAAGATCCACAAATGATAGACGGGACCAACGGCTTAACGTGCTATCCGAGGCATGGAGTAGTCTCGGTATGTAAAGATGGTCACCCATCCACAAACCAACTCCGGCAAGCGTAGCTTAACCTGATGGATCGACCCGTGCCGCAGTTATTACTTAGCATCGAGCTCCTCAGCTATATTTATTCACATAATGGCATTAAAACTAATAAATATGTATGTTTAATGATTATGTACATATTTGATATTGAGTGTGGTCATTAATTATAATTTTTAACAAAACAAATATTTATTACAAGAAGCGTACGTAATTCACATGTTTGTGTGCTTTTATTCTTTATTCTCAAAAATGATTACAAAAGTCGTAAAAACACAAATATCAGGAATGATACAATGTTGCTTATTTTGGAAACTCTTCAGTGGCAAATATAACAAATATTTAAAGCCACCAAGCAACTTTAACAGCCAAGTATCTTTGTAAACTTTTTAAGCTATTACCCAATATGCTTGCGGCATAAATAAATAATATTATTTTGTAAGAAACAATTTATTATTTTCTTGCTTTGCATTCCCTTTTTCTGAATAACTTTCACCGTTGCCGGTTGGAGTTCTGCTACCTCTATAGATTTTATAATTGTATACTATTAGGAAAATATTTTCAAATACCAAAAATATATGTATCCGGGTTTTATCCCTGATCAGTACTAACCGTTTTCCCCTTTCTGCATTTGTTAATTTCATACGAGATAAAAGTTCTTGTGTATTCACACAGGAATATTTATCTCGTTAAAATGAGTTAAAATGATTACCAAAATTTTTTGCTTACTCATTGTGAGTATGAATCTAATAGATATTGTGTAGACACTTAGTAACATAAAGTTGAGTCACTCATATTGCATAATATAATCCTGTTTTTGATCAAATGGTTTTTGAACTAGCATATTTTTTTTTTCTGGTTAAAAGTATACATGGTTATCGCTAAAAATTTGTAGAAACCCTGCCCATACCATAAAAAAAATTGAAATATCAAACTATATTGCAAAGAGCAGTGGAGACCCAGACATTCACCGACCTGCACCGGGTCCTTGTGGTGGATTTTGGCCCGCTCCGTCTCAAAGAGAAGGCCTGTGTCCCAGCAATGGGAACATTATTGGCTGTGTATGCTAAACTACAATGACAGACAGCCCTATATTAAGTTAAGCCCCTTGACTGATATGATTATTATTCTTCATAAATAACTGTGTTTAGTAAAAGATAAGATACAACTCAGCTGAAGTTCCAGATTACATAATGATAACATAATTGTGAATATAGTATATCACTGTTTTAGTTTTATCTTTCAACTAGATGTTGTTGGCGATTTCACTCCAATCTTAATAGAACTTCCTCCTGAACTTCCACCTGAACCTTGACTTGATCTACCTGCTCACTCAAATTTCATCCAAATCTGTTCAGCTGTTTATGAGTTATTTACTAACAAATATTTTCACAAACTTTCACATTTTTTATATGGATTAATAAAGATAGGTAGAAAATTAAACTAGATAATAAAGGTATTTATTTAATCAAATTGATTCATATTTCTCACGGACACTGCATTCTGCCTCCACTAGATAGTGATATTATTGAAATCATATATACAGTAATCAGATGAATCAGTTTCTAGTACTTTCGCTACTGGCCGAAAATAAACTATAACTTTTTTAAATATAAAATCAAAGTTATTTATTCACATTACGCTGAGATTCAGTACTTTTTGAACATCAAAATTACATAAGGCAGTATCCCAAAACGCCAACCCTTCACTACTTCCTAGTGCTTAAGCTGGGAAGAAGAAGTGGCGCAACAAACTCCCCAGCAATAAAAAATAGCGCCCTTTCAGCAAGATTTAAATATCAATTACCTACTCCAGTAGTCGGAAACATTATCTTCTCATTCAAAGTTCTTAGCAGATGTCACGGCTCATTAACAATGCCTTATAAATAACTGAATGACATATTCAAGCTGCCTAGGTCTCTATGACGTAGGTATAGAATAGTTAATAGGCTGCAAGGCCATCTAGATTAAAGGTACATACAATCATTGTACTTGTGTTATTTCCAAATAATAGGTACATATGAATATTCTCTGTAGACTTGCCTAAAAATACCTTTAGCTAGTAGGTACTTACTGTTAAAAAAAACTTGAGGTTATTAACCTTTGATCTTGAGAGGTCGGTACTTTTGTCATGACGTAATACTTCAAAGTTTCTAAAGATATCAACACAATCTTTACGCTTTGGAAGCGTGGTACTTGAAGCGTAACCACAGGTGTACCAATAATATAAGTGCAGCTCAAGATTAAGTGATATAGTAAACATAGTTACGTCTTTTTACTTATATAATTATAAATTCAACATTAATGATGTAAGTAACTAATATTTTGTAAAACAATATAATTTAAAGAAGTGTCCATGGAGTTTCTTGCCCCTTTTTGTCCATAGGAACCCACTACGCTTTGGAATGGGCCACTAGCTTCATCTTTCTGAATCAGGCACTTTTGAAGGATTGTCGAAGAAGGAGTCGGCTTCTTCGACAATCCTTCAAAAGTGCCTGTAAATAGTTTCATTGAAATTAGTTCTTTGAGTTTTTACATAATATGAACGGCCAGTAGCCATAGATAAATATCACTTATCTAAAGGCTTGTGCAGACCAGCGCGACGCGACGACGTGACGCGACTCGAACAATAGAATTTCTAAGAAAACTTGACGGTATAACAATAACCAGTGTCGCGTCGCGCTAGTGTGCACGAAGCTTAACGCGGTCAGTCCATCGACTGTGCAGTACCAGGCCGTTAATACATTCGATTCAACAGTATTCTTTTTTGAACAGGAAAGCTGATCTAAGGCGATTACGTTTAAAACTAATATTCAGCCCGTGCCGATCGGCAAACAAAACCTCATAGATATAAGATCCAAAAGCCGGTCGCGGCTGCCGGCATCCACCCACGCTGAATCATGTTCGGGTTGTCTCGGCACAATTCGTGCTAAGCCGACCGGTTTTCCCGAACATAATATACGAGTATATCTACATTATATATTCGATTTTGCCGCGTCTGTGCCGAATCATGCCGAACAAGTATGTAATTATCTATCACCACTTCCGAACGAAAAGAACCTAGAATTTCAAACCAGGTTCTCGTCTCCAAACATCCCCACTTGATCGCTCAACATTCTTCTTCATCTGTTCCAGTGTTCTTCATCTTTGTCCTGGTAGAGTTGAGGCTCATACCTGGGAGTCAGTTGGGGTTCCAGTGCAATGACCCCGCGCTCTCACACCCCTTCAATGGGGACACGATCAGCTTCAAACTTCTTCTGGCTACCACTGTTCTGTTGCCGTTGGCTGTTGTAAGTAGTATCAAAATAAGATATTTTTCTTAAATAAGTATTTCTGTCATTCCGAAAAATCCTCACTAGCGCGAGAAAAAATCGGTCCAGGCTGTATTTTCTCGCTCTAGTAAAGACTACTTCTAAGCGACAGAAAGGGATAGAGTTACGGCAAAATGAGAATACTGACAGATAGGTCAGGTGGATTGGAAAGGACTGGAAACTTTAGTAAGTCGTGACATAAGTCTAATTACTCCGCTTACACCACAAATCACTATTATAAGTGCGTTCAATAAATTGACAGATACAGAACGATGTTATAAATTCGATTAGCGCTAAAGGTATTCAGTGATTTGTGGTGCAAGTGTTGGTTTGCAAGGCTGAATAGTTTGACCGGGACCGCTGTCCGTTAGGAATGCGCGGCGAGGCGGGGGGCAGCGTTGACGAATGAGCGGCGGGCGGGACGCCGTGTGCCGTGAGCATTGACGAATGAGTGGCCTGCACTGCCCTCCGTCTCGCCACGCACATACCTAAGGCGCGGAACAGCGTTCTCGGTCAAACTATAGTACCCAGTACCCACCAACCTACTAATCATTATGTTACTTTTTCAGTTATTACTAGTAGAGAGGATATACCACAATGACAAGACTGTGAAACACAAGCAAGCAATATGTTGGTTCAAAGAATTCTTGTTTGGGGTCATGGTGAACCTCGTCATAGTGCAGACGCTGAAACTCATCGTGGGGTCTCCGAGACCTCACTTCTTTGATACGTGCAGCCCTAAGGAGGCGTTGACTTGTCAAGGGTAAGGATTAGTTGGCATTTACTTTTTAAGTAAGTAGCTAAAAATATGTTTTAAACAGTACCTGAAAGAACATGGGGGCCATTGCCCAACCATGGGACAAGAATGGCTAGTTAGGACAAAAACTAGCCATCCTTGTCGAGAGTGAAGATAAAAATGTGGAGTTCCCGAGGTTCCCCTTTAAATTTACAGACAGATAATCTGGTAAAGGAGGCGTTAAATACAAATTGGACCAAACCTTTTGCCCTTATCCAAATTTATTTGTGGTCGGCGCAACATGTCCCTTTCTTCCATACTTCTCTATTAGTCGTCATCTCGGTAGTCACTCCCTTTCTAGCCATATCATCTTTCACTAACCATATCATCTTTTACTGACAGGTTATATGAGTTCATATAATTGTTTATTTTAATTTATTGTTGACATAATCTACTCATTACAATGTTTTTTTTAATGAGTTGTATTGCAATATGTAACTAGTGACCTCGACAATAGATCATATTATTTATTGTTATTAGTAATTAACTATTTTTTTTATTTTACCTCGATGGTCCTAGTTTATCATTTATAACTTCCAGTTACAGCTTTATGTAAGCGGGCACGCCCTTTATGCCTGGAGGCTTTTATTAAGACGTTAAGTTTTTGTTTACGTTTAGTTTTTATTTCTGCCCGAGTATAGTTCTCGATGATTTTGTTTGGTATATTGGCGTGTGCTAGCTAACATATGGATAATAATTTAAATTAGGTTAAATTATGTTGAATACTATTATATAGAGTCATTTTTTTTTTCTTTCTAACTGAACAGACAGCTGTGCTGCTGGGGAGTTTGTTGCGCCACTTCTTCTTCCCAGCTAACGCACTAGGAAGTGGTGAAGGGTGGGCGTTTTGGGGGACTGTCTTATGTAATTTTGACGTTCGAAAAGTGCTGATTATCAGCCTAGTTTGAATAAATGACTTTTGAATTTTGAATTTTGAATTTTGACACATTCCATCCATCGTTTCTTTAGACTTCCCCTACTCGTATAGCCATCCAAATTCATACTCAAAACGTTCCTGACGACATTACCCTCATTCCTCCGCATCATATGACTCATCAACCATTTCAAATTAAATAAACAACCGGAACTTCGTCGTCTTCTTTTCGATTCGATTGATTTGTATTATATGAGTTGAGCCCAGCCGAGCAATTCTGCATAAATCTCACCGTGAGAACTAAAGGTGAAGTGAGCTGTCAATAGTGTCAATCTCTAGCATTACGTGGAATGACAGCTCACTTCACGCACTTCACCTAAGTTTTCACGGTGAGATTTTTACAGAATAGCACTCCAGTTGATGACCACGTCAATAGCACCAGTGGCGATTTTTAAGTTCAAAAAAGTTGGCTATCGATGTCAAATCATATCCGTGTTCATGTGTCATATCAAATCATAAAGTTTCGCTAGCAATTTGTATGGAATTATTTCCTGAAGTATAAGCAAATTGACACTTTTTTTTTCTTTTTTTTTTCCTTACGTCATTTTTTCGGGTTATAATCATTTCACACAACTGTCAAAGTAACTGTTACTAATTTTATTACTATTGTGATTCAAGTATACGGGCAATTTAAGTTGGTAGTCCATTTGATTAGCAATTAATTTCTTGGACTTTATTTCATGACTAGTGCATTATAGTGGAATATATTTATGGAAGTTATGAAGAGGCTAGAATGTGAAGAAAAACTTCATGGCTTATTTACATAGGTACATTGACGAAGGTATTTTACACCATTTTTTTGTTCCCAACATAAAGTTCATAATATTGACGGTAGTACCTCTTTTCCAGAACCGAATACGTATCAAGTTACACATGTACTAAGGCGCACTGGTTGAATCAGTCTGACAGGAGTTTTCCTTCAGGACACACGTCGCTTGCGGTGCACACAGGACTGTTCCTAGCTGTAAGTATTATTATTGGTAGAAATTGAGTTATCTCATAGAAATAATAGGTGATGGGCCGTATCAAAATCAATCTGCCTAGCTTTTTCCCAACTATCTTGGGGTCCGCTTCCAGTCTAACCGGATGCAGCTGCGTACCAGTATTTTAAATAGAGCGACTGCCTATCTGACCTCCACAACCCAGTTACTGGGCAACACTCGGTAACATGTAACGGTTCTTATGGGCTTCTACTACCAAGATCAAGGTCTACACAGCCGGGACTAATGGCTTAACGTGTTTTCCGAGCCACGGAGGGGTCTCGATATGAAATCGATGGCCACTTATCCACAAACCGACCGCGGCTTGCGTAGCTTAACACTTCCATCGACCCGTGCGGCTGTTTTCATTAAGACACTTGCCTCCTTTAATACGTACATAATATTTGTTTCAACAGTCATCTATAACTAAATAACACCTTTTTTGGGAAGGTATCTTGAAACCTTGAGAAATAAGTAACAGTTAATGAATGTATCATGTTCTACTGTGTCAAAAAAATGACTTAAATGATAGAGTACACAAAAAGTGCTTCAAGGTTTTTGTTAGTTTTAAGAACAAATACCATCACTTTGATCACATGGCTCGTAGCTAAATAATATCAGCGGCACGAGTCGATAGTAGGTACTACGCTTACCGCGGTCGGTCTGTGGATGGGTGACCATCCAATACGTACCCATCCACCTTAAGAGCGTTTAAACAGAAAGTGGGCAACGTCGCAAATAGCTGTTAAATATTTCGCTGTTTTGATTAATTTGGCAATATTACTGTATGGAAATAAGAAATATTTTTTACGAAAATTATGCGGAAGTAGGAGTAGGAAATTTGGCACAGTTAAAGTTTATAAGGAGGAGGGCAGAAAGCTAATATTTTTATATAATATAGATTAGAATTAATTAAATTAATAAAAAAAACATTACACACACTACCATGCGTCACAAAATGGCAGCATGGAATTAGTAAGTACTATACAACTTAAAATGTAAATGAATAATGGTCAAATTTCGACCTCTGGGCGACCACTAGTATTAATAATAGCTTCTGCCCGCGACTTCGTCCGCCAGCCTATAACCTTCCTCAAGAATTGGGCTATCCAATGCAAAAATAATGTTTCAAATCCGACTGGCAGTCGTCATCATCATCATCCTGTTTACAACCTCTCGGAAAATGGGTTGATACCATCTGACGGCCAACTCAAGCACGGCGCGCGCTCGTGGGTTAAATCAAATAGCGCGCGCTTCCCCGGCTTCCTGTTTCACACTTCCGTCCCTTTTCACGAAATCAATCCCACAGGTTTGATTATTTAGATTTAGATTTGATTATTTAGATTTAGATTTGATTATTTCGATTTAGATTTTATTTTAATTGCAGGAAAGCGAGAGGAAAGATTTTACACATACAACATTACTACGATATTGTTCAAGTTATATTTCATACTTTTACCATCTGGTAAAAGTATGAAATATAACTTAAATCTTTAAAACACAAATATACGGTGACTCGTTGGTCTAGTGGTCGAAAGCGCTACTGCAATAAGCATAAGATCCTGGGTTCGATAACCAGGTCGGGTGAAATGTTATTGGGTTTTTCCATCAGGAATTTCTCAGTAGCAGCCCGGAGTCTGAATTTGTGCCCGGTTGATGGCAATAAGCTCGCCCCCTATTACATGGGACTTAAAAATTACTGGCGAAATGTGTACTATAGCTACACATCTGTCTAAACCTTCGGGGATTATAGGATGTTATGTTATGAAAATATACGGAGCTTCGCTCAATATGATTCCTATCACCAATATTTTATCCAAATCATATTTCATTTCAGTACTACCTCCATCGCCGAACAAGCAGTCCTGGCACCAGTAAGATCATCTTCATCCAAGTGCTGTGCGTGGCTGCAGCGGTAATATGCGGTGTGTCTCGCATGACGGACCACCGGCATCACTGGTGGGACGTGCTGGCGGGAGCGGTCATAGCGGCGCCCATCTTGTTGTGGACTGTAAGTAGCTATGGTCTATTCTAAAATTATCTGGGTAATATAAATAGGGGTTATTAACCTACCTACTTTTATTGACATTATTAATTTCAAAATTGGAATTAAAGCCCATTAACGTCCGAAACCGAAGGAGAGAGCGAAAGAGAACGCCTGCAAAAGAAAAGAAAAGAGTAAAGTGATTACAGTGTCGGGGGTAAAATTGTACACATCGGTCCGAGTACACTGCATGCCGGAGAGAGAGAGAGACAGAGAAAGTGTGAATTTGGTGAAAATCCAAGACGGGGGCTGTGAAAATTTTCATATTTGTCGTCATAGTTTTCGAGGGTGCTGAAGCTGTTAGTGTGGTCAAAATGTAAATCCAAGATGGCGGCTCTGAAAATTTTCGTCATGAGTGTTGTTTTCATAGTTTTCGAAGGTGTATAAACCGTTAGTGGGGTCGAAATGTAAATCCGAGATGGCAGCTGCGAAAATTTTATATTTTTCGTCATGGGTGTCGTTTTCATAGTTTTCGAAGGTTCTAAAGCCGATAGTGAGGCCAAAATGAAAATCTTAGATGGCGACTGCAAAAATTTTGTTTTTTTTTAATCATACGTGCGAAGGAACTTCGTTCCTGACGTCGTCGGCCCCCGACCGCACACGTTTCTTTTTAATGAATGAAAGGGAAACACATTCGCTATTATTCAAGACATTCGCCATTTACGGTAATCAAGCGATGAACATTGACGTTCAAAAGTGCCTCTTATGTGCCTAATTGAAATAAATTGTTTGACTTTGAAACTGCACATTAAATTAAAATAACTTCTCTTTTCTCAGATTAATTCCCTGTGCGGAAACTTCGAATGTACCAACAAGACGTCAACAACGGACGACCCGACTAGTATCGACACGGGTGTCGCCAACGTGCCCCTTATCAACAAGGAAACGTAACTAACTTATTGTAGTATTATTAGTAATGACGCTAGCTATTTGTAATTGTTGCGTGAAACACCACTGCGTTTATTTGTACCGGTTTATCTAAAATAGTGGTATATTTAAGATACTGGCATCTAAAATACCGGTGTATTCAAGATATTGGTATCATCAATACTGGTATATTCAAGATATTGGTATCATCAATACTGGTATGTTCAAGATATTGGTATCATCAATACTAGTATATTCAAGATATTGGTATTATCAATACTAGTATATTCAAGATAGTGATATAAAAAAACTGGTATAGATAGTGCCATCCACGGAGACGCGCCCCACTCTGCTCCGCTCCGTACTAAAGTACAGTTTACAGTAAAGTAATCTTGGACTGGGGCGCGACTTCGTAGATGGCACTATCTGTATATTTAAGATAGTATTATCAAAAATACTAATATATCCAAGATACCCAATGTTACGGTATTTTCAAAATAATTGCATACAAAATACTGATATCCAAAATACTGATATCCAAAATATTGATATCCAAAATACTGATATCCAAAATACTGGTATATCCAAGTACAAGATACTGACAATTCCGTAATACTAGTTAAGTTTTCAAAATATTGATACACAACATACTGGTATCAAAAATATTGGTACATCCAAGACCGTTTGCATTCGCATCTCATTCGCAATGTGTCAAAAATACAATCAATTTGACAACATTTTTGACAAGTTTGACAGATTGCGACGTTTTTTAAGTAAGAGAATTGACCGTCTGAATAGCTTCTCAGTCTTAAATGGAATTGCTGTAAATTAAGTTGATATTAAGAAATCCGTTTCAGAAAAGAAAAAGAAATAAGAAATAAAATCATTTTTATACCATAGCCACTGCCTTAAAAAAAATACTGATGACGAATTTAAAACTGAATAATATATAAATGAAATAAGTCTAATAATTATACTATACAGATGCAATAGAAATTATTAAATCAGTTTTAGCATGTAAAAATTATGCATTTTCTATTAAAATTTTGTAACAATATAACGGTTAAACCTACAGGTAAGTACGTAAAACCTTGGTTAATAATAATGATTAAAAACTGTGATTTTTAACATGTATGAATAATACAAACAAAACACCAAATATTTGAATGTAATGTTTACACAACAGCACTCTAATTGCGTAACCCAAGATCAATCATTGCTTCATTATGTTCGAAAAATGTGTCTGCTCAACAACGCAATTAATGTTGTTGAACTATCAAAATGAAACGATTGTGATTGATCATGTGTTACACAATTAGGGCACTGGTTAACTTAGCAAGATGCTTATTAATGCGATCGCTTTTTCCATACAGTAGTTTATCACTTTTCATACTTCGCACGTATTGCAAATTATTTTTTTATTCATCTTTTATAATCCCACTGCTGGGCAAAGTTCTTCATCATAAACGAATCCAAGTAACAGCCCGAGTTACAGTATGATAACTCGGGACTAGTCTTGCTTTGATCGATTAGGGCCGTATAGCGAATTGTTCCAGTGTTAAAAAGGGATAGCGCTATACGTGTTTTATAGCTCCCTCTCTTTTTTACACAACTTTGATGGTTTTGACAGTTCCTTATGGGATATGGGTTTAGATAATGATGGACTGTGATGCAATGTAAGAAAGAAGGGGAAAAAATATTTACTCTGCCAAGCTGATCATTGTATTCATGTTGTAGTAAAATTCATATGGATAGATAAATAATAATATTTTAGTGTAATTTATTTATTTTTATTTTTAAGCATTTTCTGGTATTATTTTGTGATCACAAAACTTGGTTTTCAGAGATTAATTAATATGTAAATGTATTTAGTACATTAAATGTAAATTGTGGGTACGAATATTTAACTTATTTTAATATTCTTGATTTAAGTGAACATTTTGTTATTTTTGTTTAAATACGCAATCATTTAAAACGAAACGTATACCTAATATATATAAAAAAAATATGATTCTTACTGGTAAACATATTTGTTAAGACTTGACAGCACTAGACCACCAGCATATGGCACCGATAAATATACCTCAATCTGTAAATTAATAATTTTATGGTTTTTTTACATTTTATAAAAGCAAAAATATTGTACAAAAGTAATACCAAAAATTGTTATTTTACTACTAAGATTCCTAAGCGTAATAAAGTTTATTTATAAACTTTGCTTAATGTTAAGAAATTTTTTAACGTCAAGAAATGTATTGTTTAGCAGACGTTAATCATTACTTAACTTAAACCAACGTTAATAAATCTCAAAGTTCTCATCGGAAACAATAATTGTTCTAAATTTGGCTGAGATCAACAAAAGCTAACTAAACGATATTATTTTAAAAAAAACTTCTTTCCGACTGCCAAAAAGTCCGCATTCAGCATTTCTTGCAAGTAGTGTGACTGTGCACCTTGTTTGAAAACTTGCAGGACTGTAAAACAAGCTTTACCTGTGCAAGTAGAAAAAACGAAGTTACTGCTGGTACCAATTGTAAACCAGGCCAAATAGTACATTCAATATTTACCTTTTAAGGAAAATGACAAGGATCATTATTTTGTATGAGATGTACATGTATTAATTTATTTTTTATCATGTGTGTATTAAAGGTGGTTTATTTGTAAGAGCTGTGTTTATTTCACCTTCAGCATAATACATTTGACCCTTAAAATATTTTGACTGTTGAACTCGCTCAATCGTATTTATATATTTTGTAAAAAGTGGCCTAATAGGTAGGTTTATCATAAAATGCGTTTCATCAAATAGTTCCTTTGCCTTAATGTTGGCTCCACTGTTAAACTTTAACAACGAACCTATTAGGCTGCGCCGTAGCGTAATTTTGTTCGTCCTACACTAGTGGAGACAATATTACGGCATAGGAACTATTTATTGAAACGCACTTTAGTGGTTTTGAATACGATTTACCAAAACTCTGACTAGTAAATTACTATCTTAAACAGTCACCAAAATGTTTAAAAGCACCTTATTTGCTATTTCTATTCCAGCAACTAAACTCGCAAACAGTCATAAATTACTAATTGTACGTTTGTTAAACTTCAAAGCACAATAACCAACATTTAATTACGAAAACTTTTGATAATTACACCTTCGTAATGCTCACTGACTCTATGGAATACTACGTTCAAACAACCGATAATTACCGTAATTATGAATGAATTCGAATCAAAACCGAACATTACATACATTTCTTCGAGATTTCATTAAAAAACCGGCCAGGTGCGTGTCTGACCACGCACAATGAAGGGTTCCGTAGTTGGGATGAATTTATCCCAAGAACAAACTTAACATTGCCGTTTGAAAAAAATGTTCTCCCATACGGAATGTAAGGGAGAACATGTTTTTCAAACTGCAAATTTAAGTTGGGCCAATTATTACTCATTAACCTGTACAGCTTACTTAGCTATGATAGTTTTCCTTTTAATTTCGTTATATAGGTATGCTACTGCTGTGATTTTTTTCACAAATCCAAGAACAACCATTTAGCTGGCAGGGGGGGATACTAGACTCTAACAAAAATTTGCAGTTAAAAGCTTAATATTTCGCAAACGGATCCCTGAATCCAAAAATGGTTTCCGTAAACTCACAATGTTTTTGAACGACATTTCTTACGATACCCCACACCATGGGAAAGACGAGAAAAAAAAACATCCCCTTAAAAAAACAAAATACTTTATTTTATTTTACCACTTTGTCGGCGTGATTAATATGTATACCCATGCCAAATTACAGCTTTCTAGTACCAACCGTCTCTGAGTTAAGCCACGGACAGACAGACAGACAGACGGACATGGTGAAACTACAAGGGTTCCTTGTTTACTACGTAACCCTAAAAATGCAATAAATCGTGACTTGAGGAAAGCGTTCGACACTGTTGACATAATTAATTTTCCTTTAATACTGTTTATCCATCACTTACTACAGGTTCGAATCATTCTTTGTCTATGTGCTGACGATATTCTACGTGAAAATGAATTTTCGGGCTTTGATTTTGGTTTTTGTAATGTTAGAAAAGGAAGTGTTCTCCAAGAATTCATCTTGGGTCCACTTTATAAAAAGTTATGTTGAGAATGAAGGGAAACCTACTATTTTGATTTTAAGCGACCTTTGCTGGGATAAAAGTAAGTAGCATTGCAAGTTTTAATTAAATATGGAATGATATAATTATCCTATTAACACCAATATGGCGTAAATTGCTAACTTTTAAATATTTTGTTTTGTGTAATTTTCTCGCTCAAATCTTATTCCAGTTATAAATTTTTTCTTATTAATGATACCTATTACATATAATGTTTACAGATGTTATTGTCAATTTAGCAAAGGAAATATCAAAAATTGGAAGCAGATCGTCAACGTCAATGGATGGCGGCTCCAAATATTATTATCATGATTTATTATATCTTATTGACCTGGAGTGTCCAAGATCTGAAGAAATCATTGCTTTGGTAATTCTTTTTGGCCATATTTTGCATTATCTGTAGGCGTAGGTAAAGCTTGCTCTTCACCTTAACTTGTTTGTTGTTGTATAAATAGGGAAGTTGACAAACAGTTTTAGTCCGTCAGGTACATTTAAAAAAAATCTATTCTTATCTATTTAGTCCATCAGTCAGATAATAAAAAAAATATTGGACACGTATTTTTTCCTTTTTATTTTATCAAAAGATTACGGCAATGCATTGAGTTAAAATATGGCATGACGTCACTCCCCGGTAGATTTTATACTGACTTGTGACGTAGCGAGCCCCCACTCTCCAACTTTAATGCGTTTTATCTAAACAATTTTTTATTAATATGGTAAAGCAAAAAATACGTGTCTAATATTTTTTTATTATCTGACTGATGGACTAAATAGTTTTCTTTTTCCCCCGGACAACATCCCAATTGTGGTCGACCGTTGTGCATGCGTAGCATGACCACCACCATAGAAACGGGCATTGTCGACGGAAGAATATACAAAATGACAGATTGTAATTGTAAATCTGTCATTTTGTCTATTCTTCCGTCGATAAAGCCCGTTTCTATGGTGGTTATGCTACGCATGCAGATCTATCCAGTGAGGTGCACAGGGCCGGATTTAAAGGTGTGGAGGCCCTGGGGCAACCAAGAAGTGGAGGCACCAATTTTGTATTTGGACCAGACGTAAAAAAAAAATAGTTTTCAATCATTTACACATAATAGGTACTAAAAATATACAAAAGATAAATGTTAGGCGAATGGAACTTTGCGAGCTTTTTTCGTCGATTAGTCATTGATAATTTCGGTGAAATCCAGTTCTCGGAGTAAATCACTTTCAATACTAAGTAGGGATAACTTTCATAGGCGGTTCTGTGTCATTGTAGTCCGAAGTCTATTTGTTATAATTTCATCTTCGAAAATGAGCATTCTCCAGTGCAGTTCGACGCCATCAACACCAAGTAGGTACGTTCTCAACGTAATTTCAACATTTGGAAATGTAGCTAATAGAAGATTTGCTTAGATTGATTTTTTGATAGTCGTTTTTTTACAAAACGGTAAATTTAGCGTATTGGACTAACTAAACCTTTTTTTTTATTAAAAAAAATCTAATTGCGGAGGCCCCTATTTTCTGGAGGCCCAGGGCCATGGCCCCTGTTGCCCTGCCTTAAATCCGGCCCTGGAGGTGCATAGATACAAGCCAAATTTCGTTCATCGATCGACCTCCGATTATGATAAGTATATGGCGATCAATATTTTAGCTACTGATCGGAATCGAACGCAATCACGGTGCAACTCAACTTTAGACAGACACCAGGGTAGTCTACCATCTATTAACTAGACATCGAAATATTTATCTATTTCAAGAAGTTCCACTTATCTCAATCTAGATTTTGTTACAAGTAAAAACGAATTGTTATATTTTTGAAGGCAACAAAACGCAACTTATTTCGTTCACCGTATCGCTGGCTGGTCATCGCCGCTACGACTAAGCACCCGAACATGTCTGCTTTATGGAACAGCCCAATACTGGCTGACAGTGACGTAGTACTGGCCGAGGGGAATGGCAGTTTCTTCAAACTAACGGAGCGTGAGTAGTGAGCCGGCTGAAGTAATTGGTATTAGTAGAGGAGCTCGTCCAGGGAAGTAGTACTACCATACCTACTCAGCCGCCGAGCGGTGACAAATGATAAATTATTTAAATTATAAATGATTTTATTTCTGTAAGTAGGCTTGTACAAACACTTTTACACTTCAATCATATTTTAAAAACTAGATGAGGTCGGCGTTTCCTATCTGACTACTCTGAGAAGAAAGGCCGAGACAAACTAGAGCTCAGTCTCTTTTAAAGTCCAAACATAATCTTGGTCAGATCACGTGAAGACCATGTACCTAGATTAGTGTCTGAAATGATCTTTTGAGGAAAGAACCTCACAGATTGAAGGGACCTGGCCAGTGGTAGCAATGTTCTGATTCAAAGAGTAACCTTCCAATTGTTACAGTTAGATGCAGTTGGCATTACCTACTTGGCTATACCTACCCATGTATTTTGTTATATTTGTGTTATGAGGTGGTAAAGAAGCAGGTGGCCCATCTGATGGCAGGTACGTGGTCACACCGGCTATGGATATTTGTAACTAGGTTTTACCCGCGGCTTCACCCACGTGGATGTCGGAAAATATCCCTCAGGAACGTACTACCGGGATTAAAAGTACACGATGTGTTAATCCAGATTATAAACCCTCTGTGTGCCAAATTTTATCCAAATATAAAACTATTTGTTTACGCGGCGCACGTCAGTAAAACTCCCAGTCGGCATGATTTTTTATCTTCAGCAATCATCGACATTTCAGCCAATTTACACAAAACCTTTGTGGTGACATCTACAAAGCCACATACGCATCACACTGACGTCACGCAAAATCCTGCATCGCGCAAGCAGGGTTTACCGCGCGACGTGTACCTATATATACAACGTCCCGACTTCAATCGTCGGGCAGTAGCCTGCACACTTAACACCCATCTGGTTGGAGGCTCGTCCCTTTTCTACTAAAACGACAAAGCTAAAACGTCCCACGCGGTTGTTGTTCGGAACTCAGTAACATTGCTTGGCGACAGAATACGTACCAATGGTGGTACTACTCCGGACGAGCTCAAGGTACTATCTACTAAAACTTTGCTAATCCTTTCGTTCCAAAGTCCACAAGCCTTCGCCCAACGGCTCCATGATATCCACCGCCCGTGGTCACTACAACGGGAGCCTGGTGGACGTGCGTCCCCACCGGGAGCAGTTCCGCAGACGCCGTGACGTCATGGGACATACCATCACCATGTCCAACGTCATCCAGGATAGCAACACCACGCTTTACCATCTGCTGGAGGAGGATAGAATGTGAGTGGGTGATTGTTCTTTTCAATCTCTTGTCTTGGTCGGCTAATAACTAATTAATTTATTTAGAACTAAGCATTATACGTAAATATAATCGTAATTTTTTATATAATTTGTGTAGGGAACCCCAAAACGACTTCATATCGAAAATCTGCTGGATGAACGTGCGGGTAGCTTTCGAGATGTTGAACGCTACGCCTGGGTTCGTGTTCAGTTACCGCTGGGGTTACAAAGTCGATGGCCATTGGTCGGGCATGATTGATGACCTGTATTCTGGAAGAGCGGATTTGGGTGAGTACCTATCTACTTCATCGTCTTCATGAGCCTGCAGCAGTCCACTGCTGGACAAAGGCATTTCCAATCGCACGCTATTCAACCCGATTCTCAGGAATTCTCATCCTATTTGGATGAGAATTCCTGAGAATCGGGTTGAATAGCTTCCAATCACCCTGTCGTCGCTTTTTTATCCTAGCCTGAAGGCGTCCTACCTTACGTACCTACCTAAGTACTGAGCTTACCATTTATTTATTGGTTGTGTTATATTATAGTGTAAGATCAATTCACAAATTAATTCTTCTACCATGACATGGGGTTCTTTTTTAACCGACTTCAAAAAAAGTAAGGAGGTTCTATGTTCGTCTGTATGTAGGTCCTTTTTTTTGTCAGTATTTTCATCAAATTTTAATTGTGGCCCGATTTTGAAAATTATGTTTCATTTGGTAGAAAGCTCACGAGGTGGTCCCATATGAATTTAATTAAGTTTGCTTTAAGTAGTAGTTTTTGAGTGAGCTTCAATAGCACGTATTTTCTCCACCTTGTGTATGTTGATGATGTTATAAAACTTCCTGTCGGTGCCAAAAACCGAAAAAAAAAACACAATGCCGAACCCCCTAGCAACATGGCCCGATGACCTGGTAAAGATCGTGATTCCATCTAGTGGAATCCACTAGATGCGTTGTAATTTGTAACATCGCTTGATCCCCCAAGCGTTTGTTCACTAGCAGTGCACATCTTTCAGCTACCTAACTGATTAAAATGAAAATGATTAATTACTTAATTACATTTATTTTAAGCTCAGGTGACGTTTTATGTAGTGCTCTGGATTTTTAACTCTCAGCGCTAAGCAATGCGTTGAAAGTACAGTGCGCGACAGAAAAATTGCCCGTGGATACAAGGGGTACCTATCTCCAAATTTCCAGGTACAAACTGCGTGGTGTCAGACTTGGAGCGCCTCGACGTGGTTTCCTACACAGACACCCTAGCCCCCTTCAAGATTGGCTTCATATTCCGCCAGCCCCCGCTGCCGTTCGTAGCTAATATATTCTCCATGCCTTTCTCCAAAAACGTGTGGATAGCCATATCTGTATGTACTCTGATCTCTACTGCCACTCTGTACCTGGCTGCAAAGTGGGAAGCTACAGGACGCAAGGTAAGATAAATCTGTATATATGTCGCAGGCTTTTCATAAAATTAGGTTTTTGATCAAAAACCTAGGTTTTTGATGAAAAACCGGAAGATGACACATTTTAAACTCAATTTCATCATAAACCTGTAAAAATCCAGATTTTTTATCAAAAACCTGAACTAGTTTGGGTTTATGATAAAGTTCTTGTCAAAATCACGGGTTTGCTTTGTTTTATGACAAATAAATGAAATAAATAAAACAATCCATCATCATTTGCAAGTTAGTTAAGTCGCGAAAATGAAATTTCGTAATGATTAAATACGACTAAACTGAGTCAAAATTTAAAAAAGAATAAAAATGTAATAAAGAAACGTTTACCACGTGCTTGCGCAAGTAACTGTAGGACCTACAGTTATCTATATTCACCTACACTGTAAGTAATTTTAACTACACTGTCAAAAATCCATGAAAAAGTCCTTAAACAAAAGACTCTTGAACTATTTTAATTCCCAAAATATTCTCGCCGCGAACTATTGAAAAAAGAAAAAAGAAAGACTAAAACTACTGCAATCTTTCTTGATCTTTGTAAGGCTTTTGACACCGTCCGACCCCCTCTTGCTCACAAAACTGCAACAAATCGGTATTAAATCTTGTCCCTTGATATTTTCAAAAGTTACTTGACAGACCGTTCTCAGGCTGTTAATATACGTAACTTTACCAGTAATGTAGAGGTCCTTCGTTATGGAGTCCCACAGGGTAGTTTCCTTGGACCTACCCTTTTTCTAATTTATATTAATGACCTCTGTAAATTATGTCTAAGATTTTCTAAAATGATAATGTACGGAGATGCCACTGTAATACTTAATCATGGTAATGATTGGCTTGAAACTCGTTCCTATGCGGAATCTGCCTTACAGGTTATTATGAATTAGCTAACTAGAAATCTTCTTACCTTGAATCTGGATAAAACTAACTTTTTCACGTTTGCGCCAAGAACGGCATCCCAACCGGATTCACCCTACAGCCGTTCGATAACTAAAACTTCCTGTAGGTAGCTGTAATGTGATTATGCGAGCAAACAGCATGAAATATCTTGGTGTTATTATCGACAGTACCATGTCGTGGAATGAACAGATTGGGTCAAAGTAATGTAGCTGTTAACAAACACAAAAAAAATTGTGAACCTGTTTTTGTTCCAATAAATACTTAGAACTTTGAATTTGCAAATAACAATTGCTCTGTGCGACCTGAATTGCACTTTATTGTATCGTAGCAAGAGTCGCTTTTTATTTAAATGATTTTGTGGAGTGAACCATCTGTGCTTTTGTGCTTTATCCAGGGTCCAACACAATTGGACAGCGTAGGCGACGCGATGCTGTTGTCGTTCAGCGCTATTACCCAGCAGGGCTGTGTCATGGAACCTAGGAGACTCTCAGGTTAGTTCTTCAGGTTTAAGGTAGTTACAGTTACATAAGATAATATCACGCCTATATTCTCCAAAGGGCTAAGCTGAGGTGTAAACGTGTAACCTATATAAGTACGCCCACATCTCGCCAGTTATGTTTAAGCTCGCTGTACGCGGCGTACTATGTTAATGTGTCACAATGTGCAGGTCGCATGATGGTGTTCGTGCTGTTCACGGCACTGATGGCGCTGTACGCGGCGTACTCGGCCAACATCGTGGTGCTGCTGCAGGCGCCATCCAACTCCATCCGCAACCTGCCGCAGCTCGCCGCGGCCAAGATCACGATCGCAGCCAACGATGTCGATTACAACCATTTTATTTTTAAAGTGAGTGGTGATTATTATATGCCATCACCAACATTCAACCGAAAGACGTCCACTGCTGGATATAGGCCGCCCTAAGCGTCAGCCCACCGGTTGGGGCTCACGCTGTGCCTTGCGTTAAGCAGTTGGCACGCCAGAAGTTTTCGAATCCTGTTTATATTGTTTTTTCTTATAGTCAGTAGGTACTTACGACTTGCTCAGTTCATTAAGTACCACCACGAGACTTGATTAGGTGACCCTGTCTTAGGAGTCGTCCATTAATCACGTCCCCAATGGGGGGGGGGGGTTCGGAAAAAAAATGTCACGAAATATCACAAGGAGGGACGGGGGTGTGAGATATCCTCATGTGTATTTATTTTTTCGTTGAACGCGCGATTTCTAAACCGAAAAGAGGCGCGTGACCTTTACTCGCAGTTGCCAGGCAACAATTAGGTATACTTACCTGTATTTAAAGATAAAATATTATGAAATTTTTAAGAAACTTTGTACCAAAAATATACATATGATTTTGGGTAGGGGGGGGGGGGGAGTTAGTCTAAAACCTCACCACGTATCACTAGGGGGGAGGGAGGGGGTTAGAAAGTTGCAAAAACATCACGAGATTAATGGACGACCCCTTGTGGTGGTAGTAGACCACCTACCTCGTCATAACATCTATCTATTTCAGCTATTCAAAGACCCAGTACGTGAGGTGGTGTATAAGAGAATCGATCCGGAAAAGGGGAAGAAACATTTCTACGACCTCAACGAAGGAGTTGAGAGAATCAGACAGGTAATGTTATATTTATCAGGTAGGTACACTTTTGGTTATTATGTAGCATCATGGAAAATAAACACTTTCAACACTTAAGGGCTTGTTGAAGCATAAGGCCGCGCGCACTTTAGACGCGTTTTCTTACGAATTTTCCTCGTGCGAACACATACGAACACGCACGAACGACCCCGACCTTCTAAGTACTAAGAGAGCACGCAGACAGAGTGCGAGTTAGTCGTACGTATACATACGAATAGTTCCGCCGTCCGAAATCAATCCGAATTTTTGGTGCTTTTTCGTGCGTTCAATGCGATATCACAGGAACACTAATTATTTGACGGAGAAAAACGTCATCATACGTTTACGTAAGATACAAATTCGTGTCCAAAATGCGGGCGGCCTAATGCTTCATCGACTGCCATAGAAATGCCGATTTCGATTACGATGACTATAGAAATATAGTCATCGTACAAATAACAGCTTTTTACTAAATGCATATGAAAGTATATACGGTACTTATAACAAAAAAACAATCTTAAAACTTTTTCACCCCTCTTTTGCGCTAGGAGCGTTTTATAACAAAAAACCGCTCTCTCACGCAAAATTCAAATACGAAACAATGGAATGGAAAAGTTGCTTAAAAGCAGAAGCTTTTGACGGCTAATGGGTTACGAGCGTGCGCTCGTGTGTGGCTATTGTACCATGGTCATGGTCTACCTGTGTGCCAAACATACTATCAAAATCTGATCAGCCGTTAAGGCGTGATAAACAGACAGAGTTACTTTCGCATTTATAAGACTAGATATGAAGTGGCATATGAATCAAATATGCTTATCTCCCTTTTATCACCCAGGGTCTGTTCGCGTTCCACTCGATCGTGCAGCCAGTATACCTGCGCATAGAGCAGACCTTCCTGGAGACGGAGAAGTGCGACCTGATGGAGGTGGACTTCCTGAACAGCTTCGATGCCTTCGTACCTGTGAGGAAGGAATCGCCTTATTTGGAGCTCCTTAGAGTCGTGTAAGTACCCAAAAAACCTATAGGAATTATACTTTTAATATTCTTATATGTTTACGGTCTGACTCACGTATTTATTTTGGGGTTCTCCGATACTTTTCGAGCTCAAACGGATATCATAACCGTGTTATGAGCGGATGATACAGTTATGTTTAGGGTCGAAGTCGTCAAATATCTTGTTGCTGATTAAAAGTCCATAATAGCTCAACTCAAATTCACTACTTATCTCGCTCGTAAGATACTGCTCGCGCAAGGCGCCAATTGTCTAGGTAATTTCTTTTTACGACAAAAATAATGGTAATTATAAAAAATAAAACACATAGTATCTGCATTATAGTTAGTACTTATTTATTATGCAAAGTTTCGAAGAGAAAATAAATTATTCTAACTTGGAACTGAATTTTTGTAAGTTTTTATATGGTGACGTTGTCACCATGCCGGTCACCCACACACCACTTTCATACTAGGTACCTAATGATGAAGTCTCCACAGCTTCAAACAAATCCGCGAGTCTGGCATCCGGTCAGCTCTATCGGAGCGCCTGCAAGTTCCGAAGCCGCACTGCACGTCCACGGTGTCATCGTTCAGCAGCGTGGGTCTGATGGACATGAAGCCAGTTCTGATCCTCATGCTGTATGGCATATGCTTGTCTGTGGCCATCGCGGTTGCGGAGATCGTTGTGTATAAATTGTGAGTTGGGGTTTATTTAAAAAAAAATGCTTAAAGTTAAGAGAGGTTTAAACGTCAAAAAATGTAAGGTCACAGATAATATAATACTACGGTATGTTTAAAGTTAAGCAAGGATTAACGTCTGCTTAAGCAACGTTTATAAATAAATTCCATTGTTTCTTATTTGAATTTTGCGTGAGAGAGCGGTTTTTTGTTATAAAACGCTCCTACTCGTAGCGCAAAAGAGGGGTGAAAAAGTTTTAAGATTGTTTTTTTGGTCTAAGTACCGTATATACTTTCATATGTATTTAGTAAAAAACTGTTATTTTGACATTACAAACAGACACCTCAATTTTATTTATTTGTTTATAAAGATTGTTTGTATTTATTTGTTTCTGCAGGAACGCGCGGAGGAAGCTCTTTATAGTAAAGAATACAGATCTACCGAGCTCAGCATGAAGATGAAAGAATTTGAAAATTAAATCCTGTTTCACGTTAGCATTTATTTATTAAATCTATACCTAGAGGCAGTCTTATTTTTCTATTACGTAACCCTTTTTTTTTTAATTATTAATTTTTTTATGTTTAGGGTTTTTCTTCATTATCATTTAGTAAGACGACAGGTCAATACAACTAAACAGGTGGCCCGTGAAACGATACCCAAACAAATTAGTAATAATGTTTCACAGTGTAATTTTCATTTAAGGCGAAAGCGTCAAGGCAGCCCGCGAAATTCAAATTTTCTTACGATTTTTGCAATTAGCAGCGATTATACTAACTTATGGAGTTGTATTGCTGATTGTAATGAATATCATTATGTAAAGCCATATTTGTTACGGTCGCGAATCATATTTTAATAAACATAAAACCTGACACTTACCTGCAAACTGCAAAAACTAAAGAAAATTTTAATCTCGCGGGCTACCTTAGCGCATGCCCCTTAACCATCTCGACTTTACGTATCGACAGCGTTCGGCACTCCGATTGGGTCTTCACCAGTGAAGGCCAGTGAAGGACCAATCAGAGCGCCGAACGCGGTCGATGAGTAAAAACGAGATGATTAAATGAAACACACTAGGGCCTCAGTCGCTGTTGCGTCCCAAAATTACTCATCTGGCAATACGTATTATCGGCTGTTTGATTCTCATGCTAGGGGGCCAAAGGGCATTACATAGCAACATCCAGAGGTAAGGTTTTTTTAAGTCTACGTGCTGTGTTAGTTTGTAATAAATCAAACAAAAGATAGCCGTGAAAGGATAATTTTACGGTACTTGCCCGTGGTCCCCCAGTCTAGTTCCCCTTGGGGTACCATGAGTATATATTTTTACCCGTGGAACCCCCAGGGGGGACAAAGGGGTACCATGGCCTAATTACTTGGCTCGTGGTACTCCCGCTAACCGCTAAATACAATGCAAATACAATCTCTTTGTTTAATGCATCAAAATTCAAAAGTCATTTATTCAAACTAGGCTGATAATCAGCACTTTTCGAACGTCAAAATTACATAAGACAGTCCCCCAAAACGCCCACCCTTCACCACTTCCTAGTGCGTTAGCTGGGAAGAAGAAGTAGCGCAACAAACTCCCCAGCAGCACAGCTGTCTGTTCAGTTAGAAAGAAAAAAAAAAATTCTATATAATAGTATTCAACATAATTAACCTAATTTAAATTATTATCTATATGTTATCTAGCACACGCCAATATACCAAACAAAATCATCGAGAACTATACTCGGGCAGAAATGAAAACTAAACGTAAACAAAACTTAACTTCTTAATAAAAGCCTCCAGGCATAAAGGGCGTGCCCTCTTACATAAAGCTGTAACTGGAAGTTATAATAATAATAGGACCATGGAGGTAAAACAAATAAACAGTTAATTACTAATAACAATAAATAATATGATCTATTGTCGAGGTCACTAGTTACATATTGAGATCCAACTCATTAAAAAAAAAAACATTTTAATGAGTAGATTATGTCAACAATAAATTTAAATTAAATTAAAATAAACAATTATATAAACTCATATAACCTGTCAGTAGGTAAGCTAATTCTGGAGAAAGAACATAAACATTGTCTTGAGTTAATCACAGCGACCAACTATTCTTATCATTTAAGTAGTCGTTGATAGAATAGTATGCCTTTGAACAAAGGTTGGATTTTACTTTCGTTTTAAACGCATTAAAAGGCAAATCTAGCAAAGAAGAGGGTAACTTGTTATAAAAGGTTATACCAAGCCCAACAAATGAGTTATGAACCTTATGAAGCCGGTGAAAAGGAGCTCGTAGTTTTTCCTTATTTCTAGTGTTAAGATTGTGAAAATCATCATCATGTGTCGGATAACCTATGATAATGAAAAATAAGTTTATGTCACAACGACAGATGTTCTATTGTTTATTGTAGGACATGCTTTGGAGAAATTTGCCAATATTTTATCTTATTATGTCTTTGACATTTCTCGGGACCCTGGACACTATGAGACACTATGTAAGTGCACCCAAGGACAACCCCCGATTGGTGTAGGACTATTGCAGGATATGGAAATAAAGATATTGGACTACGGGTTTGGGTGGCTTAAGTTGACTGGTGATCTGGAACTATGGAAGGACTATGGCCCCTGCCTGACCAATGTTTATATGGAGACAATATTGCGGCATAGGAACTATTTATTGAAACGCACTTTAGTGGTTTTGAATACGATTTACCAAAATCTGACTTATACCTATCTTACAACAGTCACCAAAATGTTTAAAAGCAACTTATCTGCTGTTTCTAAGTCCAGCAGCTAAACTGACAAACACTCATAAAATACTAATTGTACGTTTGTTAAACTTCAAAACAATAACCAACCTTTAATTACGAAAACTTTTGATAATTACACCTTCGTAATGCTCACTGACTATGGAATATAATTACGATCAAACAACCGATAATTACCGTAATTATGAATGAATTGGAATCAAAACCGAACATTTCTTCGAGATTTCATTAAAAAACGGCCAAGTGCGTGTCGGACCACGCACAATGATGGGTTCCGTAGTTGGGATGAATTTATCCCAAGAACAAACTTAACATTGCCGTTTGATAAACATGTTCTCCCATACGGAATGTATGGGAGAACATGTTTTTCAACCTGCAAATTTAAGTTGGTCGATTATTACTCGTTAACCTAAGTTAAGCTTACTTAGCTGTGATAGTTTTCCTTTTAATTTCGTTATATATACTACTGCTGTGATTTTTTTCACAAATCCAAGTACAACCATGTAGCTGGCAGGGGGGGGGGGGGGGACACTTGACTGTAACAAAAACTTGCAGTTTAAAGCTTAATATTTCGCAAACGGATCCCTGAATCCAAAAATGGTTTTCGCAAACTCACAATGTTTAAAAAAATATCCCCACTTTACGTGTAGGGGAGGTACCCAAAAATAAAATATTTTTCTTGATTTTATTTTACCACTTTGTCGGCGTGATTAATATGTATACCCATGCCAAATTACAGCTTTCTAGTACTAACCGTCTCTGAGCTAAGCCGCGGACAGACAGACAGATAGACGGACATGGCGAAACTAAAAGGGTTCCTTGTTTACATCGAAACCCTAATAATGTATTAAATCGTGCCTTGAGGAAAGCGTTCGACACTGTTGACATAATTAATTTTCCTTTAATACTGTATATCCATCACTTACTACAGGGTCGAGTCATTCTTTGTCTATGTGCTGACGATATTCTACGTGAAAATGAATTTTCGGGCTTTGATTTTGGTTTTTGTAATGTTAGTAAAGGAAGTGTTCTCCAAGAATTCATCTTGGGTCCACTTTATAAAAAGTTATGTTGAGAATGAAAGGAAACCTACTATTTTGATATTAAGCGACCTTTGCTGGGATAAAAGTAAGTGGCATTGCAAGTTTTAATTAAATATGGAAGTATATACCTACTAACACCAATATGGCGTAAATTGCTAACTTTTAAATATTTAATTTTGTGTAATTTTCTCACTCAAATCTTATTCCAGTTAGGTATCAATTTGTTCTGATTAAATGATACCTATGTTTGCAGATGTTATTGTCAATTTAGCAAATGAACTATCAAAAATTGGAAGCAGATCGTCAACGTCAATGGATGGCGGCTCCAAATATTATTATCATGATTTATTATATCTTATTGACCTGGAGTGTCCAAGAGCTGAAGAAATCATTGCTTTGGTAATTCTTTTTGGCCATATTTTGCATAATCTGTAGGCGTAGGTAAAGCTTGCTCTTCACCTTAACTTGTTTGTTGTTGTATAAATAGGGAAGTTGACAAACATTTTTTGTCCGTCAGGTACATTATAAAAAAATATTGGACACTTATTTTTTCTTTTTTTTTTATCAACTGATTACGGCAATACATTGAGTTAAAATGTGGCTTGACGTCACTCCCCGGTAGATTTTATACTGACTTGTGACATAGCGAGCCCCCACTCCAACTTTAATGCGTTTTATCTAAACCATGTTTTATTAATATGGTAAAGCAAAAAATACGTGTTTAATATTTTTTTATTATCTGACTGATGGAAAAAAAAAAGGAGAGGTTATGCTACGCATGCAGATCGATCCAGTGAGGTGCATAGATACCAGCCAAAGGAGAATGCCAAAGTTTCCTACAAGACTCGGCCAGAACCGACAGAGATGAACTATATTTCATAAAAAGGGAAAATAATTATAGAATTTGATAATATAATTAGATTTATATTGGAAGTACACCAAAAAAGGTTATAGTGCTTTAAAGTTGACCACTTAATACTTCTGATTTTAACGATAACATGAAATAAACTATTAAGTGATTAATTAAATGAATGACTTTTAGCAGATTATCGTCGTATATAAATGTTTTTGTATTAAAAATATACATAAAACATACTTAGATTAGAATATATGAAAAAAAAACACAACAACACGCCGATGAAGTGAAGTCAAACTTTTTGACAATGACAAGGACCACAGACAAAACACAAGTTGTTTTACATCAAGTGTTGCCACTACTATAATATCATTAGAAGGTATTAGGAATAAACTATTCTAAACAGTATCGATCATCGGATTATTTTTAATAAAATTATTAAATCACTTTATAATATTATTCATAAATATAACTAAACGGTATTTATTATTAAGAGAACACACAGGCTCTTTGTCTCCGAACCGGAGACAGTTTGCCAAAACCGTCAAACCCCACCGAATCGACGACGGTGAGTCACGCGGGTTAGATCTCATACTTATCCACCCTAAGTGCGTTTTTTCTTATGCACCTATGGGGTATCATGCGACATTCAAGGATAAATAATAAAAAAAAACTAAAATTATAAATGACGTTTTTTTCATCAAATGACTTCTCCCGCTCTAGGCGGAGCGGAAGGGCGTGTCGGACTCTTACTGACTAAAACCCACCCGTGTTCCTTCACTTGCCTGTACGTTGACGCTAACGCTAATTTGACAGTTAAAACGTCACAAAAGGGGCAGGACTTTATCTTTATTCATATTTATATTATTGTAATCGATTTGCATTATGCAATTTCGTATCGATATTATTTTATTTTGGTATTGGCAACATTTCTTCTTGAAATTGTAGCTATGAAATGTGTTGTTAAATTGACAATTAGTTGAATAACTTTTTAAAATGAGTTTTCAGCGGTGTGCTTCTACAGATTTTATATAAATTGTATAATTGTTACTATTTTCTGTTATGAATTATCATTATTACAGAAAGTCTGTCGGACGCTACATGATTCGAGCCTATTCTTGTCATTGTCCTTTCGTACATCGATCGACCTCCGATTATGATAAGTATAAGGCGATCAATATTTTAGCTACTGATCGGAATCGAACGCAATCAAGGTGCAACTCAACTTTAGACAGACACCAGGGTAGTCTACCATCTATTAACTAGACATCGACATATTTATCTATTTCAAGAAATTCCGCTTATCTCAATCTAGATTTTGTTACAAGTAAAAACGAATCCCAAGCCATGTCAAAGAACTGGGCCTCAATAAATTTAAATCATTTATTAAACAGAAACTATGTCAAAAAGGTTTCTATAAAGTTAAAGATTACTTAGACGACAAAAAGGCTTGGGACTAATTACGCTACACCAATGTACCCCCCCCCCAAGCAATAAACAAGTGTTTTTAGAATCAAACACTACATGATATACATATATGAGCTCATATAATTGTTTGGATTATTTTATTTGACTGTAAGTCAATTTATTTAAAATTTTGTTTTCATTTATTGTTGACATAATCTACTCATTAAAATGTTTTTATTTTATGAGTTGATTGCAATTTGTGCTAATGTAAATTATTTTTGCATTAAAGCATTATTATATAGAATCAAGTTCTTCCAACTGAACAGACAGCTGTGCTGCTGGGGAGTTTGTTGCGCCACTTCTTCTTCCCAGCTTAAGCACTAGGAAGTGGTGAAGGGTGGGCGTTTTTGGGGGACTGTCTTATGTAATTTTGACGTTTGAAAAGTGCTGATTCTCAGCCTAGTTTGAATAAATGACTTTTGAATTTTTGAATTTTAATTGTTATATTTTTGAAGGCAACAAAACGCAACTTATTTCGTTCACCGTATCGCTGGCTGGTCATCACCGCTTGGACTAAGCACCCGAACATGTCTGCTTTATGGAACAGCCCAATACTGGCTGACAGTGACGTAGTACTGGCCGAGGGGACTGGCAGTTTCTTCAAACTAACGGAGCGTGAGTAGTGAGCCGGCTGAAGTAATTGGTATTAGTAGAGGAGCTCGTCCAGGGAAGTAGTACTACCATACCTACTCAGCCGCCGAGCGGTGGCAAATGATAAATTATTTAAATTATAAATGATTTTATTTCTGTAAGTAAGGCTTGTACAAACACTTTTACACGTCAATCATATTTTAAAAACTAGATGAGGTCGGCGTTTCCTATCTGACTACTCTGAGAAGAAAGGCCGAGACAAACTAGAGCTCAGTCTCTTTTAAAGTCCAAACATAATCTTGGTGTCTGAAATTATCTTTTGAGGAAAGAACCTCACAGATTGAAGGGACCTGTCCAGTGGTAGCAATGTTCTGATTCAAAGAGTAACCTTCCAATTGTTACAGTTAGATGCAGTTGGCATTACCTACTTGGCTATACCTACCCATGTATTTTGTTATATTTGTGTTATGAGGTGGTAAAGAAGCAGGTGGCCCATCTGATGGCAGGTACGTGGTCACACCGGCTATGGATACTTGTAACTAGGTTTTGCCCGCGGCTTCGCCCACGTGGATGTCGGAAAATATCCCTCAGGAACGTACTACCGGGATTAAAAGTACACGATGTGTTAATCCAGATTATAAACTCTCTGTGTGCCGAATTTCATCCAAATATAAATCTATTGGTTTACGCGGCGCACGTCAGTAAAGCTCCCAGTCGGCATGATTTTTTATCTTCAGCAATCATCGACATTTCAGCCAATTTACATAAAACTTTTGTGGCGGCATCTACAAAGCCACATACGCATCACACTGACGTCACGCAAAATCCTGCATCGCGCAAGCAGGGTTTACCGCGCGACGAGTACCGTGAAACCTGGCAACTTTGTCACTTTACGGTGCATAAAAAAGTTTGAAATGGTTTTTCTTAAAAAATCTCTACAAAGCAACCAATCAGAAATGTAGTAAATTGTATACATTATTGAAACAAAATCTTATATCTATTGTTTTCTCATTCTATAATGGTATTTTAGTCAAAAACCCTTTTATGGTAAAGTCAACTATCACTTGTGGTAAGATTGCCATCCCAAAATGTAGGATAAAATTAAAAGAATTCCCATAAAAAATCACAGTCATCATTGCCGCATCCTTGGTCACAGTAAAAATATACTACAGCTGTATAATATTTTACACTGGCAATAGAATTTCCAAAATGTGGCAAATTCACCCCCTTGTTTCGAATTTTTCAAACTAAATATAAATAGCTGTCAGGGTTGTATCAATAAAATTAGGGATGGGTATGTAAGAGGCAAAAAACCTGTAATGATAGTTTAAGAGTTTAAATAAATAAAATAAAACTTAATAAGATTATTTTAGTTTCTTTTTATGACAGCCTCTAAAAAAACATGGCAAAGTCGACTTCTCTAAAACTTTTCTTTGGGTTAGTATATTTGCCAACAGTGATTTCTTAGGTTAAACTGTTTAAAGAAACGTAAATTATCATGATATTAATTAAAGAATACTATTAAGAACGTGGTATTAAGATTTGACTTAGCTACACAACGTCTACACGACTTATTTTCATTGAAGTTTCGGAGCTCGAAGTCAGTCACAGTCAGCACAGGAAAAAAGTAACCGCCAAAAAATAACAGTTCTATGTGAGCTGGGTTGTCATATACAATAAAATGTTGCCAATGAAATTTGCATTTTTCATCAAAACTGTATTTTTTTTAACGTTTGTAAAAACGTTAAAAAAAATAGTTTTAACTTAATAAATTATTGTGCCTCGTAAGGCGGTATGTGGCAAATTAAACAACCTTTGGAAAAGTTGCCAGGTCTCACGGTACCTATATTTACAACGTCCCGACTTCAATCGTCGGGCAGTAGCCTGCAGACACAACACCAGTCTGGTTGGAGGATCCTCCCTTTTCTATGGAGGATGAGTGAACTTTACACCCTGTTCTTAATACCTCTATACATTCATGAGCTATACATCTAAATATTCTTTATGAATCACTCCGTCTATTAGTGAAAATTCTTTGAAAATCCGTTCAGTAGTTTTTGATTATCGGGTTCAGACAGACAGACAGACGCGGCAGGGGAAAGACGCAACACTGCTTGGCGACTGAATACGTAAAAATGGTGGTACTTCTCCGGACGAGCTTACTCACAAAGTGCTCAAGGTACTACCTACTAAAGCTTTGCTAATACTTTCGTTCCAAAGTCCACAAGCCTTCGCCCAACGGCTCCACGATATCCACTGCCCGTGGTCATTACAACGGGAGCCTGGTGGACGTGCGTCCGTACCGGGAGCAGTTCCGCAGACGCCGTGACGTCATGGGACATACCATCACTATGTCCAACGTCATCCAGGATAGCAACACCACAATTTATCATCTGCTGGAGGAGGATAGAATGTGAGTGGGTGATTGTTCTTTTCAATCTCTTGTCTTGGTCGGCTAATAACTAATTAATTTATTGTGAATTAAGCATTATACGTAGATTTTTTAAGTAAATATAATCGTAATTTTTTATATATTTTGTGTAGGGAACCCCAACACGACTTCATATCGAAAACCTGCTGGATGAACGTGCGGGTGGCGTTCCAGATGTTGAACGCTACGCCTGGATTTGTGTTCGCTCACCGTTGGGGTTTCAAAGTCGATGGCCGGTGGTCGGGCATGATTGATGACCTGTATTCTGGAAGAGCGGATTTGGGTGAGTACCTACCTACTTCATCATGAGTCACCAGCAATCCACTGCTGGACAAAGGCCTCTCCAATCGCACACTATTCAACTCGATTCTCATCCAAATATCCAATCACCCTGTCGTCGCTTTTTTATCCTACCTTACGTACCTACCTAAGTACTGAGCTTACCATTTATTTATTGGTTATGTTATATTACAGTGTAAGATCAATTCACAAATTAATTCTTCTACCATGACATGGGGTTCTTTTTTAACCGACTTCAAAAAAAGTAAGGAGGTTCTATGTTCATCTGTATGTACTTTTTTTTTGTCAGTATTTTCATCAAATTTTAATTGTAGACCGATTTTGAAAATTATGTTTCATTTGGTAGAAAGCTCACGAGGTGTGCCCATATGAATTTAATTAAGTTTGCTTTAAGTAGTAGTTTTTGAGTGAGCTTCAATAACACGTATTTACTCCACCTTGTGTATGTTGATGATGTTATAAAACTTCCTGTCGGTGCCAAAACCGAAAAAAAAAACACAATGCTGGTCGTGATTCCATCTAGTGGAATCCACTAGATGATGCGTTTTCATTTGTAACATCGCTTGATCCCCCAAGCGTTCGTTCACTAGTAGTGCACATCTTTCAGCTAAGCGATTAAAATGAAAATGATTAATTACTTAATTACATTTATTTTAAGCTCAGGTGACATTTTATGTGGGGCTCTGGATTTTTAACTCTCAGCGCTAAGCAATGCGTTGAAAGTACAGTGCGCGTCAAAAATATCGTCCGTGGATAACTCCAATTTTCCAGGTACAAACTGCGTGGTGTCAGACTTGGAGCGCCTCGACGTGGTTTCCTACACAGACACCCTAGCCCCCTTCAAGATTGGCTTCATATTCCGCCAGCCCCCGTTGCCGTTCGTGGCTAATATATTCTCCATGCCTTTCTCCAAAAACGTGTGGATAGCCATATCTGTATGTACTCTGATCTCTACTGCCACTCTGTACCTGGCTGCAAAGTGGGAAGCTACAGGACGCAAGGTAAGATAAATCTGTATATATGTCGCAGGTTTTTCATAAAATTAGGTTTTTGATCAAAAACCGGAAAATGACACATTTTAAACTCAATTTCATCATAAACCTGTAACAATCCAGATTTTTGATCAAAAACCTGAACTAGTTTGGGTTTATGATAAAGTTCTTGTCAAAATCACGGGTTTGCTTTGTTTTATGACAAATAAATGAAAAAAATAAAAAAATCCATCATCATTTTGCAACTTAGTAGAAAGAAAACAATTATTTATTTATCAAAATTTTACATCCATGACCCAATCAATATTCTCCTCCTTCAATCCAAGTATGAAATGAAATGTTTCAATTTCACGTACCTATATTAATCTGATTTTGATAAGCCGCGAAAATGGAAATTTCGTAATTACGACTAAACTGAGTCAAAATTAAAAAAAGAATAAAAATGTAATAAAGAAACGTTTACCACGTGCTTGCGCAAGTAACTGTAGGACCTACAGTTACCTATATTCACCTACACTGTAAGTAATTTTAACTACACTGTCAAAAATCCATGAAAAAGTCCTTAAACAAAAGACTCTTGAACTATTTTAATTCCCAAAATATTCTCGCCGCGAACTATTGAAAAAAGAAAAAAGAAAGACTAAAAACTATTACAATGTTTCTTGATCTATCTATGGCTTTTGACACCGTCTCCGACCCCCTCTTGCTCACAAAACTGCAACAAATCGGCATTAGAAGCTTGTCCCTTGATATTTTCAAAAGTTACTTGACAGACCGTTGTCAGGCTGTTATTATAGGTAACTCTACCGGTAATGAAGAGGTCCTTCATTATGGAGTCCCACAGGGTAGTTTCCTTGGACCTACCTTTTTTCTAATTTATATTAATGACCTCTGTAAATTATGTCTAAGATTTTCTAAAATGATGATGTACGGAGATGCCACTGTAATACTTGTTCATGATAATGATTGGCTTGAAACTCGTTCCTATGCGGAATCTGCCTTACAGGTTATTATGAATTAGCTAACTAGAAATCTTCTTACCTTGAATCTGGATAAAACTAACTTTATCACGTTTGCGCCAAGAACAGCATCCCAACCGGCTTCACCCTACAGCCGTTCGATAACTAAAACTTCCTGTAGGTAGCTGTAATGTGATTATTCGAGCTAACAGCATGAAATATCTTGGTATTATTATCGACAGTACTATGTCGTGGAATGAACAGATTGGGTCACTGGTGACACGGGTCAGGAAATTAATATTTGTATTCGAAAAATTACAACGTATTCGTTGAAATTTTTCTTCGGTTATTAAAAAAAAATCTGCTGTTTCATAGAAAAGTGCAATACCCACGCGATCAAAATGTATGGAACAGCTGATAACCGACGAAAAATTTCAACGCAGGGGCGTTCAGAATCATGTATTGAATCCATGGTAACAGTTTTCGCGACGATGTCCCTGACACCCTGTATTCCTACTTTTATTTTAGGTTGTTTTATAATTTATTTAATTTTATTATTTTTGTAATAAAAATGTTATAAATGTTGGAGCGCCGACGTCTGCGCTCTCGGAGGTGGGCGCTAATGGCTGCAAGTGCTGCAACAGTTTTTTTTTTTTTAAGTAATGTAGGTTAACAAACACAAAAAAAATTGTGAACCTGTTTTTGTTCCAATAAATATATGAATTTTGAATTTGACAAAAAAAAAATGCTTTGCGCGACCTGAATTGCACTTTATTGTGTCGTAGCAAGAGTCGCTTTTTATTTAAATGATTTTGTGGAGTGAACCATCTGTGCTTTTGCGCTTTATCCAGGGTCCAACACAATTGGACAGCGTAGGCGACGCGATGCTGTTGTCGTTCAGCGCTATTACCCAGCAGGGCTGTGTCATGGAACCTAGGAGACTCTCAGGTTAGTTCTTCAGGTGTAAGGCAGTTACAGTTACATAAGATAACATCACGCCTATATTCTCCAAAGGGCTAAGCAGAGGTGTAAACGTGTAACCTATATAAGTACGCCCACATCTCGCCAGTTATGTTTAAGCTCGCTGTACGCGGCGTACTATGTTAATGTGTCACAATGTGCAGGTCGCATGATGGTGTTCGTGCTGTTCACGGCACTGATGGCGCTGTACGCGGCGTACTCGGCCAACATCGTGGTGCTGCTGCAGGCGCCATCCAACTCCATCCGCAACCTGCCGCAGCTCGCCGCGGCCAAGATCACGATCGCAGCCAACGATGTCGATTACAACCATTTTATTTTTAAAGTGAGTGGTGATTATTATATGCCATCACCAACATTCAACCGAAAGACGTCCACTGCGGGATATAGGCCGCCCTAAACGTTACCACATCAACCGGTTCTGTGCCTCTCCTCTAGCCAATTCCCGCGACCTTTATTAGGACGTCAGCCCACCGGTTGGGGTTCACGCTGCGCCTTGCGTTAAGCAGTTGGCATGCCAGAAGTTTTCGAATCCTGTTTATATTGTTTTTTATTATAGTCAGTAGGTACTTACGACTTGCTCAGTTCATTAAGTACCATCACGAGACTTGATCAGGTGATCCTGTCTTAGGAGTCGTCCATTAATCACGTGCCCCTCGCCCCCCCCCCTCGGGGCACGTGATTAATGGTCGGAAAAAATCACGAAATATTACAAGGAGGGACGGGGGTGTGAGATATCCTCATGTGTATTTATTTTTTCGTTGAACGCGCGATTTCTAAACCGAAAAGAGGCGCGTGACCTTTACTCGCAGTTGCCTGGTAACAATTATACTTACCTGTATTTAAAGATAAAATATTATGACAGTTTTAAGAAACTTTGTACCAAAAATATCCTATATATGACTTTGGGTAGGGGGGGGGGGGGGGAAGTTAGTCTAAAACCTCACCACGTATCACTAGGGGGGAGGGAGAGGGTTGGAAAGTTGCTAAAAAACATCACGTGATTAATAGACGACCCCTTGTGGTGGTAGTAGGCCACCTACCTCGTTATAACATCTATCTATTTCAGCTATTCAAAGACCCAGTACGTGAGGTGGTGCATAAGAGAATCGATCCGGAAAAGGGGAAGAAACATTTCTACGACCTCAACGAAGGAGTTGAGAGGATCAGACAGGTAATGTAATATTTATCAGGTAAGTAGGTACACTTTTTGTTATTATGTAGCATTATGGAAAATAAACACTTTCAACACTTGAAGCATAAGGCCGTGCGCACTTTGGACGCGTTTTCTTACGAATTTTCCTCGTGCGAACACATACGAACACGCACGAACGACCCCGACCTTCCAAGTACTAAGGGAGCACGCAGACTGAGTGCGAGTTAGTCGTACGTATACATACGTAGGTATAGTTCCGACGTCCGAAATCAATCCGAACTTGTGGTGCTTTTTCGTGCGTTCAATGCGATATCATAAGAACACTACCTATTTGACGGAGAAAAACGTTATCATACGTTTACGTACAATACAAATTCGTGTTCAAAGTGTGCGCGGCCTAATGCTTCATCGACTGCCATAGAAATGCCTATTTCGGCTACGGTGACTATATTTCTGCATTTGACGGCTAATGGGTTACGAGCGTGCGCTTGAATGTGGCTATTGTACAGACGCCAGCAGGTCAAGCTACCCGAAACTGTCAAATTTTCCCAATCAACCTTGAACCTTATACAATAGGAATAAAGTTCAAAATCTATTGAAGAAATCTGACAGATTGTAGTAGCTTGATGTGCTGGCGTCTGTACCATGGTCATGGTCTACCTGTGTGCCAAACATACTATCAAAATCTGTTCAGTTGTTAAGGCGTGAAAAACAGACCGAGTTACTTTCGCGTTTATAAGATTAGGTATGGATGGATTTAACAGTGGCATATGAATCAAATATGCTTATCACCCAGGGTCTGTTCGCGTTCCACTCGATCGTGCAGCCAGTATACCTGCGCATAGAGCAGACCTTCCTGGAGACGGAGAAGTGCGACCTGATGGAGGTGGACTTCCTGAACAACTTCGATGCCTTCGTACCTGTGAGGAAGGAATCGCCTTATTTGGAGCTGCTTAGAGTCGTGTAAGTACCCAAAAAACCTATAGGAATTATACTTTTAATATTCTTATATGTTTACGGTCTGACTCACGTATTTATTTTGGGGTTTTCCGATACTTTTCGAGCTCAAACGGATATCATAACCGTGTTATGAGCGTATGATACGTTTATGTTGAGAGTCGAAGTCGTCAAATATCTTATTGCTGATTAAAAGTCCATAATAGCTCAGCTCAAATTCACTACTTATCTCGCTCGGAAACTGCTCGCGCACTGAGCGAAACTAAGCGGCGGGGAGAAGGCTCCAAGGCGCCAATTGTCTAGGTACTTAATTTCTTTTTACGGCAAAAATAATGGTAATTATAAAAATAAAACACATAGTATCTGCATTATAGTTAGTACTTATTTATTATGCAAAGTTTCATTATCTAATTTGAAGTATTTTTTTAATATCTGCTACTGCTACTATGGATTTTTTTTCTATAGAGAAAATTATATGGAATCGTGTTTTCCTCACACATAGTACTTAACTTTATTCCTCAACCATATAGGTATTTATTTCAAAATGAATGCTGCAGTATTTTCTATATGTATAATGAAGGATCATGCTAAGTAATGTGAGATATTATAGACTCTATATATCCCAATGTCCGGAGACGGGTGGGCAGGCAGGAAGTTTCTGCTCTCTGTAATCCTTTTGTCACGATTTACAACTGGATATTAAATCACCAGATCACCATGCATCGCGTTTATGATCATAATGGATATCTTTTCGCACATTTTATCCTCATAATCCGAACTGGCGCAGACACCAGTCTCTCACAAACTAGTGTCTTAGTTTTTCAAGTTTGTCTAAATTATAAAATGCCATTGTTTGCGAAGAGAAAATAAATTATTCTAATTTGGAACTGATTTTTTGTAAGTTTTTATATGGTGTCGTTGTCACCATGCCAGTCACCCACACACCACTTTCATACTAAGTACCTCATGATGAAGTCTCCACAGCTTCAAACAAATCCGCGAGTCTGGCATCCGGTCAGCTCTATCGAATCGCCTGCAAGTTCCGAAGCCGCACTGCACATCCACGGTGTCGTTCAGTAGCGTGGGTCTGATGGATATGAAACCAGTTCTGATCCTCATGCTGTATGGCATCTGTTTGTCTGTGGCCATCGCGGTTGCGGAGATCGTTGTGTTTAAATTGTGAGTTGGAGTTTATTTAAAAAAAAAACCTTAAAGTTAAGAGGGGTATAAACGTCAAAAAAAAAATATGGTCACAGATAATATAATACTACGGTATTGATACGGATATAATACTACGGTATAATAACCAATGGAATTTATTAATAAACGTTGCTTAAGCAGACGTTAACATCTGCTTAAGCAACGTTTCCATTCCATTGTTTCTTATTTGAATTTTGCGTGAGAGCGGTTTTTTGTTATAAAACGCTCCTAGCGCAAAAAAGGGGTGAAAAAGTTTTAAGATTGTTTTTTTGGTATAAGTACCGTATATACTTTCATATGTATTTAGTAAAAAACTGTTATTTTGACATTACAAACAGACACCTCAATTTTATTTATTTGTTTATAATGATTGTTTGTATTTATTTGTTTCTGCAGGAACGCGCGGAGGAAGCTCTTTATAGTAAAGAATACAGATGTACCGAGCTCAGCATGAAGACGAAAGAATTTGAAAATTAAATCCTGTTTCACGTTAGAATTTATTTATTAAATCTATACCTAGAGGCAGTTTTATTTTTCTATTATGTAATCCTGTTTTTTTTTAAAGTATTTATGTTTTTTGTTTTGGGTTTTTCTTCATTATCATTTAGTAAGACGACAGGTCACGCCAACTAAACAGGTGGCCCGTGAAACGATGCCCAAACAAATTAGGTAATCAAATGTGTAACTTAAACGCCTTGAAGCGAGCGTTCTCCAAAACTAACGTGGATGACATGAAAGAGAAGTGGCAACTCCAAGATCAAGTCAACATATTACGACCTAAATTGGAATCCATTGACAAGATCCACTGAGAACTAAGCTACTTACTGCAAGGGAACGACAAGGACTAAGAAGCAAAATTCGACCATTGGGAGTAAGTCTACGATAACCTATAGGAAGAGCTTAATAGAAAAATCTTTGAATTATCCCACTACGAAAAAACAAAACCGCCTTCAACAATTCACCGCCTTCACCTTCAACAATTGGATCTCCTTTAGGGATTTATTCTTTGAGATGATTCATAACAATACAACGCTGAACAAAACGCAGAAAATGAAGTTCCTAAAATCTAAATTGAAGGTGAAGGTGAAGCGGAAAAGTTAATCAAGCACCTTCCTGTAAGTGCTGAGAATTATGACTCTTATCATCTCAATGTCTAGAACATTATTCTTCACCGATACGACAACAAGCGATAACTTTTCACCTCATACATAGACACACTTCTCAATCAATCATCCATCGAAAAACCGAACTCAACTTTGAACTAACATGAAGAAGCTGTATGACACTACAAAAGAGTGCTTAAACGGCCTGGAAAACATTAACATCAATATTCCAGTATGGGGTCCACTTATCGTGTACAAACTTACTATCCTCCAAACTTGATGTAAAGTCATCCAGATTTGGGATGTCTGTGGGTGTGTGAGTGTTCGTAATACTAATAATTATTTATTTGTATAGGGGTTTCATTAGTCCTTCTGTTTCATCATAATCTAGGGTGAGGAGGAATTCTTTAGTATTTTTTTTACATTTGTGTGTGTTCAGTGTATGTATGTTAAGTTTTTGATGTATTTTGTTGTATAAAAGGGCACTTAGGTAAGGGTAGTGACGTCTAGCAAATGTAGTTTTTGTATGTGTTGTGGGACAAACCGTTTTGGGTCTTCTTTTTACTGTCGGGCTGTTATTTACGCTGTAAGGAAGACTCACGTGTTTTCGCATGACTGCGCGTAGTATATATAGTTGACGAACAGTTTGTGTTTTAAAGTCCTTGTAAAGTTGCTGCGTTGGGAATCTAAAGGGTCTTTTTAGAATGACTTTAATTACTGCTCTCTGGGCACATTCCACCTGTATAATGTCGGTCTTGGCGGCCCCTCCCCAGGCAGTGATGCAATAGCTCAGTACTGATTCGGCTAGTGCCGAGTAAACGATTTTAAGGATTTCGCTGTTAGCCCTTAGCTTCTTAAATAGAAAAATAAGTTTTCGTATTCATGCAGACACTGTTTGTAGGTGTGTTTTCCAAGATAGGCCGGCATCTAATTGAAGGCCGAGATATCGTACCACTGGTGCTCTAGTTACAAGGGGGCATGTGCAGAGGGGGGGAGGGTTGGAACATTTGTGGGCTTTAACAAGTAGTGAACCATCCCGTGGTAGGGTGGAACATCTTGAGCCAAAGGTGATAAAGTTGGTTTTCGCAACGTTAAGTGTGAGACTGTTTCGTTCTAGCCAGAACATCACTTCACTGAGTCCCTTTTCGGCTATCTCTTTAGCTGAGGCCCAATCACGGCCATAGGATAGAATTGCCGTGTCATCCGCGTAGGCTATTATTTTTGTGGATGGAAGGGATAGTTGACAGAGTTCATTGACGTAGATTAGAAAAAGGGGAGGACTGAGCAAACTTCCTTGTGGTACTCCGACAATCACAGGATTCGCTTCGCTAACGTACTCCCCCACCCTAACACACTGCATCCTACCAGTAAGAAAGCTTTTAAATAGGTCATGAGCGATGCCTCGTACTCCGATGGATTCAAGTTTAGAAAGAAGTAGAGGAACAGACACTGTATCGAACGCCTTCGATAGGTCTAGGAAGATTCCTAGGCACTTGAACTTATTGTCAATTTTGTCAACTACAAAATCCAGTAAGGATGTCACCGCGTCTTCTGTGGATAATCCGCGTCTAAAACCGAACTGGTTTTCGGAGACAATTTTGTATTTGTTGAGGTAGTTAACAAGGCGTTTGTACATTATTCTTTCCAGAATTTTGGAGATTGCTGGAAGGACTGAAATTGGGCGATAGTTCGTGATCTTGTATTTGTCACCCGACTTGTATATTGGATGTACGATGGCTTTTTTTAGAGCGCTGGGAAATATACCTGTGGATATTGCCAGGTTGCATATACGTGTGATGGGGGGAACCAGACTGTGGCTAGCGTGTTTTAGCAATTTTGGTGGGATGCCATCCCAGCCCGTAGCACTGTCAATCCGGAGGCTATTTATAATTGAATTTACCTCTTCTTCTTCTGTTTCCAGAAGAACCATTGAGTTGCCTGTACTTTTTTGGTGGATATCGAAAGAATGAGGGCAATTTAAGTTATTTGCAAGATTTATACCCACGTTTGCAAAGAAGGTGTTAATTTTGTTGACGGACTTAGTGGGGCAGTTTTCAATGGATAGAAGTTCTGTTGATGTCGAGCGAACTTTTTTGGTGTCAGTTACACTGCGGATAGTTTCCCACATTTTTTTAGGGTTGCACTTAGCTTTTTGAAATTCCTTTTCTTCATAGTCCGATTTTATCCTTTTTAGTAAATCATTACAGAAGTTGCGATATCGTAAATAGGTTAATTTTAAGATCTGGTTATTTGGCTCTTTGTTTGTTTTATAATGCATCCTGTCCCTATTACGTATGCATCTCAAAAGACCTCTAGTTATCCAGGGCTTTATAATTCTTTGTTTGCATGGGATGTTTCTATAAATAGTATTTTTAATTATTATAGGGGAAATTATATTTAGTAATTCATTGGTGGCTTGGTTGGCTTATAACGCTCCATTTCTAACGCAGTCCACACTGCAAAGACGAACACACGCTGAGGCGGTGTTCTACATTTTTGAACATGGATGTCGCAACGCGAAACCAAACAACAAGTAACCTGAACTTGTGCAAAAATTGTTTGTTTAGTCACGGCGGAAATAAATGCAATTCAACGAAAACATGCCGCTCGTGTAACTTCAAACATCACTCTCCATGACGATAATCTGAAATGGCAACAATCAAAGCCGGCCACATCAACGGTGGCTGAACGAACATCTAATCACATTAACGGTGAACAAGAAATACTCTTAACGACTCTACAACAGGTCAAGAACAAGGAAGGAGATTACGTCATCCTTTGGACGTTACTGAAACAAGGGTCTCAAATATCCTTGGTCACAGAAAATGCTGCTCAACGGTTGAACCTACCACTAAACAAAATTGACGCTGCGGTCACTGGCGTTGGCACTATAATGGACAAGAGTAAAGGTATGATAAAATTAGAATGCAAGTCTATCCACTCTGAATATACTTTCCAAACCGATGTGTTAGTGATGAGTAAACTCATCAATAATCTGCCTAACTCGACGATCAACACAGAAAACTGGACGCACCTTCATAAACTTAAGTTGGCAAATTAGGTTGGCTGATCCAGGCTACAACATCTCTGGACCCATCGATTTACTGCTTGGAGCAGATGTTTACTCCGATGTGATTTTAGGAGGAATAAGAAAAGAAAATGGCGAGACAAGAACACTTCGCTAAACTATACAAAGAATTTATCCGTGTTTTATTAGCGTAGCGCCTAGCAACAACAAAAATGCACCATACCCTAAACGCAGACTATTGTTAGAAATAAGTAAGATCTACGATCTGCTCGGTTGGTTGGCTCCAATAACCCTACAAGCAAAATTGCTTTTTTAAAAACTATGGAGTGATAACTGTCAAAACAAAACTAGCTAAAATGCAAGTAGTGTGACTGTGCATCTTGTATGAAAACTTGCAGGGTTGTAAGTTGCGCAAGTCATTGGCTTGCTTGCAAGCTTTACTTGTGCAAGTAGAAAAAACGAAGTTACTGCTAGTACCAATTGTTGCTAAGGAAAATTTTCCTTTTAAGGAAAATGACAAGGATCATTATTTTGTATGAGATGTCTGTACATGTATTAATTTATTTTTTATCATATGTGTATTAAAGGTGGTTTATTTGTAAGAGCTGTGTTTATTTCACCATCTTCAGCATAATACACTTGACCCTTAAAATATTTTGAGCGTAGAACTCGCTCAATCGTATTTATATATTTTGTAAAAAGTGGCCTAATAGGTAGGTTTATCATAAAGTGCGTTTCATCAAATAGTTCCTTTGCCGTAATGTTGGCTCCACTGTTAAACTTTAACAACGAACCTATTAGGCTGCGCCGTAGCGTATTTTTGTTCGTCCTACAACACAGTGGAGACAATATTACGGCATAGGAACTATTTATTGAGACGCACTTTAGTATCTTCGAATACGATTTACCAAAACTCTGATTAGTATCTCAAACAGTCGCCAAAATATTTAAAAGTAACTTATTTGCTGTTTTTAAGTCCAGCAGCTAAACTCACAAACACTCATAAATTATTTACAACATTTAATTACGAAAACGTTTGATAATTACACCTTCGTAATGCTCACTGACTCTATGGAATATAATTACGTTCAAACAACCGATAATTACCGTAATTAAGAACGAATTCGAATCAAAACCGAACATTTCTTCGAGATCTCATTAAAAATGTAATAAATCGTGACTTGAGGAAAGCGTTCGACACTGTTGACATAATTAATTTTCCTATAATACTGTTTATCCATCACTTACTACAATTCCGAGTCATTCTTTGTCTATGTGCTGACGATATTCTACGTGAAAATGAATTTTTGGGCTTTTATTTTGGTTTTTGTTATGTTAGAAAAGGAAGTGTTCTCCAAGAATTCATCTTGGGTTCACTTTATAAAAAGTTATGTTGAGAATGAAGGGAAACCTACTATTTTGATTTTAAGCGACCTTTGCTGGGATAAAAGTAAGTAGCATTGCAAGTTTTAATTAAATATGGAAGTTTAAACCTACTAACACAAGTATGTCGTAAATTGCTATCTTTTAAATTTTAAATATTTTATTTTGTGTAATTTTCTCACTCAATTCTTATTCCAGTTATCAATTTGTTCTGATAATGATACCTATTATAATGTTTGCAGATGTTATTGTCAATTTAGCAAATGAAATATCAAAAATTGGAAGCAGATCATCAACATCAATGGATGGCGGCTCCAAATATTATTATCATGATTTATTATATCTTATTGACCTGGAGTGTCCAAGATCTGAAGAAATCATTGCTTTGGTAATTCTTTTTGGCCATATTTTGCATTATCTGTAGGCGTAGGTAAAGCTTGCTCTTCAGCTTAACTTGTTTGTTGTTGTACAAATAGGGAAGTTGACAAACAGTTTTTGTCCGTCAGGTACATTATAAGAAATATTGGACACGTATTTATTCCTTTTTATTTTATCAAAAGATTACGGCAATGCATTGAGTTAAAATGTGGCATGACGTCACTCCCCGGTAGATTTTATACAGACTTGTGTCGTAGCGAGCCCCCACTCCCCAACTTTAATGCGTTTTATCTAAACCATTTTTTATTAATATGATAAAGCAAAAAATACGTGTCTAATATTTTTTTATTATCTGACTGATGGACTAAACAGTTTTCTTTTTTCCCCCGGACAACATCCCTATTGTGGCCGACCGTTGTGCATGCGTAGCATGACCACCACCATAGAAACGGGCATTGTCGATGGAAGAATATACAAAATGACAGATTGTAATTGTGAATCTGTCATTTTGTCTATTCTTCCGTCGATAAAACCCGTTTCTATGGAGGTTATTCTACGCATGCAGATCGATCCAGTGAGGTGCATAGATACCAGCCAAATTTCGTTCATCGATCGACCTCCGATTATGATAAGTATATGGCGATCAATATTTTAGCTACTGATCGGAATCGAACGCAATCAAGGTGCAACTCAACTTTAGACAGACACCAGGGTAGTCTACCATCTATTAACCAGACATAGACATATTTATCTATTTCAAGAAATTCCGCTTATTTCAATCTAGATTTTGTTACAAGTAAAAACTAATTGTTATATTTTTGAAGGCAACAAAACGCAACTTATTTCGTTCACCGTATCGCTGGCTGGTCATCACCGCTACGACTAAGCACCCGAACATGTCTGCTTTATGGAACAGCCCAATACTGGCTGACAGTGACGTAGTACTGGCCGAGGGGACTGGCAGTTTCTTCAAACTAACGGAGCGTGAGTAGTGAGCCGGCTGAAGTAATTGGTATTAGTAGAGGAGCTCGTCCAGGGAAGAAGTACTACCATACCTACTCAGCCGCCGAGCGGTGACAAATGATAAATTATTTAAATGATAAATGATTTTATTTCTGTAAGTAGGCTTGTACAAACACTTTTACACGTCAATCATATTTTAAAAACTAGATGAGGTCGGCGTTTCCTATCTGACTGCTCTGAGAAGAAAGGCCGAGACAAACTAGAGCTTAGTCTCTTTTAAAATCCAAACATAATCTTGGTCAGATCACGTGAAGACCATAATATGGTCTAATATGATCATAATATGGTGGTAAAGAACATTTCAGACACTAATAAAGGTACATAATGTACCTATATTAGTGTCTGAAATGATCTTTTGAGGAAAGATCCACACATATTTAATGGACCTGTCCAATGGTAGTAGTAATGTTCCGATTGGAAGAGTAACCTATTGTAACAGTTAGATGCACTTGGCATAACTTGGCTAATTTCTTATATTTTGTGATATCTGTGTTATTGGGTGGTAAAGAAGCAGGTGGCCCATCTGATGGTAGGTATGTGGTCACACCGGCTATGGATATTTGTATCATCACACTGACGTCACGCGACATTCTGCATCGCGAAAGCAGCGTTTACCGCGCGACGAGTACCTATGTATACAACATCCCGGCTTCAATCGTCGGGCAGTAGCCTGCAGACACGACACCCGTCTGGTCGGAGGATCCTCCCTTTTCTATGGAGGATGAGTGAACTTTACACCCTGTTCTTTATACCTCTATACATTCATGAATTATACACCTAAGCGTTCTTCATGAATCACTCCGTCTATTGGTGAAAACGGTATGAAAATACGTTTATTACAGACAGACAGACGCGGCAGAGGAAAGACAAAGCTAAAACGTCCCACACGGTTGTCGTTTTTTTCTTCGGAACTCAGCAACATTGCTTGGCGACAGAATACGTACCAATGGTGGTACTACTCCGGACGAGCTCATTCACAAAGAGCTCAAAGTACTATCTACTAAAGCTTTGCTAATCCTTTCGTTCCAAAGTCCACAAGCCTTCGCCCAACGGCTCCATGATATCCACCGCCCGTGGTCACTACAACGGGAGCCTGGTGGACGTGCGTCCCCACCGGGAGCAATTCCGCAGACGCCGTGACGTCATGGGGCATACCATCACCATGTCCAACGTCATCCAGGATAGCAACACCACGCTTTATCATCTGCTGGAGGAGGATAGAATGTGAGTGGATGATTGTTCTTTTCAATATCTTGTCTTGGTCGGGAAATAACTACCCTAAGTACTCTGAATTAAATGTGTTTATTGCATTGCATTATACGTAGATTTTTTAAGTAAATATAATCGTAATTTTTAATATAATCTGTATAGGGAACCCCAATACGACTTCATATCGAAAATCTGCTGGATGAACGTGCGGGTAGCGTTCCAGATGTTGAACGCTACGCCTGGATTCGTGTTCACTTACAGTTGGGGTTTCAAAGTCGATGGCCAGTGGTCGGGTATGATTAATGACCTGTATTCTGGAAGAGCGGATTTGGGTGAGTACCTACCTACTTCATCATGAGCCTGCAGCAGTCCACTGCTGGACAAAGGCCTCTCCAATCGCACGCTATTCAACTCGACTCTCAGCAACTCTCATCCAAATATCCAATCACCCTGTCGTACCTTTAACCTAACCTGAGGGCGTCCTACCTTACGTTTGCCGTACCTACCTAAGTACTGACATTACCATTTATTTATTCGGTGTCTTATAGTGCAAGATCAATTCACAAATTAATTCTTCTACTATGACATGGCATTCTTTTTTAACCGACTTAAAAAAATAGGAGGTTCTATGTTCGTCTGTATGTACTTTTTTTTTGTCAGTATTTTCATCAAATTGTGAACCGATTTTGAAAATTATTTTTCATTTGGTAGAAAGCTCACGAGGTGGTCCCATATGAATTTAATTAAGTTTGCTTTAAGTAGTAGTTTTTGAGTGAGCTTCAATAACACGTATTTACTCCACCTTGCGTATATTGATGATGTCATAAAATGTCCTATCGGTGCCAAAAACTGAAAAAAAGAAATACAAAGCCGAACCTCCTCGCAAGATGGCCCGATGACCTAGTAAAGGTTGCAGGAATCCACTGGATGCGTTGTAATTTGTAACATTGCTTGATCCCCCAAGCCTTTTTTCACTAGCAGTGCACGTCTTTCAGCTAACTGATTAAAATGAAAATGGTTAAGTACTTAATTACATTTATTTTAAGCTCAGGTGACATTTATGTGGTGCTCTGGATTTTTAACTCCCAGCGCTAAGCAATGCGTTGAAAGTACAGTGCGCGACAAAAAAATTGCCCGTGGATACAAGGGGTACCTATCTCCAATTTTCCAGGTACAAACTGCGTGGTGTCAGACTTGGAGCGCCTCGAAGTGGTTTCCTACACTGACAACCTCGTCCCCTACAAGATTGGCTTCATATTCCGCCAGCCCCCGCTGCCGTTCGTGGCTAATATATTCTCCATGCCTTTCTCCAAAAACGTGTGGATAGCCATATCTGTATGTACTCTGATCTCTACTGCCACTCTGTACCTGGCTGCGAAGTGGGAAGCGAAAGGACGCAAGGTAAGATAAATTCTTAATACCTACAAATAGATATACTAGGCCATCTTCTGTCATGAGTGACTCATGCTTCCTTTTTGTGGCCGAAAGTAGCCGATAGAAGTACGAGCAAGTAGAGAGAGAGCTGTTCTGTTCCAAAAGTGGGGACCTATTTGATGAAAATGTTAATACCTACGCGGTCAAAATGTATGGAACAGCTGATAAACGACGAAAAATTCCAACGCAGGAGCGTTCAGAATCATGTTCTGAAACCATGGTAACAGTTTTCGCGACGATGTCCCTGACACTCTGTAGGTCTACTTTAGGTTCTTTTCTAATAAAAATGTTATAAATGTTGGAACGCCAAAGTCTGGGCTCTCGCTAATGGCTGCAACAGTTTTTTTTTTTAAGTAATGTACCTCTTAATAATGAACAAATACCTACTAAAAAAATTGTGAACCTGTTTTTGTTCCAATAAATATATGAATTTTGAATTTGACAAAAAAAAAATGCTTTGCGCGACCTGAATTGCACTTTATTGTGTCGTAGCAAGAGTCGTTTTTTATTTAAATGATTTTGTGGAGTGAACCGTCTCTGCTTATGCGCTTTATCCAGGGTCCAACACAATTGGACAGCGTAGGCGACGCGATGCTGTTGTCGTTCAGCGCTATTACCCAGCAGGGCTGTGGCATGGAACCTAGGAGACTCTCAGGTTAGTTCTTCAGTGTTAAGTTAGTTAAAGTTACATAAGATAACATCACGCCTGTATTCTCCAAAGGGCTAAGCAGAGGTGTAAACGTGTAACCTATAAGTACGCCCACATTTCGCCAGTTATGTTTAAGTTTCATGTAATAGGGGGCGAGCTTATTGCCATCAACCGGGTTGAAATCCAGACTACGGGTTGCTACTGAGAATTTTCCAATGGAAAAACTCAAGAGGCGCCACGGTGTTCTCATTCTCACCTTCTGCCTGGCGCAGGTCCTCACCGGACACGGTTGTTTCGGGAGGTTCCTGTTCCGCATAAGGCGAGAGGAAACGCCTGGGTGTAACCACTTTGTGGATCGCCCGGAGGACACGGTGGAGCATACGGTGGAGGTCTGCCCAGCTTGGCTCGCCCAAGCTGGGCAGACCTCCACCGTATGCACCGCCGTGTCCTTGTGCAGGCGATCGGCGGCAGTGATCTCTCACGTCCGGCCCTAGTCCAGGCCATGGTACGGAGCGAGAGGGCGTGGGAAGCCGTCACCTCCTTTTGCGATACAGTAATGCTCGCAAAGGAGGAGGCGGAACGCGTGAGGGAGAGGCAAATTCAAATTAAATGAAGGTGTTCGTGCTGTTGTCGCTATACGCGGCGTACTATGTTTATGTGTCACAATGTGCAGGTCGCATGATGGTGTTCGTGCTGTTCACGGCGCTGATGGCGCTTTACGCGGCGTACTCGGCCAACATCGTGGTGCTGCTGCAGGCGCCGTCCAACTCTATCCGCAACCTGCCGCAGCTCGCCGCGGCCAAGATCACGATCGCAGCCAACGATGTCGATTACAACCATTTTATTTTTAAAGTGAGTGGTGATTATTATCTGAAATCATCAGCATTCAACCGAAAGCCGTCCACTGCTGGATATAGGCCGCCCTTAACGTTACCACATCAACCGGTCCTGTGCCTCTCATCTAACCAAGTCCCGCGACCTTTATTAGGACGTCAGCCCACCGGTTGGGGCTCACGCAGCGCCTTGCAGTTGGCACACCAGAATTTTGCGAAACCTGCTTATACTTATTATTTATTTTTAGGGTTCCGTACCTCAAAAACAAAAAACGGAACCCTTATAGGATCACTCGTGTGTCTGTCTGTCCGTCTGTCACAGTGAATTTGCTTTGAATCTAACGGACCGATTATGTTGAAATTTGGTACACATATGTATTTCTGTGACCCAAACACGGACGTGTAACGTAAATAAAGAATTTTGAATACGGGGTCACTTTGGAGGGGGCATAGAAGAAAATGAAATAATGAAGTTTTGCAAACTGTAGGTACCGTGTGACTTATCAAATGAATTTTTTTTTTACTACGGAGCCTATAATGTTGAAAAAAATACAGAGAATGGTTCTTTACTCATAGATTACAGGAAAACCTATAAGAAGTCTATAGTCTTAAAATAACATGGTAAATCTTTCAATATTGTGCGTACATATTTTTCAACTACAATGTTGAGTTTGTATTTAGGATAAATTCACCCTAACTACGGAGCCCTTTATTGTGCGTGGTCCGACACGCACTTGGCAGGTTTTTTTATTATAGTTAGTAGGCACTTACGACTTGCTCAGTTCATTAAGTACCATCATGAGATTTGTTCTGGTGACCCTGTCCTATGGTGGTAGTTGCCTACCTACCTCGTCATAACATCTATCTATTTCAGCGATTCAATGACCCAGTACGTGAGGTGGTGTATAAGAGAATCGATCCGGAAAAGGGGAAGAAACATTTCTACGACCTCAACGAAGGAGTTGAGAGGATCAGACAGGTAATGTAATATTTATCAGGTAGGTACACTTTTTGTTATCGTTTAGCATCATGGAAAACAGGCCTTAACACTGCATATAAAATGAACACTTTCAACACTTAGGGGCTTATTGAAGCATAAGGCCCGCGCACTTTGGACGCGTTTTACTCGTGCGAAGACATACGAACACGCACGAACGACCCCGACCTTCCAAGTACTTATTAAGGGAGCGTGGATTCAGTGGGAGTTAGTCGTACGTATACTATAGTTCCGACGTCCGAAATCAATCCGAACTTGGTGTGACTTTTCGTGCGTTCAATGTGATATCACCGGAACACTACCTATTTGACGGAGAAAAACGCATTCAGTATGTGCACTCAATTCGTACGACCTCTATCATATTAATATGCTTACGTACAATGACGTATTATATATAGACACGTCATAAACCAACATCTCGGCGCTTAAAAACGGCGAAAATACTAGATAGCTACTTATACCTACGCGTGAAGAAAGGGAAAGAAAATATGACACCGTACGGGGTGCCTGTTGCTAGAGGGAGATAAAACAAACGTAGTGTCGCGCGACAGGTTGGTGCGTAACTAAGCGCGATGTGGCCAATTGGCTTCATTTCATGTTGTCATTTTAGAGTGCGGACAACGTATCTATAGTTTTTTGGGGACGTAGGTGGAAGGTATTCCACCTGTCTTCTTTTATGCGTATGGAGGTGAAGTTGCAGACGTGAGCGCAAGTGAAACTCCAACTTGTTGTTCATGTATATTTATTTATAACACGCTTAACGTAGTTTAAAGCTAGGCACACTAGTTAGTACACATATAACTAATTAAACTAATAGGGACAAATAAACTAATGATCTAAATCTAGTATGTGCCCCGCTACGGACGCTACGGTTGGTAAGCGAGCTAGCGACGCTACTACCAAGGGATCTCCGCTATTGGTAACGCCCCGGATCGTGGTTTAGTGTTGCCACTTAACAAGGGTGCGTTCCTTACTAACTTATAAATACTTATCTAAACTAATACAGGTGACGCCACGTATACTAATGTGCGTTCACAAATGCACAATACGTGACGCCACAGTTTTATATATCATTGCTTACGTACGATACAATTTCGTGTCCAAAGTGCGGGCGGCCTAATGCTTCATCGACTGACATAGAAACACCTATTTCGGCTACGATGCCTATATTTCTGCTTTTGACGGCTATGGGTTACGAGCGTGCGCTTGTATGTGGCTATTGTACCATGGTCATTGTCTACCTGCCACAAATACTATCAAAATCTGTTCAGCCGTTAAGGCGTGAAAAACAGACAGAGTTACTTTCGCATTTATAAGATTAAGTATGGATGGATTTAACAGTGGCTTATGAATCTAATACGCTTATCTCCCTTTTATCACCCAGGGTCTGTTCGCGTTCCACTCGATCGTGCAGCCAGTATACCTGCGTATAGCGCAGACTTTCCAGGAGACGGAGAAGTGCGACCTGATGGAGGTGGACTTCCTGAACGGCTTCGATGCCTTCGTACCTGTGAGGAAGGAATCGCCTTATTTGGAGCTCCTTAGAGTCGTGTAAGTACCCAAAAAAACTGTAGGAATTATACTTTTAATATTCTTTTATGTTTACGGTCTGACTCACGTATTTATTTTAGTTTCCCCGCTCTTTTTCGAGCTCGAACGGATATCATAACCGTGTTATGAGCGTATGATACGGTTATGTTGAGGGTCGAAGTCGTCAAATATCTTGTTGCTGATTAAAAGTCCATAATAGCTCAGCTCAAATTCACTACTTATCGCACTCGCACGATACTGCTCGCGCACTGAGTGTGAGCGAGACTGAGCGGCGGGGAGTAGGCTCCAAGGCGCCAATAGTTTAGGTAATTTCTTTATACAGCAAAAATAATGGTAGGTAATTATAAAAAATAAAACACATAGTATTACACCATACATATTACACATAGCATTATAGTTAGTACTTATTTATTATGCAAAGTTTCACTATCTAATTTGAAGTATTTTTTTAATATCTCTCAACAGATTTTTTTTCTATAAAGAAAATTTTATGGAGTAGTGTTTTCCTCACACATAGTAAATAAAAAAAGTATATAAAAAATTATTTCAAAATGAATGCTGCAGTATTTTCGATATCACGGAGGATCATGCTAAGCAATGTGAGGTATTATATGTATACTCTCTATATCCCAATGTCTAGAGAAGGGCGGGCAGGCAGGAAGTTTCTGCTCTCTGTGATCGTTTTATCACGATTTACAACTGAATATTAAATCACCAGATGCATCGCGTTTATGATTATAATAGATATCTCTTCGCACATTTATCCTCATAATACGAACTGGTGCAGACACCAGTCTCTCACAAACTAGTGTCTTAAAGTTTTTAAAGCTTGTTTAAATTATAAAATGCCATTATTCGCGAAGAGAAAATAAATTATTTGAATTTGGAACTAAAGTTTTGATATGGTGACGTTGTTACCATGCCGGTCACCCACACACGCCTTTACCCACCGCTTTCATACTACCTAATGATGAAGTCTCCACAGCTTCAAACAAATCCGCGAGTCTGGCATCCGGTCAGCTCTATCGGAGCGCCTGCAAGTTCCGAAGCCGCACTGCACGTCCACGGTGTCATCGTTCAGCAGCGTGGGTCTGATGGACATGAAGCCAGTTCTGATCCTCATGCTGAATGGCATCTGCTTGTCTGTGGCTATCGCGGTTGCGGAGATCGTTGTGTTTAAATTGTGAGTTGGGGTTTATTTAAAAAAAAATGCTTAAAGTTAAGAGAGCTTTAAACGTCAAAAAATGTATGGTCACAGATAATATAATACTACGGTATGGTTAAGCAGACGTTAATCCTTGCTTAACTTTAAGCAACGTTTATAAATAAATTTGATTGTTTCCTATTTGAAATTTGCGTGAGAGAGCGGTTTTTTGTCATAAAACGCTCCTAGCGCAAAAGACCCCGGAAGCAACAGTTTTAAGATTGTAGTTAGGTATAAGTACCGTATATACTTTCATATGTATTTAGTAAAAAGCTGTTATTTTAACATTACAAACAGATACCACAATTTTATTTATTTGTTTATAAAGATTGTTTGTATTAATTTGTTTCTACAGGAACGCGCGGAGGAAGCTCTTTATAGTAAAGAATACAGATCTACCGAGCTCAGCATGAAGACGAAAGAATTTGAAAATTAAATCCTGTTCCACGTTACAATTTATGTATTAAATCTATACCTAGAGGCAGTTTTATTTTTCTATTATGTAATCCTGTTTTTTTTTAAGTATTTATGTTTAGGGTTTTTCTTCATTATCATTTAGTAAGACGACAGGTCACGCCAACTAAACAGGTGGCCCGTGAAACGATGCCCAAACAAATTAGGTAGTAATAATGTTTCAGAGGCCCTAGTGTAATTTTCATTTAACCGTCTCGACTTTACGCATCGACTGCGTTCAGCGCTCTGATTGGCCCTGCACCAGTGAAGGCGAGTGAAGGGCCAAATATCGAGATGGTTTATTGAAACACACTAGGGCCTCAGTTGCTGTTGCGTCCCAAAATTACTCATCTGGCAATCGACTGTTTGATTCTCATGCTAGGGGGCCAAAGGGCATTATATAGCGCCATCTAGAGGTATTAAGGGTAGGTAAGGTTTTTTAAGTCTACGTACTGTGTACCTGGGGTGTTAGTTTGTAATAAATAAAACAAAATATAGCCGTAAAAGGATAATTTTATTGTACAAAGCTAGGTTCAAAACATTTTAAATGCTTATTCATAAACCTAAACCGTACATAAAAGCGAGTTGCACACCGAAACTATACCTTCCTTCTGCAGCCTGGCTAAGTTTCATACGATTATAGAAGCACTGGAGTATCAGACTGAAGGGCGAATTTTGCGTGTACCGTTGCAGTCAGCGAGAAAAGTCAATTATAATTTAGGTATTTTTTATAACCAAGAAGTTTAAATAAATGTTTCAAACAATATAATACCAACAACTATTTAGAGGCGTGAGGAACAGGGTGTAAAGTTCACTCATACTCTATAGAAAAGGGCGAATCCTCCGACCAGACGGGTGTCGTGTCTGGCGGGCAACTGCCCAACGATTGATGTCGGATAGTCATATATATGTCATTCGCGCGGTAAACTCTTATTGCGCGATGCAGGATTTGTGTGACGTCAGGTCTTGGATGCGTAGTTAGCATGTGGCGATGTAGATACCGCCTCACTAGTATTAATTTAATTACAGTTCGGGTCGGTGGTAACACAGTGATTGCCCAGGGCACATATGTGTTTGACATAACTGCCAAAATTGCCTTCCTTAATGATGACCAGATAAGGCATCTTTCCGATCCTAAATTCTCAGATATCCTCTTTGATAAGATTCCGACCCTGAACAATTTTATCAGGGATCAGAGCGGCACTCAGCTTGAACTTCCGTTTACACTTGAAGCTAAGAGACCTCTCTACTTGCCTTTAAATAGATCGGTTGCTGCGGGTGTTATCTTAGCACTTTTTAACGGTAATCGAGACCCATTAGAAAAGATCCAGTCTCTATATGCATCTGACTCAGGTGACTCTGCTGATGAAATAACTCGTGTAACAACCACATATTACATGTCTTGTCTTAAGTATGTTACTGATGTCGATTTCACTGAGGTTGTTGATGAAGGTAGAGATGAACATGTTATGTTTATGCTTGATGACCAAAGTTGTATCCCGACCGTATTGCAGGGGAAGTATGAGAAACTCAAGGACAACAAAACACCAATCCCCCAAGGAGCTCTTGCTTTTCATGCAGTCTACGGGGCATATGTTTTATGTAGACCTGTCGCAAATAAAGCAGAGTTCAGACAGTGGGTTCTTAAAAGGTACAATGCATTCCTTGCCTCCATACAACAGACTGCAGAAACCACAGCACAACTCGAATTACAGGCAGGGGGCACCCGTGTCAATAACCTGGCAGTATCAAGACCCACTCTCCGGAAAGCAGTCTTTAGAGTTATCAAGAGTGAATATGGTGATATAAGGACATCGGCGGTAAAGAATCATATTAAGATGTTGACGGCATTGTCAGAAATGACCACCTATGCTCTTGTTAATAGAGTCCTGGCTACCGGAGGGAATGTTATCTTTCTCAAGCCTCTCCCTGAACAGGTTGTTAAGTTCATGAATGAGAAGATGGAGGTTGAGAGGATGTTGGAAAGAAACAACTACAATAAGGACGAAATTATATACATCCACCTATTCATGCCTCATATCCAGTGCTTCCGTTCTGTAGATTATGCTGATCTTGTCCAGACAGCATTTGCTATTGAAGAGCATCTTGACCCTAAAAACAAGACACTTGAACGCTATAGATCCAAGACAGAGGGAGTAACAGTCAATATAAGACAGATCAAGACATTCCTAAGTGCCCAAACGACAACTATGATTTGCACAATAGATGAAAAGACCAAAACTGAACTGAGACTCCATTTTGGAGAGGCAGTAGAAAGCATGATAGCTGATGCGGAGAAGGTCATGAAAATCATAGTAAGGCAATCGAGGATGGACTAAGTCGCCAGTCCAATCTGGAGATGATGTTATCAATCCACGAGTTATACCTGAAATAAAGGTGTTACAACCAAGTATTTAGCAAGTATGGTATTATTGTTGATATACTATCGTCACTGACTGCATCTATCCGAAGTAGATATACTTTCTCAAAATAATGGTCTTGTTTTTCATAATCAGGTTGTTGTTTCGGTGTGCGATATAAATTTTAGAACTTTTGAAGTTGACAAGCTTAAGTTTACTACTCAAAATAAATTACTACTTGATGGAAAGGTACCGAAAGTGTTCATACTTTATAATATCTCACAGGTATAACGCCTAGCTTTGAAGCTAGACCTCAAATTCACTCATAATAAAAAGTTCATAACCTAGTAACCCACTGCTTGGCAAAGGATGTCCCTTATATTTAGGTAGAAACAACATTTTTCTACCAATTTGGTAGAAAAGCAGTGTTCTACCAATTTGGTAGAAAAAACAGTTTTCTACCAATTTGATGAAAAAATCAAAACGTTAGACGAAGCAACACTAACAAACAGGAATATGTTTTTATTTAAGTTTCACATCAAAATATCTATAGTAAAAAATATTAGGTCTGAAATATACTTTTCCAAGCAGCAGGATGACAAATGCCAACATAAAAACTGAAATTCGGTGACTTACATCCTATTTAAAACTAACGTAGATCCACATAAGAATCTAGCGTTCTAAATAAATAATTGAAAAATTCAGATAGTGTAAACCACTTAATGTTGGAACAATACTTTTAATTCTCTTCCTGTTAATTTATTTTATATTCTAAAGTGTAATTTTTGAATCGTTCATAGGTCAGGACTATTTTTAAAGTCCTTTGAAATTTTATTTATCTAATATAGGCTTTCAGATTTACAGCATTATTATAATATAATCTTATCAAAATTTTACATACCGGGAATATTATTTACCTACGTTAATATTTTCTTCCCAAGATTGCCTCAGAATTTTTCGCGCAACCCAGAGATTTTTACCCTTTGAAATCATATAGGCCAACTCGCAAAGCATAGTGTAATTATGTAAGGCCTTGTACCACCTCCAGACGCAAATGTGTGTGTATTGATTCACCAGGTAAGTACAAAAACAGAGCAAGATAATTTCATACAAATACTTGGTATTAAATTATCTGCCAGAGGTAGTAACACAGTCCAATTACGGCTTGCTGTATGTGACCCGTACCGGCGTGTTTGTGTATACTAATGCGAAATCGCGCATGCGCAGGCGCCGCACCGCCGCCATTTTGCGTATGAGGTACATAAACAACACTGTTTTATTTTATCATAAGGTATATCAATATTAAATGAGACGTCTGTCGATGTAGACGTCTTCACAGATTCTGTTGACAATGCTTTACTAAACTGTGTGTCTGTGTGAACGCGGTTGCAGCGCGGCCACGGTGCGGCGCATGCGCGATATTTATTCGTACACACAAACATGCGGTGCGGCGCCGGCGCGGCCCCGGCGTTATGTACTCAACGTTGACATTATGAACGATTCAAAACCCGAACCCTTTCAATTGCTATCTATAGCTGAACAAGGATCACTTGACGCGTGGCCAAAATCGGAAAGAACTAACCGTCCGTTTTTTTTTATAGTTTCTGTGACAATTCCACAAACGTGGTAAACGTTTGTGGAATTGTCAAAATCGGAACTAACTAACCGTCCTGTTTTTTCATAGTTTCTTTAACAATTCCACAAACGTGGTAAACGTTTGTGGAATAACAACGCCCCCCTGTCAATGTCATTCAGGCGCCAAAAGATCCTTGTAACACTTTACTTGAGTAGTTCGCTATCTTCAGACAAAGTCTTATCCTTGACCAGCGTGTTGAGATGGTCGATAAGGCCTTGTACGGACATCTCGCCGTGCACCTTGTTGTCGCGCGTGCGCACGTTCACTGTGCCTGATGACTTCTCGCGATCGCCAACCACTGGGGATACAAATGTAAGAGTTGTACAAGAAGAAGTAAAGAGCACTGAGTGAGATAAAAAAAATATAACAAAATCAATACCAAAAGTCATATATTCAAACTAGGCTGAGAATCAGCTCTTTTCGAACGTCAAAATTACATAAGACAGACGCCCGGAACGCCCGCCCTTCACCACCTCCTAGTGCTTTAGCTGGGAAGAAGTGGCGCAATAAACTATTCAGCAACACAGCTGTCTGTTCAGTCAGAAGAACTTGATTCCATATAATAGTATGAAAAAATAATATACATTACGTAGGAGCAGAGTAATTAATACGAGACTGTTCAAGACTAATTATAATCTCTTTTTGTTTTAAGTAAAACTACAGCTGTTTCGAAAAAATATGTCGTCGACGGACAGTCCTCTCGCTTCTCTTTGCCTTGTCTTGACGTACTAACAAAGAACTTTATATCTAAGCAGTTTGAAAAGAAAATGCCGTGAACACGATGACCATATCTGTTACCGCCCCGGTTCTATAGCCGCCGAGCGCTGCAAGCAGAAATAGTCCTTACTGTGTATAGATATGAAGTTCTTCGATGGTACAGTCTATTTTGGTTGATTCTGCTCATGTCAGCCCGCGGTAAACGCCAAGTATACCGGGTTTCAGTGTTCTTTGGCAGATAAAAAAAAAAAAAAGAGCTATCGTATTAACCCTTCTTCTAATTAAACGCTTGCTCATCTTAACTAATATATGAATGAATGAATGAATTCTGTATTTGCCAGAATATAGGTACATTGTATATGGTAAATTTTTTATATGGTTTCACTATATTCGACTTTCTAGTCGTGCAAATTTTTAAATAGACATAGTCAGAGCTTTAAAAAAAAATATTATATAAAATTTTTGTCTTCCTACATTAATAACACAAAAAATAATATTAACATTAACAATAATATAAAATAATAAAATAATCACTATGTCAATTACAGTATACAATTAAATATACTTATTTTTTTTATTTTTTTTGTGGGTATAACAACAATATTATTCTCACCTAAGATGTAGTTAAACTGCGCGAGCTGCGCGTTCCTGACTTTCTTGTTGAGCGTGTCGCCGGCGTCTGTGTCCACTTCCGACATAAACCCTGCCGCGAAAAGCTTCTCGTTCACCTGCAATTATAGGTAGCTTGTTAGAGACTGCAGTTTTGGTGGCATAATATGGCCTTAGGGTCAGTACACAAAACGATGCGACGTCGCATCTGGCACGTTTACACACATGCACACGTATCGTGTGTATGTGATTTGGTCCTTAAGTACAAATAAATGTTGGCAACCCTAATATGGCATCATGACTGGGAAACCAGCATGTCATAGAACCAAAAATTCTAATACATCCCCTCACAGACCGCACTGGGCCAGAGTGCTAGATAACAGCACACTGCCTCTCGCAGTGAAGTACGCAGCCGTAAATAAGGGCAATCGAAGAGTTAAAAAAAAAAATCGGCGTGTGGCGGCATCTACATCGCCACATGCGAACTACGTCGTCACACATCATCCTGACGTCACTCGATTCCTGCATCGCGCAATTAGAGTTTACCGCGCGGTGGACATATATACAAGCTCCCGACTTCAACCTCTGGGCAGTAGCCTGCAGACACGACACCCGTCTGGTCGGAGGATCCTCCCTTTTCTATGGTGGATGAGTGAACTTTACACCCTGTTCCTCATACCACCAAAGGCGTAGTAGAGCGTCGCCGTCGTCTGTCAAAAATACAGGTAAACCAGAAAAGATATGCGCTTCGGTAATCTTCGTTTTTCCAAATTAGCACGAACGTCGCGACACAGACACCCCATACAGCGTCAAAGCTTCTGAAAGTTTTGTACTACCGCGCTTTGTAGTAATGCGCCTACTTTTCTTTTAAATTGCGCGTTTTTATGAAGTTTTCTCTGTAGCAGGTTACTTACTCCTGTCATTTGTTTTTTAGAATTGCATAAAGTTGATTATCTTTAATTGTGTAAACTTGATAAAACAAAATAGACTTGTAATTTCATGGTTGTAACAGCTCTATATTAGATCTTATCATCGCACGTTCGTATTTCCGAAGATGGCCGATGACTGCCGAAGCGCATACTTTTCTTTGGAAAGCTGTATAGTTACCTGCTTGGCGTAGTCGTCGAAGTGCGGGCCGACGGGCACGACGCACAGCTGGCGCGGGCTGAGCCAGAAGGGCCACTTGCCGGCGTACGACTCGCTCAGGATGGCCACCATGCGCTCCACGGAGCCCAGGATGGCGCGGTGGATGATTACTGGACGCTTCTTGTCGCCGCTCTCACTGGAACATAAGTTCAAAAAGTGAATAAATGTGCGGTATATTTATTATTATAAAGAAGACCACTAAACCTCTTATGAGGGCGCCTAAAGGTCCACTAGCGCCACTCTTTAAAAAAAATATTATCTCGTGACTGAGAAGGAATTATGAATAACGGCTAGACAGGACCCTCGGTAAGTGTGTCTAGAATTTTCTAATACCTTTTATAAAGTTTCATATTGAGACACGAAGCAACAAAATACGATCTAAAGAAAAGCGGCCACATTCCTCTAGATCGTATTTTGTTGCTCCGTGTCTCAATATGAAACTTTATAAAAGGTATTAGAAAATTCTAGACACACTTACCGAGGGTCCTGTCTAGCCGTTATTCATAATTCCTTCTCAGTCACGAGATAATATTTTTTTTAAAGAATGGCGCTAGTGGACCTTTAGGCGCCCTCTTAAGTCCCAGTTAATTTATAGTCAGGTAAATAATAATTTGTTAAGCAGATTGACATACTACGTTAATTTGCTTAGCAATCGTTATCACTACAATACCTAGTTTTTTTTTTCGTTTATTCGATGAGTTCGACATCTCGAGGTGAATGCATCGTTGTTCCAGGTCGGGGTTCGATTCCCAGGTCGTGAAAAGTGTTATTAGGTTTTTACATATTGATAAAATTAAGATGTAGAGCTAAATTAACAGCTCTTCGGTTTAGAAATGCGCATTAAACGAAAAATATATACACGTGATATCTCACTACACCCCCCTTGTGATATTTCGTCATTTTTCCCCCCCTTTGAGCCTCACGTGATTCAAAGTCAAATCATTTATTTCAAATACGCCGTAGTAGGCATTTTTGAACTTAAAAATACAACAAAAAAATAGAATTGATTCTAGTCGCCCCCTTTGAGGAACACAAGTGTTGTTGCTACATTAATCTCACCTGACATAAGTGAGGTTGAACCTCTCCGGCAGCTGGAAGTCCAGCTGTATGGTGGCGCACTGGTGCGACCGGCGCAGCGCGTCCTGTATGGTGATGTCTATCTTGGGCCCGTAGAACGCGCCGTCGCCCGGGTTCAGTTGCCACGGACGACCGAATTTGTTTAGGGACTCTGCTAACGCCTGGAAAAAAGTGATATGATAGTTTTATTTGTTTGGCTTTCTAAGGCCCATTTACAACACAACAACACTAGAGTGCGTTAAGTGCATTTACAGTTCGGCCGTCGAGAGAATGCGTTCTTGACACCTGTCAGTTTCATACTAACGAATATGTGTTTTGTGAATTTGATCCTTATTACTATTAGAAATTGTCCAACTGACAGGTGTCAAAAACGCATTCTCTCGACGCACATAGGGGTATTTTGCATTCCTAGCCGGGCGAAATTATTTGAGCGGTTTTTTCTGCTGTAAAGTAGGTAAGACTTACTAAAATGTACAGACAACCAATGGGGAGGGTCCAACAATGAGATTTATGGGCTAATATGTTGATAATAAATAAAATAAATAAAAAAATAATTTAAAAAAAAGTCTATTCATGATTTAGTAAAAGTTTAATTGTTTAAATAGTTACATCAAAAAATATAAAATAATCTAATTTGATGAGGAAGAATGCCAGGGTTCATCGTCACTTTCTCCGACCTCTTCTGTTCCATATTCCGAATCTGAATCATCTTCAGATTCTGGTGATGGTGGCAACAAAATAGCTATCGCTTCTTTGGAAAAAGATTCCATTCTCCTCTTTGGTTTTGGCCTCAGATTTGTGAGCAGTGGATCCGAGGATAGTAGAAGGCGATTCATTACAAACTTCCTCGCAAAATTATATCTATACATTCTGAAATGTTTATTCCTAGCTTCAGCAGCCTCTTCCGACAGTAGTCCGATAGGCAATAACGCCTTTTTCATGACTGTAGCACCATGCATCAAAATTTTGTGCATAGTTGGACTCATCGGATGCCAGTCGTAGAGTGAGACGTAGACGTTTGCTGTCTCCCAACAGTAGTCAGCAAATTTTTTCAAGTCAACTTTATGGCCGCTTGAAATTACCTCTAAAATTATTTTCAATCTGAATATCAAATTGTAATCGACACCGGTAATTTCTGCAGCCTTCTGTGGGTCACCGAAAAATCGCCTGCTGGTATTACCATCATTTGTGTTGCCAAACCCAGCTTTCGGCACATCCACAATTAATCCAGTTTCTTTTTTAAATATTTGTTGTATGGTGGCTTTTCTTTCTTTAACTGTAGCTTTGTCTGAATCTAACCTCACTTGCCATTTTTTTATCGGAAGCTTGTAAGAAAGGTGCATAACACTTTCAAACAAGCGAATTCTAGCGTGAAGGATAGATAAGCCAAAATCCAAGGCTTCTATATCAACAGGCATTTGAATGTTTAAACGATTGAATTGCTTAGAAGTAGCTCCACAAATGTAACACCTCATTGTTGAGCTGGTTTGCGTAGCAGCATTGCACACTTTAGCATCCACCATTGTTAATGTCAAAGTATGCTTAACATTAGCGAACAAGCCATCATTTACGAATTGACTGTTTTCTAGAAGTTCTATTTTTGTTGATATATATTCGATTTCTTCGTTTGTCAAGTCAGTAGTTTCTTTTGCAAACCTTATTCTTATTGGTCTACAATAACGTGGTGAGGAGGGAGTCGGATTCTGCCATACAATTTTTTTTCCACATTTTAATTGTAGCGGTACTAAACAGCTTTGGAAGATGTTAGAGTCAGAGGAGTCTTCATTTTGCATTTTCTGTTTAAATTGGGACTGTTGCGAGCCGTCACAACCCCACTTATAGATAAGTTCCAATGAGCCACGTTCTCCTTCAGTTAAATGACTTAAATTGTCTTTTAAATAAGTAAGCAGCCTAGTAACCGTGTGATTTAATAGGTCTTGCAAATTAACTTCTGCAATTGTTTCAGATACAGTAATTGAGGACTTCGGTGGGTAGCACTTTTGCTTTTCTTTCTGTATTAAACTATAACAAGGGTAATATTTCTTGTTAGAATTTCTGACGATCTCATATTGTTTTCTTGAAAGATCTGCTTCAACAAACATTGATAGTGCTTTAAAGGGAGATAATTGTGTGTCACTAGCTTGCAGCGATTTTGAATAAGCTCGTTTGTATTTTATTGCTCGCTTTGGTGACTTCATGACTTCTGACAACAATGACAACAATGTAAACGGGACACATTTCTATAGCCAGACGTCTCTAGACTAGTTTTGGCTGCATGTACTAATGCTTCTTGACTGGCAGTTGACCGTAGTTCACTGGTTTTCTTCCGCTTGTTTCTGTCAGAGAGTTCGTCAAAAGGTTTAGATGGGCGACCGGCTCGCTTTTGTGGTAGCGAAACAAGAGGTATCTCGAACGTTCCTTGAAGCCACGTAGCATTGGCAGAGACAAATTTATGAAGTATTCTATTTGCCTTTAACCATCTTTTCTTTAAATCACTTTTGGAATGTGAAATTTTATGTTTCAAAACTTTTAATTGTTCTTCATTAAAGTTGTCAGACGATAAAAGATAATTTTTCAAATAATCGACTTTTTCATCAAAAGTGTGTAATTCTTGTTGTTGCATTTTATTGAACAGGTATTCTCTAGTCACAACTTTGTAGTTAGAGACCCCTGGTAACCCTAAAACAATAAAAAGAAAACAATTTTTAATTTGCTTGAAAATAACGGTTAATACTTTTTAGGTAACACCAACACAAACGCATACGTTTCGTCGAAAGTAGCGAAAAGTAGCACTCAATTCGTAAAATATCTATAATATAACAGTTTTCGTCATGCGTTACAATAAAAATCGTTAATCGGAAGTACTCGGAAGGATAACTATAATCACTTTGAAATTTAAAATTCAGGTAAAAACTGCTTAAAAAATCAAGATAGTTGTAAATTGATTTTGAACCTTAGAAATACATGTAAACATTAGTAAATCTTAATAAATAAAACTGTTCTTACCTGTATTATGATGATCCATAGTAGTTTTGGTTAAATAACTCACTATAAAAAAGCACTGAGGGCTCAAACGCAGTACGTTTTTAATGTAACCGGTAACTGACGCGAGCGCATGCGACAACGAGTAAGTTCCAATTGGCTTGCTAGCTACGGCGCGGGCGCTCGAGTCCCGAAAAGGGTCGTCTATTGTTCTGTAGCTACCTGACTCGCTGACTAGTACTCATTTTTGCTTTTATGTTGGAATTTGTTTTTACCAATTTCACCCGGCTAGGAATGCAAAATACCCCTATGTGCGACGGCCGGACTGTAAACGCATTTAACGCTAAACATATTTAAAACATCATTGCATGGATTTGTGGTGCAAGAGGTCGCATGTCCTGCATTTCTTACGTAATTTTGTGGATTATTAAAATGTTCTAAACAGGCTGAGGAGCTCAAGGCCAAATAGTAACCGGTAAACTAGGTCAGGTAGGCTGCGCTGCATCTTAAAAATGTCCGGATTTTTTTGCAATTGTGTGGCTTTCTGTCATGACTTTTCAAATCTCGAAACGGTAACCCTTGTTCCCAGAACAGCAAGTATACCTTCTCAGCCTGGTCCCACGTCGCCAGTTCTCCGAGGAACTTCTCGGGTCGCGTGGACAGCTTCAGTTGGAAGGTGAAGCCGAACGTTGTGTACACGCAGTTCAGGAACTCCAGGCACGACAGCTGAGGAGAAACAAGATTAAGTTTTTAAGTGTTTGTAGCGAATAATATGGGTGTCAGTTTGACTTAAAACGTGGCTGTAATATGACAGACTGTTTTCATCAAGCTTATCACTAATGCCTGTCCAGGGCCATCCATAAATTACGTCACACTTTAAGGGGAAGGGAGTTAACAAAGTGTGACAAGAGGGGACTGACGAGTAGTAATTATTAAAACTCTAAACTTCAACTCTTGACGAAAAACTTTAAAATATTTTTATATGGTTTATGTTGCAAAATATGTGACGTCACACCTGTGATAAGGACGGCGGGGGGGGGATAGGGGAATTTATGGATGGCCTCTCCTAATGAAACGATGCCAACATAGAACTGGAAACACTCTGTGCTGATCATTATTTCATAACGAAACTCATAATATGAGCGATAAGTCAAGGGCTTTTGAATAATTTTCTAGAAAAAAATAGTGAAGTTCTTTATTCGACGCCACAATACGTTGTTTTGTTTGGAGAATGCATAACTTTTATATCTTCGTAGTTCTACTGATCTGATGGATCACGTCTACCAATCATTATTCTAACCCAGACATATCTGGGTAATAAAATATTTTTCTTTCTTCTTAGAAAAGTCTATTTAATCATAATTAAATAGACTTTTCTAAGAAGAAAGACAAATATTTTATTTGGGACACGCACAGGAAATACAAACAGTAAGTAATAATAAAAATAAATTATAAAATAAAAAACAAACAAGGAGCATTTAAAAACTAACAGAATAATTTATGTAGGACTAACTTCTGCCAGCGGCTTCGCTCGCGTGAAATCTTTATAAACTATGTTACTCAATGATAATATACTGGCGAAATATTTTTTTAAATCGGTTCAGTTTTTTTTAAAGTTATTTTCATCTATATATATAAAAGAAAGTCGTGTTTGTTACAACACTTATAACTCGAGATCTGCTGGACCAATTTTCATGGTTTTTGATTCGTTGGATTTGTCTCCGCCCCGAATAGCAGAATACATCTTAAAAACAATGAAAAGGTAGGGTAGGTAGGGTAGGCAGGTAGGTGCGCCGTAGATAAGTACTTAGTGCTACTCGAGCGAAGCCGGGGCGGGCAGCTAGTTACAAATAAAAATTCAAATCTTTTCTCTTCCTATGATACATACTATCTCTTGCTCAATATGCTGCGGCGTACAGAAAATATGCGCATCGTCTTGCTGGAAGCGCCTCACTCGGGTCAGACCGGTGAGCGCTCCGCTCAGCTCGTTACGATGTAAGACGCCGAAGTCTGCTAAACGAAGTGGGAGCTCGCGCCAGGAACGGATGCGGTTGTCGAATAAAAGGCTGTGGGAGAAATATAGCGATGGAAATATAAGAAAACCAGTAGAGTCAAAATGTTACAACCGGTAACTAGAAGCTTGGGAAGAGTCATTACGACTTATTTACTGAAATTCTGCGTCTTTTTTAAATAAATACTCAGTTTAGATTTATAATTTTGTAGCGAAGATCTTTACAATTTAATTAGAATGGTAAGTTATAATATAAACCAGGAGTCAAGAAATGGCGGACCGCGGTCCGGGTCCGGATCTATTTTTTAATTTCATAAAAAATATTTAATTTAATTTTTTTATCGTTTTTGCTAGTTGTAATCGTCTAACAAACGGACCGCAACAGTATTTTTGTTTTAATGGACCTCAAATATAATTCATTGGTGATCCTCATCCATCTATACAAAGTCAAATAGTTTATTTCAAATAGGCACATAAAAGGCACTTTTGTACCCCTTTTTGAAGTTGGTTAAAAATGGAATGATTCTAGTTGCCCCTTCCAAAAGGTAGTTTCGTATGGAGAAGAATGCGCGATAAACTCCAGATACTTTAAAAAAAAATGTTTTACAATATTTTGTATACATAAATTATATCATTTTGACAAATATTAAAATGGTACTCACCAATGGCCCGGGCAGTTCATGGGCTTGAGCGCGAAAGTTTCCTTCTCGACGTCGAAAGAGAACATGTTCTCAGCGTAGTGCGCCCAGTGGCCCGACGTCTGCCACAGTTTGGCGTTGTACATGTTCGGGGTTACGACTTCTTGGAAGCCGCGGAGTCTGAAGAGGAAAAGTGACGAAGAATATTATTAAAACAAAAAAATTATAAGGTGGGGACAGTGTTGCCAAACCCTTTTTTTTTAAATCTGTAGACGGACCCTGAAATGTCTGTAGAAATCCGTAATTTACGGATTTTTTTTAGAGTAGAACTAACCCTGTCCGATCCGTGACGCTGTTGTTAGGTATCGTACTGAGAGAATATTTATATAGAAATTTTCAGGAAAAAAAAAAGAAAGTTTTTTTGGGTTATTACATACAATGGGCGCGAGCAGCCGTCGTTTAGCGGGTGTCTAAAAGTCATAACTTACGACCCCTGTTGAAAATTTGGTAATTTTTAATGGATTTGGAGTAATTTTGGTACAAAAAATGTGAATTTTAAATGGAATTTTTATTTTCCATAATAATAAAAAATTAAAATACTTTTCGGTCATGTTATTGCAGTAGGTAGGTACCTATATGCCCCTTTCAGATCGGGTATTTTTTACATATTGTATATTTTACTATTTGGAGGAAGACTGGCCTTGAAACTAGTTTCTAGTTGATAAAGAATCTAAACCAAATAAATCAGTCTGGCAAAGCATCCCTTAAATAACTGTTGACTGTTTTCTTTTCATAATGTGCATTGCTTTAATCTAAACTAATACTATAAGAGAGAAGATTAGATTTTTTGTATGTTTGTTTGTAATGAATAAACTCAAAAACTACTGGATCGATTAAAAAAATTGTTTCACCAGTAGAATGCTATATTATCACTGAGTAAAATCAAATCATTTATTTGCATAACACAGGTTCAGAGGATGTTACAATTCATTTATTTACATAACACAGGTTCAGAGGATGTTACAATGGTTCATGTTACACTGTATGGAAGGCGCGGGAGGGAGCAGTGTTGCCAGATCAGATTTTTTAAATCCGTAGGGTAATTCCGTAAGCTTTCTTAATGAGTGTACTAATTGGAGCTACTTAATTTAATTAAAATTCAATAAGTGTTGATATTTGTAACAAAAATAGTTATTTTTTTAATTTGGGTATTATTATTTATTTAACATGAAACCGAAGTAGAATTTACGTAAGGCGATCAAAGGGCGCCGAAAGATAATCTCGCTCTACCCGGGTCAAGGGCTAGAGCCGGCCGGCACTGTTTACATGATTACTTGACTGTGCTACACTGGGCATAAAAAATCAAACCACTTAACCAGTCATCGAGACTGCCGACAAAAGTGAATACTTAGCACCAGCTATATTTTAGGTTACGCGCCTAAAGAAGTTTTCACTTTAAAAATCATTTGTTACTAACGAGTGCCAGTTTTGTTTTAAACGTCTTACTTATATTTAATTAGCTGCGCCCCGCGGTTTCACTCGTATAAGTCTCGATCCCGTGGGAATACCGGATCATGGTCTACCCGTGTGACAAAATTTCATCCAAATCCGTTCAGCCGTTTTAGCGTGAAAGCGTAACAAACAAACTCACTTTCGCATTTATAATATTAATTAGGATTATCAGTATCACATACCTGTATTGTTCTCTAATAAAGTTGACGAGTGTGTTGTAGATGTGAGCGCCGCGTGGCTGGAAGAAGCATGAGCCGGGCGACAGCTCGTGGAAGAAGAATAGCTCTTGTTCCTATAACAATAGAGGTCCCATTAGCGTGCACAAACATAACTGTAAATAGGTATTATATTTCTAGTATTTCCACAAAGGCAAGAATACTAAAGAAATAAGAGAGTGCTACAGTTTAAACTCATTTGAGATTATATGAATTACTTTAGAAATATTTCCAAAGAGATTTGAGAGGGTTTGAATTACTCCAAGTCGACTCCGGTTGCCCACCGAAGGCAGCAACCAACCCAAAGTAATCGCCTAGTATTTATAAAACCACAGTTCGCAGCCAAAGTTCACTTCGCAGGCAGCCAAAGATCTCATAGAAAAAGACAGACAGCTCGGTGTAAATGAGCCTTAGTCCTTTTTTGTGTTAATTTCTTTGGAGAAATAATCAATCCGTATCAAGAATAGAATAGACATCAAGAAGAATGTTTTAGAAGTTTAGTTTTTTTTGTGGACTGTAGATTTGTTGACCATTTTCTATTTTTGTTAAGTACCTTGTACTTGTTAAAAGGCCTAGACTGTCCTCCCATACCTATTAACATTGTTATTTGAAAATACATATTGTAAAAGCTAATTATTTTTAAAAGAGTAACTGTGGAGTCTAGCCGGCTCTTCTCCATAGGAAACGACCAATTGGAACCGTGCACCTAGCTTCTGACGTTTCAAAACTACCCTGCTTAACTACTAGAGGTCGAAAAATATCTAAATTCAGTAAATTAGCATCAGTAACATGCTATACATACCCTGCCAATCTTTCTGTGGTCTCTCTTAGCGGCCTCCTCCTGTATGTGCTCCCACTCCTTCAGTTGTTTGGGCTCAGGGAACGACACGCCGTACACTCGCTGCAAGCTCTCTGCATCGGCCTTACCCTCCCAGTAGGTGGCTGAGTTCTAAAGGATAGATAGGCAATTAGCAATCTGGCTTCAAAACGATTTGAAGTGGCAAAGGCAAAACTTCAGAATAGCGCTGTGAGGCCCGAGACTAGAAAACTGTGTTGTTTTATCGAAAATTAATGTGACAAATTGCCAAGAGCGCGTAAACCGCTGCGATTGGCTGTTGATAAATGATTCAACCAATCACAGCAGTATATGCGCGCTTAACAATTTGTCACATTAATTTTGAGACTAGAATCAATTAAATTTTTTGTAAACTTTGACGTTCAAAAGTGCCTTACAACATATTAGAAATAAATGATTTTGAATGAGGTTACGTCAGGCGCTGACACGCGGATTCAATAAATGCTTTATTTGTTAACATTTTACATTTTTCATTTTATTGATGATTATTTTACGTATATCTGTATCTGCGCGTGACATCACAGTGTGCCCTATCAGAATACCAGCGCTGCGACACTTTTCTTTAAATGTCGCAGCATCGTGCTGAGATAGGAGCCTTTTGGCCTCGTACAGGACCTTCTGTTTTTTTATTTTCTTTTTATGTAATTTTGTTTGTTATACTTTTATCATTGCGTGTTTAGTTTATGATCTTCCTGTACGACTCATTCACATGAAATATTTTTTCTTTCTAGATAATTTTCGTTCGAAAAGCTGGCTCTTATAGTCAGTTCAGACCGAAGTGACGCGACGCGACGCTGCGGGCATTTTTATTTTCTTCACGAAAAGGTACAATTTCAGTGCGAGCGTGAACGCATGTCGAAGTACGCTGATATGCGCGGTGCTGCGCAGCGCGTGTACCTTATTGTGTAGTAAATAGATTTGATATTGTATCGGATCTTACAAACGTGCGCGTTGCGTCACGTCGCGGTGTGAATTGACCCGTAGTGTATGAAAGACGCCCAAAGCGGTATTTTCGTGACAAGGCGCCACTCAATGTATAGATAAATTATTTTCTTTTAGTCTAAAAACTATGATTGAAATTTGACGAAGGAAACGGTGTTTTTTAATAATCATAAGACGTGGCGTTCAGTAATATCTATCTACCCCCATGGTAAAAGGGGCGTAAGTTTTATGAAACATACTACACCATAATATGTAATGGTAGAACACACCATATGTAATGGTAGAACACACCATATGTAATGGTAGAACACACCATATGTAATGGTAGAACACACCATATGTAATGGTAGAACACACCATAAGTAATGGTAGGACACACCATAAGTAATGGTAGAACACACCATATGTAATGGTAGAATACACCATATTATGTAATGGTGGACTGTAAAGGGGCCATTATAGTTTTAAGATTGTAAACCTACATTCTGGCAAATAAATGAAGTTGTATTTTGAACAACTGTGGGTGGATAAGGTGCCATCTCCACTGGCGAGAAAATCACAGCGATAGTCTCGCAGTGCCATCAAATTCAATAGAAACTCTATGAATCAATCTCCGCACGGCGATATCATCGCGACGATGAAGGCACAGCGTGACTACCGCTGCGTCCGTGGAGATGGCGCCTCGGGCTGTGATCAGCAGTGACCCCCTGCTGTGCAGTATCTTAATACAGATTACAAAAGAAATAAAAAATAAACATACCTTAGTAACCTTCAGCGCCTTAACCTTCCCCGTATGCCTAACATGGGGTCCCCTACACAGATCAATGAGCGGGCCACATCTGTACACCGTGGTAGTCGGAGTGTTAACCTTCTCGTTCAAAATGCGCACTTTAAACGGGTTATAGTCAAACATCTCGAATAACTGCTCCTTGGTCAGCTCTAGGCGTTCAAACGGCTGCTTTTCTTTTGCTATTTTCTTTACTAGGCCTTCTAAAACGTGGAAGTCCGTTGATGAAATCTGTTGGAAAAAACTGTTTGTAAATTAAGTTGAATTATTATTTTACTAACTGCCGCACGCGGCTTCGTCCACGTGGACCCTAATTCTTTTTCTTATATAAATGTAACCAACCATTACTTATAACATCAGCTATCTGCCAGTTAAAGTCCCGTCAAAAACGGTACAGCCGTTTTGGAGATTAGGCGGAACATACAGACAGACAAAAAAAAAAAGTTTATTTTGTAGAATTGTATATACTTTTTGCATTTAGTAAAAAGCTGTTATTTTGACATTACAAACAGACACTTCAATTTATTTGTATGTACCATCAAAGAAGTTCATATCTAACCAGTTTCAAAACAAAATCCCGTGAACACGATGACCACATCTGTTACCGGCCCGGTGCTATAGCCGCCGAGCGCTGCAAGCAAGAATAGTCCTTACTGTGGTTAGATATAAACTTCTTCGATGGTACATATATATGTATGTATAGATTATACGTTTCTAAGAAGCGTGGTTATATATCTACTAATTTTATGTATTCTGTTTCGATGAGTGAATAAGAAAAACCAATGATTAAGCCACAAAATAGACAGGTACAGATTACAGACGATTGCTTCGAATCAATGAGCGAAAACATAGGCACACAAAGACACTCTTCACGTACAGCGAGCGCACGCGCACTCGTGACTGGCATTTGTTTAAGATCGCCGTACGTACGCATCTATGTGTGCGTGCGCATGTTTTCATTGTATGGAGCCAACTTTCTGTACTATTCTGTGATTAGAGTTGATATGGCATTTAACAACCGATTAGTTCCATTAAAAGAATGACCATAATCTTGTCATTTACATGTCAACTTTGTTTTGCTTAGAGGCCATTTAGCGACATTGATCAGCAGATAAAAGTTACAATGCTGATAATATGATGAATATTTATGCAGGGTTTGAAAACTCAGATTTTATTCTAGCATAATTATAAACGGAGCCCAGGAAACAGTAATTGGGTTGTAGAGGTCAGATAGGCAGTTGCTACTAAAATACTGGAATTCAGCTGCATACGGCTAGACTGGAAGCCGACCCGAACAGAGTTGGGACAAGGCTAGGCAGATGACAATGATAAAAAAAAGAAAAAAAATTATATGGTGTACATAATAAAGAATATTCTATCTATCAGTCAATTCTTACCCCCTTTTCCGGATAATACATGTCGTAATAGAAGCCTTCTTCGATCGGAGGTCCATAGCATAAACAGCCTCCGTATACCTGATGATAAATAACATTCGATATTAGACAATAACAATATTGTATTCTTACGTACAAAACTTTGATTCAATTACTATTTTTATACTGATTTGAAGAAAAACTGCACTGTTTGTAATCATGCCATAATGGTTTGCACGGGAATAAAACTCACGATAAGTAACGCAGCAGCAAAACCACTAAGAAGATACACAAACAGAGCTTTCATTAAAAAAAATTTTTTTTTTTAGAGGAACTCTGTATTGGACCATTTTAATTCAATGATTGCATACAAAAACAATCATCATTTCAGCCGAAAGACGTCCACTGCTGGGCATAGTCCCCCCCAAGCACCCCCACTACGACCGGTGGTTATTTTATTAAAGGCAGATTATCACCAGAAATAAACTGAATTATAGCATTTGAATAGTCATTTATATATTCTTTTAGTTTAGCTAAAATATCAATTTATCTATTTAAAATATGCCGAGAGCCTTTCAAACTTAATAGACTTACAGCCCCAAAATCCTCTTCCATCAAAACTCAAAACTCAAAACAAAAGACGATTTCAACACTCACCCTCTCCATAGCTTCTCCCAGCATATGTGCAGAAGAATGCCAGAAGACCGCTTGAGCATCCGTATTGTCCCACCGCAAGAGTTCCAGCTTACAGTCACCTTCCAGCGGCCTGTCCAGGTCCCAGAGCTCATTGTTCACCCGTGCAATGATGGTGGAATCGGCCAGTCCCTGGCTGTGATGGAGGACAGTCATCATGAGGGTCGGATATGGAATAGCAGGGTGGAGCTGGAGTGGCCTTTGACTGGGATCATTTTGAAGCTGGATTTGGCTTGATTCAGCCAAAAGCTAAGTATGTTCAATGAGGCATTCAACAAGTTTTTTCCTTATGCGGTCATTTGACAATATTATATGGTAGTAAGGTTGTTAATAAACGCTAATGAATAAATGCTTTGGTAATTATCTACCAACGATTACCATAACAACAACCATTTTTAATAAATAATTGTATTATAAACACCAAAAAAAGCGCAGTACATGTATATTATAGAAACATTCTGCACATAGTGCACACATAGCCAAATACATTGTGTATGAGCATGCTTCAAATAATTATAATACCCTCATACATTTTCTTTAAAATGCTTGCACACAGACCCTTCCAAATACTGTAATACCCAATCATTTCATACAGATAGATAATCTTTTTTCTTAATATCATACAAAACATCAAATTCTCAACATTAACCATGCTTTAAGTTAAGGCAGTATAGACAATAACCAGTTAAAGCCATCTCAACAGTCCACCCTTAAGTAAAGTACTACTTACTATTCTCTCCACCACTCGCTTGTGTGCAGGTAAATAAGTAATTAGTAATTATATACATTGGTCTAGCAATATTCGAACATGAAAGCACTTTGCAAAAATAAATACAAAGTACTGAAATGAGAGTTTTCATGAAATTTCACGCCACCATTTGGCGCCACTTTGACAAGAGGTCTTCATTTCGACCATGAATATAAAATAATTGATGACGTTCATCATTCAGTCACGACTAAAGATATGGGCGCTTTGACATTTTTGACAGGTGCCTGGACCTGACGTCTCGGTGCTGCCACTTATTAAACGTAATTTCAGAAAACCCTCATTGGACTGATGCCTGGTTTCTAATGCTGGCGCTCTCTCTTGCACACCGCTCGACGTCTAACTGAGCAACAGAGACCACACGAAGTAACGTTCGCGATAACGCGACAATGTAGCCCTAGCATTAAGTATTGATAACCAAATTATTAAGACCTAAAAGCCCCTCTAAAGGCTGACGCAGATTTGGGTGGGCCGCATCAGATTGCAAAATAATATTGAAAATAATGTTGAAAGTTGATATGAGAACCACAGAAACCAGGCATAAGTTACTTATAATTTTAACAAAAAAGGAAAATATTATCCAATTTTTTTTTTTTTTTAATAGTTGTTGGAATTTATTGTATTATTTCCATGCAAATACCACCAAGGTAATTGTAAAAATGGGAAATTATTTTTATCATTTTTATTTCGCTTTCTACTCAAAAAACTGTTGTCTAGATTATTTAGAATATCAATCTTATCAAGAATAGATTCAATATCTGTAAAGGAAGTCGACTGCACATTTGATTGGAATCATCAATTTTTTACAGTTGCAATATCTTGAGGAAAATGCTAATACAAAGTAACAAGAGTGCATGACTCATTTCCTAGGAGTTTGTATGATGACATAGAGTCAGACTATTACAATATAATGTTTAGGAATTAAGCCCATTACAAACAATGTGCAGTAGCTGTACATTTTGATTAGTAGTATATGTGATCTTTTATAATTAAGACTTATGGGCTTATTAAGTAGTCGTCATTTAGCCAGGAGCAACCGCAACAGTCCCATTGACAAGTTGTTAATCGGAACCTATGTACTTGTGCCATTGTGCTTACTAGTAACAAATTTGAACACCAATTTCATTGGTAGGATGTAGGGCTAGACTAAAATGTATACATAACACCTTTATTGTAATACCTGTGTTCACAAATAATGATTGATTGGAATAGGCTTTGCTGTTGAAAGTTAAAATTGAAAACAAAAATAATACAAAATATTCCTATAACTCACCTAATTCCTTTAGCAACATCATACGGACTAGTTTTCCAGGCTTTAGCTTCTACGGTTTTGCCATCGGGTAGTGTTACCACTATGCTCAAGTCGGGTTTGCTTGCTATTTCTTCCGCATACTGGATTTTGAACTTATCCCAGAGATCAATGCGTTTCTGGATGAATTCGGGCCACGGGTTCAATTCAGCAGCTCCTCCGGAACCCTCATCAGGTTTTTTCTTTTTTTCCTTCATTGCTTTGGTCTTTGACTGCAAAGAGAATTTTTAAGTTAGTACTTACCCAATATTATGGAACTGTTATTAATGGAATTTTGTTTTATATAAAATTGGTAATCATTTCTATTGATAGCATTTTTTTTTTTATATTGCCGTACTGACAAAATACTGCAATCATAAGTATAGTGGTCAAGTGTGAGTGATTATGACAATAATACTTCACAATTGGTATTTCTGCAGAGGTTAGTAAATAATAACAGGGAGATAAGATGTGCGTGAAAGTGGATTTATTAGTTTAATTAACAATGACATATTATTGTAGGTTCCATTTCTGATAAACGATTGAATACCAATGTATTACTAGGACACCTAAAAATCAATATTGTTTGAGATATTTAATTAAGTAAAATCGAGTTAATTGTACAGGTGTGTGACAATCAAGTTTGTTTCACTTTAATAACCTATTGTATACTTTCTACTACGTTTTATATGACCTAGGTCCCGTAAAAACACAAATCACAGTTTCTGACATAGGTTACAAGTTTTTATAGACAAAAATATCAACAAATATCAATGGCTAGGATATACAAAAAAGAACTGTATGCAAATGAAACAGCATGATATCATTCCAGCAAAAAACGCCGATGAAAGTCCTACAGACCCATGTGGCATATGCGTAGTCCTTGCAGCGGACCACACAGCCTCCACGGATGCCAATGAACTTTATCATGACTTACATAACGTACAAATATACTTTCTCAAACTAAATTATAATGTATAAAACCCTGCCTTTGCGTCAATGTTTAGTTTTGGGATTTCTTCAGCCACAGTGTCAACCATTGCAGAACGTGTATCTTTCGAATTTGACAGCCGAACAATGATGTTGCAAGCGTGCGTGCAAAGAAAATAATATCCATTTTGTTTTCCGTTTCACGTATAAAGCCATGCAAGTAAAATAAATATTAGTTTATTTTTGCCAAGGCAATTTTAGTAAAGTATAAACTGTAATAAATGTATTTTGTTGGATGTAAGGTTTGATTGATACGGTAGCCTAAGCCAATAAATAATTCAATGCCCTTGCATGATAGAAATTGCCAGAAGCCACAGTTTATCAGCCGAATGCCACGATTTTTATTACAGGCGCTAGATTATGGTTAGTCCCAAATTGGGGTTCCCGAGTATTGTGACTCCCAATACACCCTCCCAATGTCAAAGTCAAATACTTTATTTCAAATAGGCCCTTGTAAAGCACTTTTAAACGTGAAAATTTACAAAATAAAAAAACTTGCCGTCCCTTCCAAAAGGTAGTTTTCGTATGGAGAAAAATGGGCAAGAAACTCCACCGTTACTCTTTTAAAATGTTTTACAATATTTTGTATATGTAGGTACTTACATTAGTTATATAATTATATGTGAAGACGATGAACCTAAAAAAAAATTGGTAGGTACTCTACCACAATAGGTAAAAAGAATTAAAAATGAAGCAACGACAGATAAATTAATTAATGTGATAGATACATGGTTCTCAGATATTTACAAACATTGTAAAAGATTTTCCTAAAATTTTACAATTAATAAGTCAGTGTGAGTAAGTAGGTAATCAAAGAATGTAAAATCAATGTCTTAAAATAAAAATAATAATGTACCTATACAACCAGAATATAAAACCAAATTACCTAGCAACCGGTTTGATTTTGTCTAGATTCTAGATTATCATATGGAGCATGCATGTTTCCAAGCATTCTTATCTTGGATATAATTCTCTAATGTGTAATAAGCGTATTGTAACTCATAGAGTGTACTTTTAATATGAGTTTTAAATTTTCTTTATTTTAATTGTAATAAATCACAAGGTATTTTGTTGTAACATTTAACACAGTAGGTACCCCATAAAAGATATATGTAAGTACCTACTCTAGATAATCTGAAAATTTTAATTTTATCTTTATTTCTTGTATAAATAATGGGTGGTTCTAATCGTAAAGATTGAAATCTTTTAAATAAATTGTGCAAACACTATTTTTAATAGCTTCTCCATTCGGAAGGTATCTATTTTAGAAGGCTCTAAAATTAATTCCAGATAGAAGTTTTGCATCTTGTATTTAGGCTGATACCTACTCCACTCCGCCTCGTTGATTAATCGAAAGAGTTTTAACAAAAGTAGTTTAATAACAACGCTGACCAAAGAGTTTCTAAACCAAAGTAGTTTATTATTAGCAACCCCATGCACAAAACTTGTTTTTAGAATGTATTATTAGCTATGCACAGAACACAAATTTTAATGCCCTAGGCTGTGACACAAAATTACAATTTTGAATAAAACAAAATTCTAAATCACAGTGTATTATCTACTTATATTAATTTTCCAGAAATTTAAAATGTGTGCACAGAATACTCGTCCTATAGACGCTTTTCAGCGCATCATGACGTCCTTCAAGCATTTTGAAAATAAACTGGACAAGTTACAGGAAGACGTGAAGTATCATGGACAGACCCTTTCAGAACTTCGTATTTTGGTAACAAATCTTTCAGGGGGTACAATACTTTCTCCAGACGGCAAAGCTGAAGATAAAAGGCGTCCGCCAATCAAAACAGCGTCGATTCAATACGAGGATAGAGCAATGTATTTGGGTGAGTCTAAAATGAAAAGGAAGAGTTATGTTCAGCCCTTGCCCCGGGCATTAAAAGTGAAAAGTTACCAAAGTCAGAAATCTAAGGTCTCTCCTCAAACTTCACCTTTTAAAGTTCACGGTAACAAAATGGAATTAAGTTCCAAAGGCATTAGCCCGAAGCATGCCCAAAGACATAGAAAAGCGGACGCCTTACGAAAAACAAATACATTGAGGAACCAAAAATTGACAGAAAAGAAAAGAATTAGACGGGCAAAGTAGGGCTTGAACTACTTAGAAAATTGAAAGTTTGGTATGCTTTTAATGTAAATTATTGTTGCTTCTAGACAAACGGGACTCTATAAACAGGAAATAAAACAAAATGAATGTGTCTTTTTATTCGTTTACTCAATTCTCAACGCACAATTGGTATAACTTCAGATTAGAATAAAGTTACAATCACAGCAAGTATAGATATCAGCCCCAAAATAACTTCATCTTCACGGATGAGAGAACCGCAGCTGTATGTACGAGATTGATTCATAAAGTTTGTATTGAATTTGATGGCACGGCGGCGAGACTATCGCCACAGATCTATCGCCGCGATTTTCTCGCCCATAGAGATGGCGCCTAAAGGGATAGTAGGTACTTACCCAGGTATCTAAAGCCTATGTTTTTCTAACTTCTAATTTAACAAATCTATTTACTAGGCAATTATGTATAGGTGCAAACGAAAAGTCGCCATTTAAAGTGAGGGTGGCAGCGAGCGATAGCACCACTAACGCAAAGTCTTGATTATTTGCACTTTTGAGACCTTCTTGTGTCGATTCATTCTGAAATTCAAAGAATAATCCATGAGATTGTGTTGTGGTGTCCGGATTTGTGCCCGGTTGATGGCAATAGGCTTGCCCCCTATTACTTGGGACTTTAACATAACTGGCGACATGTGGGTGTACTATAGGTAACCCCGGGGAAACAAGGCGTTATGTTATGTTATTGAGAAAAAAAAAAGACCATAAAAGACCGAAAGGTCTTTTCTCTACACAGTAATGGGTTAGGGCCTTTCAGGTTCCGGAGTGTCCAGGCTCAGACTCCGTATATGTATAAGGTCCCATTAAAATAGATGGACAAACTTTTAGAAATCATTCAGATCACCAAAATAAGAACAATGGTAAAAATAATTAAGTAAAACGCATTAGATACTTACAAGAAAACTAAATCAGCTAACGCATCCCTTAAAAATGTTAGTTACCCAATGCCATTTATTATTTTAGGTCAAAATAAAATCAGTATTTTTTGTTTGGATATCTTTAGTAATACGTACTGAACGCTGTCCATCTATTTCAATGGGACCTTGGATACAGGGTCAAATAAAATTAGACAGCGAAACTCCACAGGCGTGATGGGTACATGGAACCCACAGGAACTCCACAGGGTATATGGAAATATATTAAACACAGACCAAATAAAGAACCAAGACAGACCGCTGCGAACTATTGTTGAAGCATGCCAAAACTACACCGCCGCTCTGTGCATACACGCTCACATGCACACATTACAACCTTTTACAATGACTTTACGATCAAACTACAGGACACATGTTTACGAAACCAGCTTTATTTCACTGTTGACAGCGCTCTGTCTTGGCTTTTTATTTGGTCTGAGATATTAAAACAAAATAAACACTTTAAAAACAAAAAGGATTTTTTTGGTGTTGACAGCACTTAGTTTAGTTACTTGAAATCTAGTTTTTTTTTTGGTTATCCTGTTTATATACGGATACCCATCACGCCTGTGTAGTTTCGCTAGCTAATTTAATTTGACCCTGTATACCTACACCAGAGTATGAGTTAAAAACTTCACACAACCAGTGGATGCCAGTAATTATTTTCCCGTCCTTGAGCCGTACTATGAGGTATAGATCGTGCGAACCACGAAGACGCGTGTAAAAAGACGTACAGTAGGCTCGAAAGAGCGATTATCAACAGACAGCGAGCATCGTGCAAACCTGCGAGCCAGCATGTTCGCTCTAACCGACAACGCTCTCCGCTCCCGTTCAATGTCGTCATCTGTCTTTCGAGAGTGGGGGTTAATATATGACCTAGATACTAAAACGTATGGAACCTTTTTAAAGGCGTGCCATAAAGTAAAACAGGTGGTACCCTATTAGGGCTCTTACCCCCAGCCTCAAAGACCATGATCTCTGACTTCTTGACGTTATATGCATAGGTCATGTATGTCTCCATCTCTTTCACACTGTAACAATCATGATTCTAAAACGTCATAATAGGTACGGCTTCCTTTCAGAACATTGAGCCGGATCCCGAAGGACCATCATATACCCTTTAACAATCTTTGTTTTAAAGGACAAACTCACAGTTTATGCACAACGATCTCTCCGACCGCGATAATCACGGCGACGGCGACGCCATACAGCATGAGGATCAGGACAGGTCGCATGTCCATCAGACCAACGCTGCTGAATGAGGACATCTTGGTGATGCAGTGGGGTTTGGAGACTAGGAAACGTTTGCGGATCGCTGATTGGATGCCGGACTCTCGGATTTGCTTGTGGCTGTAAAGTAGGAGAAATATTTGGTTCTTTGACGATTTGAGGAAGTATTGGCCCCCCTCCCCACCTATGAAATTGGCGTTTTTTTCTCACAAATAGAGAACCTTGTCACTTCTATGAATTAAAATATTCATCAATTGCTTGGTATTATATCGAATAATGACCATCATTGACAACTACCAATAGTAAAAAAAACCTTATTACTTATAGTTTATAAACCAAAAAAATACTTTAAAAATGACTCCTCATTTTGTTAGCAGAAATGACCACTATTTGTTTTAACTTAGCCAAAACTTATTTTTGTCGCTTAATCTAGTGGCATATTACGTTATCTTAGTTTTTAAACATTAGTGCATAAAAGTTTTAAAACATTAGTGTTCATGGTTATTATATAAATTAAGAAAATGTTAGTATGAAAAAAGCAACTTCTTTAAAATTCTCCATACAAAACGCTGATTTCATAGGTGGGGACCTAATATTGAAAATAACTAAACCACAATGGTGTTCAAAATCTATCCACTATCATCAAATTCGAAATAACAATCTTCTTTTGGTTTTTTCCGCTGTCGGGTAGAAAAACGTGTGAAACTTTTAAAGCAATGTCTTTATACTTAAACGGAAATGTTCTCAGATAGCAATATATACACAGTACAAACTAACACGACTCTAATCAGCTCCAAATAAGGTGATCCCTTCCTGACAGGAGTGAAAGAGTCGAAGGTCACGAGATAGTCCACTGTTGCGATGTCGCACTTCTCACTCTCTAGGAATGTGGCTTCGATCTGCCGGTACACTGGCTCTGCCACTGAATGGAGGGCGAAGAGACCCTGGGAAGGAAGACCTGGTTAATTACTTCTAACCTTATCTTGCTCAAGAAGTAATTTTTTCGGTGCAAGCTTTGGATAACTTTAGAAAAGCGTCATTTTTTTAAGCTAGAACTTACAGTGGTAATCATCTATGTACTCGTAGTACCTATGACGGTGGATTATAAGTTCAACGATGATGATATTAAATGGAAGGGTAACCACTAATAAGAATGAAAATAATTACCTTTCGAATTCTTTCAACGCCGTCTGCCAGGCTGTAAAGTTTGGCTTTTCCATTTTCTGGAAAGACTCTGTCACGTATTGAAGTGTGAAGGGGCTCCCTGCTTTGATTCTGGAAACGTTATATACAAATGGATAGCTCCCATAAAAGTGTTTTTCTTTTCAAATTTATTGAAAATAATTCATAATATATAAGATCAACGTACAAACACGAAATGGTTATAATCGACATCGTTGGCTGCGAGCGTGATCTTGGCCCCGGCGAGCTGCGGCAGGCTGCGGATGGAGTCTGACGGCGCCTGCAGCAGAACCACGATGTTGGCGGAGTACGCCGCATACAGCGCCATCAGCGCCGTGAACAGCACGAACACCATCATGCGACCTGCACATTTTGACACATCAACATAGTCGGCGCCGCGTACAGCGTGAACAGCCCGAACACCATCATGTGACTTGCACATTGTGATACATCAACATAGTAGGCCTCGCGTACAGCGAAAACAGTACCACCGCCATCTTGCGACCTGCACAATGTGACGTATCAACATATTAGGCGCCGCGTACAGCGAGAACAGCACGGACACCATCATGTTATCTGCACATTGCGACACATCAAAATAGCAGGTAGGCACGGCGTGCAGGCCACCAGCAGCGCCACGAACAGCACGGACACCATCATGTGACTTAGAGAGTAGATTGAGGAAAGTGAAGATAGGATGCGCAGTAATACCTGGTGCTCTTCTGGGTTCTATGTAACACCCTTGCTGAGTGACGGCGCTCATCGTCAGCAGTAAAGCGTCACATATTCCTCCATCCAGCTGCTGTTGTGTACCAGCCTAAAACACAAGCACCTTTTTCGTTTAGTGCAACACGATAAAATAATACTGGGTTTGAAAAGCGGTTTGTTTGTCCATGGAGCACCGATTTCTCCGTCACTTGAACGGTAATGTAATGTACAATATAATTGAGCTAACCCATAATTATAACCAATTTTACCACTCGAGCAAACCTTTGAGAAGTAGTATCTTATAAATTAAATTACGTGGATGGGATTAAGAGATGATGATGATTAATGGACACTAGACAGCCTAATATTCTGCTTCCGGATTACCTATAAATATTGACTTATTATTTTGGCGTGTAACCTGTCAATTCTTATCACAAAAACCACTTACTTTAGTCAGAACCAGTTCCACCTTACTAGCCAGGAACAGAGTAACAGTCGCTATAGCAGTACACACGGCTATAGTGACCCAAACCCTGGTGGAGAAGGGTAGGTAGAACACGTTAGCCACGTATGCCAAGGGTGGCTGTCGGTAGATGAAGAGCATCCTCATGGGGGCCACCAGGTCAGTGTAGGTGACCACGTCGTAACGGTCGCGGAATATTACGCAGTTTGTGCCTGTAGAGAAACACTTACTGATAAGTGGGGCAGTAAATGGGAAAGTGTCCAAACAATGTGTCTTTCCATATTAATGTATAATCCTGACTTTGTGTCTCTTGCAAAATGGGATTCAAGAATCGATGCTACAAATGATCATAATCCAATTATTTGCGAAAAGAATTCAAGGAGATTTTAATTCAGAAAACCCATTTAAAACTACTACCCTGACATCACGTGCTAGACAAAGTAATATGTAAAAAAAAACAATTTTTGTATAAACCAAGAAGCCAACCATATCTTCAAAACATTAATTTCAAATAAACCAATTACAGGCACTTTTGAATTTTCAAGGGGTCGGTCAGTTAGAAAGATGGAGCTAGTTGCCCATTCTAAAGCGTAGTAGGCTCATATGGAGAAGAACGGACAAGAAACTCCACTCACCCATATCAGCCTTATTAGCGTACAGATCAGCGATCATACCAGACCACTGTCCATTTACTTTGTACCCGTATCTATAACTGAAGATATACCGAGCAGTCGCGTTTATCATCTCGAAGCCAATCTTAGCAGCTGACCAGCAAGCTTTTGTGATTGAATCGTATTGGAGCTCACTGAAAATGAAGGAGTTATCTTCTATCTTCTATACTTATAATAAATCTGTAGAGAGGTCAATTCTGTACATGATGTATATTTTCAAAATAACTATCAGGGGTAATTAGTGATCGATACTGATGCCAAAAATGCAATCTGTAAAATTTTTGTCTGTCTGTCTGTCTGTCTGTCTGTCTGTATGTTCCTTATAGAAACAAAAACTACTCGACGGATTTTAACGAAACTTGGTACAATTATTCTTCATACTCCTGGGGAGGTTATAGTATACTTTTCATCACGCTACAATCAATAGGAGCAGAGCAGTGAAGGGAAATGTTGGGAAAACGGGAGAAGTTGCTCCATTTTTTAAGCTTCCGTCGCGTTTGAAGCCTTAATGGTTAAAGCTACATAGAAATCATTTATGACGGAAATGTTCTACATAAAATTATCTAAAAAATATCCCACAACAGCATATGTATGTGTATATTTGTTTACTCTTACGTTTATAATACTCTCACTCATCCCTAATTAAAAGAAGTTAATATTATTACCTATTCAATAAAAAAAGAATCATAGTAATCGGTATAGAAACACCAAACTTATACATGAAATACGCTAATAAGCCACTGAATACTGAATCATGCCATAAGGATTATTTTTGTATAACGGTTGCCGCGCTCGACACGGGTCGTGGCGGTAGGGTATAAAAAGGCGGGAGGTCCGAGCGCGAGTTTGAGTTTCATTCAATATTTGGCTGTTGATGCGTTCAGAGCGTTCGACCTTATTGACAGACAATAATTGATATTAACAAACCGTGCTTATCAGCGCGACTTTTAGTCTTTAAATAGTTTATTTGAATTTCTTTTGTTGTTATTTTATAAAATAGGTATTAGTTGTTTTGGTAATGTTTAAATATTCGTTCGCGCTGAACTATTTTCGTTCTATAGGTACTTAAGCCTCATGTGAAAGTGATCTAAACAATATTACCAATACATTAACTTAATAACATACAAGGAGTTACACGCTGACGGAGTCGCGGGCACAGCTATTAATAATAATATTCTGCGGTTCCTTATTGCGATATTTTTCAACAGTATTGTGGATTGACATAGTTATTATATTTCCCTACTAAAATACGAAAGTTAATCTGTCTGTTACTTGATGTAACAGACAGATTAACTTTCGTATTAACCACTGAACCGTGAGGAAGGACATAATATGGTACTTTATTACGAAAAACGACGGAAACGCGGACGAAGTCGCGGGCAAAAGCTAGTAGTACCTATATATAAAACTGCCCGAATAGAAGCTTTGTTACGGTTTCAATAAGCATTATGAAAATCTAGGTTTCGATGGCGTCATTGATGGGGACACCCTGTACTGGCTGGTGGTACAGGAACTCAAATACTTATCGGTTATCAACCATTTGAGGATATTGAGAACTTGATTGATCTGGCTAGACCCGTGTATGGTGCACGAATGTTTGATAGACATTCATCATCCCAGCTGAATTCATCCAACAGAGTGTGGCCACCGATTCCAACAAAATCCTTTGTTTTATATGCTGTATCTTAGGTCGATCGCCCACTGCGACTTTTTGTAGCGATGCTGTCGCGCGTTGTGTAAACGCGCTTCTGCGTCGCGATAGCGCTACAGAATCTGGGCGAAGGTACACAGCCAACGACAGCATCGCGGCTTTATCGATACACATGCGCGACAGCACCGCTACTGCATCGCTGCAAAAAGTCGCCGTGGGCGCGCGCTCTGAATCTCAACCTGCATTGATTTTTTAAAGGTAGTAAAGAAAACCAACATACGTTTCATAGGTGACCGCAACAGACCTTGAACCGTGAATAAAGTTAAACAAAATTGAGTAAGTATGAAATCTTACAGTCGATCCTCCCTAGGCAGATGCAACCTAGTGGTATTACTATCCTGGATGACATTAGACATAAGGATGGGATGTCCCATCATATTCTTTCGTCTGCGGTACAGCTCTCTGTGTGGTCGTACGTCCACCAGGCTGCCGTTGTAGTAGCCACGTAGGGTTGATATCATGGAGCCGTTGAGACCTGGTCTGTGCACTTGGAAAAGGTAAATAAAATGGATTTTGAAAAGAAAAAAACATATAATAAAAAAAAAGATAATTTTTCATGAATATTCAGAAAAATACGGGCGGTCACATGCCCATGGGCGACATCTCAACTTTTGATCATTTTTTGGACTTGAAAATCGGTCGAGTCGACAGTGAACAACTATATGTATAAATGTACTTTATTTCTTTTCTTATCTAACTCTTTCTTCTCTTTTCTATTGAACAATTAAATTATGATTCCTATTTATAGTTCTGGGTTTCCTCTTATCCTTAGTTAACAGGTATGTAACGATTTTCTTATATGGGTCTTTATGCAACTTACTTTCCATCATCTTGAACTGACTACCAATCCTCTCAGCGAGTACCACGTCACTGTCAACCAGGACTGGTCCGTTGTCCATAAGAGTCAGCGTTGACTGCTGCAGTTGAGGAGACGTGACCAGGACCAGCCAGCGGTACGTGAATTGGAACAGTTCCTTGGACAAGGCCTGCAGAAAATTTCAATAGAGATGTGGTAGGACAGAATGTACACTTCGGACAGAACTGATTCGTCTTTTGTAAATTCTTGTTGAAGTGGTGAAGTGGCTACGACACCTCTGCTTGGAAGTGTCTTATTCAAGGATTTCATCTATAAATATTGCGATCCTCATTCAGCGATACACAGTTACTTTTACATAGGTAAGTACCTGCATCATTCTTCTTGTTGAGGTTCGACACAAGTTAATCACTATGATTGATCAACACCTTGGATATTGAGTCTGTTATGTTGTGCATGCATGTAATAAATTAAAGTGGGCTTGAAAAAAAAAACTGTTAGCACAGTAGCTGACAAAGGTTGACTAAGTCACTATAGGGATCTACCATCGAGTTTAGTGCACCTCAAATTATTCGCTTACTTACATAAGAAATAACAGATTTCGACTGAGCACAGTCCAGATCTGTGAGGTACAGTATAGCATGATCTTGATATTTGGACATCGCTTTGAAAGATGCTGATGTTCGCACTCCTATGTTAGACATTTCCATTACAAACTTGTTTATTACGTCTGCAATAAAAAATAAGTTCAACCACAAACCTATAACTTCAGCTCGTTCGCAACACAAATCACTGAAGGCGTTTAGCGCTAAATACACTCGAGAGCAATGAATCCGGGTCACTTAAAGAATGTTAAAAATCTCGGAAACTAAAAATGATAGGTTAATGCAATAAATTGTATTTAATAGACAATGTAATACTCCTTAAATGAAAGTAAAAAAAATATGAGTCACCATACATTTTATTAACACAAAATTACATAAAGAAAAAAACTGCTGATATCTCCTTAAAACAAAAATAGGAAACATGAAATTTTTGAACTTTATTACGATTTTCTTGAATTTTAATACTTCGTATTGCCTCCTCGTGCTTCCATTACTGCGTTTACGCGGTTTGGCATGCTGTACACCAAGTTCCTTATACGATTTTGGGGAATATTCTCCCATTCCTCTGTGAGAGCAATTTTGAGCTCACGAAGCGTGATTGGGGGAGGGTTTCGTTGTTTTACGCATCTGCCTAGCTCGTCCCAAGCATGCTCGATCGGGTTGATATCCGGGCTGCGCGCTGGCCACTCCATACGAGTAATGTTCATCTCTTGAAGGTAGTCATTCACAATCCTACCTGTATGAGGTCGGGCATTGTCATGCATAAATATAGCATCCTCACCTAAATTTACCATAAATGGACCAACGTGATCATTGAGGATTTCTTCCACATATCTTACGCTAGTTAAAGAGCCGTTTTCTATGATCACCAACTCTGTGCGACTTTCAGAAGAAATTCCGGCCCACACAAGTACAGACCCACCACCGTAGGCTACTTTTTCTTCGATGCATGCTTGCTTGAATCTTTCCCCTGGTCTTCGATACACTCTGTGTCTTCCATCGTGCTTGTAGAGCATAAATTTTGATTCGTCGGAGAACATAACTTTTGACCAATCTTCAATACTCCAATTTACGTGGCTCTGGGCATATCTTAGTCTTGAAATACGATGCCCACGCTCCAGTTTAGGGCCGTTTGCAGGTCTAAGGGGTTTTAAGTTAGATTCAGCAAGCCGACGTCTTACTGTCCATGCACTTGGGTTACTTCCTCCGAGGCGTCGAAACTGATTTGTGAGTTCAGTTCCTTCTCGTGCTGTGGTACACCTGGTTCTGCCCGTTCCTGGTCTGCGTAGGTTAGAACCAGTTTCTTCGTAACGTCGGAGAACTCTTTGTACTGTTGACAGCGACACACCGACAGTCCTGGCTGTATCGCGCTGACTCCGGCCGGTTTCCAGCATTGTAAGTATTCTGGTGCATTCTTCAGGCGTAAGCGACATAATTTCAGCTTGAATAATGAATATAGAGCACTATCAACATGGTTTATGTACCCACATAAATGACAGATTACAAACAAAAGCAAAACCAAATGCTGTAATTTCGTAGTTCCATCTTCGAAAGTGGCCCTTTTTCAAATTTGATTTTTTTATGATATAACTTTACAATAACTAAGAAGTTTTAATACCTTCATTTAAGGAGTATTACATTGTCTATTAAATACAATTTATTGCATTAACCTAGCATTTTTAGTTTCCAAGATTTTTAGGATTCTTTAAGTGACCCGGATTCATTGCTCTCGAGTGTATATTTAAAACATCATTCTGTCTCTCTGTCGTCTTCAAACGATTAAATGAAACAGAACGATGTTTTAGATTCGTTTATCACTAAACGTATATCTATAGAGGAACAGAGTGTAAAGATCACTCATCCTCCATAGAAAAGGGAGGATCCTTCGACCAGGCGGGTGTTGTATGTGGTGGGTGCCTGACGATTGTTAACGTGACGTTGTATATATACTAGTCGCGCGATAAACCCTGCTTGCGGGATGCAAGATTTTAATGTGACGTCAGTGTGATGCGTAGTTCGCATGTGGTGATGTAGATACCACTAGACGTATTTAAAAAAAAATGGTGCAAGCGAGATTTATGGTCTATATTACCACCTTTGGGTAAGCTCCTGCTTAGCAGCGTGCATTCTGAAAGTGGGCTACGTTCCAAATAGATGTCAAATATTACGCTGTTTTGATTAATTTGACAATATTACTGTATGGAAATAAGAAATGTGGCTAACTAGCGAACTACAATATTAATAATGAAATGCAATAATTAATATCGTAACACCGAATATTTAGTTTTAGATGTGAAAAAAGTATTTGGAAAGTTTCTAAATGCCTTTTTTACACCTAAAAAACAATTTGACGTTGTACACGTTTTAGGTGTAAAAAAGGCATTTGGAAACTTTCCAAATACTTTAAATTCTGTGTTGTAACACAGAATTTGATTTTGTACACGTTTTAGGTGTAAAAAAGGCATTTGGAACCTTTCCAAATACTTTTTTTTACATCTAAAACTAAATATTCGGTGTTACGATATTAATTATTGCATTTCATTATTAATAAATTCAATATTAATTATTGCATTTCATAATTGCAATTCATTATTAATATTCTAGCTCGCTAGTTAGCCACATTTCTTATTTCCATACAGTAATATTGCCAAATTAATCAAAACAGGTAAATTTTTGACAGCTATTTGTGACGTTGCCAACTAACGCTCTTAACTTTTGGCACCAAACTAACTAACTGAACACTTACTTTTTTTCCAGCACAGTCCGCCATAGATCAAATGTGTAGGTTTCTGATCATTTTGGATGAACACCTTTATAAAATTTATAGTGTCCACATCTTTTGCGTGAACAAAACTTTGTATCATCAGTAAAAATACAACAGAAATATTCATTTTGCTTGGATGAAGGGACAAAAGCAAAATGAAGACTTGGAATGGTTCCAGACGTTTCGGTTGAAAAACCTTAGATCTTTTTCTAGGTAAAGTCAATAGGTTTTTGTGAGGTTGAACTAAATGTGATGTCAGCTGTAATTGAGAGCAATTGGAGCTGACAAGTCTTCAAACAAAGACAATTTGAGTCAGTAATACTGTGACTCTACATAAAAATAAAATTGTGGACGGTATGTGCGTCCGTGTATCTGTAGAACGCTTTCGAAAATTATTTAACATTATATAACATCACGCCTGTAATCTCCGAAGGGTTAGGCAGTGGTGTACCTATAGTACATTTCACCAGTTAATTTAAGTCCCATGTAATAGGGGGCGAGCCTATTGCCAACAACCGGGCAACATTATATAAGTTTAATGTGGAAAATTCGGTATAGTCACATTGCTACCCATCTTGTTTTTACTAACTTCTCGCTTTGTCTTTGCATGTCAGTTTGTGAAACCTTGTTCAGCAAGGCAGGCAGGTAAAATTAAAAAAAAAAATACATGATATAAACGCTTATTAGCCACTAGCGTTTGCCCGCACCTACGCCCTTGTGGAGGTCGGAAATCACTACCAGGATAAAACTATCCTATGTTTGAGTCCAAGTCATGGTCTACCTGTGGGCCAAATTTCATCGTAATCCGTACAGCCGATAAAGCGTGAAAAGGTAACAAACAGATAGAGTCATTTTTATTGTAAAATGAATGCTTTATTCGACCCTAACTACGTTAAAACATATCTCCAACGCTCGAATAAAATAGCAACCCAAAACCAATGAAAAAAGGAAAAACATCCAGGGCACGCCACCCTAGTCGTCTAACAAGAAAGCATAGGTTTCATTAACATAATAGAACATATTTACTTAACATTTCCAACTGAATATTACATGACTTAAGTCGTTCTGTTTGACGACCCAATTGAAATACTGACATCAAAAGAATGTCTCATTATGTATTAAAAGTGTAAAAGAAACTGTAGGCTATGAATAAAACACAAGCATTTTGTACTCTTTTATTTTATTGTGATTATCGTTATGTATCTAATTTGCTTTCAGTGACATTTCGACAATTACTTATTTAATGATGTGATTTTGTTGCTTCTATTGATAATACAAGTTTAATAGTATCATACAAGCACATTTTAAAATGAGGTATTTCAACTTTGTCTCTCAATACATAGGCAATTGACATTATCGGGGCTGTGCAGGTCGCCATCCATACCTACCCAGTTCTATCAGCTGGGACTGTCCGTCTTATAATTTTATTGTGCTTAACTACGCTTTTAAAACTTAGTTCGTCTTTTGTTAAACCAATGTTTTTCTGGCTTTGCCGTCTCGTGTACTCCAATTGCGTTACACACTTTGAATCACAATCCGACGGAAATTCCAATTTCAATGCTTCATAATTATGTTTGGAAAAATTGTCTGCTCAACAACTTCTTCTTCTTCATGGTTCGTGACTAACCTAGTATCAGAGTTTTAAAGCCGCCTATGGGCCTCTGACTTGGCTTCACATGCCGTCGAGAAATATCTCTCAGGCATGCCGGATTCCTCACGATGTTTTCGTTCACCGTTTTTGAAGCAAGTTGTGGCGTCACGTATTGTGCATTTGTGAACGCACATTAGTATACGTGGCGTCACCTGTATTAGTTTAGATAAGTATTTATAAGTTAGTAAGGAACGCACCCTTGTCAAGTGGCAACACTAAGCCACGATCCGGGGCGTTACCAATAGCGGAGGTCCCTTGGTAGTAGCGTCCCTAGTTCGCCTACCAACCGTAGCGGGACACATACTAGATTTAGATCATTAGTTTATATGTCCCTATTAGTTTAATTTGTTATATCGCACACCTAGATAAAGAGTAGCACAACTCAAAATACCTCTTTTTTTTAGGAACAGCAAAATACGGATTAATTAAAAGCAATAATCCGTTTTTTGCTGTTCCTGAAAAAAAGAGGTATTTTGAGTTGTGCTACTCTTTATCTAGGTGTGCGATATGTGTACTAACTAGTGTGCCTAGCTTTAAACTACGTTAAGTGTGTTATAAATAAATATACATGAACAACAAGTTGGAGTTTCCTTGCGCTCACGATCTCAAGTTCACCTCCATACGTATAGAAGGAGACAGGTGGAATACTCTCCACCTACGTCCCCAAAAAGTGATACGACGTTAATAACGCAATGATTGTTGTTGAACCGTCAAAATGAATGGTATTGCCACTGTATGTGTATTACGTAATTTATGTGCCCCGCTGTTCTTCATCTTTTCGTGGTCTTTTAGAGATGTCTTTCACCACCACATCCTTGCTACAACTGTGCTGTGAATATCTACCTGGTGCGTAACATTTTGCAACAACTATTTCATAATGCTCGTGTTTAATATCACGGCAAAAAATGATTCTAGAAGTCAGTTCCGGAACGGGATGTGTTCATCAGCCACATATCCTTTTTTCCGTTGTCTGATCGTCATCCTGAAACAAAAGACTCATCTGTAAAAAAAAAAAAACAAAAAATGCTCAATAAATACTTTTTCATTCTTTCTTTCTTTCTTTATCTGCATTAAAAAAAAATGAAACTGAATGAATGAACAGTACCTTTGTACTCATAATTATGATTATGTCGTATCTGTATCTATTTTACTGTGTGTACTTACATAAATAATAAAATAAATAAATAAAATAAGTACCAATGTGACTTCTTCAATTTATATACTTTCTGAGTTTATCTTGGGCATTACTAACATCGGTGATGGAAAACACCGTGAGGAAACCTGGACTTATAGTTAATATAAGTCTGAAATCGCCAACCCGTCTTGAGCAAGCGTGGTGATCAATGCTCGTGCCTTCTCTGTATGAGAAGAGGCCTTTGCTCTGCAGTGGGACAGTAACAGGCTGGTATTATTATTATTAAATAAAATAAATAAAATAAATAAAATAAATAAAATAAATAAAATAAATAAAATAAATAAAATAAATAAAATAAATAAAATAAATAAAATAAATAAAATAAATAAAATAAATAAATAAAATAAATAAATAAATAAAATCAAGTAAATAAATATATACTTAAATAATGAACTTAGAAATGAAGCCGAAAAGCAGTAAAACCAAAGTTTCTGGCGATTTCTTGGAAAGTTTCAATAAAGTGGGAGTGAGAATTCAAGAAACGGAAGGTTCTAGACGTGGCGAACAGAGTAAACAAACGTAAAATTAGGGTAGGTATAAGGAACTCCCAATAAATCTGTTTAGGTACAATATTTTTACAGATTAACTTACAATCTTTTATTCAAATGATCTCAACCACCACCACAGCTGGAGCCAGCGTCATGCCGTAAACGCCATCAGCATTGCGGGGTACATTTCAGTGAAGCTGTCACTACTGAAGGTGGACACGTGCCCGGAACAGCGCGGACGAGGCAAGACACTGATGGGCGATAGCCTGGACTCCTACTTACAATCTCTTGTACAGGATCTCAACCACCAACACAGCTGGAGCCAGCAGCATGCCATACAACGTCATCAGCATGGCGGGGTACATGTCGGTGATGCCGACACTGCTGAACGTGGACACCTGGCCGGAACACCGCGGACGGGGCACTGTGAGGCGCTGGTGGACGTTGGCTTGGACTCCTGATTCACGGATCTTGAGGAAGCTGGGATAGTCAAGATGGAGTTTCAGTTTGGGTGTCAGATAGGAAACACCGACCTCATCTAGCTTATTTTTAATATTTTGTTATATGACGTGTAAAAGTGATTCCGATATCCTATTTACAGAATAAACAATTTCATTTCATTTCATTTCATGATAAATTCTATATTGTATTGCAAGCTAGCTAAGCTAGTATCCTGGTAGCCTACGTGAGGACAACACTTGTAGCCCTTGTTAGGAGGGTAGAGGGGTTGGATTAGATAAAGACGAGAAATTACTTAAAGTTAGTTAAAAGTTAAGACCTCTAAACAGCAGGAAGTAAGTATGCTCAATACCTATGCAGACACTCATTGAATCTTGGCAAATAATTGCACTTAAGTTTAATTTAATTATTTGACAAGAACCCCTCTTATAGTAAATGTGTGGGTATGTGAATAATTATTTCAGTTTGCTACCTTTTGACGTCACTCGTAAATATCCTTTTGCAGTTTGCCATACTGGCATATTGGTTATAGTATATAGTTCTGCACTCTGTATTCATTGTGACACAGAGTACACACACAGAGATAGAACATATAGGTATAACCAATACCACACGGAATAGACTTAAAAAAGAGATTATCCACATCCTCCGTCAAACGCCGGATACCCAGCGAATTCAGAGGTGCCAGTTTAGTAATACGTACATACACACACCTTTACACACATTTACAACACCTACACCGCACAGATATACGCCCGCACACACTTTAATTATTATATTAATAATAATAATAATAACCCCACCGCCGTATCTCTACGTTGACGTCGTGGTGGGGCTTGCGCGCTCCAAACTCTGGGTCTGTGCCGGCAGAGTTTACTTTGCCGGAACAGGTCTAGGATGAGGAGCCAGACCAAGAGAGATACAGAAACCCGCAGGGCAGCATGTGGCGAGCTGTTGGGCAGTAGCGACCCCACGGACCCTATCTCCCGGGAGAAATCTTGTTCCTCATCTCTGGCTTGCCTTTATTGGCCGGCTGGAGTGAACACTGACGAGGAACAGAGCTCCCACCTCATTCTTGCCTTAATTGGCCGGCTTGAGTGGAGATTCGCAAGAGCAAACGTGCTCGGAGGAAGGAAGTATTTCAGTAAGTGCTCGTAGGGATCTTGACCATCTTCCGGGCTCTGGGATTGTTCTGAAAGCCGTGGAATACCTCTCCACTCCTCAAGCACCTCAGGACATGTTGTCCCCTTGTCGCTACGTCACTATGTGCTAGCGACAGTTTCCGGGGGCCCATTATTGAGTGTGCAAGTCACCCCCTGCCATTTTATCCGTGTACATTTATAACATTGATGAGGCAGGGGCCATAGTCCTTCCATAGTTCCAGGTCACCAGTCAAATTTAGCCACCCAAACCCATAGTCCAATATCTATGTTTCCATACCCTGCAATAGTCCTGCACCAACCGGGGGTTGTCCTTGGGTGCACTTGCATAGTACATACAGGGACAATCGTCGGTTGGTGCCTCATTTCATTAAAAACGCTTAACGGGCCTCTGCGAGTTGGCTTCGGCTCCTCGTACGCCTTCCAAAGGTCCGGGACCCCAAGGTCCCGAGAATAGTTAAAAACTAAAAATAAATAATAATAATAATAATAATCGTTTATTTCGAGCAACAAGACTCAAGACTATATTAATACGTGAAGCTAAAACTTTGTATCCCTTTTTACGAAAATTACGCGGACGGAGGAGTATGAAATTTGGCACAGTTAAAGTTTATATGGATGAGTGCAGAAAGCTAATATTTTTATATAAATATTTTAATATATTAGAAATAAATTAAATTAATAAAAAAAAAACATTACACACACATTACCATGTTTTTGACAGCTTGTGACACAATATGGCTGCCTTTTTTTTTTTTTTTTTGAGGGTGGGAAATTATCAAATAACTTCTCCCGCTCTGGGCGGAGCGGGAGGGCGTGTCAGACTTTTACTGACTAAAACCCACCCGTGCTCCTTCCGTTGCCTGTGTGCCGGGGTCGCGATATCCCTTTCGGACAAACCCGCAACCCCGGCAGGCATTGGCCCTTCCGGACCCCGTCAGTTGGTGCTCTTGCGCGCTCCGCCTCCTCCTTCGCGAGCATTACTGCTTCGCAGAATGAGGTGACGGCCTCCCATGCACTCTCGCTCCGGACCATGGCCTGAACCAGGGCCGGACGCGAGAGATCGCCGCCGCCGATCGCCTCCGAGAGGCAAGATGGCTACCTTAGAATCATGACATTTAAATGAATTATGGTCGGATTTCGACCTCTGGGCGACCACTAGTATTAAGAATTATGTCAACCTCTGTATTTCATATTTTGTTGTATACTTCGTAATTGGCGTAATGTTTAAAATAATAATAATGTTATACTTACTTTCAGCTGTGAAGCTACCTTATAATAAATAAAAATATAACAAATATGGTAGGTTGAAACCGTGACAGAACTCACTTAATCTTAAACAAGTCTTTAAACGGCGATCTCTTCTGCCCCGGCACCCAGGGATCAATCTCGTTGATATAGTCGATCTCCACCAAGTCACACTTCTCATCTTCTTGGTACGTCTCCTGAATTAGACGGTAGCCTGGGTTCAGCTCCATGTGGAATGCGAATAGACCCTGGAAGAGGGAAAGAGATCGATGGCATCAGACTGCTGGCTCATTCTAGAATGTGTTCGATTTCTGAATAGAATAAGATATGTTTTTTTGTAAAATTGTAATTTATTAGATTCTAATAAGTTGATTATCAAATCTAATTTGAATAGAATAGTATCAATTGAATACCTCCAGACTTTTTAGATTAATTTACTATTTACCAGATTAATTAGGTAGGTACCTACCATCCAACAATACTAAAACAAATTCACTTGATTTTATTGGAATTACTTAATTCAATATTGATTGAAATGTTAATTTGCAAATTAATTGTTTGTCAAATGCCGCGTTACTGGAACTTTACTAAATACAATAATAAATTGAATAATACCAAACCATTTAAAAACAGAACTCCTACCACTCTCTATAAAAACAGAACCACTCTCATCTTTAAACTTTTTCAAAAACAAATAGATACCAACAAATCCAATAAAAATAATAATTAAGAACGATAAGATAATGATTAATATTATCATGTTATCTTTTAATTATGTTTTGTGAATTTTAATGTAAAAAGTGTTCGACGAGGATGGGATTCGAACCCACGCGTGCAGAGCACATTGGATTAGCAGTCCAACGCCTTAACCTCTCGGCCACCTCGTCTTATGATGCGAGGGGTCAATTAAGGGTGTGGTATATAAGTACTTATTTTACTATTTTTTATCATGAAGTTGTATAGTAGCTAATCTGCTAGTTCTAGTGTTTAAAACATACTTGAAATTTGAAAGATACATTAATAATTTAGTTGAAAATGGGCACGTAGGTACCATCGAAGAAGTTCATATCTAACCACCGCACATAGGGGTATTTGACCCAAAAAGCTGGCCAAAATTAGTTTTTTAAATTTTTGGTAATATTACGACTATGTCTCATTAAAGTAACAAAGTAAGGTGGATTGGGCTAGTTTGACAATAATTTATGTCTGTTTTAGTCACTTTATGAAAAAAAACTTGAGTATGTAAAACTAATTTATGAATTTATTTACAAATATTTACAAAGAAGAGTACAAATATTAATAGATTCACTCCGATGACAATTCCCATCCTTCCTCATCTGAAGTGTCATCGTTATCATCATTTGTAGTGTTCAAATCAGGTGTTTCTTCGTGGTTGTCATTTTGGTGAATGGTAACTTCAGGCGGAATCATCATTTCCCTGGCTGCTTCACTAAAAGGCTTAGATGTTTTCGGTGGCCTGGGTCTGATACTGCTTATGTATGGATCAGAAGTTAAAAGCAAGCGATTCAGAATGTCCATATTACATTTTTCCCTTGAAAACTTTCTGGAAAAGCTCTGCCTGTAGAGTCTAAAGTGTTTATTACGGGCCTCTGCTGCCTCTTCTGACAAGCTTCCTATTGGCAATAAAGCATGCTTGATGACTATTGGGCCGTGGACTAAAACTTTATGTACTGTGGGAGTCATTGGTTTCCAAGGATAAAGTTCTACAAACTGCTTTGCTGTGGCATCACAATAAGCTTCGAATTTGTTTAGATCAATGTTGTGGCCGCTTGAAATGACTTCCAAGACTGTGGCGAACCTTTTGATTAAGCTGAGGTCTATTCCTGTAATTCTAGATGACACTTCGGCATTGGAAAAGAACCTTCTGCTTGTATTGCCATCATTACTTGTGCCAAAACCCTGTTTAGGAAAATCGACTATTAGTCCTAGCTCTTCTTTGAATTCTGTTTGAATCTTTTGCTTTCTAGTTTTGATGATATCTTTTTCTTCTTTTGTGAGTTTTTTTTGCCACTTTTTTATTGGTAGCTTGTAGGAAAGGTGCAATAATGTTTCAAAAAACCGAATCCTAGCATGCAATATTGATAAGCCGAATTGCAGATTGTCGGTCTCTGATTCCTGGGGTTTGATCAACTTATTAAAATTTTTAGAAGTGGTATTACAAATGTAACACCTCATGGTTGAGCGTGTTTCGGTGGCCGCATTACACACCTTTCCGTCCACCATTGTCATAACCATTGAATGTTTCACAACAATTTCCTTGTTGCTTCTTGTTATTTTAGTGTCTTGCAGCTCGTTAATCTTATGACCGAGATAACTCATTTCGTCTTTTGTCACATCTGAAGTTTCATGGATGAATCTTATCCTCATTGGCCTGCAAAACCGTGGTGAAGATGGGGTTGCGTTTTGCCATATTACTTTTTTGTTTGTATTACAAATGAGTTGAAGAGGCACCATAGACGACTGAAATATATTTGCGTCGGAGTCAGTGCTGGTTTCAAATTTTTGCTTGTACTGCGCTTGTTGCGAGCCATCACAGCCCCATTTCACTATCAGGTTTAGAGAACCTAGCTCTTCTACAGTAAGAGTATCCAATACTTCGTCCAAATATAACATTAAACGTTCAACGGTGTGATTCAGTAAAGCTTGCAAATCCACTTCTGCACAAGTAGCTGTCACTCTATATGATTCTTGAGCTGGATAACACTCCTTCTTTGCCTTCTGTAAAATGCTATAGCATGGATATAATTTCTTACTGCTTGAGCGTATGATTTCGTACTGCTTACGTGTCAAAGAAGCTTCCACAAACATGGAGAGGGCTTGTGTAGAACTTATTTGTGACGTAGGATTGGGAGTGTCACTTTTCCGAAACGCCTTTTGGTATTTTTTACCTCTTTTGGGTGATTGTAGTATATCTTTAACCACATTGGCACCGCCCAAATTGCCGGTTTCCCGAAGCACCATCTGGCCAGCATAAAGAAGCTCGGGGCCCTCATGGTTTTTCCTTAAATCCTCCGTTTTGCGGCGTTTACTGCGTTCACTTAAGTCTTGAAAGTCTTTTTGCGGACGTCCAGCAGCAGAAGAATCACTTTTGCGATTTCCGGGAATTTCCAATGTCCCTTGTAACCAATCATGATTCTTTTTTAAAAAACCGTGCTCAGTTCTGTTCGCATTGACCCATCTGGTTTTCATTTCAGATTTTAATCGCGAAAACTTGCGAAGAAATTCATCTTTCTCTTGTTCTGCGAAACTTGCATTACTGACAATTTTAAGCTCTACTGCATCTAACTTTTTCGAAAAATCACCTTCTTGAAACTGTTTAGTCATGCGAAATATAGCTTCTCTAGTCATAATTTTCACCCCTGAAGGACCTGTTGGCAACAAAACCAATAATTTAATACCATGACTGCAAATAAAGTTTGTTTGGTAAACCCCTCAATTGATTAAAAAATTAATTAAAAATATGTTTCGGCAGTTTTCGGCACCAAATTTTTTTAATTATAGTTAGAATACTAAGAGCTCTATAAGGCAAAAAAAGAAAAACAGCCGGGGAATGCCCGGAAGTACAACTTTTTAACGATTATTTGTGATAAAGGTAAATAAAATCAGCATTCAAAAGTTAAGTTCAGAAAAAAGTCCATATTAAGAGTACTTGACAACATATTCCAATTCAAATTTAAGTAGTAAATTGTACATACCTGGAGAACTTAAATCCCTTGCAGCCATCACTGAAAAACTCGTGACTTCGTATTTTAAAAACTTTTACAAATTAATAATTATTCACTCTCACTTTTCCGAATTGCACGTACATTCAGCAAAGCGCTCAAATGACGACTGACTGTTAAAAAATTGCAAAGCTTATCGAAAAAAGACTTCCTGCTTAGTACGCGCAAGGTTATTAGCTAATGAGGGTAGGCATGTTTTTCCAGGAATGCAGTACTTCGTCTGTTTCTAATTTTGACCGGTTTTTTAAGCCAAATACCCCTATGTGCACCGTAAGGACTATTCTTTCTTGCAGCGTTCGGCGGCTATAGAACCGGGCCGGTAACAGATGTGGTCATCGTGTTCACAGGATTTTGTTTTGAAACTGGTTAGATATGAACTTCTTTGAGGGTACGGTGCTCTTGGTTAGTAAATAGAAAAGCCGAGTTTATGGTTTACCAATAATTTTATAGTCCCAGGGCTTATCATATAAAACCTGAATGAAGATCATTTCTACAGTCCATTATAGCTATTGGGTATTTCCTTTTTAGGGTTCCGTAGTAAACAAGGAACCCTTATAGTTTCGCCATGTTCGTCTGACTGTCTGTCTATCCGCAGCTTAGTTCAGAGACTCTTTGTATTAGAAAGCTGTAATTTGGCATGGGTATAGGTACATATAATCACGCCGACAAAGTGGTAAAATAAGTGTCTTCCATCTGCCAGCTAAATGGTTGGTTTTGGATATGTGAAAAAATTCACGAAAGTAGTAGGTATATATAACGAAATTAAAAGGAAAACTATCACAGCTAAGTAGGCTTTACAAGTTAACGAGTAATAATCGACCAACTTAAATTTGCGATTGCAAAAATAATGTTTTTCAACTACAAAGTTAAGTTTGTTCTTGCGATAAATTCATCCCACCTACGGAACCCTACATTGTGCGTGGTCCGACACTCACTTGGCCAGTTTTTACTTTTATTATTCGTAGTTTTTACTGAATTTAAAGTAAGAAGGTATATACTATAAAGTTTTATCAATACCATCCAAACTCCACATAACTAACAGATGTGTTTGCATGTCCTATCGAGGACATAGGCGCCTGACCACCGTTCAACCTTATTGCTTACGGAATAAGGTCGAAAACTGGTCAGGCGCTAGTGTCCGCGATAGTACGTGTCAATGTGTACTTCGTTATAATCTATTTTATTTGTGTAGTTAGTTTCAAACAACTGCCATTAAATAAACTACATTACAGTACAGTGAAAATATTATTTTATTATTAAGCTATTGCATAGCTTTTATCGGAGACTCTGAGCGCGGCGACCGAATGTAGAAATTCCGTAACGAAAAAAAAACCTGACGCGAAAGTTTGTGAGGATGGATGGATGGATGTTTGTTACTCTTTCACGCAAAAACTACCGAACGGATTTTAATGAAACTTTACAGTAATGTGGCTTATATATCAGAATAACACATAGGCTACAATTTATAAAGATTTTATGTGATTTAGCCATAATATAACGATAAGTATCCAGTAAGTCGGAAAAAATCCTGCCCTCTGAGATCTATCTTTGCGTGCGCTGCCTAAACCGCTGGAGTTACATGAAAAGAATGTATTGTGGGGTTGTTTGTCTTAAAGAGTTCTAAATAAAAGTCCGCGACAGCATATATCTACCTTTTATGTGGAAGCCATTATAGCCAAAATAGTGAGCTATAAATACATTTAAATTGAATACTTTTTTTAAGTTGCATATTTTAGAGTATTTAGTTAATTCGTATCAAAATAAATACCTTCATCGCTTTCGGTATTTAATGTAGATAAAATTTGTCTTTTACACTAAGTAATTTGGACTAATATTTTAAAAGTTAGAACGATAAGAATGACCTGCGATGAGTCGACGGCGGGCGCGCAGAACGAGGGTGGAGGGGCGGGATAGGCAATGACGCGCGATCGCCGAGTGCGCGACCCGAACGCGGGCAGACGCGTGAGGGCAGACGTCATTGACGGTTGTGTAAATTCTGCGATTTAGGGGGGGGGTATAGGGGTATTTAAAAAAAAAAAAAAATTAAATCAACAATATTATCTTCTTATTTTTGAATATATGCTATGCAATAGCTTTACCGCGGCAGTCCTCGAGTGCCACACGTATTTTTTTTTTATTAAAATATCACAGATGAATTGAACACGATATAAGTAGATAGGTACATGGATGTTCATGAAAACATAATTTTGAAGCCGTTTTTCAGTTCTTGTGGAGGTTTAAATAAGCTAAAGCATTGAATTATGATTGAGAGGACATATTTAAATTCCCGTTCCGTTCTGTTCTTTATAAAGGATGGTATGACCAATAAGGGTTGCCAGGTGTCTGGATTTTTACAATCGTGTCCGGCCAAATATACACAAGTCCGGCCTGTCCGGCTTCAGTTAGGCTTTTGGTCAGCCCCGCCCCGCCAAAAGATGCCTGATTATTGATTGTTTCAATGCAAAGAATTTACAAATTACTTTAGTAAGACCAAATTACGAGTAGAGTAAATTTCAAATGAAGAACAGTAATAAATACTCAAATAAAACTTTATTTTTCTTTTAGAAACCAATTTGTCATGCCTTCGGGGCAAAATGTCCGGCTAAATATGAATCCTGGGCCTAGCAACCCAATGCCCAATGCAGCACAAGGAAATTCTGAGTTCCCGGGTTGACGGCGCGTTGTGTTCCACGCGCGCCTCAAAGAGATGTCAGCACAACAGAAGGGGACTGCCTGCCGGGGTCGCGGGAAAATCCGAAAGGGATACCGTGGCCCCTGGCAACGTACGGACAACACTGAAGTTACACGGGTTGGTTTTAGTCAGTAAGAGTCGGACACGGCCGCTCCACCCACCCAAAAAAAAAAGGATATTCCAAGTTGATAACTAGCAGAAAATCTGAGTGTATTTGGTGCAAGTAGGTACCTTCCTAATTCTTTCGACCCCGTCTTTCATTTTGTAGTAGTTTTGCTTCTTTCCTTTCGGAGCTATTTTCTTCTCGTAAATCGACTTGCGTATTGGATCGTTGAGTTTCTGGAAAAGACAAAGGCACTAGTACGGTTATAGATTTCATTGAACTAGGAGTGAAACGCAAAGGTAACTTGTATGTGTGGTGCAAGCTGTAAATATAAAAATAAAATAAATAAATTGTTTTTAATACTTCATTGTTTATGAAATACTAAATTAATACCGATAGGACATTATAGTGATAGGGATAGTAATAGTCATTTATTTCCAAATTTCAGTACACGTTACATCAATGAGGTCTCGACCCCTGAACTAGGACATCCTGTATGAATGACAGGGGTCGAGGTTTCTCCAGTTACATGGATCTGCATTTGAAGGGTAGACCAGCTATCTAATTACGCAACACATTTTCGTAAACAATTACGACCAGGACTTATCTGTTTCATATTGACAGTTCGACAACATTCATTGCGTTATTTACGTTGTGAGCAGATTTTTTTTCGAACTTATGAAGCAATGGGTTAGCAATCTCTTTCAAAACGATTCAGATTCTGATTGAACGTGTGTGAGCAATTAGGGTATAGATATTATGTTTAATTTTAGTCATGTCGAACATCGGATTTTTCTATAAACTAGACAAAATTGTATCTTCTTGTTTTCTGTAAATTTTCCGGGTCTACTGCATTTTCCTAGACAGTGCATTTATTTAAAATAATTCTTCTCCTTGTCTCTCTTACCTTAAAAAAGTACCGATTGTACTCAAAGTCGCTGGCCCCCAACTTTAGCGGCGAGTTGAGCAGATCAGGCAGACTCCTGACTGAAGAGCTAGGGGCTCGGAGTAGCACAACAATGTTGGCTGAGTACGCCGCGTACAGGATCGTCAGAGCCACGAAGAGGATCAAGGTTACGCAGCGACCTGGTGGTTTTAGAGTGGTGTTAGTGGATTTCCTGGATAGGGGGACACTTAGAGGGAGTCTTCGAAGACGTGTTCTAATTAGGTGTAGGCGTAGGTAATCCAGCGTCAATACGCAAGATTATATCAACATCTTAACTCTGAAACTTCTTAACTCGTTCACCCCCCTGGCGGGTCCGCAGGCCGTTGACTATACAACCTTAGTTTTTGTTTACACTAAACACTGAAATCGCGGAAAAAATATCTGCTGTTCCCTACATTTATGTTCGTCTATCTCGTCGAAATGTAGGGAACAGCTGATTTTTTCTCGCGATTTCTGCGTCGGTCCCATAGTGAAAGTTATTCATAATGATGAGTACAATGACCCCTTAAGAGGTTTAGTGTAAACAAAAACTAAGGTTGTATATGGCGGCATGGCATATGAGCTCTATTAAAAGTGGGTGGACTCGACGCTGTTAAAAAATTAAGAATACGAGAGATTTAGTGTAAGAGACAGGGAGAGTTATATCTTTCTTCTCTCTCATGTAACGAAATCTGCTTAAACGTAACACGTCCTTGAAATTTCACTCAATTCTTCCAATTAATTATCGAATCGCCGCCGCTCAAGAAGTTACTCTTCAAAAATTATAATTTTTAACGTAACGATATTATCGTGGACGTCCACGTCAACCTCCATAGAATGTATGGAAATGGTGGAAATACGTCCACGTTATCGTGTACAGTTTAAAAGCGTCTTCATATTTATGTTATATTTCCATACATTTTAGTTCCCTGAGTTATCGTCATGCCGTGACCTGAATGTCTACGATAATATCATCAGGTTAGAAATTATACGCAAATTGATATGCCTACCTAATCTACCGAAAAGCTTATATCAATTCCTTTGAACGTCCTTATTGAAATAGGTTTTTATTTAAAGCGAATGCTTCCCTAAGTTTCAAAAGGTTCTCGCTCTTGTTTATTTTTCGACTGTCAACTAAAATTGAGCTAGTCTTCTGTCGCACTTCATAAAATTGAAAATGAAAGGGACAGACAGTTTGTATAAGTTCAAAAATTGGTCCAAAGCTACAGACCTGCTCCGTATCTTGGTTCCTGTGTGCATCCTTGCTGTAATACTGCTCCAATGATCAGGATCAGCACGTCTGCCCAAGACCCGTCAAGTTGGAGTGGATGCTGGAATATTTAGAATACCTCTGTAGTACATAGGCATAACAGTTTTTAAACCCCCGACGCAAAAAAGGTGTGTTATAAGTTTGACAGCTATTTGTGTGTGTTTGTGTGTCTGTCTGTGGCTCCGTAGCTAGACCAATGATGCAGTCCTGAATAAGTGCTATAAAAATGCAACAGAGTCGAGACCGATTGATTACAGAGTGGTCAGACCAAGACGAGGATTATAATTGAATTAATATGTAACATAAAATATATAATTACCATTCCCACGCTAGCCTCCCACTTCGAAGCTATATACAAGAAGATGGAACATCCCAGCACACAGATAAAGATGGCCAGCCACACAGCTCCAGAGAATGGCAGCGTGAAGATATTCGACATGTAGGACAGAGGGGGCTCCCTGAAGACGAAGCGGACAGCCGTGGTACCGACCATGGCGATGTAGTCAATTATCATCACGCGCTCTTGAGTGAAGATTGATAGGGTACCTGAGAAAACCAAGGACCAACGATTTAGTGCAGAATCCTCAAAGTCAAAGACAAACAATTTATTTCAATTAGGCACATAAAAGGCACTTTTGAATCCTAAGCATCCTAAATGCGTAACACACGATAAATCGCAATCTGTTTAATTTTGACAGTTCAACAACATTCATTGTGTTATTTACGTTGTTGAGCAGACAAATTGTTCGTTGTTCTGAATGATATTGCTAATCCATTGCTTCATATTGAAGCAATGGATTAGCAATATCATTCAGAATGATCCAGATTGTGCTAAATCGTGAGGGTGCTGCTCGGAAAAGGTCAGGAAAGATAAGTATCTAGATTTAAAATAGTGTCCTTGGAGTTTCTTGCTCGTTCTTCTCCATAGAGATCAACGTTTTGGAATGGATAACTAGCTTCAAATTTCTGACTAACTGATCGACTCCTTGACAGTTCAAAAGTGTGTGTGTCTGGATTGAGGAGCCATATCTCATATCGGAACGAGGGTACTACCAATATTTACTAGTAAATTTGCCGATTTTGTAGGCCGGATCCTGGAATTTGTAGTAAAACCCTTAAAAAGTTATACGACGTTAAAGGTGGCTCCTCAATCCTGACGTCTGGATTGAGGAGCCACCTTAGAACTCGAAAACTAGCCAACGGATATTTTTGAAAATTTTGTAGGATTTAGTACCTAGTACTTATGCGTAATCTCTACAAAAATGGGGTTCGTACGGTCGAATTTGAGATAGCTACAACGTTTTGATTTTTCATAAAAAAACATAAATTTCACCGCGCTGTATCTCGGAAAGTTATCAACCAATTACAACATATTTTTAGTATGATTTAGTAGTAAATATGCTCAAATTTGTACAATAAAAATAAAATGGAAAAGCTATATAATTTCGGTAACACAACTCATTTTATGTGGCTCCTCAATCCTGACGGTCTATAGAAATGATATGTACGTAGCTACTAAAGTAGTTGATCAAATCGGATAACAATAACACCAATATTTAGTAGAAATTTCTACTAAATATTGGCGTAATCCAACATCCTGCGCAATCAGTATTTCAAAAGATATTAATAAAATAAACATTCCTTAACAAATTAGTGAATAGGGTGACCATAAATAATTCAAACTATGATCATAAACAGAGTTTTACTTACACATGAATAATTGTTCACCAATCAGTACTTAAATTATGAACACAATATTAACACCAAGAATAAAAAAAAAGAAAATAAACTAAAAGAGCAATATCCCATAGAAAAAACAAACACCAAGAATAAAAAAAGAAATCACAAAGAATTTTCAGCATCAGCACTAACTCCGAGCGACGCTCTAAAGAGATTCCAGCCCAAACTATAACATATCCACTGCCAACCGGCACTTTTTCCTCAAAACAAGCTGAAATAAAATCTACCCCTGGCCGTCTGTAGACTCTTCGCCGCCCGTCACTTGCACACAGCATAAATCTGGATTCGTCAGAAAACTTTACTCTTGCCCATTCTTCGTCTCCCCATTGTGCGTGTTCGCGGGCGTAACGTAATCTTGCTACCCGATATTCCCTTAAAATTTTGGACCATTTGCGGGTCTATTCCCCCCCCAACTTTAAATTTTGCCATATGTAATATGAAAATATTTTGGTAATTTTTTACTATTGCGAATTTTGGTTTCATAATCGTCATAGCAAAAAAACTGACTATCCATAATGTAGTGACATTTATAATGGCCCATGCCAACTTCACTGAGTGCTGGAATAAATTCTATAGCTGCAATGAGAGAGTATGCACCTTTGACTATGATGTGATGCGGATGATGATGTATATCTTCTAAAATAAATTTGTCACTGCCATTTAAATCAAACGACACAATGTTGGAAGTTCTGTCACCACTGCAACAAATACAAGTGTATTTTTCTTCCTGAATGCAAATAGCGTCTTCCAAACATCGGATGCCAAAATTTGAAAGAACATTTAAGTTTAATGGCAAAAATGCAATCTGTCTAGAGGTTGTAAGAAATAAACAGAAATCATTCTGACACTCTTTGGTGAAGACTGCACTACACAAATAATTTAAAATTACTTGTTCAAAAATGAACGTTACATTGCAAGCACATTCACAATATTGTGCTTGCAATGCTACATTCGTTTTTTTTCACTTTATCAAAATATAATACTGCGATTTAGTTAGGATCTTATTTTTTATTTGTATTCATAAATTAGGTTAAGTTGTTATTTTTATACATTAATATTATATTATAAATTTGCTCTAAATGATTGACGGTGGAAACCACATCAAATTTCATCTGTAGTTTAGAAGATTTAAGCGGTCACACAGACAGACACGAAAAACGACATTCTTTTATAATATATTATGTATAGATAAAATAGATTAAAATGAGTACCTTAAATCTCTTTGTATGTCATGTTAAGGCGAACGCGCTCAGATAGCCCGATTCAAATTACATAACATAACATAATATCACGCCTGTATTTCCCCGAAGGATTAGGCAGAGGTGTACCTATAGTTCAACAACATTTCGCCAGTTATGTTTAACAAGGCCCATGTAACAGGGGGCGAGCGTATTCTCATCGTCGGCGTCGGCGTTAGGCGTCGGCGTTAGGCGTCGGCGTTACGCGTCGGCGTAAGGCGTCGATGTTATAGGCGTCGGTGTTATAGGCGTCAGCGTAAGGCGTCGGTGTTATAGGCGTCGGTGTTATAGGCGTCAGCGTTAGGCGACGGCGTAAGGCGTCGGCGTAAGGCATCGGCGTAAGGCGTCGGTGTTAAGGCGTCGGTGTTATAGGCGTCGGTATTATAGGCGTCGGTGAAATAGGCGTCGGCGTAAGGCGTCGGTGTTATAGGCGTCGGCGATAGGCGTCGGTGCTATAGGCGTCGGTGTTATAGGCGTCGGTGTTTTAGGCGTCGCTGTTATAGGCGTCGGTGTTATAGGCGTCGCTGTTATAGGCGTCGGTGTTATAGGCGTCGGCGTAAGGCGTCGGTGTTATAGGCGTCGGTGTTATAGGCGTCGGTGTTATAGGCGTCGGTGAAATAGGCGTCGGTGCTATAGGCGTCGACGTAAGGCGTCGGTGTTATAGGCGTCGGTGTTATAGGCGTCGGTGTTATAGGCGTCGGTGTTAGGCGTCGGCGTAAGGCGTCGGTGTTATAGGCGTCGGTGTTATAGGCGTCGGCGTAAAGCGTCGGTGTTATAGGCGTCGGTGTTATAGGCGTCGGCGTTAGGCGTCGGTGTTATAGGCGTCGGTGCTATAGGCGTCGGTGTTATAGGCGTCGGTGTTATAGGCGTCGGTGTTATAGGCGTCGGTGTTACAGGCGTCGGTGTTATAGGCGTCGGTGAAATAGGCGTCGGCGTAAGGCGTCGGTGATATAGGCGTCGGTGTTATAGGCGTCGGTGTTATAGGCGTCGGTGTTACAGGCGTCGGTGTTATAGGCGTCGGTGTTATAGGCGTCGGTGTTATAGGCGTCGGTGTTATAGGCGTCGGTGTTATAGGCGTCGGTGTTATAGGCGTCGGTGTTATAGGCGTCGGTGTTATAGGCGTCGGTGTTAGGCGTCGGTGTTATAGGCGTCGGTGTTATAGGCGTCGGCGTAAGGCGTCGGTGTTATAGGCGTCGGTGTTATAGGCGTCGGCGTAAGGCGTCGGTGTTATAGGCGTCGGCGTAAGGCGTCGGTGTTATAGGCGTCGGTGTTATAGGCGTCGGCGTAAGGCGTCGGTGTTATAGGCGTCGGCGTAAGGCGTCGGTGTTATAGGCGTCGGTGTTATAGGCGTCGGTGCTATAGGCGTCGGCGTAAGGCGTCGGTGTTATAGGCGTCGGTGTTATAGGCGTCGGTGTTATAGGCGTCGGTGTTATAGGCGTCGGCGTAAGGCGTCGGTGTTATAGGCGTCGGTGTTATAGGCGTCAGCGTTAGGCGTCGGCGTAAGGCGTCGGTGTTATAGGCGTCGGTGTTATAGGCGTCAGCGTTAGGCGTCGGCGTAAGGCGTCGGCGTAAGGCATCGGCGTAAGGCATCGGCGTAAGGCGTCGGTGTTAAGGCGTCGGTGTTATAGGCGTCGGTGTTATAGGCGTCGGTGAAATAGGCGTCGGCGTTAGGCGTCGGTGTTATAGACGTCGGTGTTATAGGCGTCGGCGTAAGGCGTCGGTGTTATAGGCGTCGGTGTTATAGGCGTCGGTGTTATAGGCGTCGGTGTTATAGGCGTCGGTGTTATAGGCGTCGGTGTTATAGGCGTCGGTGTTATAGGCGTCGGTGTTATAGGCGTCGGTGTTATAGGCGTCGGTGTTATAGGCGTCGGTGTTATAGGCGTCGGTGTTATAGGCGTCGGTGTTATAGGCGTCGGTGTTATAGGCGTCGGTGTTATAGGCGTCGGTGTTATAGGCGTCGGTGTTATAGGCGTCGGTGTTATAGGCGTCGGTGCTATAGGCGTCGGCGTTAGGCGTCGGTGTTATAGACGTCGGTGTTATAGGCGTCGGCGTAAGGCGTCGGTGTTATAGGCGTCGGTGTTATAGGCGTCGGTGTTATAGGCGTCGGTGTTATAGGCGTCAGCGTAAGGCGTCGGTGTTATAGGCGTCGGTGTTATAGGCGTCGGTGTTATAGGCGTCGGCGTAAGGCGTCGGTGTTATAGGCGTCGGTGTTATAGGCGTCGGCGTAAGGAGTCGGTGTTATAGGCGTCGGCGTTATAGGCGTCGGTGTTATAGGCGTCGGCGTTAGGCGTCGTCGTAAGGCGTCGGTTTTATAGGCGTCGGTGTTATAGGCGTCGGTGTTATAGGCGTCGGTGTTATAGGCGTCGGTGTTATAGGCGTCGGTGTTATAGGCGTCGGCGTAAGGCGTTGGTGTTATAGGCGTCGGCGTAAGGCGTCGGTGTTATAGGCGTCGGCGTAAGGCGTCGGTGCTATAGGCGTCGGCGTTAGGCGTCGGCACAAGGCGTCGGTTTTATAGGCGTCGGTGTTATAGGCGTCGGTGTTATAGGCGTTGGCGTAAGGCGTCGGTGTTATAGGCGTCGGTGTTATAGGCGTTGGCGTTAGGCGTCGGTGTTACAGGCGTCGGTGCTATAGGCGTCGGCGTAAGGCGTCGGTGTTACAGGCGTCGGTGTTATAGGCGTCGGTGTTATAGGCGTCGGTGTTATAGGCGTCGGTGTTATAGGCGTCGGTGTTATAGGCGTCGGTAATAGGCGTCGGCGTAAGGCGTCGGTGTTATAGGCGTCGGTGTTATAGGCGTCGGCGTAAGGCGTCGGTGTTATAGGCGTCGGTGTTATAGGCATCGGCGTTAGGCGTCGGTGTTATAGGCGTCGGTGCTATAGGCGTCGGTGTTATAGGCGTCGGTGCTATAGGCGTCGGTGTTATAGGCGTCGGTGTTATAGGCGTCGGTGTTATAGGCGTCGGTGTTATAGGCGTCGGTGTTAGGCGTCGGCGTAAGGCGTCGGTGTTATAGGCGTCGGTGTTATAGGCGTCGGCGTAAGGCTTCGGTGTTATAGGCGTCGGTGTTATAGGCGTCGGCGTAAGGCATCGGCGTAAGGCGTCGGCGTAAGGCGTCGGTGTTATAGGCGTCGGTGTTATAGGCGTCGGTGTTATAGGCGTCGGCGTAAGGCGTTGGTGTTATAGGCGTCGGCGTAAGGCGTCGGTGTTATAGGCGTCGGCGTAAGGCGTCGGTGCTATAGGCGTCGGCGTTAGGCGTCGGCACAAGGCGTCGGTTTTATAGGCGTCGGTGTTATAGGCGTCGGTGTTATAGGCGTTGGCGTAAGGCGTCGGTGTTATAGGCGTCGGTGTTATAGGCGTCGGCGTTAGGCGTCGGTGTTACAGGCGTCGGTGCTATAGGCGTCGGCGTAAGGCGTCGGTGTTACAGGCGTCGGTGTTATAGGCGTCGGTGTTATAGGCGTCGGTGTTATAGGCGTCGGTGTTATAGGCGTCGGTGTTATAGGCGTCGGTAATAGGCGTCGGCGTAAGGCGTCGGTGTTATAGGCGTCGGTGTTATAGGCGTCGGCGTAAGGCGTCGGTGTTATAGGCGTCGGTGTTATAGGCGTCGGCGTTAGGCGTCGGTGTTATAGGCGTCGGTGCTATAGGCGTCGGTGTTATAGGCGTCGGTGCTATAGGCGTCGGTGTTATAGGCGTCGGTGTTATAGGCGTCGGTGTTATAGGCGTCGGTGTTATAGGCGTCGGTGTTAGGCGTCGGCGTAAGGCGTCGGTGTTATAGGCGTCGGTGTTATAGGCGTCGGCGTAAGGCTTCGGTGTTATAGGCGTCGGCGTAAGGCATCGGCGTAAGGCGTCGGCGTAAGGCGTCGGTGTTATAGGCGTCGCTGTTATAGGCGTCGGTGTTATAGGCGTCGGTGTTATAGGCGTCGCTGTTATAGGCGTCGGTGTTATAGGCGTCGGTGTTATAGGCGTCGGCGTAAGGCGTCGGTGTTATAGGCGTCGGTGTTATAGACGTCGATGTTATAGGCGTCAGCGTAAAGCTTCGTACAGACCAGCGCGACGCGACAGCGCGACGCGACACCGGCTATTGTTATACTTTCAAGTTTTCTTAGAAATTGTATTGTTCGAGTCGCGTCGCGGCGTCGCGTCGCGCTGGTCTGCACAAAGCTTTAAGCGTTGGTGTTATAGGCGTCGGCGTAAGGCGTCGGTGTTGTACGAGGATACCGCACGGTCTCCCGTGAGGCGGCGAGCCTCCTTGCCGGACTACCGCCATGGGATCTGGAGGCAAAAGTCCTCGCGCACATGTGGGAGTTGCGCGAGGAGGCGAAACGCCGGGGCGTAACTCCGCTGCCGCGAGAAATCGCGGCACAGCGGACAGAGCTCCGGCGGGATCTCATGGCGGCATGGAGAGTGCGATTGTCGCAACCCAGCGCTGGGCACGCCACAATTGTGGCGATAAGTCCCCTCTTTGAGGAGTGGCTAGAGAGGCGCCACGGCGTCCTCACCTTCCGCCTGACGCAGGTCCTCACCGGACATGGTTGTTTCGGGAGGTTCCTGTTCAGGATAAAGCGGGAGGAAACGCCCGGGTGTCACCACTGTGTGGATCGCCCGGAGGACACGGTGGTGCATACGGTGGAGGTCTGCCCAGCTTGGGCGGAGCACCGCCGTGTCCTCACGGAAGCGATCGGCGGCGGCGATCTCTCGCGTCCGGCCCTGGTTCAGGCCATGGTCCGGAGCGAGAGTGCATGGGAGGCCGTCACCTCCTTCTGCGAAGCAGTAATGCTCGCGAAGGAGGAGGCGGAGCGCGCGAGGGAGAGGCAAAATGCGCCCCCTCGCGCCCCTAGTCGCCGCAGGAGACGCCCCGGGCGTCGGGAGTCGCGAGCCGACTTCCGGCCACCGTAGGCGCGGGCTTGCGGACGGTGAGCAATGGGTAGCTCGCCGTCCGATAGGGACCAGGCCCGGGTCGACGGCGCGTTGTGTTCCACGCGCGCCTCAAAGAGATGTCAGCACCAACTGACGGGGTCCGGAAGGGCCAATGCCTGCCGGGGTTGCGGGTTTGTCTGAAAGGGATATCGCGACCTCGGCACACAGGCAACGGAAGGAACACGGGTGGGTTTTAGTCAGTAAAAGTCTGACACGCCCTCCCGCTCCACCCAGAGCGGGAGAAGTTATTTGATAATTTCCCACCCAAAAAAAAAAAAAAAAAAAAAAGGATCCGGTCTGCAAAATCGGCTAATTTACTATTAAATATTGGTAGTACCCTCGTTCCGATATGAGATATGGCTCCTCAATCCAGACACACACTTCAAAAGTGCCTGTAAATGCTTTAAGCTTGAGTCTGACTGCGAGATCATTAACACAGCTGATGATCTGTGAAGGCCGCGGGATCATTTAAACTACTGCCGGCCATGAAGACCACGGTTATCAACTGCATGTTGGCAGCGTAGGATCCGGCCGTTGTGAGCGATCCTACGCTGTGTTCTGCGTTGTGTTGTGTTTGAGAAGGCTTTCTTTTAGAAGTGATTCCTGTCTTTTGGCTGAAGAGTATCAGTTTCTATCACCACTTCCAAGTGTTTTGGAACTAAGCTAAGGAACGGAGTAACTAGCTCCACAACAACCTCCGAACAAACGTTTCCGCAAATGTTAAAGAATCCCCTTTTATAAAAATGGTATATATCTTATGCTTGTATGTACATAAATTAATTAATCTACATCAACGGTTTAATAGAATTCGAGCAACAAAGTTTCATAGCTGTAACTTTTTTTTTCTACTCGACGTAATCAACTGTTATAAAAAAACTGGTCCTGCTTTAATATGGTTACAGTTATTTTTATGATACGATTCAGCCTGCTAGTTCATTAGTAATTAATTAATAGGTACCTAGTTATTCAAATGAATAAAAAAAACATGAGGTCAATGAACGACGAAGAATCCTTGAATACGTGCTAAATTCCTATTACGAGCAAAATGAACAGTCAGTATCAATAACTGACATAATTGGATTACTTAGTGGAGTTTTTGCGAATGATGTAAGATTTAAACATGATGCCAATTAGGAATCAGCACAGTTGTTCTTTTTGTGATTTCCAGTTTTGCAAGATTGAATTTTGTCGAACATTATGTATCAAGGATATAAATAATTATTTATTGTTTAAATAACAGCGTTGTTTGGCAAATATTGGCTTGGCGTTTATTTCACCTTGGGCGGCCAACCTTTACCAAACATGCTGACTACTGCATGCATATTTTCACTATTGCAAGGGATGTTAAATAATATCTCCACCATCAAAGCACTGGACAGAAAAGATGCAAGAGAAGACGTCTTGCCAGCATTGACCCCCACTGACCATAACATAACCCTCTGAACCAGAATTTGGGCCCTATCAGAATACCAGCGCTGTGGTTTTTTTTTTTTTATATCGCCGCTTTCTCTGAGTAAAGGCTCGTGCAGACCAGCGCAACGCGACGGCGCGACGCGACGGCGCGACGCCACTCGAACAATACAATTTCTAAGAAAACTTGACGGTATAACAATAACCGGTGTCGCGTCGCGCTTGTCTGCACAAAGCTTAAGGTGCCTTTTGGCCTTTCACAGGTCGTTATTATTTTGATAGTTTTTAAATGCTCCTTTTTCGTTAATTTTTTTATTATTACTGTTTGTACTTCCTGTGCATGTCCCAAATAAAATATTTTTCGGGAACCCGTAAAAAATTAAAAATTAATACCTTTAAAAACAAAAAAAATAAACGAAAATTATCATAAGATGAACCTAATGAGTACTGCATTAGGTTCATCTACTAATTAAATAGCAATCGTTTAGAATTGATTAAAAAATTGCTTTAAATAAGTTTTTATTTTGTTTAAATGCTAATTAATAATTTCCTAGAGTTACCTACCTACTATAATCGAACGCAATGAAAGTAAGTAATTATTAAAGCATTTAAACAAAGAAAATAATTTTTATTCTAAACGATTGCTATTTTAAGTTAGTAGGTGCTAAATTAGGTTGATCTTGATCTCTAATTTTTTTTTTTTTCTGGTTTCCTTTATCGATATTGAACTTACCCCTAAGTGTGAAATTACAGTGACAGCGGAGCGGGCAGCGGAATCCGCTGGCGGGTAAAGCAAACACATAGTTTTTGACTAAGGTGCACCAAGTGCGGGCGGGGCGGGTGAGCGGGAATCGCAGCGGGACAAGCGGGTGTCTTGAGCGGGGCGGGTAGACACAAGTCAGTTTGCGTTTCCCGCTCGATTTGTTCGGACATGCCGCTGACGACTGAAGATTTAATAAGTGCCGTATTGGCTCGGCCACCTTTAGGGAATTCTAGTGATTCAAGTGATTCGAATCGACAAGTACCTAATTGCTTTTAGAAAAAAAAGGTCTCACTTTATATATATAAGCACTAGCTTTCAAATAATCTGACATTATTTCCAATATCGCACGAGGTAGGTACGTACACACCGCTCAAGCGCCCCGCTGCTACTGTGTTCATCCATGGAAATGTACGTTTTCCGTTTGACCCGCCACCCGCTCCCGCTGCCCGCCCCGCGCCACTGTAATCGCACACTAAGCTATGGCACGCAACTTCTTTAACACCCTGTATTAAGTTATTAAGAAAATGCTTAAATTTAACATATTATATTTTCGCCAAACTGCTCGTTTAGACGTGAGCTTCAGTATAAAATAATTTTCAAGTCGGTAATCGTCGCCTTAATACCTATATCAGCCTCCTTCTTCAGCAACTGGTCGACGATGCCCTGCCACTGTCCGTTCTTGTCCTTATAACCCCAAGTATGCGTGAACAACAACTTCTCGGTCGCGTTCAGCATTTGGAAGCAGATGCTCACCACGGCATACGACATCTTTGTTATGGAGTCCTGGTGGAGTTGCCTGGGTGAAAGACGAGGATTCATATCAGGAATAGTTTTCGAAAGGAAACAACAGAGTTCGTAAACGTCCTCTGTAGAATTATGGCTTAAGGGGACTACAGGACCTAAACGTGCCTAAACGCAAGTTTTATAATGCCTAAAAGAATATGATCCACTGCAGTAAACAAAATCAGAAAAATATATGATATTCTTCAGGATATAAGCTAGTATGATAGTGTGTTGAAAACATAATACAACTAATTTGATACGATAGAAAAAAATCATGAAGATACCTCTAAAAAATTATTTGAACGATTAAAAATCATATTAATTAACATGTAATCATTCTGATTTTTTGTCAGATTATTCTACAAGCTACATATTAGCATAATAGTGTTTTAATTTTCCAGTCCAATCAATAGATTTTCTGTAAATCGCTAACTGCTTCATATTTTGCAATAAATTACCTGCGTCGTGTCATCGCGCTTCTTTTTCATTTCTATGCAGTCCGACAGTGACCGCGCTTTAGCTGTTGTAAGCCTCTTAAGTTCAAACAAATGATTGTATTCACCACATTTTACAATACGTTTAGGGGTCGCAGAAGAAAGTTGTGAGAGGCATTATGTTCTGGAAAATGAATAGCAATTTGCTATTATGATAGCAAATAGGTTGGACTGTCCTTATGTGCGACACTGTTGTGACAGACAAGTTACATATAGTGTCGCACGTGAGAGACTACTGTAATTAATGAAGATGAGCTAATTACGATGATTGATTGATTATGAATTCGAATTATTTAATTTGTGGTGAGGTTGTATTTATTCGTTGAATTTATTTGTGTGTGATTTAACGTTTTCTTATATGGGTTATGTGGTACCTGAATTTTTTTTTTTTTTTTTTAATGCTATTGCCCATAATCCTGAAAAAAAAATTGTATAGACAGAATCCAAGGACAATTGTAATCGTTGTACCCATGGGCGTACCCAGGGGCAGGGGCGGGAGGGGAGAGATTTTGTATACCTAAGTACCTACCTACTGTTAGTCAGAGTCACGACAAGACTTACTTTACCTACAATTACTATATAATATTATGGATAAATTTTTGAAAAAACCGCGCTGTGCGGCCCGTCTTGTTTTTACACGCTTTATATTAGCTTCGCCTGTATGTTTGTTTGTATGTTTGTTTGTAACCGACTTCTTTGTGCGCGATTTTGACCCACTTTAAACTGCCAGATTTCGTTCAAACTTTGTAGATTTATTGAGGACCGATGACAATACACTAATTTGATAAAATTATTCCATTTTTCAATTTGCAAAATATGATTTTTGTTAATTTATATAATTTTCATCTATAGTCGATAAGGTAAGAAAATAAAATTTTCTATAATTTTTCTCTACAGTCGATAAGGCAGGACTCTGTGTTAATTTTTATTTCCAATAATTATCATTAGCCGTTTTCTCTAATATTGACAAATTTTTGTATACTAAAGAGAATTTTAATTCTACAAAACATATAATAGTTTTAAAAATTAAAAAATCACGCTTTTTTAAAGAAACCAAAGTAAAAAAAAAGTAAAAAATAAATAATAGTTTTAAAAAAACTAAAACTACTTTTTTTTTTTATAAAATACCAAACTAAATAAGGCGAAAAAAATTTTTCGATCGTAAAGCACTCTCTGATGCTTCGCATCATGAGTCGTGCAATAGTTTAAAATTAAAAAAACAAGCTATTATAAATAATCCAAACTAAAAAGTAGAAAATAAATAATAGTTTAAAAAAACTAAAAAACACGCTTTTTATAGAAAACCGAACTAAAAAATAGAAAATAAATTTTAATGAATTTAAATAAAGAAAATAGTGTTAAAAATTTCAATGAATATAAATTAATAATAGTGTGAATAAAAAATACATATTTTATTTTAAAAAAAGCGTGGGGTGCTTTTTAAGATATTATCGAAATGATAATCACTCTACTCATATCTGTCAATAAAATATTTATAACTGTTGACACCATGCACCCCACGCTTTTTTATTTAAATTCATTAAAATTTATTTTCTATTTTTTAGTTCGGTTTTCTATAAAAAGCGTGTTTTTTAGTTTTTTTAAACTATTTTTCATTCAAAATACGCGAACGCAGCTAGCAAGCACTTAGGCTCGCTCGCCGACCGCCGACGGCCGACGGTTTTGAAAGAGCCAAGCATAGGCGACGTAAAATATTCATTCTATAACCATATCAAACTATGTAAAACATGTGCGAAATTTCTGATTTGCCCCCACTGTGCCAAAAGGTGGGTACGCCCATGGTTGTACCTACCAGGGTTATTTATTACCTAAGTCGTCAGTGAGCAAGACAGAAGATAGGAAGGGCATTACCTTTACCAGAAACGGAAACAACATAAGTATTGCGGTCAATACTAACAAGTATTTTGGATTCTTATTTCTCATTCTCATCATTGTTCTCAGTTCTCGAATCGTTACATTGAGCTCCTTAAGTTCTGAGTTGAGCTGCACGATTACTGACAAATGCCTGCACTGACTGGACAGGTCCACTCAATCTGTGGGGTTCTTTCCGCAAACGATCGTTTCAGACACCAATCTACATGGTCTTCACATGATCTGACCAGGATTATGTTTGGACTTAAAAAGAGACTGTGGCCTCTGAGTTTGTTACGGCCTTTCTTCTCAGAGTAGTCAGATAGGAATCGTCAACCTCATCAAATTGATTAAAAATGTGATTGACGTGTAAATGTGTTTATACAAATCTAGTTACAGAATTAAAAATCACTTAGAATTTATCAATATCATAAATGCGAAAGTAAGTTTGTTTCGCTTTCACGCTAAAACTGCTGAACGGACTTGGATGAAATTTGGCAAATGGGTAGACCTTGACCTGGAGAAGGACATAGGCTACTTTTCATCCTAGATCGCTAGAGACGAAGTCGCGGGCAATAGCTAGTCTATTTAATAAATACAGATCAGAACTATTATTGTTATGGCCGTCGTATCTTTAGTCCCAGTCACGTCTGAGCAGATGACAATGAAACTTGGTTAGATAAAAGTTTTTGATACGACGAAGTTAGAAGTAGACCGCATCTTATCCCAGCAAGTTTCTTATAAAGATACTAACGACCACCCCGGCTTCGCACGCCACGTCCAATTTACATGTGAATACGGGATTCTGTTGACGACTCGTTGAGCACAAGTTCTGACCAGTAGCTCAACAAAAAGTACTGTATTGGCAGGCAGCATTGCAGGCATTTGACCGACCAAATGCCTTAATGACATTATTTTTTGTACAAACCAATAAACAATTGTTAATTATATTAAATTTTGCTTATGTCAAGTATCGATTATGTAATGTGTTACATAGAGAAACTAATGATTATAACACATGTTATTATGGAAACTTATTTTATGGCAAATAAAAGTTATGACTAATAAGTTGATATCACAAGCGTTATTAGTATAAATGATAATAGTGCAAGTAAATATAATGGAGGGGGGATGATTATAGAAAACAATAATAGTACAAATAATTTTATGGAAAACAAGACAATACCGTAACTATGCACATCTAAATGCCTAAAACCACAGACTAACCCTTTTTGGCCACCGGAAACTGTTGACGACCAGTACCCTAATTACGTAATACACGATCAATCAGAATCTGAATCGTTTCGAAACAGATTGCTAATCCATCGCTTCGTACGTTCGAAAAAGAAATCTGCTCAACAACGTAAATAACAGAATGAATGTTGTTGACCTGTCAAATTGAAACAGATTAGTCGGAATTGTCAACGAAAATGTGTTGCGTAATTAGATAGCTGAATACTAAGCGGTACAGCACATTTTTTTTTTTTTTTGAGGGTGGGAAATTATCAAATAACTTCTCCCGCTCTGGGTGGAGCGGGAGAGCGTGTCAGACTTTTACTGACTAAAGCCCACCCGTGTTCCTTCCGTTGTGCCGAGGTCACGATATCCCTTTCAGACAAACCCGCAACCCCGGCAGGCATTGGCCCTTCCGGACCCCGTCAAGCCCCGTAAGGCCTGTGTTTTTACCCAGCAATGGGGAGTTGTGTGGTCAGGAAAAGCTAAGAGAAAATAAGAAGGTCCTCATCGCTTTAAATATAAATACTATTGCGTCTTTAGGATCTGAAATGCAATATGTTGCGATCGAGGTGAAGGCTATGTATAATAAAATAAATACAATTTTATATATCTCTGCGTTTTAAGGAAATGTGTGGTCCATTAGCATAATATTTATATGCCAATGAATAAATATATGACCGCTGATAATGTGCAAGACCAGATGGGTAGTTAAATTTATTTAACACACACGTAGATTTAATGGCATTCGTTGTGAGAACGTTGTAGGTTTAAAAGTCTGTAGATTTGTAGTCAATTTTTTATTTGGTGGCAGGTATTTGTTTTTGCTAATGGGAGATCTCCTTTAACTTCCATACTTATGTCTTATGTTTCTTAGGTCATTCCTTGGTGCTCACTTTCGTTATAAAATATAAAAGGAACTCTTGGGCAACATTTCAGTTTGCACTGTGCGTTTTCTGCCAGTGAGTGCATTAAGATTTTTATTAAGTAGAGAAAATTATCTCTATACGACACCACACACTTGTAACTTTACAAGTGATTTTAGCAGTCGTATCATTGTTTTTTTTTTTTTTGCCTATAGGTAGTTTATCAAATAACTACTCCCGCTCTGAGGGGAGCGGACGTGTCAGACTCTTACTGACTAAAACCCACGCGTGTTCCTTCGTTGCCTGTACGTTGCCAGGGGCCACGGTATCCCTTTCGGACTTTCCCGCGACCCCGGCAGGCATCGGTCCTAGCGGGCCCCGTCAGAGCAAGAGGTCTTGAGTTTGATTTCCAGATCGAGCCTAATATGTTTTGGTTTTTGTATCTGGAAATTTTCAGTAGCAGCCCGGAGTCGGGATTTGTGCCCGGTTGACGGCACTAGGCTCGCCCCCTATTACATGAGACTTAAACGTATGGTGAAATGTGGGGTAATATAAATAGGTACAGCTTTGCCTAACCCTTCAGGAAAAACAGGCTGTGTTATGTTATTTATAGAGTTTTCCTGCACTAACAAATGCATAATAAACTGACCTGTATTTGTTCATATCAAACATAATGTGCTTTAATGTGCTTAATCTATTCATCATAGCTACTTCATACTGACATAAATTACAGCTTCTTCGAATCGTGCTGATCAGCATGACTGATAATGGTTCTTGTCATGTTCACGTCTTATTATAAAATTAATATATTAAAATTTCAAGTTTTAATAAATTTTAATATTCTCAATAACAGGCAAAATTTAGTTTTATTAACATACGATTACATACTAAGATTGTGTACAAAGTTACGGGGCAGAGATCGAAAAAGATTTGCTATAAAATGTTTTCATATTTTCAAAATATTTGGTACCTACCTACATAAAAATATACTAAATTACATCTGGCATTCTTCTTCATTTATGTGCAACATAAATTTTATCTCACATATCGTTTTCTGATAAAAGTTGTAGACAAACGTGTGATCGGCAACAAATTTTTATGCAAATTAATAGGTGGGTAACAAAAACTTGAATAAGTATCTATCTACTCAAAGTGTCACGTCCTCACGTTATTACGCTGATTAGCATAATAATAGAAGAACTAATAATAAAATTACTGTTAATTAACATAGGTACTTATTATGACAGGTTCTCAAGACAATTTTATAAATTCCGTATCAAGTATTTTCCTTGTAAATTCGAACGCGAGAATACTTCTAAAGACTGACGTAAGTATTGTTTTTTTTTGCCTCTAAGAAGTACCTATGTACCTGTTATATCCGCGGAATAGATATAGGGGGCCACTCTTATCTAATATAATCGTGACATATTTTTCCACTGCTGGGACACAGGCCTCCTCTCTGTGAGAGGGAGTGGGCCGTAATCCACCACGCGGACCCAGTGCCGGTTGGTAGATGTCACATGTCTTCAAATTTTTGGCTCTAGGATAAGGTTTTCCTCACGATATTTTCGTTTTGCCGTTTTGTTTGAGAGAAGTGGTGATGAAATAACTTAACATAAAGTAAAGCGCCTTACTGGGTTCGAAGTTCTAACCTACAACTCATAAGTCACAGCCGTTACCACCACTGCTCTGTTATCTATTCCGTGCTGCCCTTTGCACCCCTAGAGTTATTTAAAAAAAACAAGGAGTAAGTATAATTCGTTCATCATCATCTGCCTAGCCTTTTACCAATGTTAGGGTCAACTTCCAGTCCAACCGGATGCAGCTGAATACTCGTATTTTACATGCAGCGACTGGCTATCTGGGAGGCGTAGAGTAAAAACTTAAATAAAATACTTACAGTCTATCATTCAGATGCAGCCTCGTCTCATTGCTGTCTGTGATAACATTCGTCATAGTCAGAATATGTCCTCTCAAGTCAGTTCTTCTAGAAGACAGCACATTGGAACTCCTGTAGTCTTCTATCCACCCGTATTTGGTAACAGTTATTTTTGGCAACGCTTTCTGTCCCTCCAGTAGCACAACACTAGTATTTTCAGTATCAAATATCTGGTTCCCGTTTACGGAACTAGTATTTTGGGTGTTGTGATCCAGGTTTTTGATTACTAAACTGGTATTTTCGGTAACGGAATGCTGTTGTGCTTTGGTGCTTTTCCATGTTAATCGTTTTGTGTAAATAACTTCGGTGTTTTCTGATACTTTATATGCTGAAACAAGACATGGTGTTTTTATTAGATTCTATTTCGATTGGTAAATTTTATTACTACTACAGTGTCAAATTAAATGAACTACCTAGCGAAACGTAGGGCGTTTGGATTGAACTAGCTACTTCGTCGCGTGATATTTCTTGTTTTAACATAAAATATATCCTATGAAACTCGGCAATACGGTAGCTTTCCAAATTCAAATTCATTTGCAAAAACACGTGTAGATAATTTACATTGTATGCTCATTATAGGTGTTAAGATATATCTTTGCCTCAACATGTTTGACCATGGCTGGTGTACAAATTAGGTCGAAAGACCATAAGATTTCATCACAGTTAAAATACAAAGAATAATAATACAAAGGATAATAATACAAATAAATCAACAATTAAAATCAAAATAAAAAATAAATAAAATTGGTAAATAGGTAGTCAAGCGATTCAAAATTAAAAGAATAAATTTAATTTGTATTTTCAGAGCGATTTGTCATTTAAAAATTCATTAATATTATAATATGCTTTTTCCGTCAGTAGGTATTTTTTTAAATGTTTTCTTAATCTGGTCTGTGTTTAGATGTTTTAGGCATTCAGGGATATTATTATAAATTATCGGCGCTCTGCACACAACACTCTTTTATAAAGTAGCGCTGTCTTAGATGGCTGAACACGAAGTTTACTGTTATCCCGGCGATTTCGTATTACAATGTCCGATATACGAGGAAACAAATCGGGGTTTTTTCTTACAAATAAGGCGATCTCTAAAATATAAAGTGACGGCAGTGTGAGTATCTTATGCTTAGTAAAAAATGGTTTACAGCTCTCCGTACTTTGGAGACCGAACATAGCACGTATGCATCGCTTTTGCATTTTGAATGCCATTTCTTTATTTGATGAGTTGCCCCAAAAGATAATGCCATTTGTGAAATTTCGGAATTAGTTCAGTAGTTCCGAAGATTACCTTCTACATACGAACTCACAAAGGACATGGCTAAACAACTGCCCTTAACATGTATAGAAACTCACTAGCTCGTAACATTCAAATATTAATTAATTCCTTTATTTCATTATATTATACATATAAATTATATTTATCACTAATTAATTATTAATATTATTTATTAAATTCCCGTTCGTCCCACTGGTGAGACGAACGGGAATACAAGGTAATGATATAAAAAGTTCTTGAAACTTTTATCATTCGAAATACTAATATTCAGCTGTCCAGTACAATATTTATACATTGCTAGGGCAGTCGGCCATACTTCTATTTAGCCATTATAGATTGCTATTAATTTGTTTGTGGCCATTTATGTAACTGGTTCGATATGGTGCGTGCGTAGGAGATGTTAAAGCGACTTCTACGGTTTCCGCCTTGTAGATATAATTTAGAGCACCATGTCTAAATGAGTGGTCATTTCAAATGGTCACGCACATAACACGGTGGTCGATGGACCAGCCCAAAGGCAGGAAGATATACGTACTTTAAAGAAATAAGCTTTTTTCTTTCTTATTCATGTGGTTAGTAACCAACCTGGTGTCAGAGTTTTTATGCCTTCCATGGGCCTCTGACTTGGCTTCACACGCCGTCGAGAAATATCTCTCTAGCATGCCGGTTTCCTCACGATGTTTTCCTTCACCGCTTTTGAAGCAAGGGATAATTAAACAATACGCAAATGAATCCGAAAAGTCTGAGGTGCGTGCATAGGGTTCGAACTCGAGACCTATGACTTGGCAGTCCGACGGTCACACCAATAGGTTATCACTGCTTACAAAAAAAAATAAGCACGTGATCTATTCAAAATTACTAACAGATCAATAAAAATATCCCACTCAGATCAATCCTTTTAATAATAAAACTAGTAAATAAAATTAACAATGTCGCTCACATCTACTCAGTATTCAATAAGCTTAGCATCGCGGTGTACACGCGTTCAGATTAAGGAATTTATGATCTGACCTACAGCCGACTTACTGACTACGTGTGCCTGACTAGCACGTTACATATTTTTTCTTCATTTACAAGTGTTGGAAAGCCCCGAACAGATGAAAAGACGATGAAAAAAATTATTAATGTTTGCAACAGACTTTCGCAAGGATTTCTCTTCTTCGAAAAATCTATGAAGATGCCTAGCTTTAATATTAATTAAAGTAAAATAAACTCGTAATTTATGTACTGAACCATCAGGATCTATGGTGTTGTGATTGTAGTCTACGCTTACCTCTCCCTAGACTCTTTAGCGTTTATTCTGAAAGTGGGCAACGTCGCAAGTAGATGTCAAATATTTCGCTGATTTGATTAATTTGGCAATATTACTGTATGGAAATATGAAATGTGGCTAACTAGCGAACTAGAATATTAATAATTAATTGCATTCATAGCACTGAATTTGATGTTGTAACCGTTTTAGGTGTAAAAAAGGCATTTGGAAAGTTTCCAAATACTTTTTTTAACATCTAAAACTAAATATTCGGTGGTTATTGCATTTCAAAATCAATATTTTAGTTCACTAGTATACCCCAAGGAATTGAGATCGTGAATAAAATAATATTGAAAGATTATTCATACAAATCTGATGGAATGGAATGTCTAGGATTTCCGAAAGCATATTATAAATTCAAGTAATGAAGACATGTTTTAGCATGAATTATGTTATCGTTCTAAAATCGTTCAGCTGTCTGTGAAGACAAGCAAACGTTCTGAACGTCGGATGTAGAGCGAAATGATGAAAACAACAACTGTTACATGTAGACTTAATTATAGCACATAAAATAAGCACAATGTTCTGGTTTATTTACCGTTCAGTTTGGGCTAGGTTATATAATCTTTTGAATTCTATCAGTAGTAATTTTATGTGACTTCCATCTGACTTGCGTAGCTATCCGTTCGGATTTGCCGGACATGTCCGGATTTTTGGCCTCCCGTCCCGACTTTTGTCTGCCCTGTTATTTGTCTGGAATTTCCGACTTATGGGGATTTTATTTAGAAAAAAAAAAATAGTGTACTGAAAAAATTTATAAAAAAGTAAAAAAAAACTGAAAATCACCCAAAGAGCAATGGAGAGGGCTATGCTTGGAGTTTCTCTACGTGATCAAATCAGAAATGAAGAGATCCGCAGGAGAACCAAGGTAACTGACATAGCCCGAAGAATTGCCAAACTTAAGTGGCAATGGGCAGGGCACATTGCTCGCAGAACAGATGGCTGATGGGGCCGAAAGATCCCAGAGTGGCGACCGCGTACCGGAAGACGTAGCATTGGAAGGCCTCCTACAAGGTGGACCGATGACCTTGTGAAGGCCGCAGGAATCTGCTGGATGCGGGAAGCATAGAACCGGTCGAAATAGCGGTGCTAAGGGGAGGCTTATGTCCAGCAGTGGACGTCTTTCGGCTGAAATGATGATGATAATGATGAAAATGTCCGGCTTTTTGTCAGGACTTTTCTGATTTCGCAATAGTAGCCTCAGCACCAGTCCTGCGTGAATGAATCATGATTTAAATAAGTCTTGAATTCTAGATAGATCAATCATTGCGCATTTTAGTACCTATATATGCAGTTAAGGGTGACACTAAATTTGACATTCAGAGACCGAAATAAAAATAACACAGAATAAGTAAGCAAAAAATATACATATAATTACATTTCGATGAAGTATTAGTTTTTCTTTTTGGAATTGTTATTTATATTACAATACCAATGCGGGATGTGTTTAAATACCTAACGCGTTTTGTTATAAGATGTTGTACACTGCTGTACATACCTACCTTTTTATTGACCAAGTCAGCGAAGCTAGCGAAACGTCTCTGCTTCCAGCCTGGCAAAATTTGCTTTCGTGTGTCAGTTTGTTGGTACTCCTCTACAGCACGCTTAGCATGACCACAATAGAAACGGGTTTGGTTGACGGGAGAATAGACAAAATGATAGATAAACAATCACAATCTGTCATTTTGTCTACTCTTCGGTCGACAAAACCCGTAGAAAGCCCGTTTCTACGGTTGTCATCCTAAGTGTGCAGGTTGTATTTTACAACCGATCTAGACGAAACTTGGTATAGGTACAGGGTTTACGATTTTATAGAATTTTTTGTCGTCGGGGATTTTTAATTGGAGGGGTACTTCCTCCAAAAAGAGGCAAAAAGGGGGCTACTGGATATCTCAGCCTCATGAGATTCGATTTCTATGGTAATTTTTTTGTTTCAAAGGTAGTAACTTTAAGTTGGTCTCTTAAAATTTTTGTGAAGATCTGATGAGGATCTTCGGCGTGATGAGTAAAATAGCGTGGCAAAATGCAGTAAATTGCTCACTTTTAGATTTCTACCAGCGAAATCGGCCCTTTAACTACTATGGTAGGGATTGATGGAGCACCTGGGATCACCTTCTCATCACAAAACGAGAGAAATCTGATTCTGAAAATTATTTTCAGAATATTCCGTTTTAAATAAACGTGTGGTATATTTAAGGTGGTATATTAATTGTTGCAAAAAAGTTTGTGCTCGCGAGGTCGACTGTCTATGTAAAAAAAAAAAAAAAATGTATAACTGCAGCTAATAGAACTGCGTTTATTTAAGATGTCCTTTCTATGTCCTACAAGACATAAGCGATAACTAGCTACTATTTCAAGGTGATTTTTTGCGTTTGCTGGGAAATTCAGTTTTTGTGTCCAGCACTAAATATGCAAACCACGTATTTTATTACAGTTCCTTTGTTTAGATTACCTAACTATCGATGTTAGACTGATGCAGATACTTGGAAATGTACTTACTTAATATACCTTATATATATACATAGACACGCAAAAAATTAATGGGTCTTTGTTCACCGACTCGAGTGACATGCAAATAAGCTTTTTTATAAAGTTTTTTTCAATTATTTTTACAATTGTTTTAGGCATGCATTGTCCTAGGTATAAGTAGAAGGGTTTTCCTATATTTGTTTCGTCATACCTAATCATTGATGATTAATGAAGTTAGTTATGTTACCCTAAAGGCTTGTAACTTTGTCACGCTAGGAATTTGCGTAGGTTAAAGGATATTACGAAGATTCCAAGACAGATGGTGATAATGAGTAAGTTAGCGTGGGTTTAAGTAAGTACCTACAATCACTATTGCATGTATATCAAAGTCCAATATGCTGAGTATGAGACACTTCCATCAATGGCAGTTCCATGAGAGATCTCACACACGCAAACACACACACACGGACACACAAATACTCTCACCCTCACTTCCACTCTACATGAATACATACAAACTTTTTGTGATTGTTTTCGTTTCTTTTGTAATTCTTTATTTATCATAAGACTTCCTTAGAGTCTGGGACTAAAATATCTTCCATGTATTTTGTGTTGGGCGTTGATGGCCGCGCCATAGTATTTTACTCTTGTAGCTATCTTCGTGTCGTTTGTTAAGGTAAAGCTTTCTCCCGCTCTGAAGTCAGAGCGGGAGAAGGAGGGCGTGTCAGACTTTTACTGACTGAAACCCACCCGTGTTCCTTCCGTTGGTCGGGATATCTCTTTCAGACAAACTCGCAACCCCGACAGGGTTAAGTTATGCCTAAATTGTTCCTAATTAGCTTTTTACATCTCCATGATAATCAGTCAGTAATTGGATATTGTACAGATGTACCCAACCCGAAAATATAGTACTTTTTTTTTTTTTTTTTTTTAATAAATAGTATACTCGTAGTAATAAAGCATGCCATAAATTTTAATTAAAACATTATCTTCCTTTTGGGCTTCGTCGCAGTCTGGTAAAAGAAATGGAGGGATAAGTTTTGTAAGGAAACTGCTGCCTGCGGTATTTTTCGGTGAAAAGGCCCTTTGTAAAATCGGGTTTTCAGCGTTTTCAGCAAGTTTTACTCCTGAGCAGTGGTTCAGATAAATACAGAAAACGATCCATTTCTTGTTGGAAAACCTTTAAGGCTTCAGCAGACAGGTACGACGCGACAGCGCGACGCGAAATTATTGAAAATTATTCTACCTGCGGCGTAGGCGCGCGTCGTCGCCTTTCTGCGAAAGCCTTTCTTTTGGACTTCTGAGGGTCTAGTGTGAGTTTCGTTTAACCATTTCGATTTTACGCATCGACCGCGTTCGGCGCTCCGATTGGCCCACCACCAGTGAAGGCCAGTGAAGGGCCAACCAGAGCGCCGAACGCGGTCGATGCGTAAAATCGAGATGGTTATCAAAAACTCACACTAGACCCTCTGGATGATAGTCGAAAACCTTTCTTTAGCGCACTTACCTTCCATAAACAAGTATTCTTCGTCGCTAATCTTCTCCACCACAACCATATCGCTATCAACCAGGATATCAATATCATTCAGAGCTACCGAGTCTTGTTCATAGTTTAACAGAAGCCAGCGGTACGGCGCCTTGAAGTAGCCTTCTTTGCTTGCCTATAAAAACAAAATAATTATTATAAAAGGGGTACCTACAGTCCTTTCAAAGTTATTTTACCTCTGACAGCAACCCACGAGCAACCTTATTACAAGGGAATAAAGATGACTTTGATTTAGAAAGTGATGCAAAATTAGAGGCCTCTCGTTCATCTTAAGTTTTTTTCTGAACTAAAAAAAACCGACAGTAGACCTACCTATTGAAAACATCATAATAACCTGCCCATAAAGCAATTGCTTTTACAAAAAACAAAAACAAATTATATTTTCAAAACCCTAAATAATTATTTAGGGTTTTGAAAATATAATTTGTTTTTGTTTTTTGTCAGACTCAGGATACCTACAGGCTAATATAAATACTCTAATGGTACGAGGAGCAACATTTTTGCCTTATCATTTTACGAACAAAACCGTATAAAATCGATAGATTTGGTTATGCTGAATCCAAAAATCTTAATTTCAGAAATTTTCCTCGCTACGTCTGACCTGTTTCAAAGCAATCTGTCTGATTTTCAGAATGTAGAATTATAGATTTTAGATACCGAAAACACAATTCTCAGAAACCAGTAGTTTCACACGTAGCCAGGCGACAAAAAAAATAAAACCCATAGCAACCCGTCTGAAAATCTTGTTTATAACTATGACGTTTTTGACCGGTATTGCCCATCATGTCGGGTTCAGAATCATCTAAACTAACGATTTTATACGGTTTTGGCCGTAAAACCATGTGTCATGGTTTTGGTCTCGGGCTCTCGTACTAAAAGGCCATTGCCAAGCATTACTTTTTCTTGAAAAAAAAAACAAAAAAAGATCTGTCAGTACTTACTTTAACCAGAAATCTGACAGTCCCAGGACATGCCAAGTCTGCAAGGATCAAGACGTACTGCAGACGAAACTCGGTTCTGTTATACTGCAGTGAAGAGGCAGTACTGAAACCGGTACTACTCATACTCCTGGCCAAGGATTTGAGTGCATCTAAAAGGAAATATAAACATAATTTGCCAAAATGCACACCAGAATAATAAAGTTACTTGTAGCGTGGGAACCCCTAAGAAGGAAGATGAAGAAAATGCAAGGGGTTGACTAGGTGCAGAACTGTAGAAGGCAAGAAAGCGGCTGGGTAACGCAACTTCAGGGAGGCATATATAAGGTCCCCATTTATGAAATCAGCGTTTTGTATGGAGAACTATAAAGAAGTTGCATTTTTCATACAAACGTTTTCTTAATTTATATAACAACCATGAACACTAATGTTTTAAAACTTTTATGTACTAATGTTTAAAAACTAAGATAACGTAATATGCCACTTAGAATAAGCGACATAAATAAGTTTTGGCTAAGTTAAAACAAATAGTGGTCATTTCTGCTAACAAAATGAGGAGTTATTTTTAAGGTATTTTTTATGTTTAGAAAACTATAAGTACCTAATAAGGTTTTTTTACTATTGGTAATTGTCTATGATGGTCATTATTCGATATAATACCAAGCAATTGATGAATATTTTAAATCATAGAAGTGACAAGGTTCTCTATTTGCGAGAAAAAAAACGCCAATTTCATAGGTGGGAACCCAAGATATTCAGTTTTTTATACAGTTTGCCAGCAGTACTGGCAAACTGAAGTGTGCATAATCAGCCTTTAATGTTCCCACTGCTGGGACACAGACCTCCTCTCAGTGAGGGGGAGTGGGCCGTGATCCACCACGCGGGCCCAGTGCGGGTTGGTAGATGTCACATGTCTTCGAATTTTTGGTTCTGAGACATGCCGGTTTGCTCACGATATTTTCCTTCACCGTTTTTAAGAGCAGTGGTTACAACTCACCTACAACTCGTAATAATAAAGACCGTTACGGGGCGAATGCAATCATGACGATTAGTAAACCAAAAACAAGGCTGGTTTACCTACTGATTACAGAACAAGCAAGACAGAAGAAAGTTGATGAATTTCTTAATTTTTATTTATCATTTTTCACCCGCCTCTCTGGCCTAGTGGCAGTGGTTAGACCACGGGTCTCAGACCCGGGTTCGATTCCCACTGGGGGCAAGATTTTCTGCTCGGTTTGGTTGGTGGTAGGGCTTGTTCTAAGCCCGCCTGGCTAGCTACCACCATCTTATCTAAGTCTGTCGCCATAAAAACAATGTTAACAGTATTGTTGTGTTTCGGCAGTTAGAGGTAAGATATCCAGTTCCTCTGTGGTTGAGGATTCCGGGTGAAGCTCGCTTCCACCTTCGGCCTGCTCATCACTTACCATCAGGTGAGATGCAGGCCAAGAGCTTACCGGTTGTGATTATAAAAAAAGCTGTAGATTTCCCCCAAGGGATACTTACGCTGACTCCAACACAAATGCGGTATCAGCAGAGATATAGGTCTATTATCCAAAGTCGCAAACGACATTATCACATCAATATTATGATCACCAATACATTTTACTATTAAAACAAATGAAAAACTTATTAGGAGCAATATTTTCACGTTCATTTTTCATCGGGTTTTGATGAAATAATCGTAAATGGATGAATACCATGTAAGGAGAGGGTATTATATTGGCATTAGCATTTAATATGCAAGCAGGCTTCTCGTATTAATGCGATGGAGGGACAGACGCGGTCAACAGTGACAAAAATTTTAACTCCTGTTTTTTCTGTCATGTGTTAACAATTTAAATAAACTAGACAGTTATCACTTGCTACAATAAAAAACCGGCCAAGAGCGTGTCGGACCACGCACAATGAAGAATGGATGGGATGAATTTATCCCAAAAACAAACTTAACATTGTAGTGGAAAAACATTTTCTCCCGTACGGAATGTATGGGTGATCATGTTTTTCAAACTGCAAATTTAAGTTGGTCGATTATTACTCGTTAACCTGTACAGCCTACGTAGCTGTGATAGTTTTACTTTTAACTTCGTTATACATACTACTGCTGAACGACTTCTACTACTACTACTACTAACTACGAAACGACATGCCTGAGAGATATTTCTCGACGGCATATGAAGCCAAGTCAGACGCCCATGGGCGGCTTTAAAACTATGACACCAGGGTAGTCACTAATAACCACACGAAAAAGAAAAGTACTGGAGAATATCATTGGGTATAAAAGATAATCAGGTGAAGAGTTTCACTAATCATGAAAGTATGGTATCAATCATGTAATCAATCTACTAATTGTGTCTGGATGTTTAGAGCTTCAAGAGCTTTGCCTCATGATTCTGACTTCATTCTCTACCTAAAGCTCTTTTGGCTAAAGACAGGAAAATTAATTAGGTATTTCAAAAGGGAATGGAACAGCGTGTGTATGGTTATTTAAAAATCCGAACCTTGCACCTAAAGATGATCAATACGAACAGAAGATTGTAAGTGCTTACGTAAAAATGCAATTATAAGTAATTGTCATCTTTATACGCAAAGGGAAAAACGTGTCGTCATACTTACGTCCCTTATTTATTTCCGTTTAGAATTCTGCTAAATCTATTGAGAAAAAGTACCTGTTTTAACTGAGGTTTCTTAGCTCATAATCCACGTAGAATTCTTTATGATTAGCATTTTGAGTTAGGTCATCTACCTATGCATATAATAAAATAGTAACTTGTTTGTTTGTTCCCGATTGGCGCTAAAACGCGGCGGTTGGCGGGTTTTTTTTTTTTTTTTTTAAAGCGTGTTACGGATTTGGATGAATTTGGAACACAGATAGTTTATAACCTGAATTAACACTAACGTACTTTTAATACTGGTACGAGTAGTAGGTACGTTCCTGTGGGATATTTTTCGACATCCACGCGTGTGACCCGCGGGCAAAAGCGAGTCACTTAGGAAATGCATTAATTCAATATGCAAAAAAAAATAATGCTTAGTTTTTCTTAGAGCTCAAGCAACATTTTTTTTAAGCTTACCTTTTTAACGTTGTCTTAAAAAAAAAAAAAAAAAAAATGATTTAACTAAGCCAATTTCAAAGTAATCTACTTAACCTTTCAAATGACAGTTGCCGTACCACGACAGCTGACAAGTCGTAGTCAACTGACACTTGCTGTACTACAACAGGTAGATTATGGTCCAACTTTATTGTGATTATCTATGAAACTTCCTATCTCTATCGTTCTTGTGGTATTGTGAGATTCTTAAATTCACTGACAGCCAACGCACAGCCTAAGCTGCTGAGTCTAGAAGCAAGTAATCTTGCACTAGAGTTCCTTATTTAACGAAACTTTGTTCATCCCCTAAATGGGTTAAATAGGGGATGAAAGCTTTTTCCGATGGGAGCACAGCGAGTGCACGGCTTGTATTATTATAATTATATGTTTTTTTCTGGTTTTAGTCCTTTTACTTTTAAGGAAAAGAAATATTCTATTTAACTTTTGTCGATAACTGTATGCTGCTCTGGGATATCAAATTATACACTGCCCCTAATGATACGTTATAGTCTATGATTATCATAATATTTCAGTTTGTCGTTACACATTCATACTGTGAACTCGTTAAGTAGGTATAAAAGATACATTGATTGTCTTGCTCATTTATTAATCATTTAAGTAATGGTGGGATTCCAGTTTTGTTTGTCATGTTTACCGCAAATAAACGTATTTTCTGTCTTTCTTTAAAATACATTTGCATACACACTGATACCATGGATTCAGTACAAGATTCTGAACCCCCTGCGTTGAAATTTTTCGTCGGTTATTTTAAAAAAAAAAAAATGCCAACAGGGGGGGGCTTAGAATCTTGTACCACCATGGTATAAATTTTCGCGCCGATGTCCCTGACACCATATATATTATTTATAGAAACAACGATCTCTCTATTGAAAAAGAGTTTTTCCTTAAGGGGGATGCGCTAAGGTACCCCGCGAGAGTTGTATGTTGATTAAAATATGATTCGCGACCATAACAAATATGGCTTTACATAATTATAATCATTACAATCAGCAATACAACTCCATAAGTTAGCATAGTTGTCAAATGTCATGATTTCATGAAATAATCATTCAATGGGATTACATGAACTTAGAGAGTTGTATTGATCATTTTTATGATTATAATTCTATAATTAAACATTTGATACGGCCGCGAATCTTTAGATCAACATAGAACATTATACTGACCTGCAAATTGCACAAAACGTAAGATTATTTGAATTTCGCGGGCTACCTTGAAGCTTTCGCCTTAATAAAAATATACACATCACGCCCGTATTGCCTTAAGGGTTAGGCAGACGTGTACTTAAAGTATGTACACCCACATTTCGCCAGTTATGTTTAAGTCCCATGTAATAGGGGGCGAGCCTATTGCCATCAACCGGGCACAAATCAAGACTCTGGGCTGCTTTTGGCAAATACCTGATAGAAAAACCCAATAACGCTTTGCCTGAAGTAGGTATCGAACCTAGTTTATTTATATTAGTATTTATACTCCATTTGAAATAAGATTAGACATTTAAACAAACCTTTTTCACAGTACGTTCAACCGATTCTGACTTCTATACCGTAGGCATAAGGATGGCATTATACGCAAAAAAGTGGTAACAATACCAACTGTTTACTGCAGTTGCCATTTGTCAAACGCAATAGAGCGGGCTTAAATCCAGATTCCAGGCTGCGACTGAGCAATTCCTGATGGAAAAACCCAATAACACTTAACCGACCCGGGAATCGAACCACTAGACAAACGAGGTAGCTACAAAAAAATATACACGATGATGAAAAATGTATTTTAGAATTACTTATACCTACTTGCATAATACACAAAAAAAAAAATATATATATAAAAATAAATAAAATATAAATATAAATTGCGTATCGAATTTGATAGAAAACATCTGATCAAATTCAATTGGACCGGTTTTTCGCATTTAATTAGAATAATTTAATATTTTACATAACATACTTACTAATATTATTGAAGACAAAATATTGAACAAGTTTTCTTTGGAACAGGTTTTAAGCCAAATATGTCCGTAATATGAGAATTAATAAACATAGGAACATAAATGTGTCTGGAATGTTTATAATTTTCTTGTCATTAGAGTCGAATGTTTCTTGAATTACAATTTTTTTTTTATTAATTTCAAACATGTTGTAGAGAATCGTAAAGAAATACTGGATTTCGAAAAGAATACGGTATCCGAGTACTTACTTCATCTTCTTTAGATGTATCAGGCAACGGAAGGAACACGGGTGGGTTTTAGTCAGTAAAAGTCTGACACGCCCTCCCGCTCCGCCCAGAGCGGGAGAAGTTATTTGATAATTTCCCACCGTCAAAACAAAAAAAAAAGGTACGTAAAATATGTAGTTTTCCGATATAGTGCGATTGGGATTCAATCAATCTGCCTAGCCTTTTCCCAATTATGTTGGGGTCGGCTTCCAGTCTAACCGGATGCAGCTAGATAAGTACTAGTATTTTACATGGAACGACTGCCTATCTGACCTTTACCCAGTTATTGCGTAACATGTTGCCCCTTAGTTTGGTTGTCAGACTTTCGAGCTTCTGACTACTGAATTTATTTATTATTTATGTTTGCCATACCTAATTCAAATGTGTGAAAAGTTAAAATATGAATCGAGAAAAAGAAGAAGAGGAAGTTCGATGAGAAAGAACATAGACGAACTAAAGGAAAAAGTAAGTGTAGAACTATGAGCAGCTAAAAGATTAACGCATTTGATAGTAACGTAACCAGCACTTCAGTTTTGGATGGATGGAAGCCAAAAATAATTGACAAAACCCTAACCACTTGGTTACCTAGTTTAGGTTAAAAATGCAGGGTGGATGTTTGAGATGGGGCATTAAAGATAGGTACACTTAACCGTTCGCTATAAGAAAACGGTCTTAGGACACTGTCCTTAACTTTATGAGACAAAATAATTTGCATGCACTGATTTTGGAAAAAAAATATACAGTTGGCAAGAAAAATCAGAAATTACAGAAAACTTTTCCCATACATTCGTAGTAAATGAGACTCCATCCATCCTCCATCGTAAAAATAATGTAGGTTGGAGTCTCCAACCTACATTATTTTTACGATGGATAGATCTGCCCTTACTGCCCCGTCTCAAAAATCCACCCCATATTTTGATTACCTTTTAATTTATAGGGAAGTACACACCTTAAATAGCTGCAGTAGGTAAACAACTTGTAGATCCACGTCTTACTGCAAGTAGTTTGCTACAGAACTTGAAACATTTCCAGTCCAAGTTAAGTGATTAGTAGATTCTTTAGCATTTATCTCGGCGAAGTATTTAAGCTGCCATAAAAGTAATGCGCAGTCATGGAATATATCTACACCTAATGGATATATTAATTATGGTTATATATGCCGATCACTTCCTTGAGTTTTTAAGATTAATTAATTATTTATTACTAACAAACAAATAAACAAACTCACTTTCGCATTTATAAATAAAAATATTAAGTTGGAAAGTTAGGATAAATGAAAAATGTTGGTCGCATTTTTCGAAAAATCTTTGTTATTCTCTTGTCTATACTGCATAGCATAACATAGATGTTAATGATTTTCAAGATCTATTGCAAAATCAGGTCCTCAATTCCTGCCTCTCATTCGTTATCGATGTTTATTTATATTTCACTAGCTGTTCGTTTCTAGCGTCGCCCGCGTGAATTTCCAACTTTTCTGGTAGATTGAAAAAAACAAATCTTTCGTTCAAACTATGTCCTATAAATAACAAACACAAAAAAAAAACTGCCGAAGTTCAAGCCGTTCTCAAGTACCTCACCACCTCGAGTACCTCTCTCCTGTATCTTTCATACATGCGGCAATTGATTTTTATTTGTATAGATTTATTAACTTTTCAAATAAACTTATTCTACTCATGATTTGTGTTCTATGTCTTTTCAAGTCCATTATAACCTAATACAACTTTCTTTCTCTAGTTTCGTCATCTAAAGTGGTCTTGATCATTGCAACAATATTCTGCAACAAACTATTTACCTAATTAAAAACAGATACTTTCCTTCCACAGTACCAAGAAAGAATGAGGATAAAAACAGCTTAAATTCATAAAAGTTCCATGATTAACAATTATTATTTTCAAAATAAGTAGACCACGGCGACCATGACCCAAAAACCTTTGAGGATAAATAACGAAAAGTTGACGCGCCTAAAATGAATCAGCCATCTTAAATTCTTCGAACTCGATACATGTATAATTCGTAATACTACGACGTTTTTATAGTAATTTGTACTTTGTCGGACAGGACATAGGGTTTCATATTCTGGTACTAGTAGTTTGTTGCTACAAATTGCTGGAGGAACGTGACGATCGCCAGGCGTTTGTTTTCTTAGGTTTATTTCTGGGTTCTAAACAATTGGTTGGTTTGTTTTGTGTTATTTGGTGTGTCTTAGTTTTGGCACGATTTTCGTGGTTGAGATTGACTGCTGTATATTTCCTACAGTAACTTCAAACTTCAGTCAATGTCTGTCTATCAAATGAATCATTGCATATATGACTTAATATTCGACACACTTCAACTTCAATGTCCATCTTTGGGAGTAATTCCCTGTTTGCGTCATGTTATTGACCTCCGAGTTATATGTATGAATCACATGCGTAGCAAAACTGAATGGCTCATTACGAAATGAAGATTTTACAACACAAAAAAAATAAGGAAACTCAAAATAGACAAAAGACTAACCAATTCTTCTACACCCTTCAAAAAAAGAATGCCAAATAAGTTATCCTGCTTTTCATATATACAGCATGGTGTCCCTAGTTACAGCAGCTACATACAGTATCCCTTGAATGCCCATGATTGCATTCTCGAATGTGTGTCAAGAACATGCGTCCTGCGCATTGGCTCATAAGTCATATTCCACAGTAATAAGCGCGCAAGGGTTTTCTCAGAAAGGCCGATGACTTACTAGTTATTGCCCTTAATTACATAGGTGCATCCGTCTATGTTTATTAATATTATTATATTTAATGATTCTTGAAGACAAAATTTGTATGTTTTTATGATGAGGGGTTCTATGGCTCATGGCTTTCGTGAATTGCAACTGCTAAGTGACCATTATCGGCTCCCATAATGCCAGGGGGCCTAAAACGGCCGCTTTGGCAGAATCATAATAGGTTAATAATATGAATCATATTAAAAATCGTAAAATGGTCACAAACTGACAATTCATAATAATATTAAGATCTGCGTGCAATTCGTATATATTACGCAATTCATCTGTTTGACAGTTTTGAATGGAAATTCGTAAAATTATGAATTGCTTTAATGAAGTTTAATGTCAAATAGCATTCAATAAAATTCAGGAAATAACTTGTTTTTAGAGGAATTGCGTAAGAGGCTTACAACAGCTAAAGCGCGGTCACTGTCGGACTGCATAGAAATGAAAGAGAAGCGCGATGACACGACGCAGGTAATTTATTGCAAAATATGAAGCAGTTAGCGATTTACAGAAAATCTATTGATTGGACTGAAAAATTAAAACACTATTATGCTAATATGTAGCTTGTAGAATAATCTGACAAAAAATCAGAATGATTGCATGTAAATTAATATGATTTTTAATCGTTAAAAGAAATTTTTAGAGGTATCTTCATGATTTTTTTCTATCGTATCAAATTAGTTGTATTATGTTTTCAACACACTATTATACTAGCATTATATCCTGAAGAATATCATATATTTTTCTGATTTTGTTTACTGCAGTGGATCATATTCTTTTAGGCATTATAAAACTTGCGTTTAGGCACGTTTAGGTCCTGTAGTCCCCTTAATTTGGTAGTTTTAGGCCCCCTGGTTTTGTGTTTAAACCATTTTTCCGTGGTCGTATGAATATCAATGACAGTAGGTAGTTACGGGTATTCGGAAGCCCTTCAATCGGAAAGCAGTGCAGTTTCCGTAGGATATCAATATTGCATTTAATTTGGTTGTTAGAAGCCAATTCGATGGCAGTCGCTAAAGGTGATTTATTATTTTTCAGTCACATCTGGGATGTACCTTCCATCTAATAGAATGTCCTAAATGTCCGTTCACATATACCCTTATCAATCTGAACAACGCCTTTGACATCGCAACAAGCGTGGCCAGCTACTGGGCCCAAACAGTACTTATAAATTTATAATATAGATGTAGGTACGCTCACCGTCGTCGATGCGAAAACAAGAAGTCACATCTGGGGCCTATTTAATAAAACCGAAAGGCGACAGGTGACAGGTCGGTGATATATCCGATAAATAGGGATGAAGCCTGGGTAAAAAAAAAACATCTAATTAGTCCGTCAGTCACATGATAAAAAAAATATTAGACACGTATTTTTTGTTGTATCATATTAATAAAAAATGATTTAGATAAAACGCATTAAAGTTAGGGAGTAGGGGCTCGCTACGTCACAATTCAGTATTCTTATACTGAATTGTGACGTAACGAGCCACTACCGAAGAGTGACGTCATGCCACTAATTCAATGTATTGCAATGTATCTTTTGATTACGTAAAAATACGTGTCCAATTTTTGTTTATAATCAATCAGACGGACAAAAAATTTTTAGTCTTCATCCAAATTTCTCAATTTTACAAGTTTCTTTTGCTGCTTAATAAACAGCACCTGTCGAGAAAATATGTCAATGTTGTAATTCTTTCATAAATGTAGAGTATTGTCCGTTAGGTGTACTTTTACGAACACCGTAAACGTTGTACGACTTTTGCTCACACTGCTCTGACGCTTGGCGTGTCAACACGTCGGGTCCGGGTTCGCAACAAGTCAATCGTCATCCTGAGGATGCCTCGTTGAGAGGTGAAACACGTGTCGATTTCTTACAGGGTTCTTTATGACTCTTTAAGAACAGTTACGCGGATTAGGTTAGTAAATATACGTCGTCTATTGTATTTTATAATGGATTTCCGCAAAGTCACGCCTTAGTAAATTAACTATCAGTATTTTTACGTATTAAATAGGGCTTTGGTTAAACTGGGAGCTGACTTCAACATTCAATGTAATAAAAGAATAAAGCGTAGTTGAAAAACGGCTACACAGAATACCTATAATACACAGCTACACAGAATAACGATAGAGACTAATAGAGATATTGTATTAAATTAATGCCTTTTTGGTATCGCTATTAACTAAGCGTGTTATTATGACAGTATCCATTTATTAGGATTTATCCTGAATACCACTGTGTCTCTATTACTTATTTATTTATAATCGATAACGATTTTATATACATCTCTTTTCGAAACAAAACGATAAGTAAAAGAAGTTCTGTGTAAGTTTTGAGTTTTTATTTTCACTTGAGTATAGATTTCGATTGTTTTGTTGGTATATTGGCGTGTGCTAGCTGTCATTATGTCAAATAATTTAATCTATTGTTTTGTGTAGAGTAATGACCTCCTCCTCTCTCCTACTTGATCTATGCTTTGCCCGACAGGGTCCATAATTGTGACTAATATAATTATTTACCTACCAACTTTATACATTATGGTACCTACGCAATAAAGAATTGGGAATTGAGAATGTAATGTAAATTATTTTGCTTACATAATCAAGATAATATAGACATAGAATCAAGTTTTTTTTTCTAACTGAACAGACAGCAGTGCTGCTGGGCAGTTTGTTGCGCCACTTCTTCTTCCCAGCTAAAGCACTAGGAAGTGGTGATGAGTGGGCGTTTTTGGGGGACCGTCTTATGTAATTTTGACGTACGAAAAGTGCTGATTCTCAGCCTAGTTTGAATACTTATATAACTTTTGAATTAGAATTTTTAAATTTTGATTCTTTATCGATAAAGATGTAGCTATGATAAATATGATGAATGATGAATATAATAAATATGATAATTGTTAACTGCCTCTTTGGTGTAGTGGTCGCTATTACTGAGCATGAGGTCCTGGGTTTGATTCCCAGGTCGGGGAAAGTGTTATTGGGTTTTTCTATTAGGATTTTTTCAGTAGTAGCCCGGTGTCTGGATTTGAATCCGGTTGATGGCAATAGACTCGTCCCCTGTTACATGGGACTTAAATATAACTGGTTAAATGTGAGTGTACTAGAGGTACACCTCTGCCAAGCCCTTCGAAGATTACAAGCGTGATGGTATGGTATGCTATGTTATGTTGTGTTAAGTATGTTGTTGTTTGTTATGTTGATGTGTTTGTTGTCGTTGTTGTGTGTGTTGTGTTATGTTGTGTATTGCAAACTTATCTGCTAAACGAAATCATCCTATAGTAATATCAAATGTGTTGAATCAAGTCAAATGTATGGGCGTGGTATAGCAATAGTAAGTACGTGGCTCCAAAGACCAGCCATAAAAATCCGTGTTTAAAAAACGAACACATTTTTTATCTAAATTATTACATGCTCCTCTGTCTATGAAGTTATGTCATGTTATAAATACGATTCCTAATTCAGAATGTTGACAGCCTCACAACATATAGAAAACAATGTCACGAAATTAACATAAAATTTACCTGACCCTAATCTTTAAACCTCGTGGTTTTCCTTACACGAACAGGCAACACAACTTCATATCCTCAAGCCCAATACATCCAAGGAATTATCGCCTTTAAATTGCTCCAGTTGCGGTCTAAAATACCGTGAAAAAGGGTGCTTTTGTGGTCTGTAATTCTGTGTCAATTATACGGTTTGTCAGTTACGCCTGTAATCATTTGAACGTTTATTCTCAAAAGCTGTTATTACTGTAATTCAATTAATTGTAATGCCTATCTGATAATGATATCGTGTGGTATTTCTAGCATTCACTTGCTGTATATGATTAATAATATAATAATAATAATATTTTATTTCCACAAAAAACTTAGTACTACATTACAAAGGAAATGTGGCAACAATTTCAATTAAGCTAAAGAGATTAGCATCTGTAGCCGAACTAGGCATAGCCTGTATTTCGGCTATCAGCACCATTCCCCTCGAGAATTATGATACAAAAATAGGTGCCAAGCTATAGTGGCATAGACATTAGTACTACAGATATATAGAATATAGTTGATAAGTAAACTAGTTAAATAATTTGAAAATGGGTAAGTACAAAAGTTTGAATATAATTAAATGGATTGAGTGTATGTGTGTTCGTGCGTTTGTGTTGTGTGCGTGTGTGTGGTGAATGTAATGAGAACGTGAGGGTGTGTGTGGTGTATGTGTATGTAGGTGTGTGAGAATAATTATGCGGTGAAGGTGTGGGTGTGAATATGCATGAGTGTTATGTGTGTAGTTGAGCTATATAGTAAGTAAGTGGAACTTTGTTTTCTGTGCTCTTAGCCGTATTCTTAGAGTGCTAAGGATATTAGTTGTTCCGTCTCCTCATAGTTTAATTCCTGCAAGTAATGGCATACTTTTAGTTTGCATTGTATTCTAGTCAAGGTGTATATATTTATTGATTTGTTAATCTTATGATAAAGGTAAGGGCCTAGAAAACTTACAAATCTTTTACCAAAGGTTGTTTTAAATGTGGCTAAATAGTCACATACATGATGTTTACGTCGTCTCTGTGTCGATTATGGTTTGGCATTGCATTGTTTTGTAAATAAATCTTTAGAACCTGTCTACTTACAGGTATTTAATTATGGTAGAGGGGCTCGTGCAGTTTATACAACCTTAGTTTTTGTTTACCCCAAACCTCTTAAGGGGTCATTGTACTCATCATTATGAATAACTTTCACTATGGGACCGACGCTGAAATCGCGAAAAAAAATTGCTGTTCCCTACATTTCGACGAGATAGATATACGAACATAAATGTAGGGAACAGCTGATTTTTTTTTCGTGATTTCAGCGCTGTTCCCATAGTGAAAGTTGTTCATAATAATGAGTACAATGACCCCTTAAGAGGTTTAGGGTAAACAAAAACTAAGGTTGTATATATTTTTATAGCTTAGTAGGTGAACCCCACAGATTTTTAGCAGTCATTATTTATTTTCTAAGAAGGTGCCATCACTACTGTGTCAAAGACCTGACACTGCGCAGGTACTCAGGTACTTTACACCTCAGAGGGGTTTTTGTTTACGTTTTTACACCGTGACGATTAAGTCATCACCGTTCATTCATCTGAATGACTGATGATCGTAGCCTCGTAGGCGGATCTAGTGCGCATACGCATGACTAACGTAGCTCAGGAATTAATACTATTAGTAATGCGGTAACAAAGAAATTGGCCGAACATGGCTTATTGCTATTAATATTATTTATGAGTCAGTATGGTGTATGTATTGACCATTGCCATACATACACCATACTGACTCATAATAATATCGTGGATGATTGCGCACGAGACAGCCATGGCAGCAGTGTAGGATGAATGATGGGTCATCGTGGGTTTTAGCTGGTAAGACTCTGACACAGCCCTTCGTAATTTCTAGGACAAATAGGGGGTGAATTTATTTGTAAATCTTTGTGCGGTTTAAATTTACACAGGCCTTAGGTATGCTCTACCAGTCAACCAAGGGTGGTGGAGACATAATATGGCAGGTGCATTGATAGTCACCGGGGAAAAAAATGGACCGGTTACTGGGATATCCTCCTTAGCATATCTAACCTACATCAAGCTAAAGAAAATAGTGTTTTTAGACACTCTTTGACAATTTAATTTGACCCTACTAAATTAATGACAATAGGTTGACAATATTAAATTAGATTTTTCATTCGTTTTTATATCTGATACGTATCAATACTACAAAAAGGTATTTCGCGGTACTCAAACGTCATGATTTACAATGATTCATCTTGATAGTATCAGTACTATTGCAAGGTGTGATGTGATAATTATTATTATGATTATAATATTCATTTGGCAAGGGATTACCTTTGTGGGGAACTCAATCTTCCGTATGCGTCTGTCAATGGACTGTTTATAAACTATGACTTAATAATGTGGTTTTACGCTACGTTTAGTATGGATACCGATCCAAGTAGGTACTAAGAATAGATTATTTTGCAGACAGATTGAAAAATGACGATGATTTTTGTTAGAATAAATATGAAACCAACGCGCACTGAGCCCGCGTGGTGATTACGACCGACTACCTCTCACCGAGGCCTATGTCCCAGCAGTGGGAACATTATAGGCTGATGCTTATGCTAATATGAAATAGTGAAAAGATTGTCGAAGTAGAATGGTGTGCAAAATAGTAAAGAGAGGCAAGAAGATAATGGCAATAGCTACCGTGAAATATGCCAATATTGCCCCCAAGGGAAATTTTGCCCGAAGAACCATTTATAAGCACTAGTGGTCACCCAGAGGTCGAAATTCGACCATAATTCATTTAAGTGTCATGATTCTAAGGTAGCCTCTAGTAGGCGGTAATATCTTGTGTCAAACGCATTGTAGGGTGTGTAATGTTTTTTTTATTAATTTAATTTATTTCTAATGTATATTATATAAAAATATTAGCTTTCTGCACTCCTTCTCCATATAAACTTTAACTGTGCCTTTCATACTCCTCCGTCCGCGTAATTTTCGTAAAAAGGGGTACAAAGTTTTTGCTTCACGTATCTTTGATGTGCAAATATCTTAATATTATGGCAACATTGATTGACTAAGGTGGAAATAGGTTATATGTATAGCAATACTGACTATCGTGTTTGTTGCTAACTTCGCTTAGTAGCTTGTTAGAACTCGTCGAATGAGGTGCGTGTTTTTTTTGCGTGCAAATTCTAGTACAAAGTCAGGGTAACATTGCCCAGTCATAAAAGTAAAAAACTTTTAACATTACAAGTCAGTGCAGGTGGGAAGTACGAATGATCGATACGCACCACATTCAATACAATAAATAGGTACAGAAATTGAAAGTTTTAAAATAATAATGATTTATTTGCCTGTGATAATAAAAGTTGATGTAGAGTCACCGCGGGGTGAAAACAATTAAGATTAGCACGTATCAAAGAACTCTGCAATTTGGTCAGCCATTATCGTAAATAATAATATGCTATACCTACAAAATTATTTGTTTCATTTAGGTATTCAAATTCAAAAACTAGGCTGAGAATCAGCACTTTTCGAACGTCAAAATTACATAAGACAGGCCCCCATAAACGCCCACCCTTCACCACTTCCTAGTTCACTGGAAAGAAGAAGTGGCGCAACAAACTCCCCAGCAGCACAGCTGTCTGTTCAGTTGGAAAAACTTGATTCTATATAATAATCCTTTAAATGCAAAAATAATTTACATTACCACAAATTGCAATCAACTCATAAAATAAAAACATTTTAATGAGTAGATTATGTCAACAATAAATGAAAACAAAAATTTAAATAAATTGACTTACAGTCAAATAAAATAAAATACAAACACAGATTCAAATTTAATGGCGGGTCGGAAATAATTGCTACTTGCTACTTGCTGCGCCCTACCGCACCCCTCACCCCCGTTGACTCATGAATTCGTTACTGCGCAGCGACTCGCATCAAGTTCCGACCCGCTATTAAGTTTGAATTGGTTGTTAGTAAAAAGCTCGATTGGTTCGTTATTCCATTTTGCAACAAAAAGCGCCAATGATCCTTTTATTACAAAATTAATTAAATTGAATCATAAGATCATAACTAATAATATAATATAATAGGAATAGCAATCACAAAAACCTGTTTCCGAATCACTCTTATACTACAGTTTCTCCATCCAGTATTGGTTTTCATATGAAAAAAAATCGCTTCTTGGGCAACATAAATTGGCAATACTTGTGGCCATGAGTTCATGACTAAGCTTTAAGAGGTAGCTGCAATGCTGGTATTAGACTTTAGCTCTTAGTTCTTTCAACAAACAAATTAATTCGGATTCTGATTCTAAATTACCAATATACGATACATGATACAATAAACTTTTGAGAAAACTTTGCAGTACTTTTCAGTCATCGGAAACGCCTTTTGTACCTAATGGCCGAATTTGTTTTCAATGTTTCCAAAAAGTAACACCAATATGAATATTACCAAGAGTCATCAAAACTTAGGTATTTGCAGATTTCAATCGGACGTAGTTAAACAGAAAGGATCCAACCCACACAGAGTTTTGAGATATTCAAGTTTTAAGATCAGATCGTGTTATGTGATCGTGTGACCTGCCGTACATACGGGTTGGTAACGTATGGTCATAATGACATGATGTGTTGGGATTGTTTTTGTGATATTAAAGTTTTAACTACAAAGAGTGTTTTGGTATACATAGCTCATTTTCGCTCATAGTTGGTTGATTCTTTCTGCTTAACTACGTCCAATCGTAGATTTGCCCTTCCGCGTCAAAAGATGGTCGCGTCTCTATTTCGTTTTGACACCTCTGAGACGGACAGTGTCGCAGAGACTTGACTTGGTTGTCATGGAAACGCCATTGTTAATGTGTGAGCTCGCTCCTCTCATTATGGACGATTTTTCGTGCGACTTAGTACAGTGAGGGCAAATCTACGATTTAAATCTTTGGGTGTTTGCCATTGTTTTAAATCTGAAAACACCCTGCAGTGCTATTCTGTAACCATCTCACCGTGAAATCTTAGGTGAAGTGAGCGTGGAGTGAGCTGTCATTCCACAGGGATGACACTATTGACAGCTCACTTCACCCAAGTTTTCACGGTGAGATGTTTACAGAATAGCGTGGCAGATCTCTCTCCGGTCGTGTCAGATTGCCGTCCCATCGGACTATGAGAGTGAGGGAAGAGAAAGTGCACCTGTGTCTGCGCACACACTCGTGCACTATGATATTTGTCTCCCGCGTCGATGGTTGTCTGAAATCATCATTTTGAAAGTCATCAAAGACTCTTTTATTCGTATCAAGTAAAACACCAAACAGGACACACCCACAGACGATACTTGATGGCAATGACCGAATTCGCCATGCCCATCTTCGTCAAAAACCAGTTCACAGAAGATCGTTAATGGTTTCCTCTTTCGTAAATTGACCATTAATCATTGACCTGTTTTAAGAATAAGTTTTTAAGTACACACCCTCTCTATTATAGGTAATGCAGTGAATAGGTGGCTAATATACTCAGCTGTAACTAACTGTATAGTTTTGTATCGACTCTGTGCTTTAGTAGATTCTACTTTTAAAGTATAGATCGGTTCCAAAATAAAACTTTGCAATAATAATATAAAGACTTTTCTGTCAGTGAATATATAAGATAGCCTTAGTAAAAAAAAAAAAACGCGGTGATAGCCTAGTGGTGTGACCGTCAGACTGCCAAGTCATAGGTCTCGAGTTCGAACCGAAGACCTCTGACTTTTCGGATTCATGTGCGTATTGTACAATTATCACTTGCTTCAAAAACAGTGAAGGAAAACATCGTGAGGAAACCTGAGAGATATTTCTCGACGGCATGTGAAGCCAAGTCAGAAGCCCAGGCGTGTTTAAAACTACGCGAAAAGAAGATTCTTCTTCTTTTTGCGTAGTTTTAAACCCGCCGTAAGAAAAATGGTAAAGCTTCGTGCAGACAAGCGCGACGCGACACCGGTTGTTGTTATACCGTGAAGTTTTCTTAGAATTTGTATTGTTCGAGTCGCGTCGTACTAGTTTGCACGAGGCTTAATCCAAAACAATCAGGGATAAAGGAATACTTATAGATGTAATAAAGCCAAGGTAAAGCGCGAACAGTGAAAATAGCAACTTCATATATGGATACTCTCTCTTATTTTCAGCATTAGATACAGGCCCATTCATCGATCGAAGGTTTAAGCTACGCTTGGCTTTGTTCATAGTGACTATTCATTACATATTGAGATCCTCCATGCCTCGGAAAGCACGTTAAGCCCTTGCATGGTGTCGCGGGAAAGTCCGAAAGGGATACCGTGGCCCCTGGCAACGTACAGGCAACACTGAAGGAACACGGGTGGGTTTTAGTCAGTAAGAGTCTGACACGCCCTCCCGTTCCGCCCAGAAGGGGAGAAGTTATAGTTAAAAAAAGTCCCACCCAAGTTTTACAACCAGTCATAACCAAGAGGTATCGTCTTACCCAGTCAGTAACACTTGATTGTGGAGGTCTGATTGGCAGTCGGTCCATGTAAAATACTGGTATTCAGCTGGATTCGATTAGACGGGAAGCCAACCCTAACATAGTTGGGAAAAGTCTAGGCAGATTGATTTTGATACACGTGTATCATTACTTTTGGATATCTCCTTTCTGATTATATGACGTACCTAATCTGAATATCTAAACCTACATTACAAATAGACGATGCATTGTCTTTAAATAGAAATGATCATATTAACAGTTAGCAGAAAACTTATGTAATCAAGCACACGACTAGTTAAATTGTGTTTTAATTTGTCCTACGATGTTCGTTGAGTACATTATGTGTTTATGGTATTATTTATTTGATGAAAAAACAAATTAATTATTATATGGCCACGTGTATTTGAAATTACTCAGTTTATTTAATGGTATTCTAGCGTCGACTAGCGATGCATTGACTTCACATGACAAAGCAATGTTCGAAGTTATTAACTTCGAACACGACCGATTTTCGTCTGGGGAACTGAATTATTTTTTTAATATTCTCACGTATCATCATTGAGCTTGTACCAAGAAGAAAGAAGCACTGTACTAAAGCTTTTGTTTCTGAAAAAAAAAACCACTTACCCTTTTTATATTTCGTTTTTGGCTGGGAAATTATCAAATAACTTCTCTCGCACTGGGCTGAGCGGGAGGGTGTGTCACACTCTTATTGACCACCCGTGTTCCTTCAGTTGCCTGTACTTTACGTTGCCAGGGCCACGGTATCCCTTTCGAATTTTCCCTCGACCCCGGCAGGCATCGGTCCTAGCGAACCCCTTCCGTTGTGCTGACATCTCTTTGAGAATCAGCACAACGGAATCACTTACCCTAATCAATTTTCTTCAACAGATATGACCGACCCACTGTCACTTCAACTTTCTAACCCTGTAGAAAAATTAATCCACTTAGACTTATCAATTTTTCTTGGAATGGAATTGGAATTGCCGACGTAATAGCTTACAGGGTTAGCAAGTTGAAGTGACAGTGGGTCGGTCATATCCGTTGAAGGCCTGGTTTGGCAAAAAAATCCTGCAGCGGAGGCCACAATCGATCTTTCGTTACACTAGAAATAAACACAATGCTGTGTTTTCTATGACCTAAAACTGTAAACACATTTATAGACAATGCGCATTATTTTACTGGCCTGAATTTTTGTGGTCTGTGATTGCAGACCAACCATTTTATTGACCACTCATGTCCAGATTAGATATTTTTATGCTAGACTACGCAGGCTACAACAAAAAGTTTTGATCTCTTGCCAAAAGCCTGTCCAGATTTGTGTTTGAATAAACTTTTATTTTTATAAGACTTATTTCCGTTTGATTTGAAGAGTTGAATTATGTTTTCGATTAAATCAGAATTTATTTTTGTAAGAACAGGAAAAATATTGTTGATGTGTCAATTTTTCATTCGAAGTCTTCATTTAACCGAAGGTTTGGTATTGCGGTTTTTTAAATTTCTTAGGAGTTCTGTCTAACCTATCAGGGAATACAAGAATGATGCTATGTGTGTGTATATACGACACACGACGACAAAGACAACGACACGAGATGAAGAAGTATTTTGAAACTATCAAATAAATACTAACTTCAAAATTAAAAAAACAGGCCCGGGCGAATCTGACTCGCACACAAAGGATTCCGTACCACTTACAATATCTAAAAAATATTTTTATTATTTGTTGTTATAGCGGCAATAGAAATACACAATTTGTAAAATTGTCTACCTATTACGGTTCATGAGATACATCCCGCTGTCAGACAGACATACAGCGGAGGCTTAGTAATAGGGTTCCGTTTTGCACCCTTCGGGTACGGAACCCAAAAAAGTGATTTTTTCAAACAATGATGACAATGGATTTTTCCGATCAACAGACTTAGCTGTAGTGAATTAAGACGCAGATATATGCCAGTGACCTTGAGTGGTTAACTTGCGTATTCTGTACTGAGCTCACGGAACGCGTCGTACGTCCAGTCAGTAATAGGACTCGCCGATCAAGGAGCGCTGTCCCAAATTAGACGCATTATTAATTTATTATACATAAAACAAAACGGATTTTAATTAAACACGATCAATAATTAAAGTATCTTTAAAATACGCTTAATAGATTTTGCGTGATTTTCAGTTTTTTTATCCGCGTTGGACATATTAATTTCACTATGTAATAAAAACATATTATAATCTAAAATATTCACATATTAAGAAAATGCTCTAATTTAACATATACTTTTTCCAAATCATTAACACTACTCGTTTAGACGTGATATTCAGTATAAAATCATTAAAACTCGGTTATCGTCGCCTTAACTATTAGATATACATATTTTTTTAAACAGCTGTTCCATACATTTTGACCGCGTAGGTATCGGTAGGCGTAAGTTATTTTTCAAAAAAAGCAGATTTTTTATAAATAACCGACGAAAAATTTCAACGCAGGGGCGTTCAGAATCATGTACTGAATCCATGGTAACAGTTTTCCCGTCGATGTCCCTGACACTTTATAGCTATACGAACAAAGGACAATGCAACTTTTCCTTTGACCGCTGGCCCAAAAAAATGAAACCTGTTGTGCATAGCTGAAACCTATGCCAAACGTTAGTACTAATCATCCATGACAACTTTTACTATGGGGACAAATAAATTTATCCCAGTAAAAAAAATATACAGGGTTACAAACTTTTTGAAAAAGTTTCGATGCTTATATTTCTTACCCTGCATATTTTTTTTACTAGGATAGATTTATTTGGCCCCATAGTAAAAGTTGTCGTGGATGATTAGTACTAACGTTTGGCATAGGTTTCAATTATGCACATTGGGTTTCATATTTTTGGGCCAATCGGTTGCATTGTCCTTTGAACGAATTTTTGTTGGATTGTCGTGTCCCCCTTGTATATGGTAGGTATAGGTATGTGTGCAATAATAATATCTGGTTCCCCTTATTTGTTCATTTGCGTAATAATGATAAATAGATAGGTATGTACGTTTTCCTTATAAGAACCAAATTATGATAACAGAGTCAACGAGCTTGAATAAAAGCAATTATTATTTATTATGGTTACCTCTTTGGTCCGGTTTGCATTTTAATAATAATCCCCGCTTTGGTATTGTAAACGCTGCTATGAACAAAGTTAGTTGTGAAGAGAGAATAAAGCTTCGTGCAGACAAGCGCGACGCGACAGCGCGACGCGACACCGGTTATTGTTATATCGTCAAGTTTTCTTAGAAATTGTATTGTTCGTGTCGCGGCGCGGCGTCGCGTCGCGCTGGTCTGTACGAGCTTTAATATGTTTCTTGAGACATCGACCGGTTTGCATATATCTGATGAAAATGTAAAAAATGGGCTAACGTACAGAGTGGCTACACATTAAGCTATACATTTCCAATTTATGCTGATCTCGCATTGTATAGGATTTCCGTATAATGCGAGGTCAGCTTATACTGGGACTGTATAGCTTGATGTGTAGCCGTGTGTACCTGTGGATGTAATTTTGTAGAGAATACTTAATTAGACCCGAAATTCTGAATCACCTTAAAGATGTTTTTCATTTGACAATTGAGGTCCTGTGTCTCTGAGGGTGTCAAATCCCTTAGGTACATATTCCCTTTGGAGTGTCCCTAACTTTTACTGCGTTATCTATTAGTTATCCTTACGTACCTCATAATACCGTAAATTGTGAGCCTAAGAGTTGAGTAATCACAATCATTATGATAACTTCCGTGATTACTGCTTGCGTCAGAATTGTCACGATGCGTTATTTAGTTAGTCATAAACGCATCATAGTCCTAGGATGAACAAAGTCCAACGCTGGGTTTAGAGAATGTTTTCTGTCTGTGATCATCGGGGTAAAGTGCATGACCCCGTGTCCTAACCGGCAGCGACCGACGCGCGATCACGCGATCAACGATCGAGTATTTTATATTCATAATAGCACTTCCAATTTCGTATTTTTCCCCTTCAACCCCTGTAAAATAAAATTTACACTATCTATCTACCACTATTACTTCATTTTCGCTTAAGCGTTCCATAGGATTTTTTTTTGCTCGGCTCTTAAGGGCATGTATTTAAAAATAGCCTATAACCTTCCTCAAGAATTGGGCTATCAAATACGAAAATAATTTTCCAAATACGACTGGATTCCAGAGATTAGCCCGTTCAAACAAAAACATACTCTTCAGCGTTATTAAATGTATAGGTAGATTTTGGTTAGAACACGACCTGAAAGCTTTGCGTATGCATAGTGCGAAGTGGTGGCGTGTTGATGCGTTAGACTGGTATTTAATTATTCATATTCTCTTGTAAAAAGGTGAAATGTTACCCGGTTGACTGCTCAGGATGATCTGTATCTATATCGTCTTCCGTGGGGGCTTTGATATAAGCTACTGGTACTTGTTGACAGGCCTACACTGTTCTCTCATATACCTATTAACACTTTAATTTGAAAACATTGTAAAAGCCATTTATTTTTAAAAGGGTAACCGTGGAGTTTCTTGCCGGCTTTTCTCCATAGGAAACGACCAATTGGAACCATAGCTTCTGACGTTTCATAGGTGCCAGTATGTAGGTTTATGTGATAAAATATTTTGATTTTGATTTTGAAGGTCGTTTAATTTAAACAACAAAAAACTTATTACGTGGTCTACCTGTTATTAAGCACAGGCAAGCTAAACCACCGGCTAACAATTCTGGCTCTTACGACCATAGGGCTCCTGCAATGGTCTTTTCTTTCTTTCTTTTCTTACCTACAGCTTTTCCTGCTCGCTGGATTGGTGACGCCAACATGTCCCATACATGTTGAGAGTTGAGAGTGCTGATGATGAAAAAAGAGATTGGAGATTGAGATGAGTTTTAGAAACCCGAAAATAAAAAAAAAGCTATTGTGAACGTTTGTACTTTTAGCAATCGAAATTTTGTGTGTCTGTTTGTCTCTCTGTTTGTTCCGGCTAATCTCCAAAACGACTGGACCGATGTTGACGAGACTTTCACTGGCAGATAGCTGATATTTTATGGCGAGTATTTAGAAAAATAATTAGGTTCCACGCGGGCGAAGCAGCGGACAGCAGCTAGTTATGCAATAAGATACACATCGAAACGAATGCAAAAAAACTTTGTGAACGTGACTGCACCTTTACCTAAAAGGGGTAGTTTGACGCATAAATGTGCTGATAGATTTGAGTATTCACTTGTAACAGAACATCGAGCATTCGCCGTTTTTAAATTGGTCGAACTGGACAACGAACAGACTCAACCATACAGGCCAAACATCGCTACGAACATTTTCACGATCATTCTAGCGAATGATCTAGTCAATGCACGTCAAAAAAATATTCTTCACGAAATTGAAACGGAACAATGATAGAATGGCTCGACTCGGCAAAAAGCTCGAAGCAAATTTACTATCCCTTCGCTAGGATGCTCGCTAGAACGTTTGCTATAATGTTCGCTAAAAAGCTCCCGTTTATTTTTCTGTAATGTAATAGACACTAGAATGCTCATTACAAGTGAATGCTCAAGTTTATCAGCACCTTTTAGGATGCAGGTTGATGATGACAGCTGCTACTCTTTCTCATCACGAGGAATTCCCTACCCACGTTACAAGAATAAAGTCACGTAGATCACTATTTCAAATTGACTCGTACAAGGAAATTATGCGATGACGATTTTGACATTGCCATAAATAATAATAAACAATTATCAATAATTACAATGACGTAGAAATAGCAATGATCAATAACACAATTTGCTTGCGCACTGGTTTTTTTTTTCTTCCTGAAATTCATTAGAGATTTATTTTAGGTACGTTGACCATCTCTGAAAGTACCGTATATCATAATATAAAGCCCACCATTAGCCCACACGTAGTTTGAGTCTAATACACTATGATGCACGAAACGGCATACGCTTTGATCTAATCTTCGGTCATCATTTGCCTAACCTTTTCCCAAAAAATTGGGGGCGACTTCCAGTTTAACCGGATGCAGCTGAATACCAGTGTTTTAATGGAGCGACTGCCTATCTGACCTCCACAACCCAGACTGGGTAGTACGATACCCCTTGGTAAGACTGGTTGTCAGACTTTCGGGCTTCTGACGACCCGTAACGACTATCAAAGATTCACGAATGACAGCCGAGACCAACGGTTCAACGTGCTATTCGGGGCACGGACGGGTCTTGGTATGAAAAGATAGTCAACCATCGACGGTGTTCATCGTAGATGCATAACTGCTACAAGGTTTTTTTGGCGCGTGGCCAAAACCGGAACTAACGCCGCCATCTTGATTTTGAATTCATTTCAAGTGCCATTTCACGAAACAATTGCAGAAATGTTCACCAACAGCGCCCCCCTTTCAACGTCTTTCAAGCGCCAAAGATCCTTGTAGGAGTGTACCGACAACACTACCTTACTGTTGTTATTTTTCGCCTGTCAAATGTTAACATTTTGTATGGGTAGCTAGTATCATAATCTGCTTATAATGTTCCCACTGCTAGGACTCAACTCTATGAGAAGAACTACTGGGCCTATTTTAGGCCGTTTCATCGGAATATCTTTTAAACTCGACGTTTTTGAAAACGTCTTTTCGAACTCGACTTTTCTTCCAATTTTATAAGAAAATATTTGGAAAAATAATGTTTTTATCTATTCTGTTAATTTGACAAAAAATATTCGCTAGGAAATTCCATGACATGTATTGCAGTAAGTACTGAACCTATTTCACAAATTCGTAGGTGAACCCCCGAACAGAAAAACCATGTCAAAAGAATTCCAGGATTTGTTCTAAAGTCCTAATATTACTCTAATTAATTCGTCACAGTGATGACGTTTTAGATCGATGTGACCTCTGCAAGGTTGGCCTTTGGGAAACTCTAGCGCATAAATACGTAACATTATAATAGTAGGTATAGCTGTACTGTGAATTCGGTGATAAATATAACGTCAGAGTACGGTGCGTATGATTTCATTGTTTAGTGGGACATTCCGTCTTTAGAAAATTCGATTTTCTTTAGACAATATTTTTGTTTCTGGAATTAGTCAGTGCTATTAATCAAGGGGGTGTAATGTTTGGCATAATAACAAAATATCTAACGTTCACTTGACATAATTTCAGTTGACATAATTTTGTTTAACATAACGATCAGTTGACATAATGAATTGTTGATATAATTTCATTTTACCTAATTTCATATGACATAATGAACATTTCCTATAATGCACATTTCACATAATATTCATTTAGCATATTATTCATTTACTATAATATTCATAATCTCTAAGTAACTTTTAATATAATTTAGATTTTTTTTTTCTTCACTTTATACCCTATACACCTGGATGAAATCTGGACTTTAGGGCACCCCGACTCGGATAGGTTAGGTTAGAAGGGGATGGCGGGGTCGTGTGAGCGAGCGAAGCGAGCGAATAGACCCCGCCATCCCCTTCGTGGTTATTTTTTTATAAACCACCCATAAGTAGGAGCCCCGCGAAGCGGGGCTCCGTCGACCAGGCCCACCCTCGACCTTGCATAGAATATTTTAAGGTTTGGTTAAGTGCCATTTGAGTTAGGCTAGAACTGTGCCCATTAAACATGAATTTTAGGTCATAAGAATATTAGGTCAAATGAACGTTATATTAAAAGAATATTATACATATTGAAAATTATATAAAATGAACGTTATACTAAATGTTATTATGTTAAATGAATATTATATGATACGAAATATTAGGTCATATGAATTTATGTCATTTGATATTATGTCTTATGAAAATTATGTCATATGAACGTTAGTTTAAGTGAAATTAGAGCATTTGTTATTATGCCAAACATTACACACCCATTAATCAAGTAGGTAACACACATTACGCCTGTATTCTTCGAAGGGTTCGGCAGAGGTGTACCTATAGTACAACCACATTTCACCAGTTATGTTAAAGTTCCATGTTATGAGGGGCATGCTTATTGCCATATCAACCGGGAACAAATGCCACACTCTGGGCTGCTAATGAGAAATTCCAAATGGAAAACTCAAAATCACCTTGCCCGACCCATGAATTAAACCCAGAACCATGATGCTCACCAGTAGTGTTTGGGACCACTAGAAATACGTAAGTAGGTAATTAGCTTGTTTCATATGAGTATAGATTAAATATGTTTGAGATGACGTTCCAGATGCTTTTGATTCTAGGATTTCTTATTTTAACGGCTCGTACAGATCAGCGCGGCGTGACGGCGCGACGCGACTCGAACAATACAATTTCAAAAAAAAAGTTGACGGTATATCAATAACCGGTGTCGCGTCGCGCTGTCGCGTCGCGCTAGTCTGCGCAAAGCTTAAAGGCTCCTACAAACAGGCGCGACACGCGACGCGACTCAAAGACACCGCTCGGCGCGCGACGTGCGGTGTCTTTGTGTCGCGTCGCGTGTCGCGCCTGTTTGTAAAAGCCTTAAAGCGGTTAAGTATTTCGCCGCAAGCACTATTACGGATTAAATAGAAGAAAAAAGTATTGTTTCTCCTTCTCCCCTTTAATATATCCAAAGGATGTCTTTAAAAAATCGCTTTTATTGATCACACCACCTATTGTGACACCCTATGTAAAATTTCTACATTTATATCTGTAATTCGTATAGTGTACATAATAAATAGTATTCTATTATATTAAATAGACTGAAAAAGTGACAATTAACAAACAAACAAACTAACAATCATGAAATTATTAAAATGTATCTGAATTTCAGGTCCTCGAATAACAGTAGGTCTTCCCGAAGCAAGTGGAGCCTAGACGTTTATACATCATAGCTTGAAGTAATAGTGGATTTTCCTATTTATTTATTTATAATTATTCCTAGAACGTTAAAGGCGACTTTTAGTCACAGTTTTCCGAAATCGTGGAGCTCCTATATCGTCGCCGGCGCCGGTCGCCGATCGCGCTCATATACATACTCGAGCGTTGAGCATTTCATGTCAGTCGAACAGCGTTCGCGCATCACACGGGTTATTTTTTTATTGATATATTAATTTATTTAATGTCGTATTAACGTGTTCGCGTTCCGAAATAATTGTTAGTGCGTGTTGTGGTTTAGTGTTGTGTTTTTTTTTTGAAGTAATTAATTTTGAAGGTACGTTTTTTTACTTGGGTTTTTTACTTTTATGTTTTTATTACGATGATTTGAAATCGTTATTGAGTAAATAAAAATAAAAGTGTAACGTTTTTCAAAATCTAGGTTGTCATGAACGCTAACTAGAGTATATCCATCTAGTATATTTTACTATTGTGAAGCTAGTCTATTCGTGTAAAATTGTCTATTCTAGTAAAAGATATAAATAAATATGAGTTAATGAACTTTCGCCGAAAAATATAATAGGTGTGTAATACACATTTGCTGTAAATCAGTTGGGTTAGTAGACAGTAGGCATCAATTTATTGACTACTTGTTTATGATATTACATTTAAAAGAAAACTGTTTTTTTTAGTTTTTGAATAAAATAATATGAAATAATGTCACATTTCTCAAAATAAATAGAATGTTCGCCTTAGATCATACTTTTATCTGAGATATTATGTTAGGCATCATTAAAAAAAAAAACATGTTATAAAACTATCAGAGATGTGCAATTATGCTGTAACAGCTGTCTTTAGATTGTTTATTTTCGGTGTCACGGCTAAAAATACTTTCTTTACAGAGCGATAAACGATTATAAATTAATGTGTATTGTTTCAAACTGCTCCATAGTAAACATGTTGTAAAGAACATGATTATGTCAATGCAAAGAGTTTGATAGGTACCGATTTATTTCTTTTAATTACTGAAAGTTTAAATTTGCATCTGAAGGCTAATTCTTGTATTAGAAATACTTTCAAAATCTAGTCGCAGTCTTATCTTAGCAACGGTCAATGTCAAAAAGACAAGAATGTTGGGAAATTAGATGTATTTCTGGCAGATTGAGACTGAGATTACGTAGGTAATATTAAAAGACGGAAATTGCACCTCACGTCCACAAAGAGTCTGAGCCTTTTGATGATTTTTATTGCAGTTTGCGGACTTTACTCTAGATTCTCTCAACTAAAGCTATGCAGGAGATAGTCATTTAAGTGGGTTTTTCAACGGGTGATAGATTTGAACCCCGACCTCTTGATAGTTCATCTGTTCAACGTTCGGTCATTAACAACATAGTTAACAAGTAGGTATTTTTTTTTTACAAATGTTATCTATACCTACTGTAGGTATGTTAGTTCTTTTATGAGTCTATACAAACTGTTGGACTGTGGACTCGGGTTATTATTTCAATTTGTTTGGAATTCGCTAAATTTTATTAACAATAATATAGTTTAATTGAGTTCTCAAGAGCTATTCGTTTAATTAAGGACGTTATAACTATTGACTATTAACTTTTTGCTAGTTTTCCTTAAAACAGTCAATGAAAAACAAAACTAAATTGATTACTTACTTGAACAATTTAAATACATACGTAGAAATAGTAAGGTTAGTTTGAAGCTCATAGTTACAGAACGAGTTAGATGTGTGGTTATAACAAGAATGATTGTGTATAATTTTAAATGAAGCTCAAAATAAATACTTATCTTTACTAAATTATGGCAACCGTTAAGTAAATTGGTACCTTCGCTGTCTAAGTAGTAATTCTAATCTTGACATTTCTCGAATACATAGTACTTAACACGAACAAGTCTGCTACAAACTAAAGCTTTAATAAAGCTATAAAAGTCAGTCATAAAACAAAGATTAATTTACTCGAAAACAAACATTGGTATCGTAAGGTACGACACATTAATGAACTTTAAGTGCCTACCTACTAACGACTATTAACTGGTTACAAATTGAACTATAAATCGATGTAATGAGTTAACTAAACTTTGTTATCTTCACGTGGTACTTATCTTTTATGGGAAAAGTGAATAACTTAAAACAAGCAAAGAAGCACTGCTCGGACACAGGATTCCTCTTTCTATGAGAGGGAGTGGGCCCTAATCCACCACGCGGATCCAGTACGGGTTGGTGGATGTCACATGTCTTTGATTCTTTAGTTGTCGTAAAATAATTTGCACGAAGTGCCGGCTTGGGTTCGAACCCACAACCTACCACTCGTAAGTCGCGGCCGTTACCATTGAGCCACCGCTGCTCTAAACAAGCACATATTAAATTAAAAACATTGTTTTTCATATTTCATTGCCAAATATTAAGGGAACTCACATGTCAACAAAATAAGCAATGTAGGTATATTTGTTCAAGTTCAAGGTTATATTCTCGTTAAAATATTCATTCATTTACATAACTTATTGTCTCGTAAAAAGGTAAAGCAAACAAATAGCAAATAAATTATTGCTGTCAAAAACATTGAGACATGTCCTGTCAACGATGATTTTTATGGAGTTCCTACAATAATTTAGACATATTATTTTTTATTCAATTAAAATTAATTATCTTACGAATTTCCAAATGTTGAACAACATAAATTGTTTAAATCAAAGGTTATCATTATCAATATGTAAATAAGGTAGGTAGGTATTAATTAACTATACACTGAAAGTCATCAACCAATTTTATGCAAAAAATCTCGCATTTTTCGAAACAATTATATTACGTGTACTGTAATATCTTACCTACCTTTAAACAGATGATCAATAATGACATCATAGGTTCCTGATTAATCGCCCACAGACTATGCAGTGCACATAATATCTAGAATTCTTAAACAAGCTCAATCAAATCATATCACACCGCACCTTCGGCTGAAGGTGAGAATCCAGTACAATAATAGCAAATGATCACAATGGCATCATTGCAGCAAATAGTAGATTGAATCTATGTTTCGTTGCGTCGGTATGCACATGTAACCGATATTTATAAGCAGGCCCTAGATTCATTTTGATTTGGTTGTCTGGTCAAGTTGTAAAATACAATAGACGACGTATATTTAGTAACCTAATCCGCTTAACTGTTCTTGTTCGTCGAGAGCAGTGACTGCACTGCTCTCGACGCTTGATGTGGCAACACGTCGTGTCCGAGTTCACAACAAGTCAATCGTCATCCTGAGGATACCTCGTTAAGAGGTGAAACACATGTCGATTTCTTACAGGGTTCTTTATGACTCTTTTTTAAGAACAGTTAAGCGGATTAGGTTAATAAATATACGTCGTCTACTGTATTTTATAATAGATTCCCGCAAAGTCACGCCTGAGTCAATTAATTATCTGGTTAAGTTGTGTCTGCATTTTGATCAAATATTTTGGCAACAAATATCGCGGAGCTGTGGTTTGATCTCTATACTCTATATGTCAGGGACACCGACGCGAAAACTGCTACCATAGATTCAGTATATGATTTTGAACCCCCCTGCGTTGAATATACACTATTTGTAACACATGATCAGTAACAATCTGAATCGTTTTGAAACAGATTGCTAATCCATTGCTTCATAAGTTCAAAAAAAAAAATCTGAACTGTCAACATGAAACAGATTAGTCGTAATCGTTTACGAAAATGTGTTGCGTAATTAGATAGCTGATCTGTGCGAGTATCCACCACGTATTATGCAGATAAAATTGGTGACCAGCCGTGCTATTCTGTAAACATCTCACCGTGAAAACTTGGGTGAAGTGAGCTGTCAATAGTGTCAATCCCTGTGGAATGACAGCTCACTCCACGCTCACTTCACCTAAGTTTTTACGGTGAGATGGTTACAGAATAGCACTGCTGTTTTTGCTTCTACAAATTATTAATATTGAACGATTTCTCGCCTTGACTCTACATCGCAAAAACATAGGTACCTATTTAAATCACATAATATTTCACTGTTTGACATTGAAATTCGTCCAAAAATATTAACAAAATGGGTCCCAGAATATATTATTATGTTCTGGGGACCATAAATCATATTAATAAAATTTTATCGACGCGAGGTGCAATAACGTCAAATTTACGACATTTACAAAACAGACCGAACGTTGTGTTTTAGCTGTGTTTTTGTGACTATTTCGAGAACTTCTAGACATTGTTGATAAATTTTAGTTTCAACAAGGTTGACGTGCATAGGTTTTTGAAAGTCATTTTGTAAATTTCAATGTAGGAAATGAATCAAATGTCATATAGCTATAAACTATAGCATTGCCAGAAAACCATACTAGTTAATATAGATATTCCCGAACCTATAGATTGATTAAAGCATAAAGGGTGTCCTGTAAAAAGTGCGACACAGATATTTATTTATTTAATACTTCAAGCACAGAAATGTACAGAGGCGGACTTAATGCCATAGGCATTTTCTACCAGTCAACCTTTGGGTGATGGAGAGACAAACAGTGGTAGGTGCAATTACGATAAATTAAGGAATAAAAAAAGTAATATATAAAGATACACATATACCTATTACAAACTATAAACATAATATATATGTCTGATTACATATAAATATAAGCACAAATAAATATACATAAATACACGAATATACCAAAGAGGATAGGTGGGAGGGGTGATAGCATGGGGTCAGTACTCAGTACCCAAACACCAATAAAGCACAATGTATTTGTACAAATACAACGTAATACACGTACGTACGTAATATACGTAGAATCTCTATTCTACGTTGCTCTGGCGAAAGATCCCAAAATGTTAGTCTTGTCGTATGGAGTGCCTACTCTTTTAAAATGAAATTTGACTAACTAGTGCACTAAAATATTGATTATGAAATAAAATAATTAATATCGTAACACCGAATATTTTGTTTTATGATGTAAAAAAAAGTATTTAGAAACTTTTCAAATGCTTTTTTTACACCCAAAACGGTTACAACGTCAAATGCAATATGTTATAATTGCAATTCATTATTAATATTCTAGTTCGCTAGTTAGCCACATTTCTTATTTCCATACAGTAATATTGCCGAATTAATCAAAACAGCGAAATATTTGACAGCTATTTGCGACGTTGCCCACTTTCAGAATAAGCGTTCTTAAAGTCAGATTAGAGCAAGATAGATAAAAAATATTGCTATGTAACTATTGATAAATATTCTTAAGTGCCGAGTTATCAAATTCAAATTATTTTATTTCACATAAACCAATATGGGCACTTATGGAACGTCAGAAGCTAGGTGCACGGTTCCAATTGGTCGTTTCCTATGGAGAAGAGCCGGCAAGAAACTCCACGGTTACTCTTTTAAAAGTAAATCGTTTTTACAATGTTTTCAAATTACAGTGTTAAAAGGTATGAGAGGACAGTGTAGGCCCATCAACAAGTACCAGGTACTTAGCAAAATATAAAATGTTCCACAGATCTACAGTCTGTTAAGCCTACAACGTTCTCACATTCGCAAAATCTAAAAATGACATCGAGTCAACAACCTGTGACTATTTGACTAATTCGTCATCTTAACCTTTGGAGTCGTAATTACTTATTTACATTGTCAATGTCTGGGTCAGTTTTAAGCTTCGTGTAGACTAGCGCGACGCGACACCGGTTATTGTTATACCGTACAGTTTTCTTGGATATTGCATTGATCGAGTCGTGTCGCGCCGTCGCGTCGCGCTGGTCTACCCGAGCCTTTAGTAATAAGTAGGTATAAGCATACTACTCCAGACCGTATTTCGGCCGCGGCGGCCAATCTCAAAGGCTGAGACTAGCCTTCGGCGCGGGCGATGTTATAGTGCACAAGTGTGTGCGCAGATACAGGTGCACTCTCTCTTCTCTCACTCTTATAGTCCGATGGGACGGCAATCCGACACGACCGGAGAGGAATAAGTAGAATAAGTAGGTAGGTATGTACCAACAGTACAACAGTACCTACCTATATACCTAATATGTATATGGGTTTATCTTGTGGGAATCCTGCTTTCTGATTAGCTTGTATGAGACGTTATAAATCCAATTTAACGGTCAAGTTATGGTGGTAATAACTAAATATGTACGTAATAACAGCTATTATTGAGTTCGTCATTTATATTAGTAGAAGTAGTTTCCACAGTTACCAGCATTCATAGGTTCATACAGCAATATAGATAGCAAAGTCGGCAAAAAAAAAATACATCATTATTCTATCAAAAACAGCCAATTTAAACAATGATTTTTATTAAGAAGCTTATAACAGCTAAAGCGCGGTCACTGTCGGACTGCATAGAAATGAAAGAGAAGCGCGATGACACGACGCAGGTAATTTATTGCAAAATATGAAGCAGTTAGCGATTTACAGAAAATCTATTGATTGGACTGGAAAATTAAAACACTATTATGCTAATATGTAGCTTGTAGAATAATCTGACAAAAAATCAGAATGATTGCATGTAAATTAATAATATGATTTTTAATCGTTAAAAGAAATTTTTAGAGGTATCTTCATGATTTTTTTCTATCGTATCAAATTAGTTGTATTATGTTTTCAACACACTATCATACTAGCATATATCCTGAAAAATATCATATATTTTTCTGTTTTTGTTTACTGCAGTGGATCATATACTTTTAGGCATTATAAAACTTGCGTTTAGGCACGTTTAGGTCCTGTAGTCCCCTTAAAAGTCCATTTTGTAACGCTTTTTGAAATATTAAACGATATCTTCTGTGGATTTTCTGTTAAGTAACTAGATACCTATTGATTACTGTGATAACGATACCTACAATCAGACCTTACCTCATCTAATCCAAGATGCGGAATCTGAGTATCTGACGCATTACGCCGTCATCGTCGAGTAGTCGCGACATCGACATAGTATGTAAACGGTTAGCTATTTCTGGACACGGCATGTGAATGCATTCGACATGGTTTCCGACTCCTATCAAATACAGCAATACTATTTAGTTCGTGACTAAAATTCTAAGCAATACTATGCAATTTGTGACTAAAATACCGTTGCTCATTTTGCCCTGCAGTTGGTAACTATGTAAATATTTCCAGAAGTATAGATAGGTACTATGTAGGTCCCTATTATGTAGCAACTCCGTAAAATGTTTACACCGTCACGCCAATTTCTATAATAGTGTACGCGTGAGAAATAATTTTCTGAACGATCGTTTAGCACAAGTAGGAAATCATTAAGTACCTCCAATTATATTTCGATTCAATGGTACAGGCGTAACAAGAATAGTTAGACACTATTTCAGAAGAGATCAAAATATTACTTTGTCTTTTATTCAAACCTAGGTATGTAGGTACTAAATATAATAAATAAGAAAACAAACAAAAATGTCACTTTAAGCAACAAAAAATACCTAGATTTATATCAGTCGGTCGATTCTGTAAAAATATCAACGTGAAACTTAGGTGAAGTGAGCTGTCACTGTCACAAATCAACCGGCAGGATGCTAGGGATTAACACTATTGACAGCTCACTTCACCTAAGTTTCACGTTGATATTTTTACAGAATCGACCGACTGTTTATGGTTCGATAATTATATTCGTTACGATAAGGTGAAGTTATTTTTCAAGTGCATTGCAGTTTACCGCACAAATACCTAAACGTTATAAACCTAGCTCTACCGAGGGTAACAAAGATTCCCTTTTGCATTTATTGTTTTATGCATCATGTTTTTATTTATTTGTTTCAGACTTTAACTAAAGATGGAGCCACTGCAAGTAGATGTCGTTCATTTCTATCCGCGGGAAAACGCACAGCCACATAACACCGTCAAGTAAGTAATAATAAATTAATAAAACAATAATTCAAAATTCAAAAAATACAAAATTAAAAAAAATCAAAATTAAATAAATTCAAAATTCAAAAGTCATTTATTCAAATTAGACTGAGAATCAGCACTTTTCGAAGATCAAAATTACATAAGACAGTCCCCCAAAACCACCCTTCACCACTTCCTAGTGCGAAAAAAACAAAAAAAATGTGTGTATTAATTTTAAAAAATATAAATTATATGAATATCTATTTTAAACCAAGACATGGTATTTAGATACCATGTCTTGGTTTAAAATAGATTAGACAATAAAATAGATTAGACTTATGATTATGTTTTCACAGCAGATTTAGTCAACAGAGTTTAGACTCTGTTGACTAAATCTGCTGTGAAAACATAATCATAAGTTGGCATGAAATTATCCAGGGATGGTGAAACAAGCAATTGGCAAGCATAATGCTAGCATTTAACGATGTAATAGAAAGTGATGCAGAGGAGCTTGTGGCTGAGTAATAAAGCCGCACGGGTCGATACATCAGGTTAAACTACGCTTCCGGGGTTGGTCCGTGGATGGGTGACCATCTTTATATACCGAGACTCCTCCGTGCCTCGGAAAGCACGTTAAGCCGTTGGCTACCGGCTGACAATTACAAGTCGTCAGAAGCCCGAAAGTCTGAAAACCAGACTTACTAAGGGGTATCGTATTACCCAGTTACTGGGTTGTGGAGGTCAGATAGGCAGTCGCGCCATGTAAGATACTGGTATTCAGCTGCATCTGGTTAGACTGGAATCCGACCCCAACATAGTTGGGAAAAGGCTAGACAGATTGATCGGTGATGCAGGGCGGTCGCTTGAGGGTCTGTTTTGTAACTTTACGTTTCATATAAAAAGCACTGAAACTCAGCCCGATTTTTTTATTTTTTTTGCAATTAACTCATTGTATTTGTTTTTCCTTCAGATACGAAGTGGTGAACGACGAGAACCCAACGACCACAATTGTGAGACGTGGACAGCCGTTCAGCGGTGTGGTGAGGTTCTCAAGACCTTACGATGAGGCTACCGATATTGTGCAGCTTGTGTTTTCCATTGGTGAGATTATGTTTTTATTCTCTGGCTGCTTTTATCTAAATAATAATCTATAGTCCAGCCGCATTGCACCGACACAGACGAGGTCCATGTGGTAAATTACAGCAGCAGTGAAAACATGGGCTGATTATGTAGCAGTACCTACCTGGGCGACCGAGCTCTGCTCTGGTGAAAATAGCGAATGCTCATTTAATACTACAAGAGAGTTCATACTAATAAATTCCATGCAGCCATGATAGTAGGTACTTACTAATTCCATGCTGTCATGTATGTATTATTCTAAGGTGTCAATTGTCATTATTCTTGTTCTAAACTTTGGGCGATCAAGCTCTGCTCGGATGTAAATACGGAGAAAATTAATTTTCCCCGATATGAGACCTAGCTAGATCGATTTTCGCCCCCGTATATTGCAACTTTCATCGAAAATGTTAGAGCCGTTTTCGAGAACCTAGAACAAAATATACAATGTGAAATTTAATTCGTTTGCATCCTCTTAAGGGGTCATTGTACTCATGATTATGAACAACTTTCACTATGGGGCCAACCCTGAAATCGCGAAAAAAAATTCAGCTGTTCCATACATTTATGTTCGCATAGCTCGTTATAATGAAGGAAACAAATTAGAAATTTCACATTGTATATACGAATATTGCTCGTTTAATAGTATAGGATAAGCATAATCAGCCTAAAATGTACTGCTGAGACACAGGCCTCCTCTTTCAGTGAGAGTCCATAATTCACCACGCGGGGCCAGTGCGTGTTGGTGGATGTTAAATGTCTTCGAATTTTTAGTTCTCGGACATGCCGGTTTCCTCACGATATTTTCCTTCATTGTTTTGAGAGCAGTGGTGATGAAATAATTTACACGACGTAAAGTGCCAGCTTGGGTTCGAACCCACGGCCTACTACTAGTAAGTCGCGGCCGTTACCACTGGGACACCACTGCTGATAATGTAGTAGTCCAACCGAATATCAGAAGAATTGTTGGCTAAGGAACCACTGAGAACGCTAAGGCCCTATATATAACTTCCCCGACATCAATCGTTGGGCAGTTGCCCGCCAGACACGACAACCGTCTGCTCGGAGGAGTGCCCTTTTCTATAGAGGATGAGTGAACTTTAATCCCTGTTCATCATACCTCTAAACTGGTGACCCCGACGTGATCATCATATCTCTAAATACCTACCTACCTTTAACTTGACCATATTTGTCCGCAGGAGATAAACCATCAATGGAGACCACAGGGAAGATGTTCATACGACGTGACGCGGTGACAGACAAATTCACATGGACCGCCAATCTCTTGGACGTGCAGGATGAAAACACACTCTCTTTTAAGGTAAGCCTCAAGATAAGGGCTTGAGAAGTGTGTGATAAAGCAGGGATGCTCCTTATTAGGCATATCGTACGGGAAGACGAACGTGGTAGCAAGTTTATCCAACCAATACTTTGTAACAATTTATTTAATTTAAAAGAGTGTCCGTGGAGTTTCTTGCCCGTTCTTCTCCATAGGTACCTACTACGCTTTGGAATGGGCAACTAGCTTCATATTTTTGACTGACCGATTCCTTGACAATTCAAAAGTGCCTGTAATGGTTTAATTGAAATAAATGCTTTGAGTTTGAGTTTAGGAAATGAATATCACATATACATTATAGAGGTGTCACATCACAAAGAGGTAGGGTAGGGCTGCCAGATACAGGTTTATCATTTCCTGGACATTTCTAGGATAACGGAGTCAAGATGTAGTAAAATATATGAAAATAAACCAGCATAAGCCTCAATAATGTTTTACTTGTTGATCTTTATAGAGGGTTGTAAATAAAAAATGGAAGTTAATTCTTATTTTAGGTAAAAGTTGTAGGTAGGCTTTTTACCTGAAATACCTCAAAATACATAGTGTATTTTTATAATATTATAAAACATAACCAAAATTGAGCACCTCGCTTTTACGGCTTATTATTGGTCGGTTCGCCCACTAATAAATTAAGTTCGTACGAATCGCCCTCAAGAAATAATTATATTATTTAAAAATGTTGAACAAAAATAAAACATTACTCAAAATTCCGGAAAATTCCCAGATTTCCCGGCCATCTGGCAAGCCAACAAAGAGGAGTCTTGCCATACGATCGGCCACCAATCCAGACTCCGGTCTGCTAATTGATTGGACATATCATATAGGTTATTTGTTTGTGAAATGATGCTCATTGTGGGGCGATGAATGGAAGTCAATAATAATTAATAACGTTTCCTCAATTAGATAAGTATTAATTTCAGCAGTCTGAACATTAAAGTAGACTCTTATACCGATGAGGCAGTCGACGTAAAAAATCTTGGGTCTATAAATACCTATTGCATAAAAATTATCTATAGTTTATCTATAGTTCTTTAAAAATATCTGGCTGCATGTAGGTATATATAATTTAGGCATAAACCAGCAATCTAGACACGGAATTATTGGCTATTTTAGAACTTGTTTAACTAAAATTGGTATGCTAATTTTGGCACGTATGAAATTGCATCTGAGCAAAAAAAAAAAATTTTCCACGTAGTCTAGTGAGCAATCCAATAATACAGGTCTACTATTAGTGAATCTAAAGTGGAATATTATTTTAATAGTCTATTTCAAATACTGGTACTAGAGGAGCTCGTGGCTAAGTATTAACAACCGCAGGGGCGATTGAAGGTTAAGCTACGCTTACGGAGGTCAGTCCATTGATGGGAGACCAAGCTTTACATACCGAGACAGTATCAGCTACGTATCGGCTACGCTTGCCATCTGCAAGCGTAGCCTATCCTGATCGATCGATCCGTGCGACTGTTATTTTTATAGCCAAGTGTCTACGTACGTAGGTACTGGGTATATTTACCAAGTGCCAAAAATGGAGCTGACTATACTAATGTGAATTGTTTTTCTGACAACAAAAATGCCGCCCATAGTCCTAATTCATTCAAATCACCACTAAAGAGCATTCAACGCTCCTAATTAATTCAAATTACATTTAGATAAAGTGCTTACAATATTAACCTATTTAATTTGGAACAACAGAATATTGTGAGCCAAATTCGTATAATATGCGATGGCGCTTGAATATCGAATGTTTGATTAAAACAAGTTATTCTAGAGGTAATTCGATAGGTACGTACATAGTAATAAAATGTGATAATTTATTATCATTGTCTGATTATTCAAGGTTTGAGTTTAAAATTAAATGTTAAATATTTGTTGGGCCATTTAATTAGGAAGTAACTGGGCGACCGAGCTTTGCTCTTATGAAAATAGAGAATGCTCATTTAATAGTATAGGAAAGTTTATACTAATTCCATGTTGCCGTGATAGTACATACTAATTCCATGCTGCCATGATAGTAGGTACTTACTAATTCCATGCTGCCATGTCATTATTCTAAGGTGTCATTATTCTTCTAATCTGTGGACGACCGAGCCCTGCTCGGGTAATACGGAGAAAACGAATTTTCCCAGGTATGAGACCTAGCTAGATGGAATTTTCGCCCCCGTACACCTCTATTATAATAACTAACTTTTACCGAAATCGTTAGACCCGTTTTCGAGAACGTGATTACAAATATATATATATATATATATATATACAAATATTACTCGTTTAATAGTATAGGATAGGATATAATTTTGCTTTTGGGTCGGAGGATGACACCCTCTAAAACACAAGCACCAGAATTCCTTCCGATCCACCAACCCGCACTGGGCCCACGTGGTGCCATATGGCCCACTACCGGTTACAGAGAGGAGACCTGTGTGCCAGCAGTGGGAACATTAAAGGCTGATTAAGACAAGTAGATATTATGATGAAGCACCAGGTTGTGGGTTTTAAACTTATCCACTTCTAAATAAAAATACTACAGTAAACATCTTGTAGGTACTTGAAGTATTATCATTATCATACATCAAGTTAATAATAATACGAAGAAACATTATTATAATAACACTTAAAATAACAATTTATGAGCATTCAAGTGTTGGTCAAGACCAGTTTGTCTAGCCAGCGATACTCAAACTGCGAGTTGCTCTACCTTAAAGGTACAAATCCATAGCTGACCGCAGGCGGCAATTATAGGCGACGTGTCGCCGCGACACGACTGGTTTCTATGTTTTTCTATGAAGACGACGTGTCGCCAGCTACGGAAGGTATTTCATAGAAATTCATAGGAACCAGTCGTGTCGTGGAGACGCGTTGCCTGCAGTTGCCGCCTGCAGTCGGCTACGGAATTGTACCTTTAACGTAACGAAACCTGTAGCATCACGCCTGGTATAACCGAAGTAAAACTCAAACTGAGCATTTATTTCAATAAAACTCTTGCATTACAAGCACTTTTGAATCGCCAATTGGTCGGTCAGTCAGAAAGATGAGCCTAGTTGCCCATTCCAAAGCGTAGTAGGTTCCTATGGAGAAGAACGAGCAACAAAAAAATCTGCTCAATAACGTAAATAACGCAATTAATGTTGTTGAAATGTCAAAATGAAAAAGATTAGTCGGAAAATTGTCGGGAAATTGTTTACGAAAATGTATTACGTAATTAGATAGCTGGACACTCTTTTAGGCGGGAGGCAGTGGTGTTCCACCAGTCCCACCCACATTTTGCCTGTCATGTTTAAGTCCATGCAGGTAATAGGGGACGACACCTTGGTCAGTAACCTGTCGCAAATCCAAACTCTCTGGAAAAACTCATTTACACTTAGCCCAATCTAGGGATCCAAAAGGCCTCACGGTCAGTAGGTACAAGGCACGAACCACCACTGGACGATCGAGGCTGTTTTTAAGGCACATAGAATAGTGCTTGTGCATTAGGGGTCTGTAATACGGTATCGTAGTGCCAGGTCTTAGTGTTAGGTATATAGCTAGTAACAGGCTCAGGTCAGGTCATTATAGTATTACTAGCTGCACCCCGCGGTTTCAACCGCATAAGTCGGGATAAAAAGTTTCCTATATTCCAATCCAGGTCATGGTTTACTCATGTGTCAAATTTCATCCCAATCCGATCAGCCGTTTTAGCGTGAAAGCGTAACAAACAAATTCACTTTCGCATTTATAATATTACTAGCTGCGCCCCGCGGTTTCACCCGCATAAGTCTCAATTCCGTGGGAATATCGGGATAAAAAGTATCCTATGTATTAATCCAGGTTGTAAACTATCTGTGCGCAAAATTTCATCCAAATCCGTTCAGTAGTTTTTGCGTGAAAGAGTAACAAACATCCATCCATCCATACATCCATCCATCCTCACAAACTTTCGCGTTTATAATATTAGTAGGAATAATATACAACCTTAGTTTTTGTTTACACTAAACCTCTTAAGGGGTCATTGTACTCATTATTATGAACAACTTTCACTATGGGACGTCTAAAGCTTCGTGCAGACCAGCGCGACGCGACACCGGTTATTGTTATACCGTCAAGTTTTCTTAGAAATTGTATTGTTCGTGTCGCGACGCGGCGTCGCGTCGCGCTGGTCTGTATGAGCTTTAAACCGCGAAAAAAAAAACCGCTGTTCCCTACATTTATGTTCGTATATCTCGTCGAAATGTAGGGAACAGCTGGTTTTCTTTTCGCGATTTCAGCGTCGGTCCCATAGTGAAAGTTATTCATAATGATGAGTACAATGACCCCTTAAGAGGTTTAGGGTAAACAAAAACTAAGGTTGTATATAGTCAAGATTTTAATGACCTGACCTGAGCACGAAGGTTGAGAACCACTTGCCACAAAAGGAGATGATGTTCACACAAACACATTACGTTAGGTACAGGTTTTACACGCAAATCTAGGATTGGTTATTTATTATGATGATATAAACTATTAATTTTACTTAGAAAACGTGATGAAAATGTGCAATTAAACATGGCATTTTATGTACATATGTATTTTATTAATCTTGTGACTAAATAAATCTTTTTCGTCTTAGCTATAACTTTGAACACAGTTTTCTGTATGCTTTTAATAGCCCACGGTTTACACTAAGCGAAATTATACCAGCCGGTCGATTCTGTAAAAATATCACCGTGAAACTTAGGTGAAGTGAGCATGAAGTGAGCTGTCAATAGTGATGCATCCTGTCGGTCGATTTGTGACAGTGACAGCTCACTTCACCTAAGTTTCACGTTGATATTTTTACAGAATCGACCGACAGTTATCACAATCATGGTTTTTTATCATGGGGGCCTACCACCACCTCTTATAGCAGAGTGGTAGTAGGCTCCCAGAACGTTTCTTTGAAAAACCACAGCCCCACAGAAAGATATCACGATAATTTTGCAGTCAAACCGCTTAGAACTTCCTTCTAGGAAAGTAATACCCAGATGGCTTCTTTCCCATACTTAACTAAAACTATGTATAAACCTCTATCTTTACTATAAACTATCCTTGTTCCCACAGGTATCAACTCCAGTGACCGCCCCTGTTGGTGCGTGGGTGCTCAGGGTGATCACCTGGAAGCGTGACTCTCCTGAACGGGCGTACTATGACTTCGATCAGGACATCTACATCCTCTTCAACCCATGGAACCCTGGTAAGTGCGCCTGAAAAGTAGGATCAATCGTTGGTGGTCCAACTCCTTTCCTGCCCTCTGTACCCCAAAGCATGCATTCAACATGTCCTCTGCGTTGCCACCGACGCCGACGACGCCATGTAAGTGGCAAAGTTTTGGGCCAACAAAATCTGAAATATTGTCGTCGTGTCGGCGACAGGAGGAAGAAGAAGCAGTCGATCCATTCTATAAACATCTCACCGTGAAGAGTGAGGTGAAGTGAGCATGAAGTGAGCTGTCCAGTGTCAATCCCTAGCTTTAGGTGCAATGACAGCCAGCAGTTATCACGGTGAGATGTTTGCAGAATAGCACGGCAGGCAATTGTTTTGAGTATGATTTTTGGAGTTTACTTCCTCAGAATCGATTGTCACATACAGCGTGGCGCTTTAATGGTGACATGAATATAACAAATGTTTACGGATTAGCGTTTTCTTTTTATGAAGATATTTTAATTTCACAAAACGTATTTTTTTTTTTTTTTTTTCTAAAATATCATCTTGGAACTACCTGTACTTAACAACTGTAGCGTCATTTACCGGGATCACGAATTATAACATCGCATCAATGAAAATATAACGAATAACGTGCAAAGAGCAGGCGATTTGAAGGAAAGGGATATGTCGGCCAGCGTTTCAAAATTTTAATTTTTCAATTACCGAATTTCAAAAGATAAAATATTTTATGAGTAGTGAATTTATTCTAATGTATTCCATAATTTTCGATATTGCACCTACCACTGCTTGTCTCTGCATCACCCAAATACAAGCGTGAACTCAAAAGCGTTAAGTTTTGTATTGTGTTTTGATCGTAAATAACATAGTTTTTTTTTTATGGATCTTACATAATCTCACACTTCAGCCTAGATATTTCGGCCATGCGATACACAATTACTTGCACTTTACTGCATCCAATTAAATCGCAAAAACAAGTCTAAACTATGATCTAATTATTGTTTCATTTGAGTTGAAGCAGGGTTTTTTTTTTTTTTAAGATATGTCGGTTACCCTCTTTTCCTATTGCATATTCAAAGACAATCGTTATCTCCAGTAGTCGTGCGTCGGAGCTGACACTCACACACTTTTTTAAAACAAACGGGAAATGTAATGCAACGAAACAGCAACGAAAATCGATTAACACTGTGACATTCATTTATCATCTAAATTGGCACATAAATATTTGGTATTGGTAGTAGATACTTACGTTTTCATCCTTTGTTCCGTTGTGTAACTAAATAATGAGTTCAATATGATTTAAATTCATCGACTTTCGATGCTGACCGAAGCCAGATTAGGTCGTGACGTAGTTATTCAGTATTACATTGAACAGCATAATTATAAAGACAAAAGAAAAACAAATGAAACGAGTTGCTAACCAATCTACGTTTGTTTCATTTCGTTGTATTACAATGCAATCTTCTCAATTTAAACTTTAAATAAGTTGCAAAACAATACTGAGAGTTGTAAAAACATTGCTGGTCTAATATATTTATGAGTTTCGGGTTTGTTGTTGCGAATGCAACTGTGAGTAGAATTAAAGAGAAAATAAGTTTTATGCTTTCCATTTGTCTTTCAAGTAGCCTAAGATTTTTTCACGTTCTTAATAAATGTACTTAGATAGGTATTTGATTCAGAACAGGATACGTATTCTCCTTTCTCACTCTTATGCCCGTTTTCACTTACACTACGCGACACCTAAAAATAATGCATAATAAAATCACACTGTTGGGTTTTTAGCTCTCGGCCCTGAGCCTAGTGTTGAAAATTTAACAGTGCGCGTTTTATATTAGGCTTTAGATTCGCGTATTGATGAAAACGGGCATTAATGGCTAAAGAAGATAAGCATGTGTCCTTTTATTAAAGTCTATCTGATAACAAGCCAGTTAAGACCCAGTCAAAAATGAAATAAGATTAAATTATTTCAAGCATTTGAGCGTGGTCCTAAAAACTGCCTCAATCCTAGATTCGACTCATAAGACCAGCATCAACCAATACTTACTTTAATCCTCCTTCCAGATGACCAGACCTTCATGGAGGACAAGCCTCTTCTTCAGGAGTACGTGCTGAATGACGTGGGCAAGGTGTGGGTGGGGCCCATCAAGACCACACGTGGGAAACCCTGGCTCTATGGGCAGTTCGACGCCGTTGTGCTGCCGGCCTGCATGTTCATGCTGGACAGGGCTGAGGTGCCTTTTAACCAGTAAGTAAAATAATATGAGCCTGTTTCTTCTTTTTCTTGGAGAACTGTTCTAGTTGGTTGAGAAACTGATTTAGCTGCGGGTAGTTTTGGCTAGCCCAAAACAGATTGGAACCTCCGCCCTTTAAGTAACCGCCCCCCGAGCTCTAAATCGGAAAACGCAGGTAAAGTAGGACCTAGGACGCTTTTCTAGGTGGAGCGATGGTCTCCAAAGTGCTTAATAGCAGCTGCATGCAAGTAGCCAATAAGCTAATGACTAGTAGTGCGATTTGTAAAGCCTATTTAAAGCATTGGTTACAATCCTGCTATAGGTAGATGATGATGTCTCCTATTAAATATGCATCATAAATAACCTTTTAAAATTATACACAAGAAACTATTCATGCGTTTCTACTAAACGATTTTAATCACAACCAAAATTAGAATTTACATTGAAAAGCTGTAACCACTGATTTATTACATTGGCAAATCTTCAACCGTGTGTGAACACTATTTCATTGGAGAGTAATTGTCCAGGTTTTACCTGACATAATATGCCGCTAAACAAGACAAGAATTGGCAGTCGAGACGAGTATTAGAATCTAAAAGGAAAATAAATAAAACAATAAACAAATCTAAGTCTTAAAGGCGCAGTTCTATTGCTGCCCACGGCTTAGCTATGCACTTGTCCTTAGCTAGAATTTGTATGAAACTGTGGCGGGATTGTCCTTTGCGACCCACGGCCACGCTACCGACGACGCTACGATCGGATGCGTGGCTGGCCTACAAATGAACCCGCGCAGCTAACCTGCGTAACCTCTCCGTGCACATCTTAGTGTGCTTACATAAAGAAACAGGTTTCCGGCACTGACAAACCCGTGCGGGTCGTTACCGATCTGTGCAGGAGTGTGCTTACATAAAGAAACAGGTTTCTTTACGGAAACGTGCACCTTAACTCTTAAGGCTCGGTCCAGGTAGTTGGCACCGACAAGTTTAAACCTGTTTCTTTATAAGTAAGCGCATAAGATAACGTGGGAATATTATGCCTGCACCGATCGGTACCGACCAGCAACGAGTTTCCTGCTCCGGAAACCTGATGCTTTATTTAAGCACCCTTACGCAGCAGTAGAATTGCGCCTTTAGTTTAATATGTTCCTGGAAAAAGACCCGTGTTTCTGAAGACTGTTCACTGATTCTATAATGTTACGTGATCAGCTCTTCAATTAAAGACGTTGTATGAATGCGGAGGTGAATGGAAGCTGGCATTTTAGAGGCGTTTGAAATATTGGCCTGTTGTTGAGCATCCTGCATAGCAATTTGGTTTGCAATTTAGAATGAGAGTAGAATAATTTAGCATGAGATTAAGCAAAGTGAGAGAAGTTGAATAATTTAGAATGAGATTAAGTAAAGCTGGATCTATTTTGTTTTAAATACATTCTGTTTTACGATGTTCTTTTGATAAGATTCTTTTCCTACCTTATCTAAACAGATCGAAACTACCTACTTCTTCTTTTTCGTGTGGTTAGTGACCATCCGTGTCAGAGTTTTTATGCAGCCCATGGGCCTCGGACTTGGCTTCACATTATGCCGTTGCGAAATATCTCTCAGGCTCCTCACGATGTTTTCCTTCACCGTTTTCGAAGCTGGTGCTAGCAGCGATGGTGGTTGGTGGAATTATACAATACGCAACATGAAACCGAAAGTTTAGAGGTTCGAACTCGAGACCTATGACTTTACAGTCCGACGGTCACACCACTAGGCTATCACTGCTATCTACTTAACTAAATCAAGAGTCTTCCTGAGAATTTAAAAATCTTTAGGCGATTCTTTCCTTTTTACCGAATCCGTAAACAAGTGTAAGTAGATAGAGAAGTTCCAATTATCTAATAGATTTCTCGGCGATTGACTCGGCGGGGTAATTGCGTAACACATATAAAATGAGAATTGATCGCAATGGGTTTCATTTTGACAGTTCACCCACGTTCTCTGCGTTATTTAGGTTGTTGAGCAGACGAATTTTTAAAACCTATGAAGCAATGGATTAGCAATACCCTTCAAAACTCTCTGATTCTGATTCAAAGTCTGTTAGACAATTAAGGGGCAGGAAAGTGTTGCATCACAACTTCAATTGCATTTTCCTCATATTTCGCAGTACCTACGTAATCTTTTTTGGCACATGCATTACTGTTAAAAAGTATCTGCAAAAAAATGTTTTTGCCCTGAAAATAATAATGGATTTCTTATAATTGTGTCAAAAATCTTCCCAAAATTATATCCTTTGTGGTTTCAGCACCATAATTGTGTAAAACTCGATCAATCACAATCTGTTTCATTTTGACAGTTCCACAACATTAATTGCGTTATTTACGTTGCTGAGCAAACAAATTTTTCGAACTTATGAAGCAATGGATTAGCAATATCCTTCAAAATGATTCAGATTAAGATTGTGATAGCCTAGTGGTGTGACCGTCGGACTGCCAAGTCATAGGTTTTGAGTTCGAACCCAAGGCACGCATCTCTGACTTTTCAGATTCATGTGCGTATTGTATAATTATCACTTGCTTCAAAAACAGTGAAGGAAAAGATCGTGAGGAGACCGGCATGCCTGAAAAATATATCTCGACGGCATGTGAAGCTAAGTCAGAGGCCCATGAGCGGCTTTAAAACTCTGACACCAGGTTAGTCAATAACCACACGAAAATTAGATTATGATTTATCGTGGGTTATGCAATTAGGTTGCTGAACTTAATTAACAAAACCCTCTTTCCTTTCTTCCAGCCGTGGTGACCCCGTAAAGGTGACTCGTGCCATCTCCCGCATAGTAAACTCCAACGACGATGGCGGTGTCCTGGTAGGACGTTGGGACGGCGTCTACGACGACGGAACAGCCCCCTCGGAATGGACCGGCTCTGTGGACATCCTGGCGCAGTTCCTCGAGACCCAAGACCCTGTGTCCTATGGACAGTGCTGGGTTTTCGCGGGAGTCGTTACTGCTGGTGAGTAGATAACATTCTTGGACTGAAATTTTCGTACATGTGCTGTGAAAAGGTTCGTCTTGAGCTAGAGCGTATATGGTGGGGAGGAGGGGACAAACTTACAACAGTGTGAAAAAAAAATTGGCTACCTCAATCAGATCAGAAATGAGTTATTTAGAAGGCAAAACAAATTCCCGCCTTTCAGTGTACATGTAGGAATTGTGGTAGAGAAACAAACATTAGACTTTGGGGTCCTATTGTATCTTTTGATCATCAGGGTTTTCGGAACAAAGCTTTTTATTAGTCAGTCAGAAATAACGTATAAGTACCTACCTACAGTGAGTATATAACTACCTACCATTAAAAAGTACATAGGAAAGTTAAGAAACATGGTCATGTAATTTCCTCAAACAATCTTGAAAGCGGCTAAGTGTAGCAAAAACTGGCATCAGGCCAACCAGCACATAGATAAGAAGTACCAAGGACGGTGCAAGCGTAACTATTACTTTCGCGTTTAAGTTCATTTAGTATCTAGGAGAATCAGATCGTTCATCACCATTAAACTGTGCATTTAGTTTAGTTTATAAATCATTTGAAGCAGTTTATTTCTGGGTGGTTTAGCCAGAAAATGTTAATTGTACAAATAAATTAATATTTGCACAGCTCGTTAAGATACGGAGGGTTATCTAACTCTTCCATTACTTTGATATGTTTTAAAAATAACGTTGTACCTTGAACTGATTTTTAATCTAATACGAGTAATCATGTGATTCTGGGACTCGGTCCAAAAAATTACGATTGGAGATTTCTACCTAGTATTGGGGACTGCACCTCATTAATTTAATCTCAAACCACAATAAAAAGTATCTTCTTATTTGGGTTTGGGTTATACTTTTGCTAACATAATGTGAAGATGACCAACTTTATATCAATAACCTGAAAATATTGACAACCGCACTGATTACCTCATAGGAAGTTCATATAGGCTAGGATACCCAAAACCATGACAATGTTTGAAATTATATTTTTACCGACACCCTCCAAGCCAAAATACAGCAATACTACTTCGCATCAGAAATCAATCCGAAACAAATTCCTAATCGATTTTCTCTTCCCAGTCTGCCGTGCCCTGGGCATCCCATCCCGCGTAGTCTCCAACCTGGTGTCAGCTCACGACGCCAACAGCACCCTGACGGTCGACAAGTACTACTCAGAGACCATGGAGGAGCTGGGCTATGACCCTAGCAACGCTGAGCCTGAACAGACTGACTCCATCTGGAACTATCATGTGTGGAACGATGTTTGGATGGCGAGACCTGATTTGACTGCTGGTGAGTTGGCTGTTCATGTATGGTAATTAGCTTTTAAAGAACTGAATTTATTAAGAGCTAAGCAGAATCTTTTAGAGACCGTTCAAGGGTTATGTAGTACCTATTGATAAAACGGTTTGGAAATACTATACCAGCGAAACGTGAATTGGTTCTTGAATGACGCTTCTTATAATCCAAGATGTGAAGCTGGTCTTTTTACATAGTTTATGCCTTGTCTTCAACTTTCATGAAGCAGCTTTACTAGTACCTAGGCACAGGGGCACCGATGGTTTCCCATCTGAACTTCACAAACCTTCAGCATTTGAGTTTCCTATACCATGGTGTTAATCCGTCATCTTTCTTAGGATACGGAGGTTGGCAAGCCATTGACGCCACTCCTCAAGAGACCTCTAAGGGCGTATACCAGTGCGGCCCAGCGCCACTGGAAGCCATCAAGCAAGGAGTCATCGGAATGAACTACGACGTGGAGTTCATGCTGGCTTCAGTCAACGCTGACCTGATGAGGTGGAGGATCGACTCTAATGAGGAGACTGGATATGCTATGGTGGACAGCAATACTTACCAGTGAGTTTTTTTTTTACCTTTAGTGTTCCGTTTGTCACCTTTAGGACATCTATGAGTAAATATTATAAAAGAATATAAACTAAGACGGGTACTACACCTCGTATAGATTTCGTGCAAAATGATTTTGCTTTGACGGAAACCATAAATTTCATTAAAAAATGGTTAGAACAAGATTCTGCTTCGACTGAAACCGAATGAATTAAATACATACCTAAAATCATTCCACACAAGAAGATTACCGGATGCATTTTTCCGAGATACTATTATTACCCATTTTCTAAATATACTTAAGAAAAAAAAAAAAAGTCAAAGAGAAAAAGTTCTTTTAAAGTTTATTTTCGATAAATTTTCATAAATTTTCAATAAAAATACGGGCGGTTACATGCCCATGGGCGACATTTTTAAGTGTGCAAGAGACGCTTATTTCAAGTAACAAACTTGTTTTGAGTAAAATTATGATAAAGCCATATAAGGATTTAGCCTGTTTTTTAACCTTCCTAACGACCAAATTTCTTTCCAGCATCGGCCGCATGGTCCTCACAAAGAAACCATACGTGTTCGATCCCATTGGTGACGAAGATAGAGAGGACATTACAGAGCAGTACAAGTTCAAAGAAGGAACAGCATCCGAGCGACTTGCTCTCATGAACGGAGTCAGGTTCTCCGAGAGGGCGAAGAGATATTACTCTGTGGCCAGCAACTTACAGAATGATATTACGTTTAAACTTTGTGATGTGGATAGCGTTCCCATTGGGAAAGACTTTAGGGTTACCGTTGATATCGAGAATATCTCCGGAGAGGTAAGACAGAATGCTTAGTTAACCATTTACCTTTCTCACTTACTCCTTATCGCTGTAAGGAAACCGGTTTCATTTTAATGGTACCTACTGGTGTTGGTTTAGTATGACCACCATTTTGGTGATTGCTAAAGTTTTAAACAATTCGCTGACCTAAACATTTTTTTTTGTAGCTACCTATTCTGCTGCTATGTAGAAAACTCAACTTACACCCTGAATAATGTTACCGAACTGATATTGAAAAAGCTAAATAACTTACGCGTTTAACTTACAGGGTCGTAACATCAAGGCGTCCCTATCCACCAACAGCGTGTTCTATAACGGAGTGAGAGCCGGCGTCATCAAGAAGGTCGAAGGAAAGATGTTCGTAGGTGCTGGCAAAAGTAAGTAAAAATAATATACATGGGTAAACTCCAAAACCTATGTGAAATGAATTCTCACGAATGTATGTCCTGCAAATGCAATGTCCATGCTCGTAATTATTACTAAGCTCCCGTCCTTCACTCGAGTCACTACAAGGAGTTCAAGATTATAGCTCAAATAATAAGGAGTTCAATGGAAAAAAAAAAACTATTGAGTCCGTCAGTCAGATAATAAAAAAATGTTGCACACGTATTTTTTGCTAGATCATACTAATAAAAAATGTTTTAGATAAAACGCATTAAAGTTGGGGAGTGGGGGCTCGCTACGTCACAATTCAGTATAAAATCTACCGGAGAGTGACGTCATGCCACATTTTAACTAAATGTATTGCCGAAATCTTTTGATTACGTAAAAAAAGAAATAATACTTTTCCAATATTTTTAATAAGTAATCTATCTAACGTACAAACAATTTTTTTTTTGTGAGCATCCTTAATTATAGGGCTAAGTAGAGGTGTGCCTATAGAAGGTAGACACACATTTCGTCATATCTTTAAGTCTCATGTAATAGGGCGCGCGCGCGAGCCTATTGCCATCAACCGGGCACAAATCCAGACTCCGGGCTGCTACTGAGAAATGTACTTGCGACCACAAGGCCAACGAGGTAGTCTAAATGAAACGACGCAGTGAAATGACATTACATATACCTCAATACCAAGGTTTACAGCTGGTTTTGTGATCAAATGGGCTGAACTTTTCTTTAGGAATATGTAAATCCACAGCTTTTAATTGATGTTCTTTTTTTTGCAGAGGAACAGATCAGTATCCTAGTGAAATCAGACGACTACCTGCCCAAACTAGTGGAGTACTGCAACGTAAAGATATCAGCGATGGCTATCGTTGATGAGACCAAGCAGTCTTGGGCCGATGATGACGACTTCCAAGTCATCAAGCCTAATATTAACATTAAGGTGAGTTAGGAACAAAAGAAAAATCAGGGAACAGTGTGCAACTACAGTACCGGTCAACTGCCCTAACTTAGGCGTCCTATGTTTGCCTAGATGAAAAAAGATGTAATTTTTTTTTCATTTTACTTGTGTGGCGATCGAAACTTTGACGGTACTTGGTGGAACGTTGACCTGGTGTAGGTCGCAGAAATCTGCTGGATATGGGCAGCAACGAGGCGGAAGTTGTGGCAATCCTTGGGGGAGGCCCTATGTCTAGCAGTGGATGTGTTTCGGCCTAAACCATAATCAGATATCATCAAAATTCAACAGATAAAAAGCCCCCAAAATAGCATATGACCGCAGACTCTTGATAAATGTAATATCTCTGCGCAGTTTCGCGTTCTTTAGAAACCGGTATTTTATGGGAGAATGAAATATGACAATAAATAGAATACCTGATTATATCCTCATCCGCAATAAATAATTATCCATTTGACTCATTCCTCTGGGACTCGTTGAGCTTCATTAGCACTGCGCTTTTCTGGTTGATCGCCACTGCAGATAGCTAGGCCTTCTTAAGGATCATTATCCCAATGAGTTAGTTAGAGAATATCAGCTACATATGTACGAGTATCGCTAGTTCAGTCAACGATACGACTCCAAACACTAATAACTCATCTTTATTTTCTCCTGCGCAGTTCAACGACGACCTAATCCTGAACCAGCCGACAGTAGCCTTCCTCTCGTTCACCAACCCATTGGACCGAGCGCTGACCGGCTGCGAGTTCCGATTGACGTCATCAGGCATAGCGGGCCGCACACTCAAGCTGCAGGCCGCGGATGCGGAACCTTTGAAACAAATCACTGCTGAGCTACCTATACAGCCTAATGTAAGTCACTTTAAAAACAGTCACGCAGAAGCCTGTTTTGTGCGGGTTAGGTCACACAGTGCTTTATCCCATTTAAAACATCGTTCTGTTTCTGTCAATCAGGCAGCGACAGAATGATGTTTTAAATTAGTGATTTGTGGTGCAAGTGGGCCTTATTGTTGCTTCAACTTAATCACACCGTAACCGCACTTGAGACATTTCAGATTTGACTCTGGGTTGACCACGTATTTGCGATCGATGCCTCTATCAATACAGGGTGTCAGGGACATCGACGTGAAAACTGTTACCATGGATTCAGAACATGATTCTGAACCCCCCTGCGCTGAAATTTTACGTCGGTATTTTTTTTTTTATCAGCTTTTCCGTAAATTTTGACCACGTAGGCACTTTTCCTATGAAACGGCAGATTTTGTTTTAATAACCGACTAGTAATTTCAGTGCAGGGGCGTTCTGAATCATGTACTGAATCCATGGTAAAAGTTTTCGCGTCGATGTCTCTGCCATCCTGTATAGTATTATAGATGACCGTGTAAAAACTTCAATACATACTCGACCCAAGTGTATGACCCGACTGATATTTTTTTTGCGATTACGATATCGGTACCACGGAGAACGTTGTTCAGTTTGATAGCCTGTAGCACACCCTTAATTTTGACCACACGTTTCTGATACGCCCTGTGTGTTTGGTGACCATCACTTACCTACCATTAGGTGGGCCGTGTGCCTGTTTACTATGCAAAAACATTTAAAAATGTTCCTACAATGCACGACAATAGTTAAATTCACTTCTTATAAGTCTTGCTTATAATATTTGCTATTAATATTTTCTTTGCAGAAAGTTGGCAAGATCAACTTCGTGGCGACATTCAAATCGGTTGAACTAAAGGACATCAGTGGTGCAGCTACCGGTGAAGTGTTCGAAGCATAAGTTACCTTATTTCTTAGAGATTAAGTCATCTTTTCTGTTGTACTACTGTGAAATTTTGCGAGTATATTAGTCAGGTATTTTTAAGGATTTTTCTTGTATTGGCTAGTCCATATATTTTTTTTTTATATTATAAGATTCAAAACTACTTAAGAATATTTTAAGAATTTGTGCATTTTAAAATATATTTTATTTTTCTAAAGATAAGTACTTAAGTCATAAGTTGTTTTAAAAGTTAAAAAGTATCATTTGATAATATGTGAGTTTTAAGTGCCAATTTAAGCGTGTAATAATTAAACAAATAATTATATTTTACCAGGCAGCGCCGTGAAACGGTACACACCTAACTATAAGTTTAAAAAAGTAATGTTGCCATGTTATGGCTTATAGCATTTTATAGTTTCGTAGTATAGCTTATTTTTTATGAATTTTGTATTGAAATCTCAAAAATATAATAATTATTATCGTGAGTTGTTTTCGAAACAACCACGCTGAAAACTTAAAAATGTTTTTAGTGTGATTGTATCGAAAACTGTTTTATCACTGTGTTTAAATCTATTTTGTAAGAGTTACGTTTCTACTATTTTTGTTTAAGAAAACGCTTTCTACTACAATAAATAAAAAGTTTTTATGAGTATTTTGGTTGTATTTTTTTAATGGTGAAACTCCTTTTTATGCCAAGAAAATTGGCTACTAAGATTTAGGGACGATTTATTTAATGCTAGACCGTCACGGGCGCGAGCCACGTCCGTGTCTGCTCAACTTGTACGTACCAAGACTCGAACCCTGATAGGCGCTTTACTTTGTGTAAATTATTTCATCACCACTGCTCTCAAAACGGTGAAGGAAACACATGTCCTAGAACCAAAAAATCGAAGACATGTGACATCTACCAACCCGCACTGGGCCCGCGTGGTGGATTACAGCCCACTCCCTCGCACAGAGAGGCCTGTGTCCCAGCAGTGGGGACATTATAGGCTAATTAAAACTCGGACGGGACACGGAAGCTGCACGGTGTAGCATGAAATGTTCGTGTGAAATTTTCGATCTGTGATCCTCGCCCGCGCCTCGTATATGGCACGGCTGGCGCCCGACACAGTCTCGCATAGATCATCATTTAATACGATTTGAATAATGTCACGTTCTTTTTATAAGGAAAATAGATGGAATTCAAAATCAAAAAACTCAAAGCATTTATTTCAATTAAACCATTTACAGGCACTTTGGAATTGTCAAGTCGGTCAGTCAGAAATATGAAGCTCATTCTAAAGCGTAGTATGTAGGTACCTATGGAGAAGAACGGGCAAGAAACTCCACGGACACTCTTTTAAATCGAATACACTAACTTCCTGGGTAGAGTCAATAAAACACCATCGTTTTAAAACAAAATTTTATTCAATTCCATGCAGCGTCCACCATTTTCGCTTACAAACACAAACAGTTTGACACTTTGTTCAAAACTATCCACTTAAATTGAAATAGGACACAGACTAGGCAAACTTGGATACATTTCACTTTTTAGTTTAGTAAAGAAATTATGCTTCGGTTCTTGAAAGCCAGGCTTTATCATCAAATATTCTATCAAAACGCATGTTAGCTGGTTTGCCTAAAATATTTGCAGTTATAAAAAACGAATAACAATTACAAGATCAACCTCAATGAGCATGAACGAATGGTACAAGTAAACAGAGGTCCACTTGATATGCTACGAGGAAGAAATCCAAAATTAGCTTGCAAGAATCCATCTTAATACACTAACAAGTGGACCTAAATAAAAGCGTGGAATTCAAGAAATTATTTACAAGTTTGCCTAGCCGTATCCTTCAGAGCCATCAACTTGATGCACCCAAAACCATACGATATTAAACCTTAACCTATTTGATTAAACTAAATGGAAAACACAACATCGCCATACATAAATAAAACAATATATTTTATCACATAATATTCGGTTAACTTGGTGCCCACTTTGTTATTAAAATGACCCATGAATAATGAAGAAATAGGTCCTTGGTTATTTAATAATAATAATCATAAAGAAATTACCTGTTAAAAAGTTCTGAATAAAGAGATCTCGTTCTGGTAGGCAGAGTTATGTTCAGTCCTATGTAATAAGGGGCGAGCCTATTGTCATAAACTAGGCTAAAATCCAGACTCTAGGTGCTATACTACTGACAAATTTCGATAGGCAAAACTGAATGGTCTTGTCTTTAAAAAAAAAAAAATCTTAGACATAAGATTTTATGAGTATCAAAAGTGGACACCAAGCAAATGATAATTTGAAAGGAAACAAATGCATCTGTACAAGGAACTTCAAGCTCAAAGGACGGCCAACAAAACCACTGTATATTTATAAACATCTGTATTTATATTAAAACTATTCTTTGAGAAAACAAAGATTGCAAAAGTAACAAAAAAAAACTTTTTTGCTGACTATACTAAGGATGACATAACAGATAAATCATATCAATGACAAATTGATATTATTTTTGCAAAAAGAAAATTATTTTCTGTTCCACAAATTGAAAACATCGATTTTTTTTTCTTAACTAAGATAAAAATTCATTGCCGTTTCGAAAACCAAATGTGACTAAAATTGATATAAATAGCAGTTCGCACAATTTAGAAAATAAAACACAAATAAATAATTTGGCATAATGAACATTTTCAAAATAATCAGAATAATACTTAGCTGAGATATAAGCACTTCTTTTTCAATAAATTATCTTTCACAATTACTATTATTCTTAATTCATAAACTTGGAAATATTGCTTTAGATCTTATTCTACACACGATATAGATTTCTTGGTAAACTGCTGTATAGCTGTACAAGAATCTTTTGGGGTGTGGCCAAAATCTGAACTAACGCCGCCATCTTGTTTTTGCAATACATTTCACAAAACAATCGCTCAGATGTTCACCAACAGCGCCGCCCTGTCAACGTCATTCGAGCGCCAAAAGATGCTTGTAGCAGTGTATTTCAAAAATAAAGAATTTTCTCTCCTTAGAGGATGATTGAACTAAATATTCCGCCAATTCTTTTAAACAGAAAGTAAAGTTAGCTATAAATATTGCTATCTCTTACGCGCAAGTAAAACCAGCAAAAGATGCATGATTATTTGTATTGTCACTGATCAGCACCCTGCGCAACACACTTTCATTTATGAATGATTTGGAAGGATATTGCTAATCCATTGTTTCATATGTTCGAAAAATGTATCTGCTCAACAATGTAAAAGACGCAATGAATGTTGTTGAACTGTCAAAATGAAAGCCATAGCTACTGGAAGTGTGTTACGCAATTACCCCGTAGGTTCTTCAATTTTCGAATAGGTTTGCATGCTGCTTCGAAATATCTAGTTAAAAGTCAAAACACAAATGGACTAACAGGACATCTCTTTTTACCCGACTGTGTTTGTACTGCCTGACAGTAAGAGCCAGCAATATTTTTGTGTAGCTTTGAGTTGCTGTCCAAATGAATCGTCGGCATTGTCAGTTGAAATCGTGATTATAACAAATTAGAATAACGGACGACTCATAAATGAGCTATTGAAAACCAGAATGAATTATGATTTGCAATGCCAACAGAAAAAAAATCTGCGGTTGCTGTAAGATGGTGAATACTTCTTCAGAAGATTCGATTGTTAGAGTCCGCGTCACCAATAGACGCGGCGCTAGTGTCTATGTCATTGGATCAAAATGCTTTAAAAAAAATGTAGTTCCAGATTTTTCCGTCGAACTTCAGTGGAACTTCAAATGAATGAAATTGTTTTCGTTTACAATAATCGAACCATTCAACTGACAATAATTTAGTTCACCATCAAGTAACAACATAGACTGCTTTATATATAAACAATATTATTGAAAATTATTCCTTCTCTCATAAATTATTTGTGAAAACTTACGCCTTATTATGTACGGTGTATTTTTTCTCACACGTCTTATTTGATAAACAAACACGGTATACAGTTTTCGCATCAATCACACACTTTTGGTTAGGCATGAACGTCTTGATATTTATGATTTAAACTGTAACTAACGAAACACAATAGATTTTTTATTGATATCGACTTCTAAAGACAAATCTACAGTTGAGTGGTAACAAACACATACGGTATGAATTACGTTTAAAACCACTTCGATTGAACCATTTAAATAGTTTCATTTTTTTTTATTCGCATCACCCCGCTATTTGTTTACAAAATAGGACAAGTAAAAAGAAACACACTTTAAATGAAATTGTTCAACACTTACACACTAAGATTGACTTCTCCGTGGTGTGGGGAATGTGGTAACAAGTATTTTAGAAGATTTGGGGTTTAGACTACAATGTACTATGTACTACCATTAGGTACTATAGTTTGACCGAGGCCGCTGTACCGCGCTTAAGGAATGCGCAGCAAGGCGGGGAGCAACGTTGACGAATGAGCGGCCTGCACTGCCCCTCCCCGTGAGCCGCGCACATGCCTAAGGCGCGGTACAGCGGTTTCGGTCAAATTATAGCTTAGTAGCTATAGTTTGACCGAAACCCTTCAATAAACGATTTTTAGAGGCGCTCATGGCAAAAGATTCACATTCTTTCATTAATTTGTTTTTGTGTAATTTGAAACATGTTGCAAAAACATGGTTTGTTTGTGTTGCCAGCAACATTTTGCCACAAACATTATATTAGGCCTATATTCAAAGGGATTGGCAGAATTGTATACTTAACATTACATCACGCCTCGTTTCCCCAAAGGGATAGGCAGAGATGTACCCATAGAAGGTACACCCACATTTTGCCAGTTATGTTTAAGTGCCAAGCAATAGGGGGCGAGCCTATTGTTAAAAACGGGGCACAAATCCGCACTCTGAACGAAAACCCAAAACAATACCTAGTCAAATGCTGTTTTGAAACAATTCAAAAGGGATGTTGACTGGGGAAGAAAAAAAAACTATTTAGTCTGTCAGATAATAAAACAAATATTAGACAAGTATTTTTTGCTATATCATATTAATAAAAATGGTTTAGATAAAACGCATTAAAGTTGGGGAGTGGGGCTCGCTACGTCACAAGTCAGTATAAAATCTACCGGGGAGTGACGTCACGCCACATTTTAACGTATCGCCTACTCAATGTATTGCCGTAATCTTTTGATTAGTAAATAAGAAAAAACACGTGTCCAATATTTTTTTATAATCTACCTGACGGACAAAAAATTTTTTTTTTTTTGCCAATTTTCATATTATTGTAGTACATAGTACAATGATATCGTCATTAATCTACATAGTTTTATACCGCATGTGACGAATTTGCACTACAAATGAGCCTATAGGAGAACCTAGCTATGCTAATGAAATGTACAGATATTTTGAAAGTAATTCGATATAAATGCATTTAAAGACTGTAATAACATTTCAATATTTAAACATCTTTTATTGAATAATCAATCCTTTTATAAAAATCGATTTTAATCGCTAGATACCAAGTAGTTGTTTCAGTATTCTCATTTTGTATCGAGTTATAAGTAAGCTGTCCAAAAACACGTTACGATAGCGGTAAGTATACTCGTAATTTTTTGTGCTAAAGATAAAGAATTACGTTGTAAATTGTTCCAGTGCGAAAAAAGGACGGCACTATGCGGCCTGTATAACTCCCTCTCTTTTTCGCATTGGACCAACGACACTTGCCCATAAGCGCGACCGGTCAAATAAATTATTTACAACTTTCGACGCAGGCGCATACGTTCCATATAACGATTCAAATCGACATTTATTTCAATCTGTTTCTACATAAAAACCAAACAAATGATGTCTGGCGAGTGTCACCTATACATTTCACTAACATAACATTTAAAGGTACGTTCACACTCGTCACACCACAGCTGACTAAGCTAGTGTACTTTGGCTTTACCCGTGACGATCTTGGCGTATTCTTCGTAGAAACGCGGGAACAGTTGGATGGCAAAGTATACCACGGAAAGGTAGGCGACGATCGCCAGCGTCAGTATTAGGTCGAATACTGCTGGCTTTACACTGTGGGAGACAAAAAGGGACTTATATTTTTTTATTTGTGTTACTGCTAAGTAATTACAACCGCACGGGTCGATCCATCAGGTTAAGCTACGCTTGCCGGGGTTGTTCCGTGGATCTTAACATACCGAGACTCCTCCGTGCCTCGGAAAGCACGTTAAGCCGTTGGTCCCGGCTGTCATTCGTGGATCTTTGACAGTCGTTACGGGTCGTCAGAAGCCCGAAAGGCTGACAACCAGTCTTACCAAGGGGTATCGTATTACCCAGTTGCTGGGTTGTGGAGGTCAGATAGGCAGTCACTCCATGTATAATACTGGTATTCAGCCGCATCTGGTAAAACTGGAAGCCGACTATCATTAATGTGGATCCACATCATCAGATCAGCCTAAAAAAAAATCATTGCTGGTTTGTTTCTAAAAACCGAGTTCTTCTATTTTTCGGAATGTTAAATCCACTGGACGATAAAACTTTTTTAGTAATTTTGTCAACGGTTTTAGGACTCATACGGTCACGAGAGAAACATCCCATTTGGGTCAACAAACTGTACGTATTATGTATTAGCTATTCCGAGCATGAGGGAGAGGCCCCTATACCCAAAAGAGCTAACATTAACGTGAGCATCAGCTTTTTAACCGCCGAAGGACCAGGCGGCCGAATCGGTGCTAGCTCCCACAACCGAGAAGCCCCACTGGCACGAAGTTGCCCCGTATAGTGGCACCTTTTCGGTGCTAGCGGGCCTTAACGATTCGGTGATGATCCTGTAGCGGGTCTCCATTAAATTGAAATATACAGTGAGCTACGCCCCACGGTTTTACCCGCATAAGTCTCGATCCCGTGGCAATATCGGTATAAAAAGCATCCTATGTCCTTCTCTAGGTCATGGTCTATCCCTGTGTCAAATTTCATCCAAATCCGTTCAGCCGTTTTAGCGTGAAGGCGTAACAAACAAACGAACTCACTTTCGGATTAATAATATTAGTTAGGATGGCTAATATTTTTTTAAACATAATTTAAATCAATAGGCTTACCTGTATACATATAGAGCCGCTCTCGTGGCTCCGTACAGCGTGTACTCTGGCTCTCTCTTGTCAACCGCGTGCGTGCTCACTGTCACCTCCATGTAACGGGATAGAGCTCGCTCCAGCGCGCCCGTCACTCCTGCCAATACAATAATTATGTTAGAATTTAATATAAACAACATGTAGAAATAGAAATAATATTTATTAGCATAACACATGGTATAAAAAGTTGTTTTAAAAAGACGTTTTAGAGCATACATGTTTTGCTTGTATCCTAACATGACATTACAAATGTTTCCCGTCAATAAATTATTTTAAGCTGTATAAATGATTAGGAGTTTGTAGTGTAGTTTGTAGTGTAACTGGATTAATTTACAATATGAAAGTATTTTGTTCGGAATCTGACTTCAACTGAATAGATTTCAGTCGTTTTTAATATAGGTAATTTTTTATCCCAAAAATAATAATAAAAAACTACGTAAATTACAGTGAACAAAAAAAAACAAAATGGACGAATTACTTTTGAGAATTTGGCCGTAAAATTATCACCTTACAGTAGAAAATGAAACTCACCTGCACTTGGTAGTGTGGTGGTGATAATCTGTGGCGCCCTCGCTTGCGATGATAAATATTTGTACCAATGTCTTATTGACGCTTCGTCTACACTCTGAAAAGAAGAATGATACGTTCAATTTGATTATAGTTCATTCCTTTATACGATTCGTTTCTTTTTATAAAAGTGAATAATCTGAGCAATATCTTTGTATGATTCCCGCGATTTCCGGATTTTGACAGCAAACCGGTATGGTCTGCAACAACATTTTTTTTTCCTAGATAAAGATCTAGAAAATATTAATATTGGCATGTGGGTTAGGCACGTGATCTCGGCTCTAAATTCGTAACTCCAAGACATGGTCTACATGTAGGCCACAGTCCATCCAAATCCGTTCAGCCGTTAATGCATGATTCAGTAACAAACATCCAAAGATTTACATTTTCGTTATTAATAGGAGCATAATTGGACGTAGTTAAGCGGAAAGGATCCAACGCACACAGAGTTAGTTTTGAGATATTCAAGTTTTAAGATCAGATCGTGTTATGTGATCGTATGACCTGCCATACATACGGGTTGGTAACGTATGGTCATAATGACATGATGCGTTGGGATTGTATTTGTGATACGCCGTCAGTTGGGACTGGTCAACTCTTAGCGGCCATGGCTGATTTTAATTTTTGAATTGTTCTTTGTTTTATCTTTGTATTACAGAAGCTTCTAACGTGCATACGTACGTCTTTCTACATTGTTCTCACATGTATAATTCCAACATGAATGATGTAACCAATACTTTGTAACAATTTATTTTATTTAAAAGAGTGTCCGTGGAGTTTCTTGCCCGTTCTTCTCCATAGGTACCTACTACGCTTTGGAATGGGCAACTAGCTTCATATTTTTGACTGACCGATTCCATGACAAGTAAAAAGTAATTGAAATAAATGCTTTGAGTTTGAGTTTGATATTAAAGTTTTAAGTACAAAGAGTGTTTCTGTATACATAACTCATTTTCGCCCATAGTGTGGGTTGGATCCTTTCCGCTTAACTACGTCCAATTATAAAGCGCAGGATCTTTCTCGTTTTTTTTTAATGGCCTCTATGAGTTTTTCGGCTGTTTAACCGGACTTTCCTACGGCTGCCTCAATAAATGAAGGCCTCCAGCCAGGGCATAGAACTGAGAAACTAAACGATTACACGCTAAGGGCACCCCCCTTAGGGCTTCGCTGGGGGAGGACGCGAGGGACAGACTGGGTCGGATTAAACTTCCTTATCAAGTTTTTCCGTCACATAGATATCAGGAGCGAGCGCCTTTTCTGTCACCTCGATGTTTTCTTCAAGATTCTTGATAGATGACTCAGAAGAATAATAATTTACAATATGTTTCTCAGTCTTACTACGACTATTTGAACTGCTGAGCATGAGTTCCTAGGTTCGATTCCCAAGTTGGGCAAAGTGTTAATGGGTTTTACCCACACCCAGAGTGAGGATTTGAGTCAGGCTCACGACATTACATTAGACAGTGATGTAATGTTTTTTATTTATGTTACTTACCAATGCATCATTATATAACGCAGAATCTTCCTCATTCAGCTCGTCCGTCAGATTATAAATATGAGAAGCGAGCGCCTTCGCCGTCACCTCGATGTTCTCGACTAGATTCTTGATAGATGATTCATTTGGTTGGTCCAAGACTGTACTCCGAGATGGATCTTTGTGACTCTGGAATAAGTAACGATATTTGAGTTGAATTAAATTTTTATTAATTTTAAGGGGAATATTATATTGAATTATCCAACACTCTAGCTCTTTCTATATTTTTTATTTGATAATCTGAAATGAATAATGAAATAACTGACGTTGATAATTACTAACTTTTGTACACCTAATGGCAAAGCATAGAGAACTTACAAAAATGTAACATCTCACACATCTGTATATCTGTAACCTATGTTTACAAATAAATACTCTGAACTCCAAATGAATTATAAGTTAAAAAATTTGGAAAGGTTTGAAAGAGCAAATATACTATCAACGAAGCTACTCGTGAACTAGTTTGGTGATGAGCTCATGTTTATGGACTCTTTTCGAGCACAAATTAGCCCCGAAACAAACGTGTGCAATCATGGAAAACCCAAACATTGTTAGCTCGTAAGTTATTAAAGAGTTCGCTTAACGCCATTCTGCATAGAAATGTAAATGCATTCTAGAGAAGAATGGTTCTGTAGTAGACTTTATAATTTCTAAAAATTCTGATTTAATTCATAAGTCGTAGCAAAAGTTGTTGTATTCTCTGTTTATTATTTGCAGACAATTTGATAAACAACTAAATAAAAATAAAAAATAGAATTAAAATATCAACACTTTTCTTGGTCAAAGTGTCACCCTTCTCTCAAAGCAGCTTTCAGGGTTTTTGACCAGGTATGGTTCAGGAGAAAAATAGAGACAATATTAAAGCATACCTGCAACGAACTCAACGTAAAAGCAGTCATTCTCCTGATACTGAACCGCTCGTGCTGCCACGCTAACAGCTCGTCAGCCAGGTTGATCTTCTTGTGGTTGATGGTGACGCCCAGCCGAGCCTTGATGCTGTGTGCGGCGCCGCCCGGCTTCGGGGGCTTCGACACGTGCATCGTCATAGTGGGCGACGACGAGATGGAGTCGACGCACATTACGAACGACACGTCCTGGTGAGATAAAAAAAGCATTATTTGAAGAAAATGTATAAAGATAAAGATCATTTATACCATTCCCCCTCTAAAAAGCTTATTTTATTCACTGAAAACAGTGAATAAAAAGCTCTTTTAATCACTGTTTTGGTGTTTGAATTTAGAACACATCTATATATGCGACCTCCATCTCAATGCTATACAACCTCCTTGCGAAAACATACTCGATACACAGGAAATAAATATCGTTTCACAAGTTGATTGTTATTAGTAATAATAAGAAAATTACTTTTGATTTTAGTAATTGTTCCAATTTTAATGTGCATTTTAATTAAAGCCCCTTGCAGAGTAGCGCGACGCGACAGCGCGACGACACCGGTCATTGTTATACCGTGAAGTTTTCTTTGAAATTGTTTTGTTAGAATCGCGTCGCGCTGTCGCGTCGCACCAGTCTGCACGAAGCTTAATTCAACCTTCCTTTTTTCTTCAATAAATGTCTATTTTCGCTTAAATCTTTCTTTTTCTCGTAGTCATGGTATAAAGTATAGTATGCAACTCTTGAATAAAACGGATTTATATCGAGGGCCATGAATTACTCGCGTCGCTCAGGATTCTAAAACTTGAATCACTCGCTACGCTCGTGATTCAATCGTCATGAATCACTCCCTACGGTCGTGATTCAGTCGTTAGAATCCTTCACTTGCTCGTGATTCATCTATGGCCCTCGCTTTAAATCCGTCTTTTATTCACTAATTGCATAATATACTATTATTTGTCAAACATGCGTTTACATAAACTGAGCAATCAGACATGCAAGGTATTGAATTAGTAATAGATGTGTGCGGTCATGTTTTGCCAATAACGGCGTACAAATTTTGTAGGTATAGAAAATTATATTTAATTGCATTTTACATACATTACATTTTTTTTTTTTTTTTTTGTATTACTGGTATTAAATCTTACGGGAATTATGTATTGTCGGTTTAAAAGAATAATTTAAATCAAGTGAAATTCACGATTAAAATTAAGTAATTTTTTTAAAGAATCGCTTAATTAAAAGCAATTGTTTTGTGCACCGCAACGAATACAGAACTCAGCCAAAAATGTCGATACAAAAAATCCATATGCGGGAATTTCACTAAAGCAGTGTGTTTGTAAAAAAAGGATTAATTGGCATAATAGCGAGCATGAGAAAATCCCTTATCCATTTTGAACTTTGATCCATGGAATTAACGACTAAAATACCATTATATTAAAAAAAACCTCCACTTACTTGCAACAATGAAGCATCAGCCGAATCCAGTTGTTCCTCCAACCATTTCTTAGCAGAGAAGTAGTTGAGCGAATGTCCCAACGATGTAAGTACGAACAAAAGGGACGGCGCGCCGCGTACCGACGTGCTCGAGTACAGGCGCGAGAAGATACGAGCGAGCTCGAGAACTGCTACTGCGCCCGACGCGTTCGAGTCCGCGCCTTGGGAGAGCTCCTGTTGAACAAATTGTTAATTTCACATAAGTTTTTTGAGTAGTAGAGTTATTTGTGAAAGAGCTCGTACACTAAAGTATGTAAGTACCGACCTCCGTACCTATTTCTACTGTTATACTTTGGGGGGACATTTTCAGTTAGAAGGCCATGGTTTCCAGTATAATTACGAGCACATAAGACATTTCAACTTTGGCTCTAATCTGCGCTCGCAATTCATTTGCCAAACATGTCAACAAACACGAGTTTTAGGAAAAACAACTGTAATGCCTAAACATAAGGTTCAGTTTGCGCTACAACTTCATATTTATAATGACTTTTTTAACAGTACTATTCGGCCTAAAATCAACTTTATTTACATGTGGATACAGTTGATGTTTATCTTAGTGAAAAACTCGTGTTTGTTTACAGGTTTGGCAAATAACTTGCGAACGCAAATTTGTGTAAACAACACACTTGCGATGCTTCTGGTATAGTAGATTCCTATAGGCAACAGTGACATACTGACCATCAACTGCGCCACCTGATAAGTCTGCCACTCCATCTATACATCTATACAAATAAATAAAATTGAAGTGACTGTAATGTCAAAATAACAGCTTTTTACTTAATGCATATGAAAGTATATACGGTAATAACAACAAAAAAAAATCTTTTTACATTTTTGTCTGTCTGTCTATTTGTTCGGGCTTATCTCCGAAGCGGCTGGGCCGATTTTGACAGGACCTTCACTGGCAAATAGCTAATGTTATACGGAGTAACTTAGGCAGGGAGTATTTTAGGAAAAGAACTAGAGTCCTAGCGAGCGAAGCCACGGGCAGCAGCTATTATATTATGTAAAATCAAAAAAAGTATATTATAGTAAAATCGTATTGGTTTGAGAATAGCAAGTTAGTTTTCAACAGTAGTTCATGCTGGCCACTTTAATATCGTCACACCAGCGCCACCTACGCTGACCGCGTTTTGAGCATGCGAGTTTACATTCATACTTACAGGAACAACAGCTGAAGAGTCATAGTGCGCTGCAATGACGATGGTCTGCGCTGATCCGGAGCGGCCGACCAGCTTGCCGTGAAGAGTCACCGGTTTGGACTCCAGCTTCTGAGGAGTTGAGGCTGATACCACTGTGGAAGGAGAGAATTATGAATGGAATTCGTGAAGGGCGGGCGGTTTGGTGTCTTATGTAATTTTGACTTTCCAAAAGTGCTGTTCTCTTTTTTTAAAGTAACTATCTGTTGCTAGAGGTTTCACTTGTGACCCACAGGCACTTCTACCAGACAAAAGTCCTTTGATAAGAATTATGTTTCCTTAGATTAGGTAACATAATTCTTCTAGTCTAATCTTCTAGTCATAGTCTATCTGTGTGGCAAATGACAACTGAATTCATGCAGCTGATCAATAGTGACTGAGTAACAATTGAAAGGAACTACTAAATAGTCCAGCGTTTATAAAACTATTCTTTGTCTTAAATTTTTGTTTTAATTAAACAAAAATAAATAATAAAGAACATATAAACAAGATTGTTTTTCAAATCAACCTGGTTTAACTGGAGATAAAAAATATAAAGCTCAAATAGTAGTGAAATATTAGTAGTAGTGTAGTATTTATATTTAAAGTTATTTAATAAATAAACATGCACAGTTCAATCTATGAAAAGCCTATACAAATAATACATTCAGCAAACTTGTGCTATTTTGATAGGCAGTTATCTTTGCTTGTTGTATGATCTAGGCCATGATATGTACGATAATATTAAAATCTTAGAAGATCTGTGCATTTTTATAACCTACGTTTCTGAATATTTTAACATGAAAATGAATATTATTATTTTTAGACGCATAATTATTAATAGGCAAATAGTTTTTCACCAGGCACAATTAAAGGCTCCGGGCACTAACTGAGAACCACTAGTCTAGATAGTCCAACAGGGCGGAAGGTTTATATGTAAATATATTACTATTAAGACTACATTTTAGCGTTAAATCGCAAAAAATTGTGCGAATAAGCACATGACCACTCATACCAGAACTAAAGAAACCTTACCAATTTGATAGCCATTAGAAGATACGGAGTTCATCATAGCTTCGAGAGCTGTTCCAGATTTGTCATCAGTAATGAAGCTGTGCTGCAGGTCTCGAAGGATATCCTCAAAGTCAGGAGTCCACCGGGCAAAGTACACTGGAGCGTTTACTTCCTGCTGGATCATTGCCATCTCTAGGAGTTGGATGTGCTGTGGAAAATAAATAATGTTAAGAGGAGAAATAGTTCTCGATTAGTATACTAGAGCTTGCTGCTTGTTGGCAGTTGTCAAACTATTTTATGGCAAATTGTACTCATAATGTTTCTTTCTACATATTTCAGTTTTATGCATGAGATGAATGGGTTGTGGAGTTCTGATTGGCATACGCTCCAAGTAAAATATTGCATCTGGTTAGACTCGAAGCCGACCTCAACATAGTTGGGAAAAGGATAGGCAGATTGATTGATGTATGGCAAGGAATATTTGCCCTGCACTGGCAAAATTGCAGGCTCAAGAACTGTTTTGTGTATGTACATTTTGGCAAACTATGTTAAAAATTGGAAGAATCATTAATTGTAAGTAATAACCTTCTTTTCAGGATTGCCATTTTCACACTATAAAATGAACATTAAAACAAAAAAACAAAAAAATACAACCGAATTCAGAACCTCCTCCTTTTTGAGAAGTCGGTTAATAACATTGTATTACCGTACCTCTTTCTCTTCAGGCGTCAGAACTGTGTCATTCTTGGGTAAAACCAGCAGCAATGCTCCCGCTTTGCTACGGACCTCCATGAACTGTTCAATGGTGATATCCTGTACCCTAGCAACTACGCAGTGACGAGAAGTGCTCCATGACGTCAGAGAACGGCCTTCAAGGTTGAAGCTGGCACTGCGGCATCCTGATTGATGGAAAAGTAATAAAACAATCTTAGTAACATTATTATTTATGGTTATTTTTGAATAATGGGTTTTAAATAATATAGCCAGATAGACAGTTTAACTATAAGATTTTTCTTTCAAGATAATTCATAATATTTCTTTGGTAGCACAATAACTACACCACTATGAACAACAAAATTCTGGCAGCCTATAACAAGAACTAGGAGATGAACTATTAGATATACCAGTGAAAGTTATGAAAATTGGTGTTTTAAGTTAATATGGGACTAATAAACCATAATAATGTTGACTGTACAGTTTTATCAAACAAGGAAATACACAAATAAATGGACATTCAATGCCATAACAAGTAAAACTTCTTTTAAATTAAGAACTATTTGATCACCATTTGCAAAATTAGGAATGTATAACAATTTTTTTATTTGCCGGTGATAAGGTGACAATCATAAAATAAACAGCCTATGGTGTACCTAGCAATATAACCTCAAAAGTGTTACGAATCGATATTTTGTTTTATAAATTACAACTTTAGTAACGTTACGAACTTACCATGGGGAACGGTGTGTAGGTCGTAATGTTGCATTCTATACACGGAAAACTCATGAGAAGCAGCGACCGGGTTCACAGGAGACATTATGATAAAAATAGGAAGAGCTACTAGCAAATAGTAGGGCAAGTAGCCCTTAAAAATCTCGGCAAAGCCGTCCGCCTCATCAAGCCACATCTTGGTGACTAATTGTATTTTCAGTTAACAAAATGAACACCAAATACAATTTTTAGTAATAACCATAATCCAATTAGAAACCCTACGTGTGATAAGTCGGTCAATGACATTCCATTTGCGTGACACTAGTGATGTAAGATGGTGCAGTTTGTTAGTATTACTAAATCAATCATAGTCGAGTTGGAAAAAGAAACTTTTTTATTGTATGTGAGCGATGTTTTGCGTATTTTAAATACAAATGACTATTGGATTATGTAGGCTACAGATTTTGACAGTCATGCAATATCAGAGGTACAATAATGTGAAAAGACTGTACTGAATTATAACACTTCATGTTTTGGAGTAAGTAAGTAGATGATATATACACTGAAAATAATAAAATATAATATAATAATGATGTATTGAAAACAATGACAGTTAATCAATAAAGATTCACTCAGTTTAGCAAAAAAATCTAACTAAGAAAAAATTTAACGTAGCATCACTAGCTACGATATTGAGATTTTTGTTTTGTTTTACGCAAAAAGCCATAAATCAATATTATTTTATAGTATACGTTCTTCATGAGGACTAACTAAGCTCAGAACAATTAATTTTAATAAAGCTAAGATTTATTTTGCCTTTTGAATGAACAGATACAGAGTCAGATAGTTCCTTATTTTACCGCCCACTGAGATAAACCTGGGCGCACTGTGAACCTGAAGTCAAGAATTTGACTTGCATAATATTATCTTTAATAGATTTAAATACCTAACAACCGTTCGATACGCCTCCGTGCCAAATCGAACATCATAATGTTCTTTATAGGCTGTTCACAAATCCAAAACCCGAAAAAAAAATTAAGTTAAATCAAATAGACGACAGCCATTCTGCCGAGTCGACACAGTTATTTGTGTCGGAGTGAGTGTCGGGGGTAAGGCAAATTAGTCATTGGAAATGTGCTATTTCCGTTTCGACAACCTGTCGAACGGTTGTGAATAAATTCTGATAACCTGCAATTTACGTCTGTTCTGTTATGTAAATATTGAAGACTCACCGTTATCGTACCACTCCTGCATGATCGCGATTTTAATGTGTTAGTCTAGTAAAAAGGAGGAGGCGGTCATACCTAGCTGTCGAATACAAAACTTCCTTATTTGAAGATGGTAGTTTTATATTTTTACAAACCTAATTGCGTAAGACACGATCAATAACAATCTGTTTCATTTTGACAATTCAACAATATTCATTGCGTTTATTATGTTGTTGAGCAGACAAATTTTTCGAACTTAAGAAGCAATGTATTAGCAATATCCTTCAAAATAATTCAGATTGCGATTGATCGTATGTTACGCAATTGGTAGGTTTATTGCACAGTTTAATAATTTTACTGGTAAGAAGCCTCAGACCAAATTAAAAATCAAGACCTAGCGCTGTCAACAGTGACGTGAGGCCAGTTTCATAAACATGGGTGCACTTAGTGAGGTGTAGTTTGATTGTAGTTTGATTCCAGCCATGCTATTCTGTAAACATCTCACCGTGAAAACTTGGGTGAAGTGAGCTGTCAATAGTGTCAATCCCTATGGAATGACAGCTCACTCCACGCTCACTTCACCTAAGTTTTCACGGTGAGATGGTTACAGAATAGCACTGCAGCCGGTCGATTCTGTAAAAATATCACCGTGAAACTTAGGTGAAGTGAGCTGTCAATAGTGCTAATCCCTAGCATCCTGCCGGTCGATTTGTGACAGTGACAGCTCACTTCACGCTGACTTTCACGTTAATATTTTTACAGAATCGACCGGCTGGTATTTGGTTGTAAATGAGTGCGTGTGAGCGTGTATGCGCAGAGCGGAGGTGTAGTTTTGGCATGCTTCGCTATCTTGTTCGCAACACTGTCTTGGTTTTTTATTTGGTCTGTGTAAGAAGTAAGTTAAAAATGAATTTGGTACTTAATACAATGAGCAATTTTAGTTTTGTCCCTCAAAACCCATTTTCTACCCGACTACGGAAAAGTAGAATAAACTTTTTACCCAACCTTCCTTAGGTTGGGTAAAAAGTTTATTCTACTATGTAGGTAATCCCATCTTGAAATAAACTCGTCCTAACGATGTGTTAAAATCATTTGTTGTGAATTGTCCATTGGACTACCTATTTACCCAATTCGAAAGGTTATCGCGATTAGATCTATGCGCCTTCAGTCGCAGGAATCTGATATCGCGATCTGATCTTAACGGAATAACCAATTTGGACTGTTTCCTATTATTTAGATACCGGTCATCCGACCATAATTTGAAAACCCCGGCCGGCAGTTGCAACAATAATAAATAGAGTAGAGTCATCTCAACACCTCTCTCCCTTGAATTCGTATATACAGTGTGAGTCTTTATAATGTGCACCATATTGAAATGAGGGAATATCTGCTTAATTTTATCGACGGAAAAAATATTTAAAAAAATCTAAATATTTTTTTAAGGAATTAAAAAAAAAATTGTCCGCTGCTGTGACCCCAGTGTAAACAAAACGGTGTAACTTTTAAACTAAATTATCTATCGAGGTGAAACAAACTCCATAATGATTGGAAGTAATTATGTAAAGTTTTTCTGCCTGCTTGCTTTAGCACTAATTTCTGAGTTGGTTGATATTTGGTTGATTTGGTATTATATTAGACTGGTTTAATGATACGAAATAATATGGTTTAATATATTTAGTGGTAAATCTAAGTTAAATTAGCACTAATATGGTTTGATTTGGTTTGGTTTGAGTTACACGATTGGTATCCGAATATGTACTAACTGGTAATAGTTGTGATACATGCATTTATGAAAATGCACGCAGCAGGGCCGGATTTAAAGCTGTGGAGGCCCTGGGGCAACCAAGAAGTGGAGGCACCGATTTTGTTTTTGGACCAGTAGAAAAAAAAACAATCATTTATACATAATAGGTACAAAAAATATACAAAAGGAAAAAAGATAAATGTTAGGCGAATGGAACTTTGCGAGCTTTTTTCGTCGTAGTTTCGGTGAAATCCAGTTCTCGGAGTTAATCACTTTCAATACTAAGTAGGGATAACTTTCATAGGCGGTTCTGTGTCATTGTAGTCCGAAGTGTATTTTTTATAATTTCATCTTCTAAAATGAGCATTCTCCAGTGCAGTGCGTCATCAACACCAAGTAGGTACATTCTCAACGTAATTTCAACACTTGGAAATGTAGCTCTGAATTTTCGAGTACTTGCTAATAGAAGATTTCCTTATATTGATCTTTTTGATAATCGCTTTTATACAAAACGGTAAATGTAAAATGGACCAACAAAACTTTGTTTTTTATCAAATAAATCAAACTGTGGAGGCCCCTATTTTGTGGAGGCCCAGGGCCATGGCCCCTGTTGCCCTGCCTTAAATCCGGCCCTGGCACGCAGGCAAAAGTGCTGAGCTGTTCGGTTGCAAATATCGTACCGAACAAATTAGGCGTCCTCATAAAATGGCTACAGTTATATCTACAGGGCTACAGTTATATCTACTACTAAGTTACTTCTAGGTGAATATAACTGTAGCCCTGTAGGTAATTTGCGCTGCGTCCTGAATTGCACTTTATTGTGTAGTAGCAAGAGTCTCAATTTATTCAAATGATTTTTTGGATTATGTATTCTGTGACAATACTGTTGTTTTAAGGTTTTTCATTCAATAATCAAAAATTATATTTTTTTGTGAAAGGACATTTCAACATCACCAATTCATTTACGGTTTAGTCTAGTAAAGATATGTAAATGACTGCACAAAAACCCAAAAATCCATGCAAAGCTATGCATTTGTCTACATAATTTGTAATAGCGCCTACGAAAGCTACGCGAGACTACGCTTTCGTAGGTGTGTGCTACGAGCCTACGAGCTACGCGAGACATCTAGTTTATTGAGCCATATTTTGACAGATATTTAATAATGCAAGGCTTCATACAACCAAGAGGAAATCCTACAGCTCTTTGGAAAAAACAAAGTTTTATTTTACCTAGGTATGTAGTAACTAATGTATTTAGCTTATGGCCTGACCAAGAATATGTCTGGACTTTAAAAGAGCCTGTTCTCTAACCTCGGAGTTACTTTTGGTATTCCTTCTCAGAGCAGTCGAATAGGAAACACCGAACTCATCTAATTTAAAAAAATAAGTTGTTTTTGAGGTGAAAAAGTGTCAGTGTGTCTTTTTTAAATTCACGCAGAAATCGCGAAAAAAAAAACAGCTGTTCCCTACATTTCGACGAGATAGACGAACATAAATGCAGGGAACAGCTGATCATTTTTTCGCGATTTCAGCTTTGTTCCCAGACTGAAAGTTCTTCATAATAATGAGTACAATGACCCATTAAGAGGTTTATTTAGTGTAAACAAAAACTAAGGTTGTATAAATAAATTACTTTTATTATTTATCATCATCATTTTGTTATAAACTAGCTTCTGCCGGGACCTCGCCCGCCAGCCTCTAACCTTCCTCAAGAATTGGACTATCCAATGCAAAAATAATTTTTCAATTCCGTCTGGTAGTTTCGGAGATTACCCCCTACATACAAACAAACAAATTTTACCTATTTATAATTATTATTATATATTATATTAATAATTTGTATAGATTTATTAGTTACTTTAATTCAAAAGCATGCATAAAATCAACAGTCTGGCAAATAGTTTATTGAATATTTTATTGACATGGAAATTCATTTTAATCTGCTTCGAAGTTTACCAAACAGTACAAAAAACATGAAGAAAAATCCCATACACATTTTTCTTAGGCATTCGCTACGATAGCTACGAACCTCTACACGGTGTCTACGTTAGAGAGCAGACGCTACGACACAAATTGCAGCGCAAGTGTCTCACACCGACCGCAATTTATGTCGTCAGCGGACATTTAGAGTACGACACTAATGGGGAACAGTGACTGCAATTCGTGCTGCTTTCTACGAGAAGTGAAAGATTTGTCTCAAAATATACGCAGCAGGCACGGTACTTTCTTGAATCGTCTCGTGGGCTTGTGGCACATCAGCTTATTTATATATTGGATCTCCAACACTGCCCTGCTAAGCCGAAAGGCGCTATCTCAAACGGAGTAAGTTTTGAGAAAATTGAGTGTTTGTTCATTGTAATTTAAGGAAACATGGATATAAAAAACTTCTGAGTGGATTTTTTAAATGTTTTAAGTTAGATAGCGACATTTGGCTTATACCATTAGATGCGAAATTGTTATAGCTATTGAATGGTATAAAAAAAACTAAAAGGGCGTATCTCTGAGATGGCGCCTTTTGGCTTAACAGGGCAGAACAGAGGCTTCACAATTACATACCTACATGTTTACAAGAACGGGGAAAATACTAGTGTGCGCTTCCAATTATAGGAGACCTACAATAAGTTTCACAAGGACCAAAATATTAAAATAAATCAAACAAACATTCCATGAAAATCATGTAAAGAAAATAAAAATGAATAGAAAAATAGTAACGGTACAAATGAATAATAACAAAAGGAAATAACCATAAAAGATAACAGAATCTGGGACATTCCCGGACAGATGGAAAGTTGCAGCTGTCAGCCCAATCCACAAAAGTGGTGCAAAAGATATCCCTGACAACTATATTATCGCCTAATTGCCTATATTATCTAAACTACTCGAAAAGGTTTGAAACAATCGACTTACAATTTTTTTTGACATGATTTCAGGCATGTCGCAGTTCGGCTTTAGAAGGGGTAGGTCAACTGGTCAAATCACCCAAAGGGCAATGAAGAGGGCGCCTGGAGTTTCCCTCCGTGATCGAATCAGAAATGAAGAGATCCACAGGAGAACCAAGGTAACCGACAAAGCCCGAAGAATTATCAAACTTAAGTGGCAGTGAGCAGGGCACATTACTCGCAGAACAGATGGCTGATGGGGCCCGGGGGGAATGGCGACCGCGTACCGGAAGACAGCGTTAGAAGGCCTCCCTCATGATGGTCTGATGACCTAGAGAAGGCCGCAGGATTCCGCTGGATGTGGGAAGAACCGGTCGAAGTGGGGGTGGGTGCTTGGGGGAGGCCTATGTTCAACAGTGGACCTCTTTGGGCTGAAATTATGATGAATGAGGTAGAAAATATAGATCGCCATTTGTTATAATGGCTACGGTCCTTACATACTCCTTTTGATTAGTATACGGCCACCGAAATCAAAATACACACGCTGTGTAAGCGTAAATAGTGTAAAGATGTAAAGGCTTCCTCATAAGGCTCATTGTGTGCTATTTTTTTAGGGTTTCGTACCTCAAAAGGAAAACGGAACCCATAAAGGATCACTTCGTTTTCTATCCGTCTGTCTGTCTGTCAGTCGGTTAAAACCCTTTTTATCAGGAACGCGTGGAGGTGTCAAGTTGAAATTAATATCAAATACAGTCTACTTATAGTCCCTTGAAGCTGAAAAAAATCTACCTTCTAAGTCAACGTAATAAAAAAATACGGCCATTTATGCGACATATTTTGATACTCGCAAATAAATCAAAACCTACTAGGGTACTTCCCGTTGACCTAGAATCATGAAATTTGGCAGGAAGCAAGCTCTCACAGCACATGTTAAGGAAAATGACAGTTTTTTTTAAATTTGTTGTTTAACCACTTGGCTGTTTTTTCTCTGTTCAGGCTTTGTTTAAGTCTAAGCTTTGTTCACACAGAACGTCTCAATAGTTGCTTTTTATGCAGTTCAGCATTAAACAAAAACAACCAAATTGCAATTTTCGTTCAAGAACCGCACTTTTATTTCATTTCCGGTAAATTCGTTTCGCCATTAACTCTTGAATTTTATTCAAGAGTTAATGGCACGAATTTTCTTTGTTCATGATAGGAACGCGAACGCAAAAACGGGTCGCAATTACTCTGAAAATGCACGTTCTACGTCGAAACTGAAATGGGCCAGGAGATGTACAGGCAATGTTTTGTAGAGACATGCCCTTCCTTACTCATTGAACTAGGTTATGGGCGAAAGCATTAATAGTAATGTAAAGCATTTGTGTGTTTACATTTTGCGGATCAAAGGACCACTTAGATGATGAGTCTGAAAAGTTTTGAGTAAACTATAATAATATGTTATTGTTTCAAGAAGGATTTTATAAATTTTGGTTTTTGTAAAACTGGCTATCCGAATATGGCGTAATTGGTATACAATTTAAATCGATACCATCTCGACAGTTTAATGATATAATTAATGTATTTACGCAACTAATTTTGGGTAGTTACGTTAAGATAATTTGAAGTAATAAGGCTTTGGAGGTGTATAGTAGGAGCAGTTGTCGCGCGTCCCGGGGCGACGGGAGCCGGGGCTGCGTCGTGGAGTACGCGTAACCATCAAGAAGGTGAATACAGAAGGCCTGCTTCCAAAAAGGAGTTATAGGATGGTCACTGAAGAAAAATCCGTACTGTACAGACCAATGGGACAGTTTAAGAGCCACTTTCACAACATATTACGCGTGTTTCTTGCCTGCTTTCGAGATTTTGAGAAGTGAGAGCATATTATTAGGTTTTGTGGTAAATGGAGGTTCTTGGCTTCTCTTTTCAGTGGAAGCGGTGTGGTGTGCGAGGCGCGAGGCGGCGCGGCGCAGTGCGGCGCTATCGAGCGGGTCCGCGGGGGGCGCGGGAGCGCGGGCGGGCGCTCGGCCGGCGACGCGGGGAGGGCCGGTGCACGCGGCAGTGTGCGCTGAGCCCCCGGGAGCGCGGCATGGGTGGCGCGCTGCTGCTAGCGCTGCTGGCGGCGGCGCGGGCCAGCGAGCCCAATGCCACCGAACTCAGCCCCTCGCCGCCACCAGAAGATGACAAAACCCCGCTGTTCCCCATCGATCTGTTCAGCGAAGAGCAGCGGCGGTCCGGTGCCGTGCTGCTGCACATAGTGGGCATGGGCTACATGTTCGTGGCCCTCGCCATCGTGTGCGACGAGTTCTTCGTGCCGGCGCTGGACGTCATCATCGAGCGTCTGGCCATCCGGGACGACGTGGCCGGCGCCACCTTCATGGCGGCGGGGGGCTCGGCACCCGAGCTGTTCACCTCCATCATCGGCGTGTTCGTCTCGTTTGATGATGTCGGCATCGGGACGATCGTGGGCTCGGCTGTCTTCAACATTCTGTTCGTGATCGGTGCGTGCGCGCTGTTCTCTAGAACGACTTTGACACTAACTTGGTGGCCCCTGTTCCGCGATTGCTCCTTCTATTCCGTGAGCCTTCTCGTGTTGATATACTGTTTCCGGGACAGCGAAATATACTGGCAGGAGGCGTTGGTGCTGTTCTCGCTGTACGGGGCGTACGTGATGTTCATGAGGTGGAACCAGCCGGTGGAGCGAGCGTTGAAGAAGCTCATCTACAAGAACAAGGTGACGCGAGTGCGGAGTACTGATCAGCTGATGCCAACGGTGAGCTCGCCCGCACACACCCAAGCATGCATGTTGCAGTTTGGCGCAGATTTGGCAGGCGTTCAAATTTCCTCAATACCAAAATCCTCTTATCTTTTCATCTAGAAACAAAAGACGTCAATTCTGACCCGATTATGCCCATAAAGTAACACCTTTCATTCAGAAATTCGAAGAAAATTAGGAAAGTATGAATTGCGTTGTTACCAAATCTGCGCCAAAATTTAGAGTATCGACTTTCAATAGAGCCTGCGATGTGTTGAACCTTCTAAACGTTAGATGAAAGACCTTCTTCTATCCCTAATCGTCTTAATAGTGCATTAAAATTAGACCTCGATTAGAAAATGCGATAAATAAAGTATCATCCCGTCAGAAAAGGAATAAAATTCCAATTTGTTGGAAAATGTAATGAAAATAAGGGTATTTCTAACATTTGACCTGAATTTTAACGAATCGTTAAGTTGTATCGTTAACATCTAACTACTGTTTGCTTACTAGACTGTTATCGTGATCGCGTTTATGCTACATGCCGCGTAATTACTTTGTTTCTCATTTTGGTCCTAGACCTCGTTTCCGTATGAAAGGACCACTTTTTTATTTAAAGTAGTGCCTTCAGAATTCGGTGTTATTGGAATATTGTTACTAGAAAACAAACATAAATATATTTATTTTCATAATTCAACGTACACCCACCGCCTATCCGCCATAATTCGTGCTGGTCGAAATTCGAACAGTCGATTTCGATATTTGAAAACTTGGATTCAATTCGTCTATTGATTTGGTGGTTTTAGGTACCTACTTAAGAGCGTTTATACAGAAAGTGGGCAACGTCGCAAATAGCTGTCAAACATTTCACTATTTTGATTAATTTGGCAATATTGCTGTATGGAAATAAGAAATATTATACCTAACTAGTGAACTAAAATATTGATTATGAAATGCAATAATTAATATCGTAACGCCGAATATTTAGTTTGAATGCAAAAAAAGTATTTGGAAACTTTCCAAATGCCTTTTTTACACCTAAAACGGTTACAACATCAAATTCAGTGTTATAATTGCAATTCATTATTAACCATATTTCTTCTTTCCATACAGTAATATTGCCAAACTAATCAAAACAGGTAAATATTTGACAGCTATTTGCGATGTTGCCAACTTTTTGGATGAACGCTCTTAATACGGCGGCGTACGGGCTACGGCACAAACCTTTGAAGTATTTCTATTTATTTATTATAGGTATTTAGTAATATCAAAGCGCCTAGGGAAAATCTCAATAAAATTCTTTACATCAAGAGCGTCGGAATTTTAATTTCGTTTTGTGTCGCTATTGTTCTCTGGGAAACAAAATTCAATTTTGGAACGAATGTGATTATTTTGAATCAAGTATGAGTATCGATTTATTCGGAAATATTTTATTTTAGGTGATATTAAATTATTGTTACAATACTAATTTAATGGACAAACTTTAGAGGCCGCTTCTACGATAGCATTTATCGTTATCGGAGCGTTATTTAATACTTAGTAAAAGTTATTAATATTGTTGTAAGCAATTAGATTATCCATCGATTTTTACTAGAACTTATCTACTTTAAGTAATAAAAGTTTGCACGTACATAAAAGTTACATTACCATAAAAAAAATACTCTGTTACACGACACAGACAACACACGCATGTCGGTAATTTCCGCAAAGTAATAAAGCAGGTCATGTATAAGGCTGAAAAGAGAGATGTCAGTGCTGTTTTAGGTCATAAAAACGTAGTGACATTTTTTTAAATACATTTGACGACTTCCTGACAAAGTTTTAAGCTAGAGTGATTATTTAGTTTTAACAAGATATGTAAATAATATATATAAGCTAACAGTTTAATTTTTAAATAATAATAATAAAAAAACTTTATCGGTTTCCCAATGACAGATCGTCCGATTTTATTCACAATATATTTTCCGTATTTTGCTCACCAATGCAAGTAAGAATTGTTTTGCATAATTCAAATACAGAAACTAGTTAATTGATTCAGGCGTAACCTTGCGGAAGCAAGCATTATAAAATACAATAGATCACGTGATCGACGCAGAAAACCGTGCACTCTGCGTCCGGGGCTCGGCTTGGCAACACGTGTTCGGGTTCGCGACAAGTCAGTCGTCATCCCGATGATGCCTTGTTGAGAGGTGAAAAACGTGTCAATTTCGTACTGGGCTTTTTATGACTCTTTAGGAATAATTAAGTGAAATAGGTTACTAAATATAGCTACGTCTTTTGTATGATTTCAGCAGATTCTTTCACTGAAGAGTTTTCATATAGCTTAGATACTTCAATAAGTGGCAAAAATTTCGCCCATAGCATTATTATCAACAGCATAGGTACACCATTGCAATGAATATTATGTTAACTAAGTAAATATACTCTGACGCTGATAGGCTATCAGTAACGAGCATCACATTGATCAACCAAATAAACTGATTTGGGAGCAATGCCATAAGTTGACATTTTCCTTGGAATTCATCATTACCATTTAGGTAATGAATTAAAAGGCGAAAACTTAACAGAATTTAAAAAAAACTAGTAAATAACACTTTGCTGATAAAATACACCTATAAAGCATGAAGCGTTTCGAAAAGAAGTCGATAGACAGCATATTAATTTCAACCCGAGGCGAGTGGATGGTGAGCGATGGGTAGCTCGCCGTAGGCCCGGGTCGACGGCGCGTTGTGTTCCACGTGCGCCTCAAAGAGATGTCAGCACAACTGACGGGGTCCCCTAGGACCGATGCCTGCCGGGGTCGCGGGAAAGTCCGAAAGTGATACCGTGGCCCCTGGCAAAGAAAAGGCAACTGAAGGAACACGGGTGGGTTTTAGTCAGTAAGAGTCTGACACACCCTCCCGCTCCGCCCAGAGAGGGAGTAATTATTTGATAATTTCCCAACCAAAAAAAAAAGAAAAAAAAAGAGGTGTAATTGTGTAACACACTTACAGTAGTAATGGGTTTCATTTTGACAGAACTCAAAAACTCAAAACTCAAAGTATTTATTTCAATTAAACCATTTACAGGCACTTTTGAGTTGTCAAATAGTCGGTCAGTTAGTCAGAAAGTTGAAGCTAGTTGCCCAGTTCCAAAACGTCGATCTTCATGGAGAAGAACGGGCAAGAAACTCCACAGTTCAAAAACATTCATTCCGTTATTTACGTTGTTGAGCAGACAAATTTTTCGAACATATGAAGCAATGGATTAGCAATATTCTTCAAAATCATTCAAATTGTAATTAATATTTTGTTACGTAATTAGGGTGGCTTGAAGGTATACCTACACCTACTATATTTTTTCCATTTCACCATCCACGTCTATGGGGTTTTAAAACCCTGAGGAAAATACCTATATTTGCGTTTTTCGTTTTATCTCCGAGCAAGCATAGAACAATATATCATCACATCAAAATGTAAAATTGCTTTACAAATTGTGTTATCATAGTTAAACAGATCGTGATGAAATTCTACCGAGTGGAATATGGAAATGAATAGTTTTAATTGACGTGCTACTGAATTGAAATAGCATTTCTGTTTAAATGGATTTTTGAGGTCCTCTGTTGTTGCATTGTTAACACAAATGCATTAACAAAATTATACATCGCTGTGAATGCTTAATGGTTGGTGTTGAATGACTATACTGTAAAAAAAAAAAAACACAACAGGGAAGCTCTTGGCCTGCATCTCACCTGATCGTAAGTGATGATCAGGCCAAAGGTAAGTGGAAGCGAGCTTCACCCAGAATCCTCAACCACAGAAGAACAGGCTATCTTACCTCTAACTGCCGAAACACAACAATGCTGTTAACATTGTTGTTATGGCGACAGACTTAGATAAGATGGTGGTAGCTAGCTAGGCGGACTTAGAACAAGCCGAGCAGAAATGTTGTCCCCACTGGGAATCGAACCCGGGACCTCTGGGTCTGAGACAGGTGGTGTAACCACTAGACCACAAAGGTGGCTATTGATGAATTATAACTATTTTCGTTGAGTTATCGTCGTCCATTTAATAAACGTATTCTAAGCCGTGTAATCTCGTTTTTCGTTGACCCGTTGGTGTTCTCGGTGCGGTGGACAAACAGTGAATGGACGGATAATTTGGCCATTATAATTTTAAATGATTACGTTTTCAGTGATTCACAACTGAATTTTCCACAGATAGGCTTATAATTTTATTAAATGATAACCAAAAATATCAATTTTAGTGATTAGATTTATTTAGTTGATTTTAGCTTGTTATAACACGTGATGATTTTTTATATAGAAAAATACATAATTATGTTCAATTAAATCACCACCCTAAAAAAAAAAGTTGCAACTCTCTTTTTTAATTTCTCAAATAAAGTCAACTCAAAAGAAATTCCTCTTTAGAATTAAAAAAAAACAGAAAGCTCTTTAATCCTCAAACAAAATTTAACCCCCCAAACACAGGTTAATAGACGAAAACCTAGAATACTAAGGACTTTCATGAAACCAGTCGAATTCTCCCAAAGTGAAGCATAATGTTCAGCATTGCAGACTTTAGCAAAGCTTGTTGAAAAACCAGGACGAAAGCAAAGACTCCACAAACGCGAGATCTTTAATATCCGAACAAATAACTTCCTTTCACTCAACTTCAAATAAACCGAAAGACAACGTTCATCAGGACTTTAACAATGATATTTGCGAAGTAAAAACCCATCTAGAAGTTTTTAACGAAACAAAAGCTAGGGAAAGCACGCGAAATGAACAGAATTTATGAAAATTGTTCTTTTGACTTCCACTCCTACGTCGCCGGAACTGCGCTTAAATATTTTCTCATAAAATACTTCGAAGACACGAACGCAGAGATTTATATTTATTTTGAAGCTTTTTAGCTGAAAGAACACCCAGTCGATAAAGGAATCAAGTTTACGGCTTGAGAGGGCACAGGCTTTGCCTTTAAAGACGTATTACAATCACTACTTCGTTTGCTTTGAGTCGTAGATCTTGGCTTTAGTTTTCATTCTTTGAATTCTTCAGATGTTTTGCCGTAGCACGATCGCGCGCAGTAAGTGTAACGAAAATTGAAACGATTATAATATTGAAAATACCTTCTCGTTTCGCACTTAAATTAAGAATTTATTCATAGCCATGGGTACTAAATATCCGTCGCAAAAAAAAAAAAAAAAACTATAGGATTGTTGTATTTTCAATAAAAAAATCGTTCGAATTAATGTAAACGCGCTCCCCCACCGGAGCATTCGCCTGTAATGTGACTATCCAAGATTCGATAAGATTCGCATTCATGTTACAAATTGTATCACGGTTGCTACCACTCCGAATGGTCCCGGTGAATGTAATGCTCGGTACTCCTCACTCACTGATGTACTGCTCGAATCTGAACTATCATTACAGGCGAATGCTTCCGGTGAGGGAACACCTTTACGTTTAATCGTGAGTTCGTGCTATGGTCTCCGGTTTCTTTCAATTCAGCAAAAAACGATATATAGGTTAGCCCTCCGAAAATAATTATGTCCGTAAGTAACAATCCTAGATGGCCATAGCAAGAATAAGGCTGGTTATTTTACATTAACCTGACATAGTATGTATGGATCGTTCCGGTTTGGTTCTATAGTTGCTGCCTTCCCCCTAGGAAGACGGCTTGAGTTTATGCTCGTCAAATATTGCTCACATTTCTACTTTCACCCACAAGGTAGGGAAGCCGACACCTAAGGGAATACTCAAACTCTATTCGTTAACACAACAATATCGGTTCCAAACAAAAGTGTTACATTTAATTTGCAAAACTGCAATATACAGTATATATTATAATTTTACTTTAAACTTTTAATATATATATTGTTTATATAAATATTGTTTGTTTTACAAGTATACATGTGGTTTAATTTTTACCATGTTGTATTTTTTTTGCCTTTTGGTAATATGTTCTCGATACTATTTGCTTAGTTTTAGGATAGATATTCACATACAAAATCTATGTGCGTTAGAGCAAATATTAAGAAGCCGCGCCTGCCTTGGTTCACTTGGTCGCGGCTCCTTGCAAAGGCTTAAGCCTGTATAATACAAATTCACGGAGCTTCTTATGGAACTTCGTATAAAGATCGTTTGCAGTCTTCGCCAGTAAAAAATATGCACGTCATATCTCATTACTGTAAAGAAAAGCTTTTTCTTTTACACCTACTCCAATTAAATGTTTGTGACTTAACATAATTTTTTACTCCCAAAACACAACCTTAAAAAAAACCTGGCAACACCAGCATTACGCAAGGATGGCGTGCTAAGTTCACGTGTGTAGTCGTTTTGATTTGAAACGATTACGTATATTTTTATGTTAACGTTTGCGTTTTGACGGCCATGCTTTTATGCGTTACGATGACACGCGAATTAGGTTACAGGGTTATAAGTTTGCGCAGTAGTGAGGGGAAATTAGTCGATTTTTTTGACGTTTGTGGTGCAACGGAAATTAGGGTTGTTTGACGCATGTTTGGTTTTTAATAGGGTAGTTTTTGCCTTTAAGGTGTAACATTTTATTGTTGCGCAAGACCATTTTATTTGGGGTTGCTTTTAAATTTTCAAAGTTATATATTTTCATATATATTTTCTCCTTCTGTACTAAAAACTTCTCCACCACAGTCAGGTTATAAAATATTTTAAAATTATTTTTTCGGTTTTTATAACACTTGATGATTTTTAAAACAGACAAAAAAAAAATTAAGTCTTAGTTAATACTTCCTTAGAAAAGAAAAAGTTGCAACTTTTATTTTTAATTAAAATGAATAGAGGAATTAAATAAATAAATAGAGGAATTTCTTTTGAGCAGTCAGCTCCAAAGAAATTCCTCTATTTATTTATAAATTCCTCTTATGAATCCAAAAAAGCCAGAAATCTTTAAACCGCAAACAAAAGTGCAACTGAAAGCGCAAAGAATTATTTTTACACTACAGAGCTTCTAATTTCAAAAGCGCCCTTTTTCTTGCACCGTAAGTAGAAAACTATGTGAAAGCCCGACGACAGTGTAATAACAAGTTTTTCCTGCATCTTCGTATTTCCTGAACGAATTGCTGAAAGTAGAAATGAAAAATTTTCACACAGTCTGTGACCGTTATGAAACGTGAAAATTTTTGATTGAAATTGTTTTTGACTTCTATTTACTGGTCGAGTAGTAAATATTGTATGTATCAAGTGTTAAGTAAAAGTAAATTTAATTAACTAAGTTTGTTTTAAAATGCCGCTATATTTTAATTAAAACCTTTTGAATATAAAATTGACTTTAAATTGCAGTTAGTTTCATTATTGCGAGCCTTATGAAGCATATTTTAATAGTTTTAACTTTCTGAATATATTTTAATTTTCAACTCAAACATAATTTGCAAAAATTGCATAAACATTTTATTCATATAAATAACCAAAATTTTAAATAACCCAAACAGAAGAATCAACATCTGTACTGAATCTATTCGAGCCAAAATACGGGGTACAAAACACTGCTACGGAGGTACATCAATACCGCTACGGGCGTCTACGCTCGTAGCACCCGTAGATAGGTCTACGGTAATAGCTAGCAGCGTAGCTGCTATTAAAAATGATGCATTGTATTGTCGGTAACCAAATGGATGAAGGTTTTAAGATTCCGCACCTTTTGTTTTATTTGCTTGAGGCTTTTCTTCTTTGTTGTGGGGTAAGCTTTGAGATTTAGTGAAGGCGAAGACTATTTATGGTTTTGACGATGGGATGTAGGGAAAACTTTTGTAGATATTTTATTTCATCCATAATATTAGTAAAAACTCTTTGATATATTTTCATAAATTAAGTCAGTCTTTTTAACTTCTAGAAATGAAGTTATGGCTTCTGTGACTACTACTAGTCGTTGTTTTGACGGGATAATATTTATATTTAATAATAGGCTATGCAACAAAGTCATCAACAAACTTGTTTGACCGACTTAATCTATTCTTCTTTTTTATTTTCGTGCGGTTAGTGACTAACCTCGTGTCAGAGTTGTAAAACCGCCCATAGGCCTCTGATTTGGCTTCACATACCGTCGGCCTCGGCTTAACCTATTAACATATTATTTAAAAGTCCGTGCCTCGGGAAGCACGTTAAGCCGTTGGAGGCTGCAATTTTTACATCTTTGACAATCGTTCCGGGTCATCGGAAGCCCGAAAGTCTGGCAACCAGTTTTACTAGGGGTATCGTGTTACCCAGTAACCGGGTTGTGGAGGTCAGATAGGCAGTCGCTCCATGTAAAATACTGGTATCCAGCTGCATCCGGTTAGACTGGAAGCCAACCCCAACATAGTTGGGAAAAGGCTGGGCAGATGAATAAACTCTATTAAACTTTATTCGGCCGTTGCGTGTTTTTCAGCTTTTACATTATGTTGATCATTTACATTTGCGTTTTATATATATACTAGCGACCCGCCCCTGCTTCGCACGGTTTTTATGACTTGACAAAATACCGAGATTTCTTCATTATGCAAGTTTAATATCAACGTATTATAAACATAAACCTTCCGGAATAAATTATCTACATAGTGGTTAAAACCGCATTGAAATCCGATGCGAGGTTTAGAAGAACAACGCGGTCATACAGAACGATACGAAAAGCGATTTTAATTTATACATGTATCATCATCATCTTCCTGACTTTGTCCCAACTATGCTGGGGTCGGCTTCCAGTCTAACCAGATGCAACTGAATACCAGTATTTTACATGGAGCGACTGCCTATCTGACCTCCACAACCCAGTTACTGCTGGGTAATACGATACCCCTTGGTAAGAGTGGTTGTCAGACTTTCGGGCTTCTGACGACCGATAACGTGTGTCAAAAATCCATGAATGACAGCCGGGACCAACGGCTTATTATGCTTTCCGAGGAACGGAAGAGTCTCGGTATGTAAAGATGGTCACCCATCCACGGACCAACCCCGGCAAGCATAGCTTAACCTGGTGGATCGACTCGTGCGGCTGTTATTACTTACCGCGTTAATTTAACTATACTTTAGAAACAATTCTGCTACGCATGAGCTAAGCACTGCTATAGCCCGACTGCTGTAAATGAGGCCCTCTAGTGATCTAAATAAAATACTGTTGCGGGAGGGTCGCGCTTATTAAGGATTGGCCATAGATCTTTTGTTTATATAAAATACTATCTTTTGAGTACTAGCAAAAATCCATGAATGACAGCCGGGACCAACGGCTTAACGTGCTTTCCGAGGCACGGAGGGGTCTCGGGGTACCGCAAGCGTAGCTTACCCTGGTCAACCTGTGCTACTGTTATTACTTAGCCACGAGCCCCTCAATTTATAATATGCATGTATAGATGTATTCAAAATGTACTAAAAACAATAATTTAGAGCGGTCTTCCTGAGACTAAGGGCACCACACAGACTTAAGTGACATTTACTTAATCCGGCTCCGTCCTAATATGTTTCAGGCTACAGAGTTTTCAAACTTCATTTCATTTTGTAATTAAATATGATTTGAAGGCCTTAATGAAGTTGATCAGAATTTGATGTTTATAAGGAAGATTTATAAATGATGACGAAAGTTTTAAGCATGAATGTTAACAGATTAGGGGAAGGTTTCGGGAGGCGTGGGCCCTTTTCAAACCTTTTTACGAACAGAATCTTAAGAGAAGCGAAAAGCCTCTTTCTAGCTTCTAACTTCGACCTATTTATATCAATTTTTTTCTAGTATTATATTAAATTATTTAAAAATAACATCACGCCTATTTTCACCAAATAGTTAGTTAGGCGTTCAGTATTTCAAAATTTTCCCATAATAATATATTATAATATCCTACTATCCTACTAATATTATAAACGTGAAAGTTTCTATGTTTGGATGTTTGTTACTCAATCACGCAAAAATTTGGATTAAATAAAGCACACAGATAGTTTATAACCTGGATTAACACATAGGACACTTTTTATCCCGGTTGTACGTTCCCGTGGGCTAATTTCTGACCTCCACGAGGGCGAAGTCGCGGGCGAAAGCTTGTTATCTATAATACAATAATAATAGCCACTGATAACCCCACTTAAACATTCATTGATTACTCACTAAGTATACACTGACCTTCAGTGAACTCACGGAGCAATGAACGCTAAAGTCATTATATTGGTCATCACTACATAATGTATTACTGGTTCATGGCCAATCGGACAGGTGGTCTCACTATCGTTCACACACACATACACACTCCACGTAAACAGGTACAATTCCACCAGAAAAGGTATGCGCTTCGATAATCTTCGTGTTTTGGAATCACCAACGCTTCAGAGTGACCACCCTCAGGAGCAAAGGTTTGTTCTGCCGCGCTTTGTAATAGTGCACCTATCATTGCGTTTTCGTTTATATGTACTTTTCTGTCGGTCGGGTTACCTACTCTGGTCACAGATCGTCATTTTTCACTAGATAGAGATCGTTTGCAGAGTTCTTAATCTATAATTTTGTAATCATGGTAATGCAAAATAGGCAAGTACTTCTATGGTTGTAACAGCTTTATATTAGATCTCATCATCGCTCGTTCGTATTTCCGAACATAGACGATGATTCTCGAAGCGATATCTGTAGGTACTCTTCTTGGGATATCTGTAGGTACCTACATTTATTATTTATACAACCTCATTGGCTACCTGTGGGGGTACTTAGATGAGCTTCGGGCGCTTAGGGCCTTAGGGCACTAGAATTATTAGACCGTGAAACTCTTTCTTATGGTACCTACAGATTTCACCATCTAATACCATAGATTCAAAGTCTGGATTTGTGCCCTCTTATTTACAATAGGCTCACCCCCTGTTACATGGCGAAGGGGTATCACGTTAACCAGTAATTGTGCTAAGAAGGTCAGATAGACAGTCGTTCCATGTAAAATACTGGAATTCAGCTACATTCGGTTAGACTGGAAGCCGACCCCAACATAGTTAGGACAAAGTTACGCAGATGATGATGGACATAACCGGAGAAATGTGAATGATAAAAAAAAAAAAGATTTTTTATTACCTTCAATTTTACAAAAAACACTTAACTAAAACACTATGCAGCGTTACAACTAAGGGAAAGAGTGTTTTCGATGAACTCTGGCACCCAAAGTAAGATTTAACTTGTGTTTAGGGTGCCAACGTCCTCGCCTATAATTTGAACATTTAACGGTAGTTGTAGGACGAGCACAGTATAATATTATTATATATATTAAATACACTGCCTAACCCTTCAAGGATTACAGGCGTGATGTTATGTTATCCTACTAATATTATAAATGTGAAAGTTTGTATGTTAGGATGTTTGTTACTCAATCACGCAAAACCGGCTAAACGGATTTGGATTAAATTTGGCACACAGATTGTTTATAACCTGAATTAACATATAGAATTTATTCCGGTAGTACATTCCCGTGGGGCTATATTTTTCCTCTGCAGGACACAGGCCTCTTCTCACACAGAGAAGGCAACATCACCACACTTGCTCAAAGCGGATTTGCGATTTCAGATTTATACTAATTATAAGTTCAGGTTTCCTCACGACGTTTTCCTTCACCGATGTGAGTAAAGCCCAAGATATGGGGGTCGTTTTACTCAAAAGACCCCCGTATCCTTTGTTTAACACACTTAATTACTCTCCAACAGACCAACACACTTGAGCACCTCAAGCAATGCTATAAAAGCAATCTAAGCTTCGTTCACAAAGCGCGGTGGACTGCCCACGGCCGCGCACTGTGTCACTACAGGCAGGCGACTGGCGAGCTGCCAAAGTGTTCCGATGCTACAGTTTCAATAGTCCGCGTTATGTGTTTTATGGTCACATTACTGTATGTTAGGTAAAAGAGGGTAATTAATATTGGAGGCTATTAGAAAGTTAAAGGGGGTATTTTGGTGGTAGTGCAGTCTGTGATGTTTTGCTTTTGTTTGCTGTAGTTTTCTCAAGACTTAAGATATAAAACTAGGAAATGAAAACTACTTATTACGAAGCTTAGATAGCTTGTTCCGAAATGTCGGTTCGAGGTTCTACTTTACATGTATGTTTCTTCTCTCCACGAGCATTATCCACAATGGTATGATTGAAGAATGCACCAGATACCTATAGAAAATCATGGGTTCTTGCAAACAGTTTAGCTTGCAGCTGTAGCAGTGTAAATGAAAAATGATTTTATATTTCTATAAGTAGGTTTGACACGTCAATCATATTTTAAAAACTAAACTACAAGGTCGGCGTTTCCTATCTGACTACTCTGAGAAAAAAGGCCGAAGCAAACTCGGAGGTCACAGTCTCTTTTTTAAAGTACAGATATAATCTTGGTCAGAGTAACTTAACGTTACCATTTTTAAAGCTGTATTTGAAATTCTGTTGTCCTGCCGAGAACAAGCAACGCCAAATAAATTCGAACGATTTTTTAATACAAAATATAACTAGGTACACATTCTATAGCAATTTTTTTACGACAAGCACAATTTAAGTCGTATATAGGTATTAAATATTATGTGCGAAACGAGTATGTTTAACCGATTATACAAATAAAACACTACAAAGTGCAAACTAACATTAATTCCGGAAGTCGGTGGCAACTGGCTATAAATAAAACTAAACCAAAGACAACACCAAAGTTATTTTTGAAAGTAGATGGTAAATTATTGATTTTAAAAAAACTATTTTTTCGACTTAAAAATTGTTCTAATTTGCGTTACGTTTACTTGTGTGAATCCTGAATAGTTTATCTTTAATGTATAATAATGAAATAGATCTGATCGTACCTAAAACACTAAGTATCTAACTTTCACTAAGACTAATAATATTTCTCATAAATTGAAACAAAACTAATAAGTAAAATCTCTTGTCAAGTTTGAAGCACTTCGCGGCGCTCGTGTTCGTCGAGGCGAGGTGTGAACCGACATCTAAGGTGCTCGTCACCTCTCGCCAGTTGAAACGAAGGCTTATGGAGGGTACTTAGTTATTGCTGTGCATATAACGTTAAAGTTAGGGGTAAGTAATTTTTGTCAGTGAGTTTTTTGTTCGTGGATACATATATCTTATGTTTCGAGTATAAGTTTTTATTTTATTTTATTTTTTTGTTTCATTTATGTCTCTTGAAGTCTTACAGCTAAACAAAACAGAATAATAACAGTAAGTGTTCACTTATAATAAACAGAATAATGATAAATTACAGTAATTTTATTACTTGTCCGTGATTACCAGACATAAACATTGTTTTCTTTAATTTTAAAGGTTTTGCTTTAAATATGTTCTAAAGTAAAAACTTTAACCTCGTGTTTTCATTTAAGCGATTGTGTTGTCCATCGCGTATTCGCACGATTATCGCTTATATTAGAACATTGCCTCAGAAGCCAGATGTATAAAATATTTCTTAGTACCTAAAATTTTCATGAAATATCTTCTAGGCCGTATTAAGCTTTACGGTCATTATACATACTCTCGCATCAAACTCGTCACATTATACTCTCGCATCAAACTCGTCACATTATACTCTCGCATCAAACTCGTCACATTATACTCTCGCATCAAACTCGTCACATTATACTCTCGCATCAAACTCGTCACATTATACTCTCGCATCAAACTCGTCACATTATACTCTCACATCAAACTCGTCACATTATACTCTCGCATCAAACTCGTCACATTATACTCTCGCATCAAACTCGTCACATTATACTCTCACATCAAACTCGTCACATTATACTCTCACATGAAAGTCGTCACAAATACCTACATATTTCAACAGTAACAACTAACACCCATAAACTGTAAGTTACCTAAGGCTTTTAGTCTAGATTATCCACAAAGGATTCCTCAAATCATGTTCCTTCCTACATTTGCCTAATGTCAGGAGTTCCGTTACACCTAAGGCATCTGTGACACGGCGAAAACTGGCTATAAATCAGTGTCGAGATTAACATTGAATGACATATTTGTATAGATAGTATTGAAACCACTAGAGAACTGACGCCTGTTTGATCATGGTTTGATCTTTGGTGGAGGAAAAACTATTTTTTTTTTTTTTTTTTTAATATTTAAAAAAAGTGGGCAGCAGGGTATTTCTATTTATTTAATTTATTGATCTAGGATCTCCAACAAAAGATGTACACAATACATGACACATCATTAAAGGGCAACATCAGTCGGTCGATTCTGTAAAAATATCAACGTGAAACTTAGGTGAAGTGAGCTGTCACTGTCATAAATCGACCTGCAGAATGCTAGGGATTGACACTATTGACAGCTCACATCAAGCTCACTTCACCCAAGTTACCACGGTGAGATGTTTACAGAATAGCACGGCAGGTATTAAGTAGGTGCACTTCTTCACTTATAGGGGATCACAGCATGCACAATAAAGTTAACAACTCAGCTAACAAAGTGAAAATATAATAGGAAAAAGTTAATAGATTAATAAAAAACATTAAAAATTAAAAAAAAATACCTGAAACATTTAGAGATACTATAGCGGCGGCATCTACATCGCCTCATGCGAACTACGCATTAAGAACCTGACGTCACACAAATCCTGCATCGCGCAGAATAGAATAGAATAGAATAATTTTATTTTTGCAAATATGGGTAGATGATACATCAATAGGTATTAGTAAAGTACAAAGATCAGCCATATTTTGCCATTAAGCATGCAAATATTTACATCATATTATTATCATAATTATATTATTTACATCAAATTATTATCATAATTATATTATTTACATCAAATTATTATCATAATTATATTATTTACATCAAATTATTATCATAATTATATTATTTACATCAAATTATTATCTATTATTCGATTAATTATCATTAAATTATATGCCATTAAATTAACCAATATTCAATTAAATTAGAGTTCCATATATTATAACGAAAACTAGAAAAGTCAACTAATATTTTTCTCAGATAGGAACTCAGTCACACTGTAGTACGTTTTACCTATCAAAAATTTACTTAGTCTATTTTTAAACAGCAAAGCATTTAAATCTTTCCAATCTCTTGGTAATTTATTATAAATAATTAGATTTACCGCGCGAACGACATATATATGACTATCCGACATCAACCGTTGGGCAGTTGCCCGCCAGACACGACACCCGTCTGGTCGAATGATGTTTCCTTCTCTATGGTGGATGAGTGAACTTTACACCCTGTTACTCATACGACTAATCTATCAACAACTACATAAACATAACATAATATCTGTTGAAATGTGGGGCCTATTCCTGTCACTCTGGAGAATAAAGGTTTGATGATACGTCATTTAAGTATGTTGTGATTCCACCAAGCGTTGTGATTGAGTTCATTATATAGATTTCACTTAAATATCTATATCTTACCACCACGATAACTGTAGGCCATATTCGGTAATCAAATCCACTACCCTTAGTTCAAAAACCAATCCAAAATTATCAAAATTTCAGTAAAAAAATAGTAGATGAATGAAAATAACAAGACTCAACACCGGATGTTTGTTGCCATCTACATAGACTCACAACCTCTCTATAGAGCTCCATAGAGCTAATATTGACGTGAACTTGCTAGCCGGAAGTACGTAGATGGGAAATAATGAACTCGCCACGTCTAGGCATCAGTCTAGACTTGAGGAATTTATTATTATTATGGCTAGCTGGCGATTGTAACAAGCTTGATTTTATCACGAGAGTAATACCACAGTATAAATAAGTAACAGTATTATATCTTCATGGAAAACGGATAAAACGACGCGATCCAAAATCTCAGTTTTCTGTCAGTACGTAACACTAGTTACGCACGGACGCGGAAGGTTTATCTACCGATCGGCCGCGGGTAATTATTTGAATGTCACTGTCGAGATATAATACCGATACTTATATACAGAGTGTTAAAGTAGTTGCGTGCCATAGCTTCAGGGTGAGTTCAGAGTCGATAAAGGAACCCAGGAAAAAATAAATATCTTTAAAAAAAGTAAGCGATCCCAGGAAAAAAAAAAAAAAATTGCAACATCAATCTAATTTAGTACCTACTAACTTAAAATAGCAATCGTTTAGAAGTAAAATTATTATTTTTAAATACTTTAATTACTTACTTTTATTGCGTTCGATAGTAGGTAGTAACTCTAGGAAATTATTTATTAGCATTTAAACAAAATAAAAAAGTATTTTAAGCAATTTTTTAATCAATTCTAAACGATTGCTATTTAATTAGTAGGTACTACATTAGGTTCATCTTATGATAATTTTCGATTATTTTTTACACTTTTTTTTAAATGTATTTATTTTTTATTTTTTATGGGTTCCTTTATCGACTCTGAACTCACCCTGAAGCTATGGCACGCAATTACTTTAACACCCTGTATACTGTGCGATAATACGAAAACGTTGAACGACATTATTGGCCCAAACAAACGCTATTGACTATTGAAGACACAGGGTATTTAATAGTTACAATTAAGTGGATAAATACTGTGTTCATATCCTCAAAACAATCCCTTACACAGAAACGAAGGTTCATATCCTGTCACGATTTTCAGAAGAATATAGTCAAACACCTACAAAGCATATTGCATTAGGAAACACGATGTATACATATTTTCTATATAATATAATTGTTAGACCCCTGTCACATGTATAAATTCAACATGAATGATGTAACCAATATTTTGTAACCATATCTTGATTTTAAAGAGTGTCCGAGGAGTTTCTTGCCCGTTCATCTCCATAGGAACCTACTACGCTTTGGAATGGGCAACTAGGTCCATCTTTCTGACTGACCGACCCTATGACAATTCAAAAGTGCCTGTAATTGGTTTATATGAAATTAATGCTTTGAGTTTGAGTCAACTTCATTAAAATGCAAAAAATGGAAGCGCACTGAATTAATTATTCGTATCTCGGTTTACGAGCCCCGCAATACCGTATCGTTGCAAAGTTCGTACCTAAATGATAGTACATAGGTAGTGCAGTTTTTTAGCATGAAAAATAAGTTTAATTCTACAGGAATTCTTCTATTATAGCAATCGTAGTACATAATTATAGTGGTACAAGGATTTTTTGGCGCTCGAATGACGTTGACAGGGTAGCGCTGTTTGTAAACATTTGCACCATTGTTTTATAAAATGTCACTTGAATTGTCATTCAAAAAACAAGATGGCGGCGTTCGTTCCGATTTTGGCCACGCGCCAAAAATAACCTTGTACCGTTGTAAGGGGCGTTTTGTTGTTTTCAACCAGTTAATATAACAGAGAGGCGTAAAAGTTCACCAATACCTATATACATCATACAAGATTTTAAAATATTGATTTTAATATCCCAGTGAGAATCAGGAGAGATTTTTACTGTCGACAAGAAAATCTGTTAGAAGTATTTTCACTGCATATTTTACGTTCAATTCGCCGTGTAGCTGCTCGGATATTGATAACATTCTAGCACCTAAGACTATATTTGAATAGCAGTATCACCGAATAATATAACATCAAGCCAGTAATTCCCTTATGGGGTAGGTAAAGGTGTATAGGTATAGTACACCTCCATATTGTACCAGAAATGTTTAAGTCTAATTGTAATAGGAGACGAGCCTATTGGCACAAATCTAGTCTTTAGGTAGGCTTTTAAACCAATACTCCCTGCTTTGACTGCCCTGTTGGTCTGATTGTCGCAAGCGCAACTGCTGAGCATGGGGTCCTGGGTTCGATTCCCGGGTCGGGCAAAGTGTCAATGGGTTTTTCCAGTTTTACCATTAGGAATTCCTTAGTAACAGACCGGAGTTTGGAAGTTGGCGGTGTGCTACCCCCTTGCCTCGGAAAGCACGTTAAGCCGTTGAACCTGCGCCTGAACATTCTCAGGTCGTGTCGGATTGCCGTCCCATCGAACTATGAGAGTGAGGGAATAGAGAGTGCACCTGTGTCTGCGCACACTTGTGTACTATAATATCTCCCGCGCCGAAGGCTGGTCTCCGGTGAGATTGTTCGCCATGGCCAAAATTCGGTCTGGAGGACTTAGTATTAAACCGATACCACAACATTACAATACTTGTTACTAAAAAAAATCATATAGAAACTTGTATGAGAACGCCCAATATTTCTGCCAACTGGAGTGGACAGTGCTCATATTAAAATTTGTAGTAAACTTAATATTTTCTGGCTTAGTGCCAGAATTTAAACTGGCAGCTTGTGTGAGGCTCACCGTTGTCTGGCGTGGCATGTGACGGACACAAAACAAGACTTGAATTGAATGATATATGAATAAGGTTTTAGAGATGTACCCAGACATATTTCATAAAAATATTTATACGTTTATCGAGCCAAGTCTTTTTACGAGTGACTACGCTTTTACTTAATGGATTTATTTATGAATATTTTGTGGATTTCGTGGCTAAAGTATTCAGGGATTGATTGATTTGGAAAGTCAAGCTGTGTTTGTCAGTAACAAGATAGGTTTTCTTTACAAAATGGCGACCTCTATCCGCTGATCTTTTCAGCCTTGGATAATAAAGTGTCTGAGTTATTAACGAGATCTTAAGAGCGTTTATCCTAAAAGTTGGAAACGTCACAAATAGCTGTCAAATATTTACCTGTTTTGATTAATTTAGCAATATTACTGTATAGAAATATGAAATGTGGGTAACTAGTGGTGGCTAGTGGTGGATTGGGCACGCCACAGTTGCGGCGATATTTCCCCTCTTTGAGGAGTGGCTAGAGAGGCGCCACGGCGTCCTCACCTTCCGCCTGACGCAGGTCCTCACCGGACACGGTTGTTTCGGGAGGTTCCTGTTCCGGAGTCTAACACGCCTCCGCTCCGCCCAGAGCGGGAAAAGTTATTTGATAATTTCCCACACAAAAAAAAGGTCGTGGTGGTCAGTTAGAACAGACGCATCGAGTATAAAACACTCATGGCTAGCCAAATCTGTAGAGTTTAGGCCGAAAACAGCCATCATATCGTCATCATAGAGAAATAGCCTGGTTGATAAAGGCCCATATTTTGACAATGATGGAGCCTATTAAAGCCCCTTTATTCGAGAGCCTATCTGTATTGATTGGTCGCAGTTTCAGTCAGTTAAGGCCATAATAGCCGCGCTTGGCAAGTTGTGATAAGATGTTAATAGTAGGTAAAAGTGCCGCTGATATGATTATCACAGGCTATTCTAAAGCCATTAGTGACTGGCAGTTTGAGATGCTCGCTCAATAACTGGTTTTCAGTTGAGTTGAGTTTCAGGTCGCTGAACAAAACCAATTTTAACGGGCATAATTAATGAACCTATTTAGTAAGTGTAAAAAAGTATTTTGTTTTATTCATATTCAAAGACACTGTTTGTAAAAAAAACTTAAGTATTTTAAATTCTTTGTTTCTATGTTGTTTTTTATAAATACATCAAGTTAAAGTTCCCGTCACGAGAAGCTATAAATTTTGTAAACAAAGAACTTCTACTAAGTAATTCAATCAACTCAAAGTAACATACGTGTAATACGAAACTAACGAGCAATTTCACTTGATCGGGTTATATTTTAGCGATATAAATCGCTGTCGTCTAAAGCTTCGTGCGGACAAGCGCGACGCGACAGCGCGACGCGACACTGGCTATTGTTATACCGTGAAGTTTTCTTAGAAATTGGATTGTTCGAGTCGCGTCGCGCCGTCGCGTCGCGCTGGTCTGCATGAGCCTTAATGTCTTGTGGTAGGTACTGAACGCGTCTGAGTTCCAGTACCACAAAACATTATACCACAGCGCTTCAATTTGGGACTATTTGTTATTGATTGAATTGTCGCTACGTAACTTAGTAGAAGTTCTTTATTTACAAAATTTCTAGATTCTCGTAACGGGGACTTTAGGTAGGATATTTATCAATGTGGCTGGCTTAGGTACAAGTTTTTTAAGCTAGTTAAAGTTGTAAGTACCTAACATCTATCCTATGCTGGTTTGTATACAAGGCAGTCATCTCGATGTTATTTATATACTTACCTATCAGAAACCCCACCGGTGCCAGACGATTTTTAGGAGTTTGAAACAATTTGTCCGTTTTTCCCTATTGCTTATACAATTTGTGCTATTAACACGTTCAGTGCCGGGAGTCCTCCTGGAGAGTTCAACTAGTCGCATATGGGATGCCGGGAGCACTCGCGGAGGGCTCATTTTAAATGTAGCTTTTTCTTAGCGCATACAGCATTGTAACTCATGAAAATAAAATCTGTTGAATATTTTAACAAAAATAATTAGTACCATGCGTTGGTTTTAAAATCCAAGCATATTTTATTTTTTTTGTTCACGTTCACAAGTATTCACGAAAAATTTAAAAGGTCGGAAACTACGTATAGCGACAGGACTCCCTGAAAACACAATTTTACTTCGTTTTACAGTGTTTTATAACACGGTTTTAAAACTTATTGACTGTCCGCGATGGTTAACTTTAGCGCAAACGTAATGCCGGTAACCCCACCCGGGATTTACCTACTTCCAATATCTATGGCGGCATGGCGTATGAGTTTAACAAAAATCGGCTGGAGCGTAAGTGTTAATGTTGTAGGTCCTGTACAAGTGTACAACTATCGGTCTATTCTGTAAAAATATCAACGTGAAACTTAGGTGACGAGAGCGTGAAGTGAGCTGTCACTGTCACAAATCGACCGGCAGGATGCTAGGGATTTACACAATAAATAAATAAAATTCATTTATTTCAGGTCCTTGACCCATATTAAATACAAACAACAATGACAACAATACACACACAGTTACATACAATTATAAATCAAGCACCAGTAATATGCCTGCTACAACAATGCCCAACGTAGGGGCAACTATTGACAGCTCACTTCGCGCTCACTTCACCTAAGTTTCACGGTGATATTTTTACAGAATCGACCGGCTGGTGTACCTAACAACGGTGGTAGTACCAACTTGCCCGCATCCTACAGCTCTTCAACAAGACACAGGTGGCAATATATTGTGTTAATTATCTTAACGCCCTGATTAACGCGGCCAGTGTATCTACTGTTCATCGGGAATCAGTCACGCTTGAACCCCCATTTGGGGTCACAATAATTAATATATGTTGTTAATAAGGCTAGGATTGGACTTAATTAAGTATCTATAATTTATTTAAAGGCTGTGAGTTTCACTTTACTAGTGCCTTGGCTTGTTTCAATTGCTCAGGGTACGTTTTGGTCAAAATAAATTAAATAAAATGAAATGAAATTGTTTATTCTATTAATAGGATATCGGAATCACTTTTACACGTCATATAAAAACATATTAAAAATAAGCTAGATGAGGTCGGCGTTTCCTATCTGACTACTCTGAGAAGAAAGGCCGAAACAAACTCACAGGTCGCAGTCTCTTTTCAAGTCTAGACATAATCGTGGTCAAACCATATGAGAACCATGTAGATTAGTGTCTGAAATGGTCTTTTGAGGAAAGAACCACACAGATTTGAGTGGACCTGTCCACAGATTAGTGTCTACAATGGCGGATAATGTCAAATAAACTCCGTCCTCTTGGCATTATCTGCGAATATCAGAAACCTTTCGATCTTTCGACTAATGCCCGTTTTCACGTACATGCCACTTAAATGAATCTCTAAAGAAAAGTGTACTGTTGGGTTTTCAACGCTAGGCTCAGTGCTGAGAGTCGAAAATCAAACAGTGCCCTTTTATTTACAGATTCATTTAAGTGTCATTTAGTGTTGGTGAACACGGGTATAAAACAGTCCCATAACTTTATTCCCATACGCTGCTTGTGTTTTGTTATATAAACCAGCATACCAACGATTTTATTTTTTTTCTGTTTTTACTCATTTTTTTTATGGGAACTCCTTAGGTCATGAGCTATATACGAATATCAAAAACTATTTGGACTAGGTCTTAAGGGGGAGGCGTGAAAATTGATTCGCTGTTACAATGTATAATAGATACTTGAAACAACATTTGTTTATGTTTGTTTAGTTGTACCTAGTAGAAACGCTACGCCCTCCCACTCAGCCATAATAGTCGAAAGATTTTCCCCTTTATTGCCCATGGTCGCAGATGGCGTGACACCCTCATAGGGCTAAAAGATCTTGCGTTTAAGTCGCTCAGCTGCGTAAGGAGGATGCAATTTTATAAAGAGAGGGCCTTGGAAAAGGTGGGCCTCTAATTAGAACGAGTCGTTAAAGATCTCTGTTTCGGGGCTCTTGCAAGAAGGAAATGGTGTGCTTAGGTAGTTACGTTTGTAAGGTATGAAACTGCATTGGAGAAAAATTGAAAAAATTAAAACATAAAAAATATTAAAATCTTTAAAGCTTTAAATTTTATTCCCGAAGAATATGTAACAATTTTTAACAATCTTTTAAATCTTGCTTCAAGCAATATGTATATTTTTAGTAAGAACTCAGAGCTGTGAAATAAAAACTATACCTCCTTAAATAGAAATACTAAATTACTGGCGCAACAAGATTGATGGACGGTCGTGAAAATGTGGGCCGAGGCGAAGTCGAGGCACACATACTTGAGTCCATCAATGCCTGGTTGCGGCCAAGACTTGTTTAATACTTTTCTCAAATAATGCGCGGAAATTAATTTTATATTCCGGAATCAATGACGAACAACAATAAATTTTCACGCGCTCATGTTCATGTTCATTTAGTATAGCTCTATTTGCAAACCAAATCGAAATTTAAATAAAATCTTTTATAAGTTACCTCCTTGGTTGCCATGTGTTCAAGTAAAAAGTTCGTTCCATTTTTAAATTACACGGATAAGTAATTTATGCGGCCGCTAAACATGACAGATATGGATTTTCATACAAACATTGCCGGTATTATGCCGCTCGCATGTATTCGACCAGCACACGATTTTCGATTTATCTCCAAGAAGGTTGTCAAAATAATTCTCGAATTTCCAAGCATGTTTGAGAAACAATTTGCAGCCAGTCTATTGTAAGTTAACTAAAAGGGTAGAATTTTTTAGAAGAAATCGCCTGACGAAACAAAAGAAACGGCTTTTGAATAAAGAACACGATTTTGTTCTTATTTACAAAATAAGAGATTTTTTTTGTAAACTAGTTGTTTTTATAATGAATTTTTACATGTGGCAACATAATTTTTTCGACTGTGTGACTAGAGAAAAAAAACTTGCAGAATCGAAGCGTTGGAAACTGAAAATCTCGCCATTGTTAGTTTGTCTTGAAGCAATTCATTAAATTTGTTTTAATTAGGTTTATTAAAGAATAGTAAGGATCTTTTTAACAAGCGAAGTAGAGAAAGTTTTGGACAAGGGAATTAATGAAAAAATGAAGTTGGCGAGTGTAGTTAATCCTCCTACCCTACCCTCTGGTGAAAATAGAGAATGCTTATTTAATAGTATAGGATAGTTCATACTAATTCCATGCTGCCATGATGGTAGGTACTTCCTAATACCATGCTGCCCTGTAATGACATGGTAATGACATTACCAGATGTGAGACCTAGCTAGATCGATTTTTCGCCCCCGTGAACCCCTATATTGCAACTTTTATCGTAAATCTTTAGAGCCGTTTTCGAGAACATCATGACAAATAGTATATATATACAAATATTGCTCGTTTTATTCTAGGACACTTCACTCACTTCACTCTGGATCATTTCTGTCCAAATCACGTAGCCTGCACTAAGAGAAAAAAAAAAACATTACGAATGAATCATTATTTAAGCAAAACACCTTCTTCTAATTCATAAAAATATTGAATTCACTTAAAGACAGCGATCAACCCAAACCGCTGGGAAGGCCTCTAGGAGCTTAAAATGCACAAGAGTTCCTTTTATAACGAAACTGAGCACTAATGATATAACTAATTTATAACAATTTAATTTAAAAGAGTGTCCACGGAGTTTCCTGCCCGTTCTTCTCCATAGGTACCTACTACGTTTTGGAATGAGCAACAAGCTCCATGTTTCTGACTGACCGACTCCTTGACAATTCAAAAGTGCCTGTGAATGGTTTAATTAAAATAAATGCTTTGAATTTAGTTAAACAACGCTTTCGAGTTTGAGTTAAAAAGGATTTTTGAAAATTCATCCTCTGAAGGGGTCAAAAAGCGGGGCAAAAGTGTTTGTGTAAGTTCGTCGTTTGTCAATGGAAATCCAATATGGCGCACGGCTGGTTGATAGGTACCTAAGTCTGATACAGAAATAGACTTTTATATTATCTACACCTTAAAAGTAAATTACACTAGGCATGTATTTTCGTATGCAATGAAGAATTGAATTACACCCTTCTCTTTGTAAAATTCATTCCGTAATTGAATTTGTGTCCGATAAATGGCGACAGGCCGGCCTATCACGTTGAAATCTAATAACGTTATTAACACAGGTGGAGACTGGTATTCCGTGTATAATCACATTGTACATACGTTGATAATTTAGTCGCCTGTTATAAAACCGCTTAGAATGACGAAAAATCTAGAAAATAATATAATATGACGCTGTTTTAAGTAGGTATCTATCATGCTTTTACTCATTTACTTCAAGGCTTGCAGCAAAAAAGCTTTCGTCCAATCTTTCATTTTCTTGGACCACGTTTGCCAAATTACACTTTTTTACTGCAATTACATATTTTTACTGCAAAAAGAGAGAATTGTCGAAAACATACACCTAAACCTATCTACCTACAGATATCTAAAGGAGATAAAAGATCTGCTGAAATCCACCCAAGTCCATTCTTAAATAATTAAACCCTAATTCCTCAGTAGGCACCAACATTCCCTCCATACCTCGTACGGTCAGCACCTACAATTCCCACAAACATACTAGGTACCTGGCTAGTTGCCAACTCGAGCAATTTATCTAACAGACCCCGATACGGGTTGACAATCGGTCGAGTATTTGGTGCTGTTTGCCCGTATCGGCTTGTTATCGGAGCTTCGATGCCGATGTTTGGATTGCTCTGCGACTTCTGTTTTTGAGTTTAGACTTTCGAAGCCTGTTTTGGCACTGGGTTTTTTGGTTGATATGTTGTTTGGGATATTTTATAGATTTTTATACTTGAAGGCTAACATTCAAGTAAAAAAATCTATAATCTAAAATCAAAAGTACCTATAAAATGTGTAGGATTTTTAGTTGTATATCAGTGGTATTCTAAGCTGCCATCATTGATGCAAAGCTGCATACAAAACAGATTTAATATTTGTCTAGTCAACTGTGGATGCAAAATTGCTTGTCAGGTTTTATAAATTAGAAAGATAGAAAATACGATTATTTGCAGTATCTGACGCAAGGAAAGAACACAAACATAAAAAAGAACAAGTTGGGGGAAAATATGCGTCACATTCCATGCAAAACGGCCATCTCTCAGCATAATGCTGCGACCCTATGCAAGACAGAGCCCCAACGCTGGTTTTCAGCGACAGCATATTTAGGTCTTTTTGACCCTGGAAAGAAAGGACCTACATTCAGTTAGAATTATTTATCAAACTAATATTTAAAACAAAACCAAATCGGTAGGTAACCAAATGTTTTTGTATCCTTGGCGATATACAAAATCATAAAAAAAAACTTTTTTTTTTTTAATTTACACCCAGAATGATTAAAAAAACATCCATCAACCTCACGCGAAAAGTAAACATTCCAAGCAATTAACCCTTCACTCGCAATAAAATGCATTAAAGGCCACACAATCGGGCCCCAATCCGACCGCGGCCGCGCGCCTTCAGAAGCGGCCTGCACCTGACAGCTGCTGATCGAAAACCGTTAATAACCGCCACACGTATCAATGTACCACTTTTGAAGTACAATAAAGAGTTAATCATACTTCTGTTTCCGACAGATTTATTTTCGTTTTCCGATTTCCGTAAGATCGTTTCGCTTTTTATTTCGTATTTATCATAGATTTATGCTTTTGAAGCTTTTGATTCATTAGAAACGAATAGTAATAGTCATTTACGGAATAGCACTTGAAACCGGATAAAATTATGATGTAGATCATAATAATTTTAAATAAAATGTACAGTAAGCGGTCATAATTGCAGTAGCACGCTAAGGATTACATTGCTTAGAACACGCGTAGGCCGAACCTACGTCTGTGTGCGGTACCTACAGCTGTGTGCTTAAGTGATGTTCACAAACTGGCGTCGACCGAAACAAAAAACATACCGTCGCTTTCACACCCAAGAGTTCGTAATTACGTGTGACCTTGGTAGGTTCATAATATGATTGCTAAAATTCACGACCAATTATTAAGGTCCAATAGCTGATAGTGTACCGTATCGGATTGTGAGACACATAGGTCGGGGTTCCAATCTCGAGATGAGGTTTTTATTTTTCTTTTCAACAATAATCTTCATCTGTTCTTTTATTATTAGATAAATATAATTAATATTATATTATTATTCTCGTTTATTAAAACGAAAATAATAATGTAATAATTACTATATTGTTATTGAATTATGGGGTTAAGAATAAAAATGTTCAATGAGTGATTACAAAATGTTTATTCGATGTAATTATAAGAAGTATAAATAATTAAACTGCTAGTTAAAACAGTTCATTTTCTCATAAAGAACAATTGATTTATTGAAGTAAAGTAGCTAATCAATGAAATATGACAATAGGCTTAAAATAGGTATTGCATCTTAGTAATATAATAATATTGTGCTTTAATTACTCTGTGTGTGGGTAACATACCACAAATTTAGCAAATCTACCCACGTAAATATAACAAGTGCGGACTCGTTGTCACAATACAATTAAATTACTCAGTAATACTACTTTTATTCTACTGCGAGTGAGTTCGTTCTATTTCAAACTTCAAAGTTAACAAAGGACTTATTGAGGTTATAGCTTAAGTATTCATTTTCATTACGAAAAGAAGATTGAAACTAAACCTCAAAATAATTCTTATTACGGTTAAGACACAATATAACTTAAATATTACTAAAACCAATATTTGTATTTTATAACTTAATACTTGGTATAACCCCCATTATTATCAATGCAATTAAGTAATCGTTGACGCATGGATCCCACAATATTGAAGCATATATCTGTTCCCCTTAGATTTTCCCATATTTCCATGCAATGCAACTTCAACTGCTCATCAGATCGCTCATTCCGTGCTTCCCATCGCTGTATCATCAAACCCCATAGGTTTTCTATGGGGTTGAGGTCAGGAGATCGTGCTGGCCAAGGAATAACTTTTATGTCCGGGTGTTTATTAAACCACTCACGCACAGTGCTCGCCCGATGAATTGGGCAATTGTCCTGGACAAAAGTTATCTCCTTAAACTCATCAGCAGGGTAAACGTTGCGCACAGTGGGTAACATGACATCACTTAAAATACGTCAACGTAAGTCGAGCTGTTGGCGCGAGGAGGAATATATTCAAGTTCCCCTGGCCCTGCTGCACTCATCCACCCCCACATGTTAACTGTGATTCGACCTGATTCTGTATTGGGGACTATGTTTTCTTCACACCATCGTGTATTATTCTTACGCCATAAATGAAGTCTCCCTTTTTGGCTGGATTTAAATGTCTTTTCGTCTGAAAATATAGTCGTGTCCCAGTTGAAGTCTAAGTATTCGCGGGCAAAACGTAAACGTTCTTGTTTATGTTTTTCCGTCAAATATGGTTTTTGAGCTGGTTTTCGATGATGTAAACCTTCTGCGTGGAGTACACGGCGAACGGTTCGTAAAGACGTGTCGAATAATTCGGCGTCGACGTCTTGTCGGTATGAAACCACTTGTTTCATATTCGCTGACCATGTGCTGTCGCTGCGCCTCTTTTATGAGCTGGGGTCTTCCGCTTCGCTTTCGACTGGCAAGGCTACCCTCTTCCTCATGTCTTTTCACCCACCGACTCACAGTATTTCTCTAAAACTAAAAAGGAGTAGTGTTAGGCTATTTAGCAAAATACTAGTAGATTAAAACGTTTAAAAAAAATAACTACTAGGATCAGGAGTTAGGTATACTTTAATTAGATGTTTGATAAAATAATGAAATCATAATACTCACACTCAGTCCGGTTTCATCAGATATTTGTGATATTTTAAGTCCGCTTATACGCAGCGCAATAATATTCGCTTTCATTTCAATATTTATATTTGCTTGCATTTCGAAATGAACTTTAACACCGCTAATATATTAAATACACGTCACTAACCCACAATAACAACCAACCAACAACGTTCTATTTAGTCGCGGTGAATGAGTCGTAAGTTAACTGCATCTGTCTACCTTAATAATATATCATTGTTTATTTAGGTTTCTGTGGGTATAATCATAAAGTTTTACGAGTTAAGTGAACAAGACGAACGTTACAAGGAACTAGACGAGTGATTTTTAATACTTTAAAAAAACTATCACCGCGCGTGAGATTTGAACCCGCGACTCGCTACACATGAACGCCCCAACCCAAACTCGATAACCGATTAGCTATCATGCCATACACCAGTATGTTTGAATTTATGAACTACAATAATTTGTAAACTAATGAGAGTGTGTGTGTCTATAGTATAGAAATGACTTATTATAAGAAGGTCGTAAGTTAAAGCGAAGTGTCAATCTATTCGTTTGTGAGGTTGCTACTGCACTTATGACCGCTACTGTACCTACGAATGAAAACATTAATACAAGCGGTTTGACCTGACAATTATAACCTAAATTCAAAATTCTACACTGAAACACCGAACAGTTTAATTCATTTAAGCGCAACATCATTGACTAATGTATGAGAAAACTCATTAATAACAGACAACAAGGCAGAAATGAGAAAACCAACTCAGAATTAAGTCTCAACCTTGATCCACAGACTGCTTTTAAACATTAACTATTTACTGTGCTTCTTCTGGATAGTAATGAAAAACATTGAATATTTCTCTGGAGTGCAACATCTCTGGGTTACAATTTGCAAGCTGACTTAGCCTCTCGAAGGCGTTCTGCTAACGACCTGAACTATTTATGCAGAATTGCTAGATATATCATTCCGACTGTGTAACTGTTTGTGCGAATTAAGCTTTTTTGGATTGAGAGCAGAAAATGGAATATTATTAGTTACTTACTAACTTCTGCCCGCGACTTTCGTCCGAGTGGAAATCAACTAAGTATACCATGAAACTTATCCTACGGCAATAGTGTAGCCGACCATCAGTAATCGGATCATTAGTTTCAAAGATTACAGACCTACAAACAACCAATTTACCTTCGTATTATTTAGTAGTCGTTTAGATTTAGACTTGTAACTTTGTAACAGACGATGTTTTGAATCCTCTTTTGTCTTATAAAAACACTGTCATCACATGTTTCCTAAGAATAGTATTTATGACTAAATGTGTTGCCCCAACATAATAAAAATGATGTGTAAATTAGGACGAATGAATGAGAACATTGTGCCTAAGATAAGCTAAAGACCTTGAGGGACTGCCATGAAATACACTCATAAGTACTTACTTATAGAAAGCCGTATTATTGAAATAAAAATGAATAAATTGATCTTTCGTCGCATCGAAATCGTATCATTCGGATTTTTTTCTAGTATATTTCATTGCTCTATGTACATATATAAAGTCTACTCAATAATAGATAACTTCTTACTCAAGTCTACCGCAGCTGGTTCATTCCGGCGGCCGATTCTTAAATAACAAATGAGGCCGATTAACCTATCGGTTAATTGAGCAACTGGGTAGCATTCGCGGGGTTAGTTACATTTCGATACAACTGTGCAAGCCGTAATGTAGGTAACAAATAATTCGCTTTTACTAACTGGACGGTCTGCTGACCGCAAGAAAATTACTTGACCGTTCTACTGAAGATATTATTTTAACAATGAAAGAAAATATTGAACCACTTCTAGCAAACATGATTTTGTTTTCTACAATATGTTACATGACATTATGACAATCATAATAATAGTATTTGCGAGCTCATTATACATCGTAGATCTTACAAAGGACTTTAATTTACATATACATAGAAACAGTCTTCACTACGTTCATCTGCAATAGGTCAACACATTTCACATACTGATGGGAATTCAATATAGCTTATCGCACACTAATCATGCTGCTAAAACAACTCATGATTCATAGATATAAAACACAAACAGTCGAACTCTAAACATATGCACATTTAACAATATACAACGAATCCTTCCAAACATGTCGCGGGCAATTGTCTGACCACTCCACAGATTCTGATCACGCGGCGATTTCTGATCGCGCGGCGGTATCTGATCGCTCGACCGATCAGCCGCAGCCGCGCCCGCAGTTTGAACAATCACTCGCCGACTCTCTACTAAACTGTTCTTATCACTCTGCTTTACTCTAAAATGACTCTTCTATTACTGGCTTAACTGACTGAAGCCTGTTTTTACAGCACCAGACAGCTGCCCAAACTTTGGTGAGTGATTGCCTAATACAGCACTTCTTTTTTTCCTTTTTACTGCACTGTTCAAACTGCGGGTGAGTTCAAAATTTGACCACTGCACAGGCTGCACAGGTTACGATTAATCCAGCGATTTAAAGGTGCAAACTGTTTTATTGATCCATCGGTGGTTTCACGAGCGATAGTTGTTGAATAACTCATCTAAACTTTCAATGGTATTCTAACAATCCGTTTGCACAGTTAAAACGATACGATGCGAAGTGTGTAGCGAGTTTCAAATAAATGAAATAGCGTGGTTACGCCCTACGCATTCGCTGAATCGTTCTCTCGCCCGCATTTTGAACAACTTCAAATTATTTCTTCATATTTTGCTTTTATTCAACTTGTTTAATTATTCGCTTTACATTGACACACATTAATTTTGAACACTACTTCACTTAACATTTTTACATTTCTGCTTTTACGACACAGCTAGGTACATAAGGCAGTTTTATAACTTTTTTGCTTTTAATTATTATCCTTTTTGTTTACTCTTCAAGAACAACACATTGACATGACACCGCGAGACATGACTTTCGAGTGTCGATGCGCATACACTTTGCATAGAAGACAGAGAATGGCCGAATTAAGACCTAACTTTAGCTACTCCGTGAAATCTTTTGGAGTTAACCGCTAGACTTAAGTTAGTTCTGGTGTAGTATTTTTGTTGTTAATCTTTTGGCATGACCGTTTACTTGATTCTCCAGAACTTGACCTGTCCTTATTCTGTTCCATATTTGCCTTCTGTGCAACGCGCAGAACCTTAACACCATTCAGTAGCCGCACTATGACTGTCTGATGTTGAGGCCATCTTTGTTTTAGTGTGAGAGAGAGACATAACTATACGGACCGAATAGCACCATCTCTTTTTCTCATCAGAACAGGCTTTAATACTTCATGGAACAGTATCTAGACATTAATATGGCACACCGAGTTTTAGAAACAAACATGTCACACAGGAATTAGTGGCAGGAAAAACGCTCTAAAACGCGTTCAAGAGCTGTCAGTGTCAAAATTGTTATGGAATATTGTTAATGAAACTGAATGCGTTCAGCATATCTCAACTGCATGCAAGAGCTGTCAGTGTCATTATTGTTTTGGAATAAGTGAACGCGATCAGCACATTTTTCTATTCTATTTTTAATAAATGGCAAGCAAAGCCGAAGTCGACTATTCTGCCAATGTCTAAAGTGCGTTGGAAAAAGCAAGTGTTTGTTATAAAAAAAGTTAAAAACAAATAAAAATTCTTCGATTGATACAGTTGAACTCAATGTAGATCTTGTTGGGTTAGTACAGCAAAACCGCGTTCAAGAGCTGTCACGGTCAATATTTCAAAACAACGAGCTTTATGACATTATTGACATTATATAGAGCTGTTACTGACATTATTGTTTTGAAATATTGACAATTTCAAAACAATAATGACAGTAACAGCTCTTGCACGCAGTTTAGTATCGCGTTCAGTTTAACTTGTGAAATTCGCGTTTAAACTTCATGTGCCATATTAAAACCCAGTTACTATACGATCCCTGATCACATTATTACGATATGAACGAACACTTTCCAACCAATATTTAAAGTAATTAAAATGAGGCGTGCATGGCCGTTTGACGAGCTTTATCAGCAGATTATACTTGACCTATTTAACCTTGCGGCCGATTTGACAGATTTTGGCACTCCGCCGAGCATGTTGGGCAGATGATACGCTGTTATAATTTTATGGATTAAAATTGTTTTATCTGCATTGTGTTACAGGAAGAACAGTAAGTTGACGACATTTACTTTTTATTTATGACATAATATAACGCATTCATTCCTCGAAGGGCTAGGCAGAGGTGTATCTATAGTACACCCACATTTCGCCAGTTATGTTTAAGTCCCATGTTATAGTGGGCGAGCCTATTGCCATCAACCGGGCACAAATCCAGACTCCGGGCTGCTACTGAGAAATTCTAGATGGAAAAATCCAATATCACTTTGCCCGACCCGGGGATCGAACCCACCTTCCTCATGCTCAGCAGTTGCGCTTGCGACTCCTAGACCAGCGAGGCAGTACATTTTACTTAAAGGTCTGTGCAGACCAGCGCGACGCGACGGCGCGACGCGACTCGAACAATACAAGTTCTAAGAAAACTCCACGGTATAACAATAAGCGGCGTCGCGTCGCGCTAGTCTGCACGAAGCTTAAGTCTGATATTATATGTGGAACAATTATCGCGGGTAACATTGCCATATTATTAAAGATTGCAGAATGTTCTTATGCTTAGTGATTTTAGCAGAAGATTGGGGCCACATGAGTAGTAGGTAATTATATTATCAGGTTTATTAATTGTATGCTTTTATTGATTTATTGTATTGTACATCAGATACGATTTATCTATTTATTTATGGAACAGTAACTTCTACCCTCGGCTTCGCCCACGTGCATGTCGGAAAATATCCCACAGGAATGTACTACCGGGATTCAAAGTAGGTACCTCATGTGTTAACCAGGTTATAAACTATCGGTGTGCCAAATTTCATCCAAAGCCGTTAAGTCGTTTTTGCGTTAATCCGGAACATACATGCAGACAAACGGACAAAAATTCTTCGTTTATTTATTTAACGCTTTATGTACACACATATAAACAGACAAGAAGAAAGGAACAGAAACATACGTAGAAAGGTGATGCTTATTTCTAAAGAAATCTCTTCCAGCATACCTGCGATAGGAAAGTAGTTAAAGAAATGTAGACAACGTGTGTAAAGAGTAGAAGAGAAAATAATTTACTTACATAAAATAAAAACACCTAATTATTCACTAATTTAACTATATAATATTAACTATAGACATACATTATGAGAATAAACTTACATACATACTTCTAAAATAAATATCACTAAAATATATATATTTAATTGTAATTGACTTTCGTTACAATTTTAATAAATGTATAGATAAAACAGCCCAAACCAATTACTGATTAGAACAAAAAAAAAACTGCTTCTCCTTCTAGTTTATTTATATCGGGGTTAAAATAAAATGGCCAGTTTCAATGGTGGTAATCATAGTAACTGCCGAGGATTCAACCCCCATCTCCACTCATGAAAACACTTTTAGCGCAGTAAGTCAAAGTAGAGTGGTACTAAGATCTTTTAGCGCCTGAATGACATTAACAGGGGACGTTGTTGGTAAATATTTGTGAAATTGTCATAGAAATTTTATTGAAAAACAAGATGGCGCCGATACGGCCTGGCCGCGACCTTGCCGCTATCAGCGTTAGCTTAGCGCGGGGCGGCGAGCGGTAAAAACAAATATACAAAAATTTATGAAGCATGCCATGAGGTGCCGCACGCAGAGGCAACGCGAGCGGTATGGCAGCGGCGTGCGGCTTGAACAAATGTACGAGCGAATATTTGAGATGCCGCGACTTTGCCGCGCCGCTTACCGCGCCTCTTGCCGCGCCGCCAAAAGTCGTGCCAGGCTCTTAGATCCGATTTTGGCCACGCGCCAAAAGAACTTTGTAGCGTTGTAGAAGGATGCTTCCAGAATACCTGTGATATTCATTAACTGTGCCAAAACTCCGCTTTCATTTGTTCGGCAAACTGTTACAAAGTAGGTAGCACGAGTTCACGAGGAGGCCTACCTATGTCAAACTGGCGGACTACGATGGTCGGGCGTTGATGAAAAAAAGTTTGTCTCTAGTTTTTGCGGTCAACCGTCCGTGATAAATAATACTTGGGACTAGGAAAACCACCCTAACTGCTACGACATAAAGGCACTGTCAATGTGAAATTGTACCATGGAGATTCAGCTCAGTGAATAACCCACTTTTGTTTGTTTATTTCAGTGTCCGTAATCCATTAATCCGAACTACTTTTCCAGGTCCCACTCTACAATATTTAACTTTTGCATTCCCCGGTTTTGAGTACTATTCTGTGTTCAACACTCGCGGATTTGGCTATTTTTTTCTGCTAAGTGCTCAGAGCATCAGGAAATGGAAAAAGTTAATTCAAATGCGATATTATCTGCGAACTTAGCATCATTTTAATGCAAAACGTTTGCGTGAATGTCAGATATAGGTGCTCACATAAATCGTTCCAGTCATTATCATGATTTAAACAGAAGTTTTACAAATGGAGGAGTGTTGGAATCGTCGAGTATTACAAACCTTGCATAACAATTGACCTAGCTTTGCGTTCACTATCTGACTTTAACTGGTTACAATTGTGTCGGGATTCAAAGACTGGATTCTATTCAAAACTTAAAGTGTTACATTTCAGATGTGAAAGCTGCGTCTAGTTTTTCTTACTCAACTGCTTTGCTCGATGAAAATGAAAATAGAACTTTAATGAATATACCTAGGTTGCTATAGCTGATGGTTATTTATTAAGGATGGTATGCTATGATGCTCCAAGGATAGGTTGCAACTGACACACAGATCCTCGCGTCTCGCATAGTTATTTAGAATTTGCAACCGGTTCGAATTATGTTATCTAATGCAATTAGCATTAAGAGCGTTTATTCTGAAAGTTGGCAACGTCGTAAATAGCTGTCAAATATTTACCTGTTTTGATTTTTTTCGAAATAATACTGTATGGAAATAAGAAATGTGGCTAACTAAGTTACTAGAATATTGATTATTTTATGCAATTGTAACATTGAATTTGATGTTATACCCGTTTTAGGCGTAAAAAAAGCATTTGAAAACTTTCCAAATGTTTTTTTTACGCCTAAAACTAAATATTCGGTGTTACAATATTAATTATTGCATATAATAATCAATATTCTAGTAACTTAGTTAGCCACATTTCTTATTTCCATACAGAATTATTTCGAAAAAAATCAAAACAGGTAAATATTTGACAGCTAATTACGACGTTGCCAACTTTCAGAATAAACGCTCTTAAGTGCATAAAGGGCTAGTGTTTATAAATGCGAAGCAGAACGATACTTCCAATTAGTTACAAATCCTAAGATTCATCCAAACAATAAAATTGATTAATGAACATCAAATCTATGCCTACTACAATTATCTATGCTATTACCAAAAACGTTCAAGGCCAGTCAGTGTAACATTACCGCTCCTTCACTTACCCTGTCACTGAGCACTGACAGCTAAGAACAACGTTTTCGCATCCACAGCTGTTTATAATCACCTTATTGCAAGTCACGCACTTCCTGCTGGAACATGATTAATTCAACCTTCAGTAGGGCTAATGGAAAGGGTTCCTTATTTGGAATATTCGAGGTCATTCTTGTTGTCTGATGTTAGTGTAGCCGCAGACTACGCATAGCAACAGCTTAGCCATTTATTGCTGTTGTAAGCTGCAGTCGCAATCAATGACAACATTGACTCCGAATGAGAACATCTGCTCACGTTGTCGCCGCACTCGTCAACTATAAAAGTATGATTGCTGCCTACCGCTGCCTCTGGCCGCTGATTCCCAGTACTTGCTGTTTGTGGTATCTCGCTGTTTGGTTGCCAATTTACTTGTCAACGTTCAGGTGTTATCGCTGTGATGAACGCCGCACTGCTGGTCTGATGTCGGCAGCGCGACACTTCCGAGCAGCAGTGCGACATTGCTGCCATGCTCGGAATGTAATCTCATATAAACCTGTAGAAAATGTATGGGGACCGGTAGTGACGCGGCAGCACTGCCACGTGCAGCCAGGATTGGGATCATACCTTAAAAGTGGGCAACTTCTTTTTTCCGATAATAAAATAGAAAAGGATTTAATTGTCTGAATAAAAAATATGTATATTTTTATCACATCTAGTAAGAAGTTCATTAATATTCAAATCTTTCTTCACGACTGAGGAAAATAAAGTGAGCAAAGTTTTAAATATGAATATGGATGGCTATAAGAGTAGGGGAAGACGACAGAAACGATGTAGTCCAGAAAGGGAGTGACTTCCCTAGATGACGACTGAAAGTATGGAAGAAACGATGTAGTCCAGAAAGGGAGTGACTTCCCTAGATGACGACTGAAAGTATGGAAGAAACGATGTAGTCCAGAAAGGGAGTGACTTCCCTAGATGACGACTGAAAGTATGGAAGAAACGATGTAGTCCAGAAAGGGAGTGACTTCCCTAGATGACGACTGAAAGTATGGAAGAAACGATGTAGTCCAGAAAGGGAGTGACTTCCCTAGATGACGACTGAAAGTATGGAAGAAACGATGTAGTCCAGAAAGGGAGTGACTTCCCTAGATGACGACTGAAAGTATGGAAGAAACGATGTAGTCCAGAAAGGGAGTGACTTCCCTAGATGACGACTGAAAGTACCTATGGAAGAAAAAGGCATGTTGCGCCGACCGTAACTAAATTTGTATAAAGGCAGGAGAGGAGAATGATGATTCGGTAAGAAAAACAAAAACACTATTTACTAACGTTGAAGGAAATCATCGTGTCGAAACTTGGACATGGACAGTCTGAAACCGTGAACGCGCAGTGAGCAATGCCTTCTCTATATGAGAAGAGCCTTTTGCCCTGCGTAGCTGTAGTGCCTCGGGCATGTTTGCCGAGCGTCGACTGTTTCTATGCAACGATGAGTAAGCGGCGTCTCTGGTGCGCAGGATGCGCGGCAGCCCTAACAGCGTGCTGATGATGATAGCTGACAGGCTCGACTGTCTATACATACGACGACGCTGCAATGACTTGCACGTGGCTCACAGTCGCCATTCATGCTGTGTTAGTGTAAGTGTTGAATGTACGCTGGTTTTTGTATTGTATTGTAATGTTAATGTTAATGTATTAATCATCCGGTTAGACTGGAAACCGACTCCAACGTAGTTGGGAAAAGGCTAGGCAGATTGAATGTTCCTGATCAAAAGTTCTAAACGCTTTGTTTTAATGTCTATAGAAACTTTAGACGCGACTTCCTACAACTCAAATATTATTATTACACATACTTACACCCATATATTCACGCCTTCTTCCCATGGGGGGTAGGCAGAAACTACAAAACGCCACCTGCTGTAATCCTAACTTCTTCAGCTTCGTTTACGTTGGTCATTGGTTGCGATTACTACGCACCTGAGTGCTCCCAGGTGCGGCCAGGCTTTTTGAAGACAAGTGAAATTATATTCAAATTTAAAAAACCCTCGACACAAACATTTCCTCATTTCTCTTTCCTACTCCATCACCAGTCCCTGTTCATCATCTAACTATAACTTATTCATTGAGACCATTCCAATGAGCCCAAATGTGATACCTGTGCTGTAAGTTGGTAAGGGAGTTGGGTATCCTGCAAATTCCAGGTGATACTGCAGCATCAGTTCAAGGTTACTATGTTCTTCTAATATCATTGAAGTAACAGAATACCAAATTTCAAATCGTTCAGACCTGCGGAAGACGCTCACATCCATTCATCAACTAGAAAAGAGCTGATAATTTCATTCGGCTGAACCAATTTTGATAAAAACATATCTAAGAACCATCGCTAGAAACCTGCTTTCAAATAAAAAAAACAGCATTTTAATCGGTTTACCCGTTTAAGAGCTACGGTGCCACTGATAGACACACACAGCGGTCAAACTTATAACAGCCCTCTTTGCGTCGGGAGTAAAAAATCACCAGTAAGGTACAGATAGAGTATACATATTATTATTATGTTCTTCTAGGGCGGCCCCTCCCGGCGTTTTATTATTATTATTTCAACTAAATAATAATAGAGCAACTGAGTACGTATAATATTTCCGCCGCTTATATGAAACCCGTCTCTAAAATGTAACAGCTGTTCCTTGCTTTCACCGACAGTCGCTCGTAAACGGCAAGTGTTGGTATGACTCATATTGGATCGCTGAAACTTTGCTTGGCTTAGCTTCACACTAGATGAGAGAAATGCTTACGGTATCGTATTACCCAGTCACTGGATTGTGGAGGTTAGATAGGCATTCGCTTCATGTGTACATAATATACTGGTAGTCAGCTGCATCCGATCAAACTGAAAGCCAGAACAATATAGTTGGGGAAAGGCGATGAGTGGGGTAGTTCTCGCAACGTATGTAAGTAAAAATATATGATATTCTTGTAAACTTGAATGGACGATTAGTTTATTTGCTTGCGTTTGTTTATTTTGTTTGGATTCCCGATGTCTTCTTCTTTTCGTGTGGTTAGTGACTAACCTGGTGTCAGAGTCTTAAAGCCGCCCGTGGGCCTCTGACTTGGTTTCTCAAGCCGTCGAGAAATATCCCTCATGTTTCCTCACGATGTTTTCCTTCACCGTTTTTGAAGCAAGAGATAATTATACAATACGCACATGAATCCGAAAAGTCAGAGGTGCGTTCACGATGTTCTTGATAATCTTACTTCTTGATTGCCAGTTTAATACCGACCTTTTACCTTTAAGGCACTTGACCCATATTTCTCCCTATAGAAACTTTATTTCCCTGTTATTAAACCCGAGAGTTGGCTATAAATATAATATAGGATGACCTCTACAGGAAACTAATAATGATCAATGATAACTTTGCTTCACCTTTTTATGACCCACAAGAGTTCTTATTTTTTATTGTGGACGCTTAATCGAAGCTGTTTCGATTATGTATGTAAACTGTTTTTTCAACAAGGATATTTAACAAAACCTCCATCACCCCTTACCATCTAAAATGAATGAATAACAAAACGTCTCCCAATCATGTCAAAATATTCCAATGAATGGAAATCTCGATGACTCGCTCAAAGCAGAACGTCACTTAATGCCTTTTGTTCTGAATATAATTACCTTCTCTTTGATAAGGGGTAGGCACTGTAGACAGTCGTAACAATCGCTTTAGTAGCCAAGTTTCCACTGAACCTCATATTTTTCAACTTTTGGTGAGCATCTCTTGAATTATGAGATGAAGTAGGAATAAGTAGTCCCAAAAGTAATTTAACTATAATTAAGAAAGCTCATTCATGCGATGGAACATAACATCACGCCTGTTTACCCCGAAGGTGAGACAGAGGTGTACTTAAAATAGGTACACCCAAATTTCGCCAGTTAAGTTTAAGTCCAATGTAACATGGGGCGAGCCTATTGTCATCAACCGGGCACACATCCAGACTTCGGGCTGCTACTGCGAAATCCTAGATGGAAAACCAAATAACACTTTACCCGACCCGGGAATCGAACCCAAGACCTCATGCTCGGCAGTAGCGCATGCGGCCACTAGACTAACGAAGCAGTCGTTTTCAAATTAATCCGAAAAGCCAGCTAATATTGGAAAAGAAGATTAAAAAAACTAAGGGATAGCTACGCAATAACAAGATTATAAACCTAAATAAATGACTAGAAAACATGCAATGCTCAATGGTGCAGACTAGTTCAAGCAAAACAAAAGAAAACCAACAAGACGAAGTTCCATACAGAAATAAAAAGACAATGCTGTTTGCATTGTTTGTAGCGAACGCTAAACAGAAAGCATCGTCGACAACAGCTCGTTCATGTATGAAATGTATTTATTCTATTGCTACAGCAAGTCGAAACGTTTTGAGATTCAGTGAGCTGAATCGATACCACAAAACAGATAGGTACGGAAGACCGGCTCCATACGACAAGCGAAAATAGCTGCACGCACACATAGACTCGTATGTACGGCGATCTCAAACGAATATCGGTCGCGAGTGCACTTGCACTCACTGTACATGAAGCATGTATATGTGTGCGAGGGGTTTCGCTCTTAGTACGAAGCTGACCTACTGCACCTATCTATATTCTCTCGATACATAGCTCGAATAGCTCCGGATCGTCACTCGAATAACAATATCGATTGTGGATGATTCAAAGGCGGGGAAGCACGCGATGGAATCGCGGATGTTTTGAATAGTACCGATTAACAACGATTAGTTTCTGTTTTGGTATTATTAGGGAAGTTATGTAAGGCTGCTTTTAACCCCCGACGCAAAAAGGGGGCTATTATAAGTCTCACCGCTATGTGTGTGTCTATTTGTGGCACCGTAGCTCTTAAAAGGGTGAACCGATTTGAATGTGGTTTTTTTTATTTGAACGCAAATTTTCTAGCGATGGTTCTTAGATATGTTTTATCAAAATCGGTTCAGCCGTTTCAAGATTATCAGCTCTTTTCTAGTTGATGAATGGATGTGAGCGTCTTCCACAGGTCTGATCGATTTGAAATTTGGTATTGTTACTTCAATGATATTAGAAGAATATAGAACCTTGAACTGATGCCGCAGTATCACCTGGAGTTTGCCGGATACCCAACTCCCTTACCAACTTACAGCACAGGTATCGTATTTGGGCTCATTGGAATGGTCTCAATGAATAGGTTATATATAGATGAACAGAGTCTGGTGATGGAGTAAGCAAGAGAAATGAGGAAATGTTTGTGTCGGGGGTTTTTTAAACTTTAATATAATTTCACTTGTGTGAATATGCATTGTGGCAGACAATTGTGATGTCAGTACTTTAGATCGGTTATAATTTTGTTACAGAATGTGAAAATTACTCAGCGAGCATATTATTAACGAGTTAGTAGAATCTTCATAATTTTGGTGTGTGAAAATACCGCAGATTTGAAATTAGTTCGAAACAGTAACATTTTATAAATTATAGCCGATAAATAAAAGGGTACCAGCCGCTAACCAGTACGGTAATGCTAAGGATAGATTCACAAATTCAATAAAACTTTTTAATAGAGCTACACAACAATACAACTTTCATGAAATATAAGAACAAAACTAACAATAATAACTATATCAATAACTATCATCTCGCGGCGTCGGTCCAACAGAATCTAGCAGGAATCCTATTCAGACGATCAGGTTTCACGCCAACGGAAGAAGAGTCTTTCACCTTCCCAGCAACTTCCCCACCTCCTGAAGTCGGTGGTTTCCTCTCTAATGTTTCTTCTGACACTAATTCTGTAACTGCACTCTTACTTCTCCTGTACAACAGTTCCTGGTGAAGTTCTTCTTCTGAGCTATAATCTTTACTCTCTATCAAATCTTCTTCTAATTCTTCCAACGCTGACGCTTTAGCTTCAGATATCTGCACATTCTGCACTGCATGTGAAGATTTATTTTCTGATGCATGAGTTTCTGAATTTCTTCCTGGTGTTTGGAAATCCAATTTCTTTTCAATGCATGATATCCTTTCTAGAATTGTATCCAGTTTTCTTGTATTACACTTTAAGATTTTTTGCACATTAGTTATATCAGAAGCATTATTGCAGTTGCTTATTTCTGACATACATTCTCTGAGAGCGGTCAAAATCGGTGCTTTAATACTGTCACTAAGGGAGTGCTTCTCCTTTTCATTCATAAGATGTATTTTAAGCTTCGATTCAACTTGGTTTTCGGTCGCCATAGCTTCGAAAGATTCAGAAACAACCAACTTTAAACCATTATTTCCTTTTTTATGGTGACTTCTTTCCTTCTTGTTACATTTCTTTTCCGACACCTCAGATAATGTGCAGCATAATGATTGATTAATGTTTAAATCATCTATAGTGTTGCTTGAACCATGGCTTAGAGACTCTCTGACACTAAAACTTTCTTTCCTTACCTTTCTGTAAGTTTCAAAAACTTTTCTAGTGTCCCCCTTTTCTACCCCGTGATGATCGAAACTAGTTTCATGAGGTTTCTTTTCTTTCGTTCTGTGCCTTTTTGATGTTTTTATAGTATAAAATACAGGAAGTTTATCATCACTCGGTGGTATAACTAAAGGCACCAGACCTTTAGCAAATCGAATAGCCTGGTCTAACACATGGTCCTTATTATTGCTAACTTTATACGTCCTATTATTGGTGGAGACTTCAGTATTTTTCTCACTGTTGAACTGTTGACCTTTATCAACTAACTTGTATTTCTTTTCTTTTTTCAGTTTAAGTTTTTCCTTCCTTACTTCAGGGCTTTTATAATCGTCTAAATATTTCTTATGTATAAATACGACGGAATTGTGTGAGCGTTGATGAGGAAAGTAATTAGCTAGGTTCACGCCGTTGATTTCTCTGAGGGAGGACTTCCATTCTGTGGGCAAAAGAGTTAGGTTAATATTAACGTGGAAATTGTTTGGTTTATTGCCTTCATCGTGAACTCGCTTAACTAAGTGGGTGTGGCGCATTTTATTGCAGATAATTAGGGGCTAGTTTTATGAACACTCGTTGTTTAGTGTCGTGTTTGCATTGATCAGTGTGACTGAGGGTCTTAAGCATGTGACATTTGATTCTGGCCATTGATGTAAATCGCTGATTCTGGCTATACAAAACACTTTTCCTTTAAGTAGGCAAGTATATGCTTAGACAATAGCAAATTTCTTTTAAACTGTATGCGCAAGCATACACATTAAGATCGAGGAATTTCCAACGTATGAAAATAATCGAATTTTTTTCATGTTCTTTTTTCCAAACAAATAGACAGATCGAGTTTAATTTAAAAAATATAAACATAAATCGGTAATTAAATTCTTACCTGAGGCCATCGACTAATATAATAGACGATAAAGAATACGCTTTATAGTTAATAGTAAATTAAAATTAATTATTTAAAATTCACAAGGTAAATATTGACAAGTCGACATTGACACAAATAATTTATAAATCGTTCAAAACAAGGTTTAATGGCATTCTAGTCTCTTTACGACTTAAAAAGTTTCCATTATTACCTTCTCGTCCATAAATTCAAATTAAATATCATTAAAAAAGCACTAATGTGATTATGTATTGCAAATGTCTGTAATATTTACAAGGACATTAGCTTTTTCCTGCGACTACGCCCTTGTTTATATCGAAAATAAATTATCTTAATTTTTTTCATAGTTGTGTTGTATTTCAGGGTTTTATCGATGAAAATTTGTATAGTTAATAGATAAGATTGAGACCGAGACAAAAATAAAAAGATAAGTAGGTTACTCGAAACTCACCCCCTTAGGGGTGAAACGGGGTGTTGAATTTTATATGGGAATATCCAAAATTCACGTGAAAGAAGTCGTGGTTTAAGCTATAGCCCCCTTATTAATAAACTCGGGGTAAAGTTGCAACCGTTTATCCTACAGATTAACGATACATGTTTTAAGGATTGAGTTTGGCGTAGGGGAGTCTTGAACCCCCTTTTTACTTTAACACCTGCCAGCGAACCTGATGCCGTGATTCTTTAAAAGATTTCGGCGATGTGGAGCATCTCTTTTATCTAGGAAAGGCTACACTATTACTTAATAATTTGTACATTGCAAACTTAAGTCCCCTAACTCTACTCCGTGTTTATCAATAAGGAGGTAGAAGATCGTTTTGCTTCGTTTACGTTCATACATCTGGTCATACACGCACGCCGGTCGCGAGCACCTGAGCTTTCTGAAGACAATCACCAATTAGGCGCGGCGTAGCAGCACGCGTAGCATGACCGCCGTAGAAACGAGTTTTGTCGACGGAAGAATAGATAAAATGACAGATTGTGATTGTTTAACTGTCATTTTGTCTATTCTTCCGTCGACAAAACCCGTTTCTCTGTCTACTCCCAGGGAAAGAAGGTGTGGGTTTATGTATGTAGTTTATGTAGGTAGAAGGTTTTAAAAGTATAGGAGGCCGAGTTCCTACTAAGCCTGAGTCCAGAACACCATGGGCAGTCGGTCAAACTATCTTAACCTTGTTTCCAATTGATGTTATTTCCACTTAAACAAATATCAACTTTATGTTAGTGTAAATAAAGATTTTAGACTGACTAGTACTTGAAAAAGTCATAAAAAATATGAAATTATAGCGCAAACTGAACCGTATGTGTAGGCATTACGGTTGTTATTCCTAAAACTAGTGTTTGTTTACATGTTGGGCAAATAAATTACGAACGCAGATTACTTGGTGACTAACTAATCTCTTTACCACATCATGATCTTAGGGTATCAGAAGCATAATAAGTGCTAAACATATTGTAAACGTTTTTGGGGAGGGATTTAGGGGAGGCCTATGTTCAGCAGGGGACGTCTTTCTGATGATGATGATGATTTTATAAACGTTAGACCATGCTGGGTCAACGTTTAGAGGCAGTATTTCCATTTACATTTTCTGGAAACCACAAAGTTTCGTGGACATAAATATATGTGAAGAGCTTAAGACAATTCGGAGTTTGTGTTTTCAAGTTATTTATGAGCGAAGTAATAACTAGGTATAAGTGCACTTTTGCAATTTTGAGTAAGTCTTACCTACCTCTTATTTTGTGCCTTTTTTTAATTTGAGAAATAAAGTAATTTATGTAAAGAACAAGAATTCATAGAAGGAATGACTTTTTAGGATCACGTGATTTTGTTAAACTGTTTTCATTAATATTGAACATTTCAAACAAACGAAATACCTAATGAACTGATCAAAACGTACAAAAACATCGGACATAAATCCGACATGCATTTCAATTACACCCCCCCCAAAGGGGTGAAACCGGTTCATATTCTGTCTGTGTTTCCCCTCCATTATGTACCACTAACTAATTAATATTGATAAAACCCGTCTAGATAGGGACGAACAGAAAATTAAACAACAAAACTGCAATGCAATGCATTTTCATCTCTAGAGTGAGAGCTTAAATCCTTGTTTTAATATGGCAACCCTGGCCGGGGAATACGAGGGAATTTCAACATTATTTCTGTGCAGTTAAGGTACAATTTCAGTTGTAAAACGAGTTCCGTGAAGCATGCCAACTTTGCCCACTTTTTTCGAATAATTACAGTTTTGATACGATTTTTCTATGTAGACGTAAGTATTTTCCATCATCAGCTACAAGTGTAAGATCATGTACAAGTACCTACATGTGTTAGTATCGCTTTTACTATTATTCAACATTGAATTCAATATTTGTTCGGTTTTGTTGGAGGGCTAAGTTATGTGGACTTTTAGCCAACTTTGGCCACATTGATTTTTTGCGTGTGATGAGATGACATAAGAGCCAGTACAAGAATTTTGTTAAAGATGACTTTTACTTTGGGAATGTAAACGACACTATGAAAAGTCTTTTACTAAAATGATTGGGCAATGTTACCCTTATCTTGCACAAAAAATTTCCCGCAAAAACACCCACCTCATCCGACGAGTTCCAACAAAGTAATAAGCGAAGTTAGCAACAACCACGATAGTCAGTATTGCCATACATATAACCTATTTTCCAGCTAAATCAATCAATGTTCCCATAATATTCAGATATCTTTGAAATCAAAGATTACTAATTTAAATGGTTCTTCGGGCAAAGTTTCCCTTGCGGGCAATGTTGGCATATTTCACGGTTCTCTTTTGTAGGAAACTAGGGTTGCAAGCATCCCAGGCAGGGCTCATATTCTACGTCGCTAGAGCCTCGATTGATTGATGTATGGTAAGTTCATTGCAGGACGAGGTAGTGACATGACGCGTTTATCATGTTTGGCAAAAACTGCTATACAGGCTGGCTATTTTAAAAGGGTCTTGGGACATTTGAAACGAACTTTGACAGTTCAGTTAAAATTAAGGTAAACAGATCATATTTTTCCTTGATCATATTTTGTTATATGTTATATACTTTGAATATTTTCTGTTCACATTGATTTTATTTTTGATACGTTTATTACATACAAATCGTAAGCCCGTGTTCTAATCGACCGGCACGATTATTTCTCACTCATTCGTTCGGAAAACGCGCCATATCGGTACAAGGACGTATTCGGGTTCGCCGAACAAAATGAACGCGACGTTCGCGTATTCACGCGCCGATCGCTTGTATTAGGACAGGGCCTTATTCGTCTATATAAAGATACATATGTCGTTTACGAGGTAGTAGAAAACCTGTCAGAGAGGCGAGGCCGACAGCCAAGGGTTCCGTCGCACTTATAAATTATTGTCATGCGCAAAGCCTCTTACTAAGCCCATGTGGTACGGGCAGTTTTTTAAATAGACGTTTTTAACTACACACAGAATTCTCAACGCTCGACTTGTCTGTGTCTCTCTCTAAGAGAGACCTTGTGTCTCTCTCTCTCTCTCTCTCCATTGAAAATCCAGTACCCATTTTTGTAACGCCACGTAAGAAAAATGCCCGTGCGTCCCCCGAACGCACGGGCATTTTTCTTAAAAAATCAAAATAAAAAATCGAATGATGCATTCTATCTATAAAATTATCATGAAAAAAATCTACCTACTCACCTATACACAGATCTCCTTATTAACTTAAATCTTCCTTTAAACTGAAATAAATACATATAAACTCTCATTCATAATTTTATTAAGCTTCATTTAAATCATAAATATTTTATCATTGCAATTAAAAACGATGTGAACCGTAATCACATCAAAAATGCACGGACGTGTTAATTGACATAATCGCTAGTTTAATCAAGTAACACTGTTTGTTTTAATAAATAAACCAACTGACCGTAATTATGGTGTGATACGGACACATCGAGTACCGGTGCATTTAAAACGTGGTTATTATAATCAAGCGTTTAACATAACGCATAAATTCCTCGAAGGGGTAAGCAGAGGTACCCATATTTTGCCAGTTATGTTTAAGGTTGCCTCGCTGGTCTAGAGGTCGCATGTGCTACTGCTGAGCATGAGGCCCTGGGTTCAATTCCCGGACCGGGCAAAGTGTTATTGGGTTTTTCCACCTGGATTTGCTCAATAGCAGCCTGGATTTGTGCCTGGTTGATGGCAACAGACTCGCCCCCTATAAAATGGGACTTAAACATAACTGGCGAAATGTGGATTTACTTTTGGGGGTCTAGATAACTAGGGGAAGAGGGAGAGTCAAGAAAAGAAAACCAGGTGGTCAGTGCCCTTTGCTCTCTGCGCTGCCGTATTGACAACCACTTTAGAAGGGACCGATGCGCAGAGACATGATCATATTTACGCAGATTGAAAACGAATCGAATGCAGTTATTGAGAAGACGGTCAAGTTTGTCGAGGAGATCTGCAGTCAGGTCATAGTAGCACACATCAACATAATCGATGATAGGGGGAAATTAAGGACTGCACCAGCATTGTCTTGGCACTTGATGTTGATACATTTTTCAGTCGGTACAGAACCAGCCCGCAGCGTTCCAGTAACCTTCTGGCTGAGATATTATTGTTACAAGGCAATACGGAACATCTAAATTAGAAACAGTGACTTACTAAGCTTGGTGTACACGCAACGCAAATCAGAACGTTCAGCTTTTCAACGACCTTGCTTGAATCACGCGATGTCTAAGTATTGGACCCTTTAAAGGAAAATTAGGTTATTTGTGGCATTCATTTCACTTATTTGTCAAGATAAAAGATCCTACTTATACAATGTCGCACATGGGCATGTGCCCGCCCATATTTTTCTGAAACTTCATCTAAAATTATGAAGAATTAACTTTAAAAGGGGGTCTATCTTTAATATGTTTCACGTTATGTAATTTTTTTTAGTAGCATTTGTCATATCTCCTATGTTATTGGCTCAATTTGGATTCTGTTTATTATTTATAAAAGCTTATAAGTTAAGTTTTATAGGATTAACTAAAATTTTTTGGTGAAAAAACGGAGGCGAAGAAATTTTTTTTTTTTTTTTTCATTGTGCCTAATTTGCATCCGGTTAGACTGGAGGCCGACCCCAACATAGTTGGGAAAAGGCTAGGCAGATTGAGTTAAATTTTTGTAAAAGATTCTTAATAACTACAATAAATATCTCTTAATAGCTTTAACATAGTTAAATTGTGTTGCTCGCATTTCCTGCCTACAACTTAACAAAGCGTAACTACCGTACCCAATGTTTTTATTTGTCCACCTCTCTAACTGACGTGAGAATGAAACTCCACTATCATAACATAACCCTGTATATTTTAATCCGCCAAGTCGCGCAAAAACAAACAAAGGCACAACCTCCTTTTTTCGAAGCCATTCAGAACATTTTCGACTCCCCTATAACTTCTTTGTAGATAAATCTAGATGCCTGAATTTTCAGTGATTACTTGGAGCCGAACTTATGAAAGAAACCACCATCACCACATCACCTTTGTACGTATTTTTCTGTTCCTTTCTTCTTGTCTGTTTATATGTGAGTACATAAACCGTTAAATAAATAAATAAATAAAGCAAGAAAATCCGTTTATTTGCGGTAAACATAACACAAATAAAGAAAATAAACACAAAAGGACAAGTTGGGGGAAAATATGCGACACATCTACGCAAAACGGCCATCGCTCAGCATAATGCTGCGATCCTATGCGAGGCTGAGCCCCAGCGCTAGTTTTCAGTTGACGTGATGACGTCAACCGGAGCAGCATACAATGAGATATAAATCCTAACTATCCTAACTAATATTATAAATGCGAAAGTGAGTTTGTTTGTTTGTTACACTTTCACGCTAAAACGGCTGAATGGATTTTAATTAAATTTGGAACATGAGTAGACCTGGACCTGAGTTAGGACATAGGATACTTTTTATCTGTTGTCTTTTTGTCTGTTGTTGTTTTTATTGTTTTTTTTCTTCACTTTTTTATTTTGTAATTTGTGTTTCACGAACTGTGTCCAAATAAACATTATTCTTTCTTTCTTTTTCTTTCTTTATCTCGATATTCCCACGGGATCGAAATTTATGCGGTTGAAACGGGGCGCAGATACTAAATTCTAAATGTTTATATAAACATAATATTTAAATTGGCGTTAGGGCAACATTCCGTCGAAAACGACGCACGCGTCGCCGTCGGCTTAAAGTAATCTGTGCGCGCAGCTGTCAGATAACTTATGAGTCAACCGCGCGATTTTCCGAATGACACTATTTCCTCGTTTCCCCTCTTCTCGCCATTTTTACATCCGTAAAACTGACAAACATCTAGCGAAACTATCACAAAAATGTTCCATCATTTCGAACCAAAAGTGTCCTAATTCCGTAGAAAAGTAGAAAGACTCGTCCTAATTCCGGCGAGCAGCATTATCAACTCTTTGGCTCCTTTGTCTATAAGCGGGAGTGGGTGCTTATCCCTTTTCGAGACAAAACCCCTTTATGCATACGACGATATCAAGTCTAAAGCCTAGATGGATGACGGGATTTAGTATATTGTGAATTTTATCCGACCACCTATGAGAAAATGTTAAATATTATTTCAATGTTAGGAAAAGTGATTGTTGCAGTGACAAAGATTTTGACTTCTTCTACGCGTTACGTAACATTGTTTTTTTTTAACCCTTCGGAACGGTCGCGTAGAGAGATTCTCGCACGCATTTTTGTAAATGTTTTTTTCCCAAAATTTCAGATGGAATGACCACTTGAAAATTTTTTCACCTTCACAAAATTGCTTGCTTTACAGGATAGTGAATAAATTAAAAAAAAAGGTATTTTAGCGACTTTCCGGTACTTTACGCCACATAATTGTGACTTTTAGGTAAAAATGGTCACTTGGTGGTTACGTAACGTTATACTAGGGGGGAGGGGGGAGGTACAGAAAAATGTTACGGCGCGTTGCATCGGGGGGAAGGGAGGTCAAAAATCTCATAAATTGCGTTACGTAAAACTTGAACGCTCCCCAACGTGCAACGTGCATTTTGAAAAAACCCTACAAATTTGAATGTCTCTTACTGTTCTCAAAAAGCAAGAGCATAGCATAGGGCATCATTATGCATGCTTTGCATTTTAACATACCTACTTATTTATTAAAATGTAAGTTCAAAAACTAAAATCCAACTACTGAAAAATCACACTCTAAAAAGTTTGAAACAAGAAAAAAATTCAGACAGAAATCGAGACGGTTATACAAAAATGGTCAAAAATTTGTGATCTTTCAGAAGTTCTAGTTTTTGAACTTACTTTTTATTTCAATTATTTTGGGGTTATGATTTCGTGATAAAGTAATTACAGAGCCGCTTTATTTATTTTTTGTTTAGGTTTTATTGTATATATTTTTTGTTTAGGTATTTTAATTTTACAGCCGCTCCGTACGTAGCAGTCTCACTTTTGCTTGTTTTTAACAATTTCAACATATTTAATTACTTAGACTATAATATATATATAAATATTTGTAATGTGCTCGTCATTGTGCCCTTTCATTTGATACCCAACAAGGCTTTTTTTTTCTGTTCATGACTTTATGTTTTCTTGAGGGCGCCATCTTGAATTTAATGTGACGCCACATTCCCTATAACCAATGGACGATCAAGACGATTCCAACGATACTTCATAGAATTATGATCAGTGGTTTAGAAGTTATGAGGTAACAGATGAACATATATACATACTTACATATATACCGGTCAAAATCATAACCATCCTTTTTGCATCGCCGTACTCGGGTAAAAATAGAAAATACGTATCTACAATGGTAACTCCCTACCATAAAACGAAAAGTGTAAAACGTTATCATTCTAAATCACTTTGCTGTTATCACTTCTGTTACCCGTTATCATTCTAACAGACAAACAAAATTAAAAAACAGCTTTTCAATTCCCCCCCATCCCCCATTTGATGGAGAAAATGAATAATACCATTTATAACTGTATCCTTTTGACTGAGTAGCTATGTATGCTTTGCGCTTGTGGCGGCATCTACATCGCCACATGTGAAAGGCATGCGAGACGCAGGATTTTGCGACGTCACGCAAAATCCTGCATCGCGCAAGCAGGGTTTACCGCGTGACTAGCATATATACAACATCCCGACATAAATCGTCAGGCAGTAGCCCACCAGACACAACACCCGTCTGGACTGAAGATCCTCCCTTTTCTATAGAGGTTGTGTGAACTTTAAACCCTATTCCTCATATCTCTACACGCTCTTCCGCCATTCTTAAACAGTGATAGGCTACGAAAAAAAAAAAAAAAAAAAAAAATAAACAATCAATTAAAATCTTTGTAATGTACCTATTAGTAAAATAATCAGATAAAGTTAAAACCCTTGAATTAATGAAAACATCTTTTAATATTTGAAGAGCTCAATACCAACGTACCCAAGAAGTCAATTCTATTCCATTTACGGCGTCGAAATTAAATTAAAACTAGATTTTTGAAAAACTGAAAATGCACCTACGACAATTATTATCTTTTACATTGAAAACGACAGTGTACTGAGCAATCTTTTGTTAAAAAAAACAGCAATAATAAAATAATTTTACTCTTTTCAAAATAGAACCGGTATCACCGACAAGACAACTTACAAACAACCGGACAACAACCCTTTATTGAATTGATTCGCCATCTGTATACATAAACAGTTAATTGGCGTCTCCACCCGGCCAGAGTTTTCCTCCCTCCACCCCCCTTATGTGTCTGCTAAGGGAGACGGAATCTATACACAGGATGTATGAACTCTACCCGTCCCCCCTGTGTTCCACTGCGTTCCTCTGTCGCGTCTCACAGGGGAACCTGTGCAATAGTTTCACTTGTGGGGTTATTAATTTGGTTTCGGACTTCCCCTAATGTACGGACCGGTGCAGTGGTTCTTTTGCATTGAATTTCGCTTTGAAATTATTTTTAAAAAAGGTCGTTGTTGTCTGCTGCAGATACGATGGCATATCAAATGTTTTAGGAGTACATAATTAAAGTACCTGAGAATATTCTGCAATTCGCATTAAAGAATCAGTAGCGGTCATTATAGATACTTGCATGAAGGTGATTATAGGTACTCGTCATAAAAGCGCCCGCAGACAGTCGCGACGACACGGTGGAGCATACGGTGGAGGTCTGCCCAGTTTGGGCGGAGCACCGCCGTGTCCTCACTGAGGCGATCGGCGGCGGCGATCTCTCGCGTCCGGCCCTGGTTCAGGCCATGGTCCGGAGCGAGAGTGCATGGGAGGCCGTCACCTCCTTCTGCGAAGCAGTAATGCTCGCGAAGGAGGAGGCGGAGCGCGCGAGGGAGAGGCAAAATGCGCGCCCTCGCGCCCCTAGTCGCCGCAGGAGACGCCCCGGGCGTCGGGAGTCGCGAGCCGACTTCCGGCCACCGTAGGCGCGGGCTTGCGGACGGTGAGCAATGGGTAGCTCGCCGTCCGATAGGGACCAGGCCCGGGTCGACGGCGCGTTGTGTTCCACGCGCGCCTCAAAGAGATGTCAGCACCAACTGACGGGGTCCGGAAGGGCCAATGCCTGCCGGGGTTGCGGGTTTGTCTGAAAGGGATATCGCGACCTCGGCACACAGGCAACGGAAGGAACACGGGTGGGTTTTAGTCAGTAAAAGTCTGACACGCCCTCCCGCTCCACCCAGAGCGGGAGAAGTTATTTGACAATTTCCCAACCTCAAAAAAAAAAAAAAAAAAAGATAGTCGCGACGCGACTGCCGTAGAACAATTTCTTTGAAAACTTCATGGAAATTGTCCTACTAGAATCGCGTCGCACCATTGCGGCGTGCCTGTCTGTGGGAGATGAAGAAGAAACTATAATACCTATAGTTACCTTTTACAAGCTTACATTACTTGCCTACAATACTCTCACATTCTTTGGACGAATGTAGCTTTACCTGAAAAGTTTAAATATTTACCCAGAAACCCACCTTTTAAACCACAGCAGAGTTTACACACGACCGACTCTCACGAACCCACCACAAAAAAATACCCCAAAAAAATATTTTCACAAACAGAACGCTGTTTTAAATGAAATTTCTCACTGGCGTAAAGGGAAACGCGGTAAGCCGACGTTTAATAATAAATAAGCTAGGTGTTAAGCTCTGCTACGGTGTCGCCACCTGTCGGTAACTGTCAGCTTCTCCTTCATCATTAAGGAGTTCACACGACCATTTAGTATCTACTTAAGTTGTTATAACGTGTAGTTAATTAAGTACAAAGTTAAGCTCTTGACGTTTGATAGGTTTTTGTGATAGAAGTCCTACCTCACACTTCGATTCTGTTTAGGAATTGGGTTTTAGGGGTCAGAGAGACAAAAAATCTCCTTGAAAGAACTACTGACATAATACAATACTCTGCGGCCGGGCAATGGTCAATATTCATATATTTTTTATATCAGTCGATGGAAAATAAGCCGGCCACCTAGGTTCTACGCATCTACAAAACCTACCAGAGGCATTGCTGATGAGTAGCTATCCCACAGACAAAGCCGAAATGTCTCATAATTCTTTTGTTTCATAAATGGCGGTGAGAAAATAAGCCCGTCAACCAAACATGATATAAATAATTCAAGGAAAATTAAATGCCTTAATTAGGTGAGCCCGCCCTAAGCCCTAAGTATTAATAATAAATAAGCTGTGTGTTCCGTCACGACAGTGCTGCCACCTGTCGGCACCACCTGTAAACGTCTCCACCAATGGGGAGTTCACACACTCATCCATGTTAAATATAAATTATAGCCCCAAAGAAAGCATGTGCCTTCCTACGAATGTCACACCCGGTTTTTTAATTGAAAAGTTGAAGTTGAAAACTAGCTCGCGATACTGCCTCTTTGGTCTAGTGGTCGCAAGCACTACAGCTGAGCATGAGGATCCTGGGTTCGCTTCTCGAGTCGGGCAAATTGTTATTGAGTTTCTGGAATTTCTTAGTAGCGGCCCGGTGTCTGGCTTTGTGTCCGGTTAATGGCAATAAGCTCGCCCCCTATTATATGGGACTTCCAATTTCAGTTAAAAACATAACTGGCGAAATGTGGGTGTACGATAAGTAGTAAGTGAGGTAATGTTATGTTATATGATAGCTCGCGAAATACGAATTTCACGGCTTGTACATTCTAGGAATCACCTTATGATTCTAAAAGTAGGCAACGTTTACCAAATATTTACCTGTTTTTATTAATACGTTAAGAAATATGAAATATCGCTAACTAATGACCTAAAATATTAATAATGAATTGCAATTATAACACTGAATTTGATGTTGTAGCCGTTTTAAGTGTAAAAAGGGCATTAGGAAATTTTCCAAATACTTTTTTTCATCTAAAACAAAATATTCGGTGTTACGATATTAATTATTGCATTTCATAATCAATATTATAGTTCGCTAGTTAGCCACATTTCATATTTCCTTACAGTAATATTGCCAAATTAATCAAAACAGCGAAATATTTGGCAGCTATTTGCTAAGTTGCCCACTTTCAGAATACACGCTCTTAAGTAATGCTAAAGCAGAGTTTGTCAAGTTGTCAAATTTAAATATTCAATTCATAAACCGGTTGTTTATAATATTGTAATCGTAGATCATTTAAATTGAGAGATAAAATTGCGCTTGCGGTTTGTTTTGGGATGGGTGACCATTTTAACAACATCGTTCCGTTTTTTTGCAATGCACAAACAAGGTCTCTCTCAATTATGGCGGACGAAACCAAATACTGACAATAGTAGCATCTATTTCCACTGAAATTAATACGTTGCATGCTTAGAAAAAGTTAAACAGATTCATTGAAACCATAAACCTCAAACTCATATAAAAGTACGTACATTTTAATAAAAACATACCGTAAATATGTCACAAAACGCGGTATTTCGTATCAAATCCGAGTCAAATTACCAAATAATTCCCTCGGCGGTACTCAGCAAAGGAATAAATTAACTTTCACGGCATATACAGATACACTTGTGTGTATATTACGTATATTTACGTAAATACGTTACGTTGGGTAATTAATCACTTCTTGGCGGTACTGTAAGGCTTTTGCGTACAGTCAGCGTGAAAAGTGAGTAACAGTTTGACAAATCACGGTTTTTTTTTCAACTTAGAACCTTATGAACGAAATCATTAAAGAATAGAGGATTATTAAGAAAGTAGTGATAAGTATGATAATCTACTGATTTTCAATTTTCTACGTTTATCAGAGTAAAACCTTTGGTAGCGCCTTATCGAGCTTTTTAATATTAATTTAATTTAAGAACGAAATTATTGAAGATAATTAGAAAAGTAGTGATAATAATAATAATCTACTTGTTTACAATTTTCTAAGTTTAACAGAGTCAAACACTTTGTTAGCGGAATAACGAGCATCCAGATGCCAAGAAATTATAAAGAATTAAGTACGTGTACAATAAGTTTTGTAACCATTTTATTACTTCATGGAGATTTCGATTTTTTATCGAACAGTCATTAAGTTGCATTTATAAAAGTACTTTTATATAATTAATAATTACTAACTTATTTATAAATACTTTTTACTAACAATGTATGGAATATTTTTATTCTGAAATAGATTATTAATAATAATATATATACATGCATTTAGCTCTAAATTCGAGTCCGTTAATTTTTTTTCGGAAAATCTAAAATTATCATCTTACTAGGTTACCGACTGTACCACACTATATTGTACAAAGGCGAGAAATTAAGCCCTTTCGTGATCAGACCCTTTTGTTGTGTTTTTATATTTTTTAGGGTTAAGCATATGGAAATAAAACGGAAACGTTGTGACTTGTCAGATTATTTGTTGCTGATAATTTTAGTAAACCGTGCTTGGGCATAAATGTAGTTTTTACATTGTTCTAAAATACGAAATTATTCCAGTATTTACATACGTGGTTTTCACAGCTTTTGTGAGACTAAAGCTTTATGCAGACTAGCGCGACGCGACGGCGCGACGCGACTCGAACAATACAATTTCTAAGAAAACTTCACGGTATAACAATAACCGGTGTCGCGTCGCGCTGTCGCGTCGCGTTAGTCTGCACAAAGCTTAAGGCCGAGATCTATAAACGTTCAATCAATCAAAAATATTTATTTGCTAGAAAATAGTACAATAGATATCATGAGTAACCGGCAGCAAGTTCGTCAAGCTCCCTTAGATGTCACTGCTTGCGGGCGCGGGGGGGTCGGGTTGCCTCCTTCCCTCAAATATGGCGAGAGGGTAATGGCTGATCTTTGCGCTATGCTCGTGAACGGATGCTCCTTGTGGTGACTGGTCGTCTTGCTGACCACGGCTTTGTTATTGTTATTAGTACTGTTTAAATATTTTTACTTCGATGGTCCTAGTTTATCATTTGTGACTTCGAGTTACAGCTTTAACAGCTTTATTTATGTTGTACACCTTTTATGCCTGGAGGCTTTCATTCGGTATTAAGTTCTGTTTACTTTTTATTTTCGCTTGAGTATAGATTTTGATGTTTTTTGTCGGTATATTGGCGTGTGCTAGCTGACATATAGCAAATAATTTAATTTAATGTTTTGTGTTGCGTTATGTAAATGATTTTGTATGTAATATTGTATAGAATCAAGTTTTTCAACTGAACAGACAGGTGTGCTGCTGGGGAGATTGTTACGCCACTTCTTCTTCCCAGCTAAAGCACTAGGAAGTGGTGAAGGGTGGGCGTTTTTGGGGGACTGTCTTGTAATGTAATGTAATTTTGACGTTCGAAAAGTGCTGATTCTCAGCGTAGTTTGAATTAATGACTTTTGTGGTTTCTTAAATATTTGTTACTTAGCTCGTGTTCTGACTTAGACATGTTCGTGTCTTTGTCTTGTAGTTGTAGTTGACAGTTTTGCGACAGTAACAGGAATAAGGTAAACCCTAAGTACTACTAAGTCCTTTGATAATCTGGTTACTAGACTATCAAAGGTCTTAGGCCAAGATCTACAAATGATCTTCTAGAATATATTAGATCGTTTGGCCACTGTCATCACCTAATGTTAAGATGGTGCAGGCTGGCCTAGAATTAAACTTGGTATTTATCCGATACTGGAAAACAGGGAGTTTTCGTTCACTTGTTTATTTCGTGATTATTCGAATAGATCATTAAAAGTAACCAGTTAGTAACGTGTTAGTAACTCGCGTCGTGTACGGACCGCCTGTGAAATACATTACATTCTGACTACTCATTCGTGATTTGAGTTTGTAACACGATACAGTTCATTCACACGGGACCCGTCATTGGGGATTCGTCAAAAAAACAAAAAACGATACGTCATGATGGATGCACGCGTTTACATTGCATGCGGAAACGAGTTTTTCGTGATTCGTCAAAATGTCCGGATAGATGTTCACAGTTGATTCGGGATTTAGAGTTCAGTCGTGGATGAGCGGTTAAATGGTGGATGGATCTGTCACAAAAAAAATGATTCATGTTTCTTGACGAACGTGATTTTTAAAACACTTTAAGTAGGCACGTGATTTAAGACGTGTCTTACTTATTCACGATTCGTGATGTGTGTAAACACGGGCATCGAAAAAGCAAAAAAAAAACGAGTCGTGAAAAAAGTTGATTCGTCAAAAAACACGAATCGTCCGCCACTTACTTTCGAGTAGCGTCGTGGACGATGGGCTTTAAGAAACAGGATGATCAGGTTTCAGGCCTGCCTCGTTGGTCTAGTGGTCGCAAGCGCTACTGCTGAGCATGAGGTCCTGGGTTCGATTCCCAGGTCGGACAAAGTGGACTATTCCATAATTATATTGGACTTTTCCATATGGAATTTCTCAGTAGCAGCACGGAGTCTGGATTTGTGCCTAATAGCCTCACGGCCTATTACATGGGACTCGAAACATTACTGGCGAAATGTGTGTTTACTATGGGTACACCTCTGCCTAACCCGGGCAAACAAGGCGTGATGTTATGTTTAATAGGCTATGATCAGGTTTTACCAATTTTTTTGTCTTCCCTGTTTTACCTTCTGGCAGATATGAACAAAATCAACATCCTTTTATGTAACCTAACAAATGTCAACATGTAGGTACCTACTAAAAGTACCCACAAACCTTTTGTTTTATCAGAAAACAGAGAAAATCCCATATTTAGCGACAAAACCCGAACAGTTGTCTCTTTAACAGTGGTATATTATAAAAATGGCAGTCGCTTGGAGATAAGAAAGGGAAGTACCGCCATCCGTAAGGATTTTACGAGGCCTCTCTGACCCCGTATTTGGGAGCCGCAAATGATGTAATAAATAACGGTTCTTGTCTACTTTTTAGTACGTTTTTGGTTTTTGACGCAGTGCCATTTTGATATTGATTAGTTTATTTTCTTCAATTAATGTTTTAAGTGCAAGAAAAGTAAAGTAAAGCGGAACGCTCCGCCAGTGTCCTGAGTGCACATTAACCTGTCCGCCTTCAAAACAAGGGTGAACATGCAGGCATCTTCTGCGCACGCTCGTTCCATCTTAGTCCTGATCCAACGACAGACGAGATCGAGGTCAAGAGCAGACACATTTCCCACAAAAATAAAAACATCCCAAAGCTTGAAATTGTCGTCAGAAGGATAGGTAGTGATTCAAAACTGAGGGTACTTAGAAGCTCGTCATCGTCATCGTCACAACGTTAGTATTTTCCCATTGTTTGCCTTATTTGTTTAAGTTTAATCATGTATTTATTTGTCCTTATATTTATAATTAGGTATACCAGGGTGGATTTTGAGATGGGGCAGCAAGTACAGCTAGCTACCTTAACCATTGTCGCTAAGAGAAAACGGTCTTAGAAGACTGTCCTTAACTTTTTGAGACATTTTGATCTGCATTCACAGTTTAAAAAACAAAATTACAGTCAGCAAGAAAATGGGCAGTTTTCACAGAAACTTTTTTGATGACAATCGATCCTGTAAGGATCAAAAAACTTTACTAGACCAACTGAGGTTTGAGTACTAGAAAAATCAGAAATCGCAAAAAAACATTTCCAATACATTTCGTAAGAAATAAACTCCAACATACTTCATTATGATACAGAAACAAAAAATTTTGAACGAATACGCGTTTGAATTTTATTTACTAGGTATAAGAACAAGATAGTTTGTTGCTTGTGATGTCCGACGTTCTGAGAAAAAAACCAGCCAAGTGCGTGTCGGACCACGCACAATGAAGGGTTCCGTAGTTGGGATGAATTTATCGCAATAATAAACTTGTTACATTGTAGTTGAAAAACATATTCTCCCATACACTGATATAGTTCACGGTCAATTCTCTGCAAGTGTAAGTTTGTAAATGTTTTTTTTTTGTGTGGTAAACTACTAATTATCGATTTTCGGCCTTTTCCCATTACTTGTGTTATGAGACCTTGCTTCGTGCCTAATTTCATTATTCTAGGTTAACGGGAAGTACCCTGTAGGTTTTGATTTATTTGCGAGCATAAAAATAATGATGTATAAATGGCCGTATTTTTTATTGCGGTGATTTAGAAGCTTGATTCTTTTAGAACCTGTACATATGTATTATAATTCTGTATGTGTTAAGTCCGCTTCATTTCTGTGCTTAAAGTATAAATAAAAAGTTAACCACATTCTGTACAGAATTTTCTGCATATTATGTTACAAAATTATCTCCGATACTTACTTTGTGCCTGGCACAAGTAATAGTTTGAATGACAAGCCTTACACACCTTTGAAAAGCTTAACATTGAGCCATCTTAAATTGCAATGTTTTTCGTAAAAATCCGTTACTTCTCCGTCTTTACTCACGGGTGTCGTAAACAAGGTCTACAGTAAGGGGAATCCTTTGAAATATTAAAGGAGGATACCAGCAGTTTCTTCGTCTGGAGCAGTTTCTTTCGGAGTACTTTTTATGCAATGCGTCAAATTAAAAAAAATAGGTTGGTTTCATTATTCCCTAAAGGTACCGTACCGTATCCGACCGTAGGCGGCAACTGCTGGCGACGTGTCGTGGTGTCATGTCGCAACGACACGTCGCGGCGTCATGTCGGTGAACAAACTCGACATTTTATTTGAAAAACATGTTCTCCCATAGATTCCAACTGCAAATGTAATTTTTTACGCACAATAATGGAAGATTTACCATGTTCATTTTAAGACCATAAACTTCTTATACTTATAAATCTTAGTTCCAGTAGTTTCGGAGATAATTGGGTAAAACGATTTATATAAAAGTTATAAAAAAAAATACTTGAGACCCTCACAGTTAGTCCTTTTAATTGATATGTCACACGGTAGTACAGTGTGCCTAATTTTTTTTAAATATTTTACTTATTTGTCTCCCAAAAGTGACCCCCATATTCAAAATCTGATTATTTACGTAACACGGATGTGTTATGTAAATAAATAGATTTTGAACACAGAAACAGTGTTTGGGACACAGAAATTGTAAAAATTAGTACCAAACAACTAAATCGATTTATTACAGTCGGAGCAAATTGGCTGTGACAGACGGACAGACAGACACACGAGAGATCCTATAAGGCTTCAGTTTTCCATTCGGACACACGGAACCCTAAAAACATAACTGTTTCATATTCCCGTTCAGATTTAAAGATAATTTAAACCTCTCCATCAATCACAAACACAAGTCCCATTCCATAAGATTATACGGCCTCACACAATAATTACAGCTCCTAAATTGGTTGTCAATTCGGGTGATAAATGGGTTGCCTATAAGTACGATTCCATGTTCCGTCAATTAATTTATTCCTTCAATTAATAGCTGTGGAGGCTGTAACGCTATTAGGCACTGATCTTGACATATTATTATTACACAAAGGCATACAACTAGCTGTGCCTGCAGGTCTACCTGTAAACTTATCTAATCAAAAGTCATTTATTCAAATTAGACTGAGAAACAAAACTTTTTGAGCGTCAAGATTACATAAGACAGTCCCCCAAAGCGCCCGCACTTCACCACTTCCTAGTGGTTTAGCTCGGAAGAAATGGCGCAGCAAACTGTCCAGTATTCAGTATTCATCGTGTGTTTCTGGTAGGTTTCTGGTAAGTTCATGTCGTGATTTTCAATATATTAGTCAGTCAACAGGGTTGTTAGTGGGGCTGTGGGATGCAGGTGCTTCAGCATCGTCCCTGGCGATGGCTCTTTTAATTATGAATCCATTTTTCAGGATGAAAAATACTTTTATACTTTATTTAGTTAAATCTATGTTAAATATTTAAGTACCTGTCATAAATATGTTCTGTGCCATACCAAGGTGCCATTAAAATAATTTTTCGCATTTTATGTTGTTCCGCGTCGTGTATGTTAAGTTGCACTAAGCACCTCATAGGCACCTCCTCTTATTATTTTAAGTGTCTGCTTTGCAATAGCACTAACTAAACGCACAATTTTCACTGTATTTTTTATACAATAATTTTATGATTGCACTTACTCTTAAATTTATATCTCGGTTGTTTTATTAATAAATGTTACATGTCATAGTTACCCTGACAAACAAAACCTATTTTACTCATTGAATTGTAAGTGTTGCGTCCAAAAAGTAATCGATTGCTTTACCACAATGGTTTTTACCATTCTTCCTGGGAAGGACCAATTGGTCCATCAAGAATAAAATATAAACGCTTTCAAGACGAAAGTGTATACTTTGTCAATCAACTAGATACTCTTTGATACACCCAATGATAAGGAAATTTTGACGTAGGTAGGACCTATATTCATGGTAATGACCTCTCATTATAGCCTCAAAAACACTCAAAACACAAATATACAAACGTAAAGGCGACCAAGTAAAACACTTCTCGTCGCAACTCGATAACCAGCTCTCTGGGAAGACCATCAGCTCACGAACGTAACACTCCAGCTATCCCAACTTGAATTTTGTAACCTCACAGCTAAGGGTCAATTTGCTTTGTCGCAATCGTGCCCTACAATACGGAATGAGAATTGAAGTGCCCAAAGTTTCGGAATTGGGTCGCGAGGGCGGATTAAAAATCGGCACAAGAGAATTGAAGTGAATTTTAGATAACTCTATGTATATAAATCGAATTTCCTCGGGCCTTATATTTGGACAGGCGTTTTATTTTTTATAGTTCTGTACCTTTTTTGTTACTTCGGGGATTTCTTTGCGAAGATTTCAGATTTGCATTAACAATGATGTGCATACATTGTCTTCTGTCGACTTGAAATAGCTGCAGTCATCAATTTGCAAGCGATTTTCTCGAACTTAATTAACTGGCTTAGATAGACGTACATATAGATATTTTCAGTGACTAGACATCGGTGTACATAAGTATTTGGTGTATATGTCGTGGCCAGATCTTAGAATTGACCATTTCATGAAATGGCCAGCTAACATTGGCCATATCGTTTAAACGTCAACGTTTATTTATATGTCAGTCGATATTTGGCTATATCATTAATGTAGGGAATCCATGGTGTAACGTGTAGTAAAAATAGCCAAGTATCTGCAACCAAGTTAGAAGCAGCGCTCGCCGGCCTCTGCCGCGGCACCGTTCGCTACGCTCGCTCAGTTCGCGCGCGGTTGGTCACAGCTCTAACCTTTTTTTTTTTTTTTTTTTTTTTTTTTCCCGGGGTGGAAAATCCTCATGGATGTCCTCCGCCCTGGGGCGGGCGGAGGGGTCTGTCAGACTCTTACTGACTAAAAACCACCCCGGTGTTCCGACTCACACCTACGCCGGGGGTCGCGGGAACGAAAGAATCTTCCGCAACCACCGGCCGGTGCCGGCCCGCCACTGCGGGCCTCCTCTCGGGTCAGGGGGGGGAGTGAGGTGTTTGACTCCCCCCGCGACGTCTCAGAGGGGCGCGCGTGGAACACTACGCGCCGCCACCTCGGGTCCTGATGTGTGGGGGGCGACGGACGTCCCCGAGTCCGTCGCCCCTGGACCCATTTAGGGGGGCCGGAAGAGGGCGTTGTCCGCCCTCCGCCGACGCCCGGTGCGCCTGCTGCGGGCAGGGTGAGTGGACGAGATCTCCCTCTCCCTTTCCGCAGCCTCCTTCTGCGAGACGACCGTCTCGCAGAAGGCGACCACCGCGTCCCAGGACTCGGCGCCGCCGACCATAGCGTTCACTACGGCCGGCAGCGACAAGTCACTGCCTACTTCTGAGATGAGGGCACGGCGCGGCTCCTCCCAAGCGGCACACTCTGCCAGCGTGTGCCGCGCCGTGTCCTCCCGGCAGTCGACGCAGTGGTGACACCGGGCGTCCGGCTCCCTGTTTATGCGACACAGGTACTTCCCGAAGCAACCATGCCCCGAGAGCACCTGCGTCACCCGAAACGACAGGGAGCCGTGCCTCCTCCCGAGCCAGCGGTCGAGCACCGGCCGGACCGCCTCGACGACGTCGAGGCCGGCGGTAGGGCGCGAAAGCCTGTCCCGCCATTCCGCCACCAGGACCTCGCGAAGCTGAGACCGATGCAGCTCCACGTGTCGCTGCATCGGTCGCTCGCCTCGAGCCCGCGCTTCCTCGCGCCACCGATACGATGACGCGAGTACTTTCGCCTCCAGGTCCCAGGGCGGGGATCCGGCCAGTGCACAAGCCGCCTCGTAGGAGATCGTGCGATATCCCCGGATGACTCTGACGGCCATCGCCCTCTGCGGTCTCCGCATGACGGCGATGCTCCCGGCCGTCAGGTCAGCCGCCCAGATCGGGGCCCCGTAAAGGGCCATCGATCGCACGATCCCCACGTAGAGCCGCCTACAAGCGGCGCTCGGGCCCCCCAGATTGGGAAGCAGCGTTGAGAGCGCTCCAGCAGCGCCCAGCAACTTGGGCGCCAGCCGTCGGAAGTGGGGCCCGAAGTCCCACCGGCTGTCGAGGACCAATCCTAGGTACTTCATGGTACCCTCGACAGCGATCCGAGCCCCCCCGACCACGATGTGTGAGCCGGGTGACGGCGCCCGCCGGGGGCCATGGAACACCATGGCCTCCGACTTGCTACTACTTGCACAGCTCTAACCTAACCTAACCCATTTGGTTGGGACCCTGCATAAACGGTGTATTCTTTTCAAACTAATTTTATGTGCTATGTTGCATTTCACGCTGCGGCAGCTGCCGGCGACCGCTACTTCCAAGTTGATCGCTTTCCATAATATCATATTTGGAAAACCCAAAGTCCATCGACTTTTTTTGCGTGACAACAAATCAAATAAAGTAGGGTGACCTACATTATTTGATTTGTTGTATGCTGCCGCCATGATGCACAACAAGAATAAAGCGACATCAACGCCTCTACCGGTGGATAATCTAACTATTTTACGATATGATCACAAATTTTTGGCCACATCATGAAGTAGTCGCGCGTTTAACTGTTCATATAGTTAAAAGTTGAGTATTCAATGATCTGGCCACATCATGATGTAACCAGTGGTCGATGTTCATTTCATGAAATGATCAATTTCAAGATCTGACCACGACATATATGGAAATTTTATTGCAGGTTTTGCTGTATTTCTTAAGCAGACCTTAATTGAAATAGACAAAAAAATATATACAACTAGCTTCTGCCCGCGACTTCGTCTGCGAGCCTATAACCTTCCTCAAGAATTGGGTTATTCAATGCAAAAAGATTTTTTTTAATCCGACTGGTAGTTCCGGAGATTACCCCCTACATACAAACAAACAAACAAATTTTAATAATATTAGTATAGACAATCAGTTAAAAAATCAGGCAAAACCATATTACATAAAAGTATAAATCCCAATAGAACAACATACATAAAATGTCAATGCAATTAAAATAGGTACAAATTATAAAGGTCACAGAATTAAAATTAAAATAAAATGTCAAATGCAATTAAAATACACACAGAATCAAAATTTAAATTGTATGTCAAATTATAAGGATCACAGAATTAAAATTAAAATTGTATGTCGAATTATAAGGGTCACCGAATTAGTTTACTTTTTTAGCCCAGCAGTTGGATCATACAGGTTAAAAAACAATCTAGTTAAATTATAAGGTTTACAGTCTACCTCATCGCTAAAACAGTGCAGTGCTATAAGTAACCTGGTCCTTTATCGGACCGCTTATCATGATGCTCCTTTATCCCTCGTCATTCTGATATCGGTCCGCGCCAGTTAAGCCTTCTGACAGATCAGTGAAACCGAGTACCCTAGAGACTTAACTCGCGAGTCTTCGAATCAAAAGGAACAAGGAATTATTACGTAAGATTTCAGGAGGATGTGTAGACTCCCTCATTGTCGCGGACAAGACTCTTGAATGAACACATCAAACATTCCTGACCAAAGTGTTGTAATGATTTGGTCAAACGGGCAGTGATGTCTTTTCTGCTCTTAAAGTGACACAGCTATCAACGAGTGTGTTGATTAATTGATTATGTCAATCCTTACTGATATCCTAATCCTAACTAATATTATAAATGCGAAAGTGAGTTTGTTTGTTTTTTTGTTTGTGAGGCCTTGACGCTTTACCGGCTTATCCCGATATTCCCACGAGATCAAGACTTACGCTGGTGAAACCGCGGGGCGCAGCTAGTTTTATTTATACATGCGAAACTAAGTTTGTTACGCTTTCACGCTAAAACGGCTGAACGGATTTGGATGAAATTTGTCACACAGATAAACCATGACCTGGTTTAGGACATAGGCTACCTTTCATTCTGGATCGCAGACGAAGTCGCGGGCAACAGCTAGTATTTAATAATGGTCCTTTGACCATTCTTTGTCAGTAGTGGTCATTGTGGGCGTACTTTGTTCAGCAATGCATCTTAACACGATTTTGATATTTAACAATCTCTTTCACAACAAAATTATAAATACCTACTCTCATAGATAAGACAAAAAAAAGTTTTTGGTCCTGCCTCCACATTTAAGCACCTTAATCAAAAATGCAATGAAATTTAACACTCGAGTTACTTGTGACACATGGACTCACTTAAGCTACTTTTTATCTTAGCAAGTTGAGAAAAAACAGTCTATAAAACTAAGACAGAAACCAGATTAAAACCCACAAAGTAAGTCTGTAACTCGATCTATCTAGCCGGTCTCCACTCACTTAGCTCGGCCCTCTGGAGACCACGACAAACTTCAGACGTGAGCAACTATTAATATAGTTGACAACTTTCTCTGCAGCTTAATTGAGTGGTTTCGCTTTTAACCGAGAACTAACTCGGTTTAACTGATAGATTGTAAACTTATAGAGGAGATACTTCTCTTGGTCCTCTATCTTGGTCCTTTTAGCCGCGGTTTTATCTGCTGATCAAGTAAATCAGTATTCTGCACCCTATTTGCATAACATACGTTCAATCACAATCTGAATGATTTTGTAAGATATTGCTAATCCATTGCTTCATATATTCGAAAAATTTGGCTGCTCAACAACGTAAAAACGCAATGAATCTTTTTGACCTGTCAAAATACAAGTCATTGCTACTGTGTGTTACGCAATTACCGCAGTTATTGCTTTCTGTGAACTTTGAAACATTATTTTCAGTTTTTTATTTACATTTTGTGCTTCACGAACTGTGTTATTCTTCCTTTCTTAACTCTAATGTCGTGATTGTAACGCCAAAGTAACAACTGTCAAACTTAATAATGAAGTTTCTAACTGGCCAGTTTTATTTCCCAACAACAACTATCCAAGCACAAACCAGACAAGTTTTATAGAAAGTGAAAGGCTCTAAAAACATACCTAGGTTCTCTTTATCCCTATTTCCTCTGCTCAGGAAAATCTAGAACAAAGAAGTAATAATTAACATGCTATCCCGCATAAATTATCCAATTACTTTGTGGAAAAGAGGACGTTTAATAAGCCACAAGTGGTACATTTAAATTATTTGCGGTACGGCCGGGTTTGTCAGAAACCTAAAGATAAGCTTGTTATGTGGCACGGTTACTGATGAGGCCGGTTTTTGGACGCATTACAGTAAAGAGGCGCAAAGTGCTCTAATTAAAAAATATGTCCTTTTTGTTTATTGTGTACGGTATTAGGGTCGTACAGATATTAAATGGGAATGGGCTCGTTTTGTAAGATTCAAAGATTTATTTGACATTTTTAAGAGGCGTTGTAGCTTTTATTATCTTAATTAATACGTTCAATGCCAAGTCAGACAATGCTGGGTGACTCTTCATTTCTTGGTAAATTAAAAAATTACCAAAAACAAACGCTTTTTTTAAATAATTGCTACGATAAATTAAGCAGTTTCAACCACTGACTCATTGATTTAAACTCGATAATAATAATATTTTTCGAAATAAATAAGTACCATTGCTCAACATTGCCGAACGTGGCCCGCTCTGCACGATTATGGTAATTCCTATCGCTAATTTCTGAATAGGACGCGAAATTCTTTAAAAAATAATCTAAATTACACTCCTTTTTGGGCAGCCCTGTAATAAAGATAGAATTAACATAATCACAATGAAAAAGTAACCCGCTAGTTTTTAATTATGATTCCTATAAATTAAAATTACACCCAAAAATAATCCTAAGATTTACAACCAAGGACCAACCTTTTGACTCCAATGCAAATGTCAACAATTTTCGAGTAATTTGAAATTTTTTATTTTTATTTCATACATTTTAAAATATAAAATGTCAAAATTACTAGAAAATGGTTGACATTGGCATAAGGGTCATGAGGGGTTATTTTGTTGCAAATGACTTCTCATACATCCCCATAACGGATTGCCGACATATAAACCAATAACCATAATAATATTATGAATGCGACACTGAGTTTTGTTTGTTACGCTTTCACGCTAAAACGGCTGAACGGATTTAAATTGGTAACCCGTGACCTGGGTTACGACATAGAATACTTTTTAAGTAGGTACGTTCGCGTGGGATAATGTCCGATCTCCACGCGGGCGAAACCGCTTGCAAAAGCTAGTTATATTTTTTTTTATTCTTCTAAAATTATTCACCGACGTAATAAAACCTAGAGAAAACCTTCTATAAACTAGCATTAAGACACAGATTACTCCTAAAGGCATATGAAGCTTAAAAGCGGCAGCCATAAAATGTATATCTCAATTTGTACGGTATTCCCCTCACCTACAGTTACCTCATGAGTCTCGAGGGAGGCCGAACTTATACCTATGTACCATAAACTGCTATATTAATACGTGTCGGGATGAAAAGCAAGATTTTGCTATTATATAAATAGTTCTTCTTTGAATGTCTTTGTAGTTGGGATAAAGAGTTTTGGAATGGTAAACGTTTCGGCTCCAAAGTTTTTTAGAGTTGTATCATTGTACGTCTCAGAAGTTTTCGGTCCTTCCACCTTATTCTCATATTGGTGAATGTTTTGCAGAAATGGCTTATTAGGATCAAGCGTATCCTGAATCTGTATTTTATAAGGGGCAAAGATTTTTGAAATCTTAAGTACATAGTATCTAGCAATAAGGGAAATGGTAAGGAAACTGTAGACAGAAAAATAAAATTGGTACTTACTGCATTATTTTTTAAACTCACTACTTTTTTACATTAACATAGGATCACGCCTCTTAAGCCCCGAAGGTTAAGCAGAGGTGTATCCGTCCACACCCGAATTTAGACAGGTATGTTTAAGTGTCATGTAATTGGGGGTGAGCCTATTACGACGATAGGTTCGTCCGAAGTCACGGTATTTAGCTGAGCAATGACCTATTGCAATCGGAATTTTGTTAAAATTTTGATTGTTTGTTTTCATTTGATAATGTCGCAACACATTACCCAATTATTGTAAATTGTCTTTGGGCTCTGGCCCTGAGAGCAAGCAATAGACAAAATTAGTCAAACTTATCTATGTTTTGAATATGGAATACGAACCTTTTGGCTAATTTGCAAAGGAGTATTATTTATGTTTTTTTTTGTAATGTGCGTTTAGTTTGTGCAGAATAAATAATTGTTCATTATTTCTTCTTTTATTTTAAATTGTACTTAAATTAACTGAAAATAAGCGCTGAATGTTATTATAATGATTAAGGCAATACAATCAAAAAGTTTTATTGCGGATGGTTATTATAACATGAAAATTAAATAATCCTCTGAATGGTGCATTCAATAACATTATTTCACTAATAAAATAATAATACGATATCGCACTGCGCTCGCTGGCCGTGAATAAAGTATTAAATTGACTGAAATAATAATTTGGAATTCGATATGAATTTCATATTAAGCCTTTTCATGGTCAGTACCTGGGCGACCGGGATCTGGTCTTGTGAAACTAAAGAATGCTCATTTAATAGTATAGGAAAGTTCATACTAATTCCATGCTGCCATGATAGTAGGTACTTACTAAGTCCATGCTGCCATGATCGTACTTTCTAATTCCATGCTGCCATGATAGTAGGTACTTACTAATTCCATGCTGCCATGTCATTATTTTAAGGTGTCATTATTCTTGTCCTTAACTTTGGGCGACCGAACTCTGTTCGGGTGAAAATACGGAGAAAGCGGATTTTCCCAGATATGAGACCTAGCCAGATCGATTTTTCGCCCCCGTGAACCCCTATATTGCAACTTTCATCGAAATCATCGGAGCCGTTTTCGAGAACGTGATATATATATGCAAATATTGCTCGTTTATTAGTATAGGATAGAATTATTTCGTTTCTTTGTATTCACACAATGTAACACGGATGGGTACTGTAATAACTAGTATCAGATACCGTTTAACAAGGACCAAAAATAATTCAATTAAAGTAGGTACTACAATAAAGACAAAAAGAGAGGATGTTACTTTTGGTTTTGTTCATGGGTGAAAAGACCTTCTAGAATTCGACATAAACAAAGAATCCTCTTAAATTAACCTAAATTAAGAGCGCACCGAGGGAACGATACGTAATTGCAAAAGAATTGCGTTCGTTTAATCCCTGGCTGCATCGGTATTACTTTACCTTTACTTATGCAATTAATATGTAAGATATTTAAGGATTCACTCTATGAATTTGATATTTTTAGAAATATAATTATTTGTAGTTTCCTCGGTAGAAAACAAAATCCAAAGTAATCTCTAAAAAACAAATTGAACCCTTAGTACGACGTAAATACTTCACGGAAAGTCATCAGTTTTTTTATAATAATTAAACTGCATTTTCAAAATATGTATTTATTTTAATAATATGAAGAATACCTAAATTTACGCGCGAATCGCCCGTTCTTTATTCCCCATTCATTAGCACCAGAAGCTCGGTGCGCTCGTAACGACGGTCCTATGACTGTTATCCGGTTTTCATACATCAATCACGGGCTTAAGACTCCACGTAGTTTATTCATAAGTGCATACATAACATAACAAATGCCACCACAGCCTAACTACAACCAATATACAGCCTAACTTAATTTGCGACTAGATCCTGTCGACAGGGGCAGTATACCCAGCTTGTGTTCAATTTAACGCGTGGTCCCGGGGTGCGCCACACAAAGTTAAGACAAGTAAAACCATCAGTAGTTGACAACTTTTTCGAACTTGTCTTGACAGTTTTTAAGGTTCCCAAAGGGTGCCAACCCCATTTTTAGTAATTCGCTCCGCCGTCCGTCCGTCAGTCCGTCCTACTGTCACAGGGCTGTATCTTTTGAATCGTAACAGTTAGACACTTGAAATTTTCACAGAGTATGTACTACTATAGCTGCTATAACAGCAAATAATATTATTTTTTTTTAATTAAAGGGGTCTCTCACATATGGTATTAAAAAAATGTACGAAATGTTAAATATTTTACGGTGGAACTAAGAAGATAGTGTGTATGCTACGTCCAGAACCGCGGGCTTGGCGGGACGTACAGCAAGATGTATGGTGCATAAGGCTCTTTAGCGGCGGAGGAACACACCAAGCTAATTATTTCCAGTATAGGCTCACCAACCTCTCATTGTACGGAAATCCTTTACAATGCGAGATCAGCTTATACTAGAAATGTATAGTTTGGTGCTCCTCCGCCACTAAGACAGAAACGGCATTTAATTTCGGTTTCTATCCAGCTTCTTCATTAGTCTATTGCTTGGAGATTTGAACATTTTACTTGACAAACTCCTTCCAATGTACTTACCTACTTTTCAAATTATTATTTCTATTCATTCATTTTCAAAGACCTTGGATACCTACAGCAAAATTACGTTCATTTGTAAGCTTTTTTCTCTCCAGCGGGGCACTTTTTAGGGTTCCGTTTTCATCCAGGAACCCTTATAGTTTCGCAATGTCCGTTTCTCTGTCCGTCTGCGACTCGCACTTGGCAGTTTTTTATTTTTTGTCGTAAGTTGAGGGGAATTAAGGCGTAAGAGAACTTTGGTCATTATTTAAAAAAAACATATAATAAATCATAATTGCTGGTGGAGACTTTGTTGCGTCACTTCTTCTTCCCAGCTAAAGCACTAGGAAGTGATAAAGGGCGGGCGTTTAGGAGGACTGTCTTATGTAATTTTGACGTTCAAAAATTGCTGATTCTCAGCCTAGTTTGAATAAATGGCTTTGTATTGCTTTTTTTGTCATTTTACTGAAGCATCTATGTAAACAGACAAATAATCCACACATATTATACACTCGACGATACGTCAGTAAAAAGAAAATTGACTGTTAAGTATTCATTATTAAAATAGAAATACCATGTATTTTATTTAGAGTATAATTTACCATTTCAGTACTTCACATAGTGTATTTTAATTTACCTACCATCTATAATTTTTATTTCATTTATATTGTGCATCCTAACCGATCTATCATGTCTAGATATCTAGATTATTACGACCCCGTACACATTGACAATGGCCGTTTAACGCCGGTAGCACACCTTCGCCACGAAACCATAGCAGCGAAACCGCAGTAGATCAATTCAACTGGCGCGCGTCATGTTCTGATACTCAAACATGACGCGAGCCAGTTGAATTGAACTACTGCGGTCTCGCTGCTACGGTTTCGCGGCGAAGGTGTGCTACTGGCGTGTATAATGGCTTCAGTGGGTCATTGTGTACAGGGGTCATTAGAGCATGGTCTAGAGTCTAACCTAGTGTTACCATTTAACATTAGATTGTTAGATAATCCCTTTATAAAAGCGGGCGAGCTCACTGTTTAAGTATAATTAGATACATAATTTTAATAATTTAATTGTGTGTATCTCTTTTTATGCTCGTCAACAGATGTCGCTTATCAAAAGCTACGGCGTGGCGGCGTTTGTTTTGACCTCAATATTAAATACGAAAAAAGAATATTTTTCTAGATCATGAGAAGATTTGTTTTATTGCAATTGGTTTATTAATTTTTCAAGAGCACCACATACAATACACAACACACTGCACCAGAGACGAATAAAGACGTAAGTACACTTGCGTCTTTTTATTAATTAAACGGATAAATAGTTTTAATTCAGATGATAGGTACTAAAATCTAGGTTAACCAGCGTTTTCAGTGTCCAAATTCCAGAAGCCTTCGTCATGCCCAAAAAATATAACATGTACATAAATCATAAATGATCAAACCAGGCATCATAGGTAAATATTATTAATTAAAGTCGCTTTTCGGGTCTGTCTTTGAGATCGCGTTGTTCTTCTAAATTTGGCAACGGATTTTGATGAAGGCACCACTAGCTAGACAATTCATTCCGGAAGGTTTATATGTTTATATAAACATTAATAATAAGTCGGATGATGGAATGAGAATTATTGTGCCTATTATGATCTGAAGATGTTGAGAGACTGATAAGAAATACGTTTATTAAACTTACTTAAAAATAAATAAATCTCGATGTGTGGTCAAGTCATAAAAACTGCGAAGCAAGAACGGGTCGCTAGTTTATTATAGTGAAATTATTTCATTCAAATAGTGTCAATCAATCTGCCTAGCCTTTTCCCAACTATATATATATACTACTAACCGGATGCAGCTGAATACAGTGTTTTACATGGAGCGACTGCCTATCTGACCTCCACAACCCAGTAACTGGGTAATACGATACCCCTTGGTAAGACTAGTGATAGACTTTCGGGCTTCTGACGACTCTTAACGACTGTCAAAGATCCACGAATGACAGCCGGGACCAACGGCTTAACGTGCTTTCCGAAGCATGGAGGAGTCTCGGTATGTAAAGATGGTCACCCATCCACGGACTACCCCCGGCAAGCGTAGCCGAACCTGATGGATCGACCCATGCGGCTGTTATTACTTAGCCACGAACTCCTCAAATTGTGTATCAACACCAAAATATGACTACGGCGTAGCCGATGTCGTAGCGCTGCCTACGCGGCTACGCCGTCGTAGCAGCTACGAGCTTCTATAGGATGTGAGATGATCCTCTTATCGACTCGACGACTATTCGAAATTCATAAAGATTTCTTAAGATACCTAACTTAAAAATGTTTTCTAACTGAAGATAAAAAAAACAGGTACCTATCGGAACGTCTACGTGAATACAAAAATATAAGATGTGCTTCAAAATCGACAGGATGACCCTTTGAAACTCACTGAGGTATTCAGTTCGCAATAATGCTTCCAATGAAAACACGTCACAACACCCCAACTGTTGTGAAATATTTAGCCCTACAAATCAAACGATAGGAAGATCTAGTTTTTTGGATACTGTGTAGGTAGGTAAGACAAAAATACGAGAAAAACAAAACCTAAGAGTTAATTTTACCGAAGTTATAAATGTGTTTCCCGTGAAATAAAATTGACGGCGGACAGTTTTTGAATAGGAAAGCTGTCAAAAATAAAAATAGCAGCATGTGACATTATATATTAGGTATAAAAGTTTGGTCGAATTCGCCTTAAGTCGGGTAATTGATCGTTCCTTGAAAAAAAAAGTAAGAAATAAAAAAAAAATATCTCGCTAAACCTAAAGTCGATTGGTAGAAAATGCCTCAAGCATTATTTCCGTCTTTGTATAATATTTTTTTTCTTGTAGGTACATAATCAAACTCAAACTCAAAACTCAAAGCATTTATTTCAAATAAACCAATTACAGGCACTTTTGAATTGTCAAGGGGTCGGTCAGTCAGAAAGATGAAGCTAGTTGCCCATTCCAAAGCGTAGTAGGTATCTATGGAGAAGAACGGGCAAGAAACTCCACGGACACTCTTTTAAATCAAAATATTCTTACAAAATAATGGTTACATCATTCATGTTTAAATTATACATGTGAGAACAATGTAGAAAGACGTGCACGTTAAAAGCGTCCGCAATGAAAGGATATTAAACAAATTCAAAAATTAAAATACATTAAAATAAGCCATTGAAGCTAAGAGATGACCACTCCCTACTGACGGCGCCCGTTCACGAACATGACGCATGGATCAGCACCATTCAGCTCAACCATTTTGAAGGGAACTTAAAATAAAATAAATAAACTTAAAATAAATAATGTTATAATAAATGAAAAATCGTTGTTTAAAAACCAAAACTGAACTAAATCTATTCTCCAATTTCGTGAACAGAGCCCATGGAACCCTAAAACAGTACGACCATTGAATTAAAAAATCGTAAACGAATTTTTATCGTTCACTTAATGGCCGATTAATGCGGCGATTAGGGCTGTAGGGCGGCTGAAGTGGCTATACCGGCTATATCGGCCACCGTTACAGAAGTTTTTAGGGTAACCAGATAAAAAATATCCTGTTGAGTTAACTAAATGCCTTACTTTAAGAGCTCAGCATTTGTTTAAGGTTCTAAAAAAATAAGCAAATGTGTTTGCTTAATGTAAGTTTTTGAAGATGTTATTTCTCAAACACTCATGAAAGGTAAACTGACAGATTCCGTTACTTAATGTACTAACTTGTCAAATACTTTTGAAAAACCATATGACATTAAGGGTGCGTTTCCACTGAAGCGGAGACGAGCGAAGCTGAGCGGAGACGTGCAATCACAATGGTTGAAATCTTCATCGCGTCTCTCGTCTCGTCTGTGATTGGACGATTCCTGCACGTCTGCTCTCAGCTCCGTACGTCTCCGCTTCAGTGGAAACGCACCCTTAGGCCCTTCTCTAGCGAGCGACCTTGAGCGTTCGGTCCTTCTCTGTCCCGTTACATCGTCCCGGTCTGTCCCGCTCTCTGCGCATGCCGAATTCACACCATTTTTGGAATTATTTGAATACAGAAAGAACAGTGGTCTGTTGAAATAAAATTAAACGTGCATTATTAAAATGTTTTAATTATCTATCCATTAGTGTAATCTTCAAATAAATAGAACGTCACCTTTAGCAAAAGATTCATGCAATCAATAATTTTAGTAATTTTTTACAAGGAGATTTTAAATGTATTTATCTATACATATTATAAAACAAAGTCGCTTTTCGCGTTTGTCTGTATGTCCGCGTTGTTCTTCTAAACCACGCAACAGATTTTGATGAGGTTTTCACCATCGTTTAGAGAATTTATTCCAGAAGGCTTATGTGTATAATACGTTAATATTAAAGTTACGTTTACCTACGAAATCTCAAGTCGTAAAAACAGGCAATGTGATGATAGGATATCGAACATTAATAATGTAGTTTATTTCTCTTAATTAATGAGTTAATAGCCTCTGAATGACGAAGAAAAACGAGGTTTTGCGCGTGGTAAAAAATGAAATGAAATGTATTTGCAAGAACGCCATTAAAACCTGCTTGCACAACTAGACACTAAATCCGTTTAGCGCTATACATATTTAAAACATATTTTTGTCTCCGTCGTCTTCAAACGACTGACAGAAACAGATCGATGTTTTAAATTTATTTAGCGGTAAACGTATTTAATCATTTGTGGTGCAAGCGGGCGTTAGTCTGCCTTCGTGCAGTTTTCACTTGCACACATAGCATGAAATAAACAAGATTTAAACCAACATGGCAACTCTTTAGTTAAACAAAGTCTTAGTTTCGTTACGAGGACTGCAGAAAATAGCATAAGTGGCAACCCTAAATAGAGTAGGCCATTATCAGTTGGATTACACAGAATGTCAGCACCCACAAACTGGGGATAAATCAGTGGCCGAGAAATATTACTTCTTATCTTAGGAAATGCTTACCCTGTCGCACCGAGCTATAAAACGCGTACGTCGACTTACGCCATTATTCGGGGTGCATTAAATAAAATAGCCTTCACGGGTCGGGAAACTTAATTTACGGTCACGAGCAGCATATGTATACACTTAGCAACTTTTAAAAATGATTTTCTACTCCTGCTATGCTATTCTGTAAACATCTCACCGTGAAAACTTGAGTGAAGTGAGCTGTCAATAGTGTCAATCTCTGTGGAATGACAGCTCACTCCACGCTCACTTCACCTAAGTTTTCACGGTGAGATGGTTACAGAATAGCACTACTGTAGTCATTTTAATTTTATGTTGTTACATACATAGTATTTGTTTTATTGGATTATTATGAAATAGGTCACAGCTCAAGGTTTTAATCGTTATTCCGCGGATTCTGGTAAATCGCTTTTGAATTTTGCTATGTGTATACTCGTGTCTGTGTGTTTGCTGTGTGTGTGTGCTCGTAACTGTACGTCCAGTCAGCCCGGATGCATGGTAAAAAATTGCGCGTTTTACCATAGCATGAGTGACACATGGTAAAAAGCTCAGTTTTTTTGGCAAAGTTTGTAGGTTTGAGTTAATATTTCGAAATTCAAAATCTAATATTATATTATATCAACCAAATGCGTTGCTCATCTCCTCAGTTTTAGGTGCTCATCTCCTTTCTACAGCTGAAACAAAGAGGAAAAACAAAAAAAAAAGTTAAGCAAAAAATAAAACGTATGTACATTTAAAAAAAGCCGCTTTTCCTAAACCAGAGGCAGAGTGAGCGTAACTTTAAGTATCGACGTTAAGTTCTACAGACTGGTAACTTAGAATTTACTCGAGGAAATGTTTTGACTTGTCTTAGGTCTAGATAAAGGTTCCGCCAAATTAAAGCGAAGGTCGTAACTATACAGACAAGGGTCATACTACCTTTTCTAAAAGCTTTTATTAAACGTACTAAGTACACTGCTACAAGGATATTTTTTTCGCTCGAAAGAAGTTGATAGGGGGCGCTACTGGTTAACGTTTTGTAAAATGTCACTTGACATGTATTCAAAAAACAAGATGGCGGGTAGTTCCGATTTTGGACACGCGCCACTTTAACCTTGTAGGTTTATTGTATAGGTATATAGGTCTGTCTCTGTCTGTCATAGTAAAAAACGATCAGGAAAAAACAGTTTGTTAAAAACAATCTTGGCTATCATGAGCTCGTAATTGATTCAGGGAAACAATAAGTGTGGCGGAATGGCGGGACAGGCTTTCGCGCCCTACCGCCGGCCTCGACGTCGTCGAGGCGGTCCGGCCGGTGCTCGAGCGCTGGCTCGGGAGGAGGCACCGCTCCCTGTCGTTTCGGGTGACGCAGGTGCTCTCGGGGCACGGTTGCTTCGGGAAGTACCTGTGTCGCATAAACAGGGAGCCGGACGCCCGGTGTCACCACTGCGTCGACTGCCGGGAGGACACGGCGCGGCACACGCTGGCAGAGTGTGCCGCTTGGGAGGAGCCGCGCCGTGCCCTCTTCTCAGAAGTAGGCAGTGACTTGTCGCTGCCGGCCGTAGTGAACGCTATGGTCGGCGGCGCCGAGTCCTGAGACGCGGTGGTCGCCTTCTGCGAGACAGTCGTCTCGCAGAAGGAGGCTGCGGAAAGGGAGAGGGAGATCTCGTCCACTCACCCGGCCCGCAGCAGGCGCACCGGGCGTCGGCGGAGGGCGGACAACGCCCTCTTCCGGCCCCCCTAAATGGGTTCAGGGGGACGGACTCAGGGGACGTCCGTCGCCCCCCACTCATCAGGACCCGAGGTGGCGGCGCGTAGTGTTCCACGCGCGCCCCTCTGAGACGTCGCGGGGGGAGTCAAACACCTCACTCCCCCCCCTGACCCGAGAGGAGGCCCGCAGTGGCGGGCCGGCACCGGCCGGGGGTTGCGGAAGATTCTTTCGTTCCCGCGACCCCCGGCGTAGGTGTGAGTCGGAACACCGGGGTGGTTTTTAGTCAGTAAGAGTCTGACAGACCCCTCCGCCCGCCCCAGGGCGGAGGACATCCATGAGGATTTTCCACACTGGAACAAAAAAAAAAAAAAAAACACACCCTCATCTTAAATACACACCACACGCTGCATTTACTTGGCTTTGGCCCGTAAATGTAGCTAAAACCAGCCTAAGAGTTGAGAAAAAAAACACTCCCAAAAATAATAATAATAATAATTTATTTGTCAGAATATTGTTTTACAAGGTGTTACAAATTATAATATGATGTCCATAATATTCTGCTGTTTCCAGCGTACAAATATTGAAAATAATTTAAATGAATAAGGATTAGAAGACAATGTCAAAATTAAACATTAACAAATAAACAAATGTCAAGAAAAAGGGAAAAAATAATTACCGTTACATGCACGCTCAGGAGTTAATAGTAATCATAATGTCAAGAATGAAATACAATAATAAAAATAATAAAAAAGATATGTATACAATGTCAAATAAATAATAAAATTCTATTCAATTCGCACAAATGTCAGTAGTCATCTAATTTAAATTTAGAATCAAATCTTTCATTTAAAAACTCAGTCGTTGAGTAGTAACACTTTTGTAATAGGAAGTTAAATAATTTCTTTTTAAATGTCATAAAGTTAAGAATCTTAAATGGATTGGGTAATTTATTATATATTTTAATTGCCATGCAGTAAACATTATTAGAAAATAGTTGAATTCTTTGTTGAGGTGCACAAATTTTATAAGTATTTCTGCTTTTTCTTACAAAAACATCATTATATACTTGAAATAAAGCTATGTTTTTACGTACAAAGATACACAGTTCAAATATATATAAAGATGGGAGTGGTAATATTTTGAGCTTTTTAAAGATTGGGACACAGCTTTGTAATGGTTGTGCTTTAGTCATTGAACGAATACATTTTTTTTGGGCCCGGAACGCTTTAATAGTATCAACAGAATTTCCCCATATAATTATGCCGTATCGAAGAATTGATGCTACGTAACCATGATACGCATTAAGTGCTGCGCTGATACCAGCCACGCGAGTTATTCTATTTAAAGCAAAAACAAATCTTTGTACCTTAGCGCATAGTTTTTCTATATGCACTTTCCAGTTACAATATTTATCCAATGTTATACCCAAGAAAGTCGCACTTTCAACCTCTTCTACAGCATTATCTGCATATTTTATTTCCAATTGGTGACGTGTGCTATTATAAGCTTGGAATTGTATTAGTTTCGTTTTACTTATATTTACATGTAAATTGTTGTCTTTAAGCCATTCAATTATTTTGTTTAATGTGTCGCTAATTTCTTTTACGTAATTGATGATATTACCATCGGCGAGTTTAATGCTAAGAGTAGTATCGTCAGCGTACAGAATGCAAGAGTGTGGGGTTACGTTGGGCAAATCATTGACATACAATAAGAACAAAAAGGGACCTAAAATACTGCCCTGGGGAACACCACATGAGTTTAGACGATAAGTGGATCTATATATTCTCTTCTCTGATAATGTGTGCCTAGATATTTCTACGCATTGTTGGCGATTATTTAGATAAGTTTCTATCCATTGTAGTGCGTTTCCTCTAATCCCATAACGATTTAGTCATGATTGCATGATGAACGATAAATAAATTAAACGAATGATGAACGACATCATAATATTTTGTATTCATTGCCGAATTAAAAGACCTCTTGCCAAATTGGCGCCAACTGGTGGCATGAATTTTTATAAACACCCTAATTTTTTTGTGAAATGTCACTTGATATGTAATCGAAAAACAAGATGGCAGCGTTAGTTCAGATGTTTGCCACGCGCTAAAATTACCTTGTTGCGCATAGATCATAGACGTTATACGACATACGTCAATCAAAAGGATTAGGTTAATTTCGGGGGAAAAAAACAACAGACTTTTACAAAAACGAAACCATTTTCCCATTCACAAAAAGATCGATATCGTATCGTAAAACAATTTGCTTTTAAAACGATATATACCGATTAAAGAGGTGTTGAAATATCGGCTTCGGATTGGCGATACACGATCGACGCCATGATTGCTTTGTGAACCAATTTACGGGCCCTGTCCCACCGCCGGCGATTAACGAGAAGCGAGTTGAGCTAGCAACTAATAACGAGCTGGCAAGCAGTGAGTACGCAGCGGCGACGAGCGATTACTCGCAGCACGTTTAGGCCCGTATTACAGAACCTCACTCAAAACTCAAGCATTACTTAAAACTCGTTTAAAGCCCTTTGATTGGTTGAAACTAGTTTTAAGTAATGCTTGAGTCTTGAGTGACGTTCTGTAATACGGGCCTTAGCATGACCACAGTAGAAACGGGTTTTGTCGACGGAACAATAGACAAAATGACAAATAACGATCACAATCTGTCATTTTGTCTTTTCTTCCGTCGACAAAACAAACCCGAACCTCGAAAACACGTTTCTATGGTTGGCATGCTACGCGTGCTGGTGTGCGAAACTAAGCCTGAGTCTCTCAACGTGTGTTCTGCCAGCCAAGCGAGCATCGTTGAGTGAGTACTCTCTTTAATATCTTGTCGCTGCGACAAACGAGTACTCGCCTGCGGTGTGAAGAGTCAGCGATCAACCATTAATACATATACGTATCTCTTTTGCTTACACGAGACCTACAATCTTTTGTACGTTTCTGAGATAGCAAATCGCTCCCTCGTCGGCGACGGTGGGACATGTCCCTAAGGCTATACGTACCCGTGTGATTGTGTTCCGTCTCTCGAAACAACGGATTTTTAATTACCGAGCTACTGTAGACTCGGTGTTGAATTATTTTTCAGCGATTAATTAAAGCTATTACCGTTTGTGTATGACGGCTTATCTGGGGGTAGCAATTTACCTGGATGAAAGGCTGGAAGGATTACTGAGTAGGTGAGGGATGTGTGCATTTGCTTAAAATAAAAAGCGTTACAGTTGAAAGAGTGTAAAGAATTAAGTAACCAGTTTAAAAGTCAACTGTTAGCCTAATCATATTTAGTGAAATTATTTCTCACTGCTGTTAACCGCGACTTCGTTTACTATCCAGGATAAAAAAATTGCCTATTTCCTTTTCCAGATCATGGTCTACCCAAGTGCCAAATTTTATCCAAATCCATTCAGCCGTTCCAGCGTCAAAGCGTAAAAACCAAAAAAAAAACTTACTTTCGTATTTATAATTAGCATTAGGATGTCAGTATCACTTATAATCGATTATTTACATTGCATTTCTAATCAGTATTCGAATGAAATATGTAACTTTTCTTTATTTTGAGAAGCTCACTTGATATGTAGCGGTCGAATACAACAGATTAACATCGACAATAATCGACTTTTAATGATTTTATACTGAAGATCACGTCTAAACGAGTAGTGTTCATGATTTGGAAAAATGATATGTTAAATTAGAGCATTTTTTTAATAACGTAATTTAGGAATATTTAAGATTATATTTATACTACATAATGAAATTAATTTATAAAGTTATGTCTAACGCGGATAACAAATCTGAGAATCAAACAAAATCTATCAAGCGTATTTTTCTGAAACCTTCATTATTTTAAAGATCATTTAAGTATTGATCGTTTAGTATACGTGTTTTATTATAATATATTTTGTTCTATTTATAATAAATTAATAATGCGTTTAATTTGGAACAGCGCTCCTTGATGGGCGAGTGCTATAACTGGCTGAACGTGCGACGCGTTGCGCAGTAAAGAACGCGAGAGCTAACCACTCAAGGTCACTGGCATATATCTGCGTCTAAAATGTAAATATTTCTACGCAATGTATTTTACTAGAGTGAGCGTTCCTTCACAACAGAGCACCGGTTTCTTCTACGGTACACTAAACATTTCAAGATATCAGTGTTATTAATACCTAGATACTAATTTTCTGCGTCTTGCATTGATAACACATATTTTATCTAACCAGTACACCTCTGTCGTTTGCCTCGTTTGACTTACGAGTAGATACTTACTAATACCACTAACTAGGGCTTTGATCAGCTCACGATTGCCTGTAAAACCCTAAGCGGTCGTATTGACTGCCCTGAACTCCACGGACTTTTCTGCCGCCTATTTGTGCCCGACAAATACCTTGGGCACCGTCAAAGCCGCCGTCATAACCTGTTCGCACTACCGCTGTCTAGATCTGTTGCTAGAGCCGAATCCCCAGTTTGTCGAACCCTAAGGATGCTAAACGCCCTCCTGACTGCCGACCCTGAATGTGATGTGTTTGCCGATGAATGGAAGAAAATAATGCGTGCTTGTCTGTTGTTTTGTGAGGGACAATATGCGAGGGTGTCCACTGTTGCATGTTAGTTTATTGATGTATCTATTTTATTGAACCATTTACTCAAATAATTATTAATAATTTTATCCACGAATTGTATATCTTTGAATTTAATTTTTTGTATTGTATGTTATTTGAATGCTGATTTTATCTTAATTTTTATAATTCTATGTTAATTAATGTAATGGACCTGTGCCGTTTTAATTAACTATAAATAAATAAATAAATAAATAAATAAATAAATAAACTACCACTATTACTATAAGTTAGGTATTAAGAGCGTTTATTCTGAAAGTGGGCAACGTCGCAAATAGATGTCAAATATTTCGATTAATTTGGCAATATTACTGTACGGAAATAAGAAATGTGGCTAACTAGCGAACTAGAATATTGATTATGAAATGCAACAATTAATATCGTAACACCGAATATTTAGTCTTACATGTAAAAAAAGTATTTGGTAACTTTCCAAGTGCCTTTTTTACACCTAAAACGGGTACAACATCAAATTCAATGTTATAATTGCAATCCAATAATAATATTCTAGTTCGCTAGTTAGCCACATTTCCTATTTCAATACAGTATTATTGCCTAATTAATCGAAACAGGTAAATTTTTGACAGCGATTTGCGACGTTGCCAGTTTTTAGCATAAACGCTCTTAAGAATAAGAATAATTCAAGTGGATTGAGTTCCTTGACCTCACACTAGAATTGCCTGTGTTTTGAGATCCAGGCTCCTTCGTTTACAATTTTATATAGAAAAGTACACTTTAAAACTTACAATAGGTATAAAAATAGTATATGTATGGTTGCTGTGATCTGTCAGTTGTGTTGTTGTTGATAGAGTGTCTGTATGTTATACGTATGTTGGTGAGTGCACGTGTATTTGTGAATTGTCAATGTTTGTACTCTGAGTTAAGCTAAGAAATTTTCTGTCATGTCGAAGTCCAGTGCAAGAAGCCAGTTTTTTACCGTCACTGCATTTTTTTTGTGTTAGTTTTAGTATTTTGAATAGACCATTGAGTTTCGCTTAAATGTGTGGTCCCATAAAACCGTAAGACCTTTGTATTGAGTAAAGATGATTTAGTTAAATCTAAAATACTTGGGCGCGAGCATGCCACGTTGGTTTCATTTTAGCTCATCCCAGATCTAGTAATAGAAAGGAAATTGACAGTGTCAGTCTGGTTTGTACACACAGAATTTATTGTGCCCCAATCATAGGAAAACAGTCTATTGGCACAGACACTACATAAATTATCAGAACGGTTATAGATAGTGCTATCCACGAAGACACGCCCCACTCCGCTCCGCTCCATACTAAAATACAACTTACAGTACAGTAATCGCGGAGTGGGGCGCGTCGTCGTATTCGAATACTACATCCAAGCATTAAATTACATTTTCTTCCCTATTTCTCTTCCAAGCTCATTCATTACAAATGGTTGTTTCTCACAATGACCAGCAAGAATAATACAGACGATTCCGCGTAATGACCGGGCTAAGTGTGTTTGTACATTTAAACTTCAAATGATGTAAATTAATTAGCACTTCATTCGTTTTTGTTTCGCTGAGATGTAATGGTTTAATGAGAAAAAAGATTCTGGATGTGCTATCTTGAATCTACTTGAATTAGAAATGAACAGAGGCGCAGTGAGTGGGGACGGCTATAAGACCTAGGCAATCATGTGTATAATTGAGTAAAGGGTAGTGGCAGCACAGCAGTAACGGCCCAGACTTACGAGTTATTGCTCACAGCATGGACTCAAACCTAGGCGCCATGCACATTTCATATAATTGAGTAAAGAATAGTGGCAGCACAGCAGTAACGGCCCAGACTTACGAGTTATAGCTCATAGCATGGACTCAAACCTAGGCAGGCATGCACATTGTGTATAATTGAGTAAAGATTTGAGGCAGCACGGTGGTAACAGCCCGAAATTACGAGTTTTTTTTTAGCTCTTAAGATGAACTCAAACCTAGGCAGACATGCATATTGTGTATTAACTAAACTGCTCCCAGAACAGTAAAATAAAAAATTGTGAGGAAACCGGTTCTTCTTCTTCTTTTTGTGTACTTAGTGACCAACCTGGTGTCAGAGTTTTAAAGCCACCCATGGGTTTCTGCATTGGCTTCACACGCCGCGCGCCGTCGAGAAATATCTCTCAGGCATGCTGGTTTCCTCACGATATTCTCCTTCACCGTTTTTAGCAAGTGATAATTATACAATACGCACATGAATCCGAAAAGTCAGCGGTGCGTGCCTTGTTGCCGTGCTATGTTCGAACTCGAGACCTATGATTTGGCAGTCCAACGGTCAGACCACTAGGCTATCACTGCATTGGGTGAAGAGCTTAGAGGCCCAAAGCTGCTAAGGCCCTGACTTATGAGATGAAACTCGTGGGTTCCAAACGCAAGCATGCATTATCACGACCCGCCCCCACACGGTGGTTAAGCCTAAGAAAACCGGCACGTCCTAGAACCAAAAATTTAAAGACATGTAACATTCACACAGCGCCTGCGTAGTGGGTTTCTCACAGAGAAGAGGCCTAGGTCCCAGCAGCGGGAACATCATAGGCTGATGACGTAGCTCTACTTATTAGCCAAGCTTAAGATTAATACCCTCCTTTGTATTTTAAAATTGCATAGCTCAGGTGTGAGTACTATGTAATATAGAGCTACCATTTACCGGGTAATACGTCTTTCATTGTCTTGAATGTGTCCTGGCGGCTGAGAGTATGTCAAGCTCACTCAAATTTCTCGCTGATGGTGGCGCGTGTATTGCATCATTTAGCTAAGTTCAAAATGGTGGTGCTGAATGGTGCTGATCCATGCGTCATATTCGTGAACGGGCGCCGTCAGTCGGGACTGGTCATCTCTGAGCTGCCGCGGCTTATTTTAATTATAATTACATTTTTGAATTGTTTTTTTGTTGTTTCTATATGCTGTACTCTGGACGCTTAACGTGTACGTAATTTTTACATCGTTCTCACATTTAATTATAAATTCAACATTAATGATGATGTACTACGCTTTGGAATGGGCAACTAGCTTCATATTACTAACTGACCGACTCCTTGAAAATTTAAAAGTGTCTGTAAATGGTTTAATTAAAATAAATGCTTTAAGTTTGAGACTCATATAGCATGAGAACATTCCTTTATCCTACACTAGAACATTAACAGTCACTATAAACTCAAATTAAACACTAAAATAAAGACAAAAACCGCCTCTATTCCCATATGCACGAAACTTTCCACTCCAACTATAAAGACGGTCTGTTAAAGTCTGGCTCTCAATTACTTTGTCCCCTTTGTTCAGCGCCAATCTTCGCCAGTAGCAGAACAAAAGCGCTTCGTCCAGTGAGACTATTGTCTGCTGTATGTGCGATTATTAACCAAAATGTTGGTGGGAATGTGCAACTATATTATGTTGGAGATTTACATGTGTTTAGGAATGTTGGTAGTGTTTTTGTTGTTAAGTGGGGTTGCTTTGTAAAGGCGATATCAGACGCTACATTCGAGTAAAGGTTCACTTTTTTAACCGACTTCAAAAAGTGGCGGACTTTCTCAATTCGAATGTACTTTTAATGTTTGTTGCCTCAGAATTCCGTCAATTATAAACCGAATTGGAAAATTCTGTTTTATTTGAAAGGAAATACTTCCAGATTGGTCCCAATGAGCGGTTCAATCATACGTATTTTTTTCCAATTATGTAGTGTTATAATAATTTTCTGTCATTGTTATTTACATTGCAAGTAGTGGTACTAATACATACGAATTTATGAGGCGTAGGTACCACAACTGAAAAATAAAAACGAAATTTCGGAAGTCGGTGGCAAAAAACGAAAATTCAAAACCAAACCCGACTTCTGAAATTAAAGTTACTTTTCACTGAGTGGTGTTTTTTTTTAAGTTGGTTGTTATTGTTTTTGGAAGAAGTTTTTATATTCCACTCTTGCGTTGTATTGTCTACCCCACACAAATTCGAATATCACTACCTGCTATGTAAATAACAGTGACAGGAACTTATTCTAGCATCATCCATATAGTCGTAAGTGGGATAAATACGTATTACTGAAGCTAACTCTAAAACTACCCTAGGAAAGTTAATAACATTTATATGGGACCACCACTGAAGTATTACCTACCAAACAAAATCATCAAAATCAATTATAATTGGCGGATTTTAGGATATTTAAGGGTACGCCAGTCGGTAATTCTTCCATACAAACTATTTGAGTGGTACGTTAAAAACTAAAAATTATTTTTGACATTGACAATGGAAGTTATGAGAGTCGAAACTTCCATATTTCAACACTAATTGTAACTCGTCTTTTGACGTAAATAAATAACTTATGTAGTAAAAATAAAAACGTACAGGGATAGATAATTTATTCAAGAGTTCAAATAATTTTATTTTGAGTAAATACACCCAGTAGTTTTTCCATAATATCTATACGCCCAAAGGTCTGTTCATGAAATTTTACGCTCTCGTTTTCGTTATAAATCATCGTCTATTTCACTAAATAAATAAATAAATAAAAACTAGATAAATAAATACTAAATAAATAAAAATATAATTAGACTAATTAGTATGCATATTAGTTACGCCCACCATCGAGTTCGAGCCGTTGACTAGTGCACCCTTAAGTTTAAGAAACAGATGAATATCGCTTTTCACCACTACAAAACTGAGTGATGTCAATCAATCTTTGATAGATTGATTGACATCACTCAGTTTTGTAGTTTAAGAATATCTCACTGGAGGATAAATACCTCCTGAAAATTATGAAAATACATATTTTAATATTCACTAAAGAGCATGAAATCAAGTGTTCCATGATCTTTAGGTTATAACGCCGCCACGCCATGCAAGACAGTTCAACTACACAGATACTCCTGAAGAAATTCACAAAAGAAGCCATAGAGATAACCCCATTTTATTTTTACCCACAGCACGGCAACGCGACAACCTCAAGCGAGACGTCGGTCGGGACGAACACGGCAACCGCCGCGCCCTCCGCCGGCCCCAGCAAGGGCCCGCCACCGGCCGCCAAGTTCCGCCACGGTCTGCTGCAGCTCATGATACACACGATCGATCCCATGCATGACGGTGAGTTAGGTATGCACGCAGCTTTGCTTACACTTAACACCTATGCTCCGTTCGGTTTTGGGTAGCTGATGATAAAGTTAATTCAATTCAAATTATTTATTTACAGATCATACAATCTAATTTGTTCTTATTTGTTAAGATGTGTATGTAACTAACTAACACATAATAATATTCGGTAAATTTTGGTCATAATTACTAGCAATGTCAAAACCATCAATAATAATGTCGAAATCACAACTATAATGTCAAAAGCATTATTAATAATAATGTCAAAATCATCATCAATAATAATAATGTCAAAATCACGATCAATAATGTCAAAATCACTAACAAGACAATAACCACCCAAGCAATAATTAACAAAGCATTACTTCAAGCATATACTGCATTGCATTATTACTTTCTTCTTTGTTAATCGAACCTCAAATAATTCCCATGTTTCTTTCCTAAAAATATTATTAAAGAGAACACTCTAATATAATGATAGCCTCGTTTTGTGAACCTCTAATAATTGATATGTTGGGGTCCTATAAATATTAAATAGCCTAAACCTAACTGCAACCCATAAAGTTATCCGCCCGACTAGTATATATACAACGTCCCGACATCAACCCTCGGTAGCCCACCAGTCACGAGACCCGTCTGGTCGGAGGATCCTCCCTTTTCTATGAAGGACCTTTACGCCCTGTTCCTCAAACCTCTATAATGACTTTACAAACCCCACGAAAAAAAAAACCTCCCATGAATTAAAAATTCCAAATGAATTTAGTGTTTTGGAAATCAAAGTTGGCTTACATAAAGCCTGTTTGGTTTTGGTTGTGCCTGCCTATTTCAAAGTGGCCCCGAAAAGTTCTATAGTTTTAAAACTCCCAGATTTATTCCGCATTTAATAGTTGTTAATCATTCTTCTAAAACAACTTAACAAATAATTAGAACAATATCTTTTGGAAAACAAAGTAAATTGATTAGAAACAGCCTTCCTTAAAATTCAATCTCAATCGTTTTAAACGGCTCTATCCAGTTACAAATGTGTTATTTTTTTATTAAATCATTCAAACAATCCACAGAAATAATAACATATCTTCAAAACTCGACCCCACTCCTAGAAGCACGTTCCATTTTCCGATTCTTTACAAAATCCGAACCCAATTAGCCCACAGGGTTGTATTAAAAACCCAATTTATCATCAATTACCCGAAGCTAACCTCATAACAACTGCCTTACGTGAGCAAGTCTCGCCACGCAACCATAATAATTACAACAACAATCAATTAATAAAAAAAACATTTTCATTCGTGTGACGCTTGCATTACTCACATAAGTCAGGAAAATTGTTATACCAATATTTTACTAATGGTACAAAAACGGATCCCGACGGCACTTGGTACAAAAACGGATCCAAATTAGGTCAAATATAAGAGAACACACGTACCTGATGTTACAGGGATGTCACAGCGCTTTGCAATCACTAAAGCTTTGTTCAGACTAGCGCGACGCGACAGCGCGACGCGACACCGGTTATTGTTATACCGTGAAGTTTTCTTAGAAATTGAATTGTTTGAGTCGTGTCGCGCCGTCGCGTCGCGCTGGTCTGCACGAGCCTTAACGCTACGGCTGTTGAAATTTAGAGCTCCTGAAACGTTCAATGGAGCTCTGAAATGGCCCCGAAAGGACTCCAACATTGCCTTAAACTGCAAGTGTTATTTGGGTCAAAATAAGGAGCTTGTATCGATGCAACAATAGAATCCTGCTTGATTCGTGTGCTATTAGAAGCACAAGCATCGATCATACATAACATTGCAATATTGTACGTTTTTATATTTATTGTGTTGTTTTGTGTCTGTTTTAGGTATTATATTAACATGTTAAGATTATTCACTTGTGCCTACTTTGTTATAAGAGGGGAATAAAACACATTATGAGGTACAAAAAACGTTATTTAGAATATCGTTTTTAAAACGTTTCTAACAGTTCTCGTTCTTCTTTGAACAACATTTTGTTCGGAACGAAAACAAAATGAGAACCGTTTTGAAAAACCGTTTATTCTGCGGGACGCAGCCGCGCACGGTGCGTGCTTGCTTGCGTGTTTAACTTGTTTAGTTAAATTGTACCTTATCTTGATTTCATTACATTATTGATTCCAATGCGCTTGCCACTTACGTATTTATTAGGTTGTGTTGCGAGTTTCCTATCGATCAACCCAAAAATGGTTGAAAACAACTAAAAACATTTTATTAACCGAGAACGATTAAAATTTTGTTCTTCTTCAAAAATGTTTTAATAACGTTCCGTTCGAGCGTAACCGAAACAAATCACAAGGTTTTTAAGATGAAACCGTTTCAAAAAACATACATCCGAGCCCTAGTACAAACATACCTTGGGGTAGCGGAAAATCAAACCATAGACAAGTTGTAAGAATATGAAATTCAAACCAATTCGTATATCACAGCTTTCTATCTAATCAATTGTGATAGGAAGTATTATATTATGTAACATCATCAAGATACACAAAGTGGATTAAATACGTATTATGGAAGATAACTCAAAAACTAGCCAACCAAGTTAATATAATTTATATGAGACTACCGCTCAAGCTTCTTCTACCAAATGAAAAAAAATCATTATCGTCCACAATTGACGAAAATATCGATTAAAATGCAATAAAACAATAAAAATAAACTACTTACAGGCAGACATACAACCTCCTCCTTTTTTGATGTTAGTTAAAAATATAGGAACTTCAATAGCTAGCACAAGTTTCTATAAGAGTAGTTATCGTATCTATATCTTAAATTAAAATCAATACTTGCAAGAGAAAGATAATAAATAACTTACACTACACCATTTGCAAATCTACCTCCTGCCTTCTGAATTGAATTCCACTTCAGCATTGATTAAGTTGAAAACCCGCGAAATAAATAAAAACCTATGAATTTCGTGGGCTACACAGGGACATAAGAATAACCTATGACATCTATTAAGCCGGTTATTTTAGTCCCTATACCTGAGGATTAAGATCTTATAAAGCCTTTGGAAATTGCAACGGCCTCGCTACTATCTATCACATTGATGGATGTAGCCTAGGGTTCCATGTTTACATATAAAGGCACGGTCTTACAAACCAACCATTAAGTTTGCGTGAGACATTTAATTTATAGGTAGAACAGACTAACTAACGATATTGCACGCGTGAATCTATTCTTACTGCGAAACGATATGTGAGTGGGCTTTGTTGTAATTTGTACACAGTTAAAACCGTTTGCTACTTTATTCTCTCACAGCTCAATCGCACGGGACCCGTTATTGACGATTCGTCAAAAAAAATAAACGTCATGACGCATGCACGTTTACGGAAACATTGCTTACGGAAACGAGTTTTTTCGCGATTCGTCAAAATCATGCGAATAGATGTTCACACTTGATTCGTGATTCAGAGAGTTCGGTCTTGGACGAGCGCTTAAGCGGATCCGTCACAAAAAAATCACGATTCACGTTTTTTGACGAACGTCATTTTTAAAAGACGATACGTGATTTAAGACATGTCTGCCATTTTTCATGATTCGTGATGCGTGTGAACACGGGCAAGTAAAATGCATTGCGGCTGTAAAAAAAACATGAATCGTCCTCGTGGCCCTTATAGCTGTGAATTTATGAGAAAAAGTTGTTTCTTGGTCATTTAACCAATCACCATGGTGGGCTGACTGGGCTGCTCCGAACTTGCATTTTTTATGTTACACCAGGTATGTATTCTCAGCGTTACAGTGATCTTTATTTCATCTTCGACCACAGCCCGACTTCACCCACTGCTGGGCATAGGCCTCTCTTTTCTTGTGCCAATCCCCACGCTCCAGTCCCAGCCTCTACCAGGTTCTACCCGCGATGTCAACATTGTCGTCCGCCCATCTCGCCGCCGGACGACCGACATGTCGTCTTCCAGTCCTTGGACGCCACTCCGTCACAGCCCTACTCAAACTATCATCACTGAACATGGCCAGATGGCCTGCCCAACTCAATTTGAGTTCCACACGCTTTCCGATATCGAAGACCTTCGTACGTCTTCGGACCTCGACGCTTAGAACACGGTCTATAAGCCTGATGCCAAGCATGGAACGCTTCATGGCTCTTTGTGTAACTCTCAGCCTGTACACAGACAATCTTTGCTTACTGTCTGTCAAAATCACAGTGATCTTTATGTTCGTTATAATAAGGTTGCTGTTGGGTTGCTGCTGGAAGAGGTAAAATAACTGCGAAAGGATTGTAGACTACTTGAGTGAGTTAAGCGCCGTCTAATCGCATGCTCTACGGATTACGTGCTTTCGATTACTTTATGGAACGAAAATGTAATATTAGTAGATTTGGGTCTCGATTTATGTGTATTTAGGCAAAGACATTGCTTATTTTAACAGCCCAAAAGCGTCCAATGAACGGCCAAAAGCGAAAAGTGCCAAAATCTTGGCACGCGAATGATTGACAAGACAAAGTTGGGTAGTTCAAAATAGACGATATCTTTTTAATTTCTGAATGGCATCTCGCAGACCAACCTAGGAGGTTGTCGACCGCTTAACCGGGCTGTCATGTGAATGTCTTACAAATAATATAGTATAGAAGTAACTGAAGTTCTGTTAAGGAGCAGAACCTTCATGTCACTTCCTCCGTCTATCCAAATCTGATTAACCATCATAGGTCACCGCAAAATCTACAGTCACGCATAGTCAGTATCAGCGGAACTAATTACAAATAGCGAATATGCCAGGCTATCTGTCTATCAGTAGGCAAGATTGCTTATCTGCCCATCAGTAGGCAAGATTGCCTGTCTGGCACGCAATGTGAGCTACACCGCAGTATACCAATGTATGTCGGGGATACTGCCTTGTCTTGTAGGTGACTGCGAAACACGCACTCGGCAGGACTTGTGTCACGTTTGTTGAAATTTGTTATGGACGGTTACAGAATATTTTATCCAAGTATAGATATTATTGACGCAATAGCATTATCGTACTGGATGTAAAAATACCCATCACTGAGCTGTCATCTACGCATTCTGTACATAAAACTAAGTATCTTTTAGCAAAAATAGTTGCTGGGAATCTTTTATTTTTGGTAATAAGAGCTGTTACGGAAGTGCGCAATGTACCGCACGCAAAATATTAGGCTTATGGGTGCTCGCAACAGCATGCAATATTATAGGGATTGTTGTATTTAAGGCGAAAGCGTCAAAGCAGCCCGCGAAATTCAAATTTTCTTACGATTTTTGCAATTCTCATGTATTTTGTAATTACATTTTAATTTGTATCAATCAAATCAAATCATTTATTAAGTGTGTTTTTTGGTGAGGTTACATGGTCTTATAAAATACAAACATTGTGCACAAAAAACTACCCATTGGGCTTACACTTTTTTAAGGAAATTCGTTCATTATTACTGAAGTATATTATTAGTATCATGTTCTATGTTGATCTAAATATGATTCGCGGCCGTATCAAATGTTTATTTATAGAATAATAATCATAAAAATTATCAATACAACTCTCGAAGTTCATGTAATCCAATGAATGACTATTTCATGAAATCATGACATTTGCCGATTATGCTAACTTATGGAGTTGTATTGCTGATTGTAATGATTATAATTATGTAAAGCCATATTTGTTACGGTCGCGAATCATATTTAATAAACATAAAACCTGACCTGTTATTTTTTTTTAGGTATAACCATTTAAATTGCAATGCCTTAACGGGTAACTAAGTTCTAAGAACCTACCTATTGTTAACATCTTCAAAATTCTGTACACTTATGTAGTTCGCAATAAAGATTTTGAGTTTGAATTTGACACTGACCTGCAAAATGCAAAAAACTAAAGAAAATTTGAATCTCGCGGGCTACCGCATCGCCCTTAAAGTTAAGTTATAACATAAGAAACTTGCTGTCGTAAAGAAAAGGCCAAAGTTGGAACCTTCAGTAGTTCAATTCCGTAACCGGAAGGTAACCAGCTATGGAACAAAAAAAAATGCACTATAATAAGAGGAATAAGTGACTCTCGGTTTTGTTAACCATCTTTTTACTGGGTCAGTGACCGCTCGGCCCGAGTCAACTGGGCCCGAATAGTTTACTTCCGTTATGATGATCATGTTAAAACTATTGGTTGGTATTTTAATAATTTATCATAAATATTATTATAGCGCATAATTAATAACGTGTTTTTAAACCCGAGAAAATGCATAAAACGCTAGAGTTAGGAGCAGCGTATCAAGACTAAGGTCCGTATTACTGAAGGAAACTCAAGTATTGATCTCTGTTTAAAACTAGTATTGAGTCGAGTTTTAATTTTAGAACGTTCCTCAAACATAGATTTATTGATCATAGTTCAGCTGAGTTTGGCTCTATTTTAGATCGTTACCTACTCAGTTCGCGAATCGAACCCAAGCAGTGATTGGATCTGTAATCACCCAAGTGTGGTCGAGACCGCGCTTTAGCATAGATTGTCATGTAAATTTTTGTTCTGTTCAAGTCTATCTGCGTTGTCGAATTTGTAAATATTGATGTTTTTTTGAATGATTACTATCAAAATGGATATATTTGGAGAAGTACCAGAGAGAGATCATTACAATAATTCAACGATGATTCAAATAGAAGCTTGAACTTTAGCGTCACTCACGCAGTTTTTTTTATTTTCAGCAATATTCTTGAAATCGGTTACAATTTTTATTAAGTACTTAAAAGGATTTTTCCAATGGTGGAAATAATTTTATCGTCTTGTCATTTTATAGTGATAATATTATGATTAAATAAATAAGCAAAGATAATGATTAAACGTAATAAAAAACATACAACAATATCCGATGCATAAGCATAGACAATAGGTACACATCTCTGCTTGAGGCTGGATCTGAGTCTCGATTTATCTGAGTAATGAGTATAGTTTGATTACAGTTCTGGAATAAGACCGATGCTCAAGTACTGATTCTATACTTAAACAGTGATCGACTGTTTGAAGATAAAACTGAACTTGAGGAACGTTCTGTAATACGGACCTTAGTATATTCCAAATAAACTAGATTAAAGGCTCGTGCAGACCAGTGCGACGCGACGGCGCGACGCGACTCGAACAATACAATTTCTAAGAAAACTTCACGGTATAACAATAGCCAGTGTCGCGCCGCGCTGTCGCGTCGCGCTGTCGCGTCGCGCTTGTCTGTACGAAGCTTTATACGATAGATACAAGCCATGTAAGGACAGTTACCTATTACGCAGGCAGTGAATATATTCATATGTAGCTGATATCATTCTATTGTGATGCCAGTTTGACACTTCGTCCTAAATTAAGTTCTCGCTACTGCCCAACCCTATACCTACATAGAGGTGTTAGTAAAGACGGAAACAGACTTGTAACACGCGACGCGATTGTGTGACCACATATTACCTTGTGTAGCACATACTTTTAATCAGCTTATGAGCGCGAGTTTGTATGTTAAGTTGTGGTTTATTATAACTTATGTTCGTATGTTTAAGTTAAGTTTAAAATTGAAGAAGATAAGGAAGACGGGGAAGCAATTACTAGCACATTCGGGATTTAGTAATTTTAAGTACTAAATGTTTTGTAGGCATTCGGTAAGTACTTGTTGTTACTAAGCCCCGCGTGCGCTCATTCATCAATCAAGAAAAAGAAGATTGAAGATTATCATTGCTCGATTGAGGAAGTACAAATTTTAAGAATTTTTTTTTCAATAGTTACTACAAATCACATCTTTCTGTTTTTGTCATTCGTTTGAAGATGACAGAGCCAGAATGATGTTTTAAATATGTTTAGCGCTACATGTATTTAATTATGTGTGGTGCAGACGGGCCCTAGTGATGATCTATCGTGTTATCTAAACTAATATTGTATAGAGAAAAGATTTGACTTTTTGTATGTTTGTAATTCTTTTTAAAACGCTTTCACGCTAAAACGGATTTAGATGGAAATTGGCACATGGGTAGACCATGACCTAGGTTAGGACATAGGATACTTTTTCTCCCGATATTCCCAAGAGATCGAGACTTATGCGGGTGAAACCACGGGGCGCAACTAGTAGGTACCTAAATAAATGTGTGTGGATATTGAAATATATTTTTGTGTGCATTATTCGAGACTCAAATCGCGCGATGTGATACAAATCTGTTCGCACCTCTACTAGCTTTCCTGTTGTTACCATTTTAGCATATACCTACGCTCATTCGCTATACTCATAGTACTAGGTAGGGTCACCGCTGCCCACCTGTCTAATTTTACCCCTAAAGTTATTTTGGGCTGGTTTACCTGAATGAGAGGCACGATAGCAATGTAGCCAGAAACATGCATAGAATGTTCCTAGATAGTTTTTAGGGTACCGTACCCGAAGGGTGCCAAACGGAACCCTATTACCGAGCCTCCGCTGTCATTATCAAAGTTATTTTTAAATTGCACTTATACATTTACAACTACACATTTACGAAACATTTCATATTTCTATCTTTAGTTTAAGTTATATTGAGCGTTATTAATTGAATCAATAAGTCAAAAGAATTAGAACTATTTTTTTTTTTTTTTTTAATTGTTTAGAAGGTAAAACATATTTTTTGTTAATCGCAACAAATTGCAATCAACATAAAATCACGCCTGTATTCCTGAAGGGTTGGGCAGAGAGGTACATATAGTACACCCACATTTCGCCAGTTATGTTTGAGTCCTCTGTTATAGGGGGCGAGCCTATTGCCATCAACCGGGCAAAAAACCAGACTCCGGGCTGCTACTGAGAAATTCCAGATGGAAAAACCCGATAACACTTTGCCCGACCCGGGATTCGAACCCAGGACCTCATGCTCAGCAGTGGCGCTTATGAGCACTAGACCAACGAGGAACTTTACTATTACCAAAACCCCATGCACCACACTACCTTCCTATTACCTAATTAACTAATAAATCATTGATAAAACTAACCGTCGTCAAACTTGCTTAACCTAACCATAGGTACACATAAGTAATTAATGATTACCAAACGATATTTTACACCTTCGATAATATTTACCATCAATTTCGAGGGTCATAAAAGGTTTCGGTAAAGTTACGAACTCGTATCTGCAGCGGCAACAGGACTTGTTTATAGGCTTGGGTTGAATTTCCAGGTCAATTAAGAAGGATTTTAGGTTGTTAGCCTAAATACATATTATAAATTAAAGTCGGTTTTTTTGTGCCCGCGTTGTCCTACGAGTACTAAACTACGCAACGGATTTGAATGCGGTTTTCACCAGCATTTAAAGAATTGATTCCGACCTGAACAGCCTCTTCCTATCGTCAGCATAATTTGGTTGAAACAGAATTTTATGAATGATGACTAAATAAATAAAAAAAGAATAAAGAAGACAGTGCATAATGGTAACTGAGCACTTAAAACTTGATGCGGTGGAACAATAAATGCTGGAAAATGAGACACCTCGACATTACATTGACATTTTTCCAGCAGAGCTTTAAATATTAAATAACTTAAGCGACATAACCCCATAAAATACATAAGCATCGAATTGAGATATAATTATAATACCTACAAAAGGTATTTTTTTCTAAAATTACTTTTAAAAAACGTAGCCTTTTCAAAGTTCTTAAAATATTTACATTTAAGCGTGACTTATTTCACAAAAATCTATAAACTTGACTCAAAACAGTACCCTAATTGCGTAATACACGATCAATCAGAATCTGAATCGTTTTGAAACAGATTGCTAATTCATTGATTCATAAGTTCGAACAAAAATTACTGCTCAACAATGTCATTAACGCAATGAATGTTGTTGAACTGGCACAATGAAACAGATTAGTCGTAATCGTTTACGACAATTTGTTGCGTAATTAGGATACCGATCTCCACCACACATAGAATCTTCTGACTTATATATACTCAAAATGTACGCTCACTTTTACCAATTCAATGCAAAATGTTGCCTCCAATAATATAAACAATATGATTCTTATTATACAGCGTGTATCGAAATCGAAACAGACCCCGAAAATTGACGGTACACACAGCGACGTTGTTGACCCCACCTTGACCGAAAAGGCGCTAAGGTATCGATTCAACTGTTTTCGTAGAGCACACAAACACTCGGTGTTAGTAACACTTTGTTCAGCGTAGGGTTATTCTACAACCAGTCGATCCATTCTTTAAAATTCTCACCGTGAAGAGTGAGGTGAAGTAAGCTGTCAATAATGTCAATCCCTAGCATTAGGTGCAATGATAGCTCACATCACCCTCACTTCACCTAAGTTTTCACGGTGATTGATAGATTTTTACTGAATAGCACGGCTGATGTTATTATTGTCACGGAGTATTATTTTAGTGGTCTTTACCCACCTATCGATTTAACAATGTATGATTACGGTAATTATTTCTTAGTTTTCCTTAAAAAAAGCCGTGAATCTAACTTTAATTATGAATACCAATTTTTTTCACGACGCCTTCCGTGTCAGCATTTTTAGTTATCCTTTGGGTACTTTTTGTTATTGGATAAAATTCAGGGTACATTTTACGTGTATGCCAAATTAGGCAATTTTTTTTTTGTGAATGTAAATTTACCGTCGCGTGTAAGGTTAATAAGTTCACAGATATATAAATTACTATTCATAAAATCACGTCACAAATGAAAAATAACTGTTCATTACTTTTTTATCCTTTTGTTTTTCTTATGTTTATATGACTGTGTTTACCAACAGCATTCTAAGGGTGATAGTGAATAAGCCTGATTGCCCGTTCCTGGGGCACTGAACCCGTATGCACAGCTGCAGGTCTGGTGCAGCGGGAAGCGGTCATAATTATAGGTTTTTAAACTAGTTTTATTTTTGTTTCTGTTTTGTTTGTTTTATTTATTTTAATTAAAAATGTTACTAACATAGTTTTATAAGTATTACTAACAACAATATGAATCACGTGTGTTCGTTTTAAGTAAATAAATAAATTAAATAAATTAGTGTGATCTTCCAGTGCGAGTCCCAATAAATAAGTTGTATTTCTTTCTTTTCTAAATCATAAACAACAAAGCGTTTTACAAAGTTGCAGAATTACCCATCTTATAGGTACTCTAATATCTTTACCTAGAGCTACTAAAACGTATACATTATTGGTCTCCGCACAACATCTTCTTATTAAACTGATGTCAGAGAAATAAAAACGCTGCTTCGCTGAAACTAATATCGGTGTCTTCTGAAATAATATTGTGGGAATAGAATTGCTGTTTTTATTTTGTATCACTTTATTTTTTAATTAAGTTTGTTGGCAATGCAGTTTGAACATTATTCTGTATGTATTAGAGTAGGTTTTACGCCGATAGTGCAACAGACAGCGTTCCTAACTTCTAACTAAAAAACTTACACGGCCCATCTTTGTTGTAATATGGTAACTGTTGAGCTGATTGTTTTACATAAATTCGTAGAGACGTTTTTAGATATAAAGTTTTAGAAGTTTTAAACTACACCTTTTAAATGAACCTGCATAAGTGTTATACATCAATTAACCAATCAACTCAGCCTATCCATGTCCACTGCTGGCTCCCCGCAGACTGCGCCACAACACCCTGTCCTCCGCCGCATCCAGTCTGTCCCAGCCATATTTTTAAGGTCATCAGTCCATCTAGCTGGAGGTCGTCCCACACTACGCTTGCCAATACGCGGTCTCCACTCCAGGACTCGTCTGCTCCACCGGCCAACGGTCCTTCGACAAACATGGCCAGCCCACTGCCACATCAGCTTGCTTACTCTGCAAGCTATCTCGGTAACTCCGGTTCTTTTCCGGATAATTTCATTTCTGATTTTATCCTTGAAAGAAACTCCGACTATAACCGGCTCCGTAACGCGCTGAGCGACCTTGAATACATAGTTATTCACCAACTCTTACTGGGCCCGCGTGGTGGAGTATGGCCCACTCGCGTTCACAGAGAGGAGGCCTGTGTCCCAGCAGTTTTAAAGACTGATTATGCAAACATAGTCTAGGATAACGAAAGGAATAATAACACAGCCCAAATATTTCAAAAGCTAGCTATCTATTACCCAAATTATACCCCACAGATATTCCTAGTTACGCGTACCTAATTTCTAAGCTTAGCTCATTCCCAATAGCCCGAAGATTATAGTGAGGCCCGATCCACAGCTGTGGTCGTACACGATAAGCTAACGACCTATAAATACTAAGTGCACTATTTGTGGTCATTTGTGGTCTTAGGCACATCATTTACGGTTTCAGGTTGCATATTTAGACTGGAATCGAATGAGGGAATATATACAACATCATTAATTTGTTTAAAGATGTCATTTGGAAGCAGTCTACCTAAAACAGGTCTACTGGCTGTTATGTGCCCCTGTGTCGAATTATATCCAAATCCGTTCAGCCGTTTTAGCGTGAAAGAGTAACAAACAAACAAACTCACTTGCGCATAGTTAGATATATGTATAATAATATATAAAGTTAGGATTACTAGAGTATTTGCCTGTTGCTTCGCCCGCATGGAGATCGGTAATTATCCACGGGAAAGTAGTATCAGGATTAAAAGTATCCTATGTCTTAACCCAAGCCATGTTCTACTCGTGTGCCAAATTTAATCGAAAACCGAGGTAGCAGACAGACGGGGCAAAGTTACTATCGCATTTGCAATACTAACTAGCTGCACCCCGTGGTTTCGCCCGCAAACGTCTCCATCCCGTGAGAATATCGAGATAAAAAGTATCCTATGTCCAGACCCAGGTCATGGTCTACCCATGTCTGTAATTTCATCCAAATCTGTTCAGCCGTTTTAGCGCGAAAGCGTTACAAACAAATAAACAAACAAACTCACTTTCGTATTTATATTATTAGTTAGAAAGAAAAGAAATAAATAAATTATTTTTCTTAGAATAGTTAGGGTAAGGATATATAGTTAGGATTAATCTTTACTTAAGTAACTAAGTATGAAATGAATAACGAGTCTACAGATTCATTCTCAATCCTTCTATCAACAAAGAATTCTAAACAACACCAAGGACTTCTGTAACTTTTCCGAAGCCCTTAAGCCCTGGTACTTTAAAATTGCCCTGTCGAAGTGCCGATAAGCCGGCCAAAGAAGTGGCTTCCACCTTTTGACAGGGGATGATGTAGGTTAAATAAGATACGCTTAAGTAAGCAGGTTTCGTAAATTTAGCATGGGATGCGGTAAAAAGTCGTTTTGGGTACGCCTGGTTACTGAAACTTGGGGACAGTTTTTCATCTTTCCCTTAACATAGGTTAATATCTATGTTAAAGAAAAGACTGCCGCGTTGCTCCCTTGGACTTCTGAACGTAGGGTCCTGGGTTCGATTAAAGTGTAAAGTGTTATTGGGTTTTTCAATTAGGATTTTTTTTATAACAGCCCAGAGCTTGGAAGTTGGTGATGTGATGATACCCGTGCCTTACAAAGCACGTTAAGCCATTGGTACTGCGCCTGACCTCTCTCCGGTCGAATTGCCGTCCCATCGAACTATGAGAGTGATGGAAGAGGGAATGCACCTGTGTCTGCGCACACGCTTAGTACCATAATATTTCCCGCGCCGAAGGCCAGTCTCTGTTGAGAAATAAATATTTTAAAAAGCTCTACCAGCTGTGTGTGCTGCAGCTGTGTGTGTGCTGTGCCCTATTATTCCCACTGCTGGTACTTGGCGTCCTCTGTGAGAACGAATGGGTCGTAGTCCACCTGGAGTCCAGTGCGATATCTTTGCATACCTATAGCAATAAAATATACACATAGGTATATTGTTATGATTTTTTACACAAAACACCCCCGCTGAAAGCCTCTCACCCTCTTCCCTACAAGAATATAATCAGGCAATATCAGTTAAAGTTAAAAACAGACGGGTAACAGTTGGTTTGTAGTTTGGATTTTACATATTTCTAGAAAGCCCTTGGATTTTTAGAAATGGCTGATTCAATATCTGCAATATAGTTAGAGTTACATTCATGCATATGTGAGTATGGTGTCTGATAACCGTTTTTCTTTCTTTCGTTTTTACGCTAAAGGCAAACTTCTCCATTGATTTTTCCTTCAAAAAGTCTTCAAGTTTTCTCCAATTGAATTAACCAGAAAATGTCGTTCAAGGTGTTGTTTTTTACTCTGAAGACATTGTTACGAACAACTCGGTATGACGCTGCTTCGTCTGCGTCCACCAGGATCACCCACTCTTCTACACAGCGTCTATGCGGTGTCTCCGCGACGTCAAAACTTAGGCTGATATCTAAAAACGTTAGTTAGCGCGTACTTTGGCTAAGCGTTATTCCTGTCATTCTCGCATAACTGTCAAAGTTCCAGTGTGATTAGAAACGGGAACACGTCAAAGCCAAAGCATTCCTGCTTTGACATTGACATTTAAATCTTGGCCATAAACTCAGTGCAAGACACTTCAAAAGCTAGTAATATTTAAGTACAAAAATCTACATTTCACTTTAAAACGAAACCGCCTACTTCTCTTAATATCAAAACGCAGCGATTAAACTCTAGGAGCACTCAAACTAGGTTGGAATGGAACTGCAACATACATTGTGCTTGTTGATGAAAATAGGTCAAACAGAAGTACAATGTGCACTAGTTGTGGTCTCCTCTCGAGTAGTTAGGACATGCTGCAGATAGAATGAGATTATTCCGTGAACTGTTTGTAACTTTATTAAACTCGGCCGCAAATGTTTTGTGTGAAGATGCGACCGCGGCCTATTGTAGGTGTTCCTAGATGTGGAATAGTTTTGCTGTGTTAACTACGTTCAATTGAAATAATATTGAAGTTGTCTTGGTCTACGATTTTCATTATATTAGGTGAATTGTACAACTTTAAGTACTGGTTGCTATAAATACAGTGTATATAGTTGGATAAAATACTACCCTTTATTATTACACATTTCAATTTAAAAGAGTCCATGGAGTTTTTGCCGTTCTTCTCCATAGGAACCTACGGTTTATTTATTAGGCAACTAGCTTCATCTTATTGACTGATCGAATCCTTGAAAATTCAAAACTGCCTGTAATTCATTGTTTTAATTGAGATAAATGCTTTGAGTTTGAGTTTGACACCATAATAAACATACTATCAGGTGATATGCAGGTTAAGAGCTTCTCCGAAAACGAAAAAAAAAACACTTTTAAAAAACTTTCGAGGTTTGCTTTCAACGCATACTTAAATGTTTGAATGTCTCCAAAAAGGTCTCCTCAACATTGTTTTATTTAAGGCAGGTTTTTCTATGGAACCTCCTTTAAACCTCTTACCGAAACCGTTCAAGATGACCAAAGTTCACAACAAAAAAAAACCTTTCCAACTAATTATTGGTGTGAATCATCTATTGGCGCGCCTTGGGGGTAACATCAAATCGTATGGCGTAACGGCAAACGACATGACGCGCTATGACGTCATGCTTCCTTGACCCTTCCCGGCCTATTTCTTTTTTCTTTCTCTAACCACAATAATCCAATCCTTTCTCCTATTGTCCTCAGGCAAGGTCGACGAGAAAGCGACGCAGTTACATGCGATAGCGTCTCTGAAAGTGTTGCTGGAGGCGACGCGGCCCACAGCTGGGGGAGCCGGCGCGGCGGCGGCGCGGCATTCCGCTGCGGCTGCGCAGGCTAAGGAGACGACTCTCGACCTGCCCAACGGCGGGATCGGGGATGTCCAGTTAGATGCTATAGAAGAGGTGAGAATACTATTTGATTCTGTTTATCCTATCCATGTTAGAATATTATTTATTTTCTTATCTTTTTTTTACACCATAGGGCCTAGAGGTATGTTGTAAAGATACCTTTTAAACTTTGACCTACTTTATTTATTAACCGCCTGCAGCAACAATAAACAATACTCTATTCTATTCTATTGATTTTTTAATACTGGTGAGATTGTGGGATGAGGCTGTTTATTGTAAGTATAGATACTTTGAGTGTAATGTAAGAGTTAAGAATTCTGAATAGGTTCTGTTCTACACTGTTTATTGTCACTGTGTTATACCTACCTATGTATTTTAAGGTACTGCAGATATTGGTGTTTTTTATATTCGTTTCAGTGGTCATTAACATAGTATTTTTTAGGTGTTGGGCGTTTATCAATTTGTTTCATCATCTAAATCCGCTGTACAGACCTATATATGATCATTCATTCTTTACATTGGTATGGGTTTTGTTATAAATATTGGAAAGACGATAGATTTCATTTGTACATTTGTCAATCTGCCTAGCCTTTTTCCAACTATATTGAGGTCGGCTTCCAGTCTAACCGGAGGCAGCTGGATACCTGTATTTTACATAGAGAGACTGCCTATCTGACCTCCACGACCCAGTAACTGGATACTACGATACCCCTTGGTAAGACTGGTTGTCAGACATTCGGGCTTCTGACGACCCGTAACGACTGTCAAAGATCCACGAATGACAGCCGAGGCCAACAGCTTAATGTGCTATCCGAGGCACGGAGGAGTCTCGGTATGTAAAGATGGTCACCCATCCACATACCAACTCCGGCAAGCATCGCTTAACCTGATACGTAGCCACGAGCTCCTCGAACATTCCTCCTTCATTTGTACATTTGTATGTTACTTAAATTTATGACTTACGATTTAATGCATTTTCTCTGATGTACGAGTAATATTATAAACTGTATTTCATTGTTATATCCCTGTGTTGCTTCCTTAATCGATAGGATTACCGAGGACATAATCGATTTGCCACAGACAATTATTTTCCTTTCCTCATAGTCTGCCCTATACCTTGGTAGCCAAATATATTGCAATACCAAACCATCTTTGCAAATTATTGCACCCAGATATTTTAGTCCTTAAACTCCCAAACAGAAAACTAGGAAAATCGTGCCCAAAATCCTGTCATATCAAGATAAATGCTACCATTGTTCGATCTAGGAGATTTATAGACTCAGCAAGTCTGTCTCTCATTGTGTGGAACGCGGCAAATGATTAATTGATTCCACGACCTGAATCATGCTCCCAGTAATCTGCTTCGTTGCCTCTGGAGTTTTTGTGGCCATCTAATCCAATTTTTTGGTCACCTAACAGATTTCTGTTGTTGACCCCGAAAATGTAATGTGCGAACGTGATAGATGGCGTGGTGGCAAGGGATGTTGTGTTTTTTGCTTAAATGTACAAACAGATGGCAATACTAATAATAAATATTTTTTTGTTGAATACCAAGTACAGTGACATAAAATTATAAAAACCCAAGTGTGTGTCGGACCACGCACAATGAAGGGTTCCGTAATTGGGATGAATTTATCCCAAGAACACCTTAACCTAATCCAATAGAGTAATTTCCAAATTATAATTAATACTGTTTATATTTATTGCTCATGATTAATTGACGAATAAATATTATGCCTTAAAAATGTATGCAACTCCAAATTATGTCAAAACAAAAAATTATAAAGCTAATATAATTATATATTTTTTATTTATTTTTATTAATTATATATAATTTTATTATCATAATTATTAATTGTTTTTAGCGTATACGCTAAAAACAATCAATCAAACAAAATCAGAATGGTATCATTTTAAAGCCCTGTAAATTCTCCAAGTTTTTTTTTTTTACTTTGTCGATATATGTATATGTAGTTTTTACTGACGCTTCTTTAGATAATGTTCATATCTTTATCTTAATGATGGAGGACGTTAGATATAAATATTTGTTTCAATACTACACCTATCATTCAAATAAATGAAGTCGAAGAAAATATTTGATTTATAGACAACGATGTATAAATAAACAAATACTTTATTAATAATTTTCTTCTTTATACTCGTAGTAATCGAGTAAAAGAAGTTAATTAAGGAATTAATGTTCCTTAATTAACTTCTTTTACTCGATTACTACGAGTATATCTATATAAATAGATAGGTTAACATAATTTTGCTATACAAAAATATTCTACAGCCATATAAATAATGTATACGCATTAATATTTAAATGTTTTATGTACTTGAATTGTTCCAAAAATCTACTTTTTTTTTTCAATTCAGGGTCACATTTTTTGTTTTTTTTTATGAATGTTCATATTACGGATTAAATCTTGAAAGAATGGCCGATTGTCCGAAAAAATGGTTAGCCGATGAACAATTAATGACAAATAACAAGCCAATTATCGACAGTCGTTGTTTCGGGAGTCGTCCGTTCGTTCAAGAATTAATCTGCCAACTGATCTTTTGGGCAATGGTTCTTCGGAGAAATGAACGTCGGGCAAACGTGAGCATCCGATCCGTTCTATCTTCGGGTTCGCCTCATTTCACCAAAATCCTCAAGCAGCAAATCATTCACCTTTCTAAACAGTATCACCGTTACATAACACACGACCGCATCCGATCGGCTAAAACTGACGCAGGATGAAGGTTCAAATATGGCTTTCGGCCAGTTTCGGCTTGCGTCTTCGATTTGTGTTTTAATCATACAGTAGGTTACTTTTTGTTTAATCTCGAATGGTGGTTATAAAAAAAGAAAGAAAAGAAAGAAAGAAAGAAAATTGTTTATTACAATACATAATGCAATGATGTATGTTTTTAATGTTTTTTTTGTGTTTTGTTTATGTTTTTTGTTATAATGTATTTCAGACTGGTGTTGATTGGGGTGTGCCTACTTTCACTGAGTAACCCCCACTCTCTCGTTCTTGTGTTGCTATTTCACAAAAAGGAGCCAATGGGGATTATTCGGCTGGGTATTTACCATCGACTGAAGCTGCTGGATGGTCTTCCCTGAAATATTTACTGGTATAAAGTATACTTTACAGGACCCAGCCTTCGTTTCAGCCTGTCCGTGGCATTATCATGAAATTTTGTGTCGGACTCCATCGACGTTTTCTACATGAAACGGACATGAGATGCAATTTTTTTTTTGTTTTTAACTGTAACTATTCTATGTTATATTTTTTATAATATCTACCTACTAGTGTACCCTCTAGTTTCCGTTCAGTCATTTTATTAATTTACTGGAAACATCTGACAAGGTGACTAGTAACCTGAACTTTTAATAGAGAATTATATCTCCTTTTAAGCATTGATGAAGTACTGTCTCACAATGAAAAACAGTCCGTCGAAATAATGAGTTTGGTGCAAAATTTTGCTTCGAAAATCACAGCAGATTTATTTTATTGACTCTTATGTTTTATTAAACGATTTCTCTTCCATACATTAAGTTTATTCCATTCAAAAACCGAATTAACTTTTTCCATATTTCACCAATATTGATTCAATTTCTCTTTGAATATTTAAATATTACTAATAATTCAATTTTGTTATCATAGTTGTTAACTTTATTGCGAATGCTGTGGTGTCCTATAAGTAAGTGAAGGCAGTACACCTACTTAATACCTGACGTTGCCCTTTATTTATATGTCATGTAGATATTGTGTACGTCTTTTTTTGGAGATCCTAAATAAATAACATACATTTCCCATGGCAGCTTTACGTCTGACAGTTCGGATTTAAATCAAAATGGGACACAACACATCCCTGATCCCCGAATGATAAACATTCTTCTTTTGTTTTTTATCAAATCGACATTGACGGGAGACGGGATTTACGTAGCCGGGATTTTAGGCCGCCAATCACTTTGGAGTCGATAAAATTTTAATGTTATTATGTAATGTAATAATAATATTTGTCGGAGAGTTTTCATTTGAATATTTTCGAACAAAAAAAGATATGGCCCTCTAAAAAATTTGTACTTGGTACAGTTGGTACTACTAATTTAAACCAATCACAATTTCCATTAAAAAACAGCTACGGTAGTTCATTAATTAACTTAGTCTGGTCCAGGCAATAAACTTTTTGGTAATAACCAATTATTGATATATTAATTAAATATTTCAGAATTTCACGTAGACCGGTCAATTCTCATGAACCCTAGTCGGGAATCTATTATCTGCGTCACAGTACATCCTCCGTCTGTTTAAATTCATTCACCAAAACGCCCTATCTCATGTAAAACTTTTCCTTTTAACTGTCCGCCTAACTATGTAAAGGTTTATGAGTGGGTCCTTATAATAGAATGCCAAAATTGGGTCCTCGTGATAGTTCCAACCCTTTGTAGTGTAATTTATTGCGTTTTAACCTTGGGCGGGACTGTTTCACGCCTTACCGCCTAACTATGAAATAGTTTTCTTTCTTTAGGCCAGAATTATGAGCTGTTTTGGTACATCTCTTGTCTCATCTGAAATTTCTACATTCCAACTGCCTTATGTGATTATTTTTAAACTGTGCAGAATATAGTTATCTCTTTTATGTTTATTGTAGCTGGAGTGCCTTATTTTCTTGTTCTCCCGTTCCTGCTATTCAGTGTCGACAACATACCGTATTTTTTTTGTTTTGTGGCTATCCAAATACGATGCGATGGAGGTGCTCGCAATTTCAGATTCGACGATCACTATACTTTATCTATATGTGCACGATGTGACTCTTAACAGGTCTTCATAAAACAATTGAAATACTACATTCTCATAATGCTCTTCTTGTTACAGATTGGAGACCTGGACGAGGACACGACTCCGCTGGACATGTCGTGGCCGTCAGGTTTCCGCAAGCGAATAACGTACTTGTTAGTCGCACCAATTGTCTTCCCGCTCTGGATGACCCTGCCAGACACTAGAACGCCGAAGGGTGAATATTTTATTTATGAGTTCAACATCATCACCATGTTCATCATCGTCCTGCAATTCACTTAGGGTTGGCACTCCTTGCCTTCTATTACCATACATCTCTACCAGCTGATTCTACCACCATCATTCTCATCCTCCAATTTATTTGGGGTCAGCACAACTAGTCATCTGTTCCATACATCTTTAGCAGCCGTCGTCCTAGTATTCACCTCCTTTCTAGCCATATCATCGTTCACACAATTCTCCACCTTATTTCAATTTATTTGGGTTCACCACAACCTGTCTTCTCTTTCGGTACATCTTGATCTGCCATGCTATTCTGTAAACATCTCACCGAAAACTTGGGTGAAGTGAGCTGTCAATAGTGTCAATCCCTGTGGAATGACAGCTCACTCCACGCTCATTTCACCTAAGTTTTAACGGTCAGATGTTTACAGAATAGCACTGCAGTTGTCATTTTAGTATTCACCCACACTGGGTATTCACCTATCTTTCATACTGTATCACACGAACATATACCGTACTCTATTCTTGTAGTCATCAACATATTGACACTACCTTTTTTTAAATGTTTTTATTGAAGCATCTTCACTTGCAATCGTTATCATTTTATTTTGCATGCTTCAGGCGCAGTACTAAAAAGTGTTAAAGCTATCAATTTCTGTTGCGAAAAAGAGATGGTGCTATTCGTTTTGTACAGCTCCGTCTCTATCTTGCATTGAAACAATGACAAGTCACAATACAGAGCACGGAGACGTATCGGCGACCACTGCTGGCGCGACGATTCCGAGCTTTGTGTGACATACGATACTTACCTTGACCTTTTTTAACAACTTCATTTTCTTTTTCAGGGAAAAGATTTTTCCCAGTAACGTTTATAGGGTCAATAGTTTGGATAGCTTTCTTCTCGTACCTGATGGTGTGGTGGGCGAACGTGGCGGGGGCGACAGCCCACGTGCCCCCCGAGGTTATGGGGTTGACGCTCCTGGCTGCGGGGACTTCGGTGCCTGACCTCATCACGTCCGTGATCGTCGCTAGGAAGGGGTTCGGAGACATGGCGGTGTCCAGCTCAGTCGGTAGCAATATTTTTGATGTTACTGTTGGGTGAGTGGATTTTTTATAATTTTGTTGTCTGTTTCAAATGTGTCTGAAAATATTCTACGAGGTGTTAGGTATGCAGAACCGTGCAGTTTAAAAGCGGGCGTAATCTTTGCCCAAAAGTGAGGTATTTTGACAATCCTAAATAGACGCTTTCCTGCTGTCAAAATTTTGTATATAAAAGGAAATAACGGATACAATATAAAACTGTTGTAACTACTTAAACAATTTTTAAAATTCGCTCGGGTTAAAACATCTAAGTAATCTTACCACTAGAACTAGTTTCGTTTCTAGAGAATAGTCCTTGTTAATATTCCTCTAAAATTAGGTCAAAACAAAACCACAATAAGACATTAAATTAAACTTAACTCAGCATAACATTGCACCAAAAACTTTGATTCCCTAGTTTTCAACGCTGCAGTTCTTCGCCCCAAGAGAAATAGAAACTATTTGGCAAATGCTATATCAGCTATTGCAGCTGAAACTGATATTTTAGCAGCCGGCATTCCCCTCCTGTCGAATACTTTACCGGAGGAATTCCTTAGTGGAACTTCAGCATAGTTCGTTTCAAATTTTGGTAACGCTGAGAGTTACGACTTTTTAGAAGCAGATAAAACTCTTGTTTTATCTGCTGATAAAACTCTTGTTTTATCTGCTTCTTTTATACTGCTCTCTGAACGAATTTGTGTCACATGGATAGACCATGACCTGGGTAAAGACTTAGGATACTTTTTACCCCAGTAGTACGGTTTTCGTGGGATAATTTCCGATCTCCACGCGGGCGAAACCGCGGGCAGAAGCTAGTGTATTATAAGCATTTCCGCTTCTTTTTTTAACTGCTGCATTTTGTAGCTGTACTTCCCGAGTGGGAGTTATTTTAATTTTATGTTAGTGTCCATAAAAAATTCTACCCTACCAACTTAATTTCGCAGAAGTGTGACTGTTTTTACTGAAAATATTTCTTCATCAAGCATCCCTCTTTATTTATTTAATAGTTTAAGCACACAAATGTACAGAGGTAGGCTTATGCGGGATGGCTAGCAAATCCATATCCTGAGGGCACGTCTTCCCTACCATTACTGCGCCACCCGGTCTACTCCTTGATATGCAATGGCGTTTGTAGCCCCATGAAGCATGAGGCTTCAGGGGCTAGTGCAAATCTTGGGGTTGATTCGATTTATCTAGTCTGGTTAAACCACGCTGGGATCAGTGCATTTCATTCATTCATTCAAAGAACATAAATGTACAGAGGCAGACTTAATGCCATAGGTATTTTGTATGCGTGTTATAAAACAAATCTTTCTTTCTTTTACGACTTTTAAAGATTCAACCCTGTGATAGACACAAGTTTTAGGCTTAGTAATATAATATATAAAGTCCTGTTAGAATTAGAACTCTCTGGATACGGAAACCTATAAAAGTAGGAGTTGATTGGAAAGGTCTTTCAGTCTGGAACACAAAAGCGAACGTGTTCATAGTTGAGGAAAATAGTTCGTTAATTAGATTTCAATTCCCGGCGGTCATAGCGTGATTATATTCTTTGATTGGTTACGGGAATAGTCAGGATACGTTATAACTAAATCTCATTAACATTTTGCTATTTAAAACCATTCGTCGTTGAGAAGAAATAGTAACTAGCAGTTTTTTACACGACTGCCAAAAAGGACTGTAATGTTTTACACGACTGCTCAAAAATGAGTGTAATGTTTTACACGACTGCCCAAAAAGGAGTGTATGTATGCATATATGTGAGTTTATTTGTTCCACCATAAATTTTTAAATGCCTGAACAAATTTGGATGTATGGGGTATCGTCATCCCGAGTGACATAGGCGAGTGAAATTTTTGTTTTCAGGGATTGCTGTCTGCGGACCACCGTTGTGTCGTTGTGTGGAACACTTGTTGTTATTGACTACACTAATGACAATTTTATTTATCTTTTTAGTCAGCGAGTAAATAAGTGACCTTTCGCTTTGTATATACAGGGTGGGTAAAAAATCGTGGATCAAACGAAACAGGGCGATAGTTGGGGTTATTTGCAGTAAAAAATATATCTGTGGCAGAACCCTAACTTGATCTCCTTAAAAGTTATGACTATTTGAGTGCTTTATTAAAAAAATACTATAATTGGTAATAAATAGGCAATTAGAGCAAAAGTGCCAATACTCATAAATCATGGTACCCACTATCATAAAAGCACTTTTGTAGTGATGATACATTTTCTAAGTAACTAAACACTCCTTAAAATAGGTACATATTTTAAAACAATAAATGGTGTTTATTTACTTACCCACCCTGTACAGATTACTAATACAACTTGTTTTTTACTGTTTAGTTAGTTTTTTGGCAGGGCAGTTGGTTTTTTTATGTCTTGATAATAGACAGAGACCAGAAGGCCAATTCTCGTACTTAAAAAACGTTCACATTCTAGTCGCAATCTGTCAAACTTGTCAAAAATGTTGACAAATTGATTCTATTTTTGACAGATTGCGAATGAGACGCAAATGCGAACGTTCTTAAATATTACGGGAATTGCTCCTCTGTTAAGTGAATACATCGACTAATACAGATTAAGGAAGAATAATGCTGCACCAGCCCAAAATCAACTAGGGCAGATGGATTTCTCAGTATCAGCGTTTTGCATTTGATAGCCAAATTCTTGAGAAAGGCTATTTGACATCACACTAAGACCCTTAGGAGCCGAGCATAAACAAGGAAACTCAGAAAGAACGCTAAGCGAAATTCCACGCGGAGGACGTCGCTGGCACAAGCTAGTAAAAATATAAAACCGTAATGAATCCAAACAAAAAAATCAATCTGCCTAGCCTTTTCCCAACTATGTTAGGGCCGGCTTCCAGTCTAACCGGATACAGCTGAATACCAGTATTTTACATGGAGCGACTGCTTATCTGACCTCCACAACCCAGTAACTGGGTAATACGTTACCCCTTGGTCAGACTGGTTGTCAGACTTTCGGGTTTCAGACGACCCGTAACCACTGTGAAAGATCCACGAATGACAGCCGGAACCAACGGCTTAACGTGCTTTCCGAGGCACGGAGGAGTCTCGGTGTATAAAGATGGTCAACCATCCACGGACCAACCCCGGCAAGCGTAGCTTAACCTGTTGACCATCCCGTGCGGCTGTTATTACTTAGCCACGACCTCTTCGTAATAAATCCAAACCTAGCTAACTTATAAGTACAAATACATGGTTTGCAACATCTGGTTACCAAAAAACATAAATAACGTTATCAAATGAACTTTCCCAAACTGTGCTCTAAGATAAGAAAATTCTTAAATATGTAGACCTTAAATAACGGACGCCATCTTAAGTGCTTACCTACTCAGCTTGGAGCGGCGCCAAAAATGAGGGTAGATGTGAAATTGCGCGCTTTTTTCTGCATACGTATGGCAGACGGCGGATTGCGGATGTATTTTAAAGGAAGTGTTGCAAATATTCTTTGTTGGGTATTCGGAATCTTATAGTTAGGAGGTAGACTGGTCGAGTGGTCGTACTTAAACTCTTGAACGATTCTCTACATCATTCTCACATATCGTCGCCTTAGTGGTGAAGAGAGCTAAGCCACACTTTAGACCGAATTGTGTTATGAATACCACCATATGATTTTTTGTTCGTAGTTTTATTTAACTCCTCTCACGTCTTATTGAAAAATCAACCTCTAGTTGAGCTATTGATCTCTTAGATCTTAGATTTCTTCAACACTAGAATCTCCGTTTAACGCCGAGCATGGTGTTATTCATAACACAATTCGTTCAAAAGTGTGGCTTACCTCTCTTCACCACTAAAGTGACGATATTAGAATTATAGGTAGGTATAATTTCCTATTGTGACTACTCTTGTAAATATATCGTTGGTGTGCCTTGCTTAATAAATAAATAAATAAATTTTAATATGGATGATGTAACCAATATTTTGATTTAAAAGAGTATCCATTTAGTTTCTTGTCCGTCCTTCTCCTTATGAACCTAATATGCTTTGGAATGGGCAACCAGCGGGGTAATTGCATAACACACTAACAGTAGCAAAGGCTTTAATTTTGACAGTTCAACAACATTCATTGCGTTCTTTACATTGTTGAGCAGACAAATTTTTCGAACATATGAAGCAATGGATTAGCAATAGCCTTCAAAATTATTCAGAGAAATATGAACTGTCATATCTATCTGCTAACCCTGATGGTTATGGTAGTTTCTCGTCGATTATTCAATGTTCAGTGGCGTTCTTAAGTCCAGTTACAATCGTATAACGCAATAGAACTACACTTTGGTTTAATTTGCGACCTTATGTTCAATGCACTGGGTACTATAATGCAGCTGACTTTATTGCACTGAAACAGAGCTTTGTATGTACCTACTACTATCTACAAATTTTCTCTATTATGTTAGTAGACATGTAAGTGTCTGTTCCAAAAATATCAGATGAAAATGTAAACAAATGGATCAGGAAACGTAGTAATGGATGCCATTATAGTGATTTGATTAGATACTAATTTTAAATCACCGTAAAGATGCTATTCATTTATTGTGTAGTCTGGTAACTAACTCTGTCTGTGTGTCTGTGTGTTTTTTATGTTATTCATTTAGCAATAATAATTGAGGTTAGTTTTTTAACCAAAATTTTCTTCGATATTTTTTCATTTACAGTTTAATCATGTTATTCAAACAATAATTGTTGGAAAAGTGGTGAGATATAAAGTTGAAACCTTCTAAATACAGATGAATGTGTTAATAATTCCCGTTAATGAGTGATTGCGTGAGAATTTAACCTGCACAGAGTTTGTTTACGTTTTAATCAAAGACTTTTGGAAAAGACCGTAGCGGTATGAACAACGTTGCCACAGTAAAAATAAGTAGCAGTATTATAATCTTTATAGAAAACGGCCGAAATCTCAGTGTATATCAATACGCAACAGTATCGAGTGCGCGGCAGTCATGCACAGATGCGAAAGGTTTATCTACGGAGCGGCCGTAGGTTATTATTTCAAGGTCACTGTCGAGATATAATACTGGTACTTATTTATACTGTTATGTTGTTATAGTAGGTAAGTTTAGTAGGTATTTCCTGAACAATACCGATTGCCCTCCCGACCTTCACTAAACACCTACTCTTGAACTTTGTAGGATCGCCCTTCCTGACACCTACGGCCTTGTAACACTAATTTTATATCAATACTCTTTACTAAAGTAAAAGGTAGGTAGGTAGCTTTGTTAGGCGTGGTGTTCTGGTAAAATAGTTAAAACTTTATAGCACTTATCTATAGAAATAAATAAAATTTATGTGTCTGTTTTTAATACAAAAAAAAACAACTTTTTACTAAATGCATATGAAAGTTTATACGGTACTTACAATCTTTTTTTTTGTCTATCTATCTTTTTGTTCCTGCTAATCCCCGAAACGGCTGGACCGATTTTGACTTTCACTGGAAGATAGCTGATGTTATAAGAAGTAACTTAGGCTACTTTTATTTTAGAAAAAGCTACGCCGTCAAAGCCCTGTGCGGCAGCTAGTACACAATAAAAATGTTGGATTTGTAACTTTTTCTTCTCTTGCATTGGCAATGTTATGTTACAACATCACGCCTGTTTTTTCCAAAGGGGTAAGCGGTGTATATAGTTCATCCACACTTCACCAGTTACGTTTAGATATCACGGGGGCGAGCCTATTGCCATTAAGATTTTGTTCTCAAATGTCATGATTTCGTGAAAAAATCATTCAATGAAACACATCTAACTTCGAGAGATAGTGTAGCGGTTAGATCGCCACATACGAACTACGCATCAAACGCATGACGTCACACAAATCCTGCATCGCGCAATTAAAGTTTACCTCGCGAACGACATATATATAAGACTATCCGACAGCAATCGTCGGGCAGTTGCCCGCCAAACCCTACACCCGTCTGGTCGGAGGATCCTCCCTTTTTCAATAATGAGTATGAGTGAACTTTATCAAATTATATTAAGTAGTTTAGAAGTTATGAGAGGGAGGAGTTATGTTATGTGAGGAGGTCGTGGCTAAGTAATAACAGCCGCACGGGTCGATCCATCAGGTTAAGCTACGCTTGCCGGGGTTGGTCCGTGGATGGGTGACCATCTTTACATACCGAGACTCCTCCGTGCCTTGGAAAGCACGTTAAGCCGTTGGTCCCGGCTGTCATTCGTGGATCTTTGACAGTCGTTAAGAGTCGCCAGAAGCCCGAAAGTCCGACACCAGTCTTACCAAGGGGTATCTAATTACCCAGTTACTGGGTTGTGAAGGTCAGATAGGCAGTCGCTCCATGTAAAATACTGGTATTTAGCTGCATCCGGTTAGACTGGAAGCCGACCCCAACATAGTTGGGAAAAGGCTAGGCAGATTGATTGATTTTGAGAAGTTATCAAATCAAATCATATCTTTTTATTGTGGGCATAGGTTATACAGACAGATGTGAGGTAAATTACAGTTCCATTATGTCCTGCCTAATAGGCATACAATAAATAAGTCAACATGCAGTATAAAACAAATCTTAGGTATCACTTATAAAGCAAATCTTACAAAATAACAATTAGGTGTATCGTGAAAGATTGTAGGAGGTACTAATTATTTAAAAAATCTTAGATCGTGTATAAAGCTTTGTCAATAAAAAACATAAGGCAATTTATATTTGAATAGTGAGAGTTTCTTGGTGCTTAAAATGTCCACAGGTATCCTATTGTAAATTTTAGATGCCATTCCGAAAAAACTTTTGCCCAAAAGAGCAGTTCTAGTTCAGATGAACATACATACCCACAAACCTACACACATAACGGTCAAAATCATAACCCTCCTTCTTGCTTCTCCGTAGTCGAGTAACAAATTGAGTTACGTTACCATAATATCGAAAGCCAGCCCCCATGCTTACGAAACACCGTCCAAACGGGGTCAAAGGATATGATCTCTGACCCAATTTACTAACCAGTTGAGGAGCCGATCACCCGAGCACCCTTGAGAATCGAACAATCGGTTTTAAACAGCCCTTGTTTGAGTATAGATGGCAATAACCAGCTTATTTGGCTCACATCGTATTTATATCTATCTCTTCGCATAAGCATAGGAATAGCCCTTTTGCCATGTTCAGAAGTTAATAGGAACGTTGTACAGTCAACTGCGAAATAGGTAGATACAACAGTGAAAATGATTTTTTCTTTTTTTCTCGTGGTTTTTTAAGTCTTCATGGATGAAGTACAATAGACGTGCGTAGTACGACACGACGCGTTGCCGTTCGCAGCACTTGGCGTGGCAACACGTCGTGTTCGGGTTCGCGACAAGTCAATCGTCATCCTGAGGTTGAGAGGTAAAACACGTGTCGATTTCTTACAGGTTTTTTTATGTCTCTTTAGGAATAGTTAAGCGGATTAAGTTATTGCTAATTGTATTTTATAATGGATTTCCGCAAAGTCACGCCTGCGTCAGTTAACTATCTTCATCGATAGCTGTCTATATATCAGAGGATTATTTTGGACTCTTACGTACTGAATAAAATTCCATAGTATTCCTCCTGCTACCGTGATTCGGGAACATTTGCATTTCCTCCTAAATTATTAATTGAAATGATGAGTGTATTCGTTCACAAACTACTATGAATATATTTTTCTTATTATTTACTAGCTTTTACCCGCGGCTTCGGCCGTGTGGATGTCGGAAATTATCTCCCAAGAACGTACTGTTGATATTAAAAGTACCCTATGTGTTAATCCAGGTTATAAACCACGATCCAAAGCCATTCAGCCGTTTTTGCGCCAATCCGGAACATACATCCAAACCAACAGACGAACGGACAAAAATTCCTCGTTATTACTTTATTCTACAGAATGTTAAAGAAATTGCGTGCCATAGCTTCAGGGTGAGTTCAGAGTCGATAAAGGAATCCGTAAAAAGTTAAAAATAAATACCTTTAAAAAAAAAACAAAAATTATCATAAGATGAACCTAATGTAGTACCTACTAATAAAATAGCAATCGTTTAGAATTGATTAACAAATTGCGTAAAATAAGTTTTTATTTTGTTTAAATGCTAATTAATAATTTCCTAGAGCTACCTATCTACTACGAGTATTATATCGAACGCAATAAAAGTAAGTAATTAAAGCATTTAAACAAATTAAATAATTTTAATTCTAAACGATTGCTATTTTAAGTTAGTAGATACTAAATTAGGTTGACCTTGCAATTTTTTTTCCTGGGTTCCTTTATCTATACTGAACCTACCCCTTAGCTATGACACGCAATTTCTTTAACACCCTGTATACATGTATACGAAAAAAAACGATTTTGAATACTGTAAGGTGCACGTGACTGTACATAGTGTCGATTCTGCGAGAAATAAAAATGAATGGAGTGGAGTGTTATATAGTGTCACGCGGTGGGAAATACATGAAACGTTTGAAATACAATATTATTTATAGCGACATATTGCAAAGACACGCCTGTTTCAAAGAAACAAATACTTATAGGCCTATATTTTTGGAATATATTTCAATAAAATTAACACTGTTAACGACATAATAGCGCCAAAGATAAAATTTAAAAAAAAATGCAGCCTAAAGGCTCGTACAGATCAGTGCGACGCGCGACTCGAACAATACAATTTCTAAGAAAGCTTCACGGTATAACAATAACCGGTGTCGCGTCGCGCTGTCCCGTCGCGCTTGTCTGAATGAAGCTTAAAGTCGCTTGCGCGTGTATAGGTACGTGTAGTATGTGTGTGGTCATATTAAAGCAGGGACTGAATTACCCAAAAATTAAGGTACCTTTAAATATCAGTATGACGTCATACCGTTAAATAAGGGTTACCAAAATATTTCGATACCGTTCTTTTTTTCAGTAGCGGAATTTTGAGGTTGGAAATGCATACCGATATATTTCGGTAGATGTACAAAAATACACAAGTTCTAACGTGTTCGACCCCCTCTCGCAGCCGCGCCGCGCCGTCTCACATGTTTTTGTGTGTGTAAAGGTTAAATAACGGTTTAGCTCAACCTTTATTTAAAAAGGTATCGGTATTGCTCAACCCTTATTTTAAACCAGTACCGCTATATTTTTGAGGTATCTTTACCTTTAACCGTAACCGCTTTCAGTCCCTGTATTAAAGGGTGTGGTACAGTCCATCAAACGGAACAACTTTCTCTATAGGAACAACATTGTAATGGTAAAAAAAAACTGTGCTGTGTTTGTATGTGTATTCTAAGTTTATAACCTATTTATATACTTGTGTACCTATTTTATTTACAATTCATCATGTTATCTTTTTATTTTTTTCTATTATTATTATCTTCTTAAAACGTAGTCAACCAGGGGGGGCCTAAGACGGCCACATCCTCTAAAAGCAAATCATTTTCTGAATTCCCAGCAATTCCTCTATGATGACACATATTTTAGCTGAATCATATTCAATTCAATTCATATCAGAATCATATTTGGTGTAAATATTGCCGCATGAAAAAAATAAAGACCGTAATTTTACCGGATAATTTTTCTTTACAGTTTTTATTAATCAAATGAGATTTTTATTCTTTTATTTCTACAGTTCAAATGTTATTTCATTATAATATAAAACTGTCAAACAGATGAATTGCGTAATATGAATTGATCGCAGATAATATAAGGAATTGTCAGCTTGCGACAGTTTGTATGATTTATAAATATTATCTTATTATGATTCGGCCAAAGCGGCCGTTTTGAGCTCCCTGAGCACGTGCCATCTTACCTCTTCACCACCCTTGGTTGACTGGTAGAGAATGCCTAAGGTATTTAGTGCGCCTTTGTATCTTATTGTGTGCGAGAAGTTTAAATAAATAAATACATTTAGGTCGAGTAGGTATTGCAGGTTTGTATGGGACGCTGTTTATATGTCGCAGGCAATTTGTATGATACCACTTTTTACAACCGAAGTAATAGGGATGATTTTTTTTAGTCCGTCTTTGAGATCATACAAATCTTTGGACACGTCTTTTTTTCTTTTTTTTAAAAAATAAATGGTAAAATGTGCCATGACGTCACGAGTATGTAGATTTTATACATACTAGTGACGTAGTGACCCCCACTCCCCAACTTTAAATGCGTATTATCTAAGTATTTTTGTATTAATATGATAAAGCAAAAAATACGTGACCAATTAGAATTTAATTGTTTCTTTACCCAGGTATCATCCCTATTATTCTAATTCTGCTTAAAATAATTACAGCAGCATCTATGAGCTTAACCACAAACAACGATGAATAATTACACCACAAATCTCTCTTTCTGGCAGTTTGGCATTTGGCAAAACACGTCATAATGCATTTGGCACTAGGCTTATTTGACTTTGCCAAGCTGCAAACTAAACTAAACTGGGGTAGGTGTAGGTATGGTGAGGCTTCGAAATTGTGTTTTTGAATGACGTTTGCAAGTACTTAGGTATTATGAATCCCTCTTTGGCCTTAGCACGTTTACGTAGGAGGCAAATTTTTATACTTAGGTAAACACTTACAAGATTGCGTTAACTTCAATTTGTACTGATACTGAACAAGCAGTAGATGACCCAGTGGTAACTGCCCCGACTTACAAGGTGGAGGTCGTGGGTTCGAACCCAGACGGGCGCTTTACTTTGTGTAATATAATTTCATCACCACTGCGCTCAAAACGGTGGAGGAAAGCATCGTGAAAAAGCCGGCATCAGGGCGCCTTATCCAGCTAGGCGCCCCGGGCTTGTCATGCATTTGGCGCCCGATTATATTTTATTTTAATTAAAAAAACTTATTTTCAATTTTGTACCACATTTATTACTGAATGAATTAACATATTTTACCCATTCATTTTCTAAACAATGTTGGTACGTACCGTCAAAGAAGTTCATATCTAACCAGTTTCAAAACAAAATCTCGTGAACACGATGATGACATGTATTACCGCCCCGGCTATAGAGCCGCCGCGCGCTGCAAGTAAGAATAGTCCTTACGGCGCGGCGGTTAGATATGAACTTCTTCGATGGTGCCTATATGTTGTGTGTCAGTTAGTCATGAAACTTATAATGTAAAACAAAAACAACTAAAACCTTATTTTTTTTTAGCTTTTTGTCAGCAAATTCTCTGATAAGACTTTCAAAATCTAGATAATCTGCAACGTAATTTTCAATGAACAGCGAGGCCAAACTAGACTAAGCTTTTTTGGGTCATTGTAGACGGCAATTACGTTTTAATCAACTTTAGTTAAGATAAAATAAATAATTTAAAAAATCATTTCTCTTTTCAGTTATGATTTTGCAGTCGGATTTTTGTTTTTTTTTAAATTATTTATTTTATTTTAGACTATTTTGTATCCCGGTACACTCTTATGAATAAAAACTGGGCCAACACAAACATATGGCCCATTTTTACGCTATCAAAAACTTTTAAAACCATTTTATTATTTCTAATTAAATTTAAACATATAACTTATACATATATTTTTGTAATCCCCTTTTAATTTCCTTTATCTTGACATCCTACTAGATAGGTTTGGTTATTTTTTTTATTAACGTATTACTATTTTGCGCCAAAAATCCGCCATTACTTTTTTTTGTTAAACACCTGTCTAAGGACACTTCGGTTTTTAAGACGAATATAACGATACCTTAACTGTCGAAATCCCATCCAGCCGTTTAAAAGATACAAGGTAATAAAGAAATTTACAAATATACATACATACATACAAGATACGCGCGAAAAACATAAAGATTGGTGCAGACTAGCGCGACACGACAGCGCGACGCGACACTGGTTATTGTTATACCGCCAAGTTTTCTTAGAAATTGTATTGTTCGAGTCGCGTCGCGCCGTCGCCGCGCGCTGGTCTGTACGAGCTTTATCCCTTCCTTGGCAGTCGAGTAAAAAATTGCGTTCGCCACTTGCAACAGTCACTGGTATTGTTAACAGAACACGCTTGTCGCTCAGGTCGTCTGTTTGCCATCCCACATAAGTTCGTGAGGGATACGGCAAGACAAGCAACAAAATGACAGTTCGTGGTAGATAAATGCAGAATACTCATACTCACTCCTACGGGATAAGTTAATAAAATTAAAATAATAATACCCGCCTGTTACTGTCCCACTGCAGGGCAAAGCCCTCTTCCCATACAGAGAAGGCGAGCATTGATCACCATCACGCTTGCTCAAGACGGGTTGGCAGGTTTCCTCACGATGTTTTCCTTCACCGATGTCAGTAATGTCCAAGATAAACTCAGAAAGTACCTACATATGAATTGAAAAAGTCACATTGGTACTTGCCCAGTTTTGAACCCACAACCTTACGATTAAGTTTTTCTTTATAGAGATAGGTATTCAAATTAAGTGGTTAAGTTAAACTGGCGTGCGTAACACCCGGTGACCTCTAGTCGGCGGCGCCGGCGCCCTCCCCTAAGCAGGCCCTGACCGAATGTCATAGAACTAACAAGTTTAAGACATGTGACATTCTACAACCCGCACTAGGCCATCGTGGTAGATTACAACCCACTCCCTCGAAAAAAGAGTAGGCCTGTATCCCAGTAGTGGGAACATTATAGGCTGATATGACGGAATAAGCGCCGTCTGGTGACTATAATGGGAAACACAATTATTCCATACAAATTTAAGCAGTAACTAGTAAGCATAGTAACTAGTCTAGCACTAAAAATTAAGACCACAGAAGTAGGATGTTTTACTTTTACTGACGCTACGTTGAGCTTACTACGTTTCTGCACAAAAATCTACGGTGTATTGTATACAGTCGACGTATACAGTTTCATACTGAGATGAGCCTTTTTGGCCTCTAATGTTCTTTTTTTATTGTTGTATTTCCTGTACTTATCCCAAATATTATACTATCTCATTTAGGTAAATTTTTACTGTAGGTACTACTTCTTGACGTTTTTTTTCGAGAGTGTGTTTGAAAATTTATTACATTCGTCTCATTTTCAAAGCCGTAGGTACAGCTACGATTTATCAAATAAACTCGCATCTAAGCCCCAATAGTTATAAACATTTAATCTGCCTTGCTCTATCCGACCTCAGCCCCTAGCAATTGTAGATCAAGAAACCGCAACATAAATCCTCAGAGCAAACGTGTTTCGGATCCCAAACCTTCTCAAATAACAATACAGCTTACCTCTACAGACATAAAGTCGTAATTTCAACAACATTTGGGCTATATATCAGGAAAATAAAACTTATGTCGTAAACAGGGAGGACTTATAGGAGTCCTCCAGTACATAAGGGGGTGCGGGGGAGGGGAATGGATATCGCAATGCAGTTTGGAACAATTTGCAATTTATCTTCGAACGTATTTTGTATTTGGGTCATGCTTGAGAACTCTCGAGTTTAAAATTTGTTTTTCTCCTTTGTTTGTAAGTAACCCCGTTTTAATGTTTAATGGTGTAATACATTTTGTAACAGCTCGGACTTTCAGTACCTCGGGTCGCTTGTGCAAGGGGATGGCGGAGTAGACCGAGACGTAACACCATCAACTCAGGATGGATGAAACGGCGACAGGTCACAGGAACAACTTCCGACCCACGGATCCCTCTGAGGAAGTCCGTGATAAGGCCTGTCGTACTGTATGAATTAAAATGCTGGACCTTGAAGAAGACGGATGAAAAAAGATTGCATGTAGCAGAGATGAGAATGTTGAGATGGATGTGTGGAGTGACGAAAATGGAAAAATGTGAGCCGTCACGGGACGCCTGGCAGATGTGAAACATCGACATTATTTTGTAAAAGTAATATGCAGATAAGAACAGATTGTGATGGGAACTAAATATGTCATAATGATAAAAATACCATCATATAGCGTGGCGACGCTTCGCCACGGCATGCGTCGCCACGCCAGAAATCGGTTTTACGTGCGGCTATAGATGTTTCACATCAATAAAGTAAGAAATGAGTTGTATAAGGGAAAGTTTAAAAGTGGCGCCAGTGACAGAAAAGTTGAAAGGAAATCGTTTGGCCTGGTATGGGCATGTGATGAGAAGGGAGGAAACGCATGTGATGAAAAGAGTGATGAATATAAATGTCGATGGATGGATCGAGAGAGGAAGGCCTAAGAAAAGTTGAATGGATTATGTGAGGAATGATATGAGAGAGAAGTGGAAGGGACTGAATGAAAGCGTGACGGTGGAAAGGGGAGAGTGGAAGAAGAAAACGTGTTGCGCTAACCACACGTAACCTGATACAAGGGTAGGAAGATGATGATGACATTTTGTCTTCGGAATAAATTTTCGGTCTAGAACCTTTTCTGCTGAACACATTTCAGAGCTGTGCCCGGGCCGTGGCACATGCACCGCACTGAAGCTCCGTCACCGCGGCCCGGACAGGGAAATGTGTGAACGAGCTCATATGAAATGTATACAGCGATATATTTTAGAGCCCCTGAGCACGGCCTGTCCACGTCCGAGACGAGCCAGCACGCGTAGTATGACCACCCTAGAAACGAGTTTAGTCGACGGAAGAATAGACAAAATGACAGTCTGACAATGACAATCACAATCTGTCATTTCGTCTATTCTTCCGTCGACAAAACTCGTTTCTACGGTGTTCATGCTACGCGTACTGATATGTGTGGATAGACTCAAAAGCCCATCACAGACGTAGCTATAATATATATCATAGCAAGACATATGACGATATATTTTTTTCAGAGTAATCTTCGAGTGACCTCAGACGGAACTATATAATTGCTAGTACGCACCAAAAATTACGCAAAAAAAAAGCAAAAGCAAACTACATTTATATATATTATAGCTCTGTTTCTGACGGGTTTAGTCTTTGTAACATACATCACATGGTTTCACGTTAGGATAGTTAGTCTATTAGTTATCATACGACACTTTGTATTGAGACGTCACAACAGAATGGCTAAACTTGACCATATTTATATTTCACTGCCCCGCGGTTTCACCCGCGTGAGTCTCGATCTCGTGGGAATATCGGGATAAAAAGTATGCTATGTCCTAATCCAGGTCATGGTCTACCCATATTATGCCAAATTTCATCCAAATCTGTTCAGCCGTTTAAGGGTGAAAGCGTAACAAACTCACTTTCGCATTTATAATATTAGTTAGGATAGCATCCATATTTTTGTCGACTCCAAAGGCTCTTGCAGACAGGCGTCACGTGGTAGAATAATATCCGTGAAGTTTCATAGAAATTGTTTCGACAGAGTCACGTCGCTCCACCGTTGGCGTCGCGTCACGCGTTAAATCGCTACAGACAAATAGGAATTTGCCAAAATCACTAAACATTTTATTGTCCAAATTTAATCTATTGGGAAACGAAATAAGTGATTGAGAAACTATAAAACCGGCAATAAACTGACAAATATCCCTGCATTTTGTTATTGTAAACTCAATCGAGACTATAAAACACCCCTATTTCAGTTCGTCCGTTAACAGTATGTATCTTACTGCATCCTGGCAATATTTTCTTGTGTCTCAATTGTAATAAAATAACTCATACAAAATCACTAGCCAATCTTTAAATTAACAGAAACGTAAGCTTTATTTAAAAAAGTTTACCTACTTACGTTTTGGGAAGTATTCGTTTTTTTTTAGTGTAGTTGGATATATCTAATAAATAAATTTCAATCGTGGAAATACATAAGCTCTCTTTAGTGCCCCCTTCTCAAATAACCACCCTATATGATGTCAAAGTTAAACCTAATGACTCAGCCACACTATACTCCCTCCGCACTGCTTCTCGCGCTGTTCATTACTCAAGTCATGCTGGGACTACATTGTCGCGTTATGGCGTACTTTACTTAGCGCACTCTCTGTTGCTCAGCGAGACGTCAAACGGTGTGCGAGAGAGAGCGCGCGAAGTTTAGTTCACGATAACGCGACAACATCATCAGGACGAGCGGCATGACAAGTAACGCAGCCACATCTCGGACCACTTCGCTCGCTATTTCTCTCGCCACACGTCGAGTGTGTGGCAGCGGAGTACTTGTCAACATTTCCAGCGGGTAATTGCGTAACACACACAGATAATGAATCGCAATGGGTTTCATTTTGAGAGTTCGCCCCTGTCCATTGCGCTATTTACGTTACTGAGCAGACGAATTTTTCAAACCTCCGAAGCAATGGATTAGCATTATCCTTCAAAACTCTCGGATTGTGATTCAAAGTGTGTTACCCAAATTAGGTGCTGGGTCGTACGTTCTTTTTGTTAGATTAAGGGGACTACAGGACCTAAACGTGCCTAAACGCAAGTTTTATAATGCCTAAAAGAATATGATCCACTGCAGTAAACAAGATCAGAAAAATATATGATATTCTTCAGGATATATGCTAGTATGAAAGTGTGTTGAAAACATAGTACAACTAATTTGATACGATAGAAAAAAATCATGAAGATACCTCTAAAAATTTCTTTTAACGATTAAAAATCATATTAATTTACATGCAATCATTCTGATTTTTTGTCAGATTATTCTACAAGCTATAACAGCATAATAGTGTTTTAATTTTCCAGTCCAATCAATAGATTTTTTGTAAATCTCTAACTGCTTCATATTTTGCAATAAATTACCTGCGTCGTGTCATCGCGCTTCTCTTTCATTTCTATGCAGTCCGACAGTGACCGCGCTGTAGCTGTTGTAAGCCTCTTAATTATAATTCCTAACAAAGTTAAAAGATCACTATCGCATCCAAAACTAGTTTTTAACAAACCTCATTAACTAAACTTAAAAAAGAACTAAAAAATATACCGTCTACCGAATCGAAGAAAAACCCTATTTATAATTGTACAGTTCCTCAAAACTAACAATCACTGCTTATTTTTCATTACAATAAACACGAATTCGCCATAAAAGAAAGTCGGCCATTTTAAATACAATTTAAAATATAACCATTCGTGTCGCTCTCCATTTTATTAAAAGATTTGTGTGTAACGCGAACATTTTTTTAATATAATAGTGACATAGTGTTTTTGCCTCGAAGCATTTGTTGCTTATTATTTCTTAACATGCTTGTATTTCTGTGTGTTCCTGTATTTAGGTAATTATGAACTACCTCACGGAAACCTCGATCTATTTTATTCTTATTATTATTTCCTATTATGACAAACTAATCCAACGTTAACCATTCTGCCAATGTCTAAAGTGAATTGAAATTTAAAAGCAAGCAAGTAAGTGTATTATGAAAACGTTGATCACTTTTGAACTTTGTGACATTCAACTCGTTACTTGTCAATATTGATGATTATTGTAATATACATCACATTTTTGACTCAGAATATTATGACAAGTTTTATATACCTATGGTTAAGGTTTTCGAAAGTCGACTGTACGTAATATTTTCATAAGGGAACAAAACAACAAAGATTTTCTTAGAGAAAAAGTACAAACAATAGGGATGTTGAGTAATTTTTTTGCTCCGTCAGATAGATTCTTAAAAAACATTCCACACGTATTTTTTCTTTTTTTACGTAATCAAAAGATTACGGCAGTACATTGAGTTAAAATGAGGCTAAACGTCACTCTACTGTAGATTTTATACTGAATTGTGACGTAGCGAGTCCTCACTCCCCAACTTTTGGTGCGTTTTATCTAAAGCTTTGTGCAGACCAGCGCGACTTGTCGCGCGACGCGACACCGGTTATTGTTATACCGTCAAGTTTTCTTAGAAATTGTATTGTTCGAGTCGCGTCGCGGCGTCGCGTCGCGCTGGTCTGCACGAAGCTTAAATCATTTTTTATTAATATTATAAAGCAAAAAATATGTTTCTAATATTTTTTTGATTTATCCGACTGATGGACTAACTGGTTTTAGTTTTTTACTGTCAACATCCCTATTGTGTTGTTATAAAACAGACTTCAGACTATCATAGGTGGGTATTACACTATCATATCTTTGATCAAAGATCTTTGATTAAAGTTATAATGAAATTGTAAAATAGTATGTCTATTTTAAAATTTCATTATAACTTTGATCATTATGGGTAATTTGTGAGCTTTCTAGATAGGTATAGTGATAGGTAGGTGATAGTGTAATATCACCCTGAGGCGGATATACCAATAATATATTTATTTTACTATTTCATTATATCTTTGATCAAAGATCTATGATCAACGATATGATAGTGTAATACGCACCATATTCAGGGCCATATTCCATTGATAAGTAAATACCTACTCGAGATTTTTCGCTTTCCACAATAGTCAATCTAATACACATAAGTAGTTTGATTTCCTGCAACCTAGGAAGGTTGCTGGTTGGTCTAAAAAAGTTAATAGTCAAGCTAAGCTTCATGAGCGTTACTGAACTAAAAATGACGTGAAATGAACTTGAATCAAAAATCTCCCTTTGCAGCAGCTTAGAAAGAAACAAAATTACTTCTCCAACACTGTAAAGTACATAATAAAACGAAAGTTAGAACGTTATACGGTGAATTAAAAGCAATAAATTAAATCGAGCCCACTTTCACGGCCTTCTAATAAACGCTGTTACTTTGTTTACAAAATACGCTGAAATTCAGTCGCTTCTGGTTACACGCAGACCACAACAGTTCGGAAAGGGATTCCAAATACTGACTTTGTATTATTATACATTATACAAATTGACGTCGAATTATTGTGCCTAGCGTTATACAATCTGACGTCGAGGCTGACATAAAAATAAATATCATAGGAATAAAAGCTAACGTAAATGATTCCTGAAAATATATTTAACTGCATTATTAAGAACCACTTATGTTGTTAGTAGAAAATAACCCAATTAAACCTATGAATACACCAGTCTTAAACTTATGTAAAACCAGGGTAACCAATATAACAGGCATCCGTATGACCTCACCTTAACAACCCCTGTGCCCGAAATTACGATAAAAAATAACACTATGATATTTATCAATGTAATTCGGCACGACCTTGCTCCAAATATCGGAGAAACAAATGCCAACTATAGTTACAAGTCATAACTAAATGTTGAACCGGCCGTGTTTATGTTACAACATTGATTTTTATTGGCATTATATTCAACAATGTTGTTGTTTTAGTTACCTGTGATTTATTGGTAAATTGGTTACCTACATTGAGGTAAAAATAGCGGTGGTATTTAAAACAGAGGTCGTGGTTTATTATCAAACTGTAAAATAGAAAAATATTATGTAATCTTTACACAGATAGTGTCATCCACGATGACGCGCCCCTGTCCTCGATTACTGTACTGTAAGTTGTACTTTAGTACGGAACGGAGCGGAGTGGGGCGCGTCTTCGTAGATGGCACTAGGTATATATAATACATATATTCCACATCTAATTTGATGTGTAAGCGAACGCACTGTAATAGCCCGTGACATTCAAGTTTCAACTTCTCAGTATTTTTTTTAAAGTGCTTCCGGGGTGTTTTTTGCACGATTCTCTATTCCTAAGTTGCCCATTTCTATTGCGAAATCAAGGACGAGGCCCTATGGTGTAACAATATTAACAATAGTGTATAATAGTAGACCAGTATCAATTATTGCGTATAATTAATAGTTTGACCTCATTATGGCCAGTTTGATTAATGAGTCTGCATGTTTGTACTGATAAAATCAATTTTCGGTGAGACTTGGTTTACAAAAAATATTTGTAAGCACGGCAGCAGTAGGCCACATTAAATACTAGTTATTTAAATAATCATGTAATTCAGACATTAAGTAATTCCAGACTCCTTTTTCTACTCTATTTTGCCAAGCTATACCTTCGACAAAAAACTATCGTGTAACCAAGCTCTATTACTTCCCAAAGCTCCGTTTCGCTATTAGCGAATACGAAATTGCAATCGCAAAACTATGAAAAATCTAAATGATTGCAAATACATTTTTATGGTTTCTCAACCCTAACTTGCAATAACCTACTTATAGGAGTTATAAAACTTTCAACTAATATTTTTACTACTGGCATGACCTACTTTAGAACCACACTACTTACTTTGGACGACAATAACTAAAGTTACTAGCAGTGCTCGCAACTCGGCCCGCATGAAAAGTTTTTCATTTTCCAGAATGTTACTGTCCATTTCCAAGTACGTACCCCGGGCGGTCAAATAGCAATAAAAGATACCAGTACCAGTACCCTAATTGCGTAATACACGATGAATCACAATCTGAATCATTTTGAAACAGATTGCTAATCCATTGCTTCATAAGTTGGAAAAAAATCTGCTCAACAACGTAAATAACGCAATGAATGTTGTTGAACTGTCAAAATGAAACAAAATAGTCTTAATCGTTTACGAAAATGTGTTGCGTAATTAGATAGCAGATGAACAGACAAATAGAGAGTCTCTGAATATTACTTTAATATTCTGAGTCAGAAACTATCTAGGACAAACATTAATTTATAGCATAACTAGCTGCACCCCGCGGTTTCACCCGCATAAGTCTCGATCCCGTGAAAATATCGGTATAAAAGGTTGGAATTATGATTATTTTTATGATTCTAAGAAGTCTAATAATACTCTTGCTTGACTAATGCTGTCCTATTTAAAAGCGACCGCGATCGTCGCAGTCATGTCACTTTTTGTTCACCATGCGTTCATGTTCACCAAACAAAAAGTGACAGCCACGATGACCGCGTATTCGCGCGACCATCGGTTTTGAATAAGACGGTGAGACTTATGCTTGGCTAAAATTATTCTCTACAAGCTTCTGCCCGCGGCTTCGCCCGCGTGGAGGTCGGAAATTATCCCACGGAAACGTACTATCGGGGTAAAAAGTATCCTTTGTTCTTCTCCAGGTCATCGTCTACCATGTGCCTAATTTCATCCAAATCCGTTCAGCTGTTTTAGCGTGAAAGCGTAACAAACAAACAAAAATACTTTTCCCTTTATATTATTAGTTTAGATAGCATTATTAATTGAAATATGTTTAACTGTTCCAGACTGCCACTCCCATGGCTCTTATACGGGATCATCTACGGCGAGCCAGTCCAAGTGAACTCCAAGGGTATGGTGTGCAGCATAGTGTTACTGTTCGCCATGCTCATCTTCGTCATCATCAGCATCGCCTGCTTCAGGTGGAAGATGAACAGAGGACTAGGGTTCACCATGTTCCTCCTGTACTTCGTCTTCGTAGGAGTCAGTTTGGCACTCGAGTACGGGTACCTCCACTGTCCGAGCGAATAGACTGGTCTTTTCGTCTTTTGGTCTTCTGAATTATTGAATAAGGGATTGGTGAAAACGATTTTCAATGTTGAGAGTTTGATAGTGACTATTCGTTTTGGGAATGATCGAGTTTAAAGAAAAAAGTAATAGAAAAGATGATGAAAAGTTTTTATTGTAGAATCCTATAGAGGAAAGAGGAAAGCAGAATTTAAAATAGTTTATGGTAAATAGTGGAGAGCGCTAGATTGCAGAACTGTTTACCTAAAACAAATAGTCGACAGTCAAATAGTAGCAGGTTGGTACTTCCAGCAATATTGCAACTCGATTGCAGCAAACTATGCAATGGAAAACCTAGTACAGGTTTTAATGTAAATTCAACGTCACTTTGTATAATGCGCGCGTATACATTCTGACGTCGACGTTTCGAAAACATCAAAATGTATAAAATATTTTTAAAACTTCATTATACAAGGTGGTGTCGTGAATAGGTAGATTATTCATTTAATTATTTTATATGAATAATTAAATTTAATGGTCTAGTTTTACATGGGATAATTTAACATAGTTTTGCTGTAACCGAGAATAAAATTCTATAAAAATATTTAAAGACAATGTAAGTATTATAAGAAAGTTACTTTAGCGTTGTGAATTATTTAGTTTTGTATTTTAGTTGTCTAGTTGCCATACATAGCACAAGCAGTAAGATATTGCTCAAAGATACTCCTTTACTTTGTTATTGCTTTGCTACGTAGTTTCGTTTAGGTGTTTTTAAATGGACGCTTGTAATAGATGTATTGATCGAAATGACGAGAGATAAAGTGCACCAAGTATACATTTAAGAGAAACTTAAGACAGTAGAATGATTAACGAAAATACAATTCCTATGAAATGCAATAATGAAAGCTTCAGTGGTTCTGATCATATTAATAAGAATTTTGCATTGTAAATTATTATGAGGTACAGCATTTTTGTATCCGAAGTAAATATTTAGCCGTGATAGAGACTGTAGCTATTTATATGAATGTTAGTTGTTTAACTCGATGGCGCTTTTACGAAGTTTTAAGGCTAAGTTCTTAATCTATCGGTAAATGTACATGTCGATTGTTTTTGTAAATATTCAACGCATTGTGTTGGACTTCTGTTTCTGTTTTAATTTATCTGTGCGGTCGCAGACCGTCGGTCCATGTGGATGATTTACATTTTAATGTGTCGGGTCGTTATAATGAAAGCGATTTGATGTAAGTGTGTGGCGAGCACAAACAGCTAGATTTTACATACACTTAGAGAGGGTGGAAGAGCGGGGCATATGTAAAAGTTTTAATTTAAATCAATGAGATTTAAATTAAAACTTTTTTAACCATAAAATGTGCCTAAGAGTTTTACGAACTCAGTAACATTTAGCTTCGATTTTTATAAATTAACAGTAAAAAATTAAATGTTAAAAAAGTCATTTTATCATCTGTTAGCGGACTATGCTTACATATAGTGTTATATACTATCCGAGGACGCATCTGTCCCGCTCTACGATATAATACGGTAGTTAGAGTTTACACTATCTCTATAAAGTCTATCTACATATAATGAACCTCCATACTCTTCGTTTCATCTATTGACTTTCAGAAATGATTGGATAGTGATGTCTGGCTAGTCAATTCTTAATGTTACGGCTATGTCTTCAAAAATCTCTTCTTCCTTAATATGTAAAAGGCACGGTTCAGTAAATTTAATAAAAATTAAAAACATCTTGTTAACCGTCTATAGTTTCTGTTTTTTTTATATATACTTTTCGCTTCTGCACGTGATATCACTCTGTTATCTATGTCTCATGAGAAACTTTAATGAAAATGATGGTGAGTTCAATTGTTGATACCCAAAAAGTTTTATATTAATAACCCGCCTATTTGACATAGCAATAAATAGTCTAGAATAGATAGTTAAATATTTATATTGTTAAGCTTTATCACTTCAGATCATAGTGTCGCTCAAATGATGGAGAAAGCATTATTGAACTTCAAAGAAACTCTGGCATGGAGGAGTGACATGAAAGGCTTCAAAATAGTCTTCGAGATAATACAATACAAGTCCATGGCCACTTCTCTGGCCACGATCTAATAATCTACTTAATATACGCACAAGTAACCGACAATTCGTAAAGTTCGCTTCATACGTCAGGAAGGAATGTTTTGTTGGACTAGATTTCTTCATATATTAGAGTTTATACTATATCTATCCATAGTTTATGAACTCAAATCTAAAACTATTGTCGTGAATTAGATTGGAACATTTGTTTGAAAAATTACTTGATATTTCAAAAAGAAGTCATGATGTAGAATGTCATGAATGTACAAAGTCAATTATTTCCTTAATCTGACCTCCGGTCTTTTAAATGCCGATCTTTTTAAGTGATTCGATTGGCTGCTGTTTTTCCATCAAACAGCTAACGTGAAAGACGACAGATTAAGTGCCCATGCGCTGACTAGGCTTTTAGAAAACGGGGGTGGTTTGGAGGTTGACTTTTCGATATCAGTATTTTTTACTTGTTCTACAAATATTCCAAAACTATTTGCGCTGTTCCAACTTTTTAAAAGACATATTATAGCAGATTACTGTACTTGCTGCGCTATTGAGAGTAAAATAAGTTTCATGAATATATGACGATTAACTATTGACGGGTCAAATGGTCAATTCTTCAATCCTTGTCTATCAGAGATGAACCTTTTACTATGCACTAAAATTGTGACCTTTTATTCTGAACAACGCATCTAGTACAAAATCGATGTCATTGGTATACTCAAATATAAAAACGTTAATACTAAATGTAAATTTGTTGCGATAAGTAACGACATATCGGTAACCACCGGACATCGCTTAGGTCATAATCTGTGATAAGGGCATGCTTATGACGTATATACTAAATATTTATATGGACATCATCTTTCTTCAAATTCTCACATAGTATTATGTATGGATAAGCTTGGATTTGATAGCCTTCTGTAGTTCGCTTAGCGACGCCACTACTAAACAGTGCCTAATAACAAAACGTAATTACAAAAAAACTTGACAAAAAGGTATATAACGTTCTCACTGCTGAAACTCAGGCCTCTTCTCTGTAAGAGTGCCGTAACGTTTTAACGTTAGCGAATCAATAATTCTCAGCAGTAATATTAAGTAACTGTAAATACTTGAGACATCCAAAATATCTCAGAATTTAAATGACGGTGGGCAAGTATGATATTATTGGCTCTGTAATCTAATGCTTCGACATCCAGCAATCATTGAACCGTTTACATAAACATTGCTATTGGGCTATGCTGCTTGCAACAACCCTAACAACCTTGTCAATGCTATCGTGCTTTCCATTAAATAAATGTCGCAGAAAGTACTTTGCTAAAACATGACTGCTTAGAACTAAACTGCTGACTGCCCGTGTTTTCAAGAACAATGTATTAACACAGTTTGATTCTAAACTTGGCATGTTTCTATATCCATTTGTCCAAAATACAAAAACATCTAAAGTATACAAAAACTGTACGAAGTAGTGGCCACTCTATAAAAGTTTAAGAATTTGACTCTATAAAGTAACTTAATTCGATCTGAATAAACTTTTTCTTTATGATGATACAAGCTAGTTTGTAGTTATCAAAAATATCCTTAAAATTATTATCTGACGCACCAAGTACCAAAAGTACGTTATGCCTATGCTGAAGAGCCTCAAAAATGAACTGCTGAAGGTTTTCCTTGCAGTAAAATTCGACGCAGGTCAGTCAGACCTTTTAAAACTATTATTTCAGCTGATAATAGTGGCCAAGTAATAACGAATGATAAAACACTCCAGCAGTACATTTTTGAGACCCTCACAAATATTCTACATGCTATTAAATTATATAACTATGTACGCTAGATTTCTATCTATCTATCTCTTGTATAATGTACTTAATTAGGCTTTGTAAATTAACCATCCTTCCATTTGTTTAAAGCGGTTAATTATTGAACTGATAAAGAATATTTATAATCATATCACGAGGTTCTATTTTTTGACGTCAGGATGTAGAAAAAGGTTCTCTGTGCGACGTCAGACTGTATATTTGACGTTACGTTTTCTACATTTTGAAAACAAAATATCATAGTTAAAACTCGCCTTTATGCATGTCAAATCACGTAGTTACATTAAAATTGCATTTGTTCAGTACCAAATAGCACGAGCCGAGCTAGAACTCATTAAATTCCAAAATTCGTTATAACTACTAGTTTCTGTAAGAGTTACAATTTATCGATATAAATCGGTGTCGACTACAGACGCCGATTGAACACATAAAATATCCTTTATAACTTCTTCGTAGTCTAAGATCTAGGCTTAAACGCTATCATTAATATTAAACAAAATGTTTATTAATAAAAAAAAAGAAATATGATATCCAGGTAGAGATTGTTACTAGAAATGATGGTTTTTATAAAAAAATATAAAGTAAATTATTGCAGATAATAAAAAATATTTTTCATTCCACTTTTTTGTTACGATAATAAATTATTGTAATAATATCTGATGTGAACACCATAATTATTATTTAGTGGAAATAAGTGACTCATTCTTTCTCTTACTGTTTCAGCTTTAAAATTGATCGTCAAGGAAAAAGTGGAGTGACTTTAAATAGTCATCGATTTCGTTTATAGCTGATTTTCTCGATTTCGAATGACATTAAGTAAATTGTATAATTCTATTAATTTGCACTTGTTATGTCAATTTATGTCACAGCTTTAGAAAAAAAGCGGTTATAAAACCTAATTGGCTATAAATTGAGTTACAATGTAAAATTAACGTCAAATAACCGAAATGTAAAATTGACGTCGACCTCAATGTAAAATTAACGTCAAATGACGTTGTTACGATATTGTAACTGGAAAACTGACAAAATTTAAATAAAAAAGATTTAAAAATATAAAGTTAAAGTCACATGAAGTCGTTGAAATCGAGATGACAGCGTAGGTTGTTAATAGTGATATTACAAATTAGGTAAAAGAAAAAAAAATGTTATTAATTTTAAAAACTGTAGATAAGTTTTAGGAATTTTCATCATGTTGTAACGAGTAAAATGGGAGGAGAAAAAAGCTCTTGTTGGATTTATTATTTCCATTCAAATGGTATGTGATTGTGGTTTTTATAAAATTTAAGCAGTATTATGACTTCCGTAGTTTATTTGAGCTAGTTAATTTTTTCGACCTTTGTGAATTTTTGCTGTGAATCTCGGTCGGAAAATTATTGCAGAAAATAAATTAAATAGTTGATACTAGGATGTTTTAATGTATACCATAGAGCACGTATATTTACATATATTTTTCGATAGATCTGAATATTTTACGCTACGTTCAAAAATGGTGATTTTAATAATGTTCTTTGAACGTAGGACTCCTCATTTTCAAGATAATAGTAGTACATAAATAAGTGAAGCACACAGTTATATATAAATATTAAGTAATAAATAAATATATATTCCGATCGAGTGGTTGTTGTTCTATTAAAAGCTTTTAATGATTGTTGACGATTAAAAGATTGTGATAGTTTTAATAATTCACTAGTTTATTGCGTATATTGTGAGATCATTTGGTATGTATCAGTGTTTATAATTTTACGTACAAAGAGCATGGCGTACCCAAGCGTCGGCTGTCGACGGTATTATGAAAAATTACAATAAAAATAATAAAATAGTGAGTGAAAAAATTATTTGGCTTTTATTATTTGTTATCCTCTTTTTCCTTATAAAGCTTCGTGCAGACTAGAGCGACGCGACAGCGCGACGTGACACCGGTTTTTGTTATACCGTGAAGTTTTCTTAGAAATTGTATTGTTCGTGTCGCATCGCGCCGTCGCGTCGCGCTGGTCTGCACGAGTCTTAATCCAACTCTGAATAATCACAAAAAAATCCTAATCAGGCCAACCCACAGGTTAGCCCAACGAGTAAGCAAGTTGAAATGTCAATAAGTCGGCCATATAACCCTTGCATAGTTGACCGTTGAGGTCCTAGATCTATGTTGGGGTAGAGTTGTTTTTCACATGTGCATCTGGACTGAGGGCCCATTTTTTTTATCTTGCGATACAAATGGAACCTTAAGAATAGTAAAAACTTAAAGCAAAAGTTCGTAAATTTCTTAAACGTAAATTAAAACTTTATGAAAAAATGACTAGGGGTCTCAGACCAGACGCTTGCCTAAAGCGGCATAGCATAAATCTCAGGAAGTAGGTACTATCTCTGGGTCAATAATTTTTATTTTAGAAATTAGTTAAGATTTTCTTAAATCTTTTAGATTAAATTAATTAATTAAATCTTAACTAGATAGCCCTGATGTATTTCGGCTCATTAATTTTTAACGTGATAAAATAATTCACAGAGACGTTCAACTATAACATTTAAAAGTCATTTTTATTGTTTTTTACAGAAGATTCCTTAGTACAGACTGAGGGACCCAGTTAAGCCACCATAAATCAGTAGCTTCATATTCTAGCGAGTTGTTTTAAAAAAAATCTTAACTAATTTCTAAAATAAAAATTATTGACCCAGAGATTAGTACCCAGTACTTCCTGAGGTGTATGCTATGCCACTTTATGCAAGCGTCTGGACTCAGAGCCCAAGTCATTTGTTCATAAAAGATTTAATTTACGTTTAAGAAATTTATGAATTTTAACTAATTTCCTTATAAGTCTCAATTTGTTTCGCAAGATAAAAAATTAAAATGGGACCTCGGTCCAGTTGCACATGTTTTTCACTGGAGACCGATAAAAAGGCTAATTCACGTATCTAAAGAGGTTCAGAAGCAGTGCAGTTGCAAATCAAAACAACGCGTTGCTTTTCTACCGCTGTCAGATACGCTCGCGTCAAATGCATGTCACGCGAGCGTAATCAGAGCGCATTCTACTGCTGGTTTTCTCAGGAATATCTCAGTAGCAGCCCGTAGTCTGGATTTGTGCCCGGTTGATGACAATAATCATAACTAATATTTTAATGTGAAAGTTAGTTTGTTTGTTACGCTTTCACGCTAAAACGGCTGAACAGATTTAGATGAAATTTGGCACATGGGTAGACTATGACCTGGATTAGGACATAGAATACTTTTTATCCCGAAATTCCTACGGAATCGACACTTATGCGGTTTAATCCGCGGGGTGCAGCTAGTTAAACAAAACTGGGGAAATGTAAGTTTGCTACAGGTCCACCTCTGCCAAACTCTTCGGGGATAACAGGCGTGAATTTATGTTCTACTGCTACGCGCAGTACAAAGATTACAGTAATAGGTACAGTTTAGCACTCAAACTTGAAAGATTGCAACTGCACCGCAACATGATCGGAGCGTCACGAAATTACGTGAATTAGCCTAAAGGACCTCTCAGGCTACGTCTGCGGGGTCGCTGATAACAGCTTTAAGGCTCAGACAGTCGCAACGCGACTCCAGAAGAACAATTTAGAAAGAAAGAAGAAAAAAAATACATTTATTTAGCACAGACACACTTTTACTACAAGTAAAAACAAAATTTTAAAAAAGAAAGAAAACAAATAAAAAGTGTAAAGTGCGTTGTAAGATATGAGCGGGAATGCCTCGCGGCTGCGTTAAATAGGCCCAGTTCAGCAAAAATGCCAGACAACTAGTGCCTTTTTTTTTTTGAGCGTGGGAAATTATCAAATAACTTCTCCCGCTCTGGGCGGAGCGGGAGGGCGTGTCAGACTTTTACTGACTAAAACCCACCCGTGTTCCTTCCGTTGCCTGTGTGCCGGGGTCGCGATATCCCTTTCGGACAAACTCGCAACCCCGGCAGGCATTGGCCCTTCCGGACCCCGTCAGTTGGTGCTGACATCTCTTTGAGGCACGCGTGGAACACAACGCGCCGTCGACCCGGGCCTGGTCCTTATCGGACGGCAAGCTACCCATTGCCGTCCGCAAGCCCGCGCCTACGGTGGCCGGGAATCGGCCTGCGATTCCCGACGCCCAGGACAACTAGTGCCTGACGCTGGTTTTTAATTAGACCTGAGGTGACGGATGTAAATCAGTTTTATACTGCAATGTGCATATGTATACTTAAATATATTCCATAAAGTTTTCATAAAAATTGTTCTACCAAAGTCACGGCGCGCCTGTCTGCGGTCTAAATGAGAGAAACATTGGTCCTTGTAGTCTACAAGGACCAAAAGATTAGTCAAGTTTTTTTTAGTCGGTTTTTATATACTACCAGTTTCAATAAAACAGACTTCCAATCAAAATATTTTAATAAATCTAAAACTTGTGTAAGAAAAGTAAAACCAAATACAATTTGGAACTAAACTAAACATTCAATATGGCTTTAAGCTAATTTGTGGCACACATTATACTCCAAACATTTTCTTAAAAACATAGGTACAGCGTTATAAATAGGAATCACGATCACATTGACATAATTTGGACATCGATAGGTATAAGTAATTAATTTCTACATAAATAAACTAACACATCTAACATTAAGTGGTAACATCACGCTTTCACTCATAAGGGATGAACAGAAATATGTACTGTTTTGTTTTCATTGCTCTTGCATTTTTTCCACTAGTAACATTGAGTTAGAATCGAATATTGTTTATTGTTGTTGTACTGTGTTCAGAAACCGTATTTATTACGCGTGTCTCTTGTGCGCAGAATGCGGGCCAGCTCTAATATCGTTCTGAATATGATAGCAAATAGGTTGGACGGTCCTTATGTGCGACACTGCTGTGACAGACAAGTTACTTATAGTGTCGCACGTAAAAGACTATTTTAATTAATGAATATGAGCTAATTATGATGATTGATTGAATTATTTAATTTGTGTTGATGTTGTATTTTTATTGATATTTGTGTGTGATTTCAATATTTCTAATAGGGGTTATGTGGTACCTACCTGAAATAAATTAATTTTAATAACAAGGGACAGGTGACATGCCGATGACTCAGTGTTTGGTACTCCCCTGCTTGACAAAAAGATTAAATCAATTGAAACCATGCACCTAGCTTCTAACTTTCATAAGTGCGCATGTAGGTGTATATGTTTTTTTTTTAATGCTAGTCTGACGGACACCTGTAGAACGATTTCCGTGAAGTTTTCATAGAAATTGTTCCACCATAGTCGCGTCGCGCCTGTCTACAGAAGCCTTTAAAAATAATGAAAAGCTCTTAAGAAATAACTTTCTGCATTAGGATTTCTGTTCAAAACCAAACTAAAAATCTTTCAGTAGGATCGGATGTACAGTAGCATTTTGAACCGGAGCTAAAAATGATGAACCAGACTACGCAATCTTAAAAAATCTAAACCTTAAAGGTGTTTACAAAAATAATAATAAAATTGTGCCGAAAAACTCCTAAACATCACATATAGACTTAATTATTATTATTTTAATAATATACGTACTAGGTACGTTATATTACTATCAAAAACAGACATTCTGAGACAATTCTTACAATAGACACCTTATCCGTACCCTAGCCTTGAAGAGTCTAGACCATGGAGACTTTACAGGGTAATTTAAACCATCATCAGACCAACCTTCAAGTTGGATTGGTTTCCAGTCCAGATCCAGCAGAATACTGATATTCCAGCCATATAAATGATGGTTGTAATCCAGCCGCTTAAAGCGATTCAACTGATCCCGTGAATGTGCGAGGGTAGTTTTACAAAAGCGCAGAGCGCATGCGCGCGCGGCAGAACAGCAGGAACGCCAGTAGTGCCGCGAATGCCGCGCCGGCCAGTAGTGTGGTCTCGTCGCGACGTGCGCCGCCTGCACGCTCTACCACCGTGCTCTGAAATAAGAAGCAATGGTGATAAACAGGAGATCATAGGCTGGACTTGGCATGAAAAGAAAAGTAATTAGTCATCAGAAAGTCAATTAATAGTAGACATATTGTGGTTGATAGTTTTCTCACGCATGGTATAAAATTATGCTCACAGGCAATACTACCTGTGAGTCTATATCTTCGGTCTTCGCAGAGCCCAAAGCTCGACATGGATTTCTCTTTTTACATTTAATATTTAAACTGATTTTTTTTCGTTTCTTTACCCATCCTCCATGCCTGATGGCCCATGGTGTGGCGCACTGGGCTACGTGCTTGGCGGCCCAGTCCACTGCTCTGCACCATCCTCCCACTCTCACGGCGCGCGCGCAGACTTCACAGAGAAACGCTAGCACTACCAGTGCTCTTTGTTCTGTGTGAACACATGCCTGAAAAGAGAAAGAAAGGGTTCATAGGGCTGACTTTAAAGACTTTTTGAAGTAAGGGGCCTGGAAGTTGTATGTGTTTAAAGATTTTTTTTAATTGTAATATGGTTTTGCTCTCGACCTCGATTAAGCCTGATGGAAAGCGATGGAGGAGGACTATGAGGGAACGAGCAAGCTCAGAACATGCCTGTTCACTCTTGGTTTGAAAGCGTTATACGTGAAAGGCAACACAGACGCTGGCAGAGAGTTCCACACTTTGGTCGTGCGCATAATAAATGTGGAGAAGTGCTGAGTTCGACTAGTCGGTATATCGACCAAGTGCGGATGGTACTCTACAGTACATCTAGTAGTCCCGTAGTAAAAGGGAGAAGGTGGGATCAGATCATGGAGCTCCTGCGCATACTCTCCGAAGTACAGTCTGTAGCAGCCCGACAGGCAGGCAACGTTACGCCGATGAACCAGGCTATGAAGCCTAGTCCCCAGCGCCTCGTCGCCTATGAGCCTTTTGCTCTGCGGTCCACCGAGTCAAGTGCAACAAGCTGGTATTTTGCTGAGCCATCCCATGAGTGACTGCAATACTCCATACAGAAACGGACCTGAGCTTTGTACAAACCCAGAAGCTGTCCAGATGTGAAGTACCGCCTCATCTTATTTAGGATACCCAGCTTTTTGACTGCAGTCTGTGCTTTTGACTCGATGGTTGAGCCAAAGTTGAGATCTGACGTCAACTTCACGCCCAAAAGCTCCAGCCGGTCTGTAACTGGTACAAATGTGCCTCCAAAAGTAGGAGATAATTAGAAATGGCTCCTTTTGGCAGTGAAAAGACAGGCCTGTGTTTTCTGACCATTGAACTTGACCAGATTGTCGTCGCCCTACTGGGAAACGAAATGAAGCTTAGCATTTCAACAGCCTACATTTTCGTGATATTTCTTTGTATAGACTGAAGAATCTTATTACGAAGTAAACCTATGAAATATTTTGTTGTATAGAATATGTATGTCGTTGAAACATAGATAGTCTTTCTACCAGGAACTACATCATATGCAATGATGATGAGGCCTCCCTAATCGCTTGTCGTTTAACTTGATCCTGTGGTCCAGGTGCTACCAGAACTATTAATACACATCTGAGTTCTTCAGAACATGAGAATCTATCTACCTGACACAACTCCTGCATAATATCCTCAAACTCCACCTCATCGAGACACAGCAGGGATATATGTTCCGCCTCGGCTGCAAGTCGAGCTCGTGCCTTCGTATCTCTGAACCTTCGAGATGCCCGCTCCAATGACCGCCAGTCGCGCCAGTACATCCACCATCCTCTGAAACGAAAAGTGGAAAAACTGTAGAACTTCTTAAATTATTATAATGTTAATGTAAGACTACACAATCGCACGATCGATCCCAGCTGTGGGACACATTACAGATAATATAGAGCTCTTTTATCGGTGACGGCCTCCCATGCACACTCGCTCCGGACCATGGCCTGAACCAGGGCCGGACGCGAGAGATCGCCGCCGCCGATCGCCTCCGTGAGGACACGGCGGTGCTCCGCCCAAGCTGGGCAGACCTTCACCGTATGCTCCACCGTGTCCTCCGGGCGATCCACACAGTGGTGACACCCGGGCGTTTCTCCCGCTTTATCCTGAACAGGAACCTCCCGAAACAACCATGTCCGGTGAGGACCTGCGTCAGGTGGAAGGTGAGAACGCCGTGGCACCTCTCTAGCCACTCCTCAAAGTGGAACTGGGGCATGGAAGGACGATCGTGAAGGTCTAGAAGCTTGAAATTTTGCAACAGAGAGACTTTTATAACGAAATTGAGCAAAAGGGTTAAATAGGGAGGAAATTACATCGAACCCACGGCTTGTTACCTATAATTGTGTAGCATAACCAAGGGATAATATTGGTTGCATAAACACTACACAGACATTCAACACTTTTTGTAATATTACCTACTACAAAAATATTGGAACATGAGAATATGCGAGAACAATTATATTATTGATTATTTGGTTATTGTGGATGGCTATAAGACCAAAGAACAGATAAATGGATTGTGTAAGTGTAAGAGATGATATGGCAAAGAAGGTAGTGAAATTCCGGTTTTAATAAGAAGGTCCGGTGCCGATGTCAAATAAATTGGAATGAGGGCCGACGGATATTAAACGTAGGTAAGCCTTCTTCGTTCATACTCATCTATAGTTCGCTTGATTTTTTTAAAGTCTTCAGCTGCTGCTTCTGGGGTACAGTTTATCGAAAAAGTGCTACAATGTAGAAATGAATGAGGGGTGACTGTTAAAAATTCTAGAAATACAAAAAACCAAAGAACTTCAAACAAAAACAAATGAACATCTACCTCTGATCAGGTTTGGCCGGTGCCACAAAACAAGGTGGCGGCCTCAGCTGTTCCAGCCTCAAATGCTGCAGCAGCAGCGCCCGGAACAGCCGCACTCCCCTCTCCTCCTCCTCCCCTTGCAGATCAGGACCTCTCCAGTGACCTTGGCACTCGTCTCGTCGCTCTTCGTCTAGAGAGACCTGGCGGACGAGCGGGGCGCGGGGGGTGTCGTAGTCGTCGAGACCTTGGACGCTGCATGCTGGAAGAAGTAGATGATTAATGGTGGGTTTCGAGGGGAATATTTAGCCTACAGCGCAGGTCATACCATGACAAAACTAGACAATCTTGTTGGCTTAGACAATGAGGTTAAATGGTCTAAGCTGTTTGGCCTAGTGGCACAAGAGAAATTGCTGAACGTTCTGTGATCGATCCTCGGGTCGGACAACCGTCTTAATTTTTTTTCCTATTAGTAAAATCTTAATAGCAGACCCGAGCATTGCCCCTTTCTACATGGGACTGATTAAGTACATGGCTTGTGAAATATGTGATTGTACTACACCTCTGCCTACCTCTAGACACATATAGATGTGTTGTTATGCTACGTTTGTCAAAAACCTTTTATATTAACATATCATTACATGTCCCCTGTCTTCCCCGAAGGGTTAAGCAGAGGTGTACCATCAAAGAAGTTCATATCTAACCAGTTTCAAAACAAAATCCCGTGAACACGATGACCACATCTGTTACCGGCCCGATTCTGTAGCCGCCGCGCGCTGCATGCAAGAATAGTCCTTACGGTGGTTAGATATGAACTTCTTCGATGGTACCTATAGTACACCTACATTTCGCCAGTTATGTTTAAGCCCCATGTAACAGCAGACGAGCCTATTGCCATCAACCGGGCACAAATCCAGACACCGGGCTGCTACTGAGAAATCCCAGATGGAAAACCCAATAACACTTTGCCCGACTCGGGAATCGAACCCAGGACCTCATGCTCAACAGTAGCGCTTGTGACCACTAGACCAACGAGGCAGTTGACGAGAAATATGTTAAGAGCGTTCATCCAAAAGTTGGCAACGTCGCAAATAGCCGTCAAATATTTACCTGTTTTGATTAATTTAGCAATATTACTCTATGGAAATAAGAAATATGGCTAACTATAAAGGTAAACTAGAATATTAAAATTGAATTGCAAATAACACTGAATTTGATGTTGTAACCGTTTTAGGTGTAAAAAAACCATTTGGAAAGTTCCCAAATACTTTTTTACATCTAAATCTAAATATTCGGTGTAACGATATTAATTATTGCTTTTCATAATCAATATTTTAGTTGACTAGTTAGCCATATTTCTTATTTCCATACAGTAATATTGCCAAATTCAAAACAGCGTAATATTCGACAGCTATTTGCGACGTTGCCAACTTTCTGTTTATATGCTCTTTACATAAGGAAAATCTTTCGATTATTAATTAATAACTCATAATCATAGTGCCTCATTTCATTAAAAACGCCTAACGGGCCTCTGCGCGTTGGCTTCGGCTCCTCGTATGCCTTCCAAAGGTCCGGGACCCAAAGTTCCCGAGAATAGTTAAAAAATAAATACTATTTAATACATGTTATTATTATTATTAAGTAGGCCACAACAAACGATAATGGCTAATAGCCCAACGCAGTATAAAACCTTGACGTGGTGTCAACGTTTAACAACAATAGGTAATTCGGTACGGTAGTTACCTACATAATTATACACGTGTTAATTAAAACGCTTTGTAAAGCAATCAAGATTTTAATTTTACATAGTTCTACACGCACACTTTACACCATGTGAGTCACAAACATGTGGCTAGTTAAATACTTGTGTAAACAACACGATTACAAAGGTTTAGATAACACGACCTTCATAACTGAAAGAGGCACCGGCGGTGTCTGAAAAGTTGTGTGGAAATCAGTTGTCATGGTATTTTTTTTAAAGTGCTGATTGTCTTGAGCGTTCACTTGTAACAAAACATCGAGCATACGCCATTTTTTTATTTGTCGAACTGAACAACGAACAGAGCCAAGCATAGAGCCAAACATCGCTACGAACATTTTCACGAGCATTCTAGCGAACGCTCTAGTCAATGCTCTAGGCATAGAGTGACGGCGGCGGAACAGTGACAGAATGGCTCGGCTTGGCAAAAAGCTCGAAGTAAATTTACTGTCCTTTCGCTAAAACGCTCCCATTTATTTTTATCTTATGTAACATTCGCTAAAATGCTCTTTACAAATGAATGCTCATTACAAATGAATGCATAAATGAATGCTCAATTCTATCAGCACTTTAAAAAAATACATACAGACGAACATACAATGTCCTCCTTTTTTGAGGTCGGTTAAAAAACTGACATACGTCAGCGACGATCGCGTATTCGCGCGCCGATCGCTTTTAATTAGGACGCGGCCTTAGTCAAGCACGAGTAATAACAGACTTCTTAGGATCATAAAAATAATAATAATAATTCCAACAACTCAGTTTTAAAGCAATCCTGAACTTGTTAACGCCAATCAAAAAGTTGTAAATTAATTTGTTTCAATAAAAACAATTTGAAAGTCACGCAAAATATGTTACGTAATCTATTTGATAGACAGATATTATGATTAATAAATTGATTTACTATGGTTTCAGATATTATGTATACCTATTCTAAACTAGTGTTGCTTGTGGTGCTACCTAGCTATTTCAGTATAACTATACTCCATTTGAAATAAGATTAGACATTTAAATAAACCTTTTTTACAGTTCGTTCAACAGATTTTGTTCAATTTCTATTGCGTTGACGGCATGACAAATGGCAGCTGCAGTAAACAGTTGGTATTGTAACCACTTTTTTGCTTATGATGCCATCCTTATTCCTACGGTATAGAAGTCAGAATCGGTTGAACGTACTGTAAAAAAGGTTTGTTTAAATGTCTAATCTTATTCCAAATTGAGTATAAATACTAATATGAACTGGTTTCGATACCTACTTCGGGCAAAGCGTTATTGTGTGTTTCTATCAGGTATTTGCCAAAAGCAGCCCAGAGTTTTGATTTGTGCCCGGTTGATAGCAATAGGCTCGCCCCCTATTACATGGGACTTAAACATAACTGGCGCGAAATGTGGGTGTACAATAGGTACACCTCTGCCTAACCCTTCGAGGATTACAAGCGTGATATTATGTTATGAAAAGATCGTAAGAAAATTGTCCGAAGGTCGTTGTTTATTGTCTTCTAGATAAGTCTTGAGACAATGCTCCTCCTACATTCAACTACAGGCGTTCTATAGAAACAAATCGAAGCGTCAAACTAAGTTGGAAACACAATCACAATGACAGGACCGAAGCAAGCGACTGGGTTTCCATGTTGGAACATTAGGTCGGTTAGTAGGTATACAATGTGAAATTTAATTCGTTTGCATGCAGCTGTTTCCTTCATTATAACGAGCTATGCGAACATATAAATGTATGGAACAGCTGATTTTTTGAAGTTGTTCATAATGATGAGTACAATGACCCCTTAAGAGGATGGAAACGAATTAAATTTCACATTGTAGATATGATCCAACATGATTGAATCTTGTAGTCTATATCTTCTTCTTCTTTTCGTGTGGTTAGTGACTAACCTGGTGTCAGAGTTTTAAAGCCGCCCATGGGCCTCTGACTTGGCTACACATACCGTCGAGAAACATCTCAGGCATGCCGGTTCCCTCACGATGTTTTCCTTCACCGTTTTTAAAGCAAGTGATAATTTATACAATACGCACATGAATCCGAAAAGTCAGAGGTGTGTGCCTTGGGTTCGAACTCGAGACGTATGACTTCGTAGTCTGACGGTTACACCAATAGGCTATCACTGCTGCCAAAGTGCTGAAGTCTCGATTGAAAAGAAGTAGGGGTTACCTTTTTAGGGGTCCGTTTCCGAAGGGTACCAATCGGAACCCTATTACCTACTATGCCTCCGCTGTCCGTCCGTCTCTCTATCTGACAGCAGGCTGTATCTCAGAAACCGTAATAGGTAGACAGTTGACATTTTCACAGATTGTGTATTACTATTGCCGCTATTACAGGAAATTATATAAAATTAATAATTAAAGGGGGCCCCTATACAAGAAACGTGCTTTTGTCGGCGTTTGCTGCTCGATCTTAATACGGTACGGAACCCTTCGTGCCTTCGTGTGTCTTCGTCCGACTCGCACTTGGCCAGTTTTTAAAGAGAAAAAGAAAGAATAAAAAATAAAAAACCGGCCAAGTGCTAGTTGACCACGCACAATGAAGGGTTCCGTAGTTTGGATGAATTTATCCCAAGAACAATATTAACATTGTAGTGAAAAACATGTTCTCCCATACCGAATGTATGGGAGATCATGTTTTTCAAACTGCAAATTTAAGTTGGTTGGTTGACTCGTTAACCTGTACAACCTACTTAGCTCCGATAGTCTTCCTTTTAATTTCGTTTACTACTGCTGTGATTTTTTTCACAAATCCAAGTACAACCATTTAGCTGGCAGGCGGGAGACACTTGAATCTAACAAAAAAAATCAGTTAAAAGCTTAATCACAATATTTTGCACGACCTGTCTAACGATACCTATCCCACAACATGGGGTAGATGAGAAAAAAAACATCCCCACTTTACGTGTAGGGAAGGTACCCTAGACAGACGGACATGGCGAAACTATAAGGGTTCCTTGTTGACTACGGAACCCTACAAAAGGAAATTTTTATTTGACCCAAATTAAGTAAGTAGGCAGTAAGAAGAAAGAAATGTAGTAACACTGTTAAAATACCGCTAAGTCTACTTACCCCTCAAAAACGATGACTGCGACCGACCGTTCATTGTTACTGCAACACTGAAAAATAACATTAAATTGTTAGTCAAAGTGCTGTTACAAACTACACGCTAACGTCATTTTTGTTGGACGTATGGCAACTGCTGGGATAGGCAGCCCTATGTCAAGGAAATTACGTTGTTATTAAATTAACACGTTAAGTCAATTAGCCGTGTCTTTTCATACAACTGTCAAAGAACGAGAGGACCATTTTAAGTTGGTAGTAAATTTTCTAAACAATTAATTTCCTTTTTTTTTCCAGGAATAAACTTAACAAAATTTAAATAGTGAGACAGAAACGGAATTCCTAAACATAAACCCCCTTAATCATAAACGCTGCTTAACGTTCTATTCTATTTTTTGTAATGGCAAGCAAAGCCGATGTCGACTATTCTGCCAATATCTAAAGTGCATTGGAAAAACAAGTGTGCATGATAAAAAAAACTGAAGACACAAGTAAAATTCTTCGATTGCTAAATGCTTAACGTTATGTAATGATAAAAATAAGAGGGTAAGTTGTTAAATCACGTTTTGGCGGCGGTTTTGTTGTGATGGTGGGTACCTATGTGTGTGTATGTTGTTGTTGTTATTGCTGTCGTTGTTCGTTGTTCTTATTATTACGTCAGCAGTAGCAGTAATTTTAATAACAACACATCTGCTTTGCTACACCTAAAGATGACTAAATATTCTATAACTATCTTTAACCTGCGAAATATATAATATAAAATATATATATTATACACTTTTTATATTTTTTATTTTTTATTCATGTTCTTTATGACACCTCTTTATACTCCATAGGTTTAGCTAGTTAAATAAAGGTAAGCAAAAAAACCACGTGACGAGTCAGCTGTCAAGTAACCGACTAAACGTAATACCTGTCACTTCAGTTGTCATGCTACAACACAGTTGTACTCTTCAATTTAGCAACGTTATCAAACTCAAACGCAAAGCATTTATTTCAATTAAACCATTACAGGCACTTTTGAATTGTCAAGGAATCGGTCAGTCAAAAATATGAAGCCCATTCCAAAGCGTAGTAGGTACCTATGTAGAAGAACTGTAATAAGTATAATTATAATTCGTTGACGTTTAGAGTTTGGGCTCTTTACAATAACATAACAAACAAATAAACACACAAACAAACAAATAACATATTATTATAAATCCAACAAAAAACATTGTTTGTAAAGTTACATCTACGAAGAGTAGTTTATGAATAAATGATAAAGTTTTACGTATTTACAAAAGAGGAAGCTATTGTAAAAATCTAAAATAAATTTAGTTTGGTTTATCGTATTTTTAAACAAGAAACTGTCATCTATTAAAACTGTTTTTAAGATTTGTTTACCTTTATTTAACTACTTAAACCTATGGGAGTATTAGGTCATAAGCTATCCAAATATATAAAAAATATTTGGCCTAGGTTTTAAGGGGGAGGCGTGAACATTGATTCGCTGTTACAATGTATAATAGATATTAGTAAGTATTATTCTAGGAGACCGAATATTTATTGCTACAGTACCAGACAAAGATACTTACTCCAATTATGACCTAGTCTAGACAACTACCAATTTAGAAATCTTGGAGACAACCGTTCTCAATCTCAGATCCTCTTTTGTCTCTTGCTGGGCCAGACAGAGGCCACATTGAAGAAAATACTTTATATAACTGCCACTTAAGTTCACAATCAACATTTAAATACTTGAGAGAATGCACAAAATATATTTTTTTGCACATATTTATTTACAACTAAATGGAATTTTAATTTTTTTAAATACTGAATATCCCGGTCTAATATTTAAACCGGCAGTTTTAAGTCCTTCATTTGGTCTGGTATTCCGATATTGTCGGTATTTTCGAAATCTGGGATCCCGGTTTGCGATCCCTAATTGGTGCAGCTCGTCTGCCCGTAAGAGATAGTGAGTGGCTGCTTCTTCTTCTTTCTGTCTTCGTTAACTAGTAATCGTAAGAATGCAAAAAATCTAATTTCTTTGCATTCATAAAAAATATTAAGATCCGCTGGCACCAAAAATAATTAAATTATTTTAGCACAAAACATTTTTGAATCATTATTCTGTCTCTAATATCTTTAAACAATTGACAGTAATGGAACGATGTTTCAAATGCATTTAGCGCTAAATGTACCTATTTGTGATTTGTGATGTTAGCGGGCCTACGCGATACATAATGTGAACATTGAGTAGATCACCTAAATACCAACCTATCTTTTAATACAGAGAAGGCACGAGCATTGACCACCACGCTTGCTAAAGATGGGCTGGTGATTTCAGACTCATAAACTTTTAGTCCAGGTTTCCTCACGATGTTTTCCTTCACCGATGTCAGTTATGTCCAAGATAAGCCCAGAAAGTATCAATCATCTACCGATCATTATTCTGAAGACTTGAAATCATGCAAGCAGGCCGAGAATAAAACAAACTAAAGGTAGGTAGCATAAGTTAATCATCTACTTCACACATAATTAAATTCCCAGTAATAGGATTAACTCGCGGGATTTTACACGTAACCACGTTTTACTAGTTTGTTTGTGTAGTGTAGCACTGAAACATAGTAATTACCTAAGAGAAATGAAACACTAAATGCAGCTTTTGAAATCTAAATCATATTTGGAACAAACACAAATAGGTACAGTTGGGAAAATGAGTGAAAAACCTTGTTTTTAAAGCTCAATATAGTACAACTAAGTAAGTTATGTTCTAGAACTAAGCATGTTAAAATAAACTATGTACCTATGCGTGTAATTATGTGACAATCTTATTGGATATAACTCTTCTTAAAATGTTAGAAAAACACAATGAAGTAGCCAGTATTATTCTACGTAGTTCTTCATAAATATTTTTCCGCATAGAGATCTTTTTCCCTAGCAAACAATAAAAGCATAGACTACATAGGTACTTTGAAGAGGCAAAACTGTTTAAATATTCATAAACTCTTCTAGGTACCTAATCTTCAAAAACGAGGCAAAGGAAACACAATTTCAAAGCAAGCTCGTATTATTTTTCCTTAAAAAAACAAAACCTTACAACAATACACGAGCGCTTAGCAACAGCCCTAGTTCGAAAAAAGAACAACACATCGAAATTCAAAAAGCCAGCACGGCCATATTGAAAAATCTCTTTTTCGGATCACGTACCTGGTATCACTTTAGAAGTCTGGAAATCCATTCTGAGGACCTGATTCCACCAGCGTCTGTTACCAAGAATGTCTGCGGACTGACAGTGAGTTAAACAGTAGCGACCTTGCAGCACGGGTCATGACCCTGACACACATTTGTACGCATGCGCGTGGAACTGGGGGGTTGCTCGGAACTTCGAAGGGGCTGGAGTTCCAAGTATTTCGCTAGGATATCGTACTACGCTTGACATCAGTGTCATGTTGTTGTGATTGATGTTGTATTGGAATGTTTTGTAAACAATTATTAATTAAATCGAATATTTTTTCTATGACATTTTCTTTTCAGTTAAGAGTACAAGACGATGCAAAAGCCTCACTGTTTGAATGAGGTTTTTGAGGTGGCGATTCGAAAATTGGACGAGAATTGAGAGTGAAATTTCAAGGACGCGTCATGTTTAGGCAAATTTCTTTACATGAGAGAGAAGAAAGATATCTCTCTCTCTCTCCTTCTCCGTCTCGCACACTGAAACTGTCTCATTCTTATTTATTTTTTAAGTTACACATCTGGAATATTTGAACCAATAATGATTTTCGCCGTCAAAGAAAGAAATCTTTAAAAAAAAAAATTGTTAGCGTCCGTCCTTATTATGTAGAACAAAGACCGGATTATGTGGATCATCTACGATTTTCCATACTTAATTGGATAATTTATCACTTAGCCTTGATAAATGAATGGATAATGTATCAATTCTCCATTATTGTGCCCGCGTCTATTACTTATTCTTTCTAATTAACAGCCTCTCTGTTCTAGTGTTTAGACCACCTGTCTCAGACCCAGACGCCCCGGGTTCTCCGTGGGGGCAAAATTTTCTGCGCGATTTGGTTGGTGCTAGGGCTTGTTCTGAGTCTGCCTGGCTAGCTACCACCATCTTATCTAAATCTGTCGCCATAACAACAATGTTAACAGCATTGTTGTGTTTCGGCAGTTAGATGTAAGATAGCCAGTTCCTCTGCGGTTGAGGATTCCGGGCGGAGCTCGCTTCCACCTTCGGCCTGATCATCACTTACCATCAGATGAGATGCAGGCCAAGAGCTTTCCCATCGTGGATAAAAAAACAAAAAAATTAGGCATAGGATTTCTTCAGCCTATTTGCACCACTATACCAAAAAACCATGTTTCTTCACAAAGATGAATACGACCCGCAAGCTTTGATCACCACGCTTTTTAGGTGTTGAAGAAGTTGTTCCAACGCTGTAACAATCTGGAAAAATAACCTACCGTTTATTTACAATCTGCTTTCGACTCCATAATTCAAACAACCACGGCTTGATTGAAACAATTGAAGAACTCCATCTAAGGACCAAAATTAAGGACCACGAATGTTCTACCATTAAACTTGAAAATAAATAAATATAAAATTATTTCGAGCGAATACTCTTTAGGAGTTAACTAAGTGAGTATTAGTAAACAACACGATACGTGATACATAATGACTGATATAATCTGGATTTGGTCACGATTTGCAAAAAGCAATAACATTGAACTTGCCTGGGAATTGAACGCGATATCTGCGTGTCACTGATTAAATACGCACTAAATAGGATACACGTATTATCACACTCACTTTTACATCCTGTGCGTGACACTATTAAATCTATCAATAAAAGCGAAAACTGGGATGGATTTTGAAAATTTTCAAACTCAAACGGCCGTCATCCTTTTTTACCTCGTCTCTTAGGTACGCACATGTTAGTATAAGTTCTATTTTATTTCAATTAAGTAAATTCGCAAAGTTTAACTTTATATACTTACCAATGTTTAATAAAGTAAATTCGCGTGTAACAACTAATCAAGAACAAACTTCGTCTGGGTCGGTCTACTCTTGCTGAACTAATAAACCGCTGACATTTATTTGATCTTGAATTATTGTTATGGTTTTGTTCTAGTAAACGAAAACGAAAAGTTTCGCGATAATTGAACTGTTATTTCTGTTCATTTTAGGTCAATGCATACATACATAAAGATGAGAAGAAGGTATACATGCCGTCTTCCCACGGGGGTAAGCACAAACTACAGAAGGCCACCTGCTGCGGTCCTTACCACAGAACAGATAAAACCTCTTTTATCTGTTCTGTGGTCCTTACATACTTACTCCTTTTGCTTCATTTACATTCATACATCTGCTACCTAATTACGCAACTCATTTTTGTTGACAATTCCGACTAATCTGTTTCAATTTGACAGGTCAACAACATTCATTGTGTTATTTACGTTGTTGAGCAGATTTTTTTTTCGAACGTACGAAGCAATGGATTAGCAATCTGTTTCAAAACGATTCAGATTCTGAATGATCGTGTATTACGTAATTAGGGTACTGGTCATCAGTGGCGTGCGGCCCATAAAGACAGAAAGACACTGCCTACCCTAGTTCTGATAATAGATCTAATATTATTTTATCAATAACCAAAACAAGATAAAAAAACCTTATTCATAAATCAGCTCCACCTATCGAGTGCCGGTGGTATCATTAAGACTAAGACGTAATTTTGCATCATCGATTCGCGCTGCACTAGCAGCGCCTCGCCATTGCCACGGCAAAAGACACAAACTATTATTCTCTTCGTGACTTATATGTGTGCTGTCGTGGTCATGCGGATTGAATGTGTGTGCGTTCCTATAGCTACGTGGGTTTTGCTGACACACAATGACAAAAATCACGCACACAACTGCATGAAAAGCCAGTGTCTTTTTGTAGTATTATAAACAGCTAACACGAAAAATTACGACTCGTACCGAACATTTCCGAACGAAAGTTTGCTATGCAATGCAAATATTTTAGAAAGTAACATTGTTTCATTGAATTTTATGTAGTAGATGACCATAATTTTTTGTCGTATTATGTTTCTCTTTTTACTACTTATTTTCAAAAGTCAATAATTGCCATATTGTTTGATGTGTGTTATGTTTGTGACTACGCTATAGGGTATTTAGAATTTTAATAAGATAATAAGAGTGTAAAATGGATAATATTGTCTGTGAAACTTGTTCAGATGGTGTGTGTATTGAGAAAATAAAACATGATGCGTTTTCAAAACTATCTTTCGGTGAAAAAAAACAAGTTATCGAGATAGGTCGTGGTACACCGGATTTGCAATTGATACAAACTAAAGGTAAAGTGAATCGCAGATTCATAAAAATCAATATGATTCATATCATTGGCTGACAGGTTGCATACACACTAATCGGTTATTTTGTTTCGTTTGTCTACTATTTTCAAATAATAAAACCGTCTGGAACGACATCGGTTACGCTGATATTCATAATTTTCCTACCGCCGCGAGAAAACATGAACAATCTGAAAAACACTTGGAAGCTGCCCTTAAATATCACACCTTTGGAAAAAATCGTATAGAGACGCGTTTAAACTCTCAGATACAAATCGACATTGACAGACATAACGCGAAAGTGGATCGGAACCGAAATATTTTTCAACGACTAATTGACATTGTTTGCTTTTTGGGGAAACAAGACCTCGCTTTTCGTGGACATGACGAATCTGCTTCGTCAGTGAATAAGGGCAATTATTTAGACGGACGACGGAGTGTTGGAAAACCATTTACAAAATTGCACTAGCTCATTTACGGGTTTATCAAATCGTATTCAAAATGACCTAATCTCTAGTGTAGCGTCTGTAATGATCGAAACAATAAAACAACAAATCGCTTCCACTGATTTTGTAGCTGTGATGGTCGATGAAACACCAGACGTAAGTAGCAAAGAGCAACTAGTACTGGTTTTAAGATATTTTCATAAGTCAGAAATGTTTGATCGATTTATAAAATATATTGACGTAAGTTCCGACCGCACCGCGAAAACTTTAAGTGCCATCATACTGCAGATTTTATCAGAATTTAAATGTTTGTCGAAATTAGTAGCTCAGACATATGACGGTGCAGCTGTCCTGTCATCTGAACGGAACGGCGTTCAGTCGCTGGTTCGCCAGCAATGTCCTCTTGCTGAATACGTTTGGTGTTCCGCCCATGTCCTTAATTTGGTACTTTCCAAATCGTGCGAACGTATTCCGGAAACAACGTTTTTTCAATCTCATAAAAACATTAGCAAATTTCTTTAATAATAGTACCAAAAGGCAAAACCACTATAATAAAATGGCTGATATGAAAAAATTGCCTCGCGTTGCTGACACTCGATGGACTTACAATTCGCGTACTGTAAATGTAATTTTCAATTCTTCTTTACATTTAATTTATTTATTTGAGGATATGGCTGAAAACGAAGACTCTTGGGATGGCGAGACATTAAGTCAAGTTTCGTATTTGTTACACAATTTAAAAGACTTTCAATTCCAGTTTTTACTCCATGTGTTTAACGAAATATTCGCAGAAACTGATGTGCTTTACGAAATTATGCAAAAAAAAGACGTCAGATGTAACTTATTGCATTAAACAAAATTACGAGAAAAACGAAAACGTAATGTTGTGGACGCAAAAATCAATTTTAAGCGAATTTTTATTGAAATTATAGACAATATATCCAACTAATGTCGCGACCGGTATAAAAATCTGAAAGAGTTAAAATTTTTTGGACTACTTTCATGTGAACATTTCAATAAATATAATGTCAATTTTCCGGTTGAACTAGTATCGCAATTCGTAAATGTTTATAAATTATACGACTTTAACTTAGACTGCCTTATCAATGAGCTCAAATGTGTTTATAAATCTGCCGAATTCAAAAACCTTAGTATTTACAAAATTATAGAACATTTTTACGAAAATAACATAAATACAGTTTTTACCGAAGTGCTGCGTTTGGCAAAATTTATTGTTACAGTTCCCGCGAGCAGTGCGTCAACCGAAAGGTCATTCTCGTCGCTAAAACTTATACACACCTACTTAAGAAATACACAAGGCCAGCAACGACTTACAGATCTTTACATGATTTCAATAGAAAAAAATCTTCTTACGGAAATAAAACGCCTTCCCAACTTTTACGATTCCATATTGCAGACATTCTTACAGAAAGATAGGCGTGTAGATTTAATATACAAATAAAACAATCTTATATAGTATACTCACACCACAATCTTTTCACTGCTTTTATTTAAATTTTGCAAATCACATAAACATTACAAAACATCAAACAAACGCGCCGAAAGGCCACTTCGAATATCCGTAAATTGATATGTCTATAAAATCAGTCAATCTATGGATATTTGAGCTGGCATTTGGCAATTACCTACATCATCAATCGACAAGACGACGAACCAAAACTAACGTGCAGTATTTTTGGTGAGTAAAATTTTCTGCCTACCCTGTCTTAAAACTGTGTGCACGCCACTGCTGGTCATACACGCACGCCGGTTGCGAGTACGACGCACCTGATCTTTCTGAACAACATCACCAATAAGGTCACTATATGTCCTTCTAGGGCTATTTTAGACATTCCTTGTATCCATATTACATTTGCGGATGTAAACACAATGCCAGGTCGAATTTCAGGAACTATTTGACTTTCGTTTGCCAGTTGTTCTGCAGAGGAAACAACAAATTAGACTCCTGCACGCAATTACAAGTGCCTTGCTTTACCACTTAAAGCTAGAACAGGGTGGCGATTTAGACACTTTTATTTTATTTTATTGGTTTGAAATTATCAAATAACTTCTCCCGCTCTGGGCGGAGCGGGAGGGCGTGTCAGACTCTTACTGACTAAAACCGACCCGTGTTCCTTCAGTTGGCTGCACATTGCCAAGGGCCACGGTATCCCTTTCGGGCTTTCCCGCGACCCCAGCAGGCATCGGTCCTAGCGGACCCCGTCAGTTGTGCTGACATCTCTTTGAGGCGCGCGTGGAACACAACGCGTCGTCATCGATTTAGACACCTGCATCCGTCAAAGGGGTGATTCCTCAAATACAATTCGTGAAAAAAAAACTCCTACACAGCAGTAATTTTTAGGGTTCCGTACCTCAAAAGGAAAAAACGAATCCCTTATAGGATCACTCGTGTTTCTGTCTCTTTGTCTGTCCATCTGTCACAGCCAATTTTCTCCCAATCTAATAGACCTATTAAGTTGAAATTTGGTACACATATGTATTTCTGTTACCCAAACACGAACGTGTAACGTAAACAAATGAATTTTGAATATACGGGTCACATTTATGAGGCAAATAAGAAAATTTTAATAAAAGTTTTGCTTATTATACCCTGTGACATACCAAAGGAAAGGGCTTATTGCGAACATTTCAAATATTGTTTAAGAAAAAATATGAAAATTGGCCAATACCCGCCCCCCTTATCTCAGAAATTACTGAGCCTAAAATTCGTAAAAAAATAAATAATACAGAACAAAATAAAACTTTGGAATCTTGAAGCTTCGATATTTTTAAGTTCTAACCCAATCCATCCTAAAAATCAAAAGAAATCAGACTTGATTTGTTAGTGTAACCTCGTGGATTTTATTTTAAGACCCTGTGTATTATTTAAAATCATCTACATTCATACGAAACACTGCTCCTACGCCTGTCGATGTCTGATTGAGTTAGTTCATTGGTTTAATAGTCCGGGACTCAATTGGTTATCGGCGGTCGTTGTGCAACTACTCGTATCGTGCCGGAAGATCCACATTGGTCAGGATTACGTCCAGATAACTCGCACAGAGAACACGTGTCCTTACTCCCGAAAATTAAGGACTTTGCTGAACGAAAATGGTCGCGAATTGAATAAAAATTGTCAAAAAAGCTGGAGGAGTGCTTCTGGAATTTACTTTTGTGTTCAAAAACATGTGTAATCAAACAAAATGAGAAATAGTTCAAAGAGAAAACTGTCAACGGACTCAGAACCGTTCTGCTGCAAAAAACTCTCAGTGATTGCTTGTGCTTTCGCCGTAGTGTCTTTACTAGTACACACATACAATTATGTAGATAGTGGTGAAGTGAACTTTGATTTAGAAGCTAGGAAGTTAATGAAGAATGTTCTAGAAGAAAGGATAGAAGAGAAAATAGATGCTTATCTGATGGAGATCAGTGGGAGTACGTCTCACAGGCTAAAACGGGAAGCAATGTTGGTAAGTGATTACATTAGGAAATAAGGGAATGCGGAAGTGAATATTTAATGAAAGGTTTATCCCTCCTTCAAATTTAAAATTGATAAAAAAGACCGCCCTTCTGCTAGTTTGAAGTTATATTATTTATAAAAAAGGACCATAATGATATTTATTAAAAGCGACTGTAAATTTGGTTCAAAATTATCGATAAAATGATGTCTAAATATAGTCTCAATTGCGGTTGTAGTACGCGAAAAACCCACGTCCAAGCACCCACGAGTTTCATTTCCTCATTCAATTTAACGACATAGTAAATTCCATCTTCATACGATCAAAACACTTTGGTGTAGGACCAAACTGGTCCTTAGTCTATTTTCGACTCCTAACTTTGAAATAAGAAACGTATTCTCTTGTTTATCTTCAGAAACAATCAGTTAACCAGGAAGACAACACTGTGACTCCTCATGTGGAGTTCTTTAACCCTAAAATGCGGCCAGAACTTGAAGAGAAGGATGCTGCAGAAATGAGAAAGACTGGTGCTAAGGGTCCTGCTCCTGGCGGAGACACGTGGGTCTGGTTGACCAGCTATTCTAGAGTGCCAGTAAGTTTTTTAAAGATGGAACATCTTTAACTATCCCCGCTAAATACTCTCTCGGACTCCTAAATCAAGCTACCCTGCACATTTGTATAAAAGTCTACAACTTTTTAAATGGTGGTGAATTCAAATTCGGAAAAAGGACGATAAAAATTATGGCCAGTATCAAGACTGCATACAATTTTTTTTTTTTTTTACTTAACCTTATTTTGTTGATCTAGGTATTTATAACTCACGTGGAATTGTATGGTGGCTTAATTGAAAAGTACCTCAGGCGAAATTGGCATCGGCATTAATTATTTAATAAAGAAAGCTATCTTTAGCCGGATCAATATTTGTTTAATTTAGTGCGTCGCGACGTTTCTCCGACGACGTTTTATTATGATTGCTAATGTGAACGCTAAAAGAAATGATTAATTTTCGCGACCGATAAAAATAAAATAATAATTCATCATGGCATGGCACAGACACCAAAACTCTTCATAGGTTCAGTAACAACACTCAATTACATGATTTTACTAAGAATGTATACTCTCTCATTTTCATTTTTATTGATTGTAAATACCTAGTACGAAAAAAACTAGAAGTCTATTTAGCTTAAAAACAACTTTTTACATTACCGTTTTCATAATTTCCAGTACAAGGTAGTGCAAGGTTTTTGCAAAGCAACCCAAGATTACTGTCCGCCTGGCGTACAAGGTCCCAAAGGACCAACAGGTGTGCCAGGACCAAAAGGAGAGAGAGGAGACTCTGGAGCCTCTGGAACAGCGGGACATTCTGGAGGCAGAGGGCCTGTCGGACCACCTGGGCCAAAAGGTAAACGTCGAGAGATTTTTATATCAGTGAACTCTAGTAGGATTTCATGTTACTGTCCTATTAAATTAAAATCTGAAAAGTTTTGTAAACGATTTGATTCGGGCGAACGATCTACTCAATATTATTCTCAATAATATGCTATAATTTTGGCTTGTCTGCTAAATACGCAGTAGCACCAAAAATAGATTTGTGACCAATTAATCTCAATAGAGCGTAAGACAGAATAGTGTCATCAGCGTAGCGAAGTTAATGTGAGTACACAACAGTAACAGTATTCATTATTAAGTATGTTAAATATTTATAGCCACCAACTAGGTAGTACCCGACAGTAATCATTATGATTCCTTGAAGATATCGTTAGTAATTTCCTATATTTTCTCACGTAAATTATTTATTACAAACCAACGGGTTTCCCATCGGCAAACCTGACGATCTTCCATACAAACATTACTAACTTTCATACCTTATTTTACCCCTTTAGGAGATGAAGTTTCACCTTCCTAAGGGTAGTGGGTCCAGGGTAGTGTACTGGGGCCACTCTTATTTATCATATATATAAATGACCTGCCAAATGCTACGACTCAGCCTATGACACTATTTGCTGACGACAATACTGTTACAATAGCATGTAAGGATAAAGAACAATATAATTTTGACATAAGTAATTCACTGACATCTGTAATTTCATGGTTAGATAATAATAATTTGAAAATTAACTTGACTAAAACAAATATAATGCATTTTGGACAACGATCGCAAAATTCTCTAAACGTCAAATTAACTTATAAAAATTTTATAATTGAAGAAGTTACTTCTGCTCGTTTCCTTGGCTTAATTATCGATAATAAATTAAATTGGAAAGATCATATTGACGCTCTTTGTAAGAAAATTAGTATTTTATCATATTCCTTATATAAACTATCTTCAACCATAAGCACAGATGCGCTACTCACGGCATATTATGGCCTAGTGGATTCAGTCTTGAGATATGGCATTATTTTTTGGGGCAACTCAACAAATAAGGACATGGCATTTAAAATGCAAAAACGATGCATACGTGGTATGTTTAGTGTTCGAAGTGATGAAAGCTGTAAGCCACTATTTATTAAGCATAAAACTCTGACACTACCATCTCTTTACATACTCGAATTGGCTCTATTTGTAAGAAGCAACTCTCATCTGTTTCCCCTGCTATCCGATATTGTACAACGAAATCGCCGTGATAATAGCAAGCTTTGTGTTCGTCCTGCCAAGACAGCTTTGATGTATAAAAGTGTAGTATGTAGAGCCTCCATAGTTTATAATAAAGTCCCTAAACATATGAAACTGCTGAGTTCAAACCAATTTAAGAGAGTACTAATAAAACTACTGGCTGAAAAAGCCTATTATAATGTTAATGATTTTTTGACCGACTTATCTTTGTGAATGTTTGATTATTATTTTGTTTGATTATTATTATTTTTATTTTACTATTTGTTTTGAATTTATATTTTATTTTATAATTTTTAATAATTTTTTCATCACATTTTTATATTATTAATTATTTCATTTTATTTCACTGATTTGTACACCAATTATGGTAAAACATGTTGAAACTAATTAAACTTTATCACCTTTAGTAAATATCTCTGCAAGGTAATTACTAATGTACACATGTTTATGCAAATAAATTATCTTTATCTTTATCTTTATCTTTAAGCTTACTTTAGTTATTTAAGAAACGCATTTGCAAAATTTCATGCTTCTAACCCGGCGGTTTAGGGTGTGCGTTGTCTGTTAGTGAGTGAATGAATTAAAGTTTTTTGTTAAGTAAATCGACGAAACCAGCTTACACTGTAAGAGCATGGTGGCGGGCCCATCATATTTGCTATCTTGACCCATTGTTTAATCATAAATTTTTAACATCACCAGGAGAACGAGGTTTCCCGGGTAACGCAGGTCTAGACGGCCGGGATGGAGTACCAGGAGAACCAGGACTTGACGGCATGTCAGGAAGAAATGGTGCTGATGGAGCGCCAGGCAAAGATGGGCGGGATGGTGTGCCAGGTAGGGATGGCAGTCCCGGCAAGAACGGAAAGGATGGGAAAGATGGTAAGTTGGAAAATGAGTGGCGCTGTCGATAAATAGTAATAATAAAAAAAGGGTATTACTCGTAATAAGTACCCTAATTGCGTAATACACGATCAATCAGATGTAAGTACTGAATGAATGAATAAATAACTAAATAAATAATCGGAATCTGAATCATTTTGAAACAAATTTCTAATACATTGCTTCTTAAGTTCGAAAAGAAACTGCTCAACTACGTAAATAACGCAATTAATGTTATTGAACTGTCAAAATGAAACAGATTAGTCATAATCATTTACGAAAATGTGTTGCGTAATTAGATAGCTGGGTTGAAAACGATGTCTGCACGAAATAATACTCGTAAAACCCAGCTTAGAAAGCGAAGGTTTTAATTTTATTATTTAAGAATTATGTAACTAAGTTAATACCTAAACAGAAACCTAATAAAACCTACCTAACCACCTAATTCAGAAACAAAATTAAAAAAATCCGGCAAGGCATTAAAAGAAAGTTATTTTAATGCCTTGCCGGATTCTTTTTATTTCGTCTTTAGGCAAGAGTTTGTCTTAAGCTTAGGAATGTAAAGCTGGGCGTAATTTTTTGGCCTACGTTGTATTTACTCACTGCAATGAAGGCCAAAACTTTAAGGAAGATGAAGGCATCTTGCACCGAAAAATTGCGATAGGGCAGGAATGGATGATCATAGTGGGTTTTATATCACGTGCACGCGGTGCACGAAATAATATGTACAAGTACATCATTATCAACTTTAACAGGTAGGGCAGGGGCCCCAGGACCACCAGGGATGCGCGGACTGAAGGGAGACAAAGGACCAATAGGATCGAAAGGCCAGAGAGGCAACGATGGACGTGACGGGGCCGCGGGCAGGCCAGGCCTCTCTATCTACAACTATACCCTGGAGAAAGAGCTGTTCATACCACCTACTTTTGCACGTGAGTAGTTAGTTCAATTAGAAATAATAAATTATTAGCATAATGGCATAATCTAATAAGGAGTGAGCCGTAACCCACCACGCGGGCCCAGTGCGAGTTGGTAGATGTCACAAGTTTTTATTTTTTTTGGTTCTCACGATTTTTTCCTTCACCGTTTTGAGATCAGCGGTAATGAAATAATTCGATTGGTTCGAACCTTCAACCTATAACTCGTAAGTCGCAGTCGTTACCACTGGGCTCCACTACCTACTCTATTTATTATTATAGAATTAACTATAACTATACAATTATTATTAACTAGCATGCGGCTGCGGTCCCGCGCCTGCTTCGCTCGGATGCAATGGCGACATTAAAACATCGAGATTTCTGTGCTATATCTAAGTTATATTTTAATGTTTTATGCACATACATCTTTCAGAATAAATGCTCTAAATGATTGTGAAAACCGTATCAAAATCCATTGTAAAGTTCAGAAGATCTAAGCGATCCTACAGCCTCGAAAAGTGACCTTTTTAATACTACATAGGTACCGTCGTTGCGCTTTCCATAATCGCTATGTGTTTTTTACACACTTTACAGGAGACGCAAAAAACTGATTTTCTCAAAAAATACCCAGAGTATTCAAATAATTTACTTTTACTTTAAGACATATTTAGCGTGTTTATATGGAACTTTCGATGTATTGTGTTTGTATTCGTAACTCTTTAAATATTGCATTTATCACCTAGCTGTTTTTACAGTATGTGTGTATTGAAATAACGATTCAAACTGCATAAAAAACCGAAAATCACGAAATAACACATAGCGACTTTTGCACGCGCAACGACGATACTTAATATTAATACATTATAGATTCACCTGTTTATTGAACTCGTTTTCACACGTGGACTGTTTCATGCTTCATTGATTTTAGGGTATGTCATGTATTGAGTAGCACTAGCTTATTTATCAGCGAAGCAGGAACGATTTTTGAATGTAGGTAGTGTTAAAATTAGTGGTGGGTCGTTGTCGAATTTTTGACGGACGAAACGCAACCGTTTGTTTTACCGACGACGAAAACGATTGCAGAAAACGGTCGTCGTTGCATCTGGTTTGAAGATGGCTTATAGGACGAAACTTATCGTCGAGTGAAATAGTTCCAGTTACTTACAACCATCAACGATTTGAAATTTAGGAAATGGTTTCGTCGCATCATGAACCACAGCATTGACAATTGGTAATACATTATCGACTCTATTTCATTGACAAAAAGTTCACTTGTTATTGTACGGACTGTTTTGTAAACGAACGTGGAACGTTGGACGACGACGCGCTGAGTGTGATAGATAGTTGAATCATTGCGTTCTCGAGTGTAGTCGTAGTAATTAGAAGACTGGTTTGTGCAACGAAGACTGTTTGAACCTAGGACGTAAAACAGTTTTATCGTCGCAGAACACAAATCAGTCTTTGTAAACAGTTCGTCGTCGCAACGCCCACCCCTAGTTAAAATATGATTTGCGAACTTTTCAAAATGTCTTATGGAACAAATCGAACTTAGAGACATGTGTTAATGATTCCAATGATTATAATTCTGTAAATCCATATCTATTATAGTCGTGAATCATATTTTGATCAAGATACAACCTGACACTGACAAAATTTTTATTTCACGGGCTGCCACCGCCATAAGATCTATAACTTAGCATTTGCTAAGTTTTCAAGTTCTCTTTTTGCTTCTTAATAATTACACCATAATCATAATTGAAATTAGTCGTAGGTATTACTAAGTATGCTCCAAAATGGTCTTTATCCTCTATCCCTCCTCAGAGGACCAAACTCGCGTGATAGTCCGGGAGGGTGACACCATGCGCATCAGCTGCAACCCCATGGGACGTCCGGAGCCTACCGTGGAGTGGAGGAGGTACGATGGAACTGCTGTCATTCAGGTGAGGAATTTTACGCAACACAGTACAGTACAACTATTTTCTTAATGTCCCTCGGTAAACTTCGTGTTTCGCCAGTCGTCGGATTTCTATCAATTGCCCTTTGCACTAAGACCCAAAAATAGGACTATAACATTTACATGCAGTGCAGATATGACCTTGTTTCCTGGCACATAACAATCCTGGCGGATTGCCCGCCACGCCCTTGTGCTCTGAGAAACTGTTTACGTAGGCTTCGTATGAAGAAAAGCATACAGAATTGGATAACGACATAATTTTTTTTCCAGACATAATAGAAGTGAATGTTGAAATATTTTTATTTAGCACTAATATTGTAATATGAGGTCCTTGAAACAAGCCTGCAAATCAAGACTAGGGTGGTCTTGATTTGCAGGCTTGTTTCACTACCCGTACATTTTTATTTAGTTGTGTTTTAATTTCCATAGAAAAGATTTAGGGCGAATTTCACCAATTAAACTGGTCGCGATCAGCACATTAAAGGCTTTGCAAAATAGAACGCGTTAGAGCGCAAAATACAGCGCAGCACGCAACGCTAATGTCGCGGCGATGCTAGCGCCGGCGCTGTGTTTGACAGTAAACGTACATCATAGTGCAACACAATTCGGCGCTATAGCACGGCGTCAGGCCAGCACTCTAACCGCGTTTAAGAGCTGTCAGTGTCAATATTCCAAATCAATGATGACACTGACAGTTCTTGAACGCGGCTTAGATGTGGTGAACGCATTCAAATTCGCTCTTAGAATATTTCTCCAAGGCAAAGTAAGTTAAAGCTTACACAAGCATTACACCACATTGGGCATTTCCCGATTATTCTAAATAACTATTCCATTTTTTTATGTCTTGCCAAACCCTTTTCAGTCAAGCTTGAACCTTCGGCCAGTTTCTGTATTTTGAACTGTATGCCGTCTCAAGTAAAGACCTTGTCTGTCCGTCCAGGGATCATGGCGCGACGCGTCGGTCAGTGGTCACGTCCTGAACATCCCCAACGTGTCTCGCTGGCACACCGGTAAATACGTCTGCTTGGCTAATAACGGGATGCTGCCTTCCTCCAATCAGACCACTGATGTTGAAGTTCATTGTAAGTACAATAAAAACACATGGACCTATCTTAACGCATGAAAAGTACATACAAGGCCGCGCGCACTTTGGATGCGTTTTCGTACCAACATCACTCGTGCGTACACGTACGACCGTGGTCGTACGAATTGAGTGCCCACACTGGATACGTTTTCTCTGTCAAATAGATAGTGTTCCGGTGATATCGCATTGAACGCACGAAAAATCCCAACAAGTTCGGATTGTTTTCGGACGTCGGAACGTACGATTAAGTCGCACCCAGTCTGCGCGCTCTCTTTGTACTTGGAAGATCGGAATCGTTCGTGCGTTTTCGTACTTGTACGCACGAGTGTAATTCCTACGAAAACGCATCCAAAGTCCGCGCGGCTTTGTATGTACTTTTGATGCATTAAGATAGGTCATGAGCACTCTCTTTTAATAAGTGTGATACTGCACTTGCTAGAACTAGGATTTTTAATTTGTCCAACCTAAGGAGACGGCTGTTCCAAAATAAACGCCGAATAGTTACGTCTAAAAATAATGTAAATTGGAAGAACCATGATGCCTATAGAATGACAACGATAAGAAGTAAAGACAATGTTTTTTTACCCGAAGTAGGATAATGTTTTAATAAAAGAATAATCTAATAAACTGTACCAATATGTCTTACTTGTTCCAGTTAGTCCTTACATACGGGTGCCGAACAACGTCGTCTACGTCACTAACAAGACTGTGAAGATTGAATGTGAGGTAAGTCAATCAATTTATTACTTTCATGACATCATGTCATACTTAGAACAGGCACTCTAAAGACTATTTCCACGCAAGCTCCGCCCCCATGCACCCCGTCACTCCACTATGTACTAAACGCTAACACATCAGTAATAAAGTAGAATATCGCGTGCGCTCTTTGATCGTGTTCGAGCACGGAACTAAATGGCGTAACTCTGAATTCTTATTTCGTTTTTATCTAAAGTAATAATTGATCTAGAGCAAAAATGTCATGTGGCTGGATAATAAACTATATTTTCTTACTGTCAATACTTATTTTAGACATAAAAACCGAGTTTATATCTCGATTTTATTTTAATAATCTTTAAAAAAGAGACATAACATGATTTTCGAATAAAAAATGAATCGAGCGAAATGTTACAATTACGTATTACGTACATGGAAAGAAAAAGATCCAATAAATCATATACTTACTAAAGTTCCATTTTGATTCATCAAGCTACATGACTTCAATTCTATAACACTTCATTAATTTCTGTTCCCAGATCCAAGCCTGGCCAGAACCGGTACTAGCTTGGGAGATCGACGGCCTCACTCTTGAAAGTCTGCGGTACAGAACCGAAGTGGCGCCGACGAGAGACCCATGGCGCTGGATCATGAGGCTCGAGATCCCAGGAGTCAGGGATACCGACTATCGAAAGTACAGCTGCGTAGCCAAGAATGAGCTTAATAACCAGACTGTTAAAGGAGATATTACGTTGATGAGTGAGTAAGATTTCAGTCATTTTGTGGATAGTTTTATTCAGGAAAGTTACTGGGGTTGTCGAGATCAGCCGGTCGATTCTGTAAAAATATCACCTCGAAACTTAGGTGAAGTGAGCTGTCAATAGTGTTAATCCCTAGCATCAGCCGGTCGATTCTGTGACAGTGACAGCTCACTTCACCTAAGTTTCAGGGTGATATTTTAACAGAATCGACCAACAGATAGGCACTCGCTTCAAGTAAAATACTGGTGTTCTGGTTAGAATGGAAGCCAACATAAGATAGATATACAGGGTGATTGGAAGATGGGTGCAAAGCTTTAAGGTGAAGATAGTATAGACAATTTAGAACCATTTAAGCCGTGGTTGTCTTAGACGAAGTCTTACCAATTTTTTTTTTTTTTTTAAAGGTTTAAAAGACGTATTGTACAATTTTTTTATTTTTTCTGAGCTTTAAATGTCTTTAAAAAAAATGTCTAATGACACAGAAGCCTAAAACATGTTTTGCATGATTGCTTACACATTATTTTAATTAAATAAATAAAAAATGAATTCATTTATCATTCAATTTGGCCATAATTATGCAGTTTACATTAAATTTTGAGAATTTCCGAAAAAAAACTTAAAAATTTGGTTAAAAATATTTGGTAAGACTTCGTCTAAGACAACCATGGCTTAAATGGTTCTAAATTGTCTGTACTATCTTCGCCTTAAAGCTTTGCACCCATCTTCCAATCACCCTGTATATCACATAACATACTTGGTATCATGAGTTTTATTCCGTACTAGCTGTTGCCCGCGACTTCGTCAGCGATCCAAGATGAAAAGTAGCCTATGTCCTTCTACGGGTCATGGTCTACCCATGTGGCAAATTTCACCCAAATCTGTTCAAACGTTTTAGCGTGAAAGCGTAACAAACTCACTTAAGAATTTAGGATATTATTAGTTACTTAAGATGTAACTAATCTAACTCAAACAATATCTATTCCCATTTAGATAAATTAATGTATAACATTGTAACAGTATAACATTCATGTAGATCACACACACACAGCTCACTCACATCAATAAAAAAATGGAGCTTTGAGTCCTTGTAGTTCCCTACTAAAACAATAGCCCTAATTCAGAAATAAGAGCGTCCCATAAGACTAACGTTAAGATGATGGGCAGTGGAAGGCCTAATGTCCTATCGCCTTGACCCTTCTTTGCCGTTCCTTGCGGCTATAATTACACTAGGACCCCGTGGGGTCCGAGTGCTCATCGAATATTTCGGGACATCGCCAAGCGGTTGGTCGACTCTTCACATCTTTTATTTTCTTATTTTTTCCTTTACATACTTGTACATAATATATATAATAGTTAGTTATAATAAAATGTTATTTAAAAATAAATAATTAAGAGGCCCATATTCAGCCGTTTTTATAAGCTGATATAATTATTAAAGATTAAAATCTATTAATCTTAAAATACTTACTAAAGAATCCATGGCCCTCATCCAGAACCAGGGCCGACCGGCCAGGTGCCGAACCAGCAACCCGTGGAGTACGGCTCGCGGCCCCCGACCCTGACTTCCTATGAGGAGTTGTGTGAGGTGCAGCGCTGCCCCACGTGCCCGCGATGTGACCGCGCCCAGCTGCTTATTACTCCTATGAATGGAACCGCCGGGCTGAAACCTAGGAGGAATACCAGTAAGTCATACCTACATAGAATGTACTTAAAAAAAGGAGAAGGTTATGCATTCGGCGGGTTTTTTAGGGTTCCGTACCTCAAAAGGAAAAACCGGAACGCTTATTGGATCACTTCGTTGTCCGTCGGGCAGTTTGTCAAGACCTATTTTCTCAGGAACGCGTGGAGGTATCAAGTTGAAATTAATATTGAATACGTATAGGTATGTAGGAAAAATGGCCTTTGTACTGGCTTGGGACAATCCCAAATTGAATTTGTAATTTCGTATTTTTTTTTACAGATTGTCAACTATATGCAATTGGTAAGCCAGTTTATCATCGCTACAAGGAAGAATTATTTGGAGCCTGGCTCAGAGACTCAAATGGCTCCGATGCTCAGGTAAACTTACTTATATTTCAGACCGAAAACAAACTTCGTCACAACAGAACAGGCACATTATGTCTTCAATCATATCTCGCAAGACGTCAAACTTAAATGACGCGTCTCAAAGAATTTCATCTGAATAGCGCTCTTTTGACTTCATTGATAGTCAATGAGGACCGTGTAACTCGGTCAGGACTCAGGAACCTAAATAATATATCTGGTAAAAATAAATAACAAAGACGACTAAGATTTATTATCAAGTCTTCTTCTTTTCTTGTGGTTAGTGACTAACCTGGTGTCAGAGTTTTAAAGCCGCATGGGCCTCTGAGTTGGCTTCACATGCCGTCGACTAATATCTCTCAGGCATTGGCATTTGTATTTGCTCACGATGTTTTCCTTCACCGTTTTTGAAGCAAGTATGATCAATTGCACAGGTCAAGAGGATCCTCATTCATCCTACTCTATAGCTAACTGCGTTTTTCAAGCTTTGCGTTGAAATTATGCCAATTTACTTCATGACCGTTGATAGAGACTCCTAGCTGATGATTGTCTCAATTTATGTCATTCTTTCAGAAAGAGAAGTTATGGACTACTCAAGAGACTGACGTGGAAAGACTGAGGGAGTACAGAACTAAGGCAAGCTTCAAGGCAGACCATGTGGACGAGTATCATAAACTGCAGAAACCGTTCTTTGTAAGTATTAACTGTCCACATTCCTTCCGTGATTTTTTCCTAGTTATCACGTTCTTATGTTAAGAGTGTTTATTCTAAAACTGGGCAACGTCGCAAATACATGTCAAATATTTCGGTATTTTGATTAATTTGGCAATATTACTGTATGGAAATAAAAGATGTGGCTAAATAGTGAACAAGAATATTGATTATGAAATGCAATAATTAATGTCGTAACACTGAATATTTAGTTTTAGATGTAAAAAAAGTATTTGGAAATTTTCCAAACGCCTTTTTTACACCTAAAACGGGAACAACATCAATTTCAATGTTATAATTGCAATTAATTATTAATATTCTACGTCGCTAGTTAGCCACATTTCTTATTTTCATACAGTATTATTGCCAAATTAATCAAAACAGATAAATTTTTGACAACTATTTTCGATGTTGCCAAATTTTAGGATAAACGCTGTTAAATCTGAACATTAAACGTGTAAACAAGGTAAGCAATGATTATTTTTGCCAGATAAATATTATAAGTATCATAGCTCGTACAGTTCTACCTATTAACCGCCCCAGTCGGAATACGACAAATGTTTTCGTGTCTGCGCCGCGTCACTCGTATTTATACGACTGAGACCATTTGTTTGTTTTTTGTTTTTTGTCATTGCACGACCCTATTCGCCGTAGGATTTATTATATGTCGATTTATGAGCTGGACACTGGGGGCACGGCAATTGACATATGACCAAGCGTTCAATAGGTTAAAGTTGAAACTTAATCACCAGTGATTCTCAAGGTGTAGAACTTCCTCTTGATATATAATAAAGTATATTATCTCCATATCAATAACCAGGATATCCTCTCCACAGGGCAACGGCCATATTGTGTACAGCGGCTCGTTCTTCTACCAGGCCAATGAGTCTGGCCACCCTGGTGACATCATACGGTATGACCTGACGCAGAGCCGCATCAAGTCTGTTAAGCTGCCAAACGCTGAGGGTAGACTGTATGCTGCACAGCATAATCAGGTACCGACTAGGCCTAGAAACCAATGGCCCACCTGATGGGAAGATAAGCCACTGTCGCTTAATTGCGATGTCAAACTGTTTGTTGGTCGAACAGCGTAACACACATAAAATGACAATTGATCACAATAGTTTTCATTTTGACAGTTCATCCGCGCCCATTGCGTTATTTAGGTTGTTGAGCAGACGAATTTTTCAAACCTATGCAGCAATGGATTAGCAATATCCTTCAAAACTCTCGGATTCTGATTCAAAGTGTGGGGTTAGATTAGGGTTCTGATTGTTGTTCACCTTATAAACAAAAAGTTGAAAAGTCTCATTTTATACACATCAAGACAAAATAAGGAAAGAAAGAAAATTGTTTATTCTGCAGAAACTAAACGCACATTACAAAAAAAAAACAAAATACACATGGCCAAATTAGCCAAAAGCCTCGTATTCGATATTCAAAATGAATAAAACATGACACTTTTCAACTTTATGCGACAACGGTTCATGTCAACGGACGAGATCCATAAACTTAAATGGTTCTGCAGCTTGTTGGTAGGCTGCGTCTAGCAACTCCGCATTCAGATTACATCTAGAATAATTCTAGAGCATAATATGGAATTCTGATCTGCACCCTAATTCTCTCCTCTAATCTGAATTATTTTGAAGGATATGTCTAATCCATTGCTTCATATGTTCGAAAATTCTGTCTGCTAACAACGTAAGTAACGCAATGAATGTTTTTGAACTGTCAAAATTAAACAGATTGTGATTGATCGTGAGTTACGCAATTAGGGTACTGGTTATAAATCACATTTCATCGGATTAAGAAAAATGGCAATTAAGACTAAGTGGGTAGGATCAAATTATGTAGGGTTATAACGCGTTCCTATTTCAAATCGCTCCCGCCACAATCCGCTCGTCCAACCGCGCGCTCGTCCAATAAGCCCCACGTTGGGCGCCAGTTTAAGGGGACTACAGGACCTAAACGTGCCTAAACGCTAGTTTTATAATGCCTAAAAGAATATGATCCACTGCAGTAAACAAAATCAGAAAAATATATGATATTCTTCAGGATATATGCTAGTATGATAGTGTGTTGAAAACATAATACAACTAATTTGATACGATAGAAAAAAATCATGAAGATACCTCTAAAAATTTATTTTAACGATTAAAAATCATATTACTTTACATGCAATCATTCTGATTTTTTGTCAGATTATTCTACAAGCTACATATTAGCATAATAGTGTTTTAATTTTCCAGTCCAATCAATAGATTTTCTGTAAATCGCTAACTGCTTCATATTTTGCAATAAATTACCTGCGTCGTGTCATCGCGCTTCTCTTTCATTTCTATGCAGTCCGACAGTGACCGCGCTTTAGCTGTTGTAAGCCTCTTAACATACATATATCACAATATATTATATTAATACATTAGGGTTTCCGGGCGAAGAACTAAGTTTTGTAAATTATACGTTGGTGCGCTTTACAACTGACGGATGACAGCTATGTCGTCAATAAAAAAGGTGCGCGTCGTCTCTTTTTTATGGCTTCTAGCACATTCTAGAAGCTGCACCCTTATTGGACGAGCGATTGGACGAGCGGATTGTGGCGGGAGCGATTTGAAATAGGATCGCGTTATATCCTTCCCATTTTGAACAGGTTATGACCCCATGCCTGGTCAAATAAAGTAAGGAACGCCACAGGGTCAATTTTTTTTATATTTTATACATTTTTGTATAAATGTTTCAGGTAGATTTCAGTGCTGACGACAACGGTCTATGGGCGATTTACTCAATAGAGTCGTCCAATAATACTGCCGTTGCTAAGGTATTTAGAAAATCGTTTGTTTTTGCCAAATTATTGGAATAATTATGTTATTTGAAACACGGTATTATTTAGTGTTTGATTTCAGCTCAGTTTTGATCCCAGCAAAGATGGCTTGAATATTGACTACGTTTGGAATATATCTTTGAATCATAAACAAGTGAGTAAAATTTCTTATTATTTAAGTTACTTACTTTTCTGGAGTTTCTAGTGGGCTCTTCTCCATAAGAAACGACCAATTGGAACCGTGCACCTAGTTTCTGACGTTTCATAAGTGCCCATGTAATCTGCGTTCGCAATTTGTTTGCCAAACATGTAAACAAACACTAGTTTCAGTCAAATCAACTGTGATGCCTGCACATAAGGTTCAGTTTGCGCTACAACTTCATATTTTTCTGACTTTTTCAACAGTACTAGTCAGTCTCAAATCAACTTTATGTACGCTGACGTAAAGTTGATGTTTATTTATGTGGAAATAACATCAATATGAAACAAGGATTTAAATAGACCTTAGGTTTATGTGAAATAAAATATTTTGAATTTGACATAAGGTATGTTATACCAACAGACAAAGAATCTGCGGGGTAATTGTGTTACACACTAACAGTAGCAATGGCTTTCATTTTGACAGTTCAACAACATTCATTGCGTTATTTACGTTGTTGAGCAGACAAATTTTTCGAACATATGAAGCAATGAAGTAGCAATATCCCTCAAAAATCATTCAAATTGTGATTGAAAATGTGTTACGCAATTAGGGTGCCAGTTCTTGATTAGTTAGTTTGAGCAGTAACAGGCGATACTTTATCTTGTCTTGAAGAAAGGTATACCTTTACATTCAAAGGTTGGAGATGGTATCCTAAAAAGATGATTACGTGTCACGCTCGATAATTATGACAGTGTTCTATGAACTTTCACATCATTCATCATACAATCTTATTGAAGCTTTTGATTTTTGATGTGTACATCTTTCAAAAATCGAAATAATCAAATCTGTGGGATTGATTTCGTGAAACGGGACGGAAGTGTGTCACAGGAAGCCAGGGAAGCGCGCGCTATTTGATTTGAACGACCGTGACGAGGGGCCCCTAAAAGCTCCATGCAGACTAGCGCGACGCGACAGTGCGACGCGACACCGGTTATTGTTATACTTACCGTGAAGTTTTCTTATGTTTTTTTTTTTTTTATGTTTATGTTTATGTTTATTTATTTAATTAAATAATGCATATTTACAATATTAAGCCTTATAATAAAATGGTAGGTATATAATAATGGTTCGACCTGAACTAGGATAAACCTGTATCTCAGGTGTCATAAGTGCAAAATTACATTAAAATTTTCTAAAATTGATGGTAGACATAAATAGTGAGTAACTTAACAGACTAATGATAGGACAGTACTTAATTAAAAATAATATTTAACTTAAAACAACCAGTAACTTTTCTGTGTCATCATAAGACAAATTTTGTAACCAAGTTGAAATAACATTTTTGCATTGTACCGTTTTTAATGCAGACATAGACAAAATTGCGTTTACTTTATTATACAAAAATGGGCCTAAGAATATAAAAAATCTATACATAAACGAATGCCTTAATCTATAATTATCCATACAGATGTCTTTACGTCTTTTATCAGTGACAACTCTACCGTACGGCAATTTAGAGTGCTGTTTTATTAAAGTATTCATAATGAATAACTGCCGCACTGTCAGAACATTGCAAGATTTATATAAAACTTGGGTCGGGAACAGGATAGGCCGGAATGTGGATACTTTCAGAACAGCTCTTTGCGCGCGCTCCAGTGGTAGTAAAATTGTTTTAGCCGCTCCTCCCCATGAAGTAATACAATATGTAATTATCGATTGACACAAAGCATAATATACCTGTTTTATCACCTTAGAGTCAGCAAAAGGCCTAATTTTCTTGAATATGAACATCAACTTACGGACTCTACTGCATAATCGTTCAACGTGATTTTTAAATGTAAGAGTAGCGTCAATAATTACTCCAAGATATTTTATAGTTTTCGTATTAAGGATAGTTGGGCAATTGCATTTAAAGTTTGCAACTGTGTTACATACATGCGCATGAATATCTGGAATGATCATAGATGTCTTTGAGTTGCGTAAAGAAAAGCGTATGTATTTAGTTTTGTCAGCATTTAATGTCAGTAAGTTATGTTGTAACCATCTATTAACTATATTGAAACCTTGCTGTGCACATAACCAAACTTCATGTACTGTATTTGCGGAGAATAGGAGTACGGTATCATCAGCATAAGATATAATTTTCCCCGAATTTAGATTGAGACTGCAGAGGTCATTTATATAAATAAGAAATAAGGTTGGTCCTAATATACTTCCTTGCGGGACTCCAAAAGAAGTATTTTTTAGTTCTGAGCTAGTAAAATTACCAATCTTCACACATTGACAGCGGTAGTATAAATAGTCTGCAAAAATCTTAAGCTGCTTACCTCGTATACCTATTTTCTCGAGCTTGTTCAATAAAATAGGAACAGACACGGTATCAAAAGCTTTTGCTAGGTCAAGAAAAATACCAATAGAATGATTACCTTTGTCTAATTGTATAGTACGAGTTGCATAGCGCCGTCGCGTTGCGCTAGTCTGCACGAGGCTTGTTGAGATGTCAAATGTTACGCATCACATGCAACTACTGTAAGGCTCGCTCGTTGTTTTTTATTTTTCATTTATTGGACAATATACCTGCACAAAGTTACAGACTAATACCAGGCTAAACTAATGAGAACATGACCATGTTAGGGCGCAGCAAGTTAACTTATAACTAGTTAATATCACAGATCGGCAGATCTTCATTGACAGTCAACAAAATTCCAAATGGTACATCACGTCTCATTGATTCAAATAAATAAAATATATAAATAATCGTTTATTTGCAAAATTTTTAGATCAATGTATAATCTACCTTAATAATTACAAAAAAACACGTCAGTCAAATTAAAATTGTCACAAAAATAAATTAATCATTTGAGAATTAAAAGCGAGCATGATAATAATAATAAGGAAATACACAATTTCAATAATTAAATCTAAAGTGTAATGTCATTTAACAAAAACATTAATTGAATAATAAATAACACATAGGTATCAAATAATAGGGCTGTCAGTTTTTTTTTTTTACATTTGGATTGTTTTTTTTTTTATAATACGTATCTGGTATATTATTAAAAATACCAGAAAATACTTTTCTTAAGTAAAACTGTATTGTAACTACCATTTTGTAATAGGTTCCTAACAGGCTAAACCAATCACAATCTGTTTATCATCCCCAGGTAGGAGAAATGTTCATAGTATGCGGGGTGCTGTATGCCCTGGACTCAGCCACAGAGCGGGAGAGCAAGGTGTCAGTCGCCATAGACCTGTACCTCAACAAACAGGTTGAGGTTGCACTGCAGTTCACCAACCCGTTCCGGAAGACCACCCAGCTTGGATATGACCATATGCATAAGGTTCTCTTAAAAAAAATCTGGTCCTTCGAGACGAATTTGAATCTGCGGTTGATTAACTTGAAGAATAATGCTTTTAACCAGAAAATTAATCAATATTTGTGGAGATAAACAGTTTAATTGACTAGTTGTGTAAGAGCACAATCAAGCCCCCAATGAAAATGATAATTACAGCTGAGTAATTGCGTAAGAAAAATAAAATGAAAACTGATCGCAATGGGTTTCGTTTTGACAGTTTACCCACGTTAATTGCGTTATTTACGTTGTTGAGCACACAATTTTTTCAAACCTATGAAGCAATGGATTAGCAATATCCTTTAAAACAGTCGGATTCTGATTGAAAGTGAGTTACGCAATTAGGGTGCTGAACAGAAAAAAAGAAGAAATTTGTTGACTTGGTGACGTAGATTGAATCCTGGATTTTGCTAATTCATTTGCTATGCAGTCGTTCTTCTTTATTAATAACTTTATTAATTACCTTTAATTTCAGGAGCTGTACTCTTGGGACCGAGGGAATCAGCTCACGTACCCTGTGAGATACAACGAACTGCCCTGATTTAGTATCAATAAGATAATATTAACAACAATGTGAAAATATTTTTATACCAACATTTTTGCAAATACATAATCTTTTAATCGATCTTTTGTTTGTATTCATAATCAGCCTATTATGTTATCACTGCTGGAACACAGAACTCCTCGCTGTGAGCCTTTGTAGTATGTATTGTTGTGCTGAAATTAGGTAAGAGTGAAGTGGAAGTCACTTCACTTTTACCTTGTTTGTCGTTTTAGATAGATGGCCATTTTTACACTGTTCTTTATCCTTTTGGTTCCAAAGGATAAAGAGCAGTGTAAAAATGACCAGAGAGCAATGCTAACTTTCTCAGTCACAGCCAACAATTAATAACAAAACCCTCTAACGGAAAATGGTATCACTAATTTGCCTCTCAAGAACACTCCTATTGGTCCTAAGTTACGAGTCTCACTACTACTTCACTTCTCCACAAGAGGGCGCTGCTGGAAAGTAAAGAACTAACTTGATAGATGGCGCCACGAGTTATTATCATAAAAAATAGATTACTATCGACCCTTTCATAATTTAATCAAGGAACTTTATTGAAAATTATCAGATATTCTCCAACTTAATAATTGATAGCATGGCTACCCTTATTATGTATGTATAAGTAGTGATGAAAAAGACCACGGGTCTTATTGTATCTCTTTGAACTTGCGTGATGAACCCATTGCCCGTTCAAGCATTATTTAATTAGAGGGGTAAACAGGAATGGCAGCTACACATACTAAGATGGGAACGAAAAAAGGTCCCCACTTCGGTCGTATGGAGCAAGAGTACCTACCTATTTAAAAAAGATTGAACAGATGAGTATCTAATTAAGTGTGAACCTGAGGACTACGGACAATAAAATAGGTTAGAGTTAGACTATCAGTTGTGACCTGGGGTTATATTTAAAAATAAGTAAGCTAGGTGCTTTCTTTCTAACAAAAGTAAAAAAAAGATTTGGTTTGGTTGCCATTTGCATACCGGTCAACTGCCCTAACTTTGCGTCGCGTCCTATGTTTGCCTTTAATGAAACAAAATGTAATATCTGTTTAATTTTACTTGTGTGGCAATCGAAGCTTTAATACGTTTTTAGAATAATAAAGTTTCTATTGCTATACAAGTAAAATGAAAAAGATATTACATCGTTTTCATTAAGTATAGGCAAACAGGACGCGAGGCAAAGTTAGGGCAGTTGACGGTACCTACGATGATATGTTTGGACGAATGGAAAAAGATCTCGTCATCATGTCTGGACTATTATGAGATGACCGTACGACCCGTTTCTTTACTCTGTGGTATGACTGTCGAGTAGTTGTAAGTATACTTTTTGTTATAGGTTTTTTTTTAATCATAAAATTCAAAGACATGTGTCATCTACCTTCCCATACTGGGCCCACGTGGTAGATAACAGCCCAGTCCCTCTCGAAGAGTGGAGGCCTGTGTTCCAGCAGTGGGAACATTATAGGCTGATTGTGTATGTAGGTACCTATTTGTCTTTAACTAATGTAATTGGCCTTAGTCGTTTTATAAAGAGAAAATATTTGACATTTTGTATGTATGTTTGTTTGTAATGAATAGACTCAAAAACTACTGGACCGATTAAAAAATTTGTTTTACCAGTTGTAGAAGATAGGCTATAATTTATGAAGCTAGTGTTAAATAAATAAAATCTTAGATCGATTAAAGGAGGTACGTAGGTAGGAAGTATGGCAATACTTCAATACTTGTCGGTGGTGTTTACGTACTAAAATATACCAGTCGGTACCTAAATATCGAGGCTCTTTGTCCATTGTTCAGGAATCCCCTGAATAAATTAATTAATAATTATATATCTCACCAATGCTTTTGTAAAATGATTCGACCGCAAAAATCAATGTTTTCTTCAAAATGGTATTAACTATCAGTTATTAAACCCTGTTTTATTTTATTTGTACCTTTACCTTAAAATTAAATCATTGAACCTAAGTGCTTTTTGTTATTTCAGTATATTACCTACCATAACCACATTTTAGACGTCCGGTCCCAGTTTTATAAGGAAACATGATGTGTTCAATTTTAATGATAAACCAATTTAAAAATTTTAACCATGAAAACAGATTTTTTAAATTATTTTAAAACTTATTTTGGTAAACATAACAGCATAATGATTAGGTATATATTAGATGCTATGTATCAGAAATCTGTTGGTAATAGCAACCAAATCACGTAGAAATTGATTTTGAATTTCGAAACCACTAAATGTTTTGGCAACTCGATGGAACCTCCATGTACACTCAATACCTATAGTTAATCTGCTAACTAGCATTTTCATGTACATAAAATATCATGTACGATAAGGTACACATAGCGAGTAGTTTTCATAGTTTATTAAATAGGCCAGTTCTCCTTCAATATCCCATTGGTAAAATATTCACACAGTGTAATTGCCACCGTACCCGCATTTCGGAAATACCAGGCTGTATCCATATTTCAGTGCCTTTGTAATTATGTATTAGAAAGTAGCGTGTAAGGAAACTACCGGACTTTACGAAAATACTAGGATTTTATGTGTTTGAGTTTATGATAGCATTTCTATGATTTATTTTTATTGTTGTGTGATAAAAGTGGACAGGTACGATCGTTTTGGTTCCTTTTAAGTTATATAAAACTTACATTAATTTAAAATTCTATTATTTTCATCACCGCAAAATTTGGTCCTTTAGTACAAATGTACTAAAGGACCAAATTTTATTTTAATAATCTGTGTTATTCACATCATTTAATCATGGATACCATGTATATGACGATTTAAACTATTTAAACCACTACCTAATTAAGTACATATCCCATATAACACCTGAACATTTATCAAAACTAAAGAGGACCAAAGAGGCAGCAAACAAAAAGAATGGCTCACGCATAGTGACGGCGCGGCTCACATAAATCGTCGCCTCACACTAGGTGCGCCCTAAGCGCGGGCAGGCATTCCACGCTCATCTCAACCCCCCATTTTTCGCCACAATAGCTAGCAATACATTCCGTGACTTGGCAGAACCCGATGTCGAGATATTTGGCCCCCATCGCGCGATCAATACGTGCGCACAGCGCCATCTAACAGCCATCGCGCATCCAAATTGCAGTTTAATAGTTCATTAGATCCGGCAAAAATGGCGGGGACACGACATTTTAAATTCAGAACGCGGTATCGATTCGCGGGAGCGCTATTATGGTATACATGTTATAAAATTATAAGTAAAGACTTTGTTTAACAAACGTTGGCTGAAAGCCGGTTCGATTCCGGGTCAGGACTGGATACTGAGAGTTGGTACGTTTTAGTCAAGTCAAGATACCGCAGTGACTTGATAATGGTGATCGAACGAATTCCTGCTTTTCTTAATGTCGGTAATCAGCTTTCTTAATGATTATTAAATGGGAAGAAAAGTCGTTAGTTTTAAACATAATTATAATTATCAAGATTATTGTTCACGAAAATCGTGAAAATCACCACTATAAAACCCTCCTACGTATTTCAAAAACCTAATGAAAATTTGTGTTTCACGAAACGTTGGACCGAATCAAAGAAAAATATTTTTTTAATTTTCCAAGAATCTACACAGCCTATATGCAGAACTGCTTTGCAGTCTCCATTTATAGTCTGTGGTGGTTTCGCGCCACCCGCCTCCCTCCCGACCGTTGTAATGAATGAATCATTCGAATTCAATTGATCACCGTTGTTAATACTAATCAAACAGATTACCGTTTATTTGTTTACTTTGAAGATTTTAAATGGTTTAATTGTGTTAATCATGTAATTTGTGGATGTGCAAAAGTACTTCGAAAAGGCTGATTGATTGGTACCTACTTTGATTTATTTATGAAAGTGCCATTACCTACATACAGCTGCAGTTTTCCCGGCCAATTTAAAAGTCGAATGTTGTAAATGAATTATTGTCAATAGCCGCGGGTTTCAGGGGGAGTTTTATTAAAGTTTTATATTGGTGCATGCTATTTTATATGCAGGTTGCATGCTACGAACACACAAGAAGGATGATTGATTAATTCGTTTCTGCAAAATCAAAAGAAGTTATACTTAACTGGTTTGTGGCGTCAACTTGCGCCATGAAGGACCAAAAAATGTTAAGTGAAAACCGATCTTTTTAGCCTTCAGGCTACTAGATTCGTCAAAAATTGCAAATTTGGAATTTGCAGAATGTTATGTGTTAGGGCCGAAACACATAACCGGCGGCGCCGCGCCGCGAGAATCGGCAATAGCGGCACTGCCGATTGTAGCGGCGCGGCACCGCAGCGTGGCGCTAGTTCCAGCGTTACGATGTCATACTTGTTGACAATGACTTAGTTTGTTTAGAAAGACTAATTAAAGTATTCATAAAAACATATTCGTTTTACTTTACCTTACAGTCAAGCCCAACATTTCCAAAGCAGTAAGAGGTTTCCTTCATTTAATATTTTTTTTATGTATATATTTTGATAACCCGCGTAGTAGCTCTTCAAATGATGATATACTCATTCTAAAGTAGGCGAAAAATTTATTTTCGTCTATCTTTAATGCTTTGTATTTTCGAGAAAAGTACTCGCCATCGGGATTCATAGCCTTATTAAATTGATGTATCCAGTATCTTCTTTGTCGTTTATTTAAAACAGAGTAATGTATTTTTAATAACAAATAAGCAATAAGTTTCTCACGATGGTCCATGGCAGAGACACGTCTATCCACAATCAAAAATCACGAGGAACTGGATACCCTACCATGCGACAATAAAATGCTCTTTTTCGCGACGCCGCAACTCCGCAACGCAAACCGCCGATTTTAGCGGCGCGGCGCCGCAACGCGGTTATGTGTTTTGGCCCTTATGGTTGGTAGAGCGGCTGCCAGGGGTGCACCGAGCGGGTGTCTTGTATCGTCTCTCGCAGAGCCTCGTTCTTTGTAATCCATACTAACTTCTACTACTACTAGAGCTCACATTTTTCTATTCCTCACGTATCCACGCCTGTCATTTAACTGTTCTTCACGTTTTTAATACCTATTCTTCGAGTATCCACACCTGAGATTTACTGTTCCTCACATTTTTAGCCCATGAAGTTTGACACATCGGGGCTAAATAGAGAACAGGAGGTCAGATTGATAATTATGGACACTTTTTGTTGAGAGCTAACTCAGATAGGTGATATAAATGCCGATGACGATCCAAATAACACGTGGCGCAGTCTCAAGCCAGCCCTGTCTACGGCTGCAAATGAAGTTCCACTCCAAGAACTTCATTTGCAGCCGTAGACAGGGCTGGCTAGAAAGAGCAAACCATTATAGGTGGTTCGACGATGAATGTCACCAAGCTACTAACCATAAAAATGAGTCACAGAGAATACTACAGCAGAAATACACTTGCAGACGTAAAGAGGAGTACCAAGACGCCAGAAGAAAAGAGAAACACCTCCTCAAGAGAAATATAAGGTGCATGAAGAATAGCAAATAATATAATTATGCGAAAAAAGAGACGAAACAGTTTTACAGCGATTTTATAAAAGGGCGAAAGGAATTTAAACCCAGGACCACAGCTTGCAAAAGTAAAGAGGACAGAACAGGAGTGACGTTATTAAGAGATGGGATACTTTGAAGAACTGCTCAGTGGATCGGTGACTGCCGAGTCATCCCCTATCGCCGAGCTTCAAACAGAGAAGCCAAAATAAAAAGCCATCTTCCTCTCTCTCCTACTTTGCTGTGCCCGACAGGGTCCACAATGATCATATTTTTGTTAAACCTACCACCTAAGTTCACATATGCAACACGACCAAGACTAAATATTTAAGAGTGTCCAAAGACCAGCATGAGCCTGCCACCTGTATTACTATTGACGATAAAGACCTTTGCTTGTGTCAGCGAATTCGTGTATCTCGGCTCCTTCGGAACGGACAAAAATCTTCTGAAATAAGCAGGAGAATAATGGCAGTCAATAAATGCTATTTCAGCCACTTAAGGTATTTTCGTTCAAAGTTACTCTCAAGAAGCATTAAACTTCTCCCCAAAAAGACCTCAGTAAGACCAATACAGACATACGCAATGGGGGGTACTAAGCAAAAAAGTCGAGAACTCTCTTAGTTTTAGAACGAAAAATCCTCAGGCACATATTTGGTGCAGTCCTGGAAAACGTGCAATGGCGAACGTGGTTCAACCATGAGCTCTACAAGATGTATGAAGTTAAAATAGGACGTCTTCGATGGGCTAGGTCATGTCGCGAAAATGGTCGAGACCAGAGCATCCACACGTTTAGTTGATAGTAAACCAGATAGTCGGAGAAGACGAGGCCGGCCCAAGCTGTCGAGATGGTTGGATGGCGTAGACCAAGATTTAAGAACTGTTGAAGTGAGAGATTGAAGTGAAAAACCCGAAAATAGGTCACTTTGGAGAAATAACCATGACCAGGCTTAAGCCTCAAATGAAGATGATTCATTCATGCGGGAGCCATGTTCTAGTGCTAATATAGCATTACATTTGCATTACAAGTTTTTATATTTTGTGTTTAGGATTATTGGAAGTTTATTTCCGTAAGTTACAGAGAAGTTTTTTTTTCAATCCCAAGTAGGACACACGCAAGCCTTGCATCCATCATCACATTAGTAGCATCACAAAATTATAACTTAATCGGAAGTAGGTACCTACCATAACAAAAAAGTTAATTCACTTTCAATGGCGATCAGCTGACTGCTTACACATAAATCGACATAATAGCATTATGTATAAACAGTAGGTATGTATTGTATACATAGGTATGTTCGCGTTCAGTCGGGATTTCCTCGTTGTCGTCCGAGACATGATAGCGGGCGCTTTCAGCGGATACAGCGCTTTTGTTGTAATTCTATTGTTTTTGAATGAGTTTTTTCTTCGTATAATTTTGTTTGCGCTAAAATTGGATGAGAGTAATGACATCTTTGTGATGGGTGAATTTTTTCGCTGTTTTGTTATACTGCCCGTTGCGTTTTTTTTTTTTGCATTATTATTTATTTATCAAAAAGTTTATTAGAAGCTATAATATTACGATACTTTTTTTTTTTTTTTTGAAATCTCTGTCCTTATCTTTTCTTCAAATCTATTGCCCTCATTGAAAGCGTTTTAAGAAAAAATACACACGAAATTAAATAACACCACTTAAATAAAAAAATAGGTACTTAATAGGCTACACTTTTGTCACCCGACTCTCGATTTCCAAAACGAGTTTACAACAGGCCATCCTCCTTATACCGCAGTTGCTAAGACAATACATTCTAAAACCATACTTTGTTTCCTTCGAGCGCGGCCGAGTGAGTAATGTTTACAAAAAAATGATAAACAAAAAGGTCAATGTACATGCGTTGCAAGTAAGCGGCTGCAGCGCTGAGCGGCGCGCTCAATCACAGCTGAGCCAGCAGGTCGGACACCTGACGTCGGCGGCCCCGCCCCCCGCCCGGCCGCCCGCGCCCCCCTGCCATCAGCTGTTAATGTACCCTCTCCCCCTGCCACACCGCACCAGCCTTTCCCCTTCGTTTGTGTAATGCGAGGAGCGTCGGCTATCAACGACACGCACCGACATTATATTTTTATGAGTATTGTTCTTATTTATTTCTGTACCAAGTTTTTGATGTTCAGTGTTATGTGTTTCGAATTTCATAATGGTTGAATATAAAGCTTTACGGTATTATTTTTATAAAAAATACAACGTGACTAACTAGTTATTAGCGGCATACATACATCAAACGCTAAGCACTTTCAATGCAATTAATAATTAACAAATGCTAACCACAGCGATTCCGACTAGTTATGGATTCTATTTGAGGCCACAGAGAACAACAAAAATGCCAACTTTTAATAATATATCGCACATTATGCCTGCCAAATGAATAATTTATCGCTGTGTGTCGATTCGGGGCTCGCATCCCCGGGGTTCGCGGGGTGTCCCCCCGAGGGGGCGCGCGGCGGGAGGGGCGCGCCGGCCGTCAGTCCGCGCCGAGCGGCCGAGCGAGCGCCATGTCCGCGTGTGCGCCGCGCGCCTGCTGCCGGCCGCGCGCCCCGCCGACGTTACTCGACATCACAGCGAAAATAGTCGCCGCCGCGATCCCGTTCCAACGTATCGAGGAGCGCTATGAACGCATCCCGGAGCCGGTGCAGCGCCGCGTCGTGTACTGGTCGTTCCCGCGGGATGAGCGGGACATCTGCATGTACTCGTCGCTGGCGCGGGCGCCGCCCGACGACCACCGCAACATCGCCTTCTGCCGCGGTCTGAAGCTGCTGGAGGCTGGCTGCGTGGAGAACGTGCTACAAGTCGGTGAGTGTCTGCCCTGACGCGCCTGCGCCTGTTTACTAATATGCGCCTCGCCCACCCGCGCCGTATAAATAAAAACCTCGACGTGTGCGATCGATAGCTGCTCCTCTCGGGAATTATTCATGCGTCGGCTCGTAAAAGTTTCAGGAGATTAGGGCCTGCCGGGGACGGTGATGGTGACCCCACAACCTCCGCTGATCACAGAGGTCGGCCGGTCGCGCCGCTCACTATCCGTGTGACGCAACTAATAGGCTTATCTCGCTGCGATATCGATAACCCGGTAGTTGCATTCACGTTTAATCGATCCAAAGTTAAACATATTCACGATTTAACAGCGGACACTGGTACTGGCCCGATAATGTCTCCCTGAGGCACGCCGGGCGACCGATAGGAAATCAGAGCGTCCGTAATTAATTGGGACTCATTACTATGCATCGATTCCGTTCCGCATCCATAATCCATAAGCCACTTCAATGGCTTAATTTTCCTCGTCACAATATCGATATAAAATCGTGTGGTATAATTAATCGAACGCCTAATTAAGATCGACTTTCGAAACTATGCAGATGCATCGTGAAATTCGGCTGAGATTTACATAACTGGAAGTCCCGTTACATAGGGAATTACTCAACCGGATCGGCGTGGTGTCCGCGGCATCGGTGTCGCGGCCGCGAGACGCGCTCGCCTCCGATGGCATTAATCCATGCAGACGTCGCACATAGGAGTATTTGTACTAAAAACCTGGCCAATATTATTTCGTGACATTTGTGACGTGGAAACTATTAAATAAATAAAGTAAGATAGTTTTCAAACATTTATTTAATAATATTAATAGTTAATATAATAAAACAAAAAAAAACAATCATCGAAATCAGATTCATCGTTTTCATCTGTTGCTGTTGTATTGTGTTCTTCGTCACTGCTTTCTATTGTTGCATTTTCAGCGTCAGGGAGCAAAAGACTTATGGTTTCCGAACAGAATGGGTTACTTTTCTTCCGTGGTGTTTTTCTAGTGCTACTTAAAAATGGGTCTGACGTTAGTAACAGTCGATTTAAAATGTCCCTATTACATTTTATTCCGTCAAATTTTCGCGAGGAGTTTTGCCTGTAGAGCCTGAAGTGCTTATTTCTAGCTTCTTTTCTTCTTCAGTACAGCTGTATATTACGTTCTGTCAAGTCTCTGTAACTCTCATTGATTGTTCCACTGGCAATCGGTTTTTGCTTTTTTTTATCAAAGAATAGCAAGGGTATATATTTTTATTTGCGCTGTGTAAAATTTCCCACTGTCTTCTACTAAAATCCCCTTGGACGAAAATAGCTAAGGCTTCAGATGGTGAATGCTTTTTTATTTTACTTTGATTCTTTGAAGAAATTACTTTTCGAAACTTTGTAGCTCTTGTTGGAGTCAAAGTGATGTCTTTTATTATTTTAGATGCATCCTTATTTCCTCCGGCACGTTGACTCATTTGAGCAGCATAAGTCAACTTATCTGTCGATACAGTATCTCGTAGACCTTTTGTTTTTCTTCGCTTGCATCTATCACTGGATTCCCCGAATTCCTTTGAAGGACGACTCGGTTTTCCTATAGTCCAGAGGGCGAATTTGAGAGTATTTTGAAGCCAAAGTTCATTTTTTTTTAGAAAGCGGTCGTGCTTTGTAGTTTGCTGCTACCCATTTTCGTTTAAATTCACATTTGAAATGGCTCAACGTATGTTTTAATGTCTCCAGATCACTTTCTGGACATTTTGTTATCTGTATATATTTTTTTTCCAAAAAGAGCATCTTTGCATCAATTTTCTTGTCAGGGCTTTTCTTGCACGATATCATATAATTGCTTATTTGACATGTTCTTGAAATTCCCAATGGAATCTAAAAATAAAAAAAGAATTTACTGTAAATAATCTTGTTTTAAATTAATTTTCCATTTTGTTTGAATGTGTGCTAAACAAAATGGCGGAACAAAGCGGAATATTTTCTTTCACGATTCTCTTTAGGAAAGTCTAAACTTGATTTAAAATAATAGTTCATTACTCGGAAATGCTCGGAACACATACAAAACCGCTTCTGATTTTTTTTTTTTTAATAGACTAAGAGATTATTTTAGTATCCTTTGCGAAATTAAAAAAAAAACATTTATGAGTCTATAACTTAAATGAAATGATATTATATATGTTGTTACATACCTTGAACTTCCATATTCGTCGTGTTTATCCCACCAACTACTAACATAACGACTAAAACAGCAAATGTTAGGAGCACAAAAAATAAGGTTATCGAGAAAACAATGGACCGCACTGGACGACGACTGAGTTCCGACTACCTGTGTGCCGCGCGGTGAAGGGATAAGGGAGCGGGGGGTGCGGTACGTTATGAACAGGTTATTTAGCTGTCAGAAAGTGATGGTTGTATTGAGTTAAGCCACACTTTGAATATTCGACTTATGGCCAGGTTTTTAATGCCAATACTCGTATGTGCGTCGTTTGTTACTGTCGCCGCTCTGAATAACGGACGCGAATAAACAATATTAATTGCCTGTTTTTATTTTTATAGGGTCAGACCCGGTTTTATTGTGCTCGGTCGTGGGAGGACGGGCGTTACATATTCATTTGTGCTTATCTGCCATCAGAACGGCGATTACTGGTCATTTTGGGCCGTTTCGGGTCGCACTGCGGTCGCATACGCCACATTTGGTGGGGCCGCGTCGTTCATAATGTTGTCACGTCTCAGGAGAACTTCAGACGCATTAATGTAATAAAAGATATGGAGCATAAACACGAATTCATAGTTGAATCATGTCCGCAGTACGATTTTAGGCACTGGCTTACGTCCAACTTTAGGGCGGTGGAAGAGCCGCCTCGGCGAGATAGCGTTTCCGATATGAATCGTGTACTTATGTTACAGATAAACGCGTTAGTGGTCGGCGGCATGCTTCTCGTGTCCAAAGTGATATAAGTTCCCACACCCATATCATCTGAGTCATACAATCTACGATCAGGAGGAACCGCCCACTTGAAGTAAAAACAGGCTGAATATGTTCCGAGAATTTAGTCGTAGCTAACAAAGGTTGAAGTCAAGGAAGGATTAAATTGTCTGCTATGTAAATTTGTAGGTCAGACGAAAGAAAAAGGAGCTCTGTTTAAATTCCTATTGAAACTCGATTTCTATGAAGTCCTGCTCGTGCAATCGGCATCGGAACTTTTAATGGAGTATGAATAACTTATGGACGCTTTTAAATTTTCAATGCATGCATATCGAGTTCCATCGGTGACAGCGTACAGACAGTATGAAATGTCATGTAAAGGAAAAAAATCTGGTTGGCACCATTCGAACAAGTCACCAAACGAGAATAGCCAGATTCGTGTGTATGAATAAAAGAACGCTGCGCCCTCAAGGTATACATACATGCAAATGATCGAAAATGAACCCCACGTTTTAAATGTATTGGAGTCACATGTACATATTTAATTGTCATGCAAAAATAAACGAGCGCACCCGACACAGCTCTGTAAATATTTTAATTCAATGTTAATAACTTCATATCAATTCAGTTCGGACGAATCTCTGTGCGCTCCGACCGGTTCCCTGGCTGATCGAGAGCACGGCCGCCGGTGTCTGTTTGATCAAACCATCGATACCACTCTTTGTTTGGATTTCATTTCACATAGAACGAACTGCAGCACGTTTCTAACACTGCAGTTCAATTATAATTAGTAATTCCAAGGAAAAAGCATTTTCCGTACTGTGTCGACAGCGATCGTAGATTATTCAATAGAATCGATTTTCATTGGCTAGCATAATGGATGCATTAAATTTTAAGTGCTACATCAACGTTCTTCTTATTAAATAATATATTGCTTTTCTGATACACAATTCACGAGGCATATCTTAGGATGGATTTCGTTTGTCAAGACACTGAAAAATGTGTTTCAACAAAAAAATATGGTGACATGTCAATCGCACGCAGCCGCAGTCATGAAGATTCATCTTCGAAACCGTACATATTTCTACCGAAATTGCCACATACATCACAAACAAAATATGAAATACTGGAAACAAATATTTTTACAGTCTGTAAGCAATCACTCTTGCGCGTTCGACTGACAAACGTGAGGCGTCCGTCATGCCAAAAAAGATACGTGATACATAATCAAATTGCGAATATGAACAGAATGCAGATGAAGGTATAATTAAAACAATTTTAACGCAGTCTGAATAACTAAATACAAAGTAAAGTTGATACGAATATTGCCGTCCACATGTCCGTCCCACGGCGTGTCGTCACCAATTTAAGAGTTCACGGCATGACTGCAGTTCTGAGAAGGACTGTAACGCCGCCATTATTCATAAGATGATCGTATGATATCCTTGCTTGAACACAACAAGTTTGGAGCTTATCGTCTGCGGTTTTTGTCGGATCCTTTTAGATTTTTGGAGCAATATTTCATGTAATATAACCAGTTTTATTTGTGACCTTTCAGTAAGCGTTTTGTAATGTAATGCATGGGTTTCTCCGTCAAAAGTCAGAATCGAGTTCAAACGGTTGGTACCCTAATGTCCACGGTAAAAAAAGGGTTATCCCACAATTACAGGATACGTGTGTGGCTGACTAACAACGGTCACATTAGCGAACATAGTCATTGATTTAGCTCATTAGCATCATGAAATGTACCGGAAACAGGAAAATCCCACAAATACTGGATGTTTTATCTCGATCTGAAAATGACTAAGACCCTTAAATAGAATTATTAATAAGTAGGTACCAAGGATAAGACAAATCGGAAAGAATTTTAAACTCGTCATTAATCATTATCAGCATCATTCAAATTATAGTTCAAGTAAAATTCTGAACCAATATCGTTATTACTCTATTTGTCGGACCATCCGCATGACGGTTCAATTGTTCATATTGAGACCCCATTGTCACAATTGGGAATTATGTTGCAATAGACAACATAGTCATCTGAAATTATAAACGTTAACACGTTCAATGCCAGGAGCCCTCCTGGAGGGCTCACTTTGGTCGCATATGGGATGCCGGACGCCCTCGCGGAGGGCTCATTTTAAATGTAGGTTTTTCTTAGCGAATACTGTGAAAATAAAATCTGTTGTATATTTTAACAAGATTTATTAGTATACTAATATGCGTTGGTTTTAAAATACATGCATTTTTTTTTTTAAATTGTGTCAGGATGCCAGTATTTCAAGTGTGGAAAACCATTTTCAAAGTTACAAAAAAAAATTTAAAGGTTGGACACCCCGTCGTGGGATCAGAGCGAACAGCTTTTACATGAAAATACCGCCAGAGATACTACGTATAGCGACAAGACGACCTGAAAACACTACTTTACTCCGTCTTACAGTGTTTTATAACACGGTTTCAAACCTAATGTCGTTGACCGTCCGCGAGAGTTAACTTTAGCGCAAACGTAATGCCGGTGACCCTCCCGGAGGGTTCAATTCCAATATGTATGGTGGCATGGCGTATTCGCTCTATGAAAAGTTGGTGGAGTCGAAAGTTTAAAACCATAGTTTTAATAATATTGTTATTTGGTATCTACAAAAGAGACTATGCTAGACCCTGGACGCTCCTAAACGGACGTTAAAAAATAATTTACTAGCTTTGCTATTGATATATTCACTTATAGAGAAGACGAGAACTTCTCATAAGAGTATAGTCGTATAGTCTATGTATGCAAAAAACCATGAAGGACAAAATGCTTTCGACATGGTCAGAGCATGCATTTTGCTGACATTTTTGACACTGACTAGAGCCTAAGCTTGGGTTATGAAACCAAGCTTATCATCATCATCTACACACCCCAATGTCACCAACTGCGGACATAGGCCTCTCTATTCTAGCTTATCCTTGATCTTCTAGCCAAATGATTTCAGTAAGTATTTCTTCTTTACTGACCCCAACTTTTTATCTCAAATTTTGTACTTAAATAGAAATAAGCCTAATCACACCGCCTGGCAAAAAAATCTGCACACTTCGTACACTGTTTAAATATATTACACACATTGTTTGTACGACAATGGTTTTTACAAAACCATCAAAATGGAATATGTCATTGTAATTACTTCTTATCGTAGTTTAAATAACCATAATCGTGATGTGTGTAATTGTAAACCAATCTGTAGACTATTATGTGTGGTATAATCTCGTGTTCGTCCGCAGGCGTAATTGCTTTAGAATGAGAATAGAAACATTTTTGATGACACACTGTTGCATAATTGTGTTCGAGTCATACCTCAAACTGCTTAGCATGATCCTCCGTTATATCGAAAATACTGCAGCATTAATTTTGAAATAAATTAAATATACCTACCTACTTATATTAAGGTTGAGGAAAACACGATTCCATAAAATTTTCTCGGTGGAAAAAGTCCAAACCGAACAATAATAATTGCATAATAATTAAAAACTGAACTAAATATAAAGCAGATACGTACTATGTTTTTTTTTTTTTTTTTTTTCCATAATTTTCACCGTAAAAATAAATATTACCTAAATTATCGGCGCCTTGGAGCCGCCAGCACCTCACTCGGTCTCGCTCTCACGCAGTCAGTGAGCGAGATAAAAAGTGTCTTCCCTTTTAAGAGTTAAAAGTTTTTCAAAGTTGCGAAAAATTTTGAACAGTTCCAGTAAAATCACGAATTAGTCGTTGATCTTTCCCTTTCTGATGCGTAAATCCTTCCCAACGCAATGCTCCGAGACAACGAGGCTATTAATGTTTGGCTAGCCTCGGTTTCCCTTCGCATTATTTGCAATACTACAATGACTCACTCTACTAAACCATATCCGTTAGTATTTCAACAACTAAAGCTATTCACGAACACACCATCACATCCGTAAAAAACCACCAACCACATGTCAATACAAGCGCGATTCATAGCAACAAAGAAATTACAGAGCAAACTGACAAACAGACAAACTCAATGCTCCTCTGTCCAATAACAGTGTTTCATAGTATCCACACAAGAACAGTTCTGTCGCGCGACCTCGCACCAAAAACTAAAATAACACGCCCCCCATATGCTCCACTTCAGCCCCTCTAACACCTATATCAATAAGCAATAGGAAAGACGAGGTAGATCTCGAAATACTGGTCGCGCTCACAAAGACCTGCTTGTGAGTACCAAAAGCACCTCCGCATTTTAGAATCCAATTGCAAGTTTACGCGTGCAATTCGGGAGGTCCTTAATGTTCAAGGAATAGAGGATGTTTTGCAACGAATAGAGGCATTGTTAGTGAACGCATACAGTGAATCTTTGAAGCCAAACAAGCTTGTGAAGAGTATTGAATGCTTGATTTGATGGTGTAAAGATAAACTTGCGAGTACCTGAGAAATTTGGAACTGTTGGAAAGTTTCATCTAATACGTTGCAGAACTAATTCGTTCGAAGTTGTATAAAATTGAATTCCATACAACAATGTGTTTTGTAAATATGTGTATTATTACTTTTCCAGTTTATTTTCTTTTGTTATTATTACATTACCGAGTATATGTTAACGTGTCGATATAATCTAGGACAGAATTGGCTTTGTGATACGGCAGCGTTCACGCAAATACTGGTTTGGATTGTTCCATCGATATCCATCGATGTGGACATAATCAATTAGATGTTAACGAGTAATGGATTTATGACGCTGGTAATGATGGAGCACTCAATAGCTATTACAGGCCTCGACTGACTAGAACGCTGTAGCTGTAGTACCTACTTGTCAATTCTTCACAGATTGTAAAAACACAGCCTTAAGCATTAAATCACTTACAGGATTTAATTAAGGAAAGATTTGCTGAGCGAAGAGGATAGAAGCAAACTGAAATATGTGATGATGTCTTGATAGACAACAATTCAGACGATGCTTCCATTTAATGCAATGATTTGCTAATCTCACAACCGAATAAGGATTAAAATCGAAGACCTAATCTAAATGTTCATACTGCAGAAAATTCCGAATGCAAATCCAAGGTCTAACCAGATCCATATTAATGCAGAACCAATTACATGATGACTAAACTAAATAAGTAAGTAATGATTCAATTTAACGTGGGAACTACTAGTACATATACATTGGGTGTTAATTGATATAGAGTTCAGGGTCAAATATAGTCAATTGCAAAGCTTTTGACCTTCACGATCAATCGGTCTCAAATTGCTTCTTCATATGAATAGCTATAGTTTCTGAATTGTGATCGATTATCTTGGCTGAGACAAACAGGTAATGGGTAGGCAAGCAACTGTGAGTCTTTTATACTGATGCTTGCGACTTGTCTTGCGATCTTTTTTTAATAATGATTCATCTTGTCTATTATCTAATGTGTGCTAGTTTCTTAATTATAAACAAGTTCTAACAGTTCAAAATAAGCAATAACCTAAAAAGTAGACAGAAGAAGGAAATGAGGGCATTGATAAGCCCAAAGAACATATCACAAATTCTATCATATTCGGAACTTTCTTGATCAGTTTTTCAAACAAGTTTCGATATTGCACATGTTTTCAAATTTATTTAGGCCGTATTTTGAAGTCAGTTCTTTGAGCAACATTCACGTTAATTTTGAGACTCGGCTACATAAAAATTTAGTGTATTCAATAATCGTAAAGCAGCTAAATCGATGGGTAATCAACGACCCAGTTCTAACACATCGTCATTCAAACTGATTTCGACAGCCATCCGAATTCTGATGAGTGTTCCAATGACATACGTACCTACCGTGGCGACTATAGTGACTCACTTCCATGTATATTTTGTATTAATGTAATAAACAGTTGTACAATTTAAATACTTACAATGATTTTATATGAGCTCATTGTTTGCAATCAAGATTACGTATTCTTCTAATTCTTTATTTGTTGCAGCTTCTTGGTTGGTAGGAAGTGTAAGAACCTTATTTATGACTTATCGATAAAAGCCAGTGCATCATTGGGTCTTTTGTGTAATTTCATGAAATATTGGAGAAAATTTTATTAGAGATTAGATTAGGTCGATGACAAACTGTCAGAATTGCTAGGGACGTCCACATTTTAAATTGCAAAGCGCCTGAATACATTCTCGGGGCTTTACAGCAAACATCACCGCCCAAGCATTTTCCTTCTAAATTTTAGAGGGATTCTCCCATAGTTGGTGTGCATACCATACAGAAAGAGTAAGTACTGCTATCACCAAATTCTCTGAAGCAGTTTGCATGTTATTCGCGATGTAACAATGAGCATTTTATTATTTTGTAAATAAAACCGGGACAGACATGGCGCTACCAAGAAGACTGACAAAGAAAATGTTGCAACACATAATTATGTTCTTAAGAAATCATATGTTTGTTTTACCGTTACGAAATCATGCTTTTCTTGTGTCAAGAGGAAAATGCAATGAGGATATTATTTTGTAATTATGCAGATAAGGGATAAGTCACAGAATAAGCATCGCCCGTAGTGTGATTCGTCATCTTGGTCTGTGTCTTGGTGTTTTCAGTGGAAGCCTCAAGCGCATGACAAATATGGGACCGGTAAAAGACAACAAAACATGCCACAAAACTATTGACCTTATGATTCACCTCCAAAATAGGAATCAAGACGAGGAAAACTGACATGACATTAAAAAAGAAGAGCAACCATTTAATTTATATACCAAACAAGGCTTGCCAAATGAACTCAAAATAGTCCAATCTAAAAATAGGATCACATTAAATACTTTTATCACCACGCCTGGGTCAAATACAGTCAGGTCAGATCCAATTACCGCCACAAAGGGGCGAAAGGTGGGAGGTCGCGCAATTAGCTTCAATCAGACGCCAGGAAGACGGAATTAAGTTATTAGGGGGCAGGCTTTGGCACTGACCCGGGGAAATATGCGTATTGCTTGACATTTTACATTGTAGCGTTCAATAATTGTAACTTATTTGGTGTTCTGTTACGAAGTGATGAATCACTTACCACCATTGATTTGGAAGATACAAGTTTTTTATTTTGTGTTTTCATACTGACCGTTTTGAATGTAGTTATAGTTCTGTACAGTATCTCTCTCTCTACTCAAGGCAGTCAGAGATAATATTTTCTAAATGAATGCAATGCTTATGATAGATGATTTTGAAGACGAGTTCATTCTTAATCGCTTGTATGTAACCCTAATTAAATCTAGAGACACATCAAATCGAACTATTGAAAATCGATTATAATATAAATTGATATTCTCCGAATATTTATATTGTTCTGATTTTATGGATTTGGCGCGAAAATGGCATTTAAATATCATAGATTGTTAATAATGGTTCAAGTCTGATGATGTTCTGAATTAAAAATCTGCCTGATTTGGTATATTTAACCATCTGATCACCACCAAAATATGAATCCCCTAAAACGAGAGCTTTAAATTCTTGAAAGCTACAATTTTGGACGATGCAGTAAAAGAGAGCATTTGACTTTTCCTTATTATAGGGATTGCAGATTTTATTCACGCTGAGCAATGACGTAAATAAAAAAATAAATCGATAAAAGTTTTTATCGCAGGCACACTGCACACTTGGCGAATGAGAGCAAGCCCGAAAAAAGTGTATCATTTCCACCGTCACGACACTTTTGTAATAACAACCCATGAGCACGACAGCTCTCTTGTTTTTTTTAATGTGAGTTTATACGCACACAAAGATGGTCTACTAATGCAACCACAAAACAGAAAACATCCCTAAGATGTAATTGAAAAACCATAAAAACTCCTCGAACTTTTAAATCGACCGAAGTATACGACTAATATCCGTAACGTCACAATGGTCTCTAATATCCATCAAACTGTAGACATAGACAAGAAGGTTTTGTAATGTAGATGTGTATCATTTGTTATTGTCAATTATAATGATACTAGCTTGCTTGGAGACTGACTTGGCTTGTACATTTATATCGGCGAACATAAACGGCTTGTGACAACGATTTAGTTCGTGGGTCGTTGGCTGATGTTTGATTGTTTTTTTTTGCTCTGAATTAAGATCTTGTTTCTATTATCTCTTTGAGCTATTCGATTGTGTTTCTTTTGAGCATAATATAGGTGCGCATATCAATGCAACGTCTGCAAAGACCTCATTTTCAAGCAGACCTACGTTTCTACTACTAACTCGAAGAATGACTTCTGATTCTTCTTTTTCTTTTGAATTTTGATTTCTGTAAGAGAAGCCTTCCATCATCATTATTAATTGGGTCTTTCTTTTTTCTGTCTATTACTGGTTAACTGGTAATATGCTATCTTTGTAGTTTTTTACGTGAAGCATCTTGGTTCGCTTTCGTCCGCCAGTTTTCTGTTCACTTCCTTCTCCACCAACATCATATGCTCCATTTCCCAGTTAACAGATACCTATCAACCATCAACAATTCCTCGTTTGTTGACAAACCTTTCACCCACATTTCACACAATCTAATGACCAAAATAAGGTCGATACACTTGAAAAACTAACAATTTTATCTAGTTTCGCAACTCCGGTTACTATCGACCGATAGGCAGGCTTGCATGGTTGACCCAATATTCAATCACAGATATCGTAAGTGTGTCAAAACATTTTGACAAGCGCTACTAATAATATTACATGTACCATTTAATTTGGTTTGTGCTAATTGGCTGTAGGTACTGCCGCATGACTATTGCAAAACAGATTCGAGCTTTGTAGTAGATAGTATATATCTTGTGTTTTACATGGAGCGACTGCCTATCTGACCTCCACAACCCAGTAACTGGGTAATACGATACCACTTGGTAAAACTGGTTGTCAGACTTTCGGGCTTATGTCGACCCGTATCGACTGTCGATGATCCACGAATGACAGCCGGGACTAACGGCTTAACGTGCTTTCCGAGGCACTGACGAAGTCTCGGTATGAAAAGATAGTCACCCACCCACGGACCAACACCGACAAGAGTAGCTTAACCTGATGATCGACCTGTGCGGCTGTAATTATTTACCCACGAGCTCCTAGCGAGCAATTCCAGGAGCTAGCTCCGTAATTGTAGGTGGTTCTTCGTAAACAGTACGGTTTTCTGATTAATCTTCCCCGTCGATTTTTCCGTTTTATTTTTGGTGTTTTTGCGCTACCTGTTCGGTCTAGACCGGTAGGAGCGTTGGAAAAACAACAGCCAGGTGGTCCTACAAAAGATCGTTGCGAAGAACTGGTTGAGACTCGCACAGAATAGAGAAGCACGGTACAAAAGAGGAGGAGGCCTATAATCAACCATGGGAGGTACAAAGCTGCCAACAAGGTTGCCTGGAAGAGATCGCAGTAAGCGATAAGGCCGCCCATTGTATATTTTATAGTGTATTACTTTTTCTTTATGTAATGTATAATCTGGTGTACAATAAAGTATATATAAATAAATAAACAACTATGATGATTATACAGTCTTAAAGATTAATTTCTGCTTGGTTTTCTTCAGAAATAAACTCATTAATCTTTTTACCTTAGCTATAATGCAGTACCTACACAATTTTCAGATATTACCGAGTCCCAGCCAACAAAATGCTGCCAGTAGGCTTCTTCACTCATACTAAACTGGACCGAAAGTACTTCACCCATGGAAGCGGAACCAAGCATCCTACTCATTTGTCTGAACATGAAAAACCTTGTTCTGCGAAACAATAAACAATTACTCTAACATTACTAACGCTTCGCAGTAGTTCTATCATCCTTAGGTCAGTGGTATCATTAACACTATTCAAAGGTGCCATCTCACTAGATCCTTTGTGCTCTTCTATCGTTCTTCATGCATTTTTCTCTTTTAAAAAATAATATATAAAAATAAATTAAAAATTAAATCAAAATAATAGAACATTATTGTGATGTATTTAATCACCTATGCAAGAAATTAATTAATCACCTTTGCTGCTTTGACTTTCGTTACGGGAGTCAGAAGCCTGATAATCTGACAGCCAGTCTTACCAAGGGGTATCGCGTTACCCAGTAACTGGGTTGTGGAGGTCAGATAGGCATTCGCTGCATGTAAAATATTAGTAATCAGCTGCATCTGGTTCAACTGAAAGCCAACCCCAACATAGTTGGGAAAAGGCTTGGCAGATTGATTGATGCTTTAGTTGGTGCAACGCAAAAACTTTGGGAGATAGTGACAAAGAAACAAGCTTGACACACAGATAGGTGAACGAAAGATGTTCTTGGCAATAAAAAAGACTGCACGGAGTGGTTAAAAAATCAATCATCATATCACCTGTTGAAAGATTATTTTACCAATTCGTATCAGAAGACTATGGAATTACTTAGAATTTAATAGTAGAAAAAAAAAGTTGGTGTTTCCTACACCAACTTTTTTTTTCTAGTGTTATCCGCCCAAAAATATTAGCTCCAATCACAACTCACCCATTCAATACGAAAGTCAAAACAGCATTGCTATTCTGTAACCATCTCACCGTGAAAACTTAGGTGAAGTGAGCGTGGAGTGAGCTGTCATTCCACAGGGATTGACACTATTGACAGCTCACTTCACCCAAGTTTTCACGGTGAGATATTTACAGAATAGCATGGCTGATATTTAGTTTTTCGACCGATCCTCATGAATACCTTGTATCAACTGCCATTTTGGGTGGGACTGTCGACCTTCCTTTCTCGCGGACTTCATTTAAACAGTAGTGATTATTGACTGCGTACTACGTACGAGGGTAATCGTTTGACGCTACACGTCAGTGTACCAAGACCTTTACCGTGGTCTTGTGCACGGAACGGACCGGAAGCGAGTAGTTGAGAATAGCACTTTATTTAACTTTACATTGTGTGATTGAGTACCTACCTACCCCATGATTACGTATTCAAAGAAGTTTTTATCTCTCCTTAATTGTCTTTCGGAAAAACTAAAAAATAGCCTTTTTTTCTCTGAATTCTGAAATAACAATATAGGTTGAAGAACCTGGGAGTCTTTGTTCTAGATGCTTTGGGCTATATCTTACCTATTGCTGTTAGGTGGTTGTTCAAGAGGTTGGGGGTTAATTTTATGAGGGTCATAAGGATTCTGGGGACTATAATTATCTGCTAAAGTTCGTTTTTTAATCCCAGACTAATTTGACATTTCAAGTGAATGTTGTTCTTTTCTTTTTTTTTCAATTTGAAATTTGACATTTGCTCTGTCAAATTAGTCTCTGGGATTAAAAAAACGAACTGTAGATGTGACTGCCAGCATTCATCACCATAACCATTATCACGCTTGTAGTCCCCGAAGGGCTGGCAGAGGCACACACATTTTTCCAGCATTTTCATGCGTTCCTTAGATATAAAAGCGCTTGTAGTGCTCTGAAAGTACCGATACAATTACAGCTACCTCCATCTACCTTTTTTCTAAAATCGACCGAAAAATCAGAAAACAAGGGAAGATCAATTTAGTAAATTCGACACAAAAACCGATCGAGACTATAAATAAGCCCGAGGCGACGACGGCTAATCGTAGCAAAGCGCACGTACCAGCCAATCATGTGTAATTTGGTACCACTTTGTACCAATAATAAAACAAATTACTATTGTAACGGCCCTTTGGACCTACGGTATGCCACTCAGGTTATTATAGCTAAAATCTGTTTTTATGGGTTTTTGTTAAACTTTTTTGGTGACTACACAGACTAAGGGAAAACCGATCAAGTGTGATGTGGTCCTAAGAGCGTTATTATCAGTTATGACACTGGCGTTTTGCCAGCGAGACGATTCGTGAACGTGCTCTCCGCGGGTGTGACGCGAGGTAGCCGCGACCACGCGACCTGTTCTCTGCGTTGCCACTTGCCACAATATTGTACACTCGCTTGTCTCTCTCTCTCTTGTAGGTATACTCACGTCAATTTGCTCTCGTTCCGAAAACTGGGCGAACACGTGGCGTGCTCGCTACGCACACGCAGCATGTTAAACAATCACCTCGCCGGTAATAAGCGGGTAAATTGTCAGTGTATTATGGCCCTTATTAATATGCATGTTCTGAATTTCATGAATACAGCCAAATTTCACTCATCTAAAAATCATTAACAAAATGGTCTTCTGACTGAACCATGTGCACAGTAAAAGAGTCAAACGTTCACATAACTCATAAAGACCGCGCAACTTCAGTTAAAATTTATTATCCAACTTTTGGCCATTCCACCAGCAGCTTAATATGCAAAAACAGAAAAAATATCAGTAAATCAATCAAGCGCAACATCGCCGTCGGTCGTAACAGCGATCGGTTTAGTGTTGCCATAAACAACAAAGTATGAATGTACTAATTTAACAATAACCCTATAACGCGAACGGGGGTAGGGAGGACCAAATTGCCTACGGGGGTACTCCCGACCCAACTTGGTCCGTTGTGCTTTAAAACTTGATGCCCCCAAGTGGGAGGGCTGTAACTCTTTAGAATTCAACTGATTTTTAATAGATGCGACGTTTTAGGGTATTTCTACTGTTATTGCTGTCGTTGTGCATCGCTGATATTGTTTTGTTTTTGTGTATTATTTTTTATGTCTGGGGTATAGCATTAAAATTTTACGTGAATAAAGATTTTGATCTCGAAAATTACTTGCCTGTAGAGTGGAGCAAAATAACTATAAATCATAGACAGAAACATCATTATTTCTATCTATAGAGCCAAAAGGCAACTAACAACTTTGCTGCGGCCCTCTCAGGTAAATGTGGATGAGTAATGGTTATCATGACACATCCATGCACAAAGAAAATAACACAGGTATACGTATAGAGCATATATTATCATGACCTAAGGGGAAGAATCACAAAGGAGAACCATAAATAATTAATAAGGTGAAAGTACCCGGTTGCTTATTCGCATTAATAATCTCCTTTTAATAATGATAGGTGCAGAATCTTATTTGGCGAAATTGGCTCCCTGCCCGCACCGAGGACGCCTAGAACTCCCCAACTTTACATAATTTACTTTTGGCAAAAAACCTACAAAATTATTCATTCTCCGTTCGAAAACCAATATCGGGTCCGCCATGTTGGCTGAATCCGAAATAGGCTTCACAAATTTGTTTTGTGAAAAAAAGAGGGGAGATTTGGCAGTTGGCAAGGTACCTGGCACGGCGGCCGGTCGTCGGCACTTGGCAGTGCCCTTAATGCGCCTGCCAATGTGCACTGGCCGGCCCGGAGATTTGGCAAGCCAACATATTTCGACACCTTGTAGGAAAGGATTTAGCGTTGTTTCCTTTGGCATGGCGGAGGCACCATCAAAGTGAAGCGCCGCAGACTTACGAAGCAGTTTCTCACACACAAATATTTTGTGGTGTAATTTTGTTGTTCGTAATGCGCGGCGGTAAATCATTGTTGCGAAACTGATGTTGGGTTCAAGGTTTTAAATCAACTCCTTAGGTACTCGAATGTATATTTACATGGAAAAAATTGCCCAGCATGAAAATTACAGTCTTCCCCAGTCCCTGGGTCGTTGAGACCGCAAGCAGGAGTCGGTTAATAACTCCAGGCGCCGCACAAAACGATCCCCACTACAACCAATTAAAATAGAATTAGTGAAAACACAAAAAAGCTAAGAATTTCAACTCTAATTAACTGAAACTTTACAAAAAAATATCATATAAAAACGTCTCGCGTGTCATTAGACCCCTGCGTCCCTGTGGTGTTATATTACAAACACAATTTATCCTTTTTCGACTCTGTTCATAAGTGTTAAAGTTCAATTTTGACTAGCAAGTACGTTAAAGTAAATATGCTCTTACCCCCTCGGAGAGTGGTCCTTTTTTTCTTCAATTTTTTCGTCGTTTCGTACCTGTGGGCTCAACAAAAAGTGTTGCCGGGTGAAGCCAGATGCCTGCACTTGTATCAACACATGGATGTCCCATTGTGCAAAACGCACAGAAATGGGTTGAGTATCTTGAAGCGCTACATTTCGTACAATAAGTTTCATATTACTGGGAGCTGGTATTGAAATGTCAGTATTTTTATAAATAATGCTTACATGTTTGTGTTTGAAATTTTGGCGACGGCACGCCTATAAATTTTGGTAAGAATGTACAAACTGTGAGAAATGATTTTGTTTCGGCGAGCAACGCCACGCCAGTACACAAATAAGTTTTGTTATTTTACACGTTTGATCAAAGAGCTCATTTATCTACAAGATTTATTCCTAAGAAGTTTTATTTTTACTTTTTCGCAGACCATTTTATTCAAACAATTATTATTTTAACACGATTGCTTGTTTGTTGTGCAAAACTGTTTTTTCTTCCGTCTTTTGTTCCAAGAACGATAAAACTGCGAGATATGGTAAAACACCGCGTAAAGTCCACATCAAAACCCTTTTTGATTCTATCCTCAATACTTTACCTTTAACATTAATCAAAAAATAATACCTTCAAAGGACCACTTCAACCGCAAGCCGAATCTGACATTCTGACCACAACACAACCTCGCAAACTTACCCCGCCACTTATACAAAGAAAATTGACACTTAAAACCTATCTCTTAAGGTTTGTATGACCTGCACGAGTAAGTTAGTTATCTTAACCCGTTAAACGAGTTCGGGCTATTGTTTTGAACGTATTTTTTTTCCGTCAGTTTACTTCCCAGCCCACCCGGATGCCTGCAATCAATAGATTAGATTTAATCTTAGATTATCACATGGCAGGATGCGTAGTGAACCACCTTGTAATAGCAGCCTTGGATGCCACTAACATGGAAATGGTTTTAGAGTAGGAATAAAGCTTGAATGAGGTGTGGCTTAGAAAGATTGGGAAAGATACACATTTTTATCATACGTTAGAAAGAAAGTTCTCTTCCGTTACGGTTTTTATCTATGCAAATATTATAAAGATGTAAAATTTGTTTGTAAGTTTGTATGTAGGGGCTAAACTCCGGAACTAACAGTCGGATTAGACAAATTATTTTCGCATTGGATAGCCCAATTCTTGAGGAAGCTTATAGGCTATAACATCAACTTTCACGCGGACGAAGTCGCGGGCAGAAGCTAGTTATAAATATCGGTAAAAGCAGGAAATCTGACGTTATAGTACAGGTCCTTGGTGACGCACACCTAGAATTAATAATGCAGAACATTAAACATTCATTAAGTATTTTGTTTACTTATTTCCAAAGATAATTTTAAACTTATTAGGTATTTTTTTTACTACCGAAGATAATTGCGACCTTAAAGGACCAAACTGTTTTTTTTTTAATATATTTTTCTTAAAATCTTAAGCAACCACTCATTTTGCCAACATTACAAGTTCTTGTCAAACATTGCATCCTTACAAATAAACCAAAGTAAATATAAATGGCAGGTAAAGTCATAAATATCGTCTTTTAAGGCTGTGCGGTATAATTTCAACATTCCATGACATTCTGATGAACGGGAAAAAAAATTGGTAAACTTTCCTAAGATTGAATTTGGATGCAAATTTTTAAAATGCGAATGCGAAGTCACTGATTGCATGAGCAAAGGAAACAACGATAGTGGATGGCCATCAAAACGCCGCTAGAGTTTCTTGCCCATTCTTCTCTATACGAAACTACCTTTTGGAAAGGGCAACTAATATCTTTTCTATTTTCTTGTTTGTGGCATTCAAATGTGACTTCAAATAACCTTTTTTGAATATGGGCCTCATCATACTGGCGATTTGCGAGTGAGTAATACTTGTTATGCGCGTTTATTCTGAAAGTGGGCAACGTCACAAATAGATGTCAAATATTTCGCTGTTTTTATTCATTTGGCAATATTACTGTATGGAAATATAATGTGGCTAACTAGCGAACTAGAATATTAATAAAGAATTGCAATTATAACACTGAATTTGATGTTTTAGCCGTTTTAGGTGTTAAAAAGGCATTTGGAAAATTTCCAAATACTTTTTTTTACACTCAAAACAAAATATTCGGTGTTACGATATTAATTATTGCATTTCATAATGAATGTTTTAGTTCACTGGTTAGCCACATTTCATATTTCCATACAGTAATATTACCAATCAATATATTACTTGTTCATATTACCAGTTTACCGCCCTTACGGGTCAGGTACATCTGAATGAAATCCCCTAGTCCAGTAGTAGTTAGTAGTAGTGAATCTCCCTAGTCTTTTCCCAACTATATTGGGCTCGGCTTCCAGTCTAACTGAATGCAGCTGAATACCAGTATTTTACATGGAGCGACTACCTATCTGACCTCCACAACCCAATATCGGGGTAATACGATACTCCTTGCTAAGACTGGTTGTCAGACTTTCGGGCTTCTGACGACCCGTAACAACTGCCAAAGATCCACGAATGACAGCCGAGACCAACGGCTTAGCGTGCTTTCCGAAGCACGGAGGAGTCTCGGTATGTAAAGATGGTCACCCATCCATAGACCAAACCCCGGCAAGCGTAGCTTAACCTGATGGATCAGCCCGTGCAGCTGTTATTACTTAGCTATGAGCTCCACAAAAAAAATTAAAACAAATTAAAATAGATGCAGAAAGTCCTGTACGTGGCCAAAAGGCTCCTATCCATACTAATAACATTAGTACCTACTTATGAATAGATATAGACACGCGTTCAATACTTGATGTGGATATGTTTAGCTTACACGTTTAGCTTCTGACCCTATCTATCAAAAGTAGCAATAATTAAGTCCCAAGATATTATAAACATTGATTAGTGTGTTATTATAAGGAGATTATTTACTATCATAAGCGGGAGCGGCACGAGTGGGTAAACAAAAAGGCGTGATAAAACCAGAGATATTTTAAATAGTATGGAGACAAAGACATAAAATTAGTAGATTGAAGTTCCTTCTCATGTATGATTAAAAATAAAACAAAATTTTCTCAGCCGCCATCTTGGGTTTACATTTTGACCTCACTATCGGCTTTAGCACCCTCGAAAACTATGAAAACGACACCAATGACAAAAATTTGAAAATTTTCGCAGCCGCCATTTATATTTTGATCCAACACCCATGAAGAAAAATTTGAAAATGTTCGCAACCGCCATCTTGGATTTTCATTTTGACCAAGCTCACACTTTTCTTGAGTTGTTTCCATTTTGCAGGTTAGTGTCAGGTTTTATGTTGATTAAAATATGATTCGCGACCGTAACAAATACGGCTTGACATAATTATAATCATTACAATCAGCAAGACAACTCCATAAGTTAGCATAATTGTCAAATGTCATGATTTCATGAAATAGTAATTCAATGGGATTACATGAACTTAGAGAGTTGTATTGATCGTTTTTATGATAATAAGTCTATAATTAAACATTTGATAAGGCCGCGAATCATATTTAGATCAACATAGAACAAGATACTGACCTGCAAATTGCAAAAAACGTAAGAAAATTTGAATTTCGCGGGTTACCTTGCCGCTTTCGCCTTAACTACATTGACATTAGCAGTAGGACAAAATATTTTAGGGAAAATCAGCGAAAAACTAAAATATGCGCGTAGGTATCTTCTATGAACTAAAAACCAATTTTTAAGCTGACGAGTATGTTATGTGACTTATGTATGTAAAAATCTCAGATTACTCATTCACAAAATTCTAAAATCCATGCTAAATTCACATTGTTGTTTAATCGTAGGTACCCACACACCAAAAAATGCTAAATTAACAAGTCCAAAAGAGTACCTACGTATTAAAATCGTCCATTAGCAGTGCATTAACCTCTTTTTTTGAGTAATTGTTACAAGAATCATGTAATTGGTGTTAACATTTTTTCCTCAACTCAATCCTTAAGTTTTAAAGAGGTATTTTCACAATTTTTTTTTGCCTCTCTTGTTATACAAAGGTAATCATACATAGTAGAACTAATCAAAACATAGCCGCTATATTATCGTTATCTGCCTAGCCTTTTCCCAACTATGTTGAGCTTCCAGTCTAAGGCTCAGCCAGCACTGCTATTAAAAAAATCGCGCGAAAATGTTATCGCAATTCTGTAACACATGGTTTCATTCGCGCTCGTTGCAATACTTGCAATGCCGCGCCGTACGCTGAATATAAACCGCGCGAATGAAATTCGCAATGTGTGCTAGGCCTAACCGGATGCAGCTGATTTTGTACATGAAGAGAATTTATATAGTACCGTTATTCACAAAACAGTAGTAACAATTTGACATTGACAGCGCGTTATTAAGTGCGATTTTCGTAGTGCAAGTGTTACAGTGCACTGATGTTGCGGTTAACTGTAGCTAAGTAAATATAATTTTAAGAATTATTTTCGTGTTACTCGACATTTTAATATCGGTCAACAAGATACAAGATATTTATTTTGTAAAACATGAGTGTAGAATTAACAAAAACACATTATAAAAGCTTGAATATCACGATTAATCCCGTTGGGTCTTTTTCTTCTAATGATTCTAACACTTCTAAGACATCTAGTACACACAATAGTTTTAATACACATTAATGTCCACTCTAAAAATATTTGTATCAAATAATAATTATAATAACTTTGTGTAAAAACTCTCATTGCATTTTCTTCTTTTTTTTTCCGTATATGGATAACTTGTGGGATGACGTAGGCGGAAATGCGAACTGAATTATATTTCAAGTAGATTATTTTACTTATAAAGTGTCAGTTAGCACGAAACCGATATGGGAAACCACCAGTAATGTTAATAAAATTACTTTGTGCGTGATTACTGAATCATGGTCATTTAAAAAGACCTATTTAATGTGCACTTTAAAGGAAATACCCTACCATATTTAATTACAGAATGATTTCATTAATTGCCTCAATACTCTTCTATAATAAATATGTCAAATATCTATTAGGATACCGTTTTAAAAAGGCTTTGGAATTCGGCTAAAGAATCAATCGGGTAACCGACAAAGCAGTCTCACGCTTTCGAATTTCAAATTTGACAACGAACGTCACAGCAGCCGATCCACCCCAATGTCACCCCAACTCTATGTTTTGCATTTGAAAGCGTTTGAGGTCCAAATATAAACAGGCCCAACCCTTGCACTGCCGCTGACACGCTAATCTAACGTTGTAGACATTGTAGTGTGTTGTGACAACACAGTTCATACTGTACTTTGACGTCAGACAGAACTCAGTCGGCGGAATTGAGGTTTTGACTATTTTTAGGCCAAACTATTTTGGGAATTTATTTAATATTTTATAAGGTAGTGTCCACAGTCCATGTATACCTTCAAGTTTCAAGTCACTGCAAAAGTAATACAAGTCTTTCATAAAATATAATCGTAAAAAACCGTTAACCACTCATATTCTTGTCTTTCACAACAGCAACAATTATAAACCCTTCATGCCTTCAATCACAAATACAAAGCCCACAGTTTTTGTCAAATTTAAACTGACATTTGTCATGCCGACAACAATTAAATCATAAAATTTACAATTAAACAAAACGATCTTAATTAAAAATTTGACGGAACCTATAATCAAATTAAAAATAAAGAAATCAATTTTGACGTTTGAAACGTCAATTAGTTGCTATAATGTCATGTCAGTAAGAGATGTCGCTAGCTGAACCTATTCGACCGGTTGATGTCTCACCGTGTGGTAAGTTTATCTTACAGCCAGGATCTTTGAAATAAATTCAAAGGCAACATTAGCAAGTGGCGAAATAGAATAGACAGATTGTCGACAAGCAATAATAGTGCTTTAATTATTTAAATCTAAAGTGAACTTTGCAATAGTCGTAAACTAATAAGTACCGAAGAAGGTTAAACTTAATCTACTACTCAAATAATCCGTAAGGAACTAACAACATACTTACTTGAAGGTACGTATATACGCTAGTAACCAATAACAGAAAACGGGTAGAAATTAAATTAGACTAAGTTCGGGCCCTCTGAGCCTTAGATTAAGGTAGATTAGTTGGGCGGGCCCCTTCCGTAGGATTATGGGAGACGTATGGGGAATTGGCTTATTCTATGGCTTCAGGATATTTGATTAGGCAAGATGAGATCTAAGTTTAATGCAAAGATACAGCTTACGATTATATTAACAACACTGCAGGAACAGGGTTATTACAGAATAAGCATTTATTAGCTCTATTACCGCGCTGGAACTTGACAGCTATTAGCATGTTGCCAGTTGAAATAAAAAGTTTTATGGTAGGTTTTTTTTTGTCTAGCTTTCTTTTGTTTTTTCTAAACTATAATAGTCAATAATCACTATAAAAGTCTACGCGTACGGAAAAATTTTACGATCTCAGAAGTTCCTTGTTGAAGTTACCTTGTTCAATGCGGTCCTAAAACAAAAACTGCAGCTTGATGCAGCCGAGAACCGAACCGGCTGTAGTCCGGAAATGCCAGTGACATACCTACATCGACACGGGTCGATGACAGACTGATGCATTGTAATAACTGAGGTACCTTGGTGCTACTGTGCCCTGTGATGCAATCAGTCGGGGATAGTAATTCGTTTTTTTGTTTGTACATTTTAAGGCAGGCAAAGGGGTAGGCTGGTGTGGTAGTGGTACATAGTAGGTACCTCTACCAATAATAAAAAAATACTAATTTTATTATAAAAAACTGATTACTTATTAATTATAATAATTTTCTTTTGATAATTTTATTTTCATTATTAAAGAATTACCTATATTATCATAGAAATTTCAATAATGGGCGAGACTAATGCTATCAACACGCTAATCCAAACTAGGAATCCAACAAAATCATTATTTTAGTTTTATTATTATTTTAAAGTCAGATTAAAATCTTGTATCAATTGAAAAAAATATATTAAAACTTGTTTTTTTTTTACACTTTTATTTGAACTTACGCCATATTGGCTCATGCATAAGCAAAGCATAAGTAGACCGAGGGTGCAGCACCCCTACTGCCCCTACGCATGTCACTGCAACCCGTTGCCCTCAATTAATGACAGCTTGCACCGAATGATAAGCAGTTGATAACACCTAAGCCCTAGGGTTCCGTAGTCAATCAGTGCCCATTCATAAATCACAATACCCTGATTCTACAACTCAATTTTTTTAAATTAAATTTATTAAAATTAGGCTTAGAATCAGCACTTTTTGAATGTCAAAATTACATTTGAAAATATGCCCGGTTTCGCCACTTCCTAGTGTTCGAACAGTGTAGTGTTCTGTCGTGCCTACGCCTAAGGGATTCCTGCTTTGGGGTATCCAGATTTGTGAGTAAGATAGACAGATTTTGAGGATGAGTACAACTGATTTGTTGCTTACTAGCATCTAGGAATAAAGTAAAATCTGTAAATTTCAATACATAATTCAATCTTAATCGCCAAAACACCGGGTAACATAAAAACGACTTCAGATTCCTGCTCTAAAGACGATTACACATTGCCTTTCCGAACACTCGCTAAATTCCACAAGATACACGAGTGAAGCCACACCTTAGTACCAGCTAATATCCCAGTGGGGTTAGTGGGGGTGGGGACGTGGGGCCCCACACGACATATTGGAATGCCCACAGCTGACTACAAGTTTCTCTGATTAAAATTACTTTTCCTACACATTTATGTGAGAAGTTTGAGCTTCGCAGGTTAAGGATTTTCTCGGGATATTTTGTAGTCAGATTTCCAGGCTTTTTTCGGGTTCATTCTAAGTTAGCATTGATGCTGGTACTGACCCACTTCATCAGCATCCCTATCAATTTGTAGTAAACTTCTGCAAAAAATTGTGTCAGAACTAACACTTTGTGTTAGTGACGTTCTTTATACGAAGGGTCATTCTCAACATATTTAGATAAAAATTGATTACGATTTATGGGTAAAAATATTTTATAAATCAAGTGTTTTCAAATAATATTAAATTCAATGCAAATGCAGCCCTACTTTATGTAACGCGGTGTAAGATTTTTTTTGCAGCGAGGAACACTATTTTATAATATATACGATACATATTAGGTTAGGCAAAGCCAAATTATCTTAACGTTCCCTTTTAGTTCATTATGGTCCCCCCTTGACCCTTTCCTCGTAGTAAATAATAAATTTTACACAGTCTCTGCATTACTTTCTCGTAAAACATGCATTTCCTAGAGGTTTATTTTTGTAACTCGGAGTTCGTGGCGCCATGGAAATGTTTTATTCTCTGTGAGCTTAGAAAATTAATAATTAATATAACAGTATTTCAAGATGCATTGAAAAAAGCTGATACCTACAGAAGATTTTTGCATGATACATAAAATAATATGAAATGGAAGCAACTGGAGAATTGTTGCTGTCTTAAGTTGCTGTCTTAAATTCGGAACTTTTTTGTTCCAAATAAGTTATTGTTAATTGGTTTTTTTAAACACTGAAGTATTGTATTATTTTACCCTTCGTTAGTATTGTTAAACTCTTGTTTAGGTTGGCCCTGTCCTTCCTTATACATTGTAATTTGAGATCCGTTTCATCAAAACTATAATATGGACGATCTTAATTTATTTTATCAACGTACTTGTACAGTCGGCAATATAATAGCATCCGGGAGATAAGTCCACATCCTTGCAGCATCCATCTTCAATCTTCATGAGTGTATTTAATCTTAGAGCCATGCTTAAGTGGCTCACTTCCCATAGAAACTCGAGTGGTTCGGGGGCTACTGGGGCCCGGCTATTATGCCCACATGTGGGGTACCATTGGGAAGTGGAGATTGGAAACCTTTTATGTTTACAATGTTGGCACGGAATGTTTATGATATTTTGGCATTGGCGCGATGTTCTTATAAGACCAGCTATCTAATTACGTAACACATTTTCGTTGACAATTCCGACTAATCTGTTTCAATTTGACAGGTCAACAACATTCATTTTGTTATTTACGTTGCTGAGCAAATTTTTTTTCGAACGTACGAAGCAATGGATTAGCAATCTGTTTCAAAACGTTTCAGATTCTGATTGATCGTGTATTACGTAATTAGGGAACAGTTTTTATCAAAGAAATTTGTGTTTTTATTGTGAGTTGTAAATTTTTTGCTGATTTACAGGGTGTATCCTCCAATTAATCCTTTTGAAAAACGGATAAAATTTGAATCTCCCAACCCAGTAACAGTACAAATAAATTGTTCCTAAAATGAACCCCTTCTCAAAATAAACAAATTCCAAATTTAAACGCGCAGTCCCCACGCTCGCGTCCATTGTTTTTAAATTTCATATTTTATGCAACAGAACAGATGCGTCACGATCTTACACCATAAATGGAACGCACCCCGGTGATAGCCGACATAAATTGAGCCCCCACTCCCCCCTCGCGTCTTTATAACTAAACGTCACAGGGGAATCGGTGTAGAATGTCAGAGGTCTGGCTTTAACGGCGCTTCTAGGCCGAGGGGGCCACACATTGGCGCCATTGGCACTTGATATCGATCTTTGTTCGGGCTCCCCCGCGTCTTAAGCCGTGCTCTCTGAATTAGGGCTTGGAATTTATGTTACTGGCTTACAGCAGAGGGATTGATACAGTTTGTAACTGTAAACCGGCTTAAACTTTGACGGAGACTAATTTTCTGAATCGCTAAAATTGTATTTTATGGCGCGTTTCGCAAAACGGGTTATTCTGCAAACTATTGTTTTAACCGAGGTCGTATAGATGTCAAGTCGCTTTAGCTGCTTTCAATTTTGGAAGTATAAAAAGCAGGGTTTTATATTTTTTTGACTACCTACTTCATTAAAAAATACTTACCCAAGTAATTAATTTTATAAAGTCACTAGGTCAATGTAGCAGGCGCAGGAATCCGCAGAAGGTAGCAAATGTTCAGCAAAAACATGGCGTTATATTTTGCATGACAAAGCAGACTGACGAGTTAAATGAGTACAATCTTATCTCCCATTTATTTATCTAAGTACAGAACACAAGCGCAAGCCGCTCGTTCATCACTGCTCCGCCCCCTCACGTTCGTTCGTGATGATACATAAAACCAGGCTGCGACATTACTAAAGGCGATTCTAACAAAGCAAAGAAATAAAACGTTCTCAATAAGAATGCAGATTAATGAAAACAATGTTAGACACGAACACATTTTTCCGTCGGGCCTGCAAGCCGACCCCCGCAGACAATACGAACTTATCGGTCCGACTAAACAAGTTTTCGAGTGGGGATGCCGCCGCTTATCTGTTCAGGCACATGTGAGCCCGTGCCTTGGGGCCTATAAACTAATACCACCATAAAAAGGCCCCCTCGGCTCCCGCCAAGCATCATAAAAGAGGCCATAGAAGGAAATGGGAGTGTAAACTGGGAGGTCAGGCTACGCTGGTCGTTCGTATAAAAGCTTTTGCCCGATTACTTGGTTGGCTGGCTCGCGTGCGTTCTATTTTCAAACGTGATAATGATAACCGAACCGGATAGTTGGGACGTTGCGAGTGTACGCAGTTCGGTGTTTGAAAGTGGAACAAAAAATATTCTTTGTTCTGGGGCGAAGGCATTTACTCGTACCATACAACCCTCTCGGCTGCTCAGATTTTAAATTTTTCCATGATTCAACTGGCTCTGAACTTGGTTTCCGATTTATCGATACATTGCTGAACATTTTTGTTTTATTTATATCCTCAAACTCATTCTGTTTATAAAGCTTGCCGAACTTGATTACAAATTATTTTCAGCAACAACTCGTTTCCTCACAATTACTTTATACAACCAATTCTTGTACGTGGCATTATACCGAAAAAATCGACATTTAAAAAATATCTTGTAAGCAATATTTCTATGGTGCATCCAATTCTCTATTTATTTTGTATTTCCAGTGCTGGCTGCGGCTATGCGTGCCTGTGCCACAAAAACGAATGGAACCAAAGCGCGCACCCTTGTTTGTTGTGCAGATTACTGAGCTTAGCACGCGCGCGGGTGACCATGCTCCGCGGTGTTGCCAATACATAGAACAAACGAGAAAAAAACACATTAACTTTCTAAGCAAAAAATGATGCCTGAGTTCTAAAAACACATGAGAATATTTCTGTTTTTTGTAATCTTTGCTTTCAATCGGTTAAAAAGGCTTAATTTGTCAATAGATACTTTAAAAAACAGTGCAATGCAATGCAACAGAAGTGGAAAACAAAACGAATACTAAACCCATTATTTGACACGCGAATGATGGAATTCTGATCACAACCTGTCCCTGATAAATATACTAAAAAACTTCCTTCTACAATATAGGTAATAAAGATATAATATCCTTACCGCATTGCACCGGTTCAAACCAGTACACCCAGCCGAAGGCTGAAAAAGCAAAAACACCTAGGCGTGGTCTGCCAACCCATAAGTCCTGATTAAGTCTAATGGTGGAAATGGTCATGCTGCCCGTGAGGGGGCTATAGCGCCCCGGGGAAGGGGGGCGAGGTACCATTAAATGGTCATCACTGGCCCAGGTAAACCTCGGTACTACGTAAACTCGCTTTTGAGTCCCAAAACGCGTTGTAATAGAAAATTGGGTGACATTATGAAAGGTCGTTTCACTGATTATGTTTTTACTTGTTTGAAGATTTTGTGGAGTTTTAATATTTGAAAAATTAAAACTTTTTGAAATTCAGCACATTTATTTCAGATGTTTCGTATGAGTTTTCAGATTTAAAAAAGAAATAGAGCAGCTAAGGACTACAAAGAGATTTGTACCAGATTTTTTAATTTTTTTATTAGTAGATTTTTAACCTTTTAATGCAATACTTAACTTACATCATGTATGAGAAAGGTGTGATCATATTTAAGGGTCCAGTACAGACCACCAAACTGAACCACTTTCTCCATGGGACCAACATAGTACTTAATCGCAAAAAAATTATCAACTGTCCCATACAAAACTTTAATACCTACTCGACCCAAATGTATGTGACGGCTGATTTTGTAGTACAACTCTGACAAAGATCAAGTCATACACCCGAATACTGAAACGCCACTCAAAACTTAAGCGTTACTTAAAACTAGTTTCAACCAATCAAAAGGCTTTAAACGAGTCATAAGTAACGCTTAAGTTTTGAGTGGCGTTTCAGTATTCGGGTGTAAGATCTCTTTTATTATTTATACAAACCATTAGGTATGATCATTCTTTCCTCAGACAGAGTCCAGTTAGTACCTCATTTTTTACCCCATCATCATCGTCCGTACAAATTCTTGCCGTACTGCAGCGGACATACAAACGTACGGACGTAAATTTATGTTTGCAACGTAAAATTTTCGTTGTATTTTACGGAATCCCTACGTAGGATTTATGTGCGTCTGTGGCGTATAAAATATGAGTACGTTTTTACGATGCAGGGTTATTGATTGAACGGGTTTTAGTTACTCTATTTTTGGCTGTTTTTTATTCTGGATTAATGCCAGTGCTGGATTTATTAAAAGTGTCAGTATTGTTTGTGGTTTGTATTTTTTTTTTGTATTCTTAGGGCCAATACGCACATGGCGTATGAAACAAACCAGTCCCTAAATAGGTATTTGCACGGCTAAAATAACATTTTACCTGTAACAATAATAACACCAGTCGCAATATCGCCCTCAACATAGGTAGATTGATGAGACCGAAAAATCCAAAATTAAATCAGCCATCGAATGCAAACGGGAAAAACGTGCAGAAACCCAATTAGTGCTCAAATTCAATCTAGTTCCAGCATCTAGTTGAATATAAACCTCGGGGCTCCGTGTCAGAGCATAATGCGCCGTCCGTGGCTCAGCATAACGCTAATCCTCCAACGGGTTCGATTCTCGAGCACGTACGGCGGTATTTAGTTAGAAACCGTCCTTCACCGGTCACGTATCTCTGTTTGTTCTACGGATTCTATTAATTGTACGTTTTTATCTTCGCTCTCTATCGCCTCGCTCGCTTAGGTGTGCGCACGTTTTACGACTGTAACGAAAGAGGCTGGTTCTTCAAGAACCAGCCTTTGAAGTTTTTGTACTGAATTGTTGGCATTTCACAGAATAGACCATCAACAGTTTAACGTGCATTGCTCCGTCATTTATTTAAATAATATCCATGTTGGAAACAAGTAATTTCGGCCATATAAGTATGCCTTATGGATAAGAAGTTTTGGAGTTTCCGAAAATCTTTCCTAAAGCTGCGTCTACGCTAGTCGAGTTAAAAGCACGAGCTGCGCACTGCGGAGCACGAATTAGCGTAGTACTAGTAAGGCGTACTCGTTCGAATTTCGAGTCTCCTAAGTACGGCTACGCTACGATAATTCATGTTCTGCTCATGGTCGCCTAGCCTAGACCCAGCGTAACATAGTTAGAGGACTTATTTATCTGCAGTGCTCCAAATTCGCAGATTAAAAACCACCCTTCTCTACGTCTGTTATAATTTAAAATAAACTGCGCGAATCGAATCGGCCATCTAAACGTACCCTCGCAAGCGGTGCAGTTACGAAACGCAGATTTCAATGCTTTACGACGCAGCCAATTTTTCATGAGCCCCCCCCGCCTCTCTGAGCTCATACTCTAGAGGGCCATTGAGGGGGAGTCACTCCCCCTGTGGTGGGTGATGTCTGGGATCATAGCATAATGGTCATGTTTATAACACGGCCCCCCCCGCATTAAGGCGCGGGCCGCGTATAAAACGCGTAATAGAATTTCAGTGACGACTGCCACCCTTGATAGCGCTTCACTTTACTGCCCATGTAACGATGTTAGCGCCGCGCATGCGCCCACCAGCCGCCGCGAGTTATGTCAAAGCCCTAGACGTGACAATGGCAACATTGTGACAAGGATTATAATGTTGCCGGGTTTCTAAGGAATACTTCGTGTGAACATATTGCTGGGAATTTCTGACGGCAATTTGCTTGAGCGAATTAATTTTGCCAGATTAATGATCAAATTAAACTTTACTCCTTTTTAGTCTTAATCAAAAACTTGCAAAATGACGGCTATATAATTTTACACCCTGTATAATCGTACAAATATGCTGTGCAAAAAAAAATAGATGGGGTAGTGTGTGAGCCAGCTAGGAATTCTATTTTAATGTTCATCTCTAAACAAACTACACAAAACTTCGCCACCCCTATTCGATTAAACCTGAATACCCGCACATTTCCCAAAGAACATCGCACAAACAACTGACTACACAAGATGACCGTTCCCGCCAATCAGCGCGTCCAAAGTTTTCCCAGCAGAGGCGTTATGTCCAAACCACCAATGGGGGAGGTTGGCGCCCTCATTGTTATCCAATTACGGCCTCCCGCCTGATAATACGCCGCGAATTCAAATTAGGATCGGGGAGAGCGGTCGCCGACCCCGCTCTGATCAATCGGTGACCGCGCCCGGCATCGATATGTGGACTCGATCGTCGCACGCGATACTTAATCGGTTCCCGCGAGCGATTTTTGTAAATCGAACTCCGTTTTGATTGGGATGTGATTTGTGAGTGTCGGAGCCGTTAAAAACGGCGGAGAATTTTTTATCTTTAGAAGGATTGAAAATGGGAATGCGCCACCGGTTTTTGGCGAAGTTTCTTTAGTTACAGACAACTAAATTCATGAAATGTCTTTGTATTTATATTGACGGACAAATAAACGAAATGCAACAATAGCTAAGCTAATTTATTTTCTTATAATTATTTGAACTGATCCCTAAAAACTCAGGAAGCGTTGTCTTCTCGAATTTTCAGAGGAACAATTTAATTTATTTTGTACAGAAATTCTCGTGTGTGGACCTCTCTGTACAAAGATCACATCATTAGTACTACGTATTACAAAACCTATTAAATTAATTAAGAAAATGGCCGTTCAAATACGAGCTCTTATTAAACGTACACATTAAAATCCCTCGGTATAATTAAGCAATAATTTCGATACATCGTGTGGGAGCCTGCAATGGCGGAACAAGTTCGACGGCTCATATCGGACAATGTAAACGAGAATTACAAGAAACGCCTACCTTAGGCTGTTATTTGGTCAGACTTCTTCGTTTCATGCCATTTTTGTCTGAAAACTTGAGAAGATGGAGGAGCGTAAGTCCATGTTTTTGCTCTTATTAAACTTTTAATTGTAGATCCCAAAATAATAAAGAAGTATACATATAAGAAGTGTGTATGTAGTATATTTGCACGCTACACTAGGCAGAATGTGATTGATACTATTGACTACAGTCAACAGTGCGTTCAAAAGAACTTGGCCCGTGGTGCGATTGGTAGTACTGTTCTGTCAGTCGCCATTTTGAACTCTATTATTATTGAAACTAAGCTTGACAAGCAATGGTGCCAACATGACGGCAAATTATAGTGAACGGCCCCATTGATTGTACCATAATCTGACAAATAAAACATTATGATTATCTAGTAAAATTTCATACAAACACGTTTGAAATTGCAGTTGGACAACCGGCCAAGTGCGAGTCGGACTCGCACATGAAGGGTTCCGTACCATCCTACAATATTTAGCACAAAACGCCGAAAAAACATGTTCATTGTACAAGGATCCGCTTTAATTTTATAGCGGCAATAGAAATACGCAATCTGTGAAAATTGTCTACCTATTACGGTTCATAAGATATAGCCCGCTGACAGACAGACAGACGATCGGACAGCCGATCAACGCTGCACGCAGCAGTACTGCCGCGTCACTCTGGTCCCCAAGTCGCCATACATTCAAATTTTTGTCAAGTGATTTGATTGACTGCTGTTATTTTAGCCTGGCTGGCGAAAATAACAGCAGTCAATCATCACAGCAGCTACATAAGTTTGTCAATCTGATAGTGTCAGCAAATTGTCCTGAATGAGACGTAAGATTTTTACATTTTAAAAGACAAGCACACAGCTATATTATGTACATTTTCTGTCCAGACCACAATATTGCAACAGTGATATGTCCGGAGTCCGGGAACGCATAACGGAACATTACGCAACCCGGGAACACTTCTCACGGCGGCGATCCGCCATGCTGGATTACTGCGGTTTTTGACGCCGCGCGCTTTTATTATTTTTAATTTCACCCGTATTGCTGCCATTGCATCATTATTGGCTCTCGGAAATGGAATCGGTTTGAATTTATATTTCGAACGTAATCATTAATTTGTGGATGTTAAATTTATTTCGTAATTATTTCTGGATTCGATATTCGAACTTCAGTAATTTGTTTTTCTATTTGGCACTGGCAATAATAGCGTATACCGTACGCAAAATACGCGCTTAGTCGTGGAGTTGCGGATATCAGCCCGTATTACCTATTAATAGCGTATACCTTAATTCAGCAACTGGTCGATCCTGACTACTGGGCTCCTCCCTTTTCCACAGACTCTGCCTTTCGTGCCATACTTCCTTCATTAGTCTGTGCGAGACTCGTCCAGGTCTTACTTGCAGGTCTAAGCAGACCATCCATCTGCTGTTCTACGGGTCTGCCCGCCAAGAACACTCTACTTATGAACTCCTTGTTCTTCTTCTATCTTGGTCTTGTGAGTTGTGTGTTGTATAACATCAAAGTTATCTTCCCTACTCTCTAATCGAATCCTTATCCAGACAATAAACCTCAGAATGGACCACGTTTTTATCCCTCGTGACCACAATATAATATTTATCATTAATTGAAGCATTTGTTTGAGCCTTTGGCACAAATGCGTAAGAAATTAATACGTGCATCAAAATGCGTCGTATTTTCAGTGTTGCCAGCATTCCTACACTGTCAGGTGGCGCCACCTACCGCCATTCACACACATGTACCATTTATTATTAAACTTGCGGCTTTCCGCGGCACTTTCCATCACTGTTAGCGGCTAATGATAGATTTAAAGCTATGAGTTCGAAACAGGTACGGCTCAAATGAGTATTCACGCGTATATTTCGCTGTCAATATTCAATCGAAACAAAAACGGGTTAACTCTTTTCAAAATGGCATGCATAGGTACTTCTTTTTATAAAAGCATTATTATGTCATTCGATGTCTCCAAAAAAGTTTCGTGGTTTTTGAAGAAACGTCATCACAAAACTTGATACAGCCGATCTATATTCCATAGTGTAACAATCTTGCCATAGAAACTGAGGTGAAGTGAGCTAAAAGTGAGCTGTCAATAGTTTCATCAGGTGACATGACAGTTCACTTCAAGCTCAATTCACCTACGTTTTCACGGTGAGATCTTTACATAAACATAAGATCGATTCCTTTAAAAAAAAAAACGAATTGTTTACTTACCAATGGTAGCATTTTTTATTACCAAACTAAAAATAAAAAAAAAAAAATCGCAAACATGATAATCTATTTTGTGCTCTATTTTATTATAATATTTATACGAGTATCAGGATACTAAATTATTTGTTATTTGTTTCAGGTAAGTCGGGGATTGCCAGTGAGGTCACATAGTCCTAGTGACTATAGTTATGTCCTTCCTGTTGCTATACTTGGACTATTGGTTAGTATTGAGATGAACGCGTGTTTGTGGTAACACACGCGTTCATCGGAGTTTAGAAGAGATATTAATTTTATTAATAATTATGACTCTAGTTAAGAGGCTTACAACAGCTAAAGCGCGGTCACTGTCGGACTGCATAGAAATGAAAGAGAAGCGCGATGACACGACGCAGGTAATTTATTGCAAAATATGAAGCAGTTAGCGATTTACAAAAAATCTATTGATTGGACTGGAAAATTAAAACACTATTATGCTAATATGTAGCTTGTAGAATAATCTGACAAAAAATCAGAATGATTGCATGTAAATTAATATGATTTTTAATCGTTAAAAGAAATGTTTAGAGGTATCTTCATGATTTTTTTCTATCGTATCAAATTAGTTGTATTATGTTTTCAACACACTATCATACTAGCATATATCCTGAAGAATATCATGTATTTTTCTGATTTTGTTTACTGCAGTGGATCATATTCTTTTAGGCATTATAAAACTTGCGTTTAGGCTCGTTTAGGTCCTGTAGTCCCCTTAAGCTACAGCATCATTTGTCATGGTGGTGAAATAAATATTATAGTAAAAGAACTACGCGATTAAACGGATCAAAATAATAATTTCTATTATTATTTTGATCCGTTTAATCACCCACCGATCGTTTACCTCGGCAATCAACGTTTTCTCCAAGACTGACTTTTCACGCTGAAAAAGATTAACAATACTTATGATACTAAAATATATCGCGATATATAAAAGGAATGGAGGGCGGTTTTGCCCAGGGTTGGGACAGAGCAGGCAAAAATAAATAAAAAGTGACAAGTGATTAGTATCAGCTACCTAGAAGTCATTATTTCAGTGAAGCTAAGTTTTTAATTCTAAAAACTTCAATAAAATTATTTTGTTAATAAAATCCTCGTCATCTTGCTTAATGATTCACAATTTCTATGGCGAGAAAAATACAATTAAAGCAGATAATTATCATACGTGTATTTTTATATTTTTTGTCTAAAATTTAATTGGTTATTTAAATATCTAAAATTGTACAGGTCAATTACTGGTACTTTGTGGTAACAAAAAATACATTTTAGTAAGCAATAGGAAAATTTGAGGATCATAGCATTCGCAGCACGCTTTTGGAGTTACTACTTACCCCTGTTTGAAAGGGTCAGTGACAGCTCGGCCCGAGTCAACTCAACCAGAAATGCCGCGAGTTTATAATTATAGGTAATATAGTTATATATGGTGGTATATCTTGGACATCACTTACATCGTTGACGGAAAACATTGTGAGGAAACATACTAATTTTGTAATTTAAATCGCCAAAAGTGATTGAAATTACTCTGTTAAGCTTTGTGCAGACTAGCGCGACGCGACAGCGCAACGCGACACCGGTTATTGTTATACCGTCAAGTTTCTTAGAAATTGTATTGTTCGAGTCGCGTCGCGCCGTTGCGTCGCGCTGGTCTGTACGAGCCTTTATGCAATTAGGCTCTTCTCCATAGGAAACGACCAATTAGAACCGTGCACCTAGCTTCTGACGTTTCATAAGCACCCATGTAGTTTATTTTTATTTTTATAGTTCTATATTTTCAGACCATATCCACAAAAATGTCATGCGAATGAATCAGTTAGCCATGTCCTGTTGTCTAGTATTTTAATAAAAGCTGGCTTAGCCAGATTATTTTCGTCACATATTAATACTGTGTTTCGCAACGTAGACACTTGTGCCTACAAGAAAACGAGACTTTTTCTGACTAGAGGTAGTGGATGTTACGATGGATTCTTTATAATTATTATAACTATAGAAATTTAATAATAGACCTTAAAAAAAAAATGTGTTCACAGATATAATTATACCTATGATTTTTTTTATTTTTTTTGGTATATCAAGATTTCAGTTTTGGTAATTGAACCTCTCACAGTTCACAATACAAATGAGCAATTCCCAACCCACTGCTTCTTAAGTTTAAAAAATTCGTCTGTTGTTGTTGAACTGATAAAATTAAAAGCATTGCAATTGATAGTAAGTAGGTATGTTACGCAATTACATACCCTCACCCTAATTGTATCACACGATCAATGACAATCTGTTTAATTTTGACAGTTCAACAACATTCATTGCGTTATTTACGTTGTTGCGCAGATATTTTTTCGAACTTATGACGCAATGGATTAGCCATCTGTTTCAAAACGGTTCAGATTCTGATTGATCGCGTATAACGCAATTAGGGTACAGCTGTGCTATTCTGTAAACATCTCACCGTGATAACTTGGGTGAAGTGAGCTTGATGTAAGCTGTCATTGCACCTAAAGCTAGGGATTGGCACTATGGACAGCTCACTTCACGCTCACTTCACCCAAGTTATCACGGTGAGATGTTTACAAAATAGCACGGCTGGTTACAGAATTTTAAAGTCGCCCATGGGCCTCTGACTTGTTACGATCTTTACTATTGCATCAATAACCGAATTAGACCATTTCCGAAACAAATATTAATTTTTAAATATGAGTCTTTTCCATATCGGGATACAGGAAAGTTAGTAGGAAAAGCTACAGGATATATTTGCGTAAAATAGTCTGCAATTAATTAGTAGGTGTCCTCCTCAGTATTGACTATAAATATAACAATACATAGGTAATACTATATACTCGTATTAATTAAAATATACGGGTTTCATCCGCCTTAAGCTTTGTGCAGACTAGCGCGACGCGACAGCGCAACGCGACACCGGTTATTGTTATACCGTCAAGTTTCTTAGAAATTGTATTGTTCGAGTCGCGTCGCGCCGTCGCGTCGCGCTGGTCTGAAAGAGCCTTTAACCAATAGATGTTTCAAAATGATTTAAAAAATATTTTTTTGGTAAGTGTTAGTCCAATTTTTTTATATTTACAGTAGAATCCGTTTATTATGACTCCGCCTATATTGACCAACCGCCTATTATGACGTAATTACACAACGAAGTTTGGTTTTCATATAAAATTCTTAGTAACAAAGTCGGATATAATTACTTCATGACTTCGCTTACAGTGACATGTCGCTTATTATGACCCATGTTTAATAAATTTTGTCCGTTTTTGACAGATTTCTTAAGTAAAAAATGAAAAATATACTTACATGACATACATACATGTATTACGTGCAATTTTTATTTTTATTTAATATGCTATGTTTCTCTATTAAAATAAGCATTTACCTAAAAAAAGGTTGTTTTTTTTTTTCACAAAAATACTTTGTATGACGTCCGCTTAGCGACGTGTTTGTCAATTCCCTTCGATGTCATTATAAACGGATTCCACTGTACCTACTTAATGTTTAAACAAATATGTATTATTTTTTAATATTGTAAAAAAGGCGTTTTTGTTATTTGACATGACCAATGTCCATTACTTATATAATTTAAAGTAAAAAAAAAAAAACATCAAAGTTTTCAAACAGATCTCAAAACTCCCGTAACTCTATTTCTTACCTTAGAAAATAATTGTTAAAACTGAACCCTAATAAACATAACACATTATATGCGCAAATGTAATAAATAGGCAGTATACAGCGAGTTCATTGTCTCCAAGGTAAATAATGTGAACGTTGCCAGTGCCTGCGCAAAAAAATTCTAAGGTTATTTACGCAACTGGCAACACTTTTTATCGAAACTTGAATGTTCGCACGTATTGTAATGCTATCGATGGATTTAGACACACAATGATAAAATTTTAACAGTTACGATGATTTATAATTTCAACCACCACACACAATACCTACGTAGGTAAGTAGTTAAGTACTAAGGTACCAATTATTTGTTCTATTGTTGGATTTTGTGCAGAAGATAAATATGACAGTATTGTTGACAATTGCCACTGGTTATTGGTCATCCACTAAGGGCAGTGGCAATTGGATTTGATATTCACCATTTTGAACCATCAACCTGCGGCCTAATTACGTAGGTAACGCACTAGTTATAACAATCGCTTCCATTTGACAGTTCAACAAAATTGCGATGGATTTCGTGTTCTCGTAATATATAGGTACTAAAATACAAAGTGGAATGGATGTGAAATGTGTTATGGATTTTGAAATGTCAAAATTAAAGCGATTCTGGTATGAATATGTGTTAAGTACGCAAAATTAGGCATAATTTTTAAACTCCAAGGGACTAAACGTGGCGGTTATTTCACGACGCGACCATACAAATTAGCAGTTCTTTGCCACAATTTGTCTTCGATAGTCTGCGGTTTGACGTCAGCTGCGACAATTTAGCGGCCTATCCCTTTTTCCAGCAAATAATGACGTAATAAGATATTATCGTTGGTTTAATGAGCTATTACGATACAATGGACGATTGCTATACGTTTCCGAGACGCCGCGCGTCGCCTGCGCACAGTGCGCACATCTGGCCCGCATCGCATTTGAACGGCCATCCTTTTTTTATCTTTCTTTTCTTGACCAGGGCCGCACTTTAGATTCAAGTTTATTAGAAAATGTAAAACTCATATCAATTCCGTGAATCTAGTGTAGGAATTGTAGGCAGATTACTTTTTTTAAGTTTCCTCTGCTGGGACTCAGACCCTTTCTCCGTGAGAGGCGTTGGTAAAATAAGGCGAGGTAATATAAGGCGAGGTAGAATAAGGCGTAGTACCTATAATAAGGCGAGGTAATATTAGGTCTTTACCTATGAAATTGCCGTTCTGCAGTACTGGCCATTTCAAATCAAAATAATTTTTGTTTGGCTAAGAATTCTAATTTCAAATTAATTTTATTTAAAAAACATTGTTTTTTTTCTCCAAAAGTAGTCATTTGTTTATTGATTAGTGTTACATTTTCATCGCATTTCAATCTTTTTCGTCATCATGGATACGTTAAAAAATCGAGTAATTATGGAATATGAGTACCGTCGTGGCAGCAATGCGGCACAAGCGGCACGCAACATCAACGACGTTTACGGAGCTAACACTACAAACCAACGCACCACCTGTTATTGGTTTGCTTGCTTCCGTTCTGGAAATTTCGACCTGAAAAATGAACCTCGCGGTCGTCCGAAGACTTTGGTCGACAATGACGAATTAAAGGCGATTGTGGAAGCTGATGATACACAATCTACGGCTGAATTAGCAGCAGCTTTCGACGTTAGCGTCAAAACAATATTGGTCCATTTGCATCAAATTGGCAAGGTAAAAAAGCTTGACAAATGGGTGCCCCACGAACTCAATGATCGCGAGCGCAAAGTACGCGTCGAGACGTGCCTTGCACTGCTCAACAGACACACAAATGAAGGAATTTTGAACCGCATTGTTACCTGCGATGAAAAATGGATTCTCTTTGATAACCGCAAGCGCTCAGCACGTTGGTTGGATCCTGGTTCAGCACCTAAACAATGCCCTAAACGAAAACTTACCCCTAGAAAAGTGATGGTCACTGTTTGGTGGTCTAGCGCCGGTGTGATTCATCACAGCTTCTTAACAAACGGGGTGAGCATTACTGCAGATGTGTACTGTGAAGAACTGAACACAATGATGGAGAAGCTGGCACATCTCCAACCAGCATTGGTCAATCGCTCGTCTCCGCTGCTACTGCACGACAACGCGCGACCTCATACTGCACAGCAGACGGTCTCCAAGTTGCAAGAACTGGGGTTGGAAGCTCTCCGTCATCCGCCCTACTCACCAGAACTTGCGCCTACAGACTACTACTTTTTCCAGAATTTGGATAACTTCTTGGCGGGAAAAAAATTCAATACCCGAGAGGCAGTACAAAATGCCTTTGAAGAATTTGTTGCCTCCCGTCCAGCTGATTTCTTTAAGAAGGGCATCAATAAACTGCCACTGCGTTGGCAAAGATGCATTGATTGCATGGGTGATTACTTCAATTAATACAAATAAAAAATACATGAAAAAAATTCGTTTACATTTTTTCATACAAAGCGGCAATTTCATAGGTAAAGACCTATTATAAGGCGAGGTAGAATAAGGCGAAGTACCTATAATAAGGCGAGGTAATATAAGGCGAGGTAGAATAAGGCGAAGTATAATAAGGCGAGGTAAAATAAGTTAAGCCACTTGCTCCATAGAATGGCAGACTTATTTAGAGCAATCAATTTCAAGCTTCAGGTTTTTCTTATCTTATTGTTGTGCAGGTCAAGATTACAATGAAATTATCAGACACTTCAGACAGATTATGACTTTATGACATAGAGCTATGCCATTCCTAGCCTTAAGCTTCGTGCAGACTAGCGCGACGCGACACCGGTTATTGTTATACCGTGAAGTTTTCTTAGAAATTTTATTGTTCGAGTCGCGTCGCGCTGGTCTGCACCTGGTCTGCCTTTACTCTCTTGGAATTTCCGAGTGTTTAAAGGCTCGTACAGAGCAGCGCGATGCGACGGCGCTACGCAACTCGAACAATACAATTTCTAAGAAAACTTGACGGTATAACAATAACCGGTGTCGCGTCGCGCTAGTCTGCACAAAGCTTAATGCTCGTTTTGAAGGTTTAAGGCTGGCCATATATATATTATACTTACTTCTCGAGATATACAGGATGGAATTACTGAACCTTATCTGGAGGGAAAGTTCTCTAAATACTGGAGATAGCAAATTTGACTCAAAGGAAACATTCCTTTATTTTTTTTAAAGAAACACATCTGAAATCAAAGATTTTCGAAAATTGGCTGGCCGCACTCGGGAATCGAACCTTCAAAAATCCGAAATATAACACCTAGTACTTTTATGGCATCAATCGATAAGGTCAATCATAAGGATCAAATCTCTCTAACAAACATGGTAAATTAAATGAAAGGAAAACCATAAAATCTTAACTTATTTTAATTGACGGAAAAAAAAAGTAAAGTAATAATTAGTTGCTCGAAATGGGCTCCATTTTGTTGGATACACAAATTTGACGAATTTATTATTTTAAGGGATTCATTTGCAGTAACTTTTAATAGCGAGTTGTGATGAATATTGATAATCGTAGTGTGAACCTCAGTTCTTAACTCGTTTACAGTTGCATATTAGTATTTTTGGTAAATTTGATTCTAGACATAACCCCATTAAAAAAAACTAAAGACAATTGTTAATTAGGTACTAACATAAGTACCTAATGTGATGGTCCTTTGAATAAAAGTGCTGCATAATCTTGTCCCAATTCAATATTTATAAGTTAGATTTGGGTGTTATTTTTTCGGATTTTAGCCGGTTCGATTCCCGAGTGTGGCTCGAGAATCGAACCGGCAATTGATTGCACGATCTATATGACAAGCGGAGCAAGATTTAGAAACGACCTCGTCACTAACCACGAAGCCACAAAAAACGAGCCTTGGAATTTAACACTAAAAAGAGCATTACAAGAAGAAAGAAAGCTGAACTTTGAATACAGTTAGCAAATTGAATAAAAAATCTTGTCCTCCAAACGCAGTATTGTGTTTACTCTATTATTTATGTAGGACGTTAGGTAATAACTCAAATGACTTAACTGTCCTCTCGGTATAATGTATGGCAAATACGAGGAATAACTTCGCCTCGAGTCATTAACGAGTGCAAAACTCTTTCCGCCCTTGCCCCTAACTACGGCCCTTGACCGGCCATTGCGTTGTAAAAAGCATTTGCAAGCAATAAATTTGAACATCCGGGAAATTATTTAGCATGCGGCTAGCGTGTGGCTGCCGCGTTTTGTCGCGATAACCCACCATTTAATGGAAACGAGTGTCAGTGGAGAAAAAAAATGACAGCTGTCATGCGGGCACCCCGCCATGTTTGAAACGTCTTGCCGCGACATAAAAACGAATGAGTGACTCTTCAACCGATCTGTCACATGATTACCTGATTACACTTAAGTTATTAAGATGTCGTTAAGTTCGGAACATGTTCGGAATGAAGTAAAGCAGTTAATACTAATCTTATACAACATTAGTAAATTATTTATTTTACTGCGTAGTTTTATTTTATGCACTCGTAAATCCGAGTTTTGATTGGCTCATAAGTGCAGTTTAACATAAATGTAGACGGTTATTGTGCTATAACACGGTTTCTATCGAAGTATATTGCGTTTCGTACATCAATTCCACTTCGATTGCTCATAGCTGCTAACATTTTAAAGCCACACAGGTTTAACGAGTTTCCTTCGAAACTCGACATTCAAGTAAAGACAATATCGTCAATATCGGAAAGCAAACATGGCGCCCATATAGATGCGTTCATACGCATACGTCGTGTCGGAACAAAGGGCACGTTCAGAATACGTGTTAAGTGCTAATAGATTTCCGGCACCTGTAAGGCAGGTGCGTTAGCGATTGCGATTCGGAACGCAACCGACACGCCTACACGCGATATTGGATTTACTGTGCGTAGGACGCGTCTGATGTGTGTTTAGGGTACGATAATGTAGAATGGTTTTAAAGGCGTTGGTAGGTTTAATTTTCAGCGTATTTTGCTAGCAATAGTAGTCCGAAATGGTTAAAGATTTGTCAATAGAAGGATCCACATTTGAAAACGAAGACGTTGAAAATTCTATTCAGAGGCACCATCAGTTATTCTGAGACCATACAGCTTCAACAACCGACGGAATATGTATCAGTTGCGTGGATATATCCTTAACTTGCGAGGCTACTTTCCAACTACGACAAAGTCATCCAAAACGATCGTGCCGTTTTCGAGACTTGACACCCAAACCAACTTTCACTTTATAATAATGTTATGCGGTTATTTAGGTCATTAATATTTAACCAACCGAAGTAAAAGAAAATAATCATATTCTGTGTTAAAAAATGGTAAACCGCGAACATCTGTTTCCTATATAATTCTTAAACACAATGGAAGCAAGCATCAGGATTTTTGTCCTCGTTGTTTTTAAATGTAGGTTCCACTTTAGCTTCACCAAAGAGCCTCATACTTTTACCAAAAAAAAATGGGGGCCAAAATGAACAAGCACGCAATCGCAACAATTTTAATTTCGACATTTGAATATAATTCAAAGCAATCAATTTCATTGAATTGTCAAAATTACACTCGTAATGTAAGATTTCCAATTACGAATGTGTTTTAAAAGACTGTAGCTTTTTGATCCATAGCAAGACAATTTTTCGCAGAACGTCTGCGTTTTACCCTTAACTCTTCCCTGAACTCATAAGTAACACAGTTTTTGCATTGAATCATGATCAATATTCAAGATAACGCCATCCATCTCCTTTATAAAATGCCTCAGTGGCCATTTTCAACACCTTAGTTACGGGTATAAACACCCATAGCTTGGTCTAACTTGTGTCCATACTCTGTTATAAACTGGTTTTAACAACATGCTTGCATGCAAATCTGGATATGATGGAGAACTAGATTGGTATAGCCACTGCTGATATTTCCACGAATATTTGATAAGTTACAAGCATCGGTATGTCTCTGGTATCAGCACTTTCTGTGGCGTTCGTGCTGGAATTTGGCGCGGCTCCTGCCGTTAGAGTTTCGTTGCAGTTTAGCCAAAAAGGGAACACGTTTGAATTTCTATGTTAGTTTGGGGGACGTGTCAAAAAAGCCTGAGATTGATCCGGTCCGGTATACCGATTTCAAAAAGAACAGAATCGTGGGTTCTTGATCTTCGTGTTTTAGGAGTTATAAACAGTCCCAGTTTTCTGTTCCGAAGAAAAAAAACATCGTATAAATAATTTATCAAAATTATTTTCTTTTTTTTTCTTTCATTCACAAAACTCGTTAAGTGAAATTCAACCAAACCTTGAAAGTAACGTATTTTGCCAACTGATCCGACATTGATTACATACTGCAACAGCGACGTCGCAACAAGTTCCGGCAATTTGATCCTTCGCTTACAAAACTGTATTTTTCGTAAGCCTCGGACCAATACCGGGGGAATAAGGAGCAAAATCGCGTTGGAGGTTAGTTTGTGAGCTGGTAAAGATAATTTTGTAGGGTAGTAACCCTACCCAAGGGTCGGTCCCCGATGTCGCAGATGTTTAAGCGTTTACAAACACTTGTTACTTACAATACAACGTGCTCCAATACCCAACGTTGGTGCCACTTCATAGGACAAACGTTTGGGCAAAACTTGAAATTATTTCGAAATTAAGTTCAATATTGTTTTGTGATTAGGCCTCCAGCTTTAAAGCGAATTCAAAGACATTATTTTCTAATCCGGTTTTTGTGCTTTTCCTGAGTGTAATTAGGGCCTAAACGACAACTAATGTAGAAATGAAACAATCCAAGGGTTTTGAAGGTAATCCACAGCTTTATAGGTTTGAAAAATTCGTCTGCTCGACAACGTGAATAACGCAATGAGCGTGACTGAACTGTCAAAATGAAAGGAATTGCGATCAATCGTCATTATATGTATGTTACGCAATTACTCCACTGACATATTATCCTTAATCTTCCTAAAAGTCTCGAAAGCCTACTTAAGAGTTGGTCATAACTCTCACGGTCTCACCAGATGAGACTAACAACAAATATTTCAGATACATCTATCGCCAGATGTCTCTAAGACACCATCAAAACTAATGTGCAACAGTATGCATTCCATTCCTAGAACTTTCCCCAAATATGCTACAAAAAAATAATTTGTCATTCAACCTCATTCAATTTTTTTTACCAACCCTAAAAACAAAATAAACTGGATATTTAAAACTTGTGACTTCATAGAACTTGAGACTTCGAACGTCAAGAAAGAGATGGAGCTATATAGGACCCATAGCGACATCTCCTTTTCGCAGTGTCACAATGATGACTGATACGGCCTTCGGACACTTCAGTAGCATTAACTTTTATGAAGTATTGTAAAAAAACAGGTTTATCGCTGACCATTATATACGTAGAACCTTCGTTATTTCAGTTTTATCGAAAGGATAAAAGAACAGTAAAGAGGAATCAGGTATTTATGAGCATCTTGAATGTGAGATATCTCCCAAGCAGCTATCTAATTACCTACGCAACACATTTTTGTTGACAATTCCGACTAATCTGTTTCGATTTGACAGGGCAACAACATTCATTGTGTTATTTACGTTGTTGAGCAGATTTTTCTTTCGAACATACGAAACGTCTTTTTCAAAACGATTCAGATTCTGATTGATCGTGTATTACGTAATTAGGGTACAGGACTTTGCTCTAAAATCACTTAGACCATTTTTGACTCCGATTAAGACCGTTTTTTTTGTACGACTGCAAAGAATGTTAGTGGGCTAACAGTTAAAGTCTGAAGTAAGCCCGCGATAGTAGACAATTACTTTTTTTTACTATTACCGCGGTGCTCCTCAATTTAATAAATAATAACCCGAGGTGCGCTGCCACAACTGCGCCAAAATTCGAGACAGTTCTGCGGGGAAATTGCGTATCACACTTACAAAAGCAATGCTTTGCATTTTGACAGTTCAACAACATTCATTTCGATAATTACGTTGTTGAACAGACAAATTTTTCAAACATGAATCAATAGTTTGGCAATTTCCTTCAAAATCTTTCTGATTGTGATCGAAAGTGTGTTACGCAATTACAAATATGTAAGGATCTTTTGACGACTGAATGACATTGCCAGGGGGGCGTTATTGGTGAACATTTTGTGAAATTGTATTGAAAAATCAAGATGGCTACGTTAGTTCCGATTTTCGCCACGCGCCAAAAGATGCTAATTACAACTATATGGTGCTGGCTTCTTGCTGACTCTGTCAAATTCAGAAGTGGTCAAACATTAGACTCGAAACAGCATCAAACACTGGTCCAAGTACAGTCAGCGGCTAATGAATAATTATCTATTATCAACTCATTCGACCTTGTCATTGTGACCGACCGAACGTTGTAATTGGATGCATTATCAGCTTGTCAATTGACATACATACTTGTTGGTAATTTTACTAGATACGCGATATGAGTAGTGGTCTAAGGCTGCCTGTCCACTGGAGCGGGGAAGAGAGGAGAGGAGCGGAGCTGTGCCAATATTAACCAATAGAATCTAAAGAAGCGGAAATCACAACCTCAGAATTGTAGATTTTATGTGTAGAACAAAGACTTATTGAGGAAGGCCAGGCAAATAAATAAATAGAACGTGATTTCGTTTATTTATAAACTTAATAAACTAAGGTTTTATAGTTTATTCTGGGTATTTCCCATTATCGTAACATACCACTTGATAGCTTCGTATCAAATTAAAGGCTCAGACAGGCGCGACGCGACTCTCACAAAACAATTTCTATGTATACTTTATGGAAATTGTTCTACTAGAGTCGCGTCGCGCCTGTCCTTAAGAGCCTTAAATCAGCATCAAGGCTCGTGCAGACTAACGCGACATGTTGCGCGACGCGACACCGGTAAGGTAATTGTTCTACCGTGAAGTTTTCTTAGAAATTGTTTTGTTAGAGTCGCGTTGCGCCTGTTTGCACGAGGCTTCACTCATCAAAGTTAATCACGCACCAACCTAGATGATATCACAACATTATACTGGAACTCATATAATCAGTAAACAAAATACTTCGAATAATAATCTACAAACAATAAATAGATAAACATAGATGAGCGACCACGCTCCTGCTTCTCACGGTTTTTACGACTTGACAGAACATCGAGATTTCTTAGGTAAACGTAACTTTAATATTAACGTATTATACACATAAACCTTCCGGAATAAATTCCCTAAACGATGGTGAAAACCTCATCAAAATCTGTTGCGTGGTTTAGAAGAACAACGCGGACACACAGACAAACGCGAAAAGCGACTTTAATTTATATTAACCCTTTCCACCCGGGGTTGTGATTTTTGACGAATTTCCGCTTTTCAACTTTATTATCATAATAAGGTAGGTAAAAGGAAACGCTCTGATTTTTTTAAGATTTTTATTGTACCTAGAAGTATTATTTCCAAGACCTAGACTTAAAAGTACCGTCAGGAACTTTGTGTTATTACAATGTTAGGAACTATGATAGAAACAGTCCGGAATCTCTTCTAATAGCAGGGCTTCAATTAGAGCAGTATTCTTAGTAATATCCATCTCAATGGCTAAAACAATAAAAAAATAGCTCAGAAAAAATAATAAAAAGAAAAAACAATAATGTTTGATAAACCAAAATACCTACTTCATCGAGTATGTGTATTATGAAAGTTCATGATTTTTTAGACTAAAATCACCTGACGGTACTTTTAAGTCCTCATCAGTTTTTATCAAATATTCTTATAAAATAAAGTGATAATATGTTATACCAGCTTTTATAAATGTACTCCGTGATATAAACAACGTAATTAGTAAAAAAAATAGTACTTACCTATGATATTCTATTTATAAACATTTTTCAATTACACCGCACAGTAAAGTGAAAAAATGTCCGACCAGTTGTAACTCGCTGTTCAAATTTCTCGACAATGTCGCGCGGTAATACAAATAACGCGCTGTGATTGGCTTACGGAAACGGTACTCTAAAGGAACGTCAGTTGTTGTTAACATAAAGTTATTTCGTACTTAAGTTATTAGACGAAAAATGTGGAGGTACTTCTAAGTACCGTAAGGAGGGAAAGGGTTAAGTATAGATTAAATAAATAATATCTACATTAATAAGTGACGTCATTTTGTAAATATTTTTTGTTGGGTTGAATGTTTTAAGTTGTATATCCTGTGTATGTTAAACAAATAAGTATTTATTTAAATATACATAAGTAAATTCACGCCTTTTTCTCTTGGGGGTAAGCCACTAGGCAGATACTACAGAACAGAAAGCCCCTGCTACCATAGGGATGATGCCTGGGTAAAAAAAAAAAAACTAAATTATTCCGGCAGTCAGATACTTAATAAAAAAATATTAGACACGTATTTTTGCTTTACCGTAAAATACTTAGATAAAACGCATTTTAAGTTGGGGAGTGGGGGTCGCTACGTCACAAGTAAGTAGGTATAAAATCTAAAATCTAAAACATACTCGTGACGTCATGGTACATTTTAACTCAATGTATCGCCGTAATCTTTAGATTACTTACGTAAAAAAGAAAAAATACGTGTCCAATATTTTTTAATTATCTCCGTGAAATGCCAAAAAAAAATTGTCATCATTCTATCCTAACATCATACCTACTCCTTTTTTTTTTTTTCTTTTTAGGGTTCTGTACGTCAAAAGGAAAAGCGGAACCCTATAGGAACACTCGTGTGTCTGTCTGTCTGTCCGTCTGTCACAGCCAATTTGCTCCGAATCTAACAGGAACGTGTAACGTGTTTTGAGGGGTAAATAAGAAAATTTTATCAAAAGTTTTGCTGTACCATGTGACATAACAAATGAAAGGGCTTGTTGCGAGGATTTCAATTTTTTTAAATAAATGTTTATAAAGATACCTAAAAATTTATGAAAATTTACCATTTCCTTATCTCCAAAACTACTGAGCCAACTTTTTTTTTATACAGAGAATGGTCCTTTACCCATAGATTACAGGAAAACCTAGAAAAAGTCTACCTATGCTCTTTTAAAATTACATTGTTGATCTCTCAATATTGTGCGTACAAACATTTGCAGTTGAAATGTATGGGAGACCATGTTTTTGAACTACAATGTTAAGTTTGTTCTTGGGATAAATTCATCCCAATTACGGAACCCTTCATTGTGCATGGTCGACATGCACTGAGTCGGTTTTTTTATGTAAATACAATGTCCCATTTAAAACAGATGGAGAAATTTTAACACTACGTTCAGTACGTCGAACCAAAGATATCCAAGCAAAAAAAAAACACTGATTAAAGTGATTTTATCTTGACCTAAAATAATAAATGGCATTGGGTAACCAACATTTTTAGTGTATTTTCGTTACCATCCGTTTTTTTTTCTTGTTGGTCATCTAATGCGTTTTTCTTATATTCTTTTACCATTGTCCTTATTTTGGTGGTCTGAATGATTTCTAAAAGTTTGTCCATCTATTTTAATGGGACCTTATATATTCATTGTTATTAATCTATATACCTATATATAAAAGAAAGTCGTGTTTGTTTACAACACTTATAACTCGAGATCTGCTGGACCAATTTTCATGGTTTTTGATTCGCTGGATTTGTCTCCGCCCCGAATAGCAGAATACATCTTAAAAACAATGAAAAGGTTGGATAGGTAGGGTAGGCAGGTAGGTGCGCCGTAGATAAGTACTTAGTGCTACTCGAGCGAAGCCGGGGCGGGCAGCTAGTAAAATAATAAAACAGCAATTTGGGAGAACAATTCTTTGCGTGATTTACGTTGTCGAGCAGTCGACTTTTTCAAACATTTATGATGCAATGGATTATCAATTTCCTTAAAAATCCGTCAGAAGATTGAAAGTCTGTTTCGTAATTGGAGTGCTGGGTCGAGAAATCGTTTCTCTTTGACAATATTACCTAAATAACACAACCTGATTAGAATAAGTATGTAAACAAATGTCAGTAAAGAGTTGAATAATATTGTGATAAATTCATATTTCGTGATGGCAACATAAATGATGAGTAGGATTGCCAGTTCGTGACACACATACAAATAAATGTATGATAGTTTACCTGGATCTGCGCGTGAGTGTGTGTCGGCCATTTTTAAATGTAAATGCGGTTTTAGTATAGCAGTCGTCATGCTCTTGATTTTAAAGGGATATGCAGATATGATGGCACTTTACTTCCTTATTTTAAAATGTACCATCGAAGAAGTTCATACCTGACCACTGTAAGGACTATTCGTGCTTGCAGCGCTCGGCGGCTATAGAACCGGGCCGGTAACAGATGTGGTCATCATGTTCAGATTTTGTTTTGAAACTGGTTAGATATGAACTTCTTTGATGGTACCTAGAGGAGAACTGAGAGGGGGGGGGGGGGGTTAGGTTGTGTAGGTATAGTCACAGATAAATACAGATGGGTCACTCATGAACCTACAAGTACGCGGCGCGGCGGGCTCGACTGGTCGAATTTAGTGGGCGTAACATAGTCGGAAGATAGATATAAGTATAGGAGCTTCGCGATACAAAGATTTTTTTAAATGATATTCCAAGTCCTGTGACGTGTTCTCCAGTAAGTAGTTATTTTATTTACTTACTTAATTAATGTTTGAAAATATTTGTTAAGTAAGTAAGTATTCAGTAGTAAGAGACTCGTGAAGGAACATTACTTGTCGTTGTGATCTTGTTCTCGTAACTGTAATTATCTATAGTCTTCATTTATTTTCGTTGCTTATATATTTTGTATGTATGTATTTATGTATCTATTATTTTGGATATGTATCTGTGTATCTATTCTAGTATATTGTATACATATTATTTGCACCAACGACAGCCCCATTTTTATGTCCAGGCAAATCACTGTCCATTCTAAGGTTGCCTGGAAGAGATCGCATAAAGCGATAAGGTCGCCCATTGTATATTTTGTAGTGCTTAATTATTATTTCTTGTTATGTATTTTTGTGGTGTACAATAAAGTATATATAAATAAATAAATAAGTATTGTTTTAATGTTGTATTTGCACGGAAGGAAAACGGAACGGATAGGTACTTAGTTAGTTACATTAGGTAAGCTAAATAGTACAAAAAGCATAAAGATCATGCCCTAGGCAACTTGTTTATTTTTGAACCAAGAAAATTGGCATTATAACTTAGGGCTTGCAACACATTTAATTTAATTACTTACTCAATAGTTAATAATAACTCCACAACTATTTCCTCAGTCTCTAATTATGCAAAGGACAAAGATTCTCAACATATTTGACGGTTAAGGTCACAAAAATGTAACATTGACTTGACGGTTGACACGCCCGCGCGCACACCGACGACGAAACATACACAAACACGCGACCCACACAGCGACGCACGTGACGAAACGACGTGACGTCATCCGCGGCACGCGAACACACCCACACTCGCGCGTGAAGCGGCGTGACGTGTCCACGCACATTATGAAACTCTGCGCTGTATAGTCGCACACTTACTTCGATGTAAACAAAGTGACGTAAAGATATGACTCACACAGTGACATCGGCGCACACCTAGGCGCGCGTTTGTGATTAATGTAAACAAACCAGTCTCGTTCATAGCTCTTGCTACGCACACATTGAAATGCTCTTACAAAAGTGGGCCATCTGGATACTACACTGTCTGTATATCTACCTACCTACACGTAATACATATTTATTGATAAACAAACAGAAATAGAATACTTAGAACGTTTAGAAGATTATTAAAATACCGTTCTATTTCTGCTTATTTATTTGCGTAATGTACTAATAAACTCGTTTAAATTCTATAATAATGCTGTAGGATTTAAAGCTACTTATCCTTTGTATTTCTGAATTAAACCAAGCTGAATACCAATTTTTAAAAGCCAAAAGCTTCCAATTTCCACAACAAAGAACAATAAAAACCAACGGAATACAGATAGCGTTATAAAAAAATTAAAATAAAAATCACAATACAGTCGCGCACAAAAGTTATAACCGGCTGAATGTGAAACAAGTACAGTCGTAAATAAAAACGAATAGCGCGCGGGCCGACGCGTACTGTTATTACTCGAAAATTTATGGCATTTACCCAAAAATTACCAGTTCCAGCCACTTTATGACGCACTGAATTCCGGCAATAACCGTCCTTTTCTATATAATATTCCAAGTTACTACGTAGTTATTAACTAAAACATGTTTTTTTCTTAATACCGAACTTTTTACATCAATTTCTTAAAGCCATAATCATAATCCAGATATAAAAATAAAGAAACATTAGGTTTTTTTTGTTTGTTCCATCCTGTTTGTGGAGTCTTGAGATATAACTATAAACATACCGAAATATGAAGTCGTTATGCCGAATATAAAATCGTGAAAGCCGTCTTTATTTGTAATTCTAAACCTAACAACTTTCTAAAGCATCGGACATCCTCGAAATGAGTTCGAACATTAATAAATTCGTTAAATATGTATTCACACTATTTAGCCAAGTGGTCAATAAAATTCACATTAGAATGTGAAAACAATGTAGGAATAATACAGCTTGCTCTTCAAGCAATATATATACAGATTATTTCATAGTAAATATAACCAGTCTAAATGTTTACAGCTTTATTATTTGAACGCCATTAGCCTTCATTGTGGATAAATAATAACGCTACATGCAATGATCATGATTCATGAATACCTAATGACATTGTTTGTAAATAATTATAATTTATTTAGATTAGGCGGTATAATTATGAATACCATTAAATTAAATACACAAGTTCTAACAAACAAATGAAAGAATGAGACTTTATAATAACTAGCTATTGATTATTCAAAAATATCTAATAACTAAGTGCAAAATTCATCAATGAAACTGAACGCGATCAGCACATCTAAACCGAGTTCAAGAGCTGTCAGTGGCAATATAACAAAGAAAATAATGACACTGACAACTCTTAAACGTGGTTTATGTGGTAATCGCGTTCAGTTTTATTGGTGAAATTCACCCTTGGTTGACTACCTACAAAATTAATTTAATGAAAAAAAATCTGAACATAAATAAAAATTAATGCTGCAAAACATTTTCATTTATTCTATTCTAAAACACACACAAACACTACTAAATTCTAACAGCTATTCCAATTCAATCCAGCCAGCTTCAATCACACACTACAAATTAATACCTAATTCCGTTTACTCGATTGTTCTGCGTAACACCTCCGTACTCGAGCGTACAGCTGTAATATGACCTGGATAAATGTATCTAGGTCAATAGCGGGGTCAAGGCGTCCGCCATTGTTAGCTCGGCAATCAGCTGTAATTACACGTAAATGTGTTATTACCAGCCATGCTGATCTGCTGCTGATAACAGAATTTTAGCCGCTGATCAAGCCGTCATCGTCATCCCACTCAAGAGGGACTGCAAAAGGGGTTTGTATTGTGTTGGTCACCTGCACCCTAATTGCGTAATACACGATCTGTATCATTGAAGGATATTGCTAATACACTGCTTCATATGTTCGAAAAATTTGTCTGCTCAACAACGTAAATAACGCAATGAATGTTGTGGAACTGTCAAAATGAAACAAATTTTGATTGATCGTGTGTGACACATTTAGGGTGCTGTTCCTTTTTTACTATGTCTTCATTTAGTTTCCTCTAGATCACCGCATATTTACTTACAAGTTTTCCATCAACAGTAGCTTTATCTTATATATAAAATTCTCGTGTCACAATGTTAGTCTCCATACTCCTCCGAAACGGCTTGACCGATTTTGATGAAATTTTTTTGTGCTTATCCGGTATCTATGAGAATCGGCCAACATCTATTTTTCATCCCCCTAAATAGGTAGGGTAGGGTAGGTAGGGTAGGTAGGGTAGGGTAGGTAGGGTAGGGTAGGTAGGGTAGGTAGGGTAGGTAGGGTAGGGTAGGTAGGGTAGGGTAGGTAGGGTAGGTAGGGTAGGGTAGGTAGGGTAGGGTAGGTAGGGTAGGTAGGCTAGGTAGGGTAGGTAGGGTAGGCAGGGTAGGTAGGGTAGGTAGGGTAGGTAGGGTAGGTAGGGTAGGTAGGGTAGGTAGGGTAGGTAGGGTAGGTAGGGTAGGGTAGGTAGGGTAGGTAGGTAAGTGCGTCGTAGATAAGTACCCGTGCGAAGCCGGGACGGGCAGCTAGTTTTTATATAAAAACCTGTATGAACAACATAAGCTCTGCTTTCCATACAACTTTCAACTTTTATAGTTCCACATAACCTCTTTAGCTTAAAAATATAAAATCTGCTGTAGGAGCTTGTTTATGTTATTTATATTGTAGCCAAAGGGCATATCAATAAACTTAAATATTTCTATGCTAATACCGTTTTTTATGTCCATATTAATTCCATAGACATATCACAAGCTACTCACGATGTTACATAGGAAAAGACTTAAAAACACGTTTTATTTATATTTTCTGTTATTTTTTTTTTCAATTTTGTTCTGCAATCGTTAACGAAAGCCCCTCAAACATGTACTAGTCGAATTTTGGACGGCCGCGACATAAAGCTCGTTCAGACCAGCGCGACGCGACGCCGCGACGCGACTAGAACAATACAATTTCTAAGAAAACTTGACGGTTTAACAATACCCGGTGTCGCGTCGCGCTGGTCTGCACAAAGCTTAAGACTTCGATAACTCAAGTTATATTTAACCAATTACGGTACCGCTTTTAAGGAAGTACCCTTGAAAAGGGAGTTACTTTACAACATAAAGTAGTACGATATCTATACTAATATAATATTAAAGGTGAAGAGTTTGTTTGTGTGTTTGAACGCGTATCTCAGGATTTAAAAAAATATTTTTGCATTTGATATCCCAATTCTTGAGGAAGCTACGACCACGACCCTTAGGACCTGAGCAAAAAGAAAAAAATCTGAAAGAACGCTAAGCGAAAACGATACGGAGTACGGCCGGGCGATGCGATGCGACGCGCTGGGCCGCGGGCCGAGGGAGTTTTATAAAAATGTGGCTGTTATTTTAGTATAATCTGTATCTTACTTCTTCCACGCGAACTAAGTCGCGGGCAGAACCTAGTGAAATACAAAGTTGTATGACTGGTATGATGGTTTAGCCGCAGGGCCATTCAACAAGTAACAGCAGGCCTGTTAGTCTGGTTTGTGCTGAGGCCAACAGGGCTCTATTGATTTCCTGATGAGCGTTGAGATGTATGCAGCTTTGTTCTGATGTAACGGTAAAAATGGCGTGACTTCAACAAGACATAATTTAAGTGATTTTATCTAAACTAATATGAAGAGAAAAGATTTGTATTTTTGTTTGTAATAAATAAACTCAAAAACTACTGGACCGATTGAAAAAATATTTCACCAGTAGAATGCTATATTATCAATTTATCACTGAGTAACATAGGCTAAAATTTATAAAGAACCCTGCTAACAGACGCGACGCGACAGTGCGAAGCAACTGTAATAAAACAATTTCTAAGAAAACTTCACGGTAGAACAATTACCGGTGTCGCGCTAGTCAGCACGAGCCTTAAAGATATCACGCGGGCGAAGCCGCTAGTGGAAGGATTAGGGTTAGAGAATTAAATTAAAATTGCGATCCACTTGCTAGCCTTTTCATGTTTAGCTAGGTAATTAAAGGTTATGTAAAAAAATAGCTAGAAAAAAAAAAAAAAGTTTTCCCTAAACGTTTTGTCTGTGACTGTACTTGACATAATTGTCACAAGAGATACAAAAATTACATAATTTCTCTACTAAACAGTACTAGTATGTTTTTAACCTACACTGCGGCTTTAGGTACACTGATAGCATGCCACTTCCTCCATTAGATCAAGAGGCATGAGGTCCTCCTCTAATAACGAACGTGACCGTACGCGTGTCCCTCGCATCAGCACCGACCACGTTCTAAATTTGAATGTAATTTGCAAATACCGTTTTATGATGAGAATTTTTCAAACTGCTTAGAAGTTCTTCGATAGTACCTACCTAACAAAAAATGAGAGATTTTTAATTTTTACTTTTTTTGATAGGCCGTACCATAGAAATACTTAAACATGTAAATCGAAAGTGGTTTTGTTCTAAGCATACATTTACATTTTGTAATTAATATTTTTACGAAACCAAATTATTTTAAGTAGGTACTTTTAGACGCATTAATATATATATATAAAGCTTCGTGCAGACTGGCGCGACGCGACTCTAACAAAATAATTTCTAAGAAAACTTCACGGTATAACAATGACCGGTGTCGCGTCGGGCCACTCTGCACGGGGCTTCATATTGTAAGTAAGTACTTACATAAGTACTTGAAGACGCAGAACGAAAATGTAGTGTTTTTCGCAGTAGCGGATAAAGAAAACATTCAAGGGGGGGGCGCTAAAAGACATCTTGAGCTATGGGCGTTATACTGTGTTATAACCATGTAGATAACCTATTTGTTTTTAAAACATTATTTTTTGGCGTGCCCTCTCCTTGACGTGAACCGCACATTGCTGGGTTGCAAGGGGGGGGTTTGCCGTCCGCGCCCCCCATATGTAACCGCCACTTGTTTTTTGTAGTGATAAAGCCTACGTCTTCATTACTTCTTAGGCGCTGCTGAGCAGACCTTGAACAATTTATCAATTTGTCCGCGGACAAATTGGAATCGTATGGAAATCTAAAAGCTCGTGCAGACTAGCGTGACTTGTCGCACGACGCGACACCGGTAATTGTTCTACGGTGAAGTTTTCTTAGAAATTGTTTTGTTAGAGTCGCGTCACGCCGTCGCGTCGCGTCTGTCTGCACGAAGCTTAACGCGCACATAGGACAAAATGGCGGATTTCCATACGATTCCAAACTGTCCATCGTCTGCTCACCGCCTTAGAGGCCTTTGCCCTGCACTGGGACAATTTACAAGCCGTTATTATAAAAACGCATTTAAAACATCGACTAATGAGTGTTGTGGTCCCGATGCGATGTGTCCTGCACTCCTGCCATTAGCTGCTTATTACCCAAGCCACTTTGCGTTTCACTCAAGGAACTTGAATATGTATGACAATACACATAATTAACATACCTACATACCGGGTACTTAAAGTGAAGTAAGTTATACCAATAAGTATAGGAATTCTACAGTCCTATGAATATTATTAAAAATATTGTGAATATCGTGATGAATCAGGCATCTGCCTCAATCGATAAAGATTAGTAAGTACCTACGATGTATTTTTGTATTACTTACTAGCTGTGCCCTGCGGTTTCACCCGAATAAAGCTTCGTGCAGACCAGCGCGACGCGACACCGGTTATTGTTATACCGTCAAGTTTTCTTAGAAATTGTATTGTTCGAGTCGCGTCGCGGCGTCGCGTCGCTTTGGTCTGCACGAAGCTTAAGTCTCGATCCCGTTGGAATATCGGGATAAAAAGGATCTTATGTCCTAACCCGGGTCATGGTCTACCTATGTGCCAAATTTCATCCAAATCCGTTCAGCCGTTTTAGCGTGAAAGCGTAAGTTCAAACAAACATTCAAAAAATCAAATCTTTTTCTCTTTATAATATTAGTTCACATAGATTTGTCACTCATAGGTCATAGTCAAACCTGCATCGTAAAAAAATACTTTGTACACACTCATCAAGCTATACATTTCCAGTTTATGCTGATCTCGCATTGTATAGGATTTCCATACAATGCGAGGTCAGCTCATACTGGAAATGTATAGCTTGATGTGTAGCCGTGTGTACAATTCAGTCCGGTTGGTAAAATCGTTTAGCACAGCGTTTCCCAAACTATGGGCGGGCCTTGAAAAATATATTTTGAAATACTCAAATAAATTGGACGTAGGTATCAAACATAAGGCGATTAAAAGTAACTAAAATTGAAGTTGATGCTAAAGCTCTAGTGAAAAAAACTAGGAAACAAATACATCCTTCTCATTGAAATAGCACTCCTTGTATTTAATTAAGTATTACAATTTTCGATAGTAACTGAATGTATTTCTTAGGTGTACAGTTCATTCATAAATAAATAAACCTCTTTTTTTTCTCCATGACGGCTAAGAGGTGAGTCCCGAATTTATTAGTTTTTGTAAGGTGGGTCTCGGTTCAGGCAACTTTGGGAACCACTGGTTTAGCAGATTGACATTGATAAACAACCAGTTTCTCTGTGACTGTACATCAGTCACTTAGTTTTGATATTGACTGTCCACAAACCAAAGACAAAAATTATTGTTCAGTTTGGTACATATACTACAAATTAAATAAATCAATATGTGGTAGGTAAGTCGTAACTCAGGTCTTGTCAGAAATAAGCCTGAATGATGCAATGCGACGCGACGTAAGGCGATAAATTACCGCGCAATAAAAACGCCCCGCGAACGCAGCTGTGCTAACAATTTTTTTAAGTTTTTCTTCCAACAAAAACCTTACTTTTTCTAGAGACTCCTATCCAAACTTAAAAATATGTTCCTTCCGAAAAACAGCCCAAACTCAACCGTAGTGCGTCGAACTAATTTTATGGTTTTACTATTGTTCGTCGCTCAAACGCTTTCAAATCGTTTTTTTTTTTGTTACCATTTTGTTTCGATCGATTTCGCATTGATCCGTTGCGTTACGATTTATCGCACCGAATACTTGGGTAATTGATTGTGTTAAAAAAATACTCGATTCGTTCCCGATGCTGATAAAATCAATAATTGCCTTGAAACGTTCCACGAAAACCGGTCGTTTTCTATTACACTTTTTAGATATAAATAAATTGACTAAAAAATATTGTTGTGTTTGCATTGGACATGCGTATTCTTACGATATTTGGTATAAAAACTAGTTGGATGTAATATTTTGATTTAAAAAAGTGAATTGGAGTTACTTCACTCGTTTTGTAACACTTGTAACATAAATCATTCACAAATAAGGACAAGCATTTTGCGTGGAAAACGGCAAAATAGGCTAGGGTATGCTAGGAATGAAAAATAAGTAGGTACTACATTATCATATTTACGTTGGATATTTACTGCTCAAATTAAAAAAAAAGAAAGAAAAGGAAAAAACGTCAAATAAACCTAATATAAAAAACAAAAACTGTTAAAAAAAAACAAAACTAAACACAAACAAAATTATTCTTTTTTCTTTTTCAAAACCTATTTTTGAAAAAGTTTTATATTTTTTAATTTAAACAAATAAAATATTTCATCCGGTTTCATCACCAACAGAAATAGCACGCATTTTAGTTTAAAAAAACGCTTCGATATTGCGTTCAAAAACGAAAAATTGAAGAGAGAAAAAAAGTTGCACAAAGCAAAAGGAGTTCGAATTTCAAAGCCTGACGAATCGTAATGGATTTGCTTTAGAACTCGATGCTATGATTACTCGACTCGAACAATTTCGTACCGAATCTATTCACTCCAATAACTAGGGTGCCACTATAATGTGATCGAATGCACTTGAATTCGAAGTCTTTCTTCCGTGTTCGTGAGAACTCTAAATTAGTTTGGAAATCAGAGTATTATATAATTTGTTCATGGAGCTATTTCAAATATCGTGTACACTGCAGCTCACGCCTTTAATTCTCTTTTTTTGAGTAATTAATTGAACCGGACATGGAACCAGCGCGGTAATTGCGTAACTCACATAAAATGACAATTGATCGCTTTTTCTTTCATTTTGACAGTTGAGTCGCGTTCATTACGTTATTCACATTGTTAAGCAGACGAATTTATTAACACTTTTGACTCCACCTACTTTTCACAGAACTCATACGCCATGCCGCCATACAAATTGGAAGCGAACCCTCCGGGAGGGCTGCCGGCATTACGTTTGCGCAGTTGCGCTAAAGTTAAAACCATCGCAGACGTTCAACGGCATTAGGTTCGGTTAGGTTAAACCGTGTTATAAAACACTGTAAAACAAAGTAAAATTGTGTTTTCAGATGGTCTTGTCGTTATACGTAATTTCCAAACCTTAAAATTTTTCTTGAACAAAAAACACCAACGCATGTAGGTACTAATGTCCTGGCATCCCTTATGCGACTCGGTGAACCCTCCAGGGGGGTCCCGGCACTGAACGTGTTAAACCTATGAAGCAATGTATTAGAAAATATCCTTCAAAACTCTCGGATGGTGATTGAAACTGTGTTTAATTAGGGTGCAGAAACTGACTTTAGTAGTCTAGTCAAGTAAATGAATTCGTAAATGAAACTAAAAAACTCAGTTTTAATTTGATATGAAATGGATTTTGGATTCAATATTGACAGAACACTCTCCTTCTGCCTCTGAAACGTCATATCAACATGCGCAAGAGTTTAATTCGCGAACCACAACATCATTTAATTGGGTCACCAAATTAAATACCATGTTTATCGTCTATACAGGTTTGTTCAAAAATATCCACAGGATATGAACACTTAAGTTCGTTACGTTCAAATTTAACAGCAAAGCCGTTAAAGCATTAATGGCAGGCAGTCAGTTATTTTGTAAACTGTTGCCGCTCTAATGGGCTATTTACAAAATATTAAACAGTTTTGGAGTCGTTAAAATTGATGCAAATAAACTTTCTAACATGTTTTCCGTACGAAAGTCGAAGGGACTTGCTGTACGGAACATTTTTAGAACGAGTCTCGATGGTCCATCAAAGTTAATATTCCTACGATCTTCCGTTTTACTTCCGTGCTAAATTGATGTTAAAAATAAAAAAACCGTATCCCCAACAACCGCATCTCCAACCACGCTCAGTGAAGGGTTCCGTTCCGTAGTTAGGATGAATTTATCGCAAGAACAAACTTCACTTTGTAGTTGAAAAACATGTTCTCCCATACGGAATGTATGGGAGAACATGTTTTTGCAACCACAAACATAAGTTGGTCAATTATTACTGGTTAACTTGTAAAGCCTACTTAGCTGTGATAGTTTTCCTTTTAATTTCGTTATAAATACTACTGCTGGCAGGGGATGGGGGAACACATGACTCTAACAAAAATTAGCACTTTAAAGCTTAATATTTCGAAAACGGATCCCTGAATTGAAAAATGCTTTCCACACTCAAAATATTTTTGAACGAACTTTCCAACGACACCCCACACATAGGATAGACGAGAAAAAAATACATCCCCACTTTACGCGTAGGGGAGGTAAGCCTAAAAATCTTCTTTTTTTTTCTTGATTTCATTTTACCACTTTGTCAGCGTGATTAATATGTAGGTATACCCATGCCAAATAACTGCTTTCTAGTACAAAGAGTCTTTCAGCTAAGCCGCGGACAGCGGCCACCCTAAAAAGCGGTGATCCGATGATTTTTCTACGCAAGTTTTTGCTAAACTTAGGTCTGAGAAAAAAAAGCAGCTATTCCCTACATTTCGACGAGATATACGAACATAAATGTAGGGCACAACAGATTTTTTTTCGTGATTTTTGCATTGGTCCCATAGTGAAAGTTGTTCATAATAATGAGTACAATGACCTTAAGAGGTTTAGGGTAAACAAAAACTAAGGTTGTATACTAGTCGCGCGGTAAACTCTATTTGCGCGATGCAGGATTTAGCGTGACGTCAATGTGATGTGGCGTTGTAGATGCCGCAGTACTGCTGACATCGGTAGTTTATTACAGAATAACTCAGCTGTACAATGACGAGTTCAAGTAACCTATTTTCCATTTACTGAGCATTATTTTCTGTTGTTTGCAGGTTTCCATTTGAGTGGCGTGGTGCGCGCGCCTGCCGCGGTGCCGCCATGCTCGGATCCGGAACGGCTATACAGGGTCACTGTCTCGTTCGACAGGTAAGCACCACAATGTTAATGAATAAATTAAGACAGATTTATGAAATAGGAAATCGAAGAATAATAGAGTAAACACTAAGGCCTACTAAGGGCTACTATCGCGCGTTCGCAACGTGCGACAGAAACGACAACTGCACGACCGTTTCTGACGACATCGGGGGAACGAAGGGTGGAGAACGGAGGGAGGGGTGCTGGGGAGGCGACAGCATCGCGATAGTAGAGATACAGAATCTGGGCGAAGGTACACAGCCAGCGACAGCATCGAGGCTTTATCGATACACATGCGTGACAGCATCGCTACTGCATCGCTACAAAAAGTCGCCGTGGGCGAGGCCTCTAAGGCGCACTTGCGCGTTAACAGCTAACTCAGGGTTAATCCAATGTCTTTTGATTAACCCTGACTTAGCTGTTAACTCAGAGTTATTTAACCAACCCATGAACGCGCCTTAGAGTCCTATCTCACCAGGACACCAGTTGCAGCGCAACCATGGTCGCACTACCAAAAAATGTATGCTTGGTTGCGCAGCCGATCGGACCTTAGTCAAATAATTTTTGAGTAAATAGATAATTGCTTCATTAAATGGCAGTAAATTACAAGCGTAGTGTCATCGCGGTTCACTTTCTTTGCTGTCGGACAGTGACATACTATGTAGTCTGTGACTGACCGCGGTTTAGCTCTTATCAGCGTCTAAACCTGGAAGTAAAGACGAAGAAGCTTACAAAACGACCAAGAAAAATCAATCATCGTTCAAGCAAGCGAAATAAATAGTTCCTTCAACCATCAGCTTACAAGAAAACAAAGAAGTTTTAATAGAAAGGGTCACAAAGGCCCTACTATTGTTTGTTCTAAAAGGGCACTTTTTACCCAAAGGCCGATGTACCCGCATAATGGCCATTGTGTAGAAAACTTTGTCACTTCCAATAATGGTGATTGTCGTTTACTTTACGATAGTATTCTCTGGAGCTAAGTTGTGAGACTTTTAGAAATATGTCATGGATAAATAAACTCTTATGAATTCTGAGATTAGGAAAGATTAGAATCGTTATTCTGAGTAACGTTGAGTCTTTTAGATAGCAAGCTTGACTGAAGACATTCCGTCGGTACCGCATTAAAGCGTTCCACTAATTTTAGTCAGCTATTTCCGGGACAAACAAAGACCTAGGCTACGATAAATTTAGTAATGAAAAGGTGGAAATTCCTGCGTATACAGAAGAAGTCGCTGAGCAGCCGATGAACAATTTGTCCGCGGACAATTTGAAATCGTATGGAAATCCCGGCAATTTGTCCTACGTGCGCGTTAGATTTCCATACGATTCCAAATTGTCCATCGACTGCTCAGCGCCTAACCGAAAGCGTCGCGCGAGTACGCTTCGACGCGATATTTTATAGGTATGAATTATTACGTAGGAACAAACACGACTTGATTGATCGCGCGAGTATGTCTTATTCATATAAAAGCACGCGAATATCGCGTACTCGCGCGAAGATCGTTTTTGGCTCGGACGCGGCCGTCGAGTTACAATATCACCGAGCCAATTCCATCTTCCCCACAGATGCAAGATTACCGGAGTGACGTGCAGCTGCGAAGCCCGCGACATCTTCTGGTGCCAGCACGTCGTGGCGCTGGCGTTGTACCGCATCAGGAACGCAGACTCCGTCAGGCTGAGGGTGCCTATCTCAGGTGAGACTTCAGACCTTCATCACAACTTTAAACACCTTTGAAATAACACTTGAAAACCGCCCTTACTGATAGGGAATAAAGGTGCTTTAAAATCCATATCTGGCGACACGGAAGTGCCCCCGCCATGTCGAGCAATTGTTACTATATTAGCAAGGTTACCGGATCAGGAACGAATACATCCGGTTTCTGAAACCCTGATTAAGTTAAGTGATCAAAAGAATTTTGATTCGTCGTGATTATTCGGCATAAAAAATAGCCACCTTAATAACATTATTAAGGTGGCGCTTCACACCTCATACATATGAGGTGGCGTATAAGTAGACTAAATAGACCAGGGATGGCGAACCTCTCTACATCTACGTGCCATTTTTTCCAAATACATATTGAATGTTGCCATGACGTGGATTCAGTAATGTTAATATCAATAGTTTTATATTTATTTAAATTAAAGAACAAATTAGTCTTTCTGCTGTTGCAAACTAAATGACTTAGGTTTCTGAAATGATGCTGAGCTCAAATTGTTTTTTTACGTGTCATTGATTCGCCACCCCTAAAATAGACCATCGGAAGCTGAGAAATTTCTGGCCTTCCCGTCTGATAGAAAACGATGACTGATCAGCAAGTTTAATTCCTTTTTACTGTCAGCTTTTGAGCTACGTTTTAGCAACATTCGTGTTATGTAATTTAATCACCTCTCAACAAAGCGACCCTAAACTTTAGTTCATGACATAAAACCGGAAAATTCTCTTTCAGAAACCCTTCTGCAGATGGACAGACAACAGCTCCAGAAGTTCGTGCAGTACTTAATAGCGGAACATCACACGGAAGTGCTTCCGACGGCGCAGAAGTTGGCTGACGAGGTCCTGCAGGCCAGGTCGGCTATCAACAGGATCTGCGGAGCGCCTGACCCCACGGCTGGGCCTCCACCTGATGCACACCATGCCTGGCACTTGGATGAGCAGCAGGTTCGTGAGAAAAATAATTTAAAATCCCAATAGTCTTAAGTGAATCCAAGGTCGTTCTTAGATCATTGCCGTCATTTACTTGAACTATCTTTGTAGTCAGTGGAAGTTTTGAAAACATTTTGATGAGAATGGTAATTTTTTCCACTATTCGCTGTTATTTTGTGGTTTCATTGATTGAGATATAGATTGAATTAAGCCATAGGAACTGCACGCAAAGAGATATTTATAGATCGAATAGCTACGAAACTTCAATGGTTGTCCCAACCCTATGCGTATCAGGGCGGGCAGCACTAACGATTGGCACGAAGTGGTCGATAGACGACACTAATATTCGGGAGTCCAAGGGTTCCCCACGTGTCCTCCTTTGTATATAATTATTATAAAGTATACAATATAATTATTATAAAGTATTCGTAGTTTGTATATAATTATTATAAAGTATACAATATAATTATTATAAAGTATTCGTAGTTTAATTTCTAAACCTAACAGAATTATTCAATTGAGCTAAAGGAACAGCACGCAAAGAGATCAGAATTCTCAATTATTACAGATTTTACTTTCAAATTCTTATTGTTTTGTTGTGTTGGTTTTCAGGTCTGCGAACAAGTCCGAGCGTACTTATTACAGGGGACATATTACAATGCAAATAAACAACTTAACTCATTATTTTCTAAGGTAAGTTACATACGGACTTTACTTGCATGAAACTGCTAAGCTAGGCTTGGCTAGACTTTGCAAATTCTCTAGGTAGGAAATGGGACAGCCTTATCTGGAACTGACAAGACATTTTTATCTGCAACCGCAAGGGCACCAGTTTACCCACTAAGGCCCGCGGTTCTGTACCTCACCCAAGACTCAAGCTGCATTACTTAAAACTGGACTTCAAAGTTACACTAGTTTTAAGTAATGACTGAGTTTTGAGTAAGTTTCTGTGTTAAAAATTGCATAATAAAAATATAGTATGCTCCAAATAATAAATCGAATTAACTTTATCTACGACTTACCGGCTTAGGTTAGTTTTCAAAGTCCCAAAACCTTTTTCCAAATATAATTATACTCATTCTATCTTCTAGGTAAGAGAAATGCTCCGAGCCCAAGACTCCAACGGTCCACGGATGCTGATGCTGATGACAGAACAGTTCCTATCAGACCCTCGGCTCCTGCTGTGGAGGAACCAGAACACCCCCATGACAGAGAAGTGCAGGCAGCTGTGGGAACAGCTAGGGGCGCTCTGGGTCAGCATTGTACTGGACCCAGGCAGTAATAAGCACCATAGGATACAATGGCGGCATTTGTTGGAGAAATGGTCTGCTGTTGAAGTGTGCCCCACTGAGGATCCGGATTATCGGTCTTTTCCTTTGGTACGTATATTTTTATTTACTCTGATAGCTTTCTAGGATTGATAGTTGTTGGTACCTACGCCAAGAACTACAAATCCATAGTACGGTACGCACGTCATTTGAACCCCGAAAACCGCCTTTATTGACAAGCAATACAATACAAGCGCTGTCAAAGTCAAATTGTTTGTAACTTTCTTCAACATAGTTTGTACTTGGTAACACGGTTGGCTTGCGTACCTGTGTTATGGAAAATTTTGTTTTGTCTTCCGCAACACAAGACATGAATTGAGATTCCCATATCCCTAAATGGACCTCTGGATCTGATCCAGTCGCAAGACAAACTTATATTGAAAAATAGAAAAGATATTTGTTCCAACTTTCCTAATTCAATATTATTCCAAGCATTTTCCAAAAAAATACTCAACAATTTTACAGAAATAATATCTGCATCCTTGTTCCACAGTACGCGAGAGAAAGGGAAAGAAACGAGAGGGATCGAGACAGAGACCACAGAGACAGGGACAGAGAGAGGCATCGCGACCGGGAGGAGAGGGACAGAGAGAGACTGCGCGAAAGAGAGGAGAGAGATAGGTGAGCTTACAAAAGAGATTTTACGTAGAGTGCTACAGGGATCTTTTGGCGCTTGAATGAAATTGATGGGGGGGCGATGTTGGTAAAAATGTGACATGGTTGTGTTAAATAGTATTGAAAACAAAATGGCGACGTAATGTCCGTTTTTCACCCCGCGTCAAAAGATGCTTGTACAAGAAACAAGAGGTTAATTGATACCCGTTTTCACCGACAACTAAGTGGCACTTAAATGAATCCCTGAATAAAAGTGCACTGTTGGAATGTCAACTCTCATCGCTGAGCCTAGCGTTGAAAATCCAACTTTTATTTAGGGATTCATTTAAGTGTCACTTAGTGGAGGTAAAAACGGGCATAAGTCAATTCGGGTGTTGTCAATAAAATTTTGGCTTTTGAAACTGAGAAGTGATTGTTGGTCGGCAACAATTACTTGTCAGTTTCAAAAGCCTATTTTAAATCAAATCATCATTATGGCGAGGTTTATCATGAGAGATTTAGACTGCCTTGTTGGTATAGTGGTCGCAAGCGCTACTGCTGAGCATGAGGTCTTGGGTTCGATTCCCAGGTTGTTATTGGGTTTTTCCATCTGGAATTTCTCAGTAGCATCCCGGAATCTGGATTTGAGCCCGGTTGATGGCAATAGGCTCGCCTGTTATTACATGGGGCTAAAACATAACTGACGAAATGTGGGTGTACTATAGGTACACCTCTGCCCAACCCTTCAGGGATTACAAGCGTAATGTTATGTTGTAACGTGTGTCTTCGTGGTCTACTTGAATTCTTAAAGTATATTTCTAAATGTTTTTTTTTATATTTTCAGAGAAAGACATAGAGAAAGACAGAGAAGAGAAATGCATTCCCATTCCGAGAGTTCCGACGAAGAATCTAGGCCTAATAAGTAAGTTGTTTAGGGGAACTGCCTAACAAATATCGACCTTGCACAGGTTGGAATAAAGTAGAAAGTAAATAAACTTCCATTAGTTTGAGAGCCCGTGTAAGCGGAAAGTCGTGCGCGCGTCTCAGGTTATTTATACTCAACTTTATTTTTAGGCTTGCAACGTTGATATTTGTTTGGCGGTGACAACCGTGTCGCGCTGCGCCGAACCTAATTCTTTTATCAAACAACTTCTTACAAGAGTTGGTCTCAACGAACAATATCCATCTCTGTCTGTATATCTTTAGATAGACAGAGATAGAGATATGTCAGTACCCTCATCTTCAAAAAGCACACGCTGTGTTACTTTTGTAAGCATAAGTATGGGCGTACCCAGATTTTAGCCCATGGAGGGGGGCAAATTAGAAATTTCATAAGGTTCTCAAAAGTAAAGATTTCATGAAAAAGTCATTAAATGGAACAAATCTAACTGAGAGAGATGTATTAATGATTCTAATAATAACAATTCTGTAAATACATAATTGTTATGATCGAGAATCATATTTTGATCAAGATACAACCTGACACTGACCAAAGACTGACAGAGCAAAGCACTGACAGAACAAATTCTATTTAACCTGTCTTCGATGATTGTTATTTGTTGATCTCAGCCATGTTTTAACGCGTCTGAGTGTATATTTTAACCTTTCAATTGTAACCGTAGAATAAGGCATTGCAAATAAAATTAACAACAAATTAAGAGCGGTTTTTGCAAAAAAATCATGCATAAATATATTGTAATTGTAAAGTAACTCTTAACGTGACTCTAACAAAACTTTCATCGTAGGTACTTAAGCATACAAAATCCAGGGGGCGCAGCTGCCCTCCCCTGCCCCCCCCTGGGTAGGCCCATGAGCTTATGGTCTCCAATGTTTTTTTCTGACAGTAGTACTGATGCAATTATTTTTATTTGCAGTTATGAACGTGAATACAGGAGAGCTAGCAAGAGACTAAGACTAAACAACCAAAGATCCGCACCGCAACTGACGCCACGGACTGTTTTTCACAAGTAAGTATATCTACAACCAATATTATACACACAGTTGCACAAAGACAAACATTAATGCGCCATTACATACTTAATGGATCATTAACGCTAATGATTTCATTAATTTCATCAAAGAACCATTAAAACCAAGTCTTTAAGGTGCTGATAAACTTGAGTATTACTTAAACTCCCGCGTTTTAGCGACCATTCTTGTAAATTTGCTTCGAGCTTTTTGCCGAGCAGAGCCATTCTGTCATTCTCCCGCAACCTTGTTTTTTGACGAGCGATTCTAACGAATAGAATGATCGTGAAAATGTTCGTAGCGATGTTTGGCTCTATGCTTGGCTCTGTTCGTTGTTCAGTTCGACAAATTTAAAAACGGCGAATACTCGATGTTCTGATACAAGTGAATGCTCAGTCTATCAGCACCTTTATGTTGCTTTCTGCAACAAATTAAAACATGTGAAACAAAAGTCAAACAATGACAGCTTTAAAAGTTAAAATTCGTTTCTGCACCTGGCTATTAAAGAGGTAAAATAATTTGATGGTTTTTAAGGAAAATATAATATACACAATTGCAAAAAAAAAATTTTACGTTTTTTTGCAATTGTGTATATTATATTTTCCTTAAAAACCATATCAGTGTCAGGTTGCATGTTGATCAAATAGGATTAGATAAATGATACTTACTTGAATTCAGAATCGTAGATAATTTACAGTCATTACACACAATTATAAACTTTAATGGTATATAGTCTAAGGTCTATTTATAACCGTTTCCAATTGATGTAATTTCCACTAAAACAAACATCAACTTTATAGAAGTGTCAATAAAGTTGATTTCAGACTGACTAGTAACTGTAAGTCACAAAAAATATGAAGTTGTAGCGCAAACTGAACCTTATGTGTCGGCATTACAGTTGTTTTTCCTAAAACTCGTGTTTGTTTACATGTTTGGTAAATAAATTGCGAACGCAGATTAGGTAAATTTTTTTGACTCAGTAATCAACTTTATTGACACTTCCATAAAGTTGGTGTTTGTTTAAGACAAGACAATGAGACATTGAGTTCTTTGTATCTACGATACTGTTTCTGAAAATTGAATTTTAGTCTGTTTTTGCCTATTTGTATCCTAAATCAATTTAGGTTGCACTGGAATTTGGATTTCGTAATGTACGACATTGAGTTAATTGTTCCAAAACTTATTAATTTCATCTCTCCAGGGCGCTGGATGCGGTAGACATATCCTGGGAGAACGAACACCTGAAGTACATCCTGGGCAGCGACGAGTACTCCGACCCTGACAAGCCGGAGAAGCCAGGCACATCCACCACCACCACCCTGCTGCCTTACCCCAAGTTCAATGAGGATGGTCAGCCGCTGTGGCATGGTGAGTCAGAAAAAACTTCTATATACTTCATAAAAATCTTGGAATTCATTAATTATTTTTCTGGCAGACAACGCAGACAAAACGGCTCTGTCTTGAAACATGAAATTTTGTCCTAGAGTTCCTTGTAAAAAAAAATCTTTTTGTATTGTGTGTATCAGAAGTGTCGAAATGTAACAGAAAAGAGAGAGAGATGGTCATTTGACGCGGTAGGGCGAATCTAACGATTTAAATCTTTGTTCGTTTCATATTTAACACTTCTCCCATACAAGACTGTTACGAGTATAGTAGATCGTCTGGCGGGGGGCACTGGTGGTAAACATTTGTGCAGTTGTTTTGTTAAATGTACCGAAAAACAAGATGGCGGCGATAGTTCTTTCAAAAGAAACTTCTAGCGAAAATTGTAAAACTTCTATTGCTTGAATACGAGGCTTTTGGCTACTTTGTATTAAATGTATTTTTTTGTAATGAGCGTTTTGTTTGTGCAGAAAAAAACTTCCCTGTACCGATCTTTGACTTACCTACTCATCATTCTTTACAGAACACTTGCCAGTAGTGGGGGCTCGTATCGAGGCCCTGAGAGCGCACGGCCGCGCGCCCGCAGCCCTCAGGCTCGCCGTCAGCGCCGCCCGGGCCATGAGGCATCGACAGGTAACATTTGATCTATAGTTCAGCTGTAATTTTATGTACGGGCCATTAAGTCCCGCCTGTCTATAACCTTATTGGTAATGTGAAAACTAGGTTCGAAACTACCTATAGGTACCACAAGATTTTTTTATGAATTTTATAAAGATAGATCTCGGTCTCTGGAGTCAATCTAGACTAGTGAGGACGAAGGAGAGTCCTGGGGGCCTAAAACGGCCACTTTAGCAATTCTGCTAAAAGCGATTCATTTCCTCCAATATGGCAATATGTACACCAAATATGATTCAGATATGAATTGAATAGGCATGATGAATGGGTAAAAAAAAAAATCGAATTAGTCCGTAATCAAAAAACAGTCAGATAATAAAAAAATATTACACTCGTATTTTTTGCTTTATCATATTAATTAAAAAATTACTTAGATAAAACGCATTTTATGTTGAGCCCCACTCCCCCCCAACTTAAAATGCGTTTTATCTAAGTAATTTTTCGTCGCTACGTCACTAGTAAGTATAAAATCTACTTACTCGTGACGTCATGGCACTTTTCACCTCAATGTATCGCCGTAATCTTTAAATTAAGTAAAAAAAAAAAATCTTGTCCAATATTTTTTTATAACCTCAAAGACGGACTAAAAAAAATTTTTTTGTTGTCATCTCTATTGAAATATTATTCAGCTAATATGTCACTTTTTGTTAGGCCCCCAGATATAATAAGATGAGCTATTATGTGAATACTGATCAATAATGCTGTGGAGGTCAGATAGGCAGTCGTTTTAGGTAAAGTACTAGAATTATTATTGAGTTAGATGATGATGATGTGAATAGGTACTGTACCGACGTTTTATAAAAAAAATACTGTTAGCCAATAATTTTTTAAAGACTGCCTAACCGTGGAACTTCTTGCCGGCTCTTCTCCATAGGAAACGACCAACTGGAACCGTGCACCTAGCTGCCGATGTTTCATAACTGCCCATGTAGGTTTAAGTGAAATAAAATATTTTAATAAAATCGTAATCATATATATATATAATGTAGGTATATATTATAGTTAATATGTGTGTACGTGTATCATAAGTTTCTAAACGATATATGTACTTTTATACCTATTTCATTTATAATTCATTGTTGGCTCTTTAATATTTTTTATCTCCTTTATTTCATTTAAACAACTTATAAGTTATATTTTTAAATATTTCTTAAAAAAATATATAAAAAAACATTTAAAAATATAAAAAATAGTAGCCCACCGGTATCGGGAACAGGGTCCAAGCTACCGGCGGTCAGGGCTCCAGAGAGAGGAACCTCCTGACAATGCGAGCCGTGTCTAGGAGTACCGCTTTCTGAATCAAGCCCTTGATCCAGCCGCCCAACGAGAGCCTCCTTAGGTGTTGGTCGAGGCTCTTGGCAATTAAGCCATTGGCTGATACGACTATCGGCACAATGATCGCTGAGTCCACATCCCACATGTCGACAACCTCGCGAGCCAGGTCAAGATACTTGATTTGTTTATCTTTCTCGGCTTTCACGAGGTTCCCGTCATGCGGGACCGTTATGTCAATAATCATTGTGCGCCGCTCTGCTCGATCCACCACCACTATATCAGGTTTATTGGCAACAATAGACCTGTCAGTGATGATGGATCGATCCCAGTACAATGTGATATGTCCACTTTCGAGAACTGGGTCGGGCACATACCTGTAGTACGGCACTTCAGATTCCACAAGACTGTATTTCAGAGCAAGTTGCTGATGGATAATCCTGGCTACAAGGTTGTGTCTATGCAAGTACTCTTCGTTAGCTAAACGAGAACACCCGGAGATAATGTGTCGGATTGATTCTCCTGGACGGTGGCATGCCCGACAGATGTCAACCGTCCCGTCCTTTACAATGAATCTCCGGTAATTGTTCGTCATCATAACTTCGTCCATAATTGCACAGACAAAACCTTCGGTTTCCCCAAATAGGTCACCAAAACGCAGCCAGGCTACGGACGCTAGTAAATCTACATCATATTTTTTATTATTATTATCTCGTCTAAATCGGAGCACCTACCGTCTTATCTCTTTACCATCCTTGGTTGACTGGTAGAGAATGCCTAAGTCATTAAGTCCGCCTTTATACCTTATTGCGTGCGGAAAGTTTTAAATAAATAATCACATTTTTTTTTTTTGTAAATTTATATTTTTGTTCCCCCTACAGGAGGTATCCCAACAGCGCTGGCAGTCTGCCGGCGGCGGCGAGGCGTCGTCGTCGTCGGGCGTGTGCGGCAGCGCGGACGCGTGCGCGGGCGCGTGCGGCGAGCGCGCCAAGCTGTCGCAGGTGTGCGCGCACATGGACTCCGGCGCCTGCCTGGCCGGCGCCGCCACCTGCGCGCTGTCGCACGAGCAGCGCTGTATCGGGAGAGGTGAGGGTTTATGCTGGCGAATATTTGGTTTAGAACATCGCACCTTATTACGCGGGTAAAGCTTAAATTCACTAACAGACAACGCACAGCCTGTTCTACTGGGTATAGAAGCATGAAATAAATAGCGATCTTTCCCTATAAGCGCACTTATAGGAAGGATTTTTGTAAATTCACCCCCAAAATTAATTAAATAGGGGATGAAAGCTTGTCATTTTTACCCATGGGAAATACCATCAGGCACACGGCTTGTAATGTCAAAATAGGGTTTTCGTACTTTTAAACAGTATACCCTCATTTCGCAAGTTATATTTAAGTCCGATCCTATTGATCTCGAAGCGGACAAGCCTATTGCTATAAGCCGGGAAAAATACTAGGCTCTATTGATAAATTCAATAACACTTTTCCCGACTTCGAACCCAGGATAACAAGCTCAAAGAGACCAGAAAATAGTGATTATTATTCTTGCACTAACGGAGCACCTTTTACCGCCATCATTACAATGGCTACATAGGCATGCAACACTGATAGATAAAGTAAACCATTTTCACGTCATAAACTAAAACCCTCTTTTTAACCCCCGATGTATAAAGAGGGGGTGTTATAAGTTGGACGGCTCCGGCGTTCAATATGTCTGTCTGTGACATTATAGCCACCAAACGGGTGATCCAATTTCAATGCGGTATTCTTTCCCTTACAGACAGTAGATGTTGGACGGGCTGGACGTTAGAAGCCATTTGGTGCGTGTACGAGTGTCTAGCGGACGCCTGCCTAGCCCCCGACGACCAGCGGGCATCTCCTAGACTACACACAGCGTATCTAGACGAGGAGCCCAACACAGGCCTGCCACCTAGGTAAGCTATTATAGTGGTGGAGATGGGAGATTTTGAAATAACGTTTTCGTAGTTACTGACCCCGAAAGGACTGTCTCAAGTCTTGTATTGATATGCGGAGTGACAGTGACAGCTCTCCATAAATCAAAACTTGTTTAACACGATGTGTATGCTGAGACGCAGTACGCAGGTCCACGCAGCGCAAGGCAGAAATTACTGCGAGCTGCGGCGCAGGCACGTGCGACGCAGACATGTGTCTGTCCTGCTCTGCGTCTAGTTGTACTGCCGACACAGATTTTGTTTTTTACCACACGTCTATTGTTTGTACTAGCTAGGACGCGAATGTGTCTGTGTAGCTGCGTCGCAGCATGCGCTCGCGGCCTATGTCTGCCTCGCCTGCCCTACCCTGCAAAATCTGTACTGTGTTCTACTGCGTTACCTACGTCTCAGCATACGCTTAGCCACGCAGGAAATTCCGATTCTAGTGCCGGTTTACTAGTCCGTCTTTGTAAATTAGTGAAATAATGTAAAATAAAGTGCTCGTAAAATAAAATAAATAATATTTGAATGTCCTACTTACGTAATAATTTTATTTTATCACAGATACCAACACGTCCCCGTGGCGGGGAGCAAGAACCCTGAGGAGACGTACCTAGCGCTAGCGCTGGAGGCAGCTCTATTAGGCCTGGGTGTACAGCGCATGCTACCCATGGGGCTGTATGCGCAGGAGCGGCATTGCAAGCAGGTGAGTCCTCGTTAAGGGGCTTGTGGCTAGGTGAATACATTAGGTAGTGCAATTTAGGGTCAACAACTTCAAACCATGTCATTAGTATGGATTAGCTCGCGGAAATCCTGGGATCCCGTGATTTTGTAACTTAGAAAAAAAAAAATACAAGTTTTTAGCAAAGAGAGAATATAAGTTTATTTGACCTAAGGTTTCTTTGTGTGTCTGCCACTCTACAAAAGAACAATAGTTTGACACTTCCTATCTCTTTCTCACATTTAGGTATTTGATTAACCCTGTTAGCAGCTTCTGAGAAAACAATGCATTTTGTATTGTGTGTACGAGTATTTGACATTATCCAGCAGGGTGTGTGAATAATATGTGTTTGATCTGCTCAGGAGGAGCGGCTGATCGCGCAGCTGCAGCGCGTGGAGGGCGAGGCGGCGGGCGGCGTGTGCGCGCGCGCGGCGGGCGCGCTGCTGGCGGGCGGGCCGGCGTCGTGCCTGGGCGCGCGCGTGCACCCGCGCGCCGCGCCCGCGCACACCTTCGCGCGCTTCCTGTTCCTGGCGCTGCTGCCGGCGCATCCCGACCTCGCCTACCGGGTCGGGCTGCGAGCTATGAGGTTAGTCGACCGCCTATTTTATTTAAAAGTAATATGAATGCGTATATAAAATGTTATGTCTGTGCTGTTGACCGATAAGAAGTTCCGTCTTCTGGAACCAATCATGGGTGCAGCAGCCAGGTCATGATGGACTTTAGAATGAACTATCATAATTAAATGCGGAGGTATATTAAATTGCTTGTCTGTACTGTTGACCATCGAGAAATTCCCTCTTCTGGAGCCAACCCTGGGTGTAGCTGCCAGATCATAGTCAATTTTAGAACAGCCTATCATAATTGAATGCTCATATAAAATTTTGTCTCTATGTTGTTGACCGTTTAGGAGTTCCCTCGTTTGAACCTAATCCTGGGTGCAGCTATAATAATTAAATGGATATATTAAATTTCTTCTCTGTACTGTCGACTGTTGAGGAGTTCCCTTTTCTGGAGCCAACCCTGGGTATAGAATCAGGTCATGCATCATATGAAATGCATTGTCTTCAAAACTAAATCAACATGTCAAATTTCAACTCCGTAGAATAAGAGGAACTGGTTTTAATTCAGCTTGCAAGATTTGACCATTTCATACTAACTAATTAACTAACACGGCAAGTTTATTAAAAGCTTGTTACAAAAGAAAGCAAGGAAAAGTGTGTCCAGTAGAACTAAATCAAAAACACTACCGCTACATGGTTGTGGCGTGGCCAAAATCTGAACTAACGTCGCCATCTTATTTTTGAATTCAAATTGACAATTTAATTTACAAAACAATTACACAAATATTTACTAGAATAACAGTGCCCTTTGACCACGTCATTCGAGCGCCAAAAGATCCTGGTACCTAGCTATATTCTAGCAATGTACAAACGGTACCAATACAAAACAATTTGAGCTACATAGACGCGCACTGTCTAATTTACTCTATAGTAATTTAAAATTCAGTAAGGACCATAATGGTACTTGCGGCAAACCGCATGTAGGCCACACGAGATTCCACACAAACAGGGCTTACGATCGGGTAAAATTTCCGATATTTTTTTAAATGAAAATCGCGTCGCTTGAGACCTTGGTCTTAGGCATACAACATTTTCAAATAATAATTTAAATATTATAATGACGATATGGTATTTACGTGTGTGCAGGTTGCCGATGGTGGAGGAGGCGTACGCGCTGGACGGCAGTGCTGCGGGCGGCGCGGGCGGCGCTGCGGGCGCGTGGCACACGCTGCAGCACGCCGAGCAGCAGCAGGCCGCGCTCGCCAGCGCGCTGCTAGGTAACACAGCTCAACTAATTATACTCGATCTTTCAGTGCTGATCGTGACCCATTTTGTTATCCTGGCTGGCGCCTTGACGCCAATTATGTTGGTCCTGGGCCACTGTTGAAGCTTCCTGAAAAGATAGCCCCAAAGACTGGGGGATCGGGTCGATCAAACGTTTTGATCGGCGACTAAAACGGTGACGGAGAGTTCTGGTTTTGGAGTGGAAATAGACCAGAGAGGGTTTTGATAAGGTCCTTAACATCCTGTCCTGTAAATGTGACTTTCGGCTTGGTTATGGTATTACACCCATCACAGTTCGTGTCGATACAACAAAAGATGTCGATTTTCGATTCGTCTTATAACGACAATATCCTCCATCAGGTGCAGCCCGCGGCAACCCGGGCCGCCTACGCGCCGCGCTAGGAGCCGCCCAGCGCCACGTCCGCTCGGCTGCGCAGCTGTTCCGCCTGGCGCAGGACGCGCTGCGCCACGCCGCGCCGCCCGCCGCGCCGCACCACCACCGCGACCTGCTGGCGGCTGCCTTCGAGCTGGGCTTGCAGGTACTGTACACACGTACACACAGTGGCCCAGCGCACGTCCGCTCGGCTGCGCAGCTGTTCCGCCTGGCGCAGGACGCGCTGCGCCACGCCGCGCCGCCCGCCGCGCCGCACCACCACCGCGACCTGCTGGCGGCTGCCTTCGAGCTGGGCTTGCAGGTACTGTACACACGTACACACAGTGGCCCAGCGCACGTCCGCTCGGCTGCGCAGCTGTTCCGCCTGGCGCAGGACGCGCTGCGCCACGCCGCGCCGCCCGCCGCGCCGCACCACCACCGCGACCTGCTGGCGGCTGCCTTCGAGCTGGGCTTGCAGGTACTGTACACACGTACACACAGTGGCCCAGCGCACGTCCGCTCGGCTGCGCAGCTGTTCCGCCTGGCGCAGGACGCGCTGCGCCACGCCGCGCCGCCCGCCGCGCCGCACCACCACCGCGACCTGCTGGCGGCTGCCTTCGAGCTGGGCTTGCAGGTACTGTACACACGTACACACAGTGGCCCAGCGCACGTCCGCTCGGCTGCGCAGCTGTTCCGCCTGGCGCAGGACGCGCTGCGCCACGCCGCGCCGCCCGCCGCGCCGCACCACCACCGCGACCTGCTGGCGGCTGCCTTCGAGCTGGGCTTGCAGGTACTGTACACACGTACACACAGTGGCCCAGCGCACGTCCGCTCGGCTGCGCAGCTGTTCCGCCTGGCGCAGGACGCGCTGCGCCACGCCGCGCCGCCCGCCGCGCCGCACCACCACCGCGACCTGCTGGCGGCTGCCTTCGAGCTGGGCTTGCAGGTACTGTACACACGTACACACAGTGGCCCAGCGCACGTCCGCTCGGCTGCGCAGCTGTTCCGCCTGGCGCAGGACGCGCTGCGCCACGCCGCGCCGCCCGCCGCGCCGCACCACCACCGCGACCTGCTGGCGGCTGCCTTCGAGCTGGGCTTGCAGGTACTGTACACACGTACACACAGTGGCCCAGCGCACGTCCGCTCGGCTGCGCAGCTGTTCCGCCTGGCGCAGGACGCGCTGCGCCACGCCGCGCCGCCCGCCGCGCCGCACCACCACCGCGACCTGCTGGCGGCTGCCTTCGAGCTGGGCTTGCAGGTACTGTACACACGTACACACAGTGGCCCAGCGCACGTCCGCTCGGCTGCGCAGCTGTTCCGCCTGGCGCAGGACGCGCTGCGCCACGCCGCGCCGCCCGCCGCGCCGCACCACCACCGCGACCTGCTGGCGGCTGCCTTCGAGCTGGGCTTGCAGGTACTGTACACACGTACACACAGTGGCCCAGCGCACGTCCGCTCGGCTGCGCAGCTGTTCTGCTTGCCATTTTCTTCGCAATCGTTGTCGCAAGACGCGTGTCGTTTGAGCGTGTACCTCGGTGGCCACGGGGGCCACACTTATAGGCAGGACTTTTGTTAGTATTAAGGAATACAATAAACTAGCCTTTCGAGGTTTCCTTGATGACAGAATATTTCAGCAACCGTCCAAGTAAACTAGACTTGAATAGTTCGGACGATTGTGACCCGGTAGTTTGAGTTGCGCAGAAATATGTGAGTTTACCATCAACCAAAAAGCGACCGCAATGATTTTTCGTCGAATGACGTTTAACTGGCATTACAATCGACGCAAAACGAGTGCACTTGCGGTTGGTTGCGGTTTGGCGACACGTAACATGAAATGTGAAATACCTACGTTGAAACAAATTTGCCTAGTTGTTGTTACATTTCATGTTGCGTTACATAAATTAGGACGGCCAATCAGTGTTTCATTTCACGTTACGTTTTGCCAATCTGTACTGCGGCATAACATAAATTGCAACATTTTATGAGACTAATGCAACGTAATTTCGGCGACTCACTTTGCATATTTATCCGTTTGAAAAACTTTTTTTACATAACTAATAGGTTCTCTGTCATCTGCAGGTGCTAAGGATGACGCTATCCTCAGTAAACTGGCGCCGGCGCGAGATGGTTCGCTGGCTCGTCACGTGCGCCACGGAACTGGGGCTGGACGCGTTGCTGTCCATCATGCAAAACTGGTCAGTATACTGGAACGCCAAAGAAGCTCAGTGATGAAAATATTATATTCAAAACCTTGCAATAGAATTTGGAGAAGTAAACAAAGTGCAGTTCTGTGATAAGTAATATTTATTTATTGACGCGTGGCTAAAATCGGAACTAACGCCGCCATCTTGATTTTTCAATACAATTTGACAAAACAATTTACAAATATTTACCAGTAACACCTCTTCAATGTCATTCAAGTGCCACAAATCCTTGTAGCAATTAAAATTTCGATTTAACCCCCTCTAATCTTCCCTGTCCTGTAGGTACGAGCTGTTCACGCCAACGGAAGCGACGGGTCCTGTGGCCGCAGCTGCGATGTCTCACACAACGGCACTGCGGCTCGGCCTGAGCTTCGAGCAACAGGAGAAACTGAGTGCCTGCGCGAGGACGTTAGCGTTACAGTGTGCTGCTAAGGTATATTTTTATTATTTTATAAACGTAATTTTAATTTAGAATTCCAAATAAGGCACAAACAGAATCCTTAGTACCTACCTAAATTATGAATAGAGAAGGGTACTTAATTTCAAGCAATGTTGAAATACATTTAAATTTTATACAACTAGCTTACTAATTACCATTATAAGACAAAATAAAATTCTTCAATTTTGTTTAAAAATGGTTTGTTTAAATCTCGTCGTCGAGCCGAGCGTTGAGAATTCAACGCACTCTCGTCCCAGCGCGTTGAAAAAACACACTGTTGGATTTTCAACTCTCGGCTCTAAGCAGAACGTTGAAAATCCAGTGCACGGAAAAAAATCGCCACGGGAAAAAATCCCCTGTGCGAACCAGTACCCTAATTACGTACCTAATACACGATCAATCAGAATCTGAATCGTTTTGAAACAGATTGCTAATCCATTGCTTCGTACGTTCGAAAAAAAAAATCTGCTCAACAACGTAAATAACACAATGAATGTTGTTGGCCTGTCAAATTGAAACAGATTAGTCGGAATTGTCATCGAAAATATGTTGCGTAATTAGATAGCTGTGCTAAATGGACATGATACTATATTTTTGTTTCAAAACATTACTCGTTTACGTCAAAAAAAAGATATCGGCTTTTTAGATTTTTGATTATATGAAAAATAAACGGGACGGGGACTAAGAGGACTCGAAAGACATTTCATTTATTCAAACCCATCCAGCCGTCAGGATGCTTCGAGGGTTTAAACAACCCTATGTCTTTGCTGTATATCGGGTAAAAATAACAGTTTCCCTTCTTCCAGGACCCGCCAGGCTGTGCCCTAAGCGCCCTGTCGGTGTGCGAGGGCTCGGCGGGCGCCTTCGAGGCGGCGTGCGCGGCCGTGGGCGGCGCGGCCGCGCGCGGCGCGCTGGCGTCCAGCCAGCTGTTCGCCGTGGCGCGCTACATGGAGCAGCGTGGCCAGCCGGCCCGGGCCATGCGCCTCGCCACGCTGGCCATGAGGAACCTGCATTTGCATTACAATCAGGTAAGGAAGAATAGATCCCTCGCTTTATAACATCTCATCAAATACTCGTACATAGTAGTTTAAAGTTGATTCTCATGTTGGAATCCGTTAGCAACCAACCAGGTCTTTTAAAATCAACCGTTTCACCCTATTATGTGTTTAGGGCTGGTCTCAACACCTCCGAGTACGTAAGTTACCTTCGTGTCAGATAATTTCATACAAATTCCGTTCTATTTTTGAATTTATTGGGTGTCGGTATAGCCCGGGGAAGTTACGCCCAATTTTAGGCTAACTTTGCATTAATTTAAATCAGCGTTTTTTGCATTTAACGTGTAGGGTATGGACAAGGGAGTATTTTCCCCACGTGTACGTTTTTTTAAAGAAAACATCTAATTTCAATTCTACGTGGTAGAAAAAAATATTAATTATGTTTGTATGGAGTGTTTGTCGAAGAGATTAGGTATCACAAGTAGGTCAAAAAAATTTACATAATCGTTCACGACAAATTTCCACAAAAATTTAATACGATTTTTTTAAATTGTACTTTTTTTTTGCATTAAAGTACTTAATTAAATATTTTAATATGCTATTCAACAAAATAAAAGAAATTGTACTAGCGCAAGATATTAAAAAAAAACAGCTGTTCCCTACAGTATAACGAGCTATGCGAACATAAATGTATGGAACAGCTGATTTTTTTACGCGATTTCACTGACCCTGACCAATGTTTTATGATTTGTCCTTGGTTTAGCTCTCTCAGTTTGTCTCGGCATTTCTTCTCAGGGATCAATCAGCTAGGAAATGCCATCGCCATCTACTTTTAAAATATTGACCGCAAAATTGACGTGTAAAAGTGTCGAAAGATCAACTTACGGAAATAAATATTTGATTTAACTTTATGGTCACAACTAACATTACTATCTTTCTGCTACAGGACAGTCACCCAGCGATCGCGGACATCCACTGGGCCGTGGCGCTTGCGCACTCGCTGGGCCGCGCCGAACTGCAGGCGATGTTGCCGCTCTTGGTGAAGAACGTGCAGTGCGCGCCTGTGCTGGTGAGTAACATTCATGGAAATATATATCTCTATGACGGAGAGGGTATGTGTCTCTTTCGTTATTATCAGCCATATTTTAACTACTGTGGGTAGTGTTAGTTATTACGCAATAGAAAAACCATTTGCAGTTCAGATCAAATTATAATATACACACTGTACAACACAGCTATTCACACGATACAACTATACAGAACGCACGACAATTTCTAAACGTCTTCACTGCTTGACCGCCACCCATGAACTTTGCTTAGCGCCGGCCAGTCCGAGCGATATGTTGTAGACTCTGTCGACTCTGGCGTCCTGATAAGTCAACTCAGTAACGTATTTCTGACATATACATAATATAAATTAAAGTCGCTTTTCGTGACTGTGTGACCGTGTGTGTTCTTCTGAACTAAGTATTACGTGGGTGTACTATAGGTGCACCTCTGTTTAACCTTTCGGGGAATACGGACGCGATTTTCAATAGTATGACCCCCCCCCAGTCGGACGTGCTGCGGCGCTGCTGCGTGGCGGCGGCGGGCTGCTCGCGCTCGCGCGGCGCGCCCCCGCGGCCGCCCACGCCGCTGCGGCCGCTGCTGGAGGCCGCGCTGCGCGCCTACGCCTCCACCACGCACGCGCGCCTCGCGCACATCTCGCCCAGACATTACGCGGACTTCGTCGAGTTTCTTGGTATGTATGATAATCATACCATCTCATTCCTACCCCTCTGCAGGGCGAAATCCTCTTTCCATACAGAGAAGACACGAGCATTGATCACCACGCTTGCTCGAGATGAGTTGCCGGTATGTATAACATGCTCATTTTATTGGACCCTAAATGCCTCCTTGGTCAAAAGCGGGACTGCTAAGCTACTGAAGTCGATCTCCAGTTCAGGCAATGTGTTATTGATTTTTTCCTGAAATTTCTCATTAACAGCCTGAAGTCTAGAGTTGTGCCCGATTCGATGGAAATTGTCTCACCCCTTATTACATCGAACTAGAAAATAATTAGCAAAATGCGGGTGCGCTAGTACACTTCTGCCTTATCCTTTTGGGAAAATGGCCTGAGCGTAATGTTATGATGTTTTTACAACATAGATTTAGTATATACTACTGAACTTTTGTGTTATAAAACCAGCGTTCCTTTGTTACAATAAAGAATCAAGCTTCGTGCAGACCAGCGCGACACGACGCCGCGACGCGACTCGAACAATACAATTTCTAAGAAAACATTACGGTAGAATAATTAGCGGTGTCGCGTCGCGCGACAAGTCGTGCTAATTTTCACGAGCCGTCAATTGGTTTTAAGTTCAATTCAAACCGTCGAACCTCCCTTACCGATCTGGCTCGGGCGTATGAAAGCCAATATTTTTTACATGAATTAAATACACAAAAAGTTCTTCGACAAGTCTGAACATACATTTTCATCCTGTTTTTCTTTTCCGCAGGCAAAGCCCGCGACACATTCGCGCTAGCCCCGGACGGCCCGCACCAGTTCGCCGCACTCCTCCAAGAGATCAAACTCAAATACAAGGGGAAGAAGAAACTCATGTTCCTCGTGAAGGAAAGATTCGGATGATCCAACATTACTCGTTACAAAACCCACCGAGTTTGCAACAGTGTCCAGATACGGCATTCCATATTGATAGAAAAATGCATTTTAGTTTCGATGCGTGTAAATTTTGTTGAAAACCTTTGGGTATAGCATCGTGTTTTGTGTTTTTGTTAAACTCACAATGCTACTGCTGTGGTAACAGGCCTCAAGATGTTTTATATGGTTGATTATTTTACTGTTATCATGCATAAATTTGAATACGGACTCACAAAATGCAACTGGCTTGCGTACTACGCCTGCGTTGTATGGCCTACGTGCTAAATTCTGTGTAGACAGGCCTTTATACGTAATATCGTGGACACGCATATCTGAACACCGTAAGGACTATTTCTGCTTGCAGCCCTCGCCCTTTATATATAAAAAAAAACCGGCCAACTGCGTGTCGGACCACGCACAATGAAGGTTTCCGTAGTTGGGATGAATTTATCGCTAAAATAAACTTAACTTTGTAGTCGAAAAACATGTTCTCCCATACATTACGTATGGGAGAACATGTTTTAGCAACCGCACATTTAAGTTGGTCGATTATTACTCGTTAACCTGTAAAGCCTACCTAGCTGTGATAGTTTTCCTTTTAATTTCGTTATATATACTAGTGCCGTGAATTTTTTCACATGTCAAAAACCAATCATTTAGCTGGCAGGGGGGGGGGGGGGACTAACAAAAGTTAACACTTTAAATCGCGAACGGATCCCTGAATCTAAACAAACTCTCAAAATTTTTGAATGAAGTTTCCAACGATATCCCACACTATGGGATAGACGAGAAAAAAAAACATCCCCACTTTACGTGTAGGGGAGCTACCCCAAAAAAAATGTTTTCTTAGTTTTATTTTACCACTTTGTCGGCATGATTAATATGTATACCCATGCCAAAATACAGCTTTCTAGTACTTACCGTCTCTGAGCTAAGCCGCGGACAGACAGACGAACGGACGGACAGACAGACACACAGACGGACATGGCGAAACTATAAGGGTTTACTACGGAACCCTAAAAAGGGGCGATAAACAGACGTGTTCATTGTGTGCACGGGGTTTTGTTTTCAAAGTGGTTAGATATGCGTGACCGCTATGGTACGTAAATACAGTCAACCAATATCAATAACACTGTGTGACTTCTACGAGGTCTTTGGCCATAGTTGTAGCACGGTAATGTGAAACTCATGGTATGCTACACAATTGTCTAATTCGTGCAATCATTGTTTTCATTTCAAGTTTTTGTTTTTATTTTGTTAAATATCGTGCAATAAGCTGCCATGATGAAAATACAAAGGAGACGGATACGCTTTCATACAATCTTGGGCCTGGATGTAAAGAGATGAAATTGGTGTCAATTAACAGCTACTATATTATCAAACCATCACTGAAAATTTTGCGGATTTTAGCAATCTGAGAGCCGAGTTAAATGAAATTTGTTAAAGTGAGGTTACGTAACAAAACAGCAGATTTTTGAAGTGCGATGTATAACCTCATTGTGCGATAGGTAGTTGTTTTTTTTAAAGATAGGATACTTTTACAATTATAGAAGGTGTATACAGTGCCGCTAGCGGCACTGTATATTTACACAACGATCCATTATGATAATATCCAATCGGTAGGCTGGTCGTAGAATCCAAAAAAACAAGTCCAAGTCCAACGTAAAAGCGAGGCTCTCCGTGTCCGGTATGGCAGCAAGGGTCGTACAAGAAGTAAGATCAGAAGTCCGTAGAAAGAAAGCAGGGTCGAAGAAAATATCAATAAAACTATGGGAGGAAACACTCACGCACACGCAGTCGCACTAAACGATACGAAACGAGTGACTGACTGACATGTCACCACAGACTAAAAATACAATAATCGATTAGCAAACGTGAATCGATTTTAACATTTATCTTTATAGATATTTAATTTGTTTAAACTGTTTAATACGTTAATTCTAATAATTAATGTATTTGAATTAATCATCTGGTACTCGTAAAAGCATCTTTTAAATAGTATGAACTCGGTCACGATAGTCGATTATAATTTAATCGATATTCCATTTTGTTCGTAGCCATAACTTAATTTTTGGATTTCTCAATTTCCAGATTGTAAAATGGGCTGATATTTCACATTTTGTAATAGAAAAATATAACCTTTTTTTTGAACCATACGTCAACTTATTACAATCAGGCCCAGAAATCCCCGTCTCCTTTAACTTACGTTCTATGAACATACGTCATAGGCCTCAGAGGCCTTGTCGTGACGCATAATAACTTAAGAAATAAATGTCGTGGAAAATGATAAGTTGACTAAATATGTATCGAATAAAATTATTTACACTTTTTGTTAAGAATTGGTCAAAAAAATGCACTAGTGTGACAATGCTACTTACATAAAAACGAGGACATGAATCGTTTCGTTCCACGGTAATTTAGGCTCGAAATAAATTTACCGTCGCGGTAAAAATCATTACCTCATGCTCGGTACACATAATCTCGTGTACCCGCCGTGTACCAAACCAGTCTATTCTAAAGTATTATTTTTTATGTAATAATAATTATAAATACGGCTGACCTCGTAATTTTCATTTTTTTATAATCGTAAGAAATGATCTCAATAATTCCATTTGTGTAAATAGAAACGAGTTTGTAAATATAGTACGAAGACAAGTTTAGTATTCGAGAATATTAGTTAATTAATGTAATAATTAGTTATGTGATCTGTGCGAGGATTGCGTGTTGTACAAATTGTGTAAATGTCGGTGTGTTGTGAGATGACGTAGTATCGATGGTGTGGAGCGGTCGCACAGGTCGCAAGCTGTAAGTAGGTATAGCGCGCCACTCGTATAGCGTCCAATAGCAATGGGATAATTCATAAAATATGACACAACACCAAAGAACTATATCGTAAGTCCAAGTGTGAGATAAGCAACGCCATCATATTTTCAGTATTCTTGAGTATTCTGTATCTGTAGATATTTGTTTATATGTTAGCTCCCGGTTTTATTGTTGTCGTGAACGGCACATCTACAATGCTGAACATGGGATGCGCGACGTGACAGTGCGACGCGATTTTGGTAGAACAATTTCCATGATATTTTCATAGAAATTGTTCTGCTAGTCGCGTCGCGCTTGGTCGCGGGTGCCTTAACACGAAATATTGTTACAATCGGCGCTGCAGTAGTTTTCTGTAAACCATTTTATAAATATTATTTCAAAAGACGTTATTTAACTAATCATGCCGTATATCTTGTCTATTTTCTATAACTTGGTCGCATTAACTGTGTACCTGGAGTTGATGACGTAATTTCAACATGACGAGCGCGGGGAGGTTAGCGGGTGTGCGAGGGGGAAGCATAGCATTCCATCGAGGTGCATAGTTAATTCGACTGAGTAATCGTTACACAAATCTTATTTAAGAGTTGATTACTTTGAATATTATTAATTTTACTTCAATCATTATAATTTCTAAAACTCAGCCTTTTTCTTGTTTAGAGTAGAATATAAAATTTTAACAAGAAGTGCATTTATAAAGATAGAAATGATTAATATTTAAATAGAGATGATGTATGGATAGTGTTGAGAGAATAGTATGAATTGAATAGTATATAGACTTAATGAAGGACTTTTGTACTTTTTGTGGTGTGTATGAGGGTTGCGCAAAAATTATTTTGACATTGTACAAAGAAACATACAAAAAATATTGTATCCGTTCATTATATCAAAATTTTGGCAACCCTATAATGTGTCAAATAAAAAAAACAGGACATTAGTACTCATTATAATATTGATATGAATGTAAATATAAAAAATATGATTTTTAGTTAGAGCGCTGATAGTAGACACATCCAATATCTTCCTTATCAGAGACTTTTACACGAAGAAGTAAGTAATATCAGGTAGGAAAGTGAGTAACAGTAAAATTTATGTTATTTATGAAACCGCTTTATACATGTTACATACATAGATCGGCGTAACATAGCTAAATTTAGGCTTATTTTAGCGGAAGCATATTTAGCTTGAGACAAATCTGATTTAACAGCTATTATACCAACTTATATGGCAATAACCTTTTTATTATTAATTTTGTTAAAGGCACGAGATGTCTTAAATTTCTGTGATCTACTACATCTCGAGTTAAATACGTTTCCCCCAAAAAAAATATGCTAAAGTTACAAAATATCAGAAAAGGAGTGTTATTGTGTAAATGAAGTAAAGCATCTCAGTCTGAACACAACATGGCGTAAGTGGTGTTTATAAAATTATTTTTTGTATGAAAAGAGAAATTAATTTCATAAGCAAATAACTTTTAAATGTCGAGCAATAATTTTGAAGCCTTCGGCCGGTCTGCCGTGATTTTGTGTACAACTTTATTGGTTGTCGAAAACATGTGTTTGTGTAGCTTGTTTAGTCAGTATGTGAGTCAGTCAAAACGCGATAGAGATATTTTTATTAAAAAAAATTGTAGCAAAAATATTATTTGGAGATTATTTTGTCTATAAAATCATTTAATTAAAAGCATTTTTTTATTATAATTTCTGTTCTTTTTCTAGTTGTTTCTTTTTTTGTAACTTTATTAATTATGTAGGTTTTTCAAACATCGACTTGCCAACTTGTAACTCCAAGCAAATATTTGACCTCAAGTGCCTTCAGGCGAGTCCAAATAAGCCAGACCGGCTCTTCCTTGGTTTTGTTGTATTTTTATTTTGTACTCTGTCAGTGGTTATATTGTAATTGTGTTGTACGTCAAACGTGGACACCCTTCAGTGCTGGTATTATGAAGGTGATAATTTCAATATAAATAATTGAAAAAAAAAAATGTCTTGTTTTATTCAGATTTGAAGAATTATCTTCAGAGGGGTAATTCCCGTAGTTTTAAGAACGTTCATCTCAGTACTTACCCACCAATCTGTCAAAAACTGCATAGATTTTAATAGTTGTTGAGATGAGGATTAGAGATGAGAATATTGGTTGAAATTTTTTATTGGTTAATAGTTAATTGTTAAAAAAAATATCGATATTTTTATTGGTTGAAAATATTAGTTAATATTTTTATTCAAGTATCGGCAACGTGTTGAATAGTTGAATATTCCATTAACTAATGCATGTTGAAATTAAACTTCCCTTCATACTTTAACAGGCTTAGGACTGACTAGAATTTATTTTATCTTGATTAGATAGGTATTCGAATATTTTTAACAAGTGAGAATAGCTAGGCGTATTTAAAAGTTCATTGATTGTCTATGTACATTGTTCTTTTATTTTTTCCGCTCCCACGAGCCTATCGAAATGGTTCCATGTTTCATTATTTCGTCTCGGCATTTTGTAAACAATCTTCACATTAACCAAAACAACGCGACGACGCGACTTTGCTATTCGAATAAAACAACAAAACTAACTAATCACTTTAAATCAACCAATAACCGACCGAAATATTTGTTAAAAATATCACTTACTTTGTTTAGAATAAAATATCCCCAACAGTAAATGTGTTTTATCGTAAGTAAGATAGAGCATACAATTGAATGCACGTAACTGAATAAATATTCTTACTGGATGCAAAACGACATCGACACATTGAGGATGCTACAGTTCGCGTCAAATAACTTTGCCGCTCTGAAGTTATGTTGCGCATGCGAGCTACTGTTTTATAAGAGGGGTATTACATTATCAATTATCTCGGATCCTATTTAGGATCCTATCTTTGATCCTACATATTTGACGTCTAGGATCATATCTGTGTATTACATTATCAATTGTCTAGGATCCAATTTTTTGACATATGTGGTTGCAATCGTCGATTAAAACAAAATACTGAAGCCTTTCGGCAAACAATATAACAAATAGAACTTAGAACACTAATGAAGCCACAAAACAATGAATTCCCGGCTGCCCGGCAGCAGTTTGATTTTTTTTTAGTACAGCAGTGTTGCCAACTAATAATTTTAGAATTCCAAAGCGTATTGTGAACTTAGGCCAAAATTTCGTTGTGCTTACTTTTTATCCGTTAATAAAACCGTCAACTTAGAATGTGGCAGTAACAAAACTGAAAAGGCAAAATCACATAATTTTATGGACGGATTTTGTACCAGGAAATTATGAAAATAAATGTGAAAATTCAGTATATAATATTCAATATGGCAAGACCTGTTTCTGTGATCCTATCTAACAACAAATGTCAAAAATCTTGGATCAAAGACGATTTGAGTCATATGTTTGTATTACATTATCATTTAAATATGACTCAGAGATCTAGGATCCGAGATAATTGATAGTGTAATACGGCCCTAAGAAAGATTGACTACTGCGCAATCGTTTCTAGCCTACTTCCAGAAGAGCAGCAAAGTTATTTGACGCGAACTGTACTAGATTTTGAACGTTTTTAATAGCGGGAATTGGCCTTCAGAATAACTTATCTGATACAAAATGTTATTTCCGTCCCGTCCCGTCTCGTTGACACGATGCCCGCGATGGTCGCGTGTCCGTGGTGCGTATTTTTACTGAGGCTAGCGCAAGCAAAGCGTAGAGCCACACTCTGATGCGGCATGTTCAAGCGGAGTGGTCTCTCAATACCACTTTAGGTATAATAGTACCTGGGCGACCGAGCTCTGCTCGGGTGATAATCGTGAAAATGAATTTTCCCTGATATGAGACCTAGCTGGATCGAATTTTCATTTCGTGTTAGGCAACCTTTTTGGTAGTCTAACACCCGAATACTGAAACGCCACTCAAAACTTAAGCGTTACTTATGTCTCGTTTAAAGCCTTTTGATTGGTTGAAACTAGTTTTAAGTAACGTTTAAGTTTTGAGTGGCGTTTCAGTATTCGGGTGTTAGGCCCGTATTACAGAACGTCACTCAAAACTCAAGCATTACTTAAAACTCGTTTAAAGAGTTTTGATTGGTTGAAACTAGTTTTAAGTAATGCTTGAGTCTTGAGCGACGTTCTGTAATACGGGCCTAAGTCTAGGAGACACAGAGCATCTAACTTTAGGTGGAGACAAGAGACATTAGTAAAGTTGTCTGAAGTGTTCCGCAAATTGGTAACGAGTTACGTATTATTCGGTGAGCACAAAACTGAAGCAGAACTTGGTTACTTTCGGAAATATTGGAAACAGTATGTCGATTCTGTAAGTCACTGTAAAAATATCACCGTGAAAACTTGCGTGGAGTGAGCTGTCAGTGTCATCTCACTGATGCTAGGGATTGACCAAGCATTACATTTGCAATCATAATCGAGATTTTAATTAAATTTTTATGCTAATTCTATTGATCAATTTATATTAAGTATTCTAAAGCTAGTATTTAAGTGTCTAAACATTACTATTAAGGGGGGTTTTAAATAAAATAGCAAAACCGATAATCAGTCAGAAGCTCAATTTTGTATTAATCAATTTTCTCGCTAGACTAGTCCTTAATATAAATAGCCGGTGGCGCGAGCGCGTTACGCACGTTGGTACCTACCTACAATAAATAAAATAAAACATACATATCTACACGTTGCTGCAGCTGCCACTTACTAAAGAAAATGGTTTGTTATTATGAACCCATTCTTAACTGATTATACAAACGGAAACGAGTGCTAATAGTGTGTAATGAAACCCCACACAAACTACCTATGTGGGAAGTCAGGAACCAACCTAAACGATGTTGTCATTTAAATAAAAACACGTGCAGATTGTATGTAGCTACCTACCGATTTGCCAATAATTAAATAATATTCATCAAATCATTACAAAATTCAACGGTTCAACAGCCGACACTTACAGCGCGCGTACCGGCTCACTTCAACACGCTAAAGCGGTAAGAATCGCGCTTGCGCGTTAGGCAGTCACTATCACATTGGGTTATTTTTGACTTAATAAGTACCTACCTACTTATTTAACTTGTAACGCGTCACGTATGCGCACTAAATACCAACGTCCAATGAGTACCTACAATGTTTTATTGTAGATAGATAGGTAAGTACATTAAGTACACGTTGCCAATAATAAAATAATATTCATTAATCATAACCATCAAAAAACTGACACTTGTAGCGCGCGCACAGACGCTCACTCAGTGTGTCCGCTTACGTTTTTGGTTTTTCCCCAGTTTTTAATGAATTATCCCTAAAACACCCTAAAAAAATCCTTGATTTAGGGACCATGATGAAAATAAATAATAACAAATCATTCTAAATATTTAATACCATTAAATGCTATTTATTTGCATCATCGTAAGACATTTTTGCAACCATGTTCTATTATCATTTTTGCAATGTAACATATACCTACAAAACTTTCAATAACTGACGAGATTACAAAACATTCATTATGAATCGAGTGAGACGAAACAAACTAACTCTAGGTACTTATAATGCGACTTAGTTCCGATTTCGCCTTTAGCCACGGTAATAGTACAATCAACGTGGTAAACTAAAATTAGACCACACATTACATTCATTAAGAGTTTGAGGGAATCACCTTTCAAGTTCAATTTTTACCCGAAATTCCTTAAATCCCTGTCAAAATAAAATATCCCTAAACCGTGCTTAACATTTTTCCCTAAAAAAGTGAGAAATCCCTAAAAGTGGAAACACTGAGCTCACTTCCACCTCGCCGAACCGTTGCCTAGGTGACCACTGGGTGGTTACCGTGGCAACGGGCGAGTTTTTTTTTTTAATTTTCCCTCGTTGACGGCCATGTCCATAGGCCTATTCGTATTCACAGATGATAATTTGTACTTATCTATTTTTAAATGTCTATATCATACGGTTTTTGTACATTTTAAAAGACAGTTTATTGCCTACATTTGGTTTTCAATAATTAAACTGTTTTTTAAATGAAATAGGTACTTACTAGTTATTTAACCTGTAGTTATGTAACGCGTCACGCATGCGCAGTCAGAACATACCTATATTTAATCAAATACAATACCAATAAGTACAGCTGCTACAAAGCGCCTTTTCGTAGTTTGCGCATAGTTACTTACATTGTTTGTTTTATTAAAGAACCTATAGTCAGCTGATGACTTGAATGCAATCAAACTCTTAGCGTGCTGGGATGCGCTTTAAATCGCATCTATACGATTTGTGTAGGTATTTATCTAATCATATAAAAATTTAAAAGGATGTGTGATAAGTAGGTACCTAATATTTTATTGTACGTCCTTTACTAAACGTTACCAATAATAAAATAATATTCAAGAAATCTTAACCAACATCATAAATTAATACTAAGTTCAACTGACACAGCGCGCGCATAGGGAGCACTGCACCTCGCCGAAGTGAAGTGTGGGTGGTTCCCATGGTTACGTGAATCGGGTGAAGTGAACTATCTCACGTCGCGCATGCGCGCCAGGTGCTGCATAGATATAACACACGAAGTGAAGTACGGTTGCCTTGGCAACAGAATCGGGTGAACATTCTGCAAACATCTCACCGTGAAGAGTGAGGTGACGTGAGCATGAAGTGAGCTGTCCATAATGTCAATTCCTAGCTTTAGGTGCAATGACAGCTCACATCAAGCTCACTTCGCCCAAGTTATCACGGTGAGATGTTTACAGAATGTTTATCACGCGCGATATCACACTAAGGTTCTTTTGTTTCCGTCATTGGGGGCCCATGTCCATAAGCCTATTCGTATTCACAGACAATAATTTATTAGTACCCATTTATTTCAATGCTTTTAAACCTACATTTTGTTTTCGAAACAACAAATGGATATCAATATACTTGAAAGGTGAGATTGAGCAACTTCATCAAATTTGCGAATCACTCTTGCAAACAAGAAAAATAAAAATTAATATATGTATTTATTTATTTATTTATTTATTTAAGAAGTGTATGTGAGTTTATTTTAAGCTGATAAAATTATGTGTGTTTATGTCACTATGTCTATGTCTCATAGATGTAAATCGATGGTCTGTCTGGCATCCAATTCTCCAGCCGCAGGTCTGCTGGAAAAACAGTCTAATGATAAATCTTTATGTATTTTACTTTATGAGGTGTTTAGTGTGTACATAAATAAATGGAATTTATTCATTTGCATCACATCAAATCAATTTGCTAATACATTTTTGCTACATGTTTCTTGATGCCGGGAACGGAGCGCTGTCGGGTGTGTGGACTGCACGCCACCACCGCTGGAAATAATGGTAAGCATATATTACTATTTGATTTATTTCATTCCTACACTCATCCGAGTATATTTTTTACAATCAATTGAACCACTTGAAATAATATTGTGATTATCATCAGTATAGTAATGTAGTACTTTCAATAAGTATGTATAGCGGTTTGATTTACTTATAATACATACTCATTTCACTCAATCATTTTGAGTACAATGAGTTGCAACATTTATTAATTCCATGCTCCAATTTATTTACTCCACAATATGTATGTTTATCAAAAAAAGTGTGTGAAATAATGAAATCTTACCAGAATTGATGTGATCAAATTAAGTAGAGGCGGTGTTCCTTTATTGTCTTCAGTTCATAAGGTATTACTAAGCAACTGCCGAGTCGAATTGGCTGGGGCTCATCTGCTAAGAGATAAAATATTTATCAGATTAATAATATTCACTTTTTTTATATTCTTGCCTATTCTTTTAGTCAACTTTCCAGTTTTCCATAACTTGTGCCTTCAGATCAACAGTGACGATTTGGAGACGTTCTTGGCCGGCGCCAAGAACGTCTCCAAATCGTCACTGTGTGACGGTGGCGGCCTAAACTTTTACCTATTATTATCACCAAGCTAACTTGATACTTGGCATACTTACCTGACTGACCCCCACTCGTTCTTGCAAAGTTTGCCATCACACTGAAGATCTAGTTCACTAATTCTAGAATTGTGGAGTTGAGGCACCGCCACGGCGCTACAATCCGCGCCAAAATTTTGTTTTTAATAATTTTAGAAAGACTTTTACCAGCACATGCCAACATTATGTCATATTACTATCACATTCACGATTACACACTAATAATTATTGTCACTGATAAACTAATTCAAAGTAGGTACTAAATTCAAACTTTCATTTGTTTATTTGTGTTTAGATTTTGAAAGTTTGAAACTTTACAAAATATTATACAGTTTTGATACAGCAGGACATGCCACCATAGACACCACAGACTAAATAAAGTAACGTACACACATTTCCACCACAGGTACATCTTTATAAATGGATGATGAAATATAATAATTACTAATGTAGAGTGCAAACATTGGCGCATATCAGATAAATATATAATAATTATAAAATAATAGAATTGACAAGAACGTGATGTGTATCAGTGCGATCATGGAATGTCAATGTAGGAATGCAATAAAGCAGCGCGCGAAATTCAAATTTTCTTGAAAAAAAAAAATTATAAATCGTAGACAAGACGCGCAGATTCGCGCTCTTTTGTAAAATTTCGCAGACCGCAGTGAAAAGTGCAAAAATGAGGTAAGTACAAGTACATTTTAAAATGTTCATATAAATATGATGTCTTAAAGTTTTTAAATTGGTAGGTAAATACTAAGACGGTAGGTACATAAATTATTCTAGAAGTAATTGCAGTAGTGGCATTCATCTATAATTTGTTATTTGTAGCTCATCCCACTCTCGCCAAGCCACCGAGGCTCAGTTTGCAGCGCTAGTAGACGCACTGCAACAAGACCCCGAAGTGGCCCGTGGGCATTTAAAAACGGCAAATGCCAGAACAAAGGTAAAAAGATTCTGGGACAGGGTGGTTCCCACTCTAAACAGTTTAGGCGGGGCCACAAAAATAAAGAAGCAGTGGATGAAAGTAAGTTACCTATTTATAGCCTATTGCTTGCTGGTTACCTACTAACATATCTAGAAAACTTAGGAACAGAGTCGTAAGTCTTCTCATAAGGGCTCTCAACTATGCTGAGCTGCTGAGCGCGACGTTGCTTACCGTCGACAGAGGCCATCAGTAGGGATTTTTATTAGGAAAGTAGATGTTGCAATAATGTATTGTCATGTTATTTTTCATTCACAAAATACTAAATATCATGGCAAGCACTGACTATTCCTACTTTGTCATGCAAATAGTATTGGAGTGACAAGAAAATGAACATTAAAAAAAAGGCTGCGGAACGCGCCGCTGCCCGGCGAAGGACTGGTGGGGGCATCGAATACGTTCGAGAGCTCTCGGAGACAGAAGAGCGCGTCCTACAGCTTCTTGGGGGCGAAGGCTACGCTGTTGGTGATAATCATCTGCGTAGCCAAATAATCCAAGTAAGTTTTGTAATGCAGTTTTTGTAGTAATAAGTATGTAGCTAAGCTACTTCAGAAATCACCTACCTTCATGGTCTTAATTTTTTTAAGTAAAACATATTTTTGGAAGATGGTCTTATTTTTACAGCGCTCGCGCTCTTCTGGATCCACGGCCCGAGTGACTACGCCCGCCAGTCCTTCTATCCTGCCTATCTATACTGTAGGTTCAGTTTTTATTTTTTCCAGTATTTCCCATTGAGACTATACTTCTTCACAGAAACTTTAGTAAAAAATGTTTTTAATCATTTAATTGCAGAGTCAAGAAGCTACAAATCACGGCTTACCACACATGTCCGCATTCTACGGATTTGTATGTGCATTTATTCTTAATTTATTAAAGTAACTATTCTAATATTTAAAAGAAAATAATCGTTTTAGGTAGATACCTAAATCTATTTTTTTATAAATCTTTAATTTTATTGTATATCAATTTTTTTTCGAGAAAACTTAACTGTACTCATTTAATTTTAAGGAACCTGTTAGTCCTACTTCACAAGAGTCTCCTCCAGTCACAGAAGAAGAGGAAAATAGGAGGACTTCAACAACACAAGTATGTTTCGTATTAAATTAACATCTACGGCCTTTATTTATAGTGAGATGTTGTATGTAATAAAATAACATATCGTTTTTGTTCTTTAGAACTTACCGTCTCCCCACCAACCCGTACCGGAATTGCCTTTGTCTTCTCCCAGACCTCAATCGCGTCCCCATGTCTCTGCTAGTAAGTACTTACCTTTACTTTCCCTTTATTTATTATCGTTTATAAGTAAATAATGTATTTTGGTAAACTTAATTATGTACCTACTTTTATTTCTTTTCAGATTTAATAGGCGAAGGATCTTATCGTCAACCGCCATCTCAAAGAAGATCTCAAATGACCTCCATATCCGAGCGTTTTTTGAGGATCGAGGAGAGGCGGTTGGCGATAGAAGAGAAGCAGGCCAACACCAACCTCATCGCTGCTCAGGCGCAGAGAGACATGGCGGCCGCTGTGAGGTGTTTGGGGGAAGGCAACCGTGCAATGGCGGACGCCATCCGGGACGGGTTCAGCACCATCAGAGACATCGCCGAAAGAAGATACACATAGTTTACATTTTTATATTTTATATTTTATTATTATTATTTTTTACTAGTTTACCTTTCACTTTTTATTTAATTAAATTTTATTAACTTATATTATGCCATTGATTTGTTATATAAATCCCCTAAAACCCCGAAAAAAAGTATCTTCGACGCAGTCGACTAAATAGAGGCCACACGAAGAAACTTTGGGTACTCTAAAGAATGATCGGTTAACAAATACGACACGGGAACCATTAAGCGATCGCTTGACCGAGGGGCATTCGCGTCCACCTACTTTTCATAGTGCTCATGTCAAATCGCCATATAAATTAGTGGTGGGTCGTTGTCGAATTTTTGACGGACGAAACGCAACCGTTTTACTGACCAGGAAAACGGTTGCAGAAAACGGTCGTCGTTGAAACTGATTTGAAAACGGCTTATAGGTACCTACTTAAATAAAAATAAAAATGCTAGCTATTAAAAAAATGTATAATATTATTAAAGTGAAATAAAACGTAAAAATAGTAAGAAGGTAGGTACAGTAAAAAAAAACAATGTTATTGTAAACGCCACAGTCTGGCTATAAGGGCGCTCCGGGCATTTCGCCCCATCCCAAGAGGATCCTCCTCTGCTGGTTCATCAACTAATTCTGTATGGGTATCGTTGTCTCGACCACTTATCACAGGGGCCGGCAATCCAGCACGATTGCAAAGATTGTGAAGCACGCAACATGCTATCACAATCTTTCCAACAGTGTCTGGATTGTAATGCAGCACCCTGTGAACCAACAAACACCTGAAGCGACCCTTCAACAACCCGATTGCACGCTCTACGCTGTTGCGAGCCGTGCCGTGGAGTTTGTTGAAGTACGCTTCAGGTGTTCGCTCTTCGGCATCTGCTACAGGCGTCATTAAATATGCACGCTGAGCATATCCAGAATCACCTGTAATTCAGAGAAGTGTGTAAACAATTTGGCTGGCACTAAGTGGGTATTAAATAATAAGTCTTTTGGGAATCACGCATACCAAGCAAGTAGGTCCTTTCATCGGATTGTCCCAATCCCTCCAAATGTTCCCTCAATTCAGAGTGGTGGAAAATAAAATTATCATGAGATGCTCCACCATAGGAGGCATCTACATGTAAAATATTGAGATCAGCGTCTGTTACCTGTAAAAATATATTTTAAAATTAAACTTAAGTAAAAACAAACCGGCCAAGAGCGTGTTGGACCACGCACAATGAAGGGTTCCGTAGTTGTGATGAATTCACAACTACGGAACTGGCTGTGGAATTGGCTGTGGCTGTTCAGCATATGATAACTATGCAGGTCCATAAGCATAATATAACATAATAATCAACATAAAACGTTTCTATTGCTGGGACACACCCCTCTTCTCTACGAGAGGGAGTGAGCCGTCATCCACCACGCGGGCACAGTGCGGGTTGGTGGATGACACATTTGAGTACATATTTGAATCTTTGATTCTAGGACATGCCACAATGTTTTCTCTCACCGTTTTGGGAGCAGTGGTTAGGAAACTAAGTAACTGCTGGGGTTCATACCCACGACCTACAACTTGGTAAATCGGGGCCAATAGCATTGGACCACCACAGACTGCTCTCATAGGTGCATGTAATACGTAATATTAATGAGACTTACGAGCTGGACATTTCTGGCATGATACCCCTTACGGCAAAAATATCTTTCCTCGTTTTCTGAGGGGCGAATCATGGCTACATATGTGCCATCGATGCAGCCTAGGCACTCCGGGATTTTAAAATTTTCATTAAATCTGCAAAAGTAGATATTCCTGTTGTAGGTATTTATTTTAGCATAAAACCTAACCGTGGAGGCAGTAGGTAGGCAAAGGCGGGAAAAAAAAAATATCGCAGCAACATCACTTGCTAATAAATTAATCAAACTTATCTATGTTACCTGAGACCTGCTTATTAGCAAACAAAAAATATTATTAACACAAATCCTCACCGTGTTTTTAAAATATTTCTTTCTTCTCTGTTTTGAGGAAATCGAATGTACTTTTTGACTAAACATGGTTGTGTTATAGCATTCAAAAATTCCTGTAATGAACGCGATACCGATGCCTGTGACAAACAAGTTGTAGATTGTTTTCCAACAGCCCTCTGGTATGTGCCGTGGGCCAAAAACGATAGTGCGCATAAAATCTGAAAAGAAAAAATGTTAATAGGGCATCATGTTATAATTTTATAAACATTTTAAGTTGAAAATCGAAATGATAATTTCCCTACCTTCATCCGCTTTGGAAGACCTCTTGAAGAGTCCTTTATGTACGGACTTAAATCAGCCTCAAGTTGTCCTATCAGCTCTTCCGAAAGGCGATAGAACAAAATAAAATTATCGGCTCTCACGTCGAAAACATGTCTTCTTATAAATTGAGCTTGCCGACGGCTTACTTCATTATCGGCATTATTCGCCTCTACCAAAGCCGAGAGCAAAACGTAAGAACGAGCCATTTTTTATTAACGAGGTTTTTACAAAACTGACTGGCTATGTAACCAAATAAGATTCGATTGAATTTTTATGTTTGGGTTTTCTACGACTTAATTAGAATTATTATATAAAATTACCATAGATATTGGATTAATTTTAAACGGCCAGTTATTTGATGTTTTGTAACAAAATAACAATAAGTAGTCAAATTATCAATACAATACACAAACTTAAGAAAATGTGAATATTACGGGCTAGCCTTGATGTAGTAGTTAGTAGTATTAGTACATTTTTAAAGAAAATTTGAATTTCGCGCCTTGCCTTTTTGCATTCCTACAGCGACGATCCATGTTCGTGCTGGTACACATTATATAGTTGTTGTCAAATCTTTTATTATTCTAATAAATATATTTTATCAGTTATACGCCAATGTTTCCACACTTGATAACACTGATTATGTAGATAGGTAATAAAAGGACCAAATGCCAAAAGATAAAAATATAAAGTAGTCTGTCAATGAGTTGGAAAATTAGCTCGTTTTTTTAAAAGTTTGTTCTTTAAAAATCTATAAAATCTATTTTTCTTTTTTGCTGTTAGCCGCATAGCTTCTGATGAGTTGATATAGGAACTCATCAGTAACGTTATAACTCCAAGGAATAACTGTGAAATGTGTAAATAAAACACAACAAAATAATACTTACTAAGATTTTTATTTTTAATTAAATTTTAATGTATACAGTTTTATTTAGCATTCTCAGAGGAGATTTTCCAAATAATCTGAATACATTTCAAGATCAATTGAAAATTATTATTTTACCCCATGTTTGAGAAAGGCCTTTTTAATTTTAATTTTGTGTTTCACATTATAAAAAGTCAAATAAGTACTTAGGCTTGATTAATGCACTATTTGTCTCCCTACCTTTAACATCAACAAATAGTATATCTTTTAAATTGGGTCCCACCTATGAAATTGGCGTTTTTTTCTCACAAATAAAGAACCTTGTCACTTCTATGAATTAAAATATTCATCAATTGCTTGGTATTATATCGAATAATGACCATCATAGACAACTACCAATAGTAAAAAAAACCTTATTACTTATAGTTTATAAACATAAAAAATACCTTAAAAATGACTCCTCATTTTGTTAGCAGAAATGACCACTATTTGTTTTAAATTAGCCAAAACTTATTTTTGTCGCTTAATCTAGTGGCATATTACGTTATCTTAGTTTTTAAACATTAGCGCATAAAAGTTTTAAAACATTAGTGTTCATGGTTATTATATAAATTAAGAAAATGTTAGTATGAAAAAAGCAACTTCTTTAAAATTCTCCATACAAAACGCTGATTTCATAGGTGGGGACCTAATATTTTTGTATGGCTTCTTGCCAATAACGTTGGTTTGGTGAATCTGAAGAACAGGATGCGCTTAAGGGTTGCGCTAACTGTTCTCCCATCAGCATGTTGAGCTGGAACAAATGACACTGAAATTAAACTTGGTGTACTATATAGTAAGTTAATTTAAAAAAATATATTTGACGTTGTTAGTTTCTGACAATACATGTATCAGATATATTAAAATAACAACAATTAGATTAATGACTGGAATAACTAAATAAATGAAAACAAAAATTGCTTGATTTATTATAATAATTCAGACTGGTTGTTTAAGTGCTAGTAATTGACAACATTATCATTTCTATTTTAAGTGAATTGGGAATAACATAGAAAAAATCTATTATTGTATATACTACTGGTGACACAAATATTACAAAACTGAGATATATAAGTCGAGAGTGGCTATAACTTGTTTTTTTTCTGAAAACTTGAGCACAGTTTTCTAATATCAAAGGCAAGTGACATATCTGAAAAACAAGTGCTTTTTAAATATATTATTTAAAATGTCCCTAAAAGGCAAAATCAGCAAAAAATGTTTACTTTTATTTTATAATAATCATCAGCTAGAAACAATCAAATGAATGTTTATAGATTTTAAATTGTTAATTAAAATCAGTCTTACCAGGCAGGCGGGCATAAGTATAGTCCTCATGTCAAATTTTCTAAGAATATTATTTATGATCATTATTCTATTAAACATCTGAAAAAGGACATGTATACATTAGTAGTCTTGAAACTATGTTGACAGGCATGTTTTACATTTATGTACCTATGGGGTGATGAGTAGTGATCGATAATGTTTGTCATTAATTTTAAGGATTGTAGTCAACCTAATTAAATTTGTCAATAACTCAAACCCTATAGTATAGTTGGACAACCTGTTAGAAGCTCACATAAAAAGTAATGCTGGCAAGGAAAAACTTGAGTGGATTGGAATAAAATATACACATTCTATAAGATTAGCAAGTAGTATTGATAACGTACGAACCTTCGTAAAATTTTGTGACTATTCCTGAGGTAATTTCTTCGGCCGAAAACAATGAAGGTTTAGACCAACTTCGAGCCAATAGGTACTTCTCACTGATGTAGCTTTTTCAAAGTGTTTCTGGCACACACAAAGTTTGTGAAGGTCTTGATCTCTTAATCACTGTTAATGCTCAGGACCACTTATGAGCCACTTTTTATGCGTATATTTTTTGTGTAATGCTTATTTATTGCATGCGTTTCCTGTTAGTGAACAGGAAACGTATGCAATAGATAAGCATTTTCATCCTTTCGTTTACGACCGCAATGTTTGATACAACAGCTTGTTGTGTAGATCTTGCACTACCTACATATGCAAAATACTACACTTTAAAATAATTGGGAAGCTAAGAACGGAAATTAATCAATGCAAACTTTACTCACAAGTCGCAACTAAACCACTTTAAAAAACAAAACAAAACTGAAAAGTCGAAATTTCGAAAAGTTACCGAAAACCACCTCAAATAGTCTATATCTATGATTTTCTTTATGGTTGAATTTTTTTAAGCGACGCCACAGTGGCCAGTCTCGAAAATGTCAAAGTAATTTAAAATTCTTGTTGGCAACATTGGTGGCTCGCGCCGCAACGTTCCAAATAACTGCAGCTTTAGAATAAACAAATTAATAAGTACCAAGGTACTTTGAATTAGTTTGTTACTGACAATTATTTAGTAATTAATTATTTTTAAAAGATTAATGAAGTTCATCAAATCTTTATCATCTGCGGTGGAAATGTCTATGGTTTCGCAACTTTTCTAAAAACATTTTGTTTTTGAGTTCCAAAATTATCTACAAATTAAACAAATGAAAGTTTCAATTTAGTACCTTCTTTGAATTAGTTTATCAGTGACAATAAATACTTTTTTGCAATCGTGAATTTGATAGTAATATGACATAATGTTGGCATGTGCTGGTAAAAGTTTTTCTAAAATTATTAAAAACAAAAGGAGACGGGCGAATCTGGGCCTGACGTTACACAAATTAAATATTTGTCAATATTTCTTGCAGTTTTTTCATGGGATAAGAAATTAAATATTTAATAGAAAAAACACAGACTTCCCATATCTTCAGAAATAACCAATGTTGCCAGATGAAATAAGTTAATCGATTAATCGAATTCATAATAATACAAGATATTAATTTCTTGTATAGATATTTTTTTTTTTTTTTTAAATAAGTAATGTTTACCCAGTGACATATCAACGTTTCTAAACAAGTCGTAAAAATAAATTCATTGAATTGATCAAGTATCGATCATCATATTTTCATATACAGGCAATAAAGTGGAACTCATGTCATTGTCAGACAGATCAAATGTCAAACGAACATCATCATTAGCTTTGTTTGGCTATGAGTTTGCGTTATTGGGTATTTTCTGTAGTGCTTTCGTGTGCTGTAATTATTATTCGATTAGTATTCATAATACACCAAAAAGAAGACGAAGGCATTCTTTCAGTTATCCAGCAATGGGTTGCACCTCAAGTGGTAAGTAGTTTATTTCATTAAAAGTTCACATTTTGCTGTACCTTACTTCATTATTATTCTTATAACACTATAATATCTCTCATAATTGAAACAATAAATTCAACACAAGATTTACTGGATGGTTTGACTATCAGTTAAACCCTAAGACGACCCACTGACCGAAAAGTTCTGTTAGTTAAAAGACTACACGCAGCCACAAAATCTTTACATACTGAAGGTTTTATATTAATATCAGGCATTGAGCAAATTAGTTAAGCAACAATAGGATAATTGACATTGTATGAAAGCTTATCAATATAGTAATCTTAATGTAATCACAAATATACTCCGCTAATGAGTTTGGCTTGCTTCGGTTTTCTAATCACTGTCTTCTTCTTACTGTTGTTTGTACCAGTGCTTTGTGCCACAAATACAATGTTCTAGCCGTCTCACTACCATGTTATATATTATTTCTTTCCGAGAACTGTACGTAACAAACTATCGTTATTGTTGTAGGTCAACAGTTTTCATCACATTTGCCAAAGATGCAGGGTCTTAAATTCTTTAGGTGTGGATGAGCCGCTTTCATCTTCAACAACTGGACATCGTCAAGTGTGTGTCAACTGTGGATGTTCAGTGTTACGTGCAAGATCTAATTTATTGCGTACACACACTGAACGAGAAAGAAGGATTCATACAGTTATTTGTGAATGGATCTTGCCTAGTACTGTAAGTGTTTATTGGGCTCAGTTGCTTTTTATTATTTTATGTACAACTATATGGTAATGTCATATAATCAGGCAGTGTAAATAAATAACAAATGATCACTTTGACCTTGTATAACATCATTACTGTATTCTCCGAAGAGATAGGGCAGAGGAGCGTAGTACACTTGCATTCTGCATGTTAAATTCTTTCTCAGAAAAAGGCTTATTATAAAATTATTGTTCCAGATATCGCTCTCATTTGTCACAGTTGCTGGGTGTGAGCTGATAGAAATGCCCATCATTTTGTATCTGCACCATCTGTATTTATGAAACAAGTGAGCACGAGGAATTGATTTCACAGTCTACACCAAGGCCCGAGTGAAGCTATAGTGTTACCAGACTATATAAGAGCTGTAGAAACGAAATCTCACTGTTTTATTGAAGGTTGCCAGAGAAAAGAGAGGAATAGAGTTCCTGTTACAACTAGGAAAATGTTGTTAGATCGTTATAACTTCTATATCCCAAAAAACAATAGATTATGCAATCACCATATCGCACCCCCAGTGCGAGACTGTCACTTATGCAAAAATGCAATTTTTCAGGAGAAGCATTTAAAACTGACATTTAAAAAAAAAAATTTTTCAAGATTTAGACAAGATGAATAATAGCTTTTACTACAACGTCAACTTTTAACTTACTTTTGAATAAAAAATGACCACTCAATATTGTATTGCTTTAGGACAGTTATTACATATTTAACTCATTATTGCAATTTTTGCCTAAGTGACAGTCTCGCACCGGGGGTGCGATAGATTATAAATGAAGTGCCTCAATTAGGTACTACAAAAGTCATCGGGCCCTATTGGGTTGACAGCATATTTGATGAAGTTGACAACCGGCGATTCCAATGAAAGAATATCACTATAATAATATAACTCTTGATGGATATGTATCTGAAGCTCAACACTTAATGTATGAATATTTTGTACCTAGGTATTTTCGACTTAACCATATAAATCGCCAGGAAATTGTTGATAGAACCTTGTGATACCACATGGTTTATTTGGAAGCCATAATGGAGAAAATAAACCTATTATAATGTGGGTTGCTGTTGTCACGTAATGTCCATAATATTAAATATTATTTAATACCACCTGTAAGTACAGTTTTTAGACGACATTCTAATAGTTTATGATGTGGTGGACGATCAATAAATCAATAAAAGAGAAGGTGTTTTTAATTCATACTCCATCTGCTTTTTATAATTATATCAAACCTCTAGAATTTAGTTGGACGGCGTCTGAGTCCTCAATGTGTTACTGTTAATGTCCTACAGACAATAAATTCTGTTATATTCTAGTCTAGTCTATAATAAAGACTAATAATTCTTTCTTATAATATAACGTGAGAGCTTGGTGTAAGAATAATTTTAAGAAGCAGCAACGTTGTTCTTGGACTTACCAATAACACCCTATATTTTTTTTCTACCATCGAGAAGTAAACTTTTTCGTTTATTTGAAATGGTATTTTAACTAAATTAATTAATGCAGTAATTGTTACTGTAACGTCAGGCCCAACTTTCTATGAACTTTCGCCCGTCTCCTTTTGCATGCATCCCTTAAATTATTTATTTATTTAAACCCGTTTAATATATTTCTTACTTTCTTTTATTATGCTGGGAGACTGATTATTCCAATGTTTTATTATGCTGGCTACATTTTCGCGCTATCGCCAACTATACATCGCGCGCTCTCTGTTGCTAGGTGACAAGCGCTGTGTGAGAGAGAGCGCGCGAAGTTTAGTTCGCCATAACGCGACCATGGTGCCGATTCTATTGTCACAAATGCCTCTAAACTAAACTAAATATCACTAAAATTTAGTTTGTATTCTTAATACTTGTCCTTGAACGCAACATGCCATGTGCGATTTAAAAAATACTGTAATAAAATAATGCCTTATGTATCTAAGTCGACTCCTAGATAGCGTGTAAAACTACTGTCTCTGGCAATTGGTGAGTCGCTGATGCTGCAATCTGTTGAAAAACTGGAGGAAAAAAAAATTGCCAGCTCAATAGTCAGACTTAGGGAGGTGTCATTTATTTGTATGGGATTGGGAATCTGTACGTAGTATTATATTATCTGTGTCTGTGGTATGTAACCCTCAATCTACTTGCGCATCGTCAACAGCAACCAACACCATCTACAGCCATGCTATTCTGTAAAAATATCACCGTGAAAACTTGGGTGAAGTGAGCTGTCAATAGTGTCAATCCCTGTGGAATGACAGCTCACTCCACGCTCACTTCACCTAAGTTTTCACGGTTAGATGGTTACAGAATAGCACTGCAGGTATTGAAAGCAACTAGTATAACACCCGCCGTGAAGACCTACTGTCGCAATCTACATAACAGACTTACTAGCGCCATCTATCAACTCATAACGAAATTTGAAAATTTGAATTTCGCGCGCTGCTTTAGTGCATTCCTACATTGACATTCCATGATCGCACTGATACACATCACGTTCTTGTCAATTCTATTATTTTATATATAATTATCTGATATGCGCCAATGTTTGCACTCTACATTAGTAATTATTATATTTCATCATCCATTTATAAAGATGTACTTCTGGTGGAAATGTGTGTACGTTACTTTATTTAGTCTGTGGTGTCTATGGTGGCATGACCTGCTGTATCAAAACTATATAATATTTTCTAAAGTTTCAAACTTTCAAAATCTAAACACAAATAAACAAATGAAAGTTTGAATTTAGTACCTACTTTGAATTAGTTTATCAGTGACAATAATTATTAGTGTGTAATCGTGAATGTGATAGTAATATGACATAATGTTGGCATGTGCTGGTAAAAGTCTGTCTAAAATTATTAAAAACAAAATTTTGGCGCGGATTGTAGCGCCGTGGCGGTGCCTCAACTCCACAATTCTAGAATTAGTGAACTAGATCTTCAGTCTGATGGTAAACTTTGTAAGAACGAGTGGGGGTCAGTCAGGTAAGTATGCCAAGTATCTAGTTAGCATGGTGATAATAATAGGTAAACATGTAGGCAACGATAGTCACACAGTGACGATTTGGAGACGTTCCTGACCCATTGGCCGGCGAAGGCACAACTTATGGATAACTGGAAAGTTGACTAAAAGAAAAAAGAATAGGCACACATTTAAAACAAGTGAATATTATTAATCTGATAAATATTCTATCTCTTAGCAGATGAGCCCCAGGCCATTCGACTCAGCAGTTGCTTAGTAATACCTTATGAACTGAAGACAATAAAGGAACACCGCCTCTACTTAATTTGATCACATCAATTCTGGTAAGTATTCATTATTTCACACACTGTTTTTGATAATCATACATATTATGGAGCAAATAAATTGGAGCATGGAATTAATAAATGTTGCAACTCATTGTACTCAAAATGATTGAGTGAAATGAGTATGTATTATAAGTAAATCAAACCGCTATACATACTTATTGAAAGTACTACATTACTATACTGATGATAATCACAATATTATTTCAAGTGGTTCAATTGATTGTAAAAAATATACTCGGATGAGTGTAGGAATGAAATAAATCAAATAGTAATATATGCTTACCATTATTTCCAGCGGTGGTGGCGTGCAGTCCACACACCCGACAGCGCTCCGTTCCCGGCATCAAGAAACATGTAGCAAAAATGTATTAGCAAATTGATTTGATGTGATGCAAATGAATAAATTCCATTTATTTATGTACACACTAAACACCTCATAAAGTAAAATACATAAAGATTTATCATTAGACTGTTTTTCCAGCAGACCTGCGGCTGGAGAATTGGATGCCAGACAGACCATCGATTTACATCTATGAGACATAGACATAGTGACATAAACACACATAATTTTATCAGCTTAAAATAAACTCACATACACTTCTTAAATAAATAAATAAATAAATAAATACATATATTAATTTTTATTTTTCTTGTTTGCAAGAGTGATTCGCAAATTTGATGAAGTTGCTCAATCTCACCTTTCAAGTATATTGATATCCATTTGTTGTTTCGAAAACAAAATGTAGGTTTAAAAGCATTGAAATAAATGGGTACTAATAAATTATTGTCTGTGAATACGAATAGGCTTATGGACATGGGCCCCCAATGACGGAAACAAAAGAACCTTAGTGTGATATCGCGCGTGATAAACATTCTGTAAACATCTCACCGTGATAACTTGGGCGAAGTGAGCTTGATGTGAGCTGTCATTGCACCTAAAGCTAGGAATTGACATTATGGACAGCTCACTTCATGCTCACGTCACCTCACTCTTCACGGTGAGATGTTTGCAGAATGTTCACCCGATTCTGTTGCCAAGGCAACCGTACTTCACTTCGTGTGTTATATCTATGCAGCACCTGGCGCGCATGCGCGACGTGAGATAGTTCACTTCACCCGATTCACGTAACCATGGGAACCACCCACACTTCACTTCGGCGAGGTGCAGTGCTCCCTATGCGCGCGCTGTGTCAGTTGAACTTAGTATTAATTTATGATGTTGGTTAAGATTTCTTGAATATTATTTTATTATTGGTAACGTTTAGTAAAGGACGTACAATAAAATATTAGGTACCTACTTATCACACATCCTTTTAAATTTTTATATGATTAGATAAATACCTACACAAATCGTATAGATGCGATTTAAAGCGCATCCCAGCACGCTAAGAGTTTGATTGCATTCAAGTCATCAGCTGACTATAGGTTCTTTAATAAAACAAACAATGTAAGTAACTATGCGCAAACTACGAAAAGGCGCTTTGTAGCAGCTGTACTTATTGGTATTGTATTTGATTAAATATAGGTATGTTCTGACTGCGCATGCGTGACGCGTTACATAACTACAGGTTAAATAACTAGTAAGTACCTATTTCATTTAAAAAACAGTTTAATTATTGAAAACCAAATGTAGGCAATAAACTGTCTTTTAAAATGTACAAAAACCGTATGATATAGACATTTAAAAATAGATAAGTACAAATTATCATCTGTGAATACGAATAGGCCTATGGACATGGCCGTCAACGAGGGAAAATTAAAAAAAAAAAACTCGCCCGTTGCCACGGTAACCACCCAGTGGTCACCTAGGCAACGGTTCGGCGAGGTGGAAGTGAGCTCAGTGTTTCCACTTTTAGGGATTTCTCACTTTTTTAGGGAAAAATGTTAAGCACGGTTTAGGGATATTTTATTTTGACAGGGATTTAAGGAATTTCGGGTAAAAATTGAACTTGAAAGGTGATTCCCTCAAACTCTTAATGAATGTAATTGGTCTAATTTTAGTTTACCACGTTAATTGTACTATTACCGTGGCTAGAGGCGACATCGGAACTAAATCGCATTATAAGTACCTAGAGTTAGTTTGTTTCGTCTCACTCGATTCTTAATGAATGTTTTGTAATCTCGTCAGTTAATGAAAGTTTTGTAGGTATATGTTACATTGCAAAAATGATAATAGAACATGGTTATGGTATTAAATATTTAGAATGATTTGTTATTATTTATTTTCATCATGGTCCCTAAATCAAGGATTTTTTTAGGGTGTTTTAGGGATAATTCATTAAAAACTGGGGAAAAACCAAAAACGTAAGCGGACACACTGAGTGAGCGTCTGTGCGCGCGCTACAAGTGTCAGTTTTTTGATGGTTATGATTAATGAATATTATTTTATTATTGGCAACCTGTACTTAATGTACTTACCTATCTATCTACAATAAAACATTGTAGGTACTCATTGGACGTTGGTATTTAGTGCGCATACGTGACGCGTTACAAGTTAAATAAGTAGGTAGGTACTTATTAAGTCAAAAATAACCCAATGTGATAGTGACTGCCTAACGCGCAAGCGCGATTCTTACCGCTTTAGCGTGTTGAAGTGAGCCGGTACGCGCTAGACTTGTTCTTGCTCGGTCTTTGAACGGATCGCTCCGATCTAGTACAATCTGTGAAATGTACTAGTTCGGCCTTCTAGTACTATTAGTACACTAACTGAATGAAGAGTTTTACGAGTGCTTGGATGGTAGCACAGACTCATAGGAGTTTACACCGAAAACCAAAAAGAAAACAAAACTTTAAATGAACAATACATCATATCTACTATCAGTCACAGAGAATAATAGCAGTGTACTAAATTCAAAATGAAAACTATCTGGAAAGTAGGTAGGCACTTACTTATTATTTTAAGAAATCAGAAAATAATTAAAAAAATCGGTAACCTCGCATACCTATAAGTTTCGAAAGAAATAAAGGAAAATACTGAAACTATTTTCGTATTAGATCTAAACACCTTGGCAAATCAGAGTTATAAAGTTGTAAGATTGAAAAGTCAGAGTGCAACAGTCCAGGAGTGAAGAGTGCGTCTCGTTCCTCGCTCCCTGGCGACCGGTCTGTTTCCCGCGCGATCCATGAATCGAGAATATGCGTGATCAACGTCCTTAGTCTGCGGATCCAAGTCCGAGCGACCGATCGGACGGAACGTGATCGAAACGAAGTACTAAATGACCGAAGTACTATTAAGCTTACGGAATAGTTCATTCTAGTACAGTGTCGTGAATGAATTCTTAATAGTACTTAGTACATGTACTACACAAGCCTAGTACGCGCGCTGTAAGTGTCGGCTGTTGAACCGTTGAATTTTGTAATGATTTGATGAATATTATTTAATTATTGGCAAATCGGTAGGTAGCTACATACAATCTGCACGTGTTTTTATTTAAATGACAACATCGTTTAGGTTGGTTCCTGACTTCCCACATAGGTAGTTTGTGTGGGGTTTCATTACACACTATTAGCACTCGTTTCCGTTTGTATAATCAGTTAAGAATGGGTTCATAATAACAAACCATTTTCTTTAGTAAGTGGCAGCTGCAGCAACGTGTAGATATGTATGTTTTATTTTATTTATTGTAGGTAGGTACCAACGTGCGTAACGCGCTCGCGCCACCGGCTATTTATATTAAGGACTAGTCTAGCGAGAAAATTGATTAATACAAAATTGAGTTTTTGACTGATTATCGGTTTTGCTATTTTATTTAAAACCCCCCTTAATAGTAATGTTTAGACACTTAAATACTAGCTTTAGAATACTTAATATAAATTGATCAATAGAATTAGCATAAAAATTTAATTAAAATCTCGATTATGATTGTAAATGTAATGCTTGGTCATCCCTAGTATCGGGTGGGGTGACACTGACAGCTCACTCCACGCTCACTTCCCCTAGGTTTTCACGGTGAGATGGTTACAGAATCGCACTTTGCACGCGCTGAATTGACAACTATAAGTAAGGTAAGTGGACGTGAAAGCGGCGGTGTCTACCCCTAATAATAATGGAATCTGTGGGCGAACCTTTAAAATTCGCGCGCTCATAAGTCGTAAGTTCGTAATTCGTTGTCTGTGCGCGTGAAGATCTATGTTGCGAGGTTGCGAGGGGAGCGATGCCCGTATGCGGACCCGAATCGGCCAATCAGAGCGCCGCACGGCACTTGCGGCTAACCGCATTGTGTAGTAACCCCCTCAGACCCCTCAACTTCCTGCTCCCTCAGTTGCCGTGTGCTGTTCAAAGGTTGATCACGTACGCCAAATTGATAAAATGAGTGTCCATTTCACCGAGCCTGAAATGGTACAACTTGTAGAAATCTACAAGGAATACGACTGTCTGTGGAATATGAAGCACGAACAATATAGAGACAAAGGAGCAAGACAAACCGCCTATATTCAAATCGCGGAAATATTAAACATTCCTAACCTAAGAGCTAAAGATATCCCGAACAAAATTAAAAATTTAAGGTCGTCATACTACCAGGAGATCAAAAAGGTTAGAAGAAGTGTTCGTTTAGGTGGGAAGGTTTATAAACCGAAAGTGTTATGGTTTTCAATGATAGATAGTTTTTTAAGACCATTCAGGCATGAACGGGAATTTATTTCGAAGGTAAGAAACAAAATATTTTTACAATCATAATATTTTTAGAGTTCCGTAGCGAAATGGCAAAAACGGAACCCTTATAATTTCGTCATGTCCGTCCGTCCTGATCTCACGCACCCATTTTATTAGCACCATAGCTATGAAAATTGGAAAGAACGTGTATTCTGTGCGCCGCTAGGGTTTTAGAGTGTATCATTGCCAGTGACATAAAAATGAAAAATAAATTGTGATTAGTGCTACAAGATTCTTTTGGCGCCTGAACCTGAATTACATTTTTGTGTAGATGTATTGACAAGATAGAGTGAGTAGGAGGAGATGAGAGGTGTAGTTCCGATTTTGGCCACGCGCCAAAATAACCTTGTAAATACTTAAATACTTGCCAGATAATATAGTAAATGCAAAAAATACAAATATTTTTTTTAAATTGTTAAAAGTTTATGTTTTAGAAACAATGTAACACATATTTAGAAAATGCCTGCATGATAAATAATGAAATTAACCTATTGGATGGAATTTTTAGAAGCCTAGTTTTAAAGATATTATTTTTGTTTTCCTCTTATCGACTCACGGAGTCTTTGTCACCTTTTAACTGCATGATTTATTTGTATATCTCATATATTAAGTGAACTGCCTTGTGTTCTTTATGAGAATAAAATTATTTAAACCGAAATAGGGCTGTAGTGAAATTATGAAACAAATAGAATAAGGCACGGGCAAGGGTTTTTTATGTCCAGGCAAATCACTGTCCATTCTAAGGTTGCCTGGAAGAGATCGCAGAAAGCGTTAAGGTCGCCCATTGTATATTTTGTAGTGCTTAATTATTATTTCTTGTTATGTATTTTTGTGGTGTACAATAAAGTATATATAAATAAATAAATAAGGTGTGGCACTCCCCATACATGTAACCGTCGTATAATAATAAAAAAACAATGCACTTATACGTGTAGGGTATCGTTGCGTCCCCTAATAATTAATAATATTATGATGATCTGTGATGAGACATTTTCGGTTACAACCGCATAAATAACTTCGTTTTTCATAGTTTTTTTTCTAGAAATACTATAGAAATTTAACTTATTTTTGAGGCCAATAAAATCTAAGAAATCTAAAGTGTGTTCGTAAATATCGATCCCGACTACGACACTCACTCACTGGAGTAATGAATGTAGTCAGTCACGGAATACAGACAACATTTATGCGATCATGTATTTTTCCTTTTTCAGAAACCAATGGAAGGAATCGAAAAAGTTGGCACCAATTTATTATCTTTAAAAAACGACAATACCAGCATCCAGAAAGAAAGACACATTGACTCAATAGCTGAAAGAATAACTCCGTCAAATAAAAAAATTGAAGATGAGTTTGATAGTTATGGCAAATATATCGCCTCCTCTCTACGTTCGATGCCGCAAGAATTTTCAATAATCGCAAAAACAGAACTACAAAAGACTATATCGGACATTCAATTAAGAATAGTAAGGCAAACGAATGCTGGGACTGATCACATTAACCGGTCACAGTCTCCGTGTGGCAGTGCGTCAACTTCAAGTGACGACGAAAACCAACGTATAGAATGTTTGTCTCCTAACTCTGATTCTTGCATTTCTACTATTAAGATAGAATACGATAATGATGAATAGGAACACCGTGGTTTTGTTTATCAATTTTAATTTTTGTGTGAGGCAGTGAAGTCAGCTGTTACCTATGTGCTAAAACTGTCGTTTTTAGTCCTTTTTTGTGAACATTCCTTTACCTTTGTGAATTAAGTACCAACTTTTGTCCCAATTTTTATTTTGTACAAATAAAAAATACAAATAATAAAACCACTTTAAACCATTTGTTTTTTTTTGCTATAGAACTAATTCCATTGGTCCCTCGAAAACTGTTTTTTGTCCATTGACTACTTTATTGTCTAACATCTGTCTTTAAAAATCTTTTTAGTGTTTCGTTCCTCAAATGGCAAAAAGAACCCTTATAAGATCACTTCGTCGTCCGCCTGTCTTTCCGTCTGTATGTAAAGACTAAGAGAGTTGTATTGATGATTTTTATGATTATGATTCTGTAAATAAATATTTGATACGGCCGCGAATCATATTTAGATCAACATACAACCTGCTACCGACCTGCAAATTGCAAAAAAACGTAAGAAAATTTTAATTTCGCGGGCTAACCTGACGCTTTCGCCTGTTCGCTCTTCATTTAGAAAATTTGTAGGCCGTCTCTAAGTAAGATTTTAGTCTTTATTTCATTCAAATTGGTCCAATTTTCACTCTGTCGAAAGTTTATTTTCAACTACATAGTTAATTTTGGCTAATTGAGCGACTATTTGACAATTCAGAGGTGCCTGTAAATGGTTTAATTGAAATAAATGTTTTGAGTTTGTCCTTCAATCCAGAATTAGAAATTCATAGGCCGTGTCACTTGAATGAAGCTTAGGGCAGCCGGGCACAGCTTCGAGACGGAACCCCAGGGCGTGAATGTTACTCGCACTTGGCCGTTTTTTTAAATGTTAGTTCAACTCATCTGACATCTGTCAAATATCAATTCTGTCTAAATGGCAGATAAATAAGACAGCTGTTTTCAATAAACAAGAAAACTTGGTTTGTCGTCTAATTAAGTTGTATCAGTAAAATAAACTCAAACAAACATATAAATATTTAGGGGAATAGTACATATTTGAAGAAACAAAATAAGATGCACATGTAAAATTGAAATAAGGTACACCTTGAATGACCACTGAATTGCGATTTATTCAAGTTTAGCTTTCGATTTGTGAAATATAAAATGATAATAAAGGTTTGTATAAGTATATATTATTATATTTAAATGTCATGTACTTAATTTTAAACGTGAGTGAATTCCCTAATTTCTGCGATTAATTATTTATTAAAGTAAAATTATATTTAGTCATTTCTAACTTGAGATGTCAGTATGCTATAATTATGAATACAATAGAATCTATCTTCTTTAAAATAAAAACCAATGTTTGGTTTGTTCGTATTCTATGCGCTAGTACTACAACCCTAAGGAGCCGAGCAGAATAAAAAAAGTCAGAAAGAATGCTAAGCAAAAACGAAGTAACGGGGCATAATTCGGATATATATTTTTAATTTCACACGGACAAAGTCGCAGAAGCTAGTATTGTATAATGTTAACTGGTCAGGTAGGTCATCAGATAACTTGAAGCTTAAAATGCCTATACATTCCACAACTTTCCTCGACAAATACTTCACTGTGCAGGCCGCTCGATTGTGGAATGCACTGCCAGTTGAAATAAAGCGCGCGCAATCGTTACAACATGTGTTTAAGAGACTCGTGAAGGAACATTACTTGTCGTTGTGATCTTGTTCTCGTAGCTGTAATTATCTATAGTCTTCATTTATTTTCGTTGCTTATATATTTAGTATGTATCTATTATTTAGGATATGTATTTATCTGTGTATCTATTCTAGGATATTGGATACTTATTATTTGCACCAACAATAGCCCCATTTTATGTCCAGGCAAATCACTGTCCATTCTAAGGTTGCCTGGAAGAGATCGCGGAAATCGATAAGGTTGCCCATTGTATATTTTGTAGTTCATAATTATAATTTTTTTGTTATGTATTTTTGTGGTGTACAATAAAGTATATATAAATAAATAAATAAATGTTGTTGTAGGTGGTTAACAAATAAAGTTGATCAAAATTAAAAGTATCTCCAACATACCTCTATGGGGCCAGTGGGTCTTCTTAGGGGCAATATATTCTAATATGGTCACCATAAACAGAAAACTAAACTATGCACCAGAACTATGCTAAGAAATACAGGGAAAGCTCGAAATTCATATAAGGTAGGAATAGGCATAGAAAGTAGGTAAAAGTCTTGAGTCTACAAAATATTCATTGAGTACTAACATTTCTTTAAGAGCGTTTATCCTAAAAGCGCAAGGTCGCTAATAGCTGCCAAAAATTTACCTGTTTTGATTAATTTGGCAATATTACTGTATGGAATTAAGAAATGTTGCTAACTAGCGAACTAGAATATTAATAATGATATAACATTGAATTTGATGTTGTACCCGTTTTAGGTGTAAAAAAAGCATTAGGAAAGTTTCCAAATAGGTACTTTTTTACATCTAAAACTAAGTATTTGGTGTTATGATATTAATTTTGCATTTTCAGAATCAATATTCTTGTTCACTAGTAAGCCACATTTCTTATTTCCATACAGTAATATAGCCAAATTAATTGAAATAGCTAAATATTGGACATCTATTTGCGACAATGCCCACTTTCTGAATAAAAAAATTCACAGTTGCTCTTAATAGTAAAATTCACAGTTGATTTGTATGAAACTGTTGAGCGCAATGTAATTCTCATGCTGCACCTTTGTTTATCATAAGTTGGGTGGTGACAGGCGCCGAGGCAGTGTCGCATCCCCCCTTGGCTTCAATATGCTTCTACCTATGCTCAAAGAGAACTCACCAAGAGTGGAAAAATATACACAGGTATTTATTTATTGTTGATCTTGCCTGCAGCTCTATACAAGATGTTTTTTTTTAATATTCCATAACCCTAGGTTATTAATGAGACCATGTCAAAGAGTCAACTAAGTACAAGCTTTCTAGCATATAAATTATTTTTTAAACCCTTAGGTGAAATATAAAAAAATATAAAAACATTTAATTCAGATTATTTTTGTTCATAAAAAGAAAATATGACAAGTCGCATTTTCTTAGCTTTAATATGAATGATTGGTTTGAATGAAAATGTTTTACTCTATGAATGAAACTTAGATACACACAGCTGGTATATGTTATCTACAAAACTATGTATTTTTGGCACACTTGTTGTTGTTCCAGGACTTTTTGTATTATTTTTACTTATTACCTTAGAGTTATGGGACATCAAAAGAAACACGTTGTTTATATAATAAGTATTCATAATTATGTTTTTAATTAAGTATGCTTATTAATCAATTATTTGTTTATTTCAGATAGCTAAGACCTTGGCAAACAAAGAAGGATGTAAACTTGAAAACAGAATTTTTGTTTCTTTATCAAAAGACATATCAAAATTAATACAATTAACTAATGTTGAAAAAGCAGACTTCAGTAAAAGTGAAAATACCTTTTCAGTTTATGTAGGCACTACCTTTTTATCTGCTTTTAATCATATTTTAATACTCAATACTCAATTATTTATTGCATTCCACAATGTAGGCTTAGGTGATAAACATTTATTTGGTAGGTAACAATCGTGGACCCTGTCGGGCACAGCAAAAGATATAATAAATAAATGTGGAGAGGACTTATCATTTAAGTATCTTATTACAATCCAACTTAATCTAAAAACATAGACATAACATTAAAAAAATGAAAAATGATTCATATGCCAGTTTATTCTTTGACATGGTCTCATTAATACCCTAGAGTTACGGGATATCAAAAGGAACACCTTGTACAAAAATATAGACCTAGTATTAAAAGGCTGCAGTTTTCACTGCCAAGCAAATATCAACTTTGAGCTCGTGGAAATAAAGTAAAAAATACTTACTCGGATCAGTTTTGATGCTCTCGCGTAAATTAATTTATTTTATGCACTTTATGTTTCGCCAGGCTTATGGCGGCCGTAAATGATATGTAGATAAGATATAATAAAATATTACTTTTCAGAAGATGAGTGCTTTATCTAATGGATTAGCTATCCAGCACGCGTAGCATGACCACCGTAGAAACGAGTTTTGTTGACGAAAGAATAGACAAAATGACAGTTAAACAATCACAATCTGTCATTTTGTCTATTCTTCCGTCGACAAAACCCGTTTCTACGGTGGTCATGCTACGCGTGCTGTATGGAACTATAGCCGTGTCCGATGAAGGAACTCGAGTGAAGGTACGAACTTGTAAGTATTCACCGATGTACCACATCGTTATATTAATTATTTTGTTTCTGTTTTCTTGGAAACCTTTAGACCTAAAATTATCTGTAAATAAAAACTTCAGTAACTCCATTTTATTGATGTGAAACCTCTATAGCCGCACGTAAAACCGATTTCTGGCGTGGCGACGCATGCCGTGGCGACGCGTCGCCACGCTATGTGGTGGTATATATATACAGTCTATATGCAGTAGTGTGTACGGTGTGGCGACGCGTCGCCATGCGCAATCGATTTTATTTTATCATTATCATTATGACATATTTAGTTCCTATCACAATCTGTTCTTTTACAAAATAATGTCGATGTTTCACATCTGCCAGGCGTCCCGTGACGGCTCATTTTTTTATCTGAATAGCCAATCTTACCATTGCATTTCATTTTCTAGGTTTATATTTACCTGCGGACACGGTAATTAATAGTGTCGAGGATGATACCTTAAAACCCGTCACGCCACCGCCGTCACCGCCATTTTACTTCGCACTAGTTTACCAAGACACGCCCATTTTTTACGGAGATTTTGAAACGCGACGATTATTTAAGGAAAATTATGTAAATGGCTTACCAGTGTGAATGTACCACGGAATGTACTGAGGAGTTCCAATACTAATGCCGCCGTAGGTAACACAGTCCTGCCAGGGTTGCCAGTTTGTCCGAAAGGGATATCGTGGCCCCGGCACACAGGCAACGGAAGGAACACGGGTGGGTTTTAGTCAGTAAAAGTCTGACACGCCGTCCCGCTCCCCCCAGAGCGGGAGATGTTATTTGATAATTTCCCACCCAAAAAAAGGTAACCTACATTGTTTCTGGTTGTGGGTGGATCTTTTGGCGCTCGAATGACGCTGTGAGTAAACATTTACATGCAGGTGTTTTGTAAAATTTCACTTGAAATGTGTTAAAAAAAAAACAAGATGGCGGTTTTAATTCCAATTTTGGCACAGGTAGCGCTATACCTACCATGTGGCTGTGGTGAATCACCACGTAAGTAAAATCGGAGGAACCCAGCACCAGTGGTGATGTGTTACTCCGAATTTTATTTTTATTCATTTTGAGTGCTATAAACTTACTTAGGCACAAAATAAAACAAAATGTTTATCAAAATCTAATTTATTTGAATAAAAAAGGGAGTTAAAAATGTGTTTTTTATTAAATAGATTAGAGCAATGATTTCTATGCTACACATAAATAACACACATACACTTGCATGACATCAAGCTAATTTGCATTATCTTTGTAGATATTATTTTTATGAATCAATAATCAAATACTGTTTTGGGGGGGGGGGGGGGGGGGGGGGGCTGGTAATCTGTGTGACAGGTTTTCCTAGTGCAGATACCAGTCTCCCACAAAGGATTTATCAGATTTTGTAATCTTCATATTTTTAAGGCACCTTTGTGGAAGAGAATTAAATGTTTATTATTATTATTTATTATATCATCGTTTTTATGAATAAAATCAAAAAGATACACTTAATTAAATACTTAATTGATATATCGAGTACCTCATAATAACTTCAAATGAAGTCCTATTAACTTTGTTTTTGATACTTTTGACACCTCATAATGATCCTCTGTTCACTAACTTATCAATATACCCCGTCCTGGTGAATTAATTTGACATGTTGTGCATTTGTTTCTTTTTTCTGTTGTTTCAATAAACTTCTATAATTCCTTCTGAAATTTCGTCTGCCTTTTGTATCTATTACTATAGTGCGTTGTGGTTTTTTTTCGGCTTTTGTTTCTCTTTGGCGTTCCCTTTTTCTTTGTTGAAACGTTTTTGAGGAGGCAACTGATCCCTTCTTTTTTGAAGAAGCAGGTGGTTCCTTTTTTAGTGGCGGTGCAGTTATTTCTTCCTTTTCTGGTGGTGCAGTAATTATTACCTCTTTTTCTGTTACTGCCATTTCCCTCCTTTTTGGCGGTGCAGGTGTCATCTTCATGTCTTGGTATAGCTCATCGTAACCTAGCACCAGAGGAGGCAGGACGACCAGACTCGCGATGCGCTCCTTTGTTTCACACTGCAAATAAAATTCACAATTAAAGTGCAGCTATTGAATGTGGGTAAAGCTTGTCCACTCTGAAATGACGCGCCCCACTACCGCATTTACGTACACGGTAATGTGGATTTCTATGGATAATGCTTGTGGGGCGCGTCATTTCAGAGTGGTATACACGTAAAGCCTAGCCGATCTATTCTGTAAAAATCTCGCCGTAAACTTACGTGAAGTGAGTCAAGGTAGGGGAGCCCAGTAGGTTTTTGAGCAAGCATATTTAGGGCGAAAAATTTATAGCTGCGTAGGTGCGGAGAGGACACCGGACATATATTTGAATATATTTATATTTTTACAATAAGTTTTGAGGGTGAGATTTTACATACAGAATAGACAGCAGTCAAGCTACTGCGGTCTATTCCACATTACACCATAATGGAGAGGAAGTGTCTCGCTTTGCTTTATTTCACATCGCTTAGGTATACCGATACCGATAAAAACCTCGTTATTGTTCATCTGCGAATTTTGCGATACGTTATCCCTCGGGGCTTTGGTGGATTTTGGGCTTAAAACTTATAGGTAAGTAATTAACTTATTGAGATCGGGTGTAACAACACAATCTATTAGAGAAAGAACAATGAGTCCGGAGGTTCTATATTGTTCTAGGATTTTCTTTTAGTGTCGTTAATGACTAACCTGCTATCTAATTACGCAACGCATTTATATCTGTTTACTTTTGACAGTTCAACAACATTCATTGCGTTATTTACGTTGTTGAGCAGATTTTTTTTCGAACTTATGACGCAATGGATTAGCAGTCTGTTTAAAAACGATTCAGATTCTGATTGATCGTGTATTACGCAATTAGGGTACTGCACTGCTATTTTGTAACCATCTCACCTTGAAAACTTAGGTGAAGTGAGCGTGGAGTGAGCTGTCATTCCACAGGGATTGACACTATTGACAGCTCACTTCACCCATTTTTTCACGGTGAGATGTTTACAGAATAGCATGGCTGGTGTCAAAATTTTAAGGTAGTCCATGGGCTCTGACTTGGCTGCACATGCCGTCGAGAAATATCTCTCAGGCAGGTTTCCTCACGATGTTTCTAGGGTTTAAATATTTAATTCTAGGGGAGGATTTAAATATTTAAGACGTTATTTTCTATGGTAAGTACATCGCAGCCTGAGCACCGTCTTGCTGACAAGCTACTATTGTTACCACATCAGAGAGAAAATTAATAAATCTACGTACTCACCACCGTGAAACAAACGGTAACTGCGATCAAAACCAGCAATAAGGACATTCTTACATCACTAACAATTGTTTATGGTCCACATTTTATGGCCAGTCGTAAACTTTCAATTAATTTCAAAATGCGATACGTTACAGCACGCGTTTTATAATACCATATTAGTGGTGTGTTTTCATGTGTGTAAATCAATGAGTTACAGAAACGTCTAAATACTTATCGGAAGTTCGAATAACGTTATTCCGTTTTTCTTGAATGCAGTTTTACCCCTTAGCTCAGGTACGCACGGGCGATTTTTTCCCGCGGCGATTTTTTTTCATGCACTAGATTCTGAACGCTCGGCTTAACACCGAGAGTTGAAAATCCAGTGCGCGATAAAATACCGCCGCGATATTTTTACGTCCCTGCTAACGTGGGATTAACCCTTAAATCGACCTCGTATCAGATTTGTCCATACTGACTACTGACCACACTATAAGTACCTATAACTACTTAGCCACTAAGGTAGGTACCTACCTCCTTCCGGGGATAGAAAACTCGAGCTCAGCGCGGTAAGAGAGGAGGGATCGCCGATCGCCGAGTGGGAGAGTCGTAAAGTTAAGCCTCGTACGGACTAGCGCGACGCGACACTGGTAATTGTTCTACCGTGATGTTTTATTAGAAAATTGTTTTGTTAGAGTAGCATTGCGCTGTCGCGTCGCGCCAGTCTGTACGAGGCTTTACGAGCTCGTGGCGACAGCTGGTCTGACCCGCCGTAATAGATATCTTATATCAAAAAGGTCTCCCGAAATGGTGTTACTTAAATGATACAAATGTATACGAATCAATTTAATTTTTACTTCTAAACTTCGTCGGGTGCAAACTGTTCCTCCTCTGCAGCTTCTACGGCTGGCAGCTCCTCTTCAGCATCAGGGTTAAAGGCTGGCGGACGAGACAGCCCAGCCTCACTCAGTAGCTCTAACAGTGATGCCATAGAACTGGCAAGCTGGAGACAAAGAATCAGATCATAAACAGGATTTTGTCAGGACCTATTACCGCAACTTGGGGAGACCTATATCCAGCAGTTGTATGCCCTAGGCGAAGTTGATGACACTGAGGGCAAGATTCACAGATTGCACCCTAGACTTTACTTTGCTGAGTAATATGAACCTTATTCTTAAGTTTACAATGTTCATATTCGTATAAGCGAATGTGTGTAAATGTTATACGAACATGAAGGTTATTATTTTAACGATAAGGTTTATATTCGTATGGAACGCTAACTTTACTTAGCCAAGTAACCGTTTCATAAAAATATGAATCTTATTGTCATACAAGTAATGTTCAATCTTGCTATAAGTAGGTACACATACACCGCTTACGCACTAAACCGCTTAAAACAGACTCACGCACTAAACAGACGATTATGACCTTTTGCTTTTTGCCTACTTACTTAATTTTGGGTTTAACAGTAAAAAAAAGGTATTATTTCAATCCTACCCTAGTAGTTTAGTTGAGGCCGCGAGCGCAAGAACGGCCTACTACTAATTAATCTTATTGAGATATGTAATCAAAGAAAATGAACACAATTTTTAATGCAATAAATGTGTTACTAACGCCATCTTTTGGTGGCTCGAAAAATCAATGTTAGGCCATTTTGCTGTTTTTTAAAACAGATGATTGACAGAGATAGGCCCACTAACAATTTTTTTTTAATAAAATATCATTAGGCCGTTTTTGCGCTCGCGGCCTCAGTTATAAGCCTGGTTTTAGCCAAAAACCTGAAGACAGGAATATTCTTGACTGAAAGTAGCATTATGTTACACTGCTACAACGAGTGCGGACTCGTAGTCACTGGTGTGACTACGAGTCCGCAAATACCAGTGTGACGAACAGGAAACGGTGTGGTGTGGTCACCACACCGTTTCCTGTTCGTCACACTGGTATTCATTCATTCATTGACAGACAACACAGTCTAAACTGCTAGGTCTCGATTGTAAAAATGCCATCCTGAAAACTTATGTGAAGTGAGCTGTCACTGTCATTCCACTCAATGCTAGGGATTAACACTATTGACAGCTTACTTCACCTAAGTTTTCACGGTGCGATTTTTACAGAATAGACAGGCTGGACTTATGGTTAACTACCTGCGCCCCCCGGTTTCACCCGCATAAGTCTTGATCCCGTGGGAATATCGGGATAAAAAGTATCCTATGTCCTAATCCAGGACATGGTCTACCCATGTGCCCAATATAATCCAAATCTGTTCAGCCGTTTTAGCGTGAAAGTGTAAAAAACAAACAAACTCACTTGCGCATTAAATATAAGTTAGGAAGTTAGCATAGGATATATACCTGAAATCGCCAACCCGTCTTGAGCAAGCGTGGTGATCAATACCCGTGCCTTCCTCTTGTATGAGAAAAGAACTTTTCCATGCAGAGGGACGATAATAGGCTGGTTCTCGGCTGTTTCTTGAAGAAAAAGCTTATACCTGTGCATCTGCCGTTTCCTCTTTCGCCAGCAGCTCAGCAGTGACGGAGGCCTCCTGCTCGGCCTCCCTCCGGCGCCCCGCGCGCGCGTGCCTGGCGGCCACGTTGAGCCTGAGCAGCGCGTCGTCGGGCGCCAGCGCCAGCGCGCGCGCGTACGCCGCGTCGGCCCGGCTGTCCCCCAGGCGCTCCAGGGCTATGCCTATCAGCAGCACCTGTATCCGAACTTGGATTATCCAGGTTGTGTTCGGAGTTGTTGCCTGGCACAGACCAACACATGCCACTAAAAGGAGGAGGCCTTACTCAACAGAGGCTAATGATGTTGAATAGTGTAGGTGTCGTACTTAAAGTAGGTATACCTTCCTACTTATTTCTTGAAAGAAAATTACAAATCTATGCTCTATGTCAGTGCCACTGCTAACGGATTTACTGCTGCATGTTAGGTAAGAGTGTCCATGGAGTTTCTTGTCCGTTCTCTCCAATAGGAACTGTTTTTTTCTCTCTCTACACTCCGGTTTCAACTACAGTGACTGCTTTTGTTTCTGACGACTATAGGTTACGAGCATGTGCTTTGATGTGGCTAATGTAACCTATCTTGATAGTATGCTTAGTTAGAACCTACGAATAGCAATCTATTAAAGCTTTAGAATGGACATCTAGCTTCATCTTTCTGACTGAACGACACCTTAATGATTCAAAAGTGTCTATTTAATCGGTTTCATTGAAATAAATGGTTTGAGTCATAGGCGGAATGTTAGTTCTAGCAACAGGAATGCCGTGTAGTTTGAAAACACGAAGAAGATCAATTGAACAGCCACCATAAGCACTGAAAAGAAGTGGTGAAGGGCAGGCGTTTTTGGGGGACTGTCTTATGTAATTTTGACGTTCGAAAAGTGCTGATTCTCAGCATAGTTTGAATAAATGTTTTTTTTTTTTTTTGAGCTTTTATGCTTGGAGCAGCATCATTCGTAGGTTGTCGTCCGTACCGTGTAAGGCTGGAAAGGCTGCAAGGCCGCAGCTGTGGCGAGCCGGCAGAAAGCAGAAGCTGGTCTCTTGCACACGAGCAGCGCTACTCCGAGATCATGCGCCGCACGCGCACTAAGCGGTGCCGCCCACGATGCGCGCTGAAGACACGTTAAGGCCTACATGAGAAAATAACCATCAGTATGTCCCAATGTTTTTAAATTAGAACCTCCTCGACCCCAAACATACTTCTTCTGTCCATTTTTTCTCATTTTATGGCTATTAAGGACATAGAGCTCTATCTGTACGTTTCTAGAAATTAAACAATGAACCGATCTACCTCCAGCAAAAATGGAATAGAAAATACGATTGGATGGGCCAGGAGTAAGGTGTGTTTCTCCAAATAATTGGACCTATCGATTGGACGATTCGTACCTACCTACCGTCGTACGGTCTATTATTATCTATGTCATATTAGGTACGACACCTAACATACCGCAATATACTTCTTCTTAGCCAACAACGCCATTCCCAGATTGGCATGAGCCGCCACGCAGGTTGGATGTGCTGTAAGGGCAGCTTTGAGCCTGGATAAGGCGGCGTCCAGGTCCTTATGCTGCAGCATCATGGCGGCGAGGGCCAGGGCGGCTGCGTGCTGCGTCGGCTGCTGCGCCAGCGCTGCCCCTAGGAGCTGGAAGGCCCGTCGAGGATCCCCAGCTCGGAGACGTAGCGCTCCAGCGGCCGCTAAAGTGTCCGCCCCGCATGCGTGCGTACTGCGAGAATACGTGGTTTAATTTCAACTAAGATTGGGTTAAGTTTAGTCTTATGGCGTCTTGGTCGTTCTCCCGAATTCGAGTGCCTATGGAATTCGGGCAAACAACCATGTGTCAAGAATGAGCTCGAGTACTATAGTCCAGCACCCTTATTGCGTAGGTAACACGCTTTCAATCACAATCTGAATGATTTTGAAGAAACAACGTAGTAATGAATGTAGTTGAACTGTCAAAATGAAAGCCACAATTGCAACTGTAATGTGTGTTACGCAATTGCAGCACGCAGCTTTATCTTCCAGTGCGACCAGTGTAATTAATGCATCGGGTGCCCGAATTCGAGTAGTCTTTCGAGAAACCGAATGTAGTTATGTCAACTGCCTCCAACCTGCAATTTTGCTGCTGGCGTGCAGTTCAAATGCAGACCGTATTTTTAGACCCTTATATATTTATATTTCTATGGACCCTTAGAATAAGGTACACTACAAAACTGCATCCTCCATCGTCGTCGATCTTAGACCGTCAATCCATCTGGCTAACAGCTGTTTGTAATGGGCACACAATCAAATAAATTACTCCACTAGTTCTACGTATGCTCATGGTTTCGTTCAAGTAATTGTTATACTAACGTCAAAGCCTGGTCGTATGCCACTAAAGCGCCGTGCACATCATCACAGGCCAGGAGTAACTTCGCCAGAAGAGCGCCGGCTCGCTCCCCTCCCCCCGCCTGTACCGCAGACCTGGCCCATTCCACACCATTCTCCAGCTCGCCTAAGTTCCATGAACATTCCGCTGAAAATATTATAATAAGAAGGCTCCGGGATATGTTTTCAAATAATCAAATCAATTAAGCCTATCGCAATCCTGCTCGAAATAGGTCTCTCACACAAGTTGAGCCATACCACCCAGCTCTCCAAGTTACGAATCCAGTGTGATCGAGGACCTTTAAAGGTAGGCTTTTTAAAGGTTGTCGGTCCATTTAGATTGAGACATAAAATCTTTGAGACTCTGCAAAGATTTGCAGTCTCCATGCAAGGGCTCGTCTGTTTCAGGGTGCAAAGACCTTTTAATGGCGGCTATGAGACAGGCTAGATGCGGAAGGCGGAGGACCGAATGTTGTGGCGTAACCAGGGAGGCAGACGCCTGTGAACTGCAATAGGTCGAGTTGAATTTACCTAAAGCGCAGTATATATCAGGATCAGGATGTTTCGACAACTTATCAGCTTCTAAATAGGCCTCAAGAGATAACTGGAACCGATGCTGCCGAGACCTGAAATGTTATTTAAAATTGATGTACTTAGGTAGATTGTAGACTGATCATAAAACTACGACGAAGATCATACATACAAGCAACTGGCAACTTGTTTCAAAGGCTCGGGGTCCTGAGGATGCAGTCGTATACAGCTGTGGTACCTCTCCAGAGCTTCCTGCAGTCTGCCAGCATCAGCTAACACTGAACCCTGGCCAATAGAAAGGTAGAAATCTATAATAATATCTGTAAGTACCAGTCTTCGATAACTATATCTATATATTTATTATAAGTAAATTAAAGTCGCTTTTCGTAACCGCGTTGATCTTCTAAACTACCTACGGAACGGATTTTGATGCGGTTTCCAATATCATTGAGAGAAATGATTCCGGAAGGTATAAGTGTTACAATAATATAGAAATCTCGCGCTCTCAAATCAGAAACCACAAAGGAAATCCGCGGAATTCAAATTTCCTTACGTTTTTTGCAATTTGCACTTGTGTCAGATTGTATCTTATTTATTTATTCTGAAGTGTCATGATTTCATGAAAAAGCCATTCAATGGAACCAATCTAACTTACGAGAGATGTATTAATGATTCTAATGATTACAATTCTGTAAATACATATTTGTTATGATCGAGTATCATATTTTGATCAAAATACAACATAAGACTGACAGACTATTGCCCATTTAACCTGTCTTTGATCATTGTTGATCTCAGCCATGTTTTTACGCGTATGAGTGTAGGTACTGAATGACGGTTTTTTCTAAAATTAATGCATAATATATTGTAATTACAAAGTAAGTCTTTAACATTTATCGACAACAGTAGGTACTTAGGCATACAAATACGCATCCAGGAGGGGCAGCTGCCCCCCTGCCCGCCCCCCCCCTGGTTACGTTCATGAGTAGGTACGCATCAATACCTTTATGTAATGCGCATATCTATGTTTGTTGCCGTATTGTTTCTGCAGATCATCGGCGAGGTCCAGGCATAAAGAATGCTCTCCTCTAACGTAGCGCGCGTGAAGCAGCCAGTTGCGAGAACCAGTGTTGAAACCTAGTGAAAAACATGAAAAGTCATAATTACCACCAACATTGTCCTCTACATCATGTCTATCTCATCCCCCACAAAATTTCGTACTTTTGTACAGCCAGGTGGCCCGACATCAAAGAAGACAAGCAACTATAGACTATGGGTTCGGAAGAATCAAACATTGATTCAAAATAAAACAAGGACTTTGTACCTACCATCCGCATTGCTTTCTAAAGAGAATCGGCGTTTCTTCATTGCTCGAGTTTAAATATCTTGTTTGTTTGTATCGGTACCACCATGGTTACTATAGCAGTAGGTAAGTACATAACGCAATGTAGGTAAATAATTATAATTTTTACCGGTTTTTTACTCTAAATAGATAATACAAACTAAGCAATTTCAAAAATATTGGGTAGGTTTATATATTAGCTACGGTCGGTAAAGTTTTGAAACGAAAATACATTTCTGAGTACAATTGAAAAAAAAATTAACTACCTAGTTTATTTTAACTATTCTTTGATATTTTTTCTAATATAGTATTTAGAAATTGGACCAAGTGGAGAACAAACTAAAATAATCTTATTTTGTCATGAAAACAGATTCCAAGAAATCCTTGCCTCCGAATAAAATAGGTAATCAAATCGACGTTTCCGAACGAAAATGACACATCAAAATTTGACAAGTATACTGTTGCAATGAATTTCATAGATTCGTAAATACGACGATAATAAATCATTTTCACAAGTTTTATGCTTCGAACATTCGTAAAAACATATTAAATCAAAAATGGAGGATACGGCGAGACTCGCTGTGGTAGAACAAAGTTTGAGAGATGTCGATAAATTTCATAAAATACTGTATGAACTTTTGCGGCAAATAAATCATATTTTAGAAAATCCCCATGATTATGAATTGAGGACAATAAAAAGCGATATTCTTAAAGATTTGTTAAAGTGTGAGGCTTTCAATGAATACTTGAAATATGTCGGCTTTCAACCGGTAAGTACAGAAAATATCGTACAACTAAAACTATTCTCATTACATTCCAATTCTGAAGGAAATAAATACAAAATCTATAGGGACATGAGAAAGGACCTATTTTGTCCTATAAAGACACTGTTAATCCCCCTTCTATAGAATATTTCTATAAACATCTTAAAACTGTGATAACAGAGTTATTAGTTGTTTAGGTAACTTACTTGTTATCTTAATCAGTTGATATCAAACACTATCAATATTGTTTAATTAGGATTATGATTTCATGCATAAGTTATTTTATGCAAAAAATTATACAGGGTGGCAGGGACATCGATGCACAACCTGTTACCATGGATTCAATACATGTTTCTGGGAGTTTGTTGTGCCACTTCTTGTTCCCAGCTAAATCACTAGGAAGTTGTGAAGGACGGGCATTTCCAGGGACTGTCTTATGAAATTTTAACATTCGTAAAGTGCTGATTCTCAGCCTAGTTTGAATAAATAACTTTTGATTTGATTAGACCTCATGTTGAAAATTTTCGACAGTTATAAAAAAAATAGAAAATCATTCATTAAAGAAACATTTCAACATTGTGGGTTCAGGACCAGAATCATGTATGTCAATGTCCTTGCCACCATGTGTAATACCTGCTTAAAATGCCCTGGTCTTCTTAAATGGAAGTTCATTAAATTATATCAATAAAATGTCTATCATTGCAGAAGGCTACCGACGTCATTTATCCAAAGGAACAAACACTAAACAACTTGAGAATGGCACAAGCAGCGATTGAGAGAAAGATAAGTTTTTGTTACGGTAGCCCGAGCAAGCGAACCAGTGTCAAAATCAGTCAGAGTTCCAAGATGAGGATGTTAACACCCGCTAAGATTCTGGTATTGTATGTTAATGTTTTCGCTTTTTGTTGAGCTGTACCTGCGTAATGCATAGTTTACATGAGCTTAGTACTTGTCATTAACACATAAAGCTAAAGGCCCAGGGTAGCCCGTGAATTTCAAAATTTTCCACGTCTTTTGCAATTTACGTGTCAGGATTATGTTATATGTTGATAAACAATGATTTGTGACTGTAAAAAAACATGTATTTTCTGAATTATAATCATTACAATTATCAATTTTAATGTAATATCTAATTAACATCAGTAAAAGTGAATAGAATTCAATACTATTTTAATAAGCGAAGGCCAACACGTATAATAAAGTGACAAGTATACACTGCTACACATCAATCTATACATTTCCAGTATAAGCTGACCTCAGATTGTATGTAAATCCTATACAATGGGAGATCAGCATAAACTGGAAATGTATAACTTGATGTGTAGCCGTGTGTACAAATACCTGAGTACAATATAATGGTTGTTAAAAGATATCCTACTCTTTTTGCTGATGATTTTGAGCCAAAATAGCTAGAAACCGGATGCATTTATGTTGTAACTCCATTATATAACTTGCAACTCCATTTATAAACACAGGGGCTCATTTTTCACTATGTGATTTTGGAAAATGTACCTTAAAGCCCACACATAAAGTTGATAGAGTTCCAACTTTCATGTTTTTAAGCCCCTTTTTAATGGCACTAATCATTCTGTAATCAACCTTATTTACATAAATGTAAAGTTGGTATTTGTTCAAGTGGAAAGAATATGTATTGGAACAAGACTAGTCTGTTGTGAATATGTGTTGGTTGGGTCAAGATTTTTTTAAATACAAATACTTCACACTCCTTTAAACTTCTTTTGCAGACAACAAACAATCATCTATTATTAAAAATCGAGAGGTTGTTCAATGACGTCCTAGTTTATGAGACAGAAGAGTTGTTGGAGCTTGCACGGGATGAAATACCCATAGTCACCCTGCAGCTCTTGGCTCTCGACAGGGTTCGTGAGGACCAGAAATTGATCAAAGCTGGTGAGGATATAAGTTGCAATATAGCTGTGCTGTCTGGTATATATGTCGCAAATGGATTGTAGAATCCGCACAAAACAACTCCGTTATGTAAAACAGCTGAACGACGTTCAGCGATTTTCCATAGTTACTGAACATTAACACGCAGAATTGCATAAACGCTTTGCATTTATCAATGCAGCTGGTCAACATTTAGGGGTTATGTAAAACAGCGGGAAATGAAACTTAAGATTGTAGATTTTAGTTCTACATTTTGTCGCTCGTGGCTCTGTGTGTCATAACAATAATAATGGCGTCCGAAACAGAAATAAATAAAACGAGTAATATAGAAACATTGATTTTAACATAAAGTTATCAGAGCTTATGAGAGTCAGTCCTAATAATTCGAAATGACCAAGTAACCAACCAAGTTGGAAGTAGCGCTCACCGGTCGCTGCCGCGGCACCGCCGGCATTTGCTCGCTCGGCTTGCGCGCGGTAGATCATAGTTCTAATCTAACTTAAACCAATTAGAAAAGACACCGAACGCTTATTATGACTCCATATAAGCCATTCTGCATAACGTCTAAACGTGGGTAGCTGTTTTGTAAAATGTAACGCAATGATAATCCAGTGGAACGTTTGTTCAGCGGTTCTACATAAAGAAGCTGTTTATATCAATCCATCTGCGACATTATGATAAGTCCAAAAACCTGATTATACACTATGAGCTTAAAAAAATGCTATAAATCGGAATAACAAAATTAGCAAACTGAGTTAGCTTGGCCTTTGTCTACCACCCCCTGTCTCACCGCTCACATACCTCAGGCGGTGACTAGCAGTCGCGCTCGGACTATACAAAGAATAAACCACAAGAAAGTAAAAAACAAAATTGAGTATGCAATGAGTGAGTATGGGTGACGTAAAAAAAGAAAATAAAAAAAATTGGACTTATGTACTCGTATAATATGACGCAGTAAGATGGTTATAGCCGTGGTTTAGTTATATCGCTAGGGATATAGCTACAGTGAAAACCGTTTATAACGACTTCGAAGGGACCGTCGGATTACGGTTGTTATAGCCGACAGTCGTTATAACCAAAATCTATGTTAAGTAAACAGAAATGCTGGGACCTCAAGATTTCGTCGTAATAACCGGTACGTCGCTTTAAGCGAAGTCGTTATAAACGGTTTTCACTGTATATACCGTAATATAATTATCACGGCTATAACCATCTTACTGCGACATACCAAACACCACAGGTTAAAAACTTGAATCTCTTGATGTATAGTAACATCCAAAATATGTTCATCACCTTCAACTCGATATTGATCAGAAGAGTATGCTATTTTGATCTTTGTTACCAAGTAATTAAATATAGTTTTCTTTGCAATAGACTGATTTCAATTTGCCATTTCATACCACTGAAAAATAATGACAGTTGTGACTTCATTTTACGGACGATTTGATTGTCAATTTGCTTATCAATCAAGTTTCATGCCTTAACATTGCTAGAGTAGATCTACCAAGGCACGCCATTCAAAATTCAAAATTCAAAAGTCATTTATTCAAACTAGGCTGAGAATCAGCACTTTTCGAACGTCAAAATTACATAAGACAGTCCCCCAAAAACGCCCACCCTTCACCACTTCCTAGTGCTTAAGCTGGGAAGAAGAAGTGGCGCAACAAACTCCCCAGCAGCACAGCTGTCTGTTCAGTTAGAAAAACTTGATTCTATATAATAATGCTTTAATGCAAAAATAATTTACATAAGCACAAATTGCAATCAACTCATAAAATAAAAACATTTTAATGAGTAGGTTATGTCAACAATAAATGAAAACAAAATTTAAAATAAATTGACTTACAGTCAAATAAAATAATCCAAACAATTATATGAGCTCATATAGTATCATGTAGTCTTTGATTCTAAAAACACTTGTTTGTTGCTTGGGGTACATTGGAGCAGCTTAATTAGTCCCAAGCCTTTTTGTCGTCTAAGTAATCTTTAACTTTATAGAAACCTTTTTGACATAGTTTCTGTTTAATAAATTATTTAAATTTATTGAGGCTCAGTTCTTTGACATGGCTTGGGAGTTTGTTGTAAAAACGTATACTTTGGCACTTAAATGAATTACTAATTTTTTGGAGCCTAGTCCTCGGCACAAGAAATAAATCTTTGTTTCTAGTATTTAAGCTATGAATGTCGCTGTGTTTAGAATATAGATTTATATTATTTTTTACATGAATTAGGTTCTCATATACATATTGAGACGCGACCGTCATTATGTTTATTTCCTTAAATTTATCCCTCAGTGAATGCCTACAACTTAGGTTATAAATTGCTCGAATGGCACGTTTCTGCAGCACAAATATAGCCTGAAAGTCGGCCGCATTTCCCCACAACAAAATGCCATACGACATTACACTATGGAAATAACTAAAGTATACTAATCGAGCTGTTTCTACATCAGTCAAATGACGGATTTTATACACCGCGTAGGCTGCAGAGCTTAGCCGCTTCGACAATTTGGTTATATGAGGTCCCCACTGAAGCTTCGAATCCAAAGTAATACCTAAGAACACAGTGGTGTCCACAAGATCCAATTCTGTCCCATTTACTAGTACATTGGTTTTCACCTGCTTAACGTTAGGTGTCAGAAATCTAATACATTTAGTCTTTTTCTCGTTCAAAAGTAAATTATTAACACTAAACCAATGCACAATTTTAGAGAGAGCATTATTTACATCGTCAATAACGGTCTGTTTTCGCTTAAGCTTAAATATAAGTGATGTGTCATCTGCAAATAACACTATTTCATGACTGTTCTTTATAAGGCAAGGTAGGTCATTAATATATACGAGAAATAAAAAAGGGCCAAGAATTGAGCCCTGCGGAACTCCCATAGTCACAAGCGAACCTGGGGATCGCTTGCCGTTAACGTCTACTCTTTGGATCCTATTATCCAAATAAGAAATAAGAAGATCCAAGGCAGTGTTTCTAACACCATAGTGATGCAATTTCCTGACCAATGTATCATGTGAAACACAATCGAAAGCCTTAGATAAGTCACAAAAAATACCTAGGGCATCATGTGACCTCTCCCAGGCCTCAAAAATATGTGAAAGAAGCTCAACACCAGCGTCGGAAGTCGAGCGACCCCTTGTGAAACCGAATTGCTTACTGTTTAATAACTTATGTTTATTAAAATGTCTTTGCAATTGATCTAGCATCAATTTTTCGAATATTTTACTAAAGGTGGGAAGCACAGAAATAGGTCTAAAGTTCGTGGGGTCTGATGTGCTGCCCGATTTAAACAAAGGTATTATTTTACTACTCTTCATTAAGTCAGGAATTACACCACAGTCAATGCATTTATTAAAAATAATTGCTAATTCAGGCGCTACAGTGTTGATTATGCATTTTGCAACCTCTACGGAATTTCCCCATAAATCAGCAGTTTTTTTAACATTGAGTGTATTGAAAGGTTTAATAATATCTCGAGCACTAACATAGTCGAAATTAAACTCATGGTCATTGTTCTTATTCTTTTATTTTAAATTCTTCGATAGTCTGGTCAGTAGTACGGTCGTACGGAACCAGAAAACTACATTTTTTTAAATGTTTGAAGCAGCATGCGAATTTTGCACACAGTTTTGAAACCTTGCGCCAATATTAAAATTACTCTCTCAAAATATAAATGCACTCAAAACAATTTTATAGTAGCCACACACTACGATATACTTGCGCAAAATTGGACTTGTACAAGTATACATTAATGAGTTTGGGATGAATTAGTACAAATATCCGAGCCATTTGGTGTCACAGACTTTTGCAAGCCTAATCTTGGTGACTTGCTATATCGTTACGTGTGTGGCCTGCATTACAGCCAGAGCGTCAAATCCAGTATTTTAAAGGGCGTTCGTTTTCTAATCAGTCAAAAAATACCTCAAATTTCGCTGAGATGAGACTGCGATTAGATTTGTACGTTTAAGATACGAGAATTGGCCTTCTGTGATGTTTAGCTTTAAGTACGTATTTTTTCATCATCTCATAGGCCAAAAGGATACCTTGGACCTACCGTTCGACATAGCTCTTCTAATGGAACTGATGGGCTGGTTCAAACACAAGTTCTTCACGTGGGTCGACCAGCCGGCGTGCGACGGTTGCGGTGGACACACCACTTTCAGCAAGAACTATACCATCAACACGGAAAGGGAGACTTGTAAGATGGAGGTGAGTGCGAGTGACATTGACGTCTCGTTTTGGCGCGAGATAATGCGGTGGCACCGGCTACTACAGCCCGATTCAAACTTTATGGCGGCTCTGAAGTGCGCTACTAAATAATAAAAATAATAATAAAAAAATAAAAATAAATGTTTATTTTTCTTCCAGAAATAACACTTATTAACTATAACTTAAAAACGGAAAAAAATAATTATTATGATGACAATGTTCATTTGTGGGAGACTGGTGCCTATGCGCCAAAAATGCGCCGTAAATGCGCCCACCTTACCACCGCTGACACATGATTTTGTTACTGCGCAGCGAGTCGCCGCATGTTCCGAGCCGCCATAAAGTCAGAATCGGGCTGTACTATAGTAGCTGTACAAGGAACTTTTGGCGCGTGGTGAAAATAGGAACTGACGCCGCCATATTGTTTTTCGATACAATTTCACAAAATGTTTACCAACAGCGCCCCGTTGTAAACGTCATTCGAGCGCCAAAAGATCCTTGTACCCAACATACAAATTCAAATTTTACCTCTACCCGACTACCCCAATGTTTTTCGAAAGTATATAATGTATGTCTATTTCTTTGGCACGCTCTGTAGCCTAAACGGCTTGATGGATTTTATTAACATATGAGATGTCGTTAGATTCGTCTTAATTGTGGGAGTCTATATCTATAGAGTCTATAGGTATATAAAAAAAATGTGAGCCGTCACGGGACGCCTGGCAGATGTGAAACATCAACATTATTTTGTAAAAGTAATATGCAGAAAAGAACAGATAGATGTATATATATACCATCATATAGCGTGGCGAGGCGACGCATTCCGTGGCGACGCGTCACCACGCCAGAAATCGGTTTTACGTGCGGCTATAGATATAGTTTCACATCAATATTTATCTAAAGGGGAAAGATTTTTTAAAATAAATTACAACAATACTGGTATCAAATAAAAGGTAGTAATGAGTCAATTCCAAATATACAGAGCGGCGGGGACATCAACGCGAAAACTGATACCGATTCAGCACTTGATTCTGAACCCCCCCTGCGTTGAAACTTTTCGCCAGTTATAAAAAAAAAACAGCTGTTCCATATATTAGGTTATAATATTAGCAAAACTAAAAAGCTTGAAGTACAAAGACAATTATTAAAAAAAAAAAAAAAACTATTATAAAAACACATAACTGAAAAGAGAAAAATAAGCATCGTAATCTATATTAAGTTCTAGTGTTAACATTGTGATTTTCACAATGTTAAAAATAGTTGGTCGCTGTGATTAACTCAAGACAATGTTTATGTTCTTTCTCCAGAATTAGCTTACCTACTGGCAGGTTATATCAGTTTATATAATTGTTTATTTTATTTGACTTGTTAAGTCAAAATAATTTGATTTAATTTTTATTTATTGTTGACATAATCTACTCATTACAATGTTTTTTTTTTTATGAGTTGTATTGCAATATCTAGTGACCTCGACAATTGATCATATTATTTATTGTTATTAGTAATTAACTGTTTATTTATTTTACCTCGATGGTCCTAGTTTATCATTTATAACTTCCAGTTACAGCTTTATGTAAGCGGGCACAACCTTTATGCCTGGAGGCTTTTATTAAGATGTTAAGTTTTGTTTACGTTTGGTTTTTATTTCTGCCCGAGTATAGTTCTCGATGATTTTGTTTGGTATATTGGCGTGTGCTAGCTAACATATGGATAATAATTTAAATTAGGTTAATTATGTTGAATACTATTATATTTGTTTTATTTTTCTTTCTAACTGAACAAACAGCTGTGCTGCTGGGGAGTTTGTTGCGCCACTTCTTCTTCCCAACTAACGCACTAGGAAGTGGTGATGGGTGGGCGTTTTGGGGGACTGTCTTGTGTAATTTTGACGTTCGAAAAGTGCTGATTCTCAGCCTAGTTTGAATAAATGACTTTTGAATTTTATAGAAATTTAGTATCGCAGGTGGGGACAAACAAAACTTACATCATACTTCCGTTTGTTGTCGCCGTCTTTATATAAAGTATTGATAAAATAATTTGAATAGAGTGTATTATTTATCTAGGCGTACACCTGCAGCGCCTGTGGCATCGGCTCGAAGTTCGTGCGGTACAACGACCCGCGCACGCTGCTGCGGACGCGGCGCGGGCGCTGCGGCGAGTGGGCCAACTGCTTCGCGCTGCTGTGTCGCGCGCTCGGGTACGACACGCGCTTCGTGTATGACACCACGGACCATGTGTGGTGCGAGGTAACACCATAGATTGTTTAATATCTAACTACCCAAATAACAAACATAAATAATAAATAAATTTCTATGTTTTGTCAAGTCAAGACAGAAAACACGAAAAAAAAAAAAAAAAAAAACAAACCGAACCGTACCGTACCGTCCGTTTTCTGTTTCCGTAAACATAGAAATTTATTTATTATTTATATTTGTTGAGGTACTACCTATGCCCATAATCAGCATAAAATATAATGTTCCCACTGCCGGCACACAGGCTTCTGAAAGGGAGAGAATACCTATTTATTCGTTATTATTTATATTTGTAATGTGCTCGTCAAGCCTTTCTTTTGATACCAGACATGTCATGATTATCTCGATGACATTTTTTTCGAGGTCAGAAATTCACGTGTAAAGTCCACCATATTAAATTAGGGATAATTTATACAGGTTGTCAGTGTGTTGAAACTATCGTAGGTTATTTTAAAAGAGAGAAAGTGAGAAAATTTTATTATTTAAGTAATGTTTCTGTTCCACAAGAAGTTTGGAAATATCATGTAATTAGGTACTCATATTATTTTATACCTATACTCCATTGGAAATAAGATTAAGTAGACATTAAACTAAACCTTTTTTACAGTCCGTTCAACCGATTTTGACTTCTATTGCGTTGGTGGCATGACAAATGGTAGCTGCAGTAAACAGTTGGTATTGTAACCACTTTTTTGCTTTTATTGTCCTATTGCCTACGGTCTAGAAGTCAGAATCGATTGAACGGACTGTCAAAAAGGTTTATTTAAATGTCTAATCTTATTTCAAATCCTAACTAATATTATAAATGTGAAAGTGAGTTTGTTTGTTTGTTACGCTTTCACGCAAAAACGGCTGAACGGATTTGGATGAAATGTGGCACATGGGTAGATCATGACCTGGGTTAGGACACAGGATACTTTTTATCCGGATATTCTCACGGGATCACTATGCGGGTGAAACCGCGGGGCGCAGTTAGTGGAGTATAAGTCTTAAGTTCTTAATGAAAAATCTATTTTCCGATTGGTAATTCTGCTTTACCACATTGCTTCGCTCGCTTGAATAAAGGTGTTCTTTTTCTAGGTTTTCGACTACGATTCAAACACGTGGATCCACGCCGACCCGTGCGAGGCCAAACTCAACGCGCCCCTGTTGTACTCCCACGGCTGGGGCAAGAAACTGTCTTACGTCATCGCGGTGTCTCGAGACGACGTACAAGACGTCACCTGGAGGTATACCATGGACCACAAAGAGGTAATACATTGGCCTACTATAAAGAAGATATATTGATATATTGTTATTTTTTTTAAAATAATAGAGTACTATAAAATTTAACTTGTGTAGCGATAGCTTAATTTATATCTTCTATACCTAGTTTAGCTTAAGTAAATTATCGGATGTTTAATTTTAAAGTCTAGATTAAGTAAATTAAGTTTAAAATTTGCATGCCTAATAGGCAGAATGTACAAGGCCCTGTAAATAATATTCTAACACCAAATTGTAAATACCTGCATTCAAAGCAAATAAATTTATTTCATTTCATTGTACAGAAATGAAATCAAGTAATTAGTTCATTACCGAATCATCTTGCAAAGGTGATTATCATATTCATTAAGGGTACACTAGTCGACGGCTCGAACTCCACGGTGGGCGTGACTAATGTGCATGCTAATTAATCAAATTATGTAATTATTTAGTTTTATTTATTCGTCTAGTTTTTATTTATTTACATATTTATACAGGGTGACGTGGGAAATCGACGCGAAGCCGGTTACCATGGATTCAGTACATGATTCTGAGCCCCCCTGCGTTGAAAAATTTCGTCGGTTATTTAAAAAAAAAACAGCTGCTCCATACATTTTGACCGCGTAGGGATTGCACTTTTCTATGAAATAGCAGTTTTTTTATTTAATAACCGATGATAAATTTCAACGCGGGGGGGTTCAGAATCATGTACTGACCCCATGGTAACCGGCTTCGCGTCGATGTCCCTGCCCCCCTGTATACATAAGTATTTCGAGAAATATAAAAAAGCAGCTGCAATAAAGCCCGGTGTCGATGCGGTACACCTGTAGTATGCCATATTTCATCCATACTATACTAATATTATAAATCCGAAAGTAATTCTGTCTGTCAGTTTACACTTTAACAGAATTCTACAGAACGCCACCTGCTACCATCCTTAAAAAAAGAGAGATAAAAGAGAAATAGCGCCATCTACACGCGTAGCATGACCACCGTAGAAGCGAGTTTTGTCGACGGAAGAATAGAGAAAGTGACAGTTAAACAATCACAATCTGTCATTTTGTCTATTCTTCCGTCGAAAAAACCTGTTTCTAGGGTGGTCATGCTACGCGTGCAGGTTTTAAAACATTGACCACAAAAAAAATTGTGTCGTAAAAGATCTACTTACAGAAATAAACATTTAATTTCATAAACATCATTTTATTTAATCTAAACGAATATTATTAACATATACATAAATATATTAAAAAAGAAAAAAAAAATGTGTTTGTTTGTTACGATTTGACGCTAAAACGGCTGAACGGATTTGTATGAAATTTGGCATATGGGTAGACCATGGGATACTTTTTATCCCGATATTCGGATCGAGATTTAGAAGAGAGAGAAGAGTATTCCATTCTATTTTATTATTGTAGGTGCTGAAACGTCGTACGGAGTGTACGGAACAGGAGTTGATTGAGTGCATCTTGACGCTGCGCGAACACCGACAGAGGCAGGTGTCGGAGCCGCGGCGGCGGTACCTGGCCAAGAGAACCCTGCAGGAACTGACTGGCCTCATGGTCGAGAAGTATGATTCACGTGTGATTACTAAAGAGAGAAAGTAGAATACGTTTATATTGACATTACAACAAAAAACATCTTAAATTTATAAAAATCCGGCCAAGTGCGTGTCGGAGCACGCAATGAAGGATTCCGTGCCGTATTAAAATCGAGCAAAAAACGCCCTTTAATTATACATTTTATGTAATTTTTATTATTTGTTGTTATAGCGGCAATAGAAACACACAGTCTGTGAAAATTTCAACTGTCTACCTATTACGGTTCTTGAGATACACCCAGCAACCTTATTCTAATGACAATACAGCCGGTCGATTCTGTAAAAATCTCACCGTGAAAACTTAGGTGAAGTGAGCTTAAAGTGAGCTGTCATTTCTAGGGATTGACACTATTGACAGCTCACTTCACCCAAGTTTACACGGTGAGATTTTTACAGAATAGCACGTCAGGTTACTTTTATTTTGACGGACTTGTCAGTAGTAGCAACCCAACAGCAACCTTAATGTGACGGGAATAAAGATCCTTTTGGTTTTGAGAGTCATGTTAAGTTAGAGGTAAAATTACTGTGTGTAGCTACCGTTTACGTACTATAAAAAAGATATCAATCAATCTGCCTAGCCTTTTCCCAACTATGTTAGGGTTGCCTTCCAGTCTAACCGGATGCAGCTGAATACCAGTATTTAACATGGAGCAACTGCCTATCTGATCTCCACAATCCAGTAACTGGGTAATACGATACCCCTTGGTAAGACTGATTGTCAGACTTTCGGGCTTCTGACGACCCGTAACGACTGTCAAACATCCACGAATGACAGCTGGGACCAACGGCTTAACGTGCTTTCCGAGGCACGGAGGAGTCTCGGTATGTGAAGATGGTCACCCATCCACGGACCAACCAAGCGTAGCTTAACCTGATGGATCGACCCGTGAGGCTGTTATTCAAAATTCTAAATACAAATTCAAAAGTCATTTATTCAAACTAGGCTGAGTATCAGCACTTTTCGAACGTCAGAATTACATAAGACAGTCCCCCAAAACGTCCACCCTTCACCACTTCCTAGTGCTTTATATACATATTACTTAACCACGAGCTCCTACTATAAAGAAGATATATTGTACAGAAATGAAATCAAGTAATTAGTTCATTACCGAATCATCTTGCAAAGGTGATTATCATATTCATTAAGGGTACACTAGTCGACGGCTCGAACTCCATGGTGGGCGTGACTAATGTGCATGTATTTATTTATTTAGTTTTATTTATTCGTCTAGTTTTTATTTATTTATAAATTTATTTAGTGAAATAGACGATGATTTATAACGAAAACGAGCGCGTAAAATTTCATGAAGCCGGTTACCATGGATTCAGTACATGATTCTGAACCCCCCCGCGTTGAAATTTATCGTCGGTTATTTAAAAAAAAACAGCTGTTCCATACATTTTGCCCGCGTGGGTATTGCACTTTTCTATGAAACAGCAATTTTTTTTTAAATAGTCTTCGAAGAATTTCAACACATGGGGGTTCAGAATCCATGGTAACCGGCTTCGCGTCGATGTCCCTGACACCCTGTATATTATGGACAAACTACTAGATGTTTTTACGCAAAATAAAATTATATGAACTATTGAATAAATTATCTATCCGTGTACGGTTTCTATTTTGCAATGATTTTACTACATACGTTATTTGTTTACGCCGAAAGACGAGTTAAAATTTGTGTTGAAATATGGAAGTTTCGACGCTCATAACTTCCAAACCAATTATTTTACGGGCTAGATAATGACAAGACAAATTGATATAATATTTAGTTTTGAACGTACGCCGTCAAACAGTCGAGTAATTACCATACTAAGTTTGTATGGAAGAATGACTGACGAGCGTACCCTTAATTGCGTTCCATAAAGTTAGGTCTAAATTATAGAACCACATCTTAACAGAAAGGGAATAGATACGCGCAAACTGTAATTTTACAATCTACTACCAAACTGACAACCAGTCTTACCAAGACAAAATCTATCTCAAATCTATCTATCTATTCTATCTTAAATGTATCGGGACTCTCATAAAAATTACCATCATATCTGTATACCTACATTATTGGCAAATAAATGATTTCTATTTCTATTTCAAGGGGTATCGTGTTACCCAGTAACTGGGTTGTGGAGGTCAGATAGGCGGTCGTTTCATACTGGTATTCAGCTACATCCAGTTAAACAACAGCATAGTTAGGAAAAGCCTAGGCCAGACTGGCTTTTCGATTAACACGATAATATGAACACAGGAAACCAACTGACTACGAAACCCACGGCCGGATTTCGGGGTCAGAGCAATGGCGTGCCAAACGCGGGGAAATGGGCAGCCAGGTGTCCAAAACTTTCGAGTTTAAGAAACTCGGCCACTACGCACTCTATTACTTCATAACGACGGACTTGTACCGCGTCCAACACCAGAATGAGGAACTGGAATCCATAGCCACCTGGTCCGCAGGAGTCTACCATGCTGAAAACGTTTTCAGAAAAGTAGAACACGATTGGAAGCAAGTTTATCTAGCTAGAAAAGGTAAAGTCTGTTTGTTTCCTTCCCAATACTTCCAATGAGGTTCGCCGGCAAAAATAAGTGGCCCTAGCATAGCTTTCACCAGTCAAGTTTGTGTGGTGCTTTGGCTTCCCTTGTTGACTGCGTTTTTTTAAATAATATTGAACTGTTGTGAAAAAATATGTATTCGACATGGCGGATAAGTGAGTTAAAAGCTGAATTGAAGAAACGAGATGCTTCGTTACGAGGAAGGAAAGCAGACTTTGTCAAATCAAAGCAAATGTCAAATCAAATGTTCCTCAGAAAATTCTTCTACTTTGGTTAAAGCTATGCTAGCGCCACTTTGACAGTTGCCAACCCCATTGTCGTTTAAAAATAATGAAATTATCTATATAATATATATATAACTGCTGCGGCTGTTGATAAATCATTCAACCAACCGCAATACGCGCGCTTGACTATTTTGTCACATTAATTTTGCGGTAATTTTCATTCGAAAAACTGGCCCTAGATGTGGCATACGTGACAGCGTACTGCCAAATGAAGATTTATTTTTAATTTTACTCGACTAAGGCAAAGCCAAAGAAGGGTTATGACTTTTTCATTATTTTATTTTGATCGGGTAGAGGGTTCGTCGGTGGGCAGCGTGTCGTGGCGCGTGTGCGCAGGCGCAGGCCTGCAGCTGTCGGAGCTGCAGCTGCGCGTGAGCTCGCAGCTGTACGACACCGGCAAGCTCTCCTGGAGCCTGCAGTACGACGACAAGCCGCCCGTAGCCGCCGACTTCGACGCCGAGGCCTTGCGTAAGTGGCCTATCTATCTGGAGTTCCCAATCTTTTAACGTACGCGCCCTAACTCATTTAAAATCACTACGCCCCTGAGTTAGTTTGTCGACAGCCAGCAGAATATCAGCGTCAGGTATATTTGCCTGACACATGCTGAGTTGGACTCCCATTTGGTGCAACCTTGAGACGCACACCGCACTTTGTATGTTTCACTATTTTAAAGTGTCTAAGCCAATAGTCATCACAATGTCTTGTTTTCATCTTTATTTAATTTTTTTGCATATTGGCACCTTATAGCTATATTCATGTATTTAGTTATTATATGTCTTTTTGTGCACCTAATAAACGATATATCTACGTATCTATCTACATACGCAGACAAGCATAAGAATGTAAAGCGAGCGAAAGTGAGGTCGTAAATGTTTGCACCCCCTTGGATAGGTTCGGTTTTCACGTTGTCTTTAGTCTATTCAAACAGAAATAGAAAAAACTTATTTCCTCGACTTATACTAAAAAGCTGAACCTCATTTTACAGCACCTAATTAAGTATTATGAAACGTTTGGGTTATGGAAGCTAGTGTTGTGCGTGTATTAAAGGGTCCTGAATAGATATAAAGAATACTCGTATTGGATATACCAATTGTTTAATCTTGTTCCACAATCATCTGGTTAATAAAATTGATACAGGGATATGTGACGTGGCAAGGCGGTGGTATGAAAGCGACTGGCGAGCCGCACGCTAGCGCTCCGTTAAAATGTCAAAAATGCAATACACATCGCATCGCTAGGGTCGCCATATCACACCCCCTCTTTCTCCAAAATTTTACAATATAGATACAAATTATAACACTATGCATTCGTTTTATAGTTTACAATGTTACATACACAGTAAGTATCATATCGAATAAATATCTCCACACTTGAGAACCGTCTTGAAATATTATAAATATGTGGCGGCATCTACATCGCCACATGCGAACTACGCATCAAAGACTTGACGTCACTCAAATCCTGCATCGCGCAATTAGAGTTAGCCGCGCGGTGGACATATGTATATACAAGCACCCGACTTCAACCTCTGGGCAGTTGCCCGCCAGACATGACACCCGTCTGGTCGGAGGATCCTCCCTTTTCTATGGTGGATGAGTGAACTTTACACCCTGTTCCTCATACCCCTAAAAATATATGAATTGAATGACTAAAGGTTGCTGTCATAACGTCCGCTCTGCAATAATCAATAACACCACTAGGGCCGGCAATGGTACGGATAGAGAGGCATGAGAGGCCGTCACCTCCTTCTGGGAAGCAGTAATGCTCGCGAAGGAGGAGGCGGAACGCGTGAGGGACAAGCAAATTTCGCGCCCTCGCGCCCCTAGCCGCCGCCGCCGCCGCAGGAGACGCCCCGTGCGTCGGGAATCGCAGGCCGATTCCCGGCCACCGTAGGCGCGGGTTTACGGGCGGTGAACAAAGGGTAGCTAGCCATCTGATAAGGAACAGCCGTGCTATTCTGTAAAAATCTCATCGTGAAAACTTGGGTGAAGTGAGCTGTCAATAGTGTCAATCCCTAGCATCAGGTGAAATGACAGCTCACTTTAAGAGCGTTTACGTCTAGCGCGGGAAGTCAAGGTTAGGTAAATTCTTTGCAAAAATCACTCACACAGAAGCACGCGTACATGTGTTGGCGCGTTCGCTCTGCTTATAGTCAGACTAAACCACTTTGATCCGACTATAAATTATTGCAAATTTAGAGCAATAATTTATAGTAAATATTTAATTGGAATTTAAATCCTATAATTCCTCTAAAGAATAATTTTATAATATTTAAATGAAACAGTTTATTTATTACGCTTCTTCTCGTGTTACATTAGGCATACCAATTTGATAAATCATATTTATTTACCAAAATATGGAGAAATATGTCATCGCACAAGAATACATAAAAAAAAAAAAAACATACAAAAAAATAATACAAAAATAAATAGAGTAGAGTCATCTCAACACCCCTCTCCCTTGATTTCGTATATTTGTATATATATTTAATATAGGTATATATTATAGTAAATATGTATGTATGTATGGGTATGTAGTTTGTAATCTATTTATGTATTGTTGTATCTATTTTAGTTATAAGTCATTAGAATATTTTTTTTCTTTGTTCCTCTCAATTAGAGCACCTGCCATCTAATCTCTTCACCACCCTTGGTTGACTGGTAGAGAATGCCTAAGGCATTAAGTCCGCCTTTGTACTTTTTTGAGTGTGAAAAGTTTTAATAAATAAATAAATAATAAATACATATTTAATAACAACTTTGTATTACCGCATTTAATGCAAATAAATGACTTTGACTTTGTATGTATATCATGCCTTGGTAGCCTAGTGGTTGCGAGCACTGCTACCGAGCATAGGGTTATGGGTTCAATTCCAGGGTCGGGTAAAGTGTTATTGGGGGTTTCCATCAGGAATTTCTCAGTAGCAGCCCGGAGTCTGGATGTGTCCGGTTGATGGCAATAGGCTCGCTCTCAATTACATGGGACTTAAACATAATTGACGAAATGTGGGTGTATTATAGGTACCTACACCTCTGACTAATCTTTCGGGGATTACAAGTATGTATGTAGTATTTATAAGATTGGATTGTTAATTCCCCAGAGAGCGGCGTGGCCCTGCAGGTCGCGTGCAGTGCCGTCGTGCTGCGCGCGGAGCTGTCGGGCGGCCGCGGCGGCGTGGCGTGGCAGCACGCGCAGCTGTGCCGCGCGCCGCTCGGCCGCGAGCGCGCCGCGCCCGGCCTCACGCTCGCGGCGCGCGTCACCAGGAGAACATAACATCCCAATAATAATACCAGCCTATTACAGTCTCACTGCAGGGCAAACGCCTCTTGTCATACAAAGGCACGAGCATTGATCACCACGCTTGCTCAAGACGAAACCTACACGGGAATTGCCCCTCAGAGGTATAGCTAGTCCACTCTAAAAATAAAATACGGCATAAAATGCCGTAGCTTACGGTTGTGGGAGGCGTCATTTCAGAGTGGACAAGATATAATTAGGAACCTGACATTTTCATAATATTTATCCAGTTAATTTAATTTGAGCGTGTATGACATTACACACCATCACTCTACATTCTGACTTGAGGTGAATTCGCATCGGCAAGCGTTTCTATATTGTTCAGAGGGCTTGTATGTTGTCCGTGGTAACAAAGATGATTAAAAACAATTTTTACTACCTTTTTACACTCCACATAAATAATCATAGTTATTGAATATACTTAAGCTAGCATAGTTTTTTTAACTGTCAGTGTCAGCAAAATAAAGACTATACTTTGAAATTAATTGAGTATTTTTCATTCCATGTGTTTTATTATCTATATCTAAACATATTAATTATAATATTAAAGAACACGAACATCGAACACTTTGTTCGCATGTGCATACCCCTAACGAACATCACACTGTGTTCAACAAAAATGTTCGTGGCGATCCAATTTCGAATACATGCCTGCTTGAGAGAGCGGGGCGGTTGAGCACGAACACAATTCGAACGGTGTTCATGTTCGCTTTGCTAATTTACGTCCACACTTACGAACCAAATGTTCCATGTTCGATGTTCGTGATTTTGTTCGTTCGTGCGTACACGCCTTTATGTGTCGTGATACATGTTCCACGCTAGTCCTTTTTTTTCAAGTTATTAGAAAATACTTGTTTTTTTCAAAAATATTGCTTCATTATAATAGAGATAAACATTAACCTGTGTTCACGTAGTGTTGCTATCGTGCAAAATCATAAAAGCAACCAAATAAGGTACTTTTAAGTAGAAATCATTTAAATTGTTGTTATGTTGTGCCGTACAATGTGTGCGTTCGCGCAGCGGAATGTTGTTGAATTTAAAGATATTAATTATGCAGATATTTAGTGTATGACGTCGTACTATACTCAATACTCAATACTTTATTGCATTCCATAATGTGAGATAAAACAGTTGGTATGTTAGACATTGTATCAATCATGGACCCTGTCGGGCACAGCAAAGTTAATTAAATGATAATAGGAGAGAGGATGAAGGCGCTTTTTGTTTAGAAGATGTATGGTAAAAAAAAAATTGTGTACGCAGCCATTGTGGAGAAATTCACCAAAAACTGATTCCGCTGGGCGAACGTTGTCCTGGCGGAACTTATTTTAATCCATAGACTTTAGAAGAAAAGAGGTGTGTCCAAAAATTAGTGTGTATTTGTGTGTAATTGTGTATGTATGAATAAAATGAGTGCATGCATAAACTTCGGAGAAATTCAAGTTTCCGCTACGCGAACGTTTGGCCATTAGCTAGTTTTCATATAAAGCGCTTACATAGAGAGCTGTAGATTTTTACATACGTTGTTTTGAATTTGTTTATATTTGTTTAAAAAACAGATTTAGAAAAAATCGTAGGGCTTAAAAGATAAAAATATAAACGTAAAATACACTTAATAGGTCTTAGTTCTTAAAGTATGCACTTTGGGGTCTAGATTTTCACGTTTATACAAACCTTGTAAGTATCTGAAACATGTTGCCAAGTATCAATGATGTTCCGTTAGTAATTAAAGAGTTAAAGGACAATTTTACCATGAATAGATCACTGTTTACAAAACAGTCAAATATCACGACGTTCTAAAGGAATTGCATGGTAAAATGTATGCCAAAAATTAGTTTATTCATTCAACTATTCACATGCAAAATTTCATGTCATTAAATTTAGTAATTAAAGAAATCAATTAAAATACTGACGAAGCATCGAAAACCTACATAACCCGACCAAGTTCGGATAGCTACAAAAAAGCGTCCATGCAATATATTTAGGTAACATCCCAAAATTTACCGTATAATACCGGTATTGAATTGGTATAGGTGATAACACAATTGTTAATCTGTGATTTTATTATTGAAGCTCTAAATATTTTACTTACCCTTATATTCATAATCGTTTATTAAACCTATGTTAGTTAAAACACATTTAAGTTTATTGCTGTCGTTGCAAGCGTTTGTTAACGTTATTATAATTACTTATTTAAGTGTGTAATGAAACATAATTAAGTATGTACTTAATAAAAAAAAAATTGTACACGGATATTTAAATAGAAAAGTACTTGTTAATTGAAGATTTGTTTTTATCGTAGATAGTTGGGTTATTATTAAAAAAATATTTTTAATTCAAGAAATGCAATTGTTTTATTTTTTCCTAACGCTTGTGTACGGAACTGTACCATATTAGTAAATACTATATTGGAAGGTTAAGAAGGTCTCTTAGATATATGGCTGGGCCGCTTTTTTGTAGCTATCCGAACTTGGTCGGGTTATGTAGGTTTTCGATGCTTCGTCAGTATTTTAATTGATTTCTTTAATTACTAAATTTAATGACATGAAATTTTGCATGTGAATAGTTGAATGAATAAACTAATTTTTGGCATACATTTTACCATGCAATTCCTTTAGAACGTCGTGATATTTGACTGTTTTGTAAACAGTGATCTATTCATGGTAAAATTGTCCTTTAACTCTTTAATTACTAACGGAACATCATTGATACTTGGCAACATGTTTCAGATACTTACAAGGTTTGTATAAACGTGAAAATCTAGACCCCAAAGTGCATACTTTAAGAACTAAGACCTATTAAGTGTATTTTACGTTTATATTTTTATCTTTTAAGCCCTACGATTTTTTCTAAATCTGTTTTTTAAACAAATATAAACAAATTCAAAACAACGTATGTAAAAATCTACAGCTCTCTATGTAAGCGCTTTATATGAAAACTAGCTAATGGCCAAACGTTCGCATAGCGGAAACTTGAATTTCTCCGAAGTTTATGCATGCACTCATTTTATTCATACATACACAATTACACACAAATACACACTAATTTTTGGACACACCTCTTTTCTTCTAAAGTCTATGGATTAAAATAAGTTCCGCCAGGACAACGTTCGCCCAGCGGAATCAGTTTTTGGTGAATTTCTCCACAATGGCTGCGTACACAATTTTTTTTTACCATACACAATTATACGACGTCATACACTAAATATCTGCATAATTAATATCTTTAAATTCAACAACATTCCGCTGCGCGAACGCACACCCGTACAATGCTGAACTATGGAACAAAACCTAAACACTATTTTTAGTTAGTGGTGAAGTTAAAAAAATATAATTACCTATTAAGGAGGATGCGGTAAGGTAGCCCGCGAGATTAAAATTTAATTTAGTTTTTTTTTTTTTTCATTTTGCAGATCAGTGTCAGGTTTTATGTTTATTAAAATATGATTCGCGACCGTAACAAATATGACTTTACATAATTATAATCATTAAAATCAGCAATACAACTCCCATAAGTTAGCATAATTGTCAAATGTCATGATTTCATGAAATAGTCATTCAATGGTATTACATGAACTTAGAGAGTTGTATTGATTTTTACGATAATATTTTTATGATTATAATTCTATAATTAAACATTTGATACGGCCGCGAATCATATTTAGGTCAACATAGAACATGATACTGACCAGCAAATTGCAAAAAACGTAAGAAAATTTGAATTTCGCGGGCTACCTTGACGCTTTCGCCTTAAATAAGCACGATAATAAAATAGTTCCAACTTATTTTGATGGGCCATTGTCAAATAAAATTCGGCTCAAACAATGTTTTGTTGAAGTAAAAACGACTTATTGTAGTACCAAAATAAATTCTTTAACTTAAGACTTGTTTTTTTAAATAATAGATGAGAAATGCCCGTTTTCACTAACACTATGTGTCATCTCTCTCTCTCTTGTTTTGTTTTTTTTTGTAATGTGCGTTTAGTTTGTGCAGAATAAACACGTTTTCTTTCTTTTTTTCTATCTAAGAGAATACCTAAAGAAAAACGCAGTTGGATTTTCAACGCCCGGTTCAGCGCCGTTCAAGTTGAAAATCCAAAAGTGCAATCATATTTAGGTGTCTCTTAGTGCTAGTGAAAACGGACATAAACATAACTGGCGTAATCTTGGTGTGCCACACCCCTTGCCTCTCTGACTACACCTTGGGCAAAACAAGCGTGTTGATGACTTCAGTGTTCATTGGTAAGTACCTAACCCAGGTTCCAACTGGCAGAAAAGGCGCCGATAAAGACAGTTCACTCGATTGAACCATTCACGAGCGTCTGAGATCGGCCATATCGACGGTTCACACGACACCGACAAAATTATATTATATAAAAAATAGTTTCCGCCAGCGGTTTTGCCCGCGTGATGTCTTTATAATTTATAGCCTTTGTAACTTAGTAATAATATAGCATTCTCCTCGTGAAAGAATTTTAAAAAATCAGTCCTGTAGGTAGTTTTGGAGTTTATTAATTACAAACATACAAAAAAATCTATCTTTTCTCTATATACTTAATATTAGTTTAGATGAACGTTCATTTCCTCGTTTCGTTTCATGTTTCGGTCATTCGGTAGGCGAGTGAAAGACGCCGAGTGCCGAAATCCAATATCGTTGGATCGGTTATGAATTATACACCTAAACCTTTCTCATAAATCACTCCGTCCATTGGTGAAAACCGCGTTCAGACAAACAAACAGACAGACGCGACGGGGAGACATAAAATATGACATTATAATAAGTAAGGATTATCATACCTATTAAGGTTTTAACAGAGTTAAGCGTTACTTTACGAAAGAGAGTTCACTTAGTGTAGGTATATATAAAATTCTTTGCATATTCTTTTCTTATTGAAACCTGTGCCTTGAAACATTACTAAAAGGTATCCGTGATTCTGAAACTAGCTGTAAATATTCAACGGCCGCGTACTGCAAACTGATGAACTGATGTGTGCGAGAGCTCAGGCGTGAATGTGTGTGTATGTGATGACTGTGATGTGCGCGCGAGAGTGGTCAGGGATCTGCGATCAAGTTCGGCTAGAACTGAACGTAAACTAAAAGTTCGATATTTTCAGAATATCATCACTCGTTTTGCTGCACCATCACACTAAAAAAAAATCAATTCTGAGTGTTGGCGTTGGCAGTGATTGGAGCATCATCACTCTCACCGAGGTGGTCGCGTATTTCCGTTACACTGATGGCACCGTTCTGCACGCACTCGAGCACCGCGAGCAGCAGTCGCTTCACGTTATTTCTGGCAGCGAACTCTATAAGATCGCACGCGTTCACCGCGCTCACACCGCACACCATTTTTTCCACGCAGAGCCGCTCCAGCTCCGGCATGATGTAGTACGAGGATAACAGCAGCAGCTGCTCCAAGCCGGACTCGGGCAGCACGTGTAGGTACACATAGTTCTTCAAATGCTCGAGAGTGGCCTTGGACGTGCCGGTGACATTCACGTGTCCCTCGGCGGTCTCGCGCCACTCGCCGCCCAGCATGCGGCGCAGCACGGGGCTGGCGGCCGCCAGCACGGCGCGGTGCATGCGCACGGAGCCGCCCTCGCCGCGCAGCTCGAAGTCCGTCAGCTCCGTGTCGCCGTGCAGGCTCGCAAACGAGCTCGCGCTCGGCTGTAGGCGCATCTCCACCGCCACGTCGAACATGAACTGCTGCCTCCTGTCCTCATGTATTAAGTGCCACGTGCCATCGTCGCTGGTGAACATCTTGCCCACTATTTTCAGCTCCTCGCTGTTGAAGTACATCACGTAGGTGAGATCGTCGGCGTGGCGCCGCTTGGCAAACCGCACGAACACTAAGTGGCTATACCGGTTGGAGTAATTTTGTCCGTAGTTCGAGGAGATCTGTCGCACCTGGAACAGCGCTGCACCGCTTATCACGAACTCGGGGCTCTTTTTATCGAGGCTACAGCTGCTGGACGATACTACGGTCACCTTCGCTTTCAGTAAGTGGCCTTTTTGTATTACTTCTTTTGTTTCCATTCTGAAAAAAAAAATGACTTGAGACACCTGGCACGGCAGGTAGACCTACTTACGAAAACAACTCTGTCTAATTATTGTGAATGTGATCATGGGCGTACCCAGGGGGGGGGGGGGGGCAGGGGAGAGCAGCTGCCTTCCTCCTGGATCTTGAATGTCTAAGTACCTACTGTTGTCGATTAAAGTTATGCTAGTCACGTTAAACCCGTCACAAATGTAGCTATAATATATATGATAATAGTTTTATCTTATTTTTTAAATTATTAAATAACTTGGGGCGTGTCAGACTTTTACTGACTAAAACCCACCCGTGTTCCTTCCGTTGCCTGTGCCGGGGCCACGATATCCCTTTCGGACAACTCGCAACCCCGGCAGGATATATGAGCTCAGTATATATGAATATACTGAGCTATATATTATATTATAGCAAGCCACCACGCATGGTAGCTATACTATAATATATTAGGTCTTTACCTATGAAATTGCCGTTCTGCAGTACTGGCCATTTCAAATCAAAATAATTTTTGTTTGGCTAAGAATTCTAATTTCAAATTAATTTTATTTTAAAAACATGTTTTTTTTTTTCCAAAAGTAGTCATTTGTTTATTGATTAGTGTTACATTTTCATCGCATTTCAATCTTTGTCGTCATCATGGATACGTTAAAAATTCAAGTAATTATGGAATATGAGTACCGTCGTGGCAGCAACGCGGCACAAGCGGCACGCAACATCAACGACGTTTACGGAGCTAACACTACAAACCAACGCACCACCTGTTATTGGTTTGCTCGCTTCCGTTCTGGAAATTTCGACCTGAAAGTGAACCTCGCGGTCGTCCGAAGAGTTTGGTCGACAATGACGAATTAAAGGCGATTGTGAAAGCTGATGATACACAATCTACGGCTGAATTAGCAGCAGCTTTCGACGTTAGCGTCAAAACAATATTGGTCCATTTGCATCAAATTGGCAAGGTAAAAAAGCTTGACAAATGGGTGCCCCACCAACTCAATGATTGCCAGCGCAAAGTATGCGTCGAGACGTGCCTTGCACTGCTCAACAGCCACACAAATTAAGGAACTTTGAGCCGCATTGTTACCTGCGATGAAAAATGGATTCTGTTTGATAACCGCAAGCGCTCAGCAAGTTGGTTGGATCCTGGTTCAGCACCTAAACAATGCCCTAAACGAAAACTTACCCCTAGAAAAGTGATGGTCACTGTTTGGTGGTCTAGCGCCGGTGTGATTCATCACAGCTTCTTAACAAACGGGGTGAGCATTACTGCAGATGTGTACTGTGAAGAACTGAACACAATGATGGAGAAGCTGGCACATCTCCAACCAGCATTGGTCAATCGCTCGTCTCCGCTGCTACTGCACGACAACGCGCGACCTCATACTGCACAGCAGACGGTCTCCAAGTTGCAAGAACTGGGGTTGGAAGCTCTCCGTCATCCGCCCTACTCACCAGACCTTGCGCCTACAGACTACTACTTTTTCCAGAATTTGGATAACTTCTTGGCGGGAAAAAAAATCAATACCCGAGAATCAGCACAAAATGCCTTTGAAGAATTTGTTGCCTCCCGTCCAGGTGATTTCTTTAAGAAGGGCATCTATAAACTGCCACTGCGTTGGCAAATATGCATTGATTGCATGGGTGATTACTTCGATTAATACAAATAAAAAATACATGAAAAAAATTCGTTTAAATTTTTTAATACAAAACGGCAATTTCATAGGTAAAGACCTATTATTATATTCATTTGGTCTGCGGTCGTCATCGCAAGTGCACGCTTTTGAAGCATATCTCTGATAAGGGGTGTTGTAATTTTTTTATAGGCACTGTAATCACCGTCTCTGAGCTAAGCCGCGGACAGACGAACATGGTGAAACTATAAAGGTTCCTTGTTTACTACGGAACCCTAAAAATAGAACATGCCGTATCCTTAAAATATGTCAAAATATATATTAATATGCTTTAAATACCATTATATATTAATATGCCTTTTACCATAATATATATTATGTCTTGCTATATTTGTCCACATATTTTGGTGACGTAAGAGAAATATTTATTATAGGTAGCTCCGTCTGAGGTCTCGAAGATTACTGTGGAAAATATACCGTTATATGGGCAGCTATGATTTATATTAATATATATATCATAGCTACGTCTGTTGCGGTCTTTACAGTTACAATAATTATGCATTAAATTTAGAAAAAATCGCGTTTTTTGAGGGATAATTAATACTAAGTGCTTCTCTTTTTAGCGTAGTTTAAGTAATCATATTTTGAAGTAAATAATGGTTGTTTCTCTTTTTAGCAAGGGTTATTCTTTAATGAGGATGAGAGAGAAATTGAGAACCTTGCTAAATTCCTTCCTTTATGTGAGTGTTCAACCTCGAGAGAGGGTGTTGTAAATAAGTAATTAGTTGAAAATGCATTGTCATAAAAAAATGGCATTTAGGCCGGTCGCCCACGGCAACTTTTTGCAACGCTACTATTGCGCGTTAGTCGCGTTTGCAACGTGTGACAGAAACGATGCAAACGCGCGGCTGTATCGATGCAAACGCACGACCGTTTCTGACGACATCGGGGGAACGGAGGGAGGGGTGTTGGGGAGGCGACAGCATCGCGATAGTAGCGATACAGAATCTGGGCGAAGGTACACAGCCAGCGACAGCATCGCGGCTGTATCGATACACATGCGCGACAGCATCGCTACAAAAATTCGCCGTGGGCGAGGCCTCTTACTCTACCGCGTCAGACTAACATTATTATCGCCATCAATGCTCAATATCAAATCCTGTAATGTTTATTACACGCGAATGTCCGGTGAGTGAATAGAAAGAAATTACACCTCCCTAAGTCTGGCTATTGACCTGTTTATTTTTCTTCCTCCTTTTTTTCAACAGATGTCAGCATCAGCGACTCACTAATTGCCAGAGACTGTAGTTTTACATCGCCATCTAGTTGTCGACTACGATACTTATGGCGTTGTTTTAGATAGATTCTTTAAATCGCACATGGCATGGTGCGTTCAAGCACAAGTAATAAAAATACAACAAAAGTATCTCGAGTTGGCGGAATAGTTTTAATTGTTTGAGCTAGCAATTTTCACGCCGTCGCACAGTGTGGGAATCTCGCAATCTAGGGGGATATAAATAAAAATAAAAATTTTAACCATTGATAATATAGTTAAATAACCTATTCATACCTAAGGGGGGTATTACACTATCAAATAACTAGGACCACAGATCTCTGAATCATATATAAATGATAATGTAATACAAACATATGAATCAAATCGTCTTTGATTAAAGATTTTTGACATTTGTTGTTATATAGGATCATGGAAACAGGTCTTGCCATATTGAATATTATATACTGAATTTTCACATTTCTTTTCATAATTCCCTGATACGAAATCCGTCCATAAAATTATGTGATTTTGCCTTTTCAGTTTTGCTACTGCCACATTCTAACTTGACGGATAAAAAGTAAGCACAACGAAATTTTGGCGTAAGTTCACAATACCCTTTGGAATTCTAAAATTATTTGTTGGCAACACTGCTGTCAGCCGGGAATTCATTGGCTAAAGTTACATGCTCTGTGGTTTTGGCTTCATTTTAGTGTTCTAAGTTCTATTTGTTATATTGTGTGCCGAAAAGGCTTCAGTATTTTGTTTTAATAGACGATTGCAACCACATATGTCAAAAAAATAGGATCCTAGATACTTGATAATGTAATACACAGATATGATTCTAGACGTCAAATATGTAGGATAGAAGATAGGATCCTATATAGGATCCTAGATAATTGATAGTGTTATACCCCCCTTAGACCCTATTACTCACAGCTACATATTAGAAATTCTTGTAGGTAGATTAAAAAAAAATAAAAAATATGTTGAAGTGGGTAGATAATAATCGTTGTACCCTTACAATACGAACAACAACATTAAAGTGTCGTCTTCACTTGAGATTACTGATCAAATTAACGTATAGTCTTGTTTATTGGTTAATTATTATATCGTGTATATCTTTCAAGGTAAGTTAGACTGTATTTTATTGTTTGATCATTATTATACATGTATCTAATAATCATTTGAAAGCACAGTTAAATTAAGCATTTTTTAGAGATGATTTGCAAAACAAAAGGTGTATAAAAAAAAATGACCTGAATATCCCGGTGTTTTTATTGTTTTAATTTATAGTTTAGAGTCTTAACTTTTGAGAACAATTGATAAAACTTGCGATTTTGTACGACCGTCATACATTTCTTTTCAGTTTTCAGAATGAACGCCGAAATTACAAAAAAAAAAAAAAAAATTTGGACCTCAAATGCGAAAAAGGAGCGTATTGATGCTATTTTTGCATCGCCTACAGACTTGATATAAAAATGTGGCAAGCTAGAGGTCCAGAAAATAAAGATAAGGTTAAGGCAAGGAAGATACACATACAAACACGGTTCAGAAATGAATTGGGTTTATTAGTGGATTTGCCGACTCAGCAAGCTGGTAATACCAATGATGGCAACACAGCACGTCGATTTTTTAGAGGTGCTACAATAACTGCTGAAGTGCTGATATTACCGGGGTAAACTTAGAATTAATAACGAGGTTTAATATCATTTGAGAAACTCTCGGGTCTGGTTTTACAGTCGATTTAAATTCATTCAATAGTTACACAGAAGAAACCAGAAACCTGTATCTTAGGGAATACTCATGGTATATATAACATTCCAGTTAGTGTGCCCAACGTTTTATTTCATGGCCGCGATGTCATAGCTTCGTGTATTTTGCCGATTGGCCAGTTATCGGAAGAGGCACAAGAGGCTAGAAACAAAGATAACCGAAGATATAGGGAATTCTTCACTAGAAAAACGTCACGAATACACACCGACCGACCGACCCCGACCCGACCTACCGACCCACCGACCGGGCCGGGACCGGGCCGGGGACCGGGCTCCGACCTACTTAATAGGCTTCTCATATCATCAGACTCCTTCATATCCATCTTAAGGCTTATAATGAAAAGAAAACGGAGTCCTCTAGATCCTAATGTCATAAAATTGCTTTCTGTACCCACACCCACCGTAAATGAAGCCGAAAGTGGAATTAGTGACTAAAATATCAAAATTTATTCATATCGCATTTTTTTTAATACAACTTAATTTTATTTCATATTTTTATTTATTTGAATACCCATCAATATTATTTTTAACTTGTGTCTTTTATTTAATTCAATTTGGAATTAAATCCCTCTAGATTGCGAGATTCCCACACTGTGCGCCGCTGCGAAGTGTTTTAGTATGTCAATGCTTAAGAATCCGTGCACAAAATTCACTCGACAGAGTTTAGGTAAATTCATTGCGATGCTGTTTGTGTGCACCGTTCACGCACACACGCCTAAAGATCTAGTGTAGTGATCGCTTAAACAGTTTTGATCCTATAGATGATATTTTCTTAAGTTACGTAGGTACCGTTAAGAATAGTCTGGAATGTTTGTGTATATTCGTTTAGAATATTTATAACAATCAACATAAAAATGCTACAATTTGGTGTTAGATGTATTTAGACATTCAATAACATTGAGGTAAGCGTTTTATATAAATACGAGTAGTAGTGCCGATTCTCTTGTACACCGAACTACACAATCACTAAAATTCCTTACTTTTGGCTATGAGTCTTAAAGTTATTCTGCAAAAAAAAAACTAAATTTAAAAATAATTTTGACAAAATTAAAATCGAATTTGATAATCGCGACTCCGTGGTACTTGGTTTTCCTTACCCCGTGATTTTTTTTTAGTTCGATTTAGCATTGGATCCATATATGGATCTGGGACATTTGCGTGAAAGACATTTACACGAAAGAAATTTTCGCGAACTCATTTGCCCGATAGAGTTGCAGAAATGAGATCAATTTCAAACGGTTGGGATGGCGTGATGTTTTGAAGAAATCTGAAAATTTTCGCAGCCACGATTTTGGATTTACATTTTGACCTCACTATCGGCTTTAGCATCCTCGGAAACTATGAAACCGACACCCATTTTTTTTTTTTTTTGAGGGTGGGAAATTATCAAATAACTTCTCCCGCTCTGGGTGGAGCGGGAGGGCGTGTCAGACTTTTATTGACTAAAACCCACCCGTGTTCCTTCCGTTGCCTGTGTGCCGGGGTCGCGATATCTCTTTCAGACAAACCCGCAACCCCGGCAGGCATTGGCCCTTCCGGACCCCGTCAGTTGGTGCTGACATCTCTTTGAGGCGCGCGTGGAACACAACGCGCCGTCGACCCGGGCCTGGTCCCTATCGGACGGCGAGCTACCTATTGCTCACCGTCCGCAAGCCCGCGCCTACGGTGGCCGGAAGTCGGCTCTCGACTTGCGACGCCCGGGGCGTCTCCTACGGCGACTAGGGGCGCGAGGGCGCGCATTTTGCCTCTCCCTCGCGCGCTCCGCCTCCTCCTTCGCGAGCATTACTGCTTCGCAGAAGAAGGTGACGGCCTCCCATGCACTCTCGCTCCGGACCATGGCCTGAACCAGGGCCGGACGCGAGAGATCGCCGCCGCCGATCGCCTCCGTGAGGACACGGCGGTGCTCCGCCCAAGCTGGGCAGACCTCCACCGTATGCTCCACCGTGTCCTCCGGGCGATCCACACAGTGGTGACACCCGGGCGTTTCCTCCCGCTTTATCCTGAACAGGAACCTCCCGAAACAACCATGTCCGGAGAGGACCTGCGTCAGGCGGAAGGTGAGGACGCCCTGGCGCCTCTCTAGCCACTCCTCAAAGAGGGGACTTATCGCCACAATTGTGGCGTGCCCAACAAGCGCTACCAACACCCATGACGATTAATTTGAAAATGTTCTCAGCCGCCATCTTGGATCTTTATTTCGACTTAAAGTAGTCTTCAGTAGCGTTACAGCACTTCGTTCCAAAAAATACTTCACATCACTACAGCATATCGGCGCGGGCATGTCGGCATGTAGAATTTATAATAATGATTAATGACTTGCCTGACGTAATAAGAGATGCCAGGTGTCTGATATTTGCAGACGACGTCAAGTTGCTGCTGGCTATAGAAAACGAGGACGACTGTCACCACCTTCAGCAAGACATTGATCGAGTAGTGGAGTGGAGTCGAAAAAACAAACTGCAATAATTGCAGTTTGTTTCAATCAATCTCTTCAAAAAAAATCTCTTCAACATCAATGAACATTCTGAACATTTCGTTACCTTGAATTATTCAAGGTAACGAAATGTTCAGAATGTTCATTGATGTTGAAGAGATTTTTTTATTTTCAATATCAAAAGCAGTTTCTTGTAACCAAACGATCAAACGTCAGTCTCGCCTCATTTTTCGGAAAACTTGTTAAGAATATTAGTGATTTTCATTAATCCTTAATTTATTTGAAAAATCCCTTTCAGCCATGTGCTAGACAAAGAACTGGACTTTACAAATCATAAATAATTTTGGTTAAATTCTCCTTCCCTTTCTCACAACGAATGAACAAAATCAGTCGATTTCGTGCACGGCCCCTTAAATCTAGATTTTCTTCTCGTTCCCAAATCTACTAGGTACCTATTGCTAAAACCCTAAAACAGAAAACACGCCTTCTTCGTCTGTACTCATTTTGACAAAAACGAATAAATGTTTTTTAAAACATCAAATAAAAACCGGCCAAGTGCGTGTCGGACCAAGCACAAAGAAGGGTTCCGTAGTTGGGATGAATTTATCCCAAGAACAAACTTAACATTGGTGCCGATTCTCCTGTACGACACACTGAACTAAACTATCACTAAAATTCCTTACTTTTGGCTATGAGAATCTTAAAGCTATTCTGTCAAAAAAAAAACCCTAAATTTAAAAATGTTTTTGACTCAAATAAAATCGAATTTGATAATCGCGACTCCACGTGGTATTTGTTAGCCCTACCCCATGATTGTTTTTTAGAGCCGGAGGCGCGGGTGGGGGGGTAAAGTAGTGGTTTGAATTTATCATACATAATTATATTTACAGGTTATTGGGAATGAAATTTAGAATCACAAACTGAAACATTTTCTTGAAGTAAAGACTCTGCAGCAGTGGGTTTAGAGTTTAGAGATTTAATAGCTGATACGGGAATCTCTGCAAAGAAATTTTCAAAGGCTGCATCAACTTGGGAATCTGATTTAATCATATCGTCTTCAATGGCAACGCTGTAGCCTCTACTTCGGTTGCAAAACCTTCCCGTTTCGCTGTTCATAAGACTCCATGTCATTTTAATTACATTACATAACTACTATTACATTTTTGAACTCAAGTAACGTGATTTGGCCATACAACAAAGTTTTTTAAATTATTTAGAATAATTCTTAGTTAGATTAAATTCAGCAGTGTTACATACAAGTTCGTTCATCATATTATTATAATATTGGGTTCCCACCTATGAAATTGGAGTTTTTTTTCTCACAAATAGAGAACCTTGTCACTTCTATGATTTGATATGTATATTCATCAATTGCTTGGTATTCAATCGAATAATGACCATCATAGACAACTACCTACCAATAGTAAAAAAGAACTTATTACTTATAGTTTTATAAACATAAAAAATACCTTAAAAATGACTCCTCATTTTGTTAGCAGAAATGACCACTATTTGTTTTAACTTAGCCAAAACTTATTTCTGTCGCTTAATCTGATTGGCATATTACGTTATCTTAGTTTTTAAACATTAGTGCATAAAAGTTTTAAAACATTGGTGTTCATGGTTGTCATATAAATGAAGAAAATGTTAGTATGAAAAATGCAACTTCTTTAAAATTCTCCATACAAAACGCTGATTTCATAGGTTGGGACCTAATACTACTCATAAAGCCGTTTTCTACTGTTATGTATACCAATGGTGGCCCAGTCACTGAAGGAAGCGTTAAGGCTTGTGCAGAACACCGCAACGGCACAACGTTACTCGAACAATATATTGTTATTGGTCAGTGGGTGGGTCGTATTAGGGGCGAAGTTGAAATTGCATGGAGCTGGGATGAAATTGATGAGAATGCTAAGAGGTATGAGTGGTGTTACGCAAACGGATAGAATAAGAAATAAGTACCTATGTACTTAGGAGTCGAAAAGTGGCACCAGTGAATAAAAAAGTTATGTGGAAATCGGTTGTCATGAAGTCATGATCTAAAGCAAGAAGTTGTTTCACCAAACCAAACTAAGGATAGGTTTACGTTCAAAGGTCTTTGGTATCTATAAGAAGCCATATTAAAAGTGAAAAATGTAATTGTTGGTGTAATTATAGTATGCAAGTAAACTAGAACCAAGTATAATATAAAGTATTGTACTTGTTATCAATATGGTAATACAAAATTCACATCAGCCGGTACCTGTCGCCAATTTTGCACTTGGTAGGTATGGAAATATAATACAAAATAGACATTATTAACATATTTACTTCATGATTAATTGGAAATAGGTCTTAAGAACAAAGAAATTTATAATAACAATTAGAATTAACAAGAACAAATTCAAATCGGCTGGCTGAAGTGTAATCATAGAAGGCACAGAAAAAGAAAAGAAAAAAAAAGAAAGAATATGTACGTACTTTGAGTTAGATAAAAATGCTGAGAATCTCGATACTTATGAAAGCGTTGAACGGTCACACAATATCTTAGAAAACTTATTATACCATATAATCTTCTAAAGTTAACTAGTCTGTGATCTTCGGTTACTGCTGAGTATCATCATTTGGTCATTCGTTTGTTGCACAGAGTACTTTCTTTAAAATGTTGAGTTCAGGGTTGCTAGGTGTGATTTCTCAAATTTCCCCTTCTATAAATTCCAAATAAAATTTTACCCATAATTATACCTTTTTCAGAATAAACCCCAAAACTAAATTTGGCAAAATTAACAAAGACATACCAATACATGCCATAATTTATATTATTTGTCGAAAAGGCACAAAAGTTTCCAGTTCTTAAACCGGACCAAACAAATGTAATAATAATACATCTCCGTCTCGCGCAGAATAGACGTTTTCGGAATTAAACCGATTGTATCAGTTTAGCAGTCGGCTCAAACTGCGAACATACGCCGCGGCCTGCTAATCCGTAAGTCACCCTTATTATGGTCTGCCCTTTTTTGTTTCTTAAATATTTTTTTGACCACGTTCATGATCGAAAAAGCAATTCCAACACTCGCATTAGCAAAAGGAAAACTCAACATGGACGTGGCTAATTTAATACCTATGTTAGTCTAAAACCCTCTCGCTGAGTAAAGCCCTAGGCCGGTAGCTTAAATTGTTGCCTTGGCAGACGTCCCGTACCCTAATTAGAATTACGTAATACACGATCATTCAGAATCTGGATCGTTTTGAAACAGATTGCTAATCCATTGCTACATAGGTACGAAAAAAAAATCTGCTCAACAACGTAAATACACAATGAATGTTGTTGACCTGTCAAATTGAAACAGATTAGTCGGAATTGTCAACGAAAATGTGTTGCGTAATTAGATAGCTGGCCTGGACACAGGATTGGAACTAAGGTAATACTGTTTCCCCAGCAGCATTTTTATATGAAAGAATTTCAGCCCATAATTCATCAGCCGATTCAGTTTTATTTCACGGTTGAAGTGGGGAGTATTCTCCACTCTTGGAACGTCGCATCAGTTCATTAAATTAATATTTAATTTTTACTCAACCTCAAATTTTCCCAATGTTAATTTTTTTCCCTAAAAATTACCCCAAAATCGCGAAGAAACCCCCAATCTGTCAACGCCGGTTGCGTTGATTTGATAGATTCAACGAAAAATCTCCGACCATAGACATTGTATTGTATTTTTGTATGATTTTAAGGCCCTGAATATTAGCCTTTTCATCCCACTTCGGAGAAGGGTCGCAAATTATCGTACTTTTGCGTAAAGTAATACTTACGTATAGTATCGTACATGGTACAGGTGTCGAAATAATCGTAAATGTAGGTTGTTTTAATAAAAAAAAAAATGCTATAAAATAGTCTCAAGTTCCCGCCACTTCAGCATTAAATGAGTCTTTTTGGTCATGAATGTTAGTTTAATTCAAAAGGAGCTCCTGATTTGTACTTAGAATGTGAAGTCTTACAATTCTTTTAAAAACAATAACAATTGTTTTGTACAGCGTATAGTGCTAAAAAATACCTTTAAAAAAATTAATAAATGGTATGTACTCTTTTTTAATAATCTGTACTGTTTAATAAAGACCAACTTTTTCTAGAAGTAGATAATATCTGATTTCAGAGCTCAGGGTAAATAAAGACTCTTTATTTATGGTTTAGGTTAGGTTAGAACTGTGACCAACAGCGCGCGAGCCGAGCGAGCGCTACTTCCAAGTTGGTCGCAGTTACTCTTACTTGGTTATTTTTACTACACCTTAAACCATGGATACCTTACAATAATGCTTTGCCAAAAGTCGTTTAAAAAAAGTATGACGACACTTCAGCCGCCCACGCCATGACAGTATCTCCCGTTTTGACAATAAAAATTGTAATAAGTACATTAAAAATTATTTTGATAGTATTAAAATTTCCCTGAAATATTAATATTTTGGGAAGAATAAACCACAAGGAACATTATTATTTGGTTTCTCAAAAACTGCCAACTAGCTTATTTCATGATTCTGAAACTTGCGATCTAAAACAATGTAACGGCTAACGGCCGCGTTCTGTAAATTAAGATGTCCCGAGCACAGTAGCGAATGTGTGCGCGGTGCGCGGGAGTAATCCAGGAGAGTGGGGAGCTCGTTCGTTTTGATTTTTGACCGACTTCCAAAAAGGAGGCGGTTCTATGTTTGTCTGTATGTATTTTTGTTCAATGTTTTTCCCTCGATATCTTCGTCAATTGTGGATAGGGCTGCCATCTGTCCGTGTTTCCCCGGATTTGTCCTAGTTTGGAGGACGTCCGGAGAACGTTGACCTTCTTAACTTTGCTCACAAACAGGTTATGCCTCGGTACACTGAAATACAAAACTGTTAAGGGAAGTTACTAAATTTCCTTTTATTTTGTTTATATAAAATTAATTAAGTTGGTAGTCTTTTTGAACGGAGTCTATCCAGTTCGACCTGGATAGGTTCCGTCCAAACTGGAAGGAAGACGCGCGGACTCGCGAAAGATGGAAGGAGTGGAGGGAGGCCTTTGTCCAGGAGCGGGACAGGTGGGCTCGAAAAAAAAAGAAGTTTTATTTCATTTGCGTCTTTAATGTGAGATATGCAAACTATGTTGGAAACGGGAACGTCAGTCGAGCGCCGGACGCTGCTCATGTTATCTATGGCACCTTCACACCTACGGGACCGTTGTAAGGTCATCACTCATTATAACAGCACCGCTCCAGCGCAGTAACGCCCCGACTCCGCCTCGAAAAATATCCATCTAGTCGCCAACGCGCCGTCAGCAAGGCGACCGCTCGCTGCCTGCACGCCACCGGTGAGGTGACAGCTTGTTGTTCATGCGCCACTTACTAGCTTTCTTCTAACCATTATTTTTGCTGTGCCCTGACAGGGTCTACAACGGCTCTTAGCTCTAAGCCTTTTGTTAACATCTTGTTTTACCTTGTGGAACGCAAATAAATGAATATGAATATAAATAGTTGGAGCTCACCCTCCACGCGCCAACGGTTACTTGTAACAGTACATCACGGGCCTCACGAGTAAGAACAAGACTCATGGGAAAGTCAAACCCAATTCTAACAATTACTTTTTAATAAGCTTAATATTATCATACGCTATAGTAGTCACATAGTCCAAGGCTCATGGGTGGCATAAAAACTCTGACACCAGCCATGCTATTCTGTAAACATCTCACCGTGAAAACTTGGGTGAAGTGAGCTGTCAATAGTGTCAATCCCTGTGGAATGACAGCTCACTCCACGCTCACTTCACCTAAGGTTACAGAATAACACTGCAGGTTAGTCACTAAATACACGAAAAAGAAAGAAAGAAGTCGCCTAGTGTTCTTATAATATGATGCCTATTTCTTATCTGATAGGGATATATTTTAAGCGTATTATGTAATAATAAATAAATATGTGTAATATGTCTAGGAAGGACGGTACGGTTGACGTGTGTCGGGCATGCCATCGTCCGGGTGAGTCCATCAGACATAATATTATCTCTGGTTGTTCTCGTCTGGCTAACGGCGAGTACTTGCACAGGCATAACCAAGTGGTCTGGATTATTCACCAGCAACTTACTTTGAAATATAAACTTGTTCACTCTGAGGTACCGTATTATAAGTATGTGCCTGACTAAGTTCTCGAAAATGACCATGTCACGTTGTACTGGGATCGGTCTATCATTACTCACGGGACTATTGTATCCAATAAGCCTGCAGTGCTATTCTGTAACCATCTCACCGTGAAAACTTAGGTGAAGTGAGCGTGGAGTCAAATCAAATCAAATCAAATCAAACAGTTTATTTGTGATACACAGGTTACAATATAGGTCTTACAGTATACAGTGAGTTCATGCTGTGATCAGCCTCATGGGCATACAAATTTATAAAAATAAAATATTAAATAAACAGTAAACAATTACATATACAGTTCACAATGCACTCAATCAGACATAACTTTTTATTTAAAGCAGTAAAAAGGAAAGAAGTAATAAAAATAATACTAAAATCATTTTAAGTCTAAAAATTCTCTTACCGAGTAAAATGAGTGTTCGTTAAGAAATTTAAATAATTTATTTTTGAATTTAAGGATGTTACTGCAGTCTCTAATATCCTTGGGAATTTTATCATATATTTTAGGTGCCATGACAAATGTACTTTTCCCTTAAAGAGTAGTTTTACATTGCGTACCTAATTTTGTAAATAATCTTGTTCTGTTGCGTGATCTCGTTAATATTTCAAACAAAAATGGATGTTTTTTGATAAAAAGGGCCATTTCAAAGATATACAGTGATGACACTGTGAGTATTTTTAGTTTTGTAAAAGACTGCTTACAGCTCTCAGTTTTTTGTAGACCGCATATTGCACGGATGCATCTTTTTTGACATTTGAAGACCTTATCCCAGTTAGTAGCATTACCCCAAAAGAGAGGAGGCCCAGGAGTGCGCTGACATTCCACAGAGATTGACACTATTGACAGCTCACATCACCCACGTTTTCACGGTGAGATGTTTACAGAATAGCATGGCTGTTATAGTGGTGATAGATCGATCAGCGCGCCGCGCAATGATAGTCGATGTTACCATTCCAAATGACGAGAACCTCGTGAAAGCTGAGAAAGAGAAACAAATAAAATATCTCAAGTTAGCACACGAGGTTGTTGACATGTGGAATGTGAGCTCGGCTATCATTATGCCGATTGTCGTAACGGTCAATGGCCTGATGGCCGAAAGTCTCGACCAACATCTCTCGAGGCTCTCGTTAGGCAGTTGGCCTGGCATCAAGGGCCTGATTCAGGCAGTAATCCTCGATACGGCTCGCATTGTGAGGAGATCAAATATTTAAACACGTAATTATATATATGGAAGAAAATAAATAAACGACATAATAAATACTTTGTGACAAAATAAGGATATGAACAATAACACACACGTACTGTTAAAAAAACACTGCTGATAAACGTTATGAACGCGACTGTACTGACAGACAGCTTTTCATAATACTGTTCTTTATAGAAGGTCATCAACATGTATGAAACCGTCGCTTTCTTGTGGTAATTCTAATATGGTCGGATTACCAGTAATCTAGGTGTAGTTTTAGTTTTTTGTCTATATCTACTTTAATACGAGGCATTTGAAGCTGAAATTTTCAGGATATATATTTCACTAAACGCTAAAATTTTTGGCTTCTTGTCTTGTACCTTGCATTTTGACGTCATATTCAAAAACGCGTGTATACTTACCTAGTCTTGAAACATTTTATAGATGTTAAGATTAACAAGAAGAACCGAATACCGTTTTCAGTGAGTTTATGTTTGTTCATTTAAGCACTAGAATATTTTTTTGTGTTTTCGTAAATGCTTGATTACTTACTTACTTTAAAACGGTAAATATTTTTGTAAATCTAATTAATGCACAAATACGCACAAATGAAGAACTACTGAAATCAGTTTATTTATTCTACGGGCGCACAATCATTGGTTTCCGAGAACCAAGATTCTGCAAAACGCAGCAGGAAATTAAATATCTCGAAAACCTTAAGACGCACAAATTTTGTTTTTCGGCACACATTTATGCACAAAATTTGTGCATAAATGTGCGCCGAAAAGTAGCTCTCCGCCCATGTACTTTATTTATCTCTCCGGTCATTCGTTAAAAATTTTCTTGCTGAAAAAACGTTACATACTCCAGCAGAATTAGTTTTTTTCGTTTTTTTTTCCAAAACGACAGCACGCACAATTTTTTTATTTGGCGCACATTTACAGCACATTATGCTCTAAATATTCGTCAAATTCAATTCATTCTAGAAGAGATTTTCTTGCTGGGGTAACGCACACGTTTTTGTACTGGGTCCGTAATTTAGGTGATGGCAGTTCTAATTATAGACCGATTTTGAAAATTATTTTTTCATTTGATAGAGGAAGCTTGAGCGGTGATCCCATATAAAATTAAGTTTGCTTGGGTATTTTTTGAGTTAGCTTCAATAATACGTATTTTCCCTAATTAGCCTATGTGGGTGATTATGATGTTATACCTAATAATTTCCTGTCACTGTTATTTACATAGCAGGTAGTGGTATGCGAATTTGTGTGGGGTAGGTTCGCAACCAAGGATAAAGTGTACTTTATCCGACAGGGGTAGAGTACCGCTAGCGGTACTCTATACACTGCGAAAAAGCAATCGATTTCCAAAAAAAATAAAACACAAAGTGAAAAATAACTTTTAACTAAAAAGTTTTTTGCCATCAGCCATACACTAATTTCTTAGAGACATTTTTTTAAGTCAGAGTACTGGCAGTGTTCCTGACAGTGTTTGGGGCGTCACTCGCTCTCATCGAGGTGATCGCGTATTTCGGTGACACTGATGGCGCCGTTCTGCACGCACTCGAGCACCGCAAGCAGGAGTCGCTTAACGTTGTTCTTGGCCGCGAATTCGATGAGATCGCACGCGTTCGCCGCGCTCACGCCGCGCACCAATCTGTCCACGCAGAGCCGCTCCAGCTCCGGCATGATATAGTACGAGGACAACAGCAGCAGCTGCTCCAAGCCCGACTCGGGCAGCACGTGTAGGTACACATAGTTCTTCAAGTGCTCGAGAGTGGCCTTGGACGTGCCGGTGACATCCACGTGCCCCTCGGCGGTCTCGCGCCACTCGCCGCCCAGCATGCGGCGCAGCACGGGGCTGGCGGCCGCCAACACAGCGCGGTGCATGCGCACGGAGCCGTCCTCGCCGCGCAGCTCGAAGTCGGTCAGCTCCGTGTCCTCGTGCAGGCCCGCGAACGAGCTCGCGCTCGGCTGCAGGCGCATCTCCACCGCTACGTCGAACGTGAACTGCTGCCTCTTGTTCTCGTGTATCAAGTGCCACGTGCCATCGTCGCTGGTGAACGTCTTGCCCACTATGTTCAGCTCGACGCTGTTGAAGTATATGATGTAGGTGAGGTCGTCGGCGTGGCGCCGCTTGGTGAACCGCACGAACAACAAGTTGTTATACACATTGGTGTGTCCGTTGTTGACTTGCGCGGCGATCAGTCGCACCTGGAACAACGCCGCGCCGCTGATCACGAACTCGGGACTCGTCTTTTTGGCGAAGGGAGTGTTGTAGTTCGTTACGGTCAGTTTCGTTGTAAGTAAGTTGCCTTTTTGTGTTACTTCTCTTGTTTCCATTCTGCAATGAAAAAGAAAAATACATTTTACTTGAGACACCTGGCATGGCGGGTAAGTAGACCTACTTGCAATTTCTTAAAATAACGCCATCTGAAGTTTGTTATTTCTACTGAGCCTGTGAAACAGGCTTCATTTTTTTTTATTTTTATTATTCATGGTTTAATAGGCACACTGAGACCATATTATTATATCGGTATAAGTAGGTGACCTACTTATACGCATTTATCATATTAGTACCTACTAGGTACTAATATGATAAATGCGAAAATAACTCTGTCTATCTGTCAGTCTGTATGTGTGTGTCTGTCACCTTTTCACGCCTAAACCGCTAAAGTCCCAGCCATGTGGCCATTTGGCCACATAAAACGTTATACTCCTTCAAGCCCCACCGTGGCCATTTGCCCACGGCAAGTACACGGCGATTCTAAGCATTACAAAGAAGCCTTTGTCTAATCACGAGCGTAAAAGTATAACGTAAAAGTATAACGTAAAAGTATAACATAAAAGTATAACGTAAAAGTATAACGTAAAAGTATAACGTAAAAGTATAACGTACATTTTATGGACGTGGACGGAGGACGTCCACGATATTATCGTCACGTAAGAAATTAGAAAAGCGCACAATAACAGCCAGTCTTCTGAACTGCTGTGTCATTGACTTGACTGAATTCATCATCACCATAATTTCAGCCGAAAGACGTCCACTGCTGGACATAGGTCTCCCCCAAGCACCGCTACTTTGACTGGTTCTGAGCTTCCCGCATCCATCGGCCATCAGTTCTGCGAGAAATGTGCCCTGCCCATTGCCATTTAAATTTGGCAATTCTTCTGGCTATGTCGGCTACTTTGATTCTCCTGCGGATCTCTTCACTTCTGATTCGATCACGTAGGGAAACTCCAAGCATAGCCCTCTTCATTGCTCTTTGGGAGAGCTTAGCCTTCTAATAAGGCCCATTGTGAGCGACGACGTTTCAGTGCCATAGGTCATCCATTACTGACTGAATAGGAATGATGCCTGGCCTGGGTAAAAAAAAAAATCTGTTGAGTCCGTCAGTCAGATAATAAAAAAATATTAAACACGTATTTTTTGCTTTACTTAACTAATTAATAAAAAAATACTAAGATAAAACGCATTTCAAGTTGGGGAGTGGGGGTCGGTCGCTACGTCACAAGTAAGCATAAAATCTACATCGTCATGGCACATTGTAATTCAACGGACTAAAAAAAATTTTTGTCAGCATCCCTATTATCAACAGCTAATCGATCATTTAACATGAGTTTAATTTTGACACTTTGTCACAAATTTTTGACCAACTTCAAACAAAGGAGGAGGTTCGGAATTCGGTTGTATTTTTTAGTTCCAGAAACCAATCGTTATACTAGCCTCATACCTATCATTATTTTATTTCGTTTTGATGGTTTAGCAGCAATAGAATAGAATAGAATAGAATAATTTTATTTCGGACAGAGTCCATAGGGTTATTAACATCTAGTGTTAATAGGTACAGACACGGATAAACATAAAATTAAAATTCAGCGTGGAGCTGCATCCACCTCCGTAACGTCGAGGAATCCCACCGATCTGCGAACACACTGAGAATACTGTTGGTGCCGCTGCGAAAGCGGGACATCAGGGATGCACATCTTTTTCGTATAATCGCGGCAAAACCATCAATGTTATTATCCGTAAACATCCCTGACGCACTACAACGCCACGGCAGCCGCAGCAGTACTCTCAGTGCATACAATACAATACAATACGGCCAACGTAACTTGGCGGGTGTGAACATAGGCACAACAAACTTTCGCGCAAGTTCTCCCACTCACACTCGCCTTATGTCACCATTACGTTCCTAAAAAACGTTATTGCGCAACCTTCTGCGCGAAGTTCTCACCCGCCAAGTTACGTTGGCCGTATTGTAGGTACTAGTATTTTTTTTATATGAAACAGTAAACCGATCCGAACCGAGATAAACTTCGTGATCAGTGGAACTTTTACTAAATACGTACATTAGTACGTTTTTAGTAAAAGTTCCACTGATCACGAAGTTTATCTGCTGTTATAGGTATTCCGTCTTTCGACCTTCAATAATAATTGGCCACACGCACATCGGTAAGATAACTATTGAACTTAATAGATAATAGTTAGTCCTATTCACTACAAACTTCAAAATAAGTGTTATCTTTAACTATTTTTCTTTAAATATTTGTTCAATATAATAGGAATCTGTTATTTTGTACCGTAACCTTCGGGGAAATTGCGTAATACAATTACAGTAGCAATGGCTTTCATTTTGACAGTTCCACAACATGCATTGCGTTATTTACGTTGTTGAGGAGACAAATTTCTCAAACATGTGAAGCAATGGATTAGCAATATCCTTCAAAAAACATTCAGATTATTATTGATTGCATGTTACGCAATTAACTGCTACCCATTCGAGAAACGTTCCTATAGAAACGAACCTACCCACATGTAGCAATCGAAAGTAAGGTTATCCCTTTGCTGGACCCACATTTGTTTCCCGAAGATCATGCCGATTATTTTTCTGAAAACAACACGCTCATTCAATTTGCCTAGCTTTTTCCCAACTATGTTGGGGTCGGCTTCCAGTCGAACCGGATGCAGCTGAATAAAAGGACAGTAATATATTGGTATTCAACAGCATCTGGTTAGACTGGAAGCCGATTAGCCAACACCAATAGGTATACAATCAATCTGCCTAGCCTTTTCCCAACTATGTTGGGGTCGGCTTCCAGTCTAACCCTATGCAGAAAATCAATAAATTATTTAAAATCGTAAATTATTTGCCGTCTGATCATAGTGGACAAACGGTAACTTTTAAGTTTAAAACATTTAAGCAAAAAGTGCAAATACAATTTAGACCAATTACAACTGGCAAATTAAATAGATTCAATAGTACCCTAAATAATAAGTTAAATGCTCTGGGTCATAATATGGACGATTCAAATAAATTGTATGTGGGTTTCTTTTCAGTAGTGCACACAGAATTTAATAAAACTTTTGAAAAGAAAACAAAAATATTTGCCCTAATTTTATATTTTGTGACCGGGCAACTAGAGGTATTAGGATAAATAGGGAAAGACTGTTCGAGCTGTATGGCCTTAAGCCTTACATTAACACTGAAACTTTCAACAAGTAATTTCTAGGAGTCCATATCGACTCAAAACTTGACTGGAAAATGTATGTGGATGGTGTCTGCAAAAAACTTAATCAGTATTCATATGCTCTCTATTTACTTCGAAAAATTGTAAATGAAAACGTATTACTCAATGTTTATCATGCATATGTGGGCTCTACTCTAAAATATGGTATACTGTGTTGGGGTAACTCTACTAACAGAGAATTTGCATTCAAAGCCCAAAAAAAATGTATCCGAAGTATATGTGCATAAACAGACCGATTCATGCAGAGCAGAATTCAGAAGACTAAAAATCTTAACCCTAGCGTCAATGTATATATTGGAAGCAGCCTCAATGACAAAGCGAGATATCAGTAATTATGAGACAATGAGAAGTACAAGATATAAAAATGACCTTAAGGCAGCTAAGAGTAGAACAGTTAAGTTTAAATCAAGCATATTTGGTATGGGTGTGAAAATTTATAATAAATTGCCAGACTTTATTAAAACCACTGAGACATTAGCTACTTTTAAATACAAACTTAAAAAACTACTGATACAGAAAGTATATTATACAATTAATGAATTCTTTAATGACAAATGTCTAGACTGAAATTTATTTAATGGTATTATGATAATGCAAAATTATGAAAAGTGTTAGTTATTGTTTAATTTATTTATCTGTAATGTAGTGGTAATGAATATTATATTGCCTTGACTATTTTGTATACTTGTTATAACGGTTTATATTATTATTTTTTTTTTCTTTCTTTGGACATCAATTAATTCAGTGACAAATGTTTTTACTAAAATTTATTTAATATGACGTTAATGATGCAATAATTATGACAAATACCAATTGATATTTATACTTACATTATTTTCTCTAATTGTTATTATGTTACTTGAATGATTTTATTTTGTTTTTCTTTTGACATGTAATTGTAAATTTTAAAGATTGTACACCCCATGGGTATGTTACAGTGATACTTTGTTATAATACTAATTTTAAGAGCTGAATTTCCACCTGTGACAAACAATAAATAAATCTTGAATCTTGAATCTTGAAGTATGTGGCTACATATTCCAAAATCTTTAGAAATACATGCAAGATAGCTAAAGCTCTGCATATTAGCAACAAGATCAAATCAGCAGAAAATAAAATAAAAACAGTTTGGAGAGTTATAAATAATGAAACTAATAGGAAAAAAATACGAAACACTGAGTTCACATTGGAGACTTCACGTGGTGTCATAAGCTCTAACTTAGAAGTAGCTCAAGAATTTGTAAATTTCTTTACTAATATACCATATAAAACGACGGAAGCTTTAAATTCCTCATCCGATGTCTTAATAGATTTATTAAAAGCGAATGTTCCAGGCTGCCCGGTTGAATTTCAATTTAAACGTATAAACCCTATGATAGATTTAAAAGCTTTTCGGCAAATTAAAATCAAATTGACCGAAGATCTATGGGGATTATCTAATGATCAAAGTTTGTACATCCATAATCAATACTATACTCGTAGCACCATACTAAGCTTTAATATTTAATTTGTGCGTGGATCAAAATTTGGAAATCGGCATTCGTTACTCCAGTTTTCAAAAAAGGTAATAAGTCGGATATTTCTAATTATCGGCCAATATCGAAGATATGTCTATTCTCCAAAATCCTAGAACGCATTGTGTTTACTCACGTATACGACGCTATGAAATGCAACTTTGGTGATGAGCAGCACGGCTTTCTTAAGAAGCGTTCCACTACATCTAACTTAATCTTGTCCCATGAATTTATATCCGAGGGTATGGAACACCATGCACAGGTTGACGTTATTTATACTGATTGACCACGCACTGCTCATGGAGAAGCTATTAAAGGCCGGAATACATGGAGATTTGTATCGTTGGTTCTCCTCTTATATTGATAACAGAACGCAGGCTGTGGTGCTTCAGGGGTACACATCTGGGTGGTGTTTTGTCCCCTCAGGAGTTCCTCAGGGTTCTATATTAGGGTCCCTTTTATTTACTATCTTTATTGCTGACGTAAAGCACTGTTTTGAAACTTGTTATATTTTACTTTATGCTGACGATATGAAGATTCATAAAACTGTTCGAAACATATCTGATATGCACCTGTTACAAGCTGATTTGAATAGATTTGAAGAATACTGTAGACGGAACAGGCTTGAACTGAATGTTTCTAAATGTTTTCAAATGACTTTTACGCGCCAGAAATCGACAATTGACTCCACATACAAACTGAACAATATCAGTATAGGCAAAGTTAATAGCATTAGGGATCTTGGGGTTATACAAGACAGCAAGCTGCTCTTCGATCAGCATATCGATGGCATAGTAAATAAAGCATCGAGAGCACTTGGTTTCATAATGAGAACCACAGCATGTTTCCGATCAATAAAACCGATCAAAGTTTTATATTGTTCGTTCGTACGCAGCCACCTTGAGTATGCATCACAAGTCTGGAACCCTCAGTATGGGATCTACATATCTCGTATTGAGGGCATTCAGAGAAAGTTTCTAAAGTACCTGGATTATAGGGCAAAACAAGTATCTGTTGATTACAATCACCGATGTAGAAGGTACCATTTTCTGCCGCTTGACCGTAGACGTCATATTAATGATATATGTTACTTGTTTAAGATCGCAAATGGTTCAATTGACTGTCCTGAACTTGTGTCAAAATTGATGATACGCACTAATCAGATGGGGCTGCGACAGCGACCAATTCTACATGTACCTCATGCAAACGCTAATTATAGGCGTAATGCATACTTTCTTAGAGCCAGTCGCAGTTTTAACGAAATTAGTTGTGATCAAGGCATTGATCTTTTCTGCACCAATGAAAGCACGCTAAGGAAGCACTTAGCAAATCCATTTTTTGTACAGGAGGCACCTGCATGCACTTGAACCGTTTGTTGTCCGGATTTGCTTAAAATTTGAACAAATTGGCTTTAGATTGAATAAAAATTAAATTACCATAATTATTGTCTGAATAGAATGGAATACAAATAATTTATTTTGCTTATAATGTAGGTATACAGATGAGATGCAACTGAGACTATGAGACTCCCTCATGGTCTAGGTTGTATCTTATCTTTAACTCTGTATTTATCTGTGGGGGCTTGTAATTAGCAATTTAGTTATATATTATTGTTACTATAATTTTATTAGTCTGTAAGCCTTCCGAAAACAAATAAATAAATAAATAAATAAATATCAAGGAGTCTTCCCGGATTTAATTAAATACAGCAAGGTTATACCCCTTTTTAAATCTGGGGACAGTAAAGACACCAACAATTATAGACCAGTATCCGTGCGGCCGGTATTCAGCAGGGTGTTCGAGAAGGTAATGCTCAATCAAATGCTTAATCATTTTAACACCAACCAAATCTTACACGAGCAGCAATATGGGTCGACCAAAGGACGTTGTGCGACTGACGCCGGTGTCACCTTATTAAAACACATATTTACAGCGTAGGAGGAGGCCCAAGATGCCATAGGAATTTTTTGAGACCTCTCAAAAGCATTTGACTGCGTAAATCATGAAACTTTATTCTTGAAACTTGAGCATTACGGACTAGGTAAACTTGCGCTCAGTTTGGTAAAATCTTATTTAAATGATAGACAACAGCAAGTTCAAATTAATGGGGTCAATTCACTTGGTCTAAAAGTAAAAATGGGTGTTCCACAAGGCTCGATATTGGGTCCTTTCCTGTTTTTAGTATATGTAAATGATCTACCCCATTTATTAAAAAAACAACCACAAATGGTGTTATTTGCTGACGATACTTCTCTAATTTTTAAGATAAATAGGCGTGCCTCAAATCTTGACAACGTAAATAGCGCTCTACTGCAGGTCCAAAATTGGTTCACTGTTAATAATTTAGTATTAAATGGGAAAAAAACTAAATGCATTAGATTTACTTTACCGAATGTTAAAAGTAGTGATTGTGACATAGTATTGAATAGGGAGAAATTAGAATTCGTCGATAAAAGTGTTTTCTTGGGTATCACGTTCCACTCAAGGCTGCAATGACCCCTCATTTAACATCTCTTGCAGGACGCCTAAGTTCAGCAGCATATGCTGTGAGGAAAATCCGTCAATTTACTGATGTAGATACCGCGAGGCTAGTCTATTTCAGTAACTTTCATAGTATCATGTCTTACGGTATTTTACTATGGGGACGGGCTGCAGATATCGAGTCTATTTTTATTCTGCAGAAATTAACCATCAGAGCAATATATGGCCTCCGCAGACGCGATTCTCTAAGGGAACTGTTTAAAGATATTAACATCATGACGGTACCTTGTCAATATATCTATGAAAACATGTACCTTTGTACTCAAATTATAATTATGTCGTATCTCTATGTATTTTACTGTGTGTACATAAATAATAGGACTAGAAATAAGGACCAATTAATTCAACCGGCTTTCAGACTGGCTAAAGTAGACTCATCCTTCATGGGGTACTGTTTGAAATGTTACAATAAAATACCTCCCCACATACTCCAACTGAATGAAACAAAATTTAAATCTTGTATAAAACGCACACTATGCTGCCAAAAATACTATAAGTTGGGGGATTACATCGCTGACAAAAATGCTTGGCTCAACGCTGGTCCTCCACAAGGGCGCATAAACTAATTGATTAGCATTCAAAAATATTGTTGGAGCTGCTGAAGATTGTAAAACTATCTTTAAATTGTATAAATTAAATCTCTTAGTATTATACATATAATTGCATAGCACATGTGTGAGCACTATGTACCTACTTTACAGCTTTGAATGTGCCCTGGCGGCTGAGAGTATGTCATGCTCACTCAAATGTCTCGCTGGTGGTAGCGTGTGTGTTGGATCATTAAGTTCCCTTCAAAATGGTTGAGCTAAGTGGTGCTGATCCTTGCGTCATGTTCGTGAACAGGCGCCGTCAGTCCCCACTGGTCATCTCTAAGCTGCCACGGCTTATTTGAATTTTTGAATTGCTTTTGTTTTTTTTTATTACGGACGCTTTTAACGTGCACGTCTTTCTACATTGTTCTCACATGTATAATTACAACATGAATGATGTAACCAACTTGTAAAAATATTCTGATTTAAAACAGTGTCCGTGGAATTTCATGCCCGTTCTTCTCCATAGGAACCTACCACGCGTTGGAATGGGCAACTAGCTTCATATTTCTGACTGACCGAACCCTTGATAATTCAAAAGTACCTGTAATTGGTTTATTCGGAATTAATGCTTTGAGTTTGAGTTTTGAGTTTGCAGCTGAATACCAGTATTTTACATGGAGGGACTGCCTATCTGACCTCCAGACAGAACCCAGTTACTGTGTAACATGATACCCTTTGGTAAGACTGGTTTTCAGTCTTTTGGGCTTCTGACTGTCCCGTAACGACTGTCAAAGGTCTACCACACGCTCATTAAAAAATAATAAAGAATAACGGCGGAGACGTTTACTTGATAAGTCACTATTCAAATCAGGTTTCGATACATATATATGAACTTGGAGGTAGCTACAGAGGGTCAGTGTTGTGCGACGACTCGGACAGAAAACATGGCGAAACTACTCATTCTACTAGGTACGGCATTTTATTATTATGATAACATTCACACTCACACCGCTCATCTTTCGAGATACCTACTCAATGGTATTAATTAGTCGGTATTATTAGGCTAGTTTGTAAGTTTTATACTAACATCGTTTTTAAGTCGTTACTAGTACATACTGTAAGGATTTTGTGTGATCAGCAATAAACGAAAATACTTATAAAAATATATAATTAATTACTAAGTCATGCAAATACTTAGTCCAATTAAAATAAATTGTTCGTCTTGGAATCAATCGGGCTATTTATACGCTCACCGAGCCATTTTTTTTATCAGCCTATGATAATTTAGTAAAAGAGGACTTAGCTATTTTTACATTTCAAGTATTAAATTGATGACTAAATTCTTATTTTTACATTTTAGTTTTTATGTTTTATATTGATGCTTGAATTCGAATTCTGAATTTATGAATGTTGTTAATTGTTCCGTCTATAGATATTCAAGTTAGGTTCGGTTTTTTTTAAGTTATGGGTAGATAGGTAAGTTTGTTATTGACTAATCTGTTTTTGGAGGATTGGATTCGTTCATGAGTGATCAGAAAAGTATGAGTTAGTTACGTCCAGAGTTTCTCACAACCATCAAGCAGTTTTTGGATAAGAGGCGAAAATAACATAAAGCACGGCCTTATTACAAAACAATCCAGTAATTTTTTGATTCTGAAGTTTATTCGGAAACAATACTGTAACTACCTACTTAAGAACTTTACCTGATTTTATCTTAGTCGGAATAAGCTTCGTCGAAATACAACAACTGGCTTGAAGGATTGAGCCTCAGACCAAAGTTAGTAGGCATCTAACCGTTTGGACTTCATCTAGCTTATTTTTATTTTTTTCTCAATATGACGTGTAAAAGTAATTCTGATATAACTTACAGAATAAACAATTTCATTTCATTTGGAAATGAGACGGTGAACATAACCCAGTTTGAAGTCATTATTTAAGTGTCAAAGTTGGAAATCCTAACTATGTATAATCCTATTTGTATTACATTTCTATGATCCTAACTAATATTATAAATGCGAAAGTGAGTTTGTTTGTTTGTTACGCTTTACCGCTAAAACGGCTGAACGGATTTGGATGAAATTTGGCACAAGGATAGACCATGACCTGGATTAGGACATAAGATACTTTTTATCCCGATATTGCCACGGGATCGAGAGTTATGCGGGTGAAACGGCGGGGCGCAGCTAGTATCCTAACTAATCCATACTTCATACTTAATATTATAAATTCGAAAGTAACTCTGTCTGTCTGTCTGTATGTTACCTTTTGGCGGTACGGATTGATAGATGGCATCCTGGAGAGGAGGATACATTTTGTCTCAAAAATAATCATATTGGGGATGAAAGTTTGTATGGGAAATTCAGCATTTCTTAAGACGCACACGTACGGGTTTGATGAAAAAAAAAAATTGAGTTTCAGTTCTTCAGGAACCCCCAGAATTTATTGTATTTTTCTATTTTTGTGTGAAACTCATAATGCGGTTCACAGAATACATTACAGCATTGTTCTTATAGTGGCTGTGACATACGGACGGACAGACAGACAGACATGACGAATCGATAAGGGTTCCGTTTTTTGCCATTTGGCTACGGAACCCTAAAAAGGGTCTTGACAGACACCGAAGTCATCCTTTAAGGGTTTCAATTTTTCATTTTGAGGTACGGAACCCTAAAATAAATTTATTATCTGCCGTTTACCTTTTCATGGCGTTACGGCTGAACGGATTTAGATGAAAGGCAATACGGATCCAGGCCATGACCTGAGTTAGGACATAGGATACTCTGAATCCCGGTAGCACGTGCCTATGGTATACTTTCCCACATCCACGCGGGCGAAGCCGCGGGCTAACACCCGAATACTGAATCGCCACTCAATACTTAAGCGTTACTTAAAACTAGTTTCAACCAATCAAAAGGCTTTAAACGACTCATAAGTAACGCTTAAGTTTTGAGTGGCGTTTCAGTATTCGGGTGTTAAGCTAGTAATATTATAAATGCTAAAGTGAATTTGTTTGAATGTTACGCTTTCACAATAAAACGGCTGAACGGATTTGGATGAAATTTGGCACATGGGTAGAACATGACCTGGAGAAGGACATAGGCTACTTTACAACCTGGATCGCAGACGAAGTCGCGGACAACAGCAGAACAGCTAGTTAGCTATGGTCGGTGTACCCATTTAAAGGAATGCAGCTAATTACCAAATGAGTCTGTATAAAATGCCGTAATGATGGTCATTTTGATTGTACTAATAATCGTCTAATTACTTTAAACGACGATTTTATTTTGATTCGAGTGTAAAACCTGACAAATAAGTGTAACTTGGTGTGTGTGTGTCTAAGACGCAATATTTCACCCTAAACGGAACGGATTTGGATGATGGGCACATAGGTAAACCATGACCTGCTATCTAATTACGCAACACATTTTCGTTGACAATTCCGACTAATCTGTTTCAATTTGACAGGTCAACAACATTCATTGTGTTATTTACGTTGTTGAGCAGATTTTTTTTTCGAACGTACGAAGCAATGGATTAGCAATCTGTTTCAAAACGATTCAGATTCTGATCGATAATGCATTACGTAATTAGGGTACTGGGTTAGGACATAGGATACTTTTTATCCCGGTATTCTCACGGGATGGAGACTTATGCGGGTGAAAAAGTTAGTATTTTTAACCGACTTCCAAAAAGGTAGGAGGTTCTATGTTCGTAGCGTATGTATGGTCCACCGACTTCTCCGTCAATTGATTTTGAAAATATTTTTTTTGTACGAAAGGGTATGCGCTCAAGTTGGTTCCATATAAATTTTATTAACTTAGCTTGGCTAATTTTTGAGTTAGCTTCAATAATACGTATTATTCCCACTTAGTCTATGTGAAAATTTATATGGAACCAACTTGAGCGCATACCCTTTGTATGCGCTCAAGTTGGTTCCATATAAATTTTATTAACTTAGCTTGGCTAATTTTTGAGTTAGCTTCAATAATACGTATTATTCCCACTTAGTCTATGTGGATGATATGATAAATTCCTGTCACTGTTATTTACATAGCAGGTAGTGGTATTCGAATTTGTGTGGGGTAGGTACCATAACTAAAAAGTGAAGAATTATAACTTTTTCCAAAAAAACAAATAAACCTACTTCAAAAACAAAAACACTACAATGTGAAAAATAACTTTAATTACGGAAGTCGGTGACAAAAAAACGAACATTCAAAACCAGACACGTTGTAGTGTTTTTTTTTGGAAGTCGGTTGTTTTTAGGTAGGTATCTATCTTCTTCTTTTAAATACAGGGTGTTTGGCAGAACGTTGAACATACGAAAATGGTGGATAGGTGGGGTCATCTGCTACTTACTCAGCCCTAATTTATTTGGCTCTGGCCCCCTGTATATGTAAAAAAATAAAAATTGTTTTCTTCTAGTTTCACCACTTCCTTAACTTTACAGTGTAATTTTTTATTAAAAATGGGTAAAATGCTTGTTTTACCCATTTTTAATAAAAAATTACACTGTAAAGTTAAGGAAGTGGTGAAACTAGAAGAAAACAAAAAAAATATTTTTACATATCCAGGGGGCCAGAGCCTGCCGGGGTCGCGGGTTTGTCTGAAAGGGATATCGCGACCTCGGCACACAGGCAACGGAAGGAACACGGGTGGGTTTTAGTCAGTAAAAGTCTGACACGCCCTCCCGCTCCACCCAGAGCGGGAGAAGTTATTTGATAATTTCCCATCCAAAAAAAAAAAAAAAAAAAAGGGGGCCAGAGCCAAATAAATTAGGGCTGAGTAAGTAGCAGATGACCCCACCTATCCACCATTTTCGTATGTTCAACGTTCTGCCAAACACCCTGTATATAAAATTTTCATTTATTTATTTCAATTTTACGAATGCATTTGCTTATATGACTTTACAAGTTATTGCGGTTTCGTAAAGATCATTTTCACCTAAAGCAGTAATAAAGATTGGTGATTTTTAAAATCACGCGCGCACTCAGTTCGGATGGTGATCGGTTTTACGAATTTTGCCGATGCTAATCTAAGTTGTGTCGTACTGTACTTAGATCTATTTTGTTTTCTGCTTACTCTTGTCTGTTTGTATGCACGTGTTTCTGTGACAAATACCAACTTTTCTTTCCTTCTTTCTTTCGGTGTGTACATTTTATATGAACTCGTTCACACACGTCCGTGTCGGGGCCGGAGACCCAGCTTGTGACTGCCTTGTGTGTGCCACAGCGCCCACAGCCCTGTCACGTCCCGAGCACGGCGCTGATGTGTGCTGTGAGGTCTCCCTAATTTAAGATTAGGTCGTATTGATTTATAAAAACCTACTAACCAAAATGAAAAACAATCAGAGTAGGTAGGTATTTAGATAACGTTACTTTGTGCGAAAATAATTAGGTATATAAAACCATTTGTTATTATCTTTTTTTATCGTATGTTGATGAAGTCCCTGCCGTTTCTTAGGACTTAATATTGGAGAGTTATCGACATGCTTCGACCGAGTAAAGCTTCGTGCAAACCAGCGCGACGCGACGCGACGCCGCGATGTGACTCGAACAATACAATTTCTAAGAAAACTTGCTGGTATAACAATAAGTGGTGTCGCCTCGAGCTGTCGCGTCGCGCTGGTCTGCACGAAGCTTAACACCACATCATAACCAACGCGGAATAATGTACCAGTTGGTATTAACTTCAGATTAACTGTAAACCATAACTTAAATACTGAAAAATGTATGGTATACCGTTTACCATACATTTTTCAGTGAACATAACATAACATCACGGCTGTAATCCCCAGAGGTGTACCTACCTCTATAGTACACAGTCCCATGTAATAAATAGGGGGCGAGCCTATTTGTCATCAACCGGGCACAAATTGCTGATGGAAAAACCCAATAACACTTTATCCGATCCGGTAATCGAATCCAGGACCTCGACCCCTCCCGGCGTTTCCAGTCAAATCTGCCTTGTAAATACCTTTTGTTAGTCGGCTTTAGATCATCCTCTCCTCGACATAACTAAACCATCTAAGCATACGCGCTGTGCTGTGGGTCTCCATAGCACAGCATCATGCTGAGTGGAATCCTTCTTGTCACAGTCATGACGTGCTAGCAGTTGCCGAAATAGTCGGCAGCATAGATATAAGTTATATTTCTATAGTCGGCAGCTATTTCTGTTCTGTGCTCGTTATTGTAATTTAAATCTATTGTTTTATTTTCTTGTTCTACTCGAGTTTATTATCTTCTTTTTTTATGCACGTGTTTCTGTGACAAATAAACATACATTTCTTTCATACCTACTAACTCTCGACGACTTATTTGTGATTCGCCCGAATTTACTCGCCCGGAACGGGCGAATCGACAGTTTTAAATACTTAATATAATTTTTTCTTGAGGCGATTCACACGAAGTTAATTTATTTGAAGGCGAATCGATTTCTCGAGTTTCACGTACGATTCAAATTCTGGCGAATCACCAGTAAGCCCTCTCGACCAGAGTATGCTTTCTCGTTATATTGGATATTTATGTAGGTAGGTATATTATTGTTACATCAGCCATTTACTGATAACACTGTGTGTCATTTGATAATATAACTAGGTACAATGGCGGCCATACACGTAATGCATGTCGCTAATATTTTCATAATTATCTGCCTAGCCTTTTCTCAACTCGGTTTACCTATTGGTACTCCTCCGTGCCTCGGAAAGTACGCTAAGCCGTTGATCTCGGCTGTCATTCGTGGATCTTGTAACAGTCTTCGTTACGGGTCGTCAGAAGCCCGAAAGTCTGACAACCAGTCTTACCAAGGGGTATTGTATCCAGTTACTGGGTTGTGAAGTTTAGATAGGCAGTCGCTCCATGTAAAATACTGGTATTCAGCTGCATCCGGTTAGACTGGAAGCCGACCCCAGCATAGTTGGGAAAAGGCTAGGCATATTGATTGTATACCTATTGGTGTTGGCTAATCGGCTTCCAGTCTGACCAGATGCTGCTGAATACCGATATTTTACTGACCTTTTTTGGACTGGGAAACAACATTTTTTCCCTTGATAAGACTGATTGTCCGATTTTCGGGTTTCTGATTAGTTCCTCCTCCTGACGACTGTCAAACATCTACGAATGACAGCCGGGAGACCGGGAGTCCCGGACCATCTGACCTCTCGGTATGAACCGATCGAATCTACTGCGGCTGTTTAGCTCTTTTTAGGGTTCCGTATTTCAAAAGGAATAAAACGGAACTCTTATAAAAACTGATCACTCGTGCGTCTGGCTGTCTGTCCATCTGTCACAGCCAATTTGGTCCGCATCCACTTTACCAATTTTGTTGAAATTTGGTACACTTAAGAATTTCTGTGACCCAAACACGGACGTGTAACGTAAATAAATTAATTTTGAATATGGGGGAGAATTTTTGGGGAGAAAATTGTAAAATTAAAAATAAAGTTTTGCATACTGTAGCGTGTGACGTAACAAAGGAAAGGTTTATTGGAAGGGCTTGTTGTGAGGATCAAATTTTTTTTAAATCATTTTATAATAAATACTTTTAGAGATATTTAAAGAAATAGATGAAAATTTACCATATCTCTGGAACCACTGAGACTAAAATAAAAAAAAAAATACAGTAAATAGTTCTATACCTATAGATTACAGGAAACCCTATAATAAGTCTATGGTCTTAAAATAACATGGTGAATCTCCCGATATTGTGCGTACAAACTTACATTTGCAGTTGGTACATTTCAACTGCAAATGTAAGTTTGTTTTTGGGATAAATTCATCCAACTACGGTACCCTTAATTGTACGTGATCCGACACCCACTTGGCCGGTTTAATTTAACTTAGCCAGGAGCCCCTCACATACATGGAAGGAATAAGTCCTTAAATTAAATACTTACTCTGAGTTAGTTTTATGTGCTGGCAATCTCTGGTCTCGATATTCATTTAGAGACATAATGTTTGGTGATAATAAATAAATTGGATACATGTTCGGTCAGTTATATAATTAAACGCGACGATATGTTACAAGAATTATCACGGCACTGTTTGCAAGTTACGATACCAGCTATGGTCGGAGGTTAACCTACCTACTATAGATACCTTATTACCTATAGGCAAATAGATATGCAGGCTGGAGATTTATTTAATACTGAACAGCTTTCACAAGTGCAGCCATACCATTCGTGTAAAAAAAATTTTTGCTATGCGCAGTTCGAGCCCGCGCGCCGCAGAGCTTCGTAAAAACGTATGGTGAAATAATAAAAAAATCTTTAATATTTACAATGAATTACAAAAATTTATATTCGTTGCATTCCTAATGATGCACGATGTTATTTAATATTTACAATGAATTACAAAAAATTATATTCGCTGCATTCCTAATGATGTAAGCTTTCATAGATTGTGATATTTTTCAGTTATGTGTAGATTTATGGCCGAAATGAGTAAAGTATTCTGCTGTGGGGCAAAGCCGCTGATATTCAAAATATATTTGTTCTTCAAAAACAAGCTGTTCGAGCAATTTACCAGCACGCGTAGCATGAACACCGTAGAAACGGGTTTTGTCGACGGAAGAATAGACAAAATCACAGATTGTGATTGTTTAACTGTCATTTTGTCTATTCTTCCGTCGACAAAACTCGTTTCTAGGGTGGTGCTGCTAGGTGCCAGAGTTTGTCTAAGAGATCTTTGTAAAGATATTGGTATTCTCACGGTGGCATCACAATTCATCTTCGCCAATATCTTATATAATATTAGGCAAAATATACACTTATACTACAAAAGTGATATTCACAATATTAACACCAGAAATAAGGACAAATTACGAGCTCCATTTCACCGGTTTCATAAGGTTCATAACTGATTTGTTGGACTTGGTATAACCTTTCATAATCAGCTAACTCTTTGCTAGATTTGCCTTTTAAGGCGTTTAAAGCCAAAGTAAAATCCAACCTTTGTTCAAAGGCATAGGTATTATTCTAAAGAATAGTTGGTCGCTGTGATTAATTCAAGACAATGTTAATGTTCTTTCTCCAGAATTAGCTTACCTACTGGCAGGTTATATGAGTTATATACTTAATTGTTTATTTTTATTTGACTGTATTAAGGCAATTGATTTTTATTTAATTTTCATTTGATAATGAAATAATCTACACATTATTATATTTTTTTTATTAATTTGTATTGCAATATATGGTTAGCTAGCGAACTCGACAATTGATCATATATTATTCTTGTCTAACTGTTTATTTATTTTTACTTCGATGGTCCTAGTTTATCAGTGACTTCTAGTTACAGTTTTATTAGCTACGAGTATATGTAAGCGGGCACACCCTTTATGCCTGGAAGCTTTTATTCCGGTATTAGGTTCTGTTTACGTTTTGAGTTTTTATTTTCGCTTGAGTATAGATTTCGATTGTTTTGTTGGTACATTGGCGTGTGCTAGCTGTCATTTTGACAAATATAATTTATTTACTGTTTTGTGTTGAGTAATGTAAATTATTTTGCATACTATTGTATAAAATCAAGTTATTTTTGTTTATTTCTAACTGAACAGACAGTAGTGCTGCTGGGGAGTTTGTTGCGCCACTTCTTCTTCCCAGCTATAGCACTAGGAAGTGGTGAAGGGTGGCGTTTTGGGGGACTGTCTTATATAACTTTGACGTTCGAAAAGTGCTGATTTTCAGATTAGTTTGAATAAATGACTTTTAAATTTTAAATTTGAATTTTAAATGTGAGAAATAATTTTGCTGTTGTTAAATTCATATGCATTTATACCCCTATTTTATGAAATAATTTTGTTATATCTCTTTAGGTCCTGGTAGTTTTTTGTCAACTCCTGGGAACGATACCAGAATAACCGTTCCGAAACTGTTACCATGGAATCAGTACATGATTCTGAACCATTGAAATTTTTCGTGGGTTATTAAAAAAAAATCTGCTCTTCCATACATTTTGATTTTTGTGATGTACCTGACATCCTGTTTATAGCGACATTAAAAGGAAAACTATCACAGCTCAGTACCTAGGTTCTACAAGTTAACGAGTAATAATCGACCAACTTAGATTTGCAATTGAAAAAACATGCTAAGTTTGTTCTTGGGATAAATTCATCCCATCTACGGAACCCTTCATTGTGCGTGGTCCGACACGCACTTGGCCGGTTTTATCATTAACACTTACATCCGCTTGGTCCTGCAAAGGAAACGAGCGCAAACAGTTTTACCTGTGTTTATATTTTAACACCTGTTAACAGGCTAAAATATCACTGATGTGTTCTAAGCATTAATATTGAAAAGCGTTTAAAGCTATGTATTAATTAGGAGAATAACGACCCATGGCGATGGCACGTGTAAGGTTAACATGTCCCTGGGGGATATGTTGACACTCAGCCCCTTTCGAGGAAAGTCATGATCACAAAGGGACAACTCAGGGACATGGTAACACTCGCCTCCTTTCGACGAAGTCATGGTCGCAAAGGGGCAAGGTTCAACCCAGGGATATGTTAACACACGCCCCTTTCAAAAAAGTCATGGTCGCAAAGGGGCAAAGGGACAACCCAGGGACATGTTAACAATCGCCTCCTTTCGAGGAAGTCATGGTCGCAAAGGGGCAAGGTTCAACCCAGGGATATGTTAACACACGCCCCTTTCAAGAAAGTCATGGTCGCAAAGGGGCAAAGGGACAACCCAGGGACATGTTAACAATCGCCTCCTTTCGAGAAAATCTTGGTCGCAAATGGGCAAGGTTCAACCCAGGGACAGTTAATACTTGCCTCCTTTCGAGAAAGTCATAGTCGCAAAGGAGCAAACGGACAACCCAGGGACATGTTAGCACTCGCCTCATTTCGAGTAAATCATGGTCGCAAATGGGCAAAGTTCAACCCAGGGACAGTTAATACTTGCCTCCTTTCGAGAAAGTCATAGTCGCAAAGGAGCAAACGGACAACCCAGGGACATGTTAACACTCGCCTCATTTCGAGTAAATCATGGTCGCAAAGGGGCAAAGGGACAACCCAGGGACATGTTACCGAACACTCGCCTCCTTTCGAGAAAGTCATGGTCGTAAAGGGGCAAAGGAAGCCCTCACTATCTGCAGCAGGCGTTGATCAGCCTAATCAAGCTGTTGACTGTCCTACGAAACACAATCATTGATCTATAAGTAACTAGATTAGCCAATGATAACTTAATTCGTTCTTGTTCTCTGAAAGCTAAATATTTATGAACGAATGAATTCTGTTAGTTTTATTCGCGATGTCTGCTTTCGTCTTTAAAAGGTTTAACATACATACCTATCGAAGTCTTCTTTTTTCTCCATCTCCTTGTTAGGGTGAAAATTACGAATGCTAAAATGTTTGGGGTCGGCCTTATCGTGCGCCTCATAACCCTCACTCTAATTAGCCAATGGTGACGTCACATCATATTATACATGCTCATATTTACAATCAATCACATTTTTCCTTATTTTTTTATACAAACATGACTACTCAAGGTCAAATTGGTACCGAGAGATCACAACACACACAATAAGATTGTTTCTTTATTATTTTTATCATATTCATTGTTCTTGAGTTGCAAACAAACCGACACCCCACCTAATGATTAGTGGTCTTCCCGTGGGTATCTACAATACCCAGAGGCATCGCAGATGCGTTGCCATTTCAGAGAAAAAACTGAATGTCTCCTTTGTTTGTCGGTAATGAGATACACCGGCAAACTTATCTATCCTTCCGACCAGAGGGTCTAGTGTGAGTTTTGTTTAACCATCTCGATTTTACGTATCGACCGCGCTCGGCGCTCTGATTGGCCCCTCACTGACCTTCACTGGTGATGGGCCAATCGGAGCGCCGAACGCGGTCGATGCGTAAAATCGAGATGGTTAAACGAAACTCACACTAGACCCTCAGAACAGAGCAACGCTGCTCTGCGGCATAAATAGGTATGATGGTGCTTTCCCGGATGAGGTCCTTCACAAAGCGATCTAATCTACTAATGGTAGAACCCAAAACTACCCAAACGAAGCCATTGGATACCTAGTTTTACTATTGCCTCATTTCAGGCATTTTACTAATCAAGGGAATATTACTATAATCTCTTTGATAGACTTATCAATAGATAAATAAGGTCTGATTGTTGGGTGCTCTTTAAATCTCATGTAAGTATTGTCTTTTTTCAGGTCTCGCGACTATCGCGATGGCGTCGCCTTTGGATGGTTTTGAGTCCTTTGACTTCCCCCGCCCGCCTAACTATGTAAAAACACCGCTTGGTGAGAGCATAGACAAATCCACCATGAAGCTACTCAAGGTAGGCTAGTTATTTTTCCGGATATAATATATGGATATTTATTAAAGACGATTGTGTGCAAGCATTCCACCACAAAGCAAATACCTTGTAATACTTAGGTGGACTTGGGTAGAGCCCAGAAAAAACTACCGTGAAATAAATAAGGAAAATGTACGCTTCTGTTACCGAGATCGAGAGTGTCTGGGTATTAGCAATTTATGACGTAAACTCGTCAAGGCCACACCGATTAAATCTTTTATAAAAGTGCATGAATGTGCCTTTGGAGGTGACATCATCCAAAAAAAGGTTACATTACATCATATTATCAGTGAAAAGAAACCAATATTGGATTGAAGTAGGTACCGGTGTAGAAGTAAAATATCAATGTTTTTGTACATCATCGATTGTTCTCCTAAAGTATAAACTGATATTTGCTCTGCGGCTACCGCATGCAAAATGACGCGAACAAAAAGAATCGCGTCAATTTGGTATTTGAAAAAATTTCGACTGGCGTTCCACGTGAAATATTTATTACTTAATTATAAACCTGATTTGGATGCTTTTGTATGTGAATGTATTGTTTGTTTGGAAGCAATGAATATCACCAAGAGTTATAAAAAGGAATGACTTTGGCAGGTGGCCTACGATTTGGCAGAGGACAAGAACGTGGTGTCGTCCCCTCTCAGTCTCATGATTCTGCTGTCCTTGTTCAATTCTGGCGCAGGTCCCAACACCAAGGAAGAGATTACCCACTTCTTAGGTGGCACAGATTATAAAAAGGTTAGTTTTGTTTTTTCTTTTCTGTAAGCACCTATAACATAACTGGTTGGATGTTATTATCCATAGAGCTGATGACTGTGTGTGTGATGGTTGTGTTTTAACTCTTTCATTGTTGACTTGCTGACTCACTTAACTACTTATTTCATGGAGTACATACCTATTACCTAACTATACTCCATTTGAAATAAGATTAGACATTTAAACAAACCTTTTTTACAGTCCGTTCAATCGATTCTGACTTCTATACCGTAGATATAAGGATGGCATTAAAAGCAAAAAAGTGGTAACAATTCCAACTGTTTACCGCAGCTGCCTTTTGTCATTGCGCCAACGCAATAGAAGTCAAAATCGGTTGAACGGACTGTAGTTAAATGTCTAATCTTATTTCAAATGGAGTATAGGTACCTACTTATGTGCAGATTGGCCGTGATCAAAGAGAGTGGTTATATAGTCTTTGGCCGTGATCTTTAGATGCACGCGAGACCTGAAATTGTTAACATTTATTATTACCTACCCGTTCGAGAACATTCAAAATAACACGAATTCAAATATCACAATTTACGAATCAACACAGCTACCTTATCGTAGTAATTTAAGAGTATATCGACGATGTGGGCACTTTTATTATTTAAACATCTGATTAAGTAGTTAAACCAATTATAAGTAGGTAGTTAGCGATACTTAATGACAAGAAATAACTAAAATAAATGCTAATAATTACAAGTAATAACTGCCGCACGGGTCGATCCATCAGGTTAAGCTACGCTTGCCGGGGTTGATCTGTGGATGGGTGACCATCTTTAAATACCGAGACTCCTCCGTGCCTCGGATAGCACGTCAAGCTGTTGGCCTCGGCGATCATTCGAGGATCTTTGACGTTCGGGTCGTCAGAAGCCCGAAAGTCTGACAACCAGTCTTACCAAGGGGTATCGTATTACCCAGTTACTGGGTTGTGGAGGTCAAATAGGCAGTCGCTCCATGTAAAATACTAGTATCCAGCTGCATCCGGTTAGACTGGAAGCCGACCCCAATATACTTGGGAAAAGGCTAGGCAGATTGATTGATACTTAATGACAAGGGTCATTACATGACGCGCGGTTGAAAATGATAATTAAAATACATTATAGGTACCTAAACTTGACCGACAATATGATTTTTAGCCTTGTTCTCACCAACATTTAAATTAACTGTTTAATTTAGTCGGATGTGTGATAAAAGGAGAATGCTCACCAAGTATGACAAAAAAACCTCAAGCGAACAGATACAGAATGTAGCTCAGAACTTTAGTGATATTTATTGAAATCATTCTGTAAATATTTCACTATAAGATTCGTTGGCTAAATGTGCGATATTGCTATTTGGTTTTAGGGTTCCGAACCTCAAAAAGAAAAACGGAACCCTTATAGGATCACTCGTGAGTCTGTCTGTCTGTCTGGCTGTCCGTCTGTCACAGCCAATTTGCTCCGAATCTAATGGACCGATTAAGAGGCTTACAACAGCTAAAGCGCGGTCACTGTCGGACTGCATAGAAATGAAAGAGAAGCGCGATGACACGACGCAGGTAATTTATTGCAAAATATGAAGCAGTTAGCGATTTACAGAAAATCTATTGATTGGACTGGAAAATTAAAACACTATTATGCTAATATGTAGCTTGTAGAATAATCTGACAAAAAAACTGAATGATTGCATGTAAATTAATATGATTTTTAATCGTTAAAATACATTTTTAGAGGTATCTTCATGATTTTTTTCTATCGTATCAAATTAGTTGTATTATGTTTTCAACACACTATCATACTAGCATATATCCTGAAGAATATCATATATTTTTCTGATTTTGTTTACTGCAGTGGATCATATTCTTTTAGGCATTATAAAACTTGCGTTAAGGCACGTTTAGGTCCTGTAGTCCCCTTAAGTTGAAATTTGGTACACATATATGTATTTCTGTGACCCAAACACGGACGTGTAACGAAAATAAATGAATTTTGAATATGGGGGTTACTTTAAATAAATACAAAATAAAACGTTTTGCATACTGTACCGTGTGACATATCTATCAAATGAAAGAAGTTGTTGCTAGGATCTCAAATAAGGAAGGTATATATAAAGGGCATATCGACGCGAAAACTGTTACCATGGATTCAGTACATGATTCTGAACTCCCTGTGCGTTGAAAATTTTCATCGGTTATTTTAAAAAAAACTGCTGTTCCATACATTTTGACCGCGTATTGTACTTTTCTATGAAACAGCTGTTTTTTTTAATACCCGACGAAAAATTAATATGCACAGCGGGGTTCAGAATCATGTACTGAATCCATGGTAACAGTTTTCGCGTCGATGTCCCTGCCCCCCTGTCTCCCAAGCCTTTTTGGAACAGCCGAAAAATCGAAATAGAAATTTTGACAGGACAACCTATGACGGGTCAGCTAGTTTGAGATAATAAACCAATTGTTCAAATACTTAACTTATCACAGACCTTAGGTGAGTCCCCTATTAATATCACATAGGTGATTGTGTGATACCTACACATAAATACCTATGTAATACAAATAATTTCGATCAATTTCTAAAAGATACAAAAATCAATGGTAAAAAAAGCAATCAAAGTTTTAAATTGTTTAACAACGTGGTTTCAAATATTGATAAATTAATATCAAATGATATCACAGTAGGTACCTGGCGTCAATATAACACAACGGGTAAGAAAAAGACTGTTACACAGGAATGAGTGTTAGAGGAGACACTATACAAAGTCGAGTCGAACTTTTTCTAAAACTTGATGTATTAGATGACAGATGCACGATGTATTCGTTGCGGTCAATTATACTCCATCCACCTAATGATGTCGTGTCAAACTAAACGTTCACTTTTCGTACATTTCCAGACTTCGGACTCTTACAAGGAGTTGAGCGAGAGATTCTCCGAGTTGAACCCTGAGGCTTTGACAGTCGCCAACAAGGTGTACGTGTCCAACAATTTCCGTCTGCAAGACACCTTCACCTCGGACGCTCGCTCCTACCGCAGTGAAGTCGACACCATCGACTTCAGTCAAGCACAACAAGCTGCTGACACCATCAACCACTGGGTAAGTTACAGCACTTACATCAAAGCATTTATTTAAATTAAACCATTTACAGACACTTTCAAATTGTCAAGCTCAAGGAGTCGGTCAGTCAGAAATATGAAGCTAGTTGCACATTCCAAAGCGTAGTAGGTACCTATTGGAGAAGAACGGACAAAAAACTCCATGGACACTCTTTTAAATTATATTGTAACAAAATATTAGTTACATCATTAATGAATGTTGAATTTATAATTATATGTGAGAACGAAATTATCTACCATCAACTACATCTGTCGAAATTCATGTCCGAAATTATCTACGAACGCACGCTTGCCGCAGCCTGAAGTTCGCAAGAAGCACTGTCATTACTTGACTTCCATACGACAGTAGCACTTCTCTAGTGAATAAATATCATGACCTACATGTTTCGATGTTGACAGGCTGATGAGAAGACCCACGGCAACATCAAGAATCCTGTCAGTCCAGACGTTCTAGGCAGTGATGTAGCTACTGCTCTGTTTAACGTCATATACTTCAAGGTATGTAATTCTAATTCATATTGCTTCTAAAAGGCTTTAAAACATCTCTACCTACATTATATTTATAGAGGAAGCGGTGCAGCTGGTTTATTCCCCAGACAATTTCCAGTTTCATAACTGATTACGTGTGAAAATGATCTTCTGCCAAAGCAATCAAAAAAAGTTCCTAAGTTTTAAATAATATGCTCTCCTTTATATGTCATGTATTGTTTGTATCTTTTGTGATCCTCAATAAATAAAATATAATTCTTCAATTTCCAGGGGCACTGGCACGTTCCTTTCAAATCGGAGGAGACGAAGGACAAAGATTTCCATCTCAACAAAACCTCTGTAGTTCAGAAGCCGACGATGCACTTGTTGCAATCTCTGTATTATACAGAGAGCCCTGAACTTGGTGCTCGGGTAAGCGCCAGTTATATAATCAATCTTCTAATCTTTTGAAAAAGTCTTTAAATAAAATTTTCGGCACTTTGGCATTTATTTGCTTTGTGTGTATCAGATGGTTGAGCTGCCCTACAAAGAACCCGGCTTCCGCATGGTCGTAGTGCTTCCCGACGAGGTAGATGGTCTACCATCAGTGCTCGAGAAAGCATCGGAGAAGGGTCTTCTGAACGACGTTTTCAAGCTACGTCCTGCTGGATGTGATGTGGATCTAGACATCCCGAAGTTCGATATCAAAAGCAAACTAGACTTCAATCAAATCTTACCAAAGGTACGCTAGGTTTTTTAAAGTTTTTGTATCATTCTTTATTCTTTTAATAATATGGAGTTTCCCTTCACCAACTAAACCAATGGATGCGTAAAGTTAAACAAAAATCCCTACCTACATAATTACAAAGAAGGTAATTTACTTCACAATTATCTAAAATCTATGATCTTCTTCTACAAGATTGTTAATTGAATACTCTTTGGAATTACAGCTGGGAGTATCCAAACTATTCCAAGAGCCAGCGAACGGTATTGTGCAGAAACAGTCGGTGGTAGTGTCCAAGGCGTTCCAAGAAGCCTTCATTAAGGTTGATGAGGAAGGAGCCACTGCTGGTGCATTCACAGGTTTGTTGTAGTATTGCGGCAATTATAATTATATTGTCGGACAGTAAACGTATTACCATGTTACAATTTATAGGAAATAAATGGTAATATAATGGTAATGTCAAAAAAAATAGTTTTGGGTCTCTTTCACAGGATCATTTTCAGTAGCAGTATCTGCAGATTACCGACTACCACCTCCTAAGAAGTTTACAGTTGACCGTCCATTCTTATATCTTATTATTTTCGAAGATATAGTTCTTTTTGCAGGCACACACTCACACTGATGAGGTAAAATATAGATACACGATATGGTTGCTTTCTATGGTGTTCGCAATGTTCGCATCGCAGGCTATTGAGTTGCTTTTCTTATTGAAACTAGATAAAACTTGTTCTGTTCACAGGTTGCATTAAGCGCTTTACAACCTATCTTTTACTTCAGTCTCCTATTTTTGTATAATGTGTCCTCCTGGCCTCTTCGGATGCTTAAAATCAAATTTAAAATGTCTTCCCAGACATCAGTCTTATCAGTTTCTTGCTGCATATATGCAGATCTACTTCGGAACCGTGGTCCGAAGTACCACACTACTAAAAAGTCGTCAAATGATTACCGTATATGTGCGAAACAAATTCCACCATTCCTGAGTTGCTAAAATTTGGATTAGTCATCCACAGCATTAATATTGAGAGAAATGTAACTATCTCCTCAGCCACCTTCGACTCGGGAAATAACTGTTGATTGACCCTTTTCCTATCTGATAATTTATATCCCATCAATGGTAATGTGGTTTACTAAAAATGTGTATTGAATGTCTTTCACAGGATTATTTTTAGAATCACAATCTTTAAATTACGAACCACCACATCCTGTGAAGTTTACTGTCCATTCTTATATTTGATCCTCTTCGAAGAAATTTGTACATTGATTGTTTTTCACAGGAATTACTTTCACGTTTACGATGGCATTATCGGAACCACCAAGGCCAATCAAGTTTACAGTTGACCGTCCCTTTTTGTATGCTATTCTCTTCCAAGACAAAATTCTATTTGCTGGCACCTACACCAACTAAAGCGAAAAGTATTAACAACAACGTAGGTACAACCGTCTTAATAGCATGGGATTTGCCTTTTGCATGCTTATCAAGATGTGTCATGTCTGCAATTTGACATCGATCTTCAAATTGTCATACCAGCTCTCTAATTACGTAACATATTTTCGTAAACGATTACGACTAATCTGGTTTCATTTTGACAGTTCAACAACATTCATTGCAGTATTTACGTTGCTGAGCAGATTTTTTTTTTCGAAATTATGGAGCAATGGATTAGCAATCTGTTTCAAAACGATTCAGATTCTGATTGATCGTGTATTACGTAATTAGGGTACTGATTACAAAAATATCAAACAAATTCTAGTAAAACCAGTGAATATTAGAAGTGGAAGATCCAGTAACCGAACTAATTTAGGTAAGGAACCTAACGAAGTCGCAGCTTATGACTTTTTGATCAAAATAAGAATAGGACCAGTGGGGTACCTAATTGCGTAACACTAACAAATGGAATGTCTTCATTTCGACAATTCGACAACATTCATTGCGTATAATAAATTAATGGATTTGGGATTAATTCAAAATCCTTTGGATTGAGGAAGAAAGTGTGTTACGCAAATAAGGTCTGCACCTTATTTTTTATTCTCATATTGATTTTTATTCAGTGGATTGATCGAAAAACAGGTGACTATTTTCTCCACCACCATTACCAATATGCTTTACTGTTGATCGTCCATTTTTTATATACAATCTTCTTGAAAGCCAAACTGTTTGCCGGTACCCACACCGATTGATACTTAATACGTTTTGTGTGCGGATTTAGATTATACTTCTCAAATCTATCATCAATGATAGATTGGAATAAAAAAATGCTTCCCAAATCCTCGTCATCCGTTCACTGAACTATTAAGAATTCTTGTTGTTAGTTTTCCTCGATCTTTCTTTTCCACCTCTGCTCTATGTGTATATTTATTTGTAACAAAAAATATTAACCTATCAATGTTGTTTATTAATTGTATTTTATATGTATCTCGAGAAGCAGTGACTATGAGGTAGAATCATTCCTTTCGTTTTTATTAGGTAATAAATATGCAGTTTTTCTTGACCATTTAGTGATTATTTCCGCAATAAACAAACTATGTTGGTTTATACAAACTATCCACTTATATAATAACTATTTAATTCCTTTATGCATATGTTGTACATTTTGTTAAGTATGGTTTTATTGTCATTCACAGGATTGGTCCTAGTAGCGACATCTTCATTTTCTGCACCACCATTACCGATACGATTTACTATTGATCGTCCATTTTTATATGCCATACTTCACGAAGATAAAATTCTGTTTGCCGGCACCTACACCAACTGATACTTAGGTATTATGTTCGTCATATATTATAGGATTTGGATTATGCTTTTGCTTATTAAAACCTCGTCTTCCTTCCACTTAAACTAGATATTTAGAATTCTAGTAATTATTTTTTTACTACCATCGCCATTCCTACTCATCTGTTCAAGTTTTTTTAATTGTTTACTAATTGTTTAATTGTTTGACTTTATTATTCCGTATGTCAAATAAAAGTAGATACTTGTTTGACATCAAAAAAAATTGAGGATGTTGGTCAGTTTTTCAGTAAATGCGCTACTCTATAATTAAATAGCTGAATAACCATTTAGAGGCGTCATTTTACATCAACTCGCTTTTTCTTCTTCTTCATTACGTGTCGATTTGATTAAAATGTTGTCTGACCAGCATCTACCCGCTTTCGTAATAGTTGTATGAGTATCAGTCCCCCCTATCAGTCTATGAAATATGGCCTCATTTTTTCTATTGATTGTTATTCACAGGATTTTTCTCAGAAGCGACAACCACACCACCAGTGCCAATGAGGTTTACTGTTGTATGCCATGCTCTTGGGTGATATAATTCTATTTACCTACAGCAACTTACTGATATATCACCGCACATAAACACTAAGCTATTGTGTTTCGTCCGGATTTGTTTTTTGCTTTTGCGTGTCTTGTCATCTTTTCACTCTACTTCTTGTTATTATTTCCTTTACTATCTTCCTTAATTTCTACCCTTTTTAAATATTTTTCTTCAATATTTTTTTGTACTAAGCATTCTTTGATAATGTTTTGTTGACGATTTGAATTTCTCGTGATTTTTGCATCGGTCGATGCTGGTATTGGTGTATCACTAAGTTTCATTTGTCTCTAATTTATTACAGGCCTTCTTTAGAATTATTATTGGTCCTGGATGTGTTATTCGCCGCAATATTCCTTTGCGTTTGTTCGCTACGTAACTTACGTGGCATCCACCCCCATGCCCATGGCGCCCATGATTTTGTTTTAAGAAACAATGATCTTTCGTAGTCTATTTTGAAAACCGATGCCACTCCCTTTGACGTGTTATTGTCGCGTGCTGTGTCACTCTTTAAAATGTAAGCATTTATTTGTATTGTTTGTCATTTCCAGCACTTATTCTAGCAGATTCTCTACCACCAGAACCAGTCAAGTTTACCGTGGATAGACCATTTTTATATTTGATCCTCTTCGGAGACAAAATTCTTTTTGCTGGCACCTGTATAAATTAATTAAGGTAACTACGAGTAATAATATCTTCACTAAGAGTCCACACATTCTTGAAAGTTCTTATGTAGGAGATAAAAAGACTCAACAAGTTTATTTTATATAAAACAGTTACAATAGCTGCTGATCTAAGGTTAATCCTCTTCTAATTTTGATCGCATGAATACTTTCTACCTCGAATGTTATTAGATAATCACTTTTCATTTTATTTTTCTAGCTTTGCTATCGAATAGGTACCTACTAACTCCTCATTAATTGTGTATACGTCACAAATTTTCAATGTCTAAATAATATAATGTCTGAATAATAGAATATAGAATCTTATTCCGATCGGATCCCACAATCCATCCCAGTTTGTGGAATTCGTTAGGAATGGGGATATAGCCTTTCTACACAGAATGTGTCCCAGAACAGTCATTTTTCCACTCGTCTAACGTTACCTACGTTGGAAAAATACAGTACAACTACAGTACAGTACTAATACATACGTGGAAAAATGACTGTTCTGGGACCATATTCTTATTTTCACTTTTGTGTGTCAAATCGGATCTTTGAAAATTAAAAGATTAGAGTTTCAGCTTTCGTCAAAATCGGGTTCGCTATTATAGCCGTTTTCTCAGGGCTTCGGATTTGGCCAACGAGTTGCTTCCAAATTCCTATGATTCTTTTACGATGCAATCGGTTTTAAGTGTTCGTTATAGTCCATCTTGAAAAGCCCTAGTACCGGTTCTTTTAGTACCTGCCCACTTCCTTTGAAATTTTGTATTCCGTACTGTGTGACATTTATTGTTATTGTTTGCTTTCCAGGACTGATTTTAGTAGTAGAATCATTAGATTCACAGCCACCAGAGCCCGTGAAGTTTACCGTGGATCGACCATTTTTATATTTGATCCTCTTCGAAGACAAAATTCTTTTTGCTGGCACTTACACTAATTGAGGTGAATTCATACACCGTATATATCTAAATCTATATCTGGAACCTTTTCATTTTTATTTTACTAGCTTTCCGTCAGTTGCACAAAGTGCTTGAAGCTGGTTTCGGTTCCCAACTCCTGTTGCTGACTGGTTCTGATCGGTGCATGATTTATTTCTTTATGTGCATGCGCGTTAAATAAAATGAGATTATATTCGGTACGGGCAAGTAAGGACAGAAACCAGTAAGACGCTTCAAGCACACAAAAAAATACCCTTACTTTCATAATACTTAATGTAACCTTTAATTTCAATAATTGGTAATGATGCGGCAGATCTGGGCATGATATGTTTGTTTTCGATATGTGTGTGTGTCTTGGTTCATGTGGGTATGTTTTGTCCATCCTCTTTTGTATTTTTTGTCGTTTTTCGTTTCTTTCAACCCATTTCCGTTTTATGTTCGTAGGTACCTGTCTATTACGGACCTACCTGTAACTTAAATATATAGACTTCCATAGTCACGTCATTTTCTTTGTGGCACATTATTATTTAAAAGTACCTGTTTATACAAGTTTATAATAATTCACTTAAAACCGATTGTGATCCACAGGTATTCTGGTCGTACCTCCGTCTTTGGATTTTCAACCACCGCCAACAACGAAGTTTACAGTCGATCATCCGTTCTTATATTTGATTATCTTCGAAGACAAAATACTTTTCGCTGGCACCTTCACAAAATAAGGTGATTTATTAAGTTGTGTTGTGTTGTTGTGTGGTGGCGTTCTGTAGCTTCTGCCTACCCCCCATGGGAAGAAGGCGTAAGTTTATGTATGATGTATTATTATGTTCCTACTTGGCACCTTATATGTTTTGTTGGCTTATTAACTTTTCACCTTTTTTGGGCGAGTATCCCGTTGACTCGAGTGCCAACTAACCAAACCCTCATTAAGGATAATTTTGGATCTTAGGGGGTCTCCATAATCAGCATCAATCTTTTCTCCTGAGGAAATTTTCATAGATGTGTCTCCTGAGGAAATCTTCTTGGATGTTGCACCGAATCGACTAGTATGTGGTCCATTGGGGGAGGAGTATCCGCATGATTTCTGTCGTCCTCTAAAGTCTATGAATAAGTCTATAGCAATTTTGACGATTTTTTTAAATATTTTTGGTTAAAAAATCCTTAGGAACCGCTAGATAGCAGTCTTTAATTTGGATTTCTGCGATTAACCATTAACCTTACTTCGGCATGTGAGAGAGAGCTGCGTCCACAGATCCAATAGCACATAGCACCATTCCTTTTTTCGCAACGGAACAGTGAGAGACGGCGTCAACACGTAACAGTACCTACGGCCCGATCCCCATGAATGTTCAATTAATTATCTTTTAAGGATAATTGTCATTAACAGGAGCAGTTATCCAACTTATATCTGCAGCACCACCACCACCACCGCCTGAGAAGTTTACAGTTGACCATCCATTTCTATATCTGGTACTCTTCGAGGATAAAATTATGTTTGTTGGCACCTACACAAGTTGAGGTGATACTTCCGCAGTAATATATTTTTTTCTTAAAATAGGCCTGCAAGCTTAAATCATCTTGATTCACGTAATTCAATTCCTTCCCTCTTTTCTGGGCCTCAAAACCTATAATAATGATCTGTCTAGTAAATCAGCTCACAAAAACTTCAATAAGCCACAATAACCACTCATGAAGACCACAGTGGAATTTCATTTAGTCTATGGATTCTTCTAGTTTAGATTTACGTTTGTTCTGTAGGTTTATGGTGTTAGGTAGGTAAGGTTGAATTATTTTTGTTGTGCCCTAATATCCGTGAAGCTTTGTCCACGTCTCTTGCGCAAATGATTTATTGTACCTAATAGGTCTTGTAAACTGGGAATCGATCACGTTACGGTATTATTTTTAGGGTTCCGTACGCAAAATAGAAAAAAGATCTTTGTAGCGCTGTAAATCTATTTGATGATGTGAGTTCTTATGTAAATACACAACTTTAGGAAAATTAAAACGATGTCTCCAACTAGCAGTTTTCTAGCACTCACCAAAAACCATTTACAAACAAACTTTGGTTTACGGCCACAAGAAAAAACTTTTACAAGTGGTAAAAAAACCTGCATATAGGTACGGAACCTTTGGTGGGCGAGTCCGACTCGCTGTTTACCAGCGCCTGGACTATTCTAGCACGTGGTAAAACGCTGTACATACATGACGTAGGTACATGAAAAGAATTCGAAAAATATATAAGTACATATATCATAATTTTTTTTATTAATAAGACTTTTACATTTGACTTAACACTTACATTAATTGCGGCACTGGCGTCATTTCTATTCTCGTGCGTCTTTCTCAGTCTCAAAAAAAATCAAATCCTCAGAGTATAATTGTAATGAGTATTCTTAAATTGCATTAAATTAATACCTACGTCATTAAAATCAATTATTATTTACAGGACTGATTTTGGAAGCACTGTCTTTCAATTCAGAAACACCACAACCACTGAAGTTTACAGTTGAACATCCATTTTTATATTTGATTCTCTTCGAAGACAAAATACTTTTTGCTGGCACTTATACACAATGAGGTGATATATATTTTGAGATACCATAATAATCTTATTGGTTTTGAAAACTTTTTTGTGCCTATTCGTGGCTAAATAATAAGAGCTACATGGGTCGATCGAAGGTCGAGCTACGTTTGCCGTGGTAGGTACTTGGATGGGTAACAATCCAATACATATCGAGACCCCTCCGTGCCTTGGAAAGCACGTTAAGATGTTGGTCTCGGCTGTCATTCGTAGATCTTGGTCAGAAGCTCAAAAGTCTGACAACCAGCCTTACCAAGGGGTATCGTATTAACCCATAGATATACGCTAGTTTTATTAATACATCTATGTCTTAACTAACCAGTAACTGGGTTGTGGACTGGGTGGTGGTGTCAAATAGGCAGTTGCTCTATGTGAAATACTGGTGTTCAGCTTCATCTGGTTAGACTGGAAGCCGACCCTAATATAGTTGGGAAAAGCCTTCGTGACCTTAAAACATTTATGTTGTAGGATTGCGTCTTCGTGTGTTCAATACGAGCCCAAGTTTTGTAGTCTGGCTTGTTAATAAAAATGTGCCAAATTAACTAGTCAGTAATTCTTCCATACAAACGTAGTATGGTGATTACTCGTCTGTTTGACGGAGTACGTTCAAAACTAAAAATTATATCAATTTGTCTTGTCATTATCTAGCCCTGTATGGAAGCAGAATTGGAAAAAAAATATTGATTTGGAAGTTATGAGCGTCGAAACTTCCATATACACTCATTTTAACTTATGTTTGGGCGTAAATAAATAACTTATGTAGTAAGAAAATGGCAAAATAGAAACCGTACAGGGACAGATAATTTATTCAATAGTTCAAATAATTTTATTTTTAGTAAATACATTCAGTAGTTTTTTCATAATATCTATACGCTCAAAGGTCTGTTCATGAAATTTTACGCGTTCGTTTTCGTTATAAATCATTGTCTATTTCACTAAATTAATATATAAATAAAAAATTTAACGAATAAATACACTCGAGAGCAATGAATCCGGGTCACTTAAAGAATGTTAAAAATCTCGGAAACTAAAAATGATAGGTTAATGCAATAAATTGTATTTAATAGACAATGTAATACTCCTTTAATGAAAGTAAAAAAAATATGAGTCACCATACATTTTATTAACACAAAATTACATAAAGAAAAAAACTGCTGATCTCTCCTTAAAACAAAAATAGGAAACATGAAATTTTTGAACTTTATTACGATTTTCTTGAATTTTAATACTTCGTATTGCCTCCTCGTGCTTCCATTACTGCGTTTACGCGGTTTGGCGTGCTGTACACCAAGTTCCTTATACGATTTTGGGGAATATTCTCCCATTCCTCTGTGAGAGCAATTTTGAGCTCACGAAGCGTGATTGGGGGAGGGTTTCGTTGTTTTACGCATCTGCCTAGCTCGTCCCAAGCATGCTCGATCGGGTTGATATCCGGGCTGCGCGCTGGCCACTCCATACGAGTAATGTTCATCTCTTGAAGGTAGTCATTCACAATCCTACCTGTATGAGGTCGGGCATTGTCATGCATAAATATAGCATCCTCACCTAAATTGACCATAAATGGACCAACGTGATCATTGAGGATTTCTTCCACATATCTTACGCTAGTTAAAGAGCCGTTTTCTATGATCACCAGCTCTGTGCGACTTTCAGAAGAAATTCCGGCCCACACAAGTACAGACCCACCACCGTAGGCTACTTTTTCTTCGATGCATGCTTGCTTGAATCTTTCCCCTGGTCTTCGATACACTATGTGTCTTCCATCGTGCTTGTAGAGCATAAATTTTGATTCGTCGGAGAACATAACTTTTGACCAATCTTCAATACTCCAATTTACGTGGCTCTGGGCATATCTTAGTCTTGAAATACGATGCCCACGCTCCAGTTTAGGGCCGTTTGCAGGTCTAAGGGGTTTTAAGTTAGATTCAGCAAGCCGACGTCTTACTGTCCATGCACTTGGGTTACTTCCTCCGAGGCGTCGAAACTGATTTGTGAGTTCAGTTCCTGTGAGAAAGCGATTTCGAAGCATGGTGTTCACCAAGTATCGGTCTTCTCGTGCTGTGGTACACCTGGTTCTGCCCGTTCCTGGTCTGCGTAGGTTAGAACCAGTTTCTTCGTAACGTCGGAGAACTCTTTGTACTGTTGACAGCGACACACCGACAGTCCTGGCTGTATCGCGCTGACTCGGGCCGGTTTCCAGCATTGTAAGTATTCTGGTGCATTCTTCAGGCGTAAGCGACATAATTTCAGCTTGAATAATGAATATAGAGCACTATCAACCATGGTTTATGTACCCACATAAATGACAGATTACAAACAAAAGCAAAACCAAATGCTGTAATTTCGTAGTTCCATCTTCGAAAGTGGCCCTTTTTCAAATTTGATTTTTTTATGATATAACTTTACAATAACTAAGAAGTTTTAATACCTTCATTTAAGGAGTATTACATTGTCTATTAAATACAATTTATTGCATTAACCTAGCATTTTTAGTTTCCGAGATTTTTAGGATTCTTTAAGTGACCCGGATTCATTGCTCTCGAGTGTAATTAGACTAATTAGCATGCTTATTAGTTACGCCCGCCAACGAGTTGGAGCCGTCGACTAGTATATACCCTTAAACAACAAGGGTCTTGGACAGAATAGCTGTAGCCTAACTTCTCATACAATTTACCTATTTTACACAATTTCTGATGTGTATCCGAACGTGGTTGATGTGTGTGTGCGTGTGTGTGTGTCTGTGTGTGTAGCCAAACTGTCAAACATCGCACCCACGTTTAAGTTTTATAACTCCCAAAGTCCCGATTCCGGTATAGTACCGTGGCGTATACATTTTTAATTGTAAGACTGTTGGACTCCAAGAACGGCTGCTTAGGTAGCTGGGTAGCTTATTATTGAGTACTTTAATGGAAAAAAAGCTTTGTTAAAGCCAACAATTACTTCCAGACAGTTGAATTGTCAAGGGTTCGGAGAGTCAGAAAGCTGAATACTTTTTGTAGGTCCTACAATCAGACAGATTTTTTTTTCGTTTTGTAGAACGTAATGATTGATACATTGACGCTACAGTTTAATTTAGCCTCCTACGAAAAATCGACCACCGATTTATTGCCGTCTGCGATCGCTACAACAACGGCTGCAGCGTCTTCAGAGTACAGTCACACCATTCACGTAATGTAGCAGAGGTTTTACATTAGTAGGTCTTATCGTATAACCCAGTAGGTACCTAACTTGTGTTGTGTAGGTCTGCTACGCAGTCGGTCCATGTAAAATACTGATATTTAGCTGCATCCAGTTGACCTGGAAGTCGACTTAGGAAAAGACTATAAGACGGATTATGAGGTTTTGCAAGCTCGCCTACATCAGTGGTAGTTAGAGTAGTGGATATGTTCAGATGATGGATGGACTACCTAAATATTATATTTGTTCCGCAGGACTTATTTTGCAGAATTATTCTTCTATTAGTTTACCGCCGCCCGCTGTGAAGTTCACGGTGGATCATCCCTTCTTGTTTCTGATACTTTTAGAGGATAAAATCCTGTTCGCTGGCACATACGTTTATTGAGGTGATGTTACAAAGCTTCAATTCTTCGTTACATCAGTTATTAGTTCATTACCAATGCAACTGCCGTTAAGTTTATACCGTATATTACGAAATAACTTTATTAGCCTACTTGAAAATAATTGGTTTTATTGCACCCATTTCTTATCTCTTTCTATCTTTAATGCACTTGGTTTTGGTAGATTCCTACTAATTTGTTTGATACTTACTTTTATTAGCACTATCATTACATGCTTTTACACCCGGAATAATCCCCCCCCCCCCCCCCGAATTTATAAACCACTTTCATTTTGTTTCATCTTTAAACTTCAGATCTACAGTGAGATGCACTTCCATGGTGAGTTTCATTTTGTACAACGCCTTTATTTCCTAGCAGTAAACCAGTCATAAGTAGGTATGGCCGTGGACCATACCTACTTATGACTTGTCAGCTCCTGTGGAATTATGTGTCAGAATGAAATCGGTTTATTAATACGGACCTTTGCATAAGGGGGCTAAGGGGCTTTGCTTGAAGAACTTAGGGTTATATTTCACTGGGACACCATGATGGCGCAACCATGGTCGCGCTGCGAAATATACACAGCTTTATGGTGGGTATCTCGCCAGGCGTCCGATCGGTTGCGCAACCAAGCATAATTTTTTTGGTAGGTAAAGCGACCATGGTTGCGCCGTCTCTGGTGTCCTCGTGAGCTGGGACATTACTTCTTTGATGTTGGTATTGCACGAATTATCTGCTCTGAGGTTTTCCTAGAGGAATGAAACTCCTCCTTGGTTCGCATACTTAGTAAAGGTTTTTTATGGCGCACTGGATTTACAACTCTCGGTGTTGAGCCAAGCATTGAGAATTGAAGAGCGTGCATCCAGGCGTGTCAACAAAATACACTGTTCGATTTTGAACTCTCAGCGCTAAGCAGTGCGTTGAAAATCCAGTGCGCGATATAAAATCGCCCGTGGGTACGAGGGCTTACTCTATTCCTAGCGGGGATAACGCACGATTACTGTCTTACTATCTTACTTCGGAACAAAGGATATATCAGAACTAAGATGATTTTTTAAATTTTACAGGTCTGGTAGCCATTCCCATGTCATCGTTTTCAAGAGCACCACCGCCAGTGAAATTCACTGTGGACCATCCCTTCCTATACCTAATACTTTTTGAAGACAAAATTATATTTGCCGGCACCTACGCGCTGTAAAAATTGTAAGACTTAAGTACTTCGTAATTTTGTAATAGTATATGAAAAAAAAATAAGAATTAAAAATAAACATAATTTTCTACATTGCATACAATACATATATTTTATTTTTATTTTGAATTTTGTATGGCCTGGCTGTCAATTTATTAAAGTATAATAAAAATATGAAAATATTATTTTTCAATGTTTTATTTACCCCAGTAAGATGATACAAGACTGTGTTAATCAAGTTGACTTAGCTGCTTTACTTGCACACAATAGTTACAACACTACAAATTTATCAATTTTACAGTTAATCTGAATTAGGAAAAAAGTAAAATAAAAAGACTGAAATAAAAATAATTAAGTAACATAATATCACGCCTTGTTTCCCACCTGTAGAAGGAACACCTATATTTCGCCAGTTTAAGTTTTATCTCAGGCGATAAATAGGTACTGAGAACAATATAATAATACTCACTGAAATAGCTGACAGCTATCCTAATATAAATATATATATCCTCCTAATATTATAAATGTGAAAGTTTGTATGTTTGGATGTTTGTTACTCAATCAGGCAATAACGGTTTTGGCACACAGATTGTTTATAACTTGGAGTAACATATAGGATAATTTTTATCCCGATAGTACGTTCCCGTGGGATAATTTCCGACCTCCATGCAGGCGAAAGCTAGTAATATTATAAATGTGAAAGTTTGTATGTTTTTTTATGATTTCACGCTAAAACGGCTGAACGGATTTGGATGAAATTTGGCAAACAGATAGTTTATAACCTGGATTAAGAAATAGGATTATTTTTTCCTGGTAGTATGTTCCCGTGGGATAATTTTCGGCCTCCGCGCGGGCGAAGCCGCGGGCAAAAGCTAGTTTATAATATTTGGTAAGAAGTAGGATTTGTGTATGTTTTGTTTCGTACACACTTTCACCCTAAAACAGTTCAACGGATTTGGATGAGTGAGACCATGACCTGTGTTAGGACATTAAGATGCTTTTTATCCCGATATTCCCACAGGAGCCAGACTTATACGGGTGAAACCGCAGGGCGCAACTAGTTTATAATATTTAAGCATATTATTTAGGGCATGTATTTAATTGAACCCTAAATAATTCCTAATTTGTTGTCCTAAAAATATTATTAATGGAAACATATTTTTCGTGCACCTCAAATAATTCCTATTTTGTTGTCCTAAAATACTAAATAGCCATTATAGATATATAAATACCAAAAAGAACCTTTTGGTTGGGATGCCCTAGCTTGGCGCGCCTGTCTGCGGGAGCCTCTACTGCAACCAACTTTGAGAGAATTAAAAAAAACACATTTATTTAAAAAAGTGTACCGTAAGTGTAGTGTAAATATAATTAGAAGCACAAAACTAATTTTAGAAGCACAATTATTTATAAAAAAGTGTACCTACATCATAAGAAGGTCAATAAGATTTAGAAGTTTTCAAGTACAAAATAATGGAAAATATTTAAGTGATCCACTTAAATATTTTCCATCATTTTGTACTTGAAAACTTAAGTGGGTACTAGTAACTGAAAATCCATCATATTTTATTAAGATAAAATTTAAATAAATGTAAGAGTCGGCTGTAATAAAAACTACTACGACGTCAATATTTGTATCACAAAGAAAAGATGTTACTTTTCTTTGTGCAACGAAACAACGCATTTATTTTTTCTCAATTACCTAAAACGTTAACAAAGCGCGCAATTCGAAGTGTGCACTTTCAGAATTGCGGCCTTGGCTCTCACACTTGTTACTCATTTTAAATGCTCAGGAAAACGCTTTGTTTAAACTTTGTAAAACTATGAACATTTTAATTATTAGTAGGTACTCACTCTGTGCTCACATCATTTTGATTCCAATACTTTTCTGGTATTGACCATTTTATTGACATAGGTACTTTGATACTTTCTTGATTCACATAAACTTGTCACTAAATAATAAAATAAAACAAACTATTAAAAAACTATAACGAAATTGTTACTGTTCAAATGTATGCTTTGTCTGAAGACTTCTATCAGGAAAACTCGGAAAACTTTTGCTTTGTTGTTTGTTTGTTTCTTTTTTGTTATGACATTCACATTTGATTTTTGAAGTTCGATACAGTACAGTGTAGTAATAATACAATTTTAAATAAAACTAGATTATTTTTTCCATTTTTAAATATATAATAAATAAAAAGATATTTATGATAATTCAGGCTATTTATTGTACATAATTATTATTTTCTTTCGTCAGAAAAACGGGGTAATTACGGGCTACTACGATGAAAAGAAAATGGCGTTTACAGGGATTGTTTTGAAATATGATTAAACCGTTGTTCGTTGTTTAACAGTTTCAGTTTTGTCCTAATATTTCCTCACGCTCACCACCTTGTGCCTTGAACTCTTGATCAACAAATTCATTTTTTTTTTATACCGCAGTTCATTACGTCTAGAGATTAGACAATAATTACGCGATAAAGCCGCCCATTGTATGTTTTGTAGTGTTAAATTTATTTTTTACTATGTATTTTCTGGTGTACAATAAAGTATATATAAATAAATAAATAATTAGGGCCCTTCGTCTTCTGCTTAAAGTTTGTGAGCGGTATGCCGAGAGTCATGGTCTCAAGTATAATGCTGCCAAGTGTATGTTTTTTGGTCTTGGTGATAAAACCTCTCATGAACCTCCACCTATTTTGCTGAACGGTTCTCCTCTCGCTAGAGTGAAGAGGTTTAAATATCTAGGGCACATTATCACCGATGATCTAAGGGACATTGAACATGAACGCAGGGCGCTGGCGGTCCGGGGTAATATGATGGCTCGCAGGTTTGCTCGTTGCTCATCTGAAGTCAAGTTAGCGCTACTCAAAGCATATTGCCAACCTGACGAGCAGCCTGTGGGATAATTACACACAAAGGGCATAAAGCGCTCTGCGGGTACAATACAATAACGTCTTCAGGGTGTTATTGCGGTTGCCGCGGTTCTGCAGTGTCTGCTATGTTTGCCGAAGCGCGTATGGATGACTTTTACAAAATAAGACGTAAGCGTGTGGCGTCCCTGTTGAGCAGACTACGCGGCAACATTCTGAGGATAGTTTGGATAGTTGCAAGTAAAATATGAGTGTCCGATACACTCGCTCTGGGTAGGTAAGCATTGTGGACTACTTAGTCTGTGCATTGTGGTTAGGACGGTAAAATAAAATGTTTTTGTTATACATAACTGTTATTATATTTAAATTCTTTACCTACTAACATAGTTTATAAGCTACTGTTGTTACTAACCATAGTGGGTCATGTTATCTGACAAATAAAATAAATAAATAAGGAAACCCGAAACCGCAGCTGACTTCTAAAATTACATACTCTGTGGCTGACGGGCTGACGGCTGACTTAACCTAAAAGATTTAAAATAATTGGTTTGGATCTTGCAGTTTGATTTTCAATTTACAAACTTTATTACACGTTTTTACCGGGTACAAATACTTTTAATTAACTGCGTTACATGAAAAGAATGACTACGATAAGGAGATACATTGGTAAGTTTACACAATTACTACGTTTGTTGTGATCATCCTTGTTTATTCATCAACAACTTCGCAACTTTTAATCAATAGACTAAGTAGGTATTTTAATATGTAGTTGGCCCTAATTTTCTATCATCTTCGCTATTACTATACTATTTAAGTACTTATCTTTTACTTTAAAAATAAAATTTCTTAAAAAAAAGCTTATATATTTCAGACATAGGAGCAAACCTTACAGATGAAATGTACCAGGGCCTGTACCATGGTTCAAAGAAACATGAGCCTGATTTAGACATAGTGTTGGCTCGTAGCTGGACTGCGGGTCTGGATAAGATGATCATAACTGGAGGCTCCTTGACAGACAGCTACAAAGCTATTGAATTGGCACGGTCAGATCGTAAGTCACTAGCTAGTTATGTTGGAATTATGTTTGTGGGCTGTGTCTGTGCTATAATCTGTTCCAAAAGTATTTGTAGAAGGTTATAAAAATCTACATTTTTAAATTAAATCATCATTATGGTGTTTAAAAATTAGAAATCTGCCCCTAAGACGACCCACTAACCGAATTTCGGATTTAATTAAGTATACAAATAACCAAATCTCAGTTTATAAGTGGCACTATAAATAGGCTACCACATAAAAAAAGGTATGCGTTTTCATCCATTTGTTTACATTTTCATCAGAGACTTTAGGAACAGAGTATATATGTTTTGCGGTTGAGTATGATCCCCAACAGAACAATAAATATTGGTAGATGTTCCGGGACCAACTATTTTGGAGATTAGTGTTTGTAAATGCGTAATATAGGAGTAATTCTATATCAGAGGTTTTTAAAAGAAGAGTGGAAGAATGGTATCTTTTGCGTTTGTATTTGTTATTTTAAGTATATTAAATTATTAATGTTTAGTAATATTTATTTATTAGAAGCAGTATATGTATGTATGTATGTATGTATATATGTACAAATGAATAAATGATTATGATTAAGTATATTGTAGGTTTTATTTAAATAAGTGAATAGTTTTTTGTTTTTTATTTTCTCTTCTACAAACGGTGTCTACATCTCTTTTTATCTATTCTCCTATGGCAGGTATGCTGGAAGAGATTTCATTAGAAATAAGCATCACCTTTGTACGTATTTTTCTGTTCCTTTCTTCTTGTCTGTTTATATGTGTGTATATAAACTGTTAAATAAAAGTGGTCTAATTTCAGCCAGGTTATATACAACAGTAGGCTGTCATCCTACCAGGTGTAAAGACTTCTTGCCTGATGCTGAAGCCTATTTGCAGAGCCTCCGAGACGTAATAACGGAGAATAAGGACAAAGTTGTGGCTATTGGGGAGTGTGGACTTGACTATGACAGGCTAAACTTCTGTGAAAAAGAGGTTCAGCTTAAGTAAGTGGTTTAAGTAGTGTTTTAAAACTAGCAACATCAAAAATAACCAATTTTAAATCAAAATAAAGGTAAGCTGAATGATTCCGAATCCCGCTGCACACGGTAGTGCTGCTGCAGCAATTCTGCTGCGTCACTACTGGTGTCCATACCTTTTCAATAGGTTTAATTATATGAAGTTACATTCTGAGCAGGGCAGCAATATCGCGGCAGCACTGCTGCGACAGCACAGCTGCGCGGCAGTGTCGCCCTGCTGCCACGTCAAGCCAGTAGTGCAGCGATAACACGTTAACAAGTAAATTGGGAACAAAACAACGAGAAACCACAAACACAACAACAGGTGCTTGGTAGCAGCGGCAGGCAGCACTGCCGCACAGCACTGTGCTCAAGTGATACTCATCTATTAAAGCGTTACGTATCACAAAATATCGGCGACGTCTCATTTTCGAAAAACTGTTACCTTACCATGGACGCAGGGTGGTTCAGAAATCATGTACTGAATACATGGTAACAGCTTTCGCGTCGATTTGGTGGCAGGGACGCCACCACATTTTTGGCATCAAACTCGTTCCTACACCTCGTACCAAATACTTAAAAAAAAAAAACATTGTACAGTTTTGACTTCGTTACTATTTTATTATTTATTCTGAGTATATATAGATAGTTAGGAAAACCATTAGGTATCCAGTAGGACGTAAATCATATGAGTGAACCATGGAAAACTAATTCGCCAATTTGTTACAGGTATTTCGAGTATCAGTTGCAACTGAGTCGCGAATTCAGTCTGCCGTTATTCCTGCATTGTCGTGCGGCTGCCGACGACTTGGTCGCAATACTGGAGAAAAACCGCGACTGTGTCGTAGGCGGAGTCGTGCATTCGTTTGACGGAACAGAAGAAGCTCTGAAAAAGATACTGGACTTGGGGATGTACATAGGTATTAATGGATGGTCAGTTGACGAGTATGCAGATCAAATCCAACTGTTAGTTTCTGAGATTAGCGCGTTCAAACAAAATTAGTATAGATTTCATTTGTTTTCAGCTCCTTGAGAACAAAAGAAAACTTGGAAGTGGCATCAAAAATACCTAAAGACAAGCTTATGATCGAGACCGACTGTCCATGGTGTGAGGTGAAGCCGACCCATCCTGGCTATACCCATGTGGTGACGAAGTACCCAACACTGAAGAAAGAGAAGTACTCAGTAGGGTCTGACAGTCAGGTGAAAGGAAGGAACGAACCAGTTAATATTGTGTAAGTATTTTATGGACAGGCGGCAATCGCTTACCTACCGGAAGGCGTAGTGTGTACCCAGAATCTGTGATCCTAGATATTTGATAGTGTAATACCCCCTAATTGCGTAACACATGATCAATCACAATATGTTTTATTTTGACAGTTCAACAACATTCATTGCGTTATTTATATTGTTGAGCAGACCAATTATTATTGTACAGTCAAGGAATAAAAATTATATGAAACTAGGTTAAGTTCACGTCTTGCACTTTAATTATTATTTTTATTTTGTTGAATAGCTCCCCAATGGTTGGATGCACAAATTTGTACTTATCATACACAATTACACGACGTCATATACTAAATATCTGCTAAACTGAAATTAAGAAATTCGATTTTTCGAAAAATCGTAGGTAAACTAGAGAACATGAAGTGCCATAAAAAAAAAAGCAGGCGATATTTTTTTGGTCTAGAAAAAAGTTAAAATCACGTTTTTTTTTTACTTTTCAGGCAAGTTCTGGAGATTTTAGCAGCAATACGGAAAGAAAATACAGATGAGTTAGCAGCAGCCATTTACGAAAATACTAATAGACTATTCTTTAATAAAAATAAATTGTAGTTATTTATAATTATTAAAATAAGCAAAATATTTGTTACAAAATGCATGTTTTTCTTATTTATTCTTAGTTTGAATGTATACGTCGTTTTGTTGCATTAACTTTAAAAAAAAAGTTTTAAACGTTTAATGACCCCAAAACCCACCACAACCAGTTTTTACAATAATTACGGTCTTTAGCACTATATTTGGAGACTGGTATAGCAGCCATCAAATCACCGGCCGCTTTCGACAGCACGTCTATTTATATCAAACATAATGAAATGAAATTAATTAATTTAGGATGCGCCGAATCTACGGGACCGATTAAGTCGCAATTTGGTAGGTACACAATAATTTATTAAGTATGAGTTTATCATAATAAATGAAATTTGAATATGGGGGGAATATAAATTAGAAAATTAAAAGGTTTGCTATCTGTACTGTGTGACATATCAAATGAAAAAACTTGAGGGTCGCAATTTTATTTTTATGATTAAAAATAAAGATTTAGAGTTATTTAAATTGACCATACCGCCCCTTATCTCCGAAATCACGGACTAAAAGAAAAAAAAAAACTTCCTATCTATGGTCCTAAAATAACATGATAATTTCTCAATATTGTGCGTACAAACTTACATTTGCATTTGGGATGTATGGGAGAACATGTTTTTCAACTACATTCTTAAGTTTGTAATTCCGAACAGAAGGGCAAACTTGATTGAACCGGGCACAGCTGATACGGAACCCTTAGGCCGCTTGTAGACGCACGTTTTTTCCATCGGACCACGGACAGTGTTTTTCATATTTGTAAGAGTTGGCCACCGGTCCGGCGTCCGGTGCATGTGCACACATTCATTATAAACCATACACCACCGCAAGGCCGGCAAAAAAAACGTTCCGTTGTCCGGTGAAAAAAACGTACGTATACAAGCGGCCTCAGGGAGTGAGTCCTACTAGCACTTGTACGGTTTTAGTTGCTAGTTCTACTCGCTTCTTGCCGGTGGGACAGGTGCTTATAGGGAGCGAGTGTAAATTAAACGCTTAATAAATCACTAACAATATTTAATTGTGATTTCTTACAATTATTTCGTACAACACAACATTTATCATCTTATTCCGAGGAACAAATATCTAAATTAAATGGTTGATGTCCACCGGATCCATATTTCATTCACTCAAATAAATAGCTTACAGACGGGGAATTCTAATTTGTGTGAATATACATTATTTTCTTACGTTTATTTCCATCAAAATAAATAGAATCGCAAGAAAATAAAGTTGTTTTCAATGTTGACTGATAGATTGCAAATGGACATGCTCAGCATTACATATATATTTGATCATACTATGGTATGAGCTCAAAGTATTAAACGCAGGAGAAATTAATTGCTCCGGCGAAAAATTACAGATAATCTACACAATGCAATTTTAAGTTGTTCCTCTATCTTTTCCTTTGAAACACGATCTCTCAACACAAAATAAATATATACTACAAAAAGCTTATACCCCTATTATATCATTTGTTAAAAGATTCATTAATATGAACAATGAAGTTATTTGGATGACAATAAGAGGTAACTTAATGATTCATTATGAAATGATACCAGTCTGTTAGGTATTTAAATGCATCATAGGGAATGTATTCAAATACTGGATTTTGATTTAAAATAAATACAAAAAATTTCATATATGTTTGTCATGGATTACATTTTTTGTAAAAATATATTCTTCAATGATATGATTTAATTATTGCATGACTTAATAAATTGAGTAAATTATAGAAGGTTAAATAAAAAGGTTGAACTACCTATTTTTGCCACACAATGTTTAGAAATGTAATTTGTTAATTAATAGTTATCTATTGATAGAAGTAGTTGGCACTAGTTACAAGATCTATGGGATGGCAACAAAACGGCCAATCTTATAATTACATGTGTTGTTAAGACACTTTTATATATCTTTATAATCAATGTGTGCCAAGAATAGTTTGTCACGTAGTGGTAAATAGGTCCGTTCATTGTTACAGTCACTAGCTGTGTGTATTGTACTCGATTTAAATTTTTCTTCATTAAGGAAACATATAAATAAAAATAAAACAGATTTGATAAGGACACATTCAGACAGAGGACTGTGTTCGTTTTGTGCAAATTCCGACTTTGAATAAAGTAGAAACATAAAATGGAAATGGTGAAGTGTATGCGTTAATATTATTTGATGATTTTTGATTCGAACACAGACACACAATTCACCAAAAATGTTCAAATGTCTTTATAAACATTGTATTAATTGAATTGACCGAATAATCCTATTTGAGCATAGATACAGTTATAGACATTACTGCTTGCATGTACATACCTATAAATGTATATATTTTGATATCTTGGTGGAAACAGATATAATTCGGTCTGTGAACACATGATAAATTAATTCTAAATTTAGTAGATAGATTTTGAACACTGTCACAAAAAGTGTAGAAAACGAACACAAATAACATGATAAACTCAGTCCTCTGTCTGTGTAGCACAGTTATCACTAAAGTGGAGGGTTACTCTTCAGGGTATCTTGGAGTAGATGTGCACCTGTTCCCGGAACCAGTGGAAGTATGACGTGACGTGAGACCGGGTGACGTTGAGAGCGGTTTCCGTTTTGTTCTGCAGGATCTCGGGCGCCCATTCACCTCTGAAAACATGATAGCATACTAATTAGTGTGTGATTAAAAACTCAACAGTTTCTCTATGGGGCTATGACGTGACTTTATGTATATTGAGGTTTTTTGAGGTGAGGTTACATTTCCGAGTCAAAATGAGAATCAAGAAATGGGAATCATAACAATAATATGTAATCAAATAAGTTTTGGTTTGGTTACCTATTTATTGGGTACCAAAAAATATTCAAATTATAGTTACAAAAGGCATGGAATTTCGAATGTCACCCTAAATAGATTTTCCGAGGCTGTCTCTATTTTCCTAATATTGTGTTTTTTCATTTTTGTTAGTCATCTTTAATCAGTTGAAATAAGTGAGCTATTTGTAATGTCTCACTCAAGTAACCTCGGAATTTAAATAAACACATTATGTAGACTAAAGACGGAAAACTGTATTCTTTATCTAGTTTAGCTACAAGATAGTTCGTAAAATAAATATTGGATTGTCGCGTTAAAATCACCTGATAATAAGTTTTACGAAGCGACACGTAAAATTTGTTTTTAAAGACACTTCCTTACGATTCTGGCGCATGTTTTGTAAATGAAGAGATATTGTGAGTTCCGAGACTAAAATACTCGATTAATCGCGTCTGCAAGCCTCAACAACATTCAACATAACATCACGAAGGGTCGCAGGTGTATCTGTTAGTTCACCCACATTCTGCCAGTTATGTTAAGTCTCATGTAATAGGCGGTGAGCCTATTGCTATCAACCGGGCACAAATCCAGACTCCGGGCTGCTACTGATAAATTACGGACGAAAAAAAAAAAACAGCGATCTTATAGTGTGTATTTACAAAAAATCTACGACTAAACAACGCTTAGAATCTTAAAATAGCATCTAATCATCCTACGCAACTTGTAAAAGTCGAGCAATGTTGATTGTTGCAAACCTACATAATTGACGATGACGATTTTTCACACTTAAGGGGACTACAGGACCTAAACGTGCCTAAACGCAAGTTTTATAATGCGTAAAAGAATATGATCCACTGCAGTAAACAAAATCAGAAAAATATATGATATTCTTCAGGATATATGCTAGTATGATAGTGTGTTGAAAACATAATACAACTAATTTGATACGATAGAAAAAAATCATGAACATATCTCTAAAAATTTCTTTTAACGATTAAAAATCATATTAATTTACATGCAATCATTCTGATTTTTGGTCAGATTATTCTACAAGCTACATATTAGCATAATAGTGTTTTAATTTTCCAGTCCAATCAATAGATTTTCTGTAAATCGCTAACTGCTTCATATTTTGCAATAAATTACCTGCGTCGTGTCATCGCGCTTCTCTTTCATTTCTATGCAGTCCGACAGTGACTGCGCTTTAGCTGTTGTAAGCCTCTTAAGCTAATCTATGGTTGTTAATTTTTCGATCCAATATTTTCTGTGCCAGACTTAATAGTCTGAATTAAATGAATTTTATTTTAATAATAGCCGTCATCCAGCTATCATCAATTTCTTTGACTCAAGTAATGATAAATTACTAGGTATTATCTCAATGTCACATGAATAATTTAACTGACTTTTGACTTCTGATACTTGCTTGATTGCTAACACATGTCCATTTTCTGATTGTATAATAGTTTATCTATGCAAAAATTTCTTATCTTTGTCCATTCTCAAGAAATATTTTAACTAAGCGACTAAGATAAAAAGTGGATGAGCGGGATTTTAAGAGGGATCAGCGATCAGCTAATATTGCAAAACTACGTTTATCCGAAAGTAGAATAATTGCTTGTTTTATGTTGTGCTTAGGATGTGTGTTTCACAAGATCACAACCAAAACCTGCCAGGCCAAATTATTATGATAAAGTTTTAGCAGACAATCCAGGCTCACACAAAAAACCACTAGCAACAGCAACCGATTTCTCAACAATTATTTTAAATTAAAAATTGACGGCATGATAGTTCCGAAAAAATGATAGTATTTTCGTTACTGGACTAGTCAGACAGGCTCTCTCGGGCCCGAAGCTTTATTAAAGCTCTAGAAAGAGACACAGCTATGAGTAAAAAAAAGAGCGTCGTCTTCAAAGTCGAACTTTTTTCTTTTTATATTCGATGTGGCATAGTAACTGGCAGGTACTGTACGCAATTTTCGACCCATACACTAATTAAAAAATGTACATTATATACTCACACAAAAACTTTTGTCGTCAAGTACTCTGTCGTCAGCTGATAGTAGTTATTGGAATACTTCTTGACTGCTTCAAAACCGCTCGCTGTGTAGCTCTGCACATTGTCCACCAGGCCCGGTGCATACTGCTCAATAGTTGCTAGCACTACCGGGGTTTTCTCGGCCACATAGTCTACAGTGTTAAGATACAACACGCCAACTTTCTTCGAGGCTAAGTAGACGACCTCTCTCGAGAGGAGAACGTAAGGTGTGCATGTTTCGACAGTCTGAGTATAGTAGACTGGCGCGTTGGTCTCAAGCCAGAGGTACCCGCGTGCTGACGTTGATAAAGTCTTCTGCCAAGCCCGCTGACTGTGCTCCAAGACTCCGAGGTCGTTCAGCAAACGGCCCGTTGTGCTTTCTGTGGATCAAAAGTGTTATGTTAGCAATTTGTTCATGGATAATATTACTTTGTTGTTTTAACTTGGAACGCAAAATGGAATGCATTTAGTAAAGTTTATGATTCGCAAAATGTCCAGATGTACATTCTGCGTCACTGCATTTGCGTACATACAAATTTTGGACGATATTCTCAACAAACATTTTAGTTATGGGAAGTGGGAGCTTACAACATACAAAGTATCTGATATGGGATAAACATAGTAATGGAATGTGACGTCATTCATACGACACATATCGCTGTAATTTTCCGTAGTCTACATGAATGAATGCCATGGATGGATCGACAAAGGTCATAGCATATTAACACTAATTACACCGCTCTAATTTTAAATTGAATTAGTATACGCAAACAAGAAAGATAAGGCAGATTTAAATAAACTAACTATTTATGAACGAGGAATAAACATTGCCAGTAGAATCTATTAGTAATATTAAATGTACCAAGAAACAGGAAAATAAAATCATTGATTTATATTCTATGTAGGTACCTATATAGCCATTAATCTATTTACGGGTATGCAATCACCAACCCGACCGACCGACATAACCGTCGTTGTCTACCATAAACTCTGCTGTTTTTTTATATTAAATATCAAGTTGAAGGTTACAAAGTTTAATGGACTATCAAAACCTGTATTCTTTCGTAGGTATTTATTCTGAGATTATAAGATATGCAACGCAGGCCATAGGTTACTGTATTTTATAACTCCGTCTTATCAATGCAAACAATGTTACATTTGAAAACATGCTCTTATCTGCCACTATAATACAGTCATTACTACCATGTGGCAGACCAGGCCATAGTCATTATAGAAGCATTCTGTCTACTGAATATTTTATTCTCATAGAATAGTTTATTCTCGTTAGAGGAAAACTAGTTGAAAAATCGTTTATGGGACAACGTTATAGACATGAACATCTATTTAAAAAAACATACATACAGACGAACATAGAACCTCCTCCTTTTTGGAAATCGGTTAAAAAGTTGCAGAATAGAACAAAGACGCTAATTAGATACTACACTTGGTCATTGGTCATGGGCGGACCGGGGGCAGGGGAAGGCAGCAGGCCCATTGGGACGTTCCTGTCTCATACATTGAGCTGTTAAATTACATACATACATTCGAACACTTAATCAAAATTAGCATATATTGCACTTTATTGTCCTAAGCAGTCTATTTTAATTTTTGTTCTCCTTTGTGGGAACCGGCTGGCGATATGCCATGCTTGGGTAGATTCACCCCCTACAAAGATTTAAATCTTTGTCACCCCACGCAAATATCAGGGATGCCCATACACTTGGTAGTTATTCAGGTATCAGTCTGAATGACTACCGGAAGTCGACCGACGTGTAGGTAATTTACATGGGTAGCCACGAATTCTGATGTCAATGGAATTTTGATGGTTTTGGACGAAGTTGTATAAAGACATATACGAGGTCAATCATTCATTTACACTTGGTGACTGAGTCAGGTGATGGTGAATCAGAACCAGGTCAATCCCTGTTTGTGTTTAACTTGCTGCAAGTTCTGCCAATGTGCGCTTTTATTCTTTCTAACGTGAAGATAATTTATCGTGGACGTCCACGTCCATAAAATGTACGGAAATACGTGCACGCGAAGAAAAACCGTCTTCATAATATTTCTATACATTTTACTTTCCTGTGGTATCACGATTCCGTTGATGAACGTCCACAATAATATCGGCACGTCGACGAGCCTTTAATTATTACCTTTATTTAATTTTTATTATTTGTTGTTATATTGGCAAAAGAGATGCACAATTTATGAAAATGTCAACTGTCTACCTATTACGGTTCATGAGATACAGCCCGCTGACAGACAGACGGACAGCGAAGGCTTAGTAATAGGTTACCGTTTGGAACCCTTAAAACGCCCATGCTACTTGCTCACTTTGATTTTGAGCTTCAAAGTTAGGACAACAAAGTTTTCTAATATTAATATGGTAGAGATTAAATATGATTATTGTTTACCGGGAGCAAATACCATGTTGAGCTTTTAGATAAAAAGAATTTGCTGTTTTAGCGCTAGTCCGATGTTCACACTGCAGAGGACCGCTTATCTTGGAGACGCGATCCTCAGCATTGAGATAAAGATGAAGAAGATGATGTTTGGAAACCTTTATTTTTAATAACTGGTGGATTTAATTACATATTATGTTATTGCTGTAATGAAGTACTGAGCATAATTAAAACTTCATTAGTGCACTATTGAACTATAAAACCTGACATCTTGGGTTGTTGTGTCTGACAGAATCACTGACAGAACACAGCATTGTTTTTTGTTTTCAATCAATTGTAATAGCATTGTATTGTTTTTGATTAAGAACATTATGAGTAAGGAGTACTTTAGGGCCCTCGCCCACGGCGACTTTTTGTAGCGATGCTGTCGCGCGTTTCGTAAACGCGCAACAGCATCGCTACTAACGCGTGTTAGTCGCATTTGCAACGCGCTACAGCATCACGACTGTATCGATGCAAACGCGCGACCGTGTCGGACGACATCGGGGAGAGAACGGAGGCAGGGTGGCGCGTGAGTGGAGAACCGAGCATCAGTGCAACACAGACAGGTCGAGAGTGCTGTTGTCCGTCACATGCAAAATGGAGTCGTTCGACAGAAGCGCGACAGTATCGCGTTTACATCGCGACTGAATCTGGGCCCGTGGGCGAGGGCACACAGCTAGCGACCGCTTCGCGACTGTGTCGATGCGGACGCGCGACAGCATCGCTACTGCATCGCTACAAAAAGTCGCCGTGGGCGAGGGCCCTTAGAGTGTTCATTCAAAAAGTTGGCATCGTCGCAAATAGCAGTCAAATATTTCGCTGTTTTGATTAATTTGGCAATATTACTGTATGGAAATAAGAAATGTGGCTAACTAGTGAACTAGAATATTTATAATGAATTGCAATTATAACACTGAATTTGACGTTGTATCCGTTTTAGGTGTAAGAAAGTTTTCCAAATACTTTTTTTACATCTGAAACTAAATATTCCATAGTCAATATTCTAGTTCGCTACTAAGCCACATTGCTCATTTCCATACAAGTAATATTGCCAAATTAATCAAAACAGCGAAATATTTGACATCTGTTTGCGATGTTGCCCACTTTCAGAATAAACGCTTTTAAATGCTGATTTTCTTGACAGTTTAATTGAAAATGTAGAAAACCATTGTGTTTTTTAAATAAATAAACCGGGTATGTCAGTAGGTAATACACATTTCCCAAAAAAGTCTAAAATAATACAACTGAAACTGCCACCATGTCAAAATATATCTGAATAAATGGAGATTATTTCTAAAAATAAACATGAGTCCTTAAAAAAAAAACGGCGAAGTTCGTGTCGGACCACGCACAATGAGGGGTTCCGTAGTTGGGATGAATTTATCCCGAGAACAAACTTAATTTATAGTTGAATATGGGAGAACATGTTTTTGTAACTGCAAATGTAAGTTTTTCGATTATTATTCATTAACTTGTAGAGCCTACTCAGCTGCGATAGTTTCCATTTCTTGTGACAAGTCTGACAACCAGTCTTATCAATGGATATCGTGTTACTTAGTAACTAGGTTGTGGAGGTCAGATAGGCAGTCGCTCCATGTAAAATACTAGTATTCAGCTGCATCCGGCTATACTGGAGGCCGAGCTTATGATGATGATGATGATGCCGTGAATTATTTCACATATCAAAACCAACTATTTAGCTAGCAGGGGGACTTGACCGTCACTGACTTCATCATTTATCATAAATTAGCACTTAATATTTCGCAAACGGATCCTTGAATCCAAAAACGACCTTTCCAACGATACCCCACACCATGGGACAGACGAGAAAAAAAAACATCCCCACTGTTACATGGGTTGATTTTGCCACCTTGCGGTGTGATTAATATGTGTACCCATACCAAATTACAGCTTTCTAGTAATAAGAGTCCCTGAGCCGCGGACAGACAGGCGGACATGACGAAACTATAAGGGTTCCTTGTTGACTACAGAACCCCTAAAATCAATTAACTTCATTGCATGATTCATTTCGTCAAAGCAGACATATCTTTCAAACAGTAAGCAATGGATTATACATTCTTCAAAGTCCGTCAGATTGCGATCGAGTTGAAGTATGTAATGTATGTAATTGGGGTGCAGGTCTAATAAATATCACTGTTCATCACACAGGATTGAGGTAAAAAGGGTCCATTACATAATTACACTTACTTGGGAAGTTGCCACCTGCTCTGGAGACATCGTATGAGACCAGCCCAGCTATGCCAACCAGCAGGAAGAAACTGGCCCAGATCCAAGGGAACCTTCTAGTGCTTGTCATTCTGTCTAGAATATCCTGGAGAGGAACACAAATAGGTATTAAAATTTAAACTGGCATAAAAGAAGACAAAAGCTCAGTTTCCATACTAATCCGTAAAATCCACACTAATATTATAAATATGAAAGTAACTATTGTCTGTCTGTTACCTTTTCACACTTTAACCACCAACCGATTATTATGAAATTTGATAAATAGGTAGCATTGGACCTGGAGAAGGACATACTATAAGGCTACTTTCATCCAGGATGTTTGTATTAATAAAAATAAAAAAAATGCAAACAAAGTCTTAGGCAACAACAAGTAAAATATAATAATTTGTATGCAAGGGAAACAACTACCTATTTATAGTATTTCGATCAGCAACTCAATTCTTTTGGTATATTTTCGAATGTAAACGAATACTAATAAACAGCAAATAAGCCGTTTGGACCCTATTTGATATTTAGATATGCTGGTTTTATTTATTTTTAGCAAAAAGGATTCAAGTAATCTGGACCATTTCTGATATTTAATTGGGCATATACACAGTATTTCTCAAAAAAGATCCTAACAGTTTGGGCCATTTTTGTGATTTTTCTATAACACTTCATTCCATAGATTTACCATTTCTCAAGAATGATTCAAATGCTTTGGATTTGTATTGATTAAAAATATATGATGTAGACGATAGATGTGGCTTGGTATCTAGTACTTGTAGAAATGTTTAAAATAGTATATATCCCTGAGGATGTGTTTGGTATATATAACAAAATTTTGGAAAAAGTGTGGATTGGATCCTTTTTGTGTAACTACGTCCAAGTGTGCACATTCATAAAATTTGCAACAGGCGAGTTCTTGGATTTTTGATGGGTAGCCAGCTCTTAACAAAAATTGTCATTAGTTTATTGGATTTTAGTGTTTTAAACAAGGAAAAGATCACACCAGCAAATGTGAGAAACTGAGTGTGAATAAACCCAGTTTTTGATAGCAAAATCAAGGCTCCGTGTGGTGTATAAATTAAGTTGTTGTGACCAGAACACACTTTTAAATACGCTTCCTCAACCTGGGGATGTGGGAAACAAACTAAACTGTAAAGTTTATTTAAGCAAAAAAATATTAATTTTGAATTATTGTTATTAAAAGATTAACAAAAGCTTGTTTATGTGATGCAGAACTATTTCACAGTTGTGTAAATAAGAACCTATCTGTTTGCTACTAAGGAAAATAAATTATGAAAATATTCAAAGGCACATTTTGGGTTGGATGAGATTTTTTTTGGTTATGTTTCCTGGACTTTGGGAAAAATATTCCGGAAATTTCCTTTTCAGCACATACATTAAGTAGCACTGACATTATCACAAACAAACAATACCCTATATGTAGGTATAGTAGGAAAATATATAATCCCAAAGGTTTATGAGAACTTATCAACTAAAACCCCAGTAGGACACAGATTTCACAAAAATGTAGTCCGATTGGAATAGCACTACTATGTGAATTTAGAAAATGCACGTTGAAGATGTTGATTTTACCTGGATTTTAAATACAAACACATAAATTGAAACAGCTTGCGTGTACTGCCTCCCGCAGAGTAACGGATGTAACACATCAACATTTACTGTTAGCACTACGCCCGCGTACACTACACAACGCCTAAAGTAGTTTTTCAACATCCATTCACAAGCTAACTGCGCGATTCTTTGAATTGATTCACTATTTGCGCACGGATAGGAACCACACAACGATTTATATTACGCACACCTGTCTACCGTTCTTTGGGTCGTCAGAGACGTTCATATTACAGTTTTTATAATATAATTACCTTCAACGAATGATGATTAAAGCTACGAAAATTAAAATAGATTCAACAGTGAAAAAATATGTCGCCCTCGAAACTCGTTTTTTTTCTACTGCCAAACTTAGGGTAGCCACAATTTGAGAGAAGTTAATTACCATATTGTCAAAAAAGAATACCACAATCCAACTCTCTCTATTCCATCAAACAGAAAAATTTGCATATTATAGACTCTTCATTAAACAAAACATTAAACGAGTTTTACGGTAATGTATCATCATTGTATTATATGATGAAAACTTTATTTATTTACGGACTAGGTCAGCAGAAGCCATAGTATAAACTTTTTTTAGTAATGTTACATACTTTTTCCAACATATTCTAAATATTATAAAAGTATATGCAAACAATTTTTTTTACTGATATAATCAATAATTCATGTGGTTTTAATTTACACAAAACTACTACAATTTATAAAAATGGTTTGCTGGCAACATCCCAAAAAAAAGATAAGGACGTGACATGACATTTGACCTCAATAGTGTGGTACCAACATCATCAAAGTTACGGTTCTTTTTAGTCGATTTCTAAATCTTCCATGCGATGGTATATAATTAAACTTTGCAAAAGCTCTACAGGGTTCTTACTCGATTTTGGGTGGATTTTATGCATAATAATTTAATATTCGACACTTGTTTCGGCTTCCGCAAATCTCCTTCTAAACTTTAGAATGAGATTGCCGTATTTTGCTTTCACGTATATCTAGCTTTAGAATGTACGGCACCTAAGACGACCCACTGACCAAAGCTAGATTATATGAAAGCAAAATACAGCAAGGTGCTTGCTTACCTGGCATATTTTATTCGTTCTTACAACAGTCTCATCCTTCTTCTTGCCTTTCAAAGCTTCGCCGCAGACTTCTTTATATTGCAAGACAGACATTTTTAACGATTTCTGCCTCAATTTCTTACTGACTTCGGTCCAGTTAGTGTCTGGAACAAAATCATTTTATATTTACATGTTTTAAAAAAAAGACCTAAACTAATGATAGTTAGTCTATCCCATATTATACAAACTCCCATTTTACGATGTATGCAGAGCAATGGTTATAATAAATGAAGGGTGCAAATAAAATGAAACTTACCAATATAATCAAGTAATGTAGCAGACTGTTTGCTGCATCGATGGAACAGCTGTCTCCACGTAGCATTGCACGAGTCGTCTCTCACGAGACAGTCGACCAGACAGTCTACGAGGACCTTATGGTAAGGGTCCAGGGATGGGCCACTCAGGTATTGGTTGGGCAACTTCTTCATTAGTTGATTGAAGGTCACTTGGAGCTTATTATTGCTTTTATTGAAATATATATTCTGAAATTTAAGATATTAGTTAGATTTGTAGGTATTCGTTTATTAATATTTTTCATGTGTGTGCATTTCTATAAGCATGAAAAACGGTTTTCGATGTTGCAAATTTTGTAATACTTTGATGTGTATTAATTATAAGATTTTGTAACCTGTTTCTTATGGCTACGTTAATTGGTTCTTCCTAATTGTATGTCTGAGGAGTACCCGTGTGACGTAATTGAAATCCACATACCTTATATTTACTTAATTGCTTGATAAGGTCACTTGACAGATCCTTGGGCAGTGCACTTCTCTTGTTATTCACCATGTCAATCATGGCGAATAGCTGATCCTGACTAACTTTAGTGTTGTCCATGGTTCCGTGTTCGTCTAGAAGGTTCGACAAGTATCCTACTACGTATTTAGAGTAGCTCTTCAACTCGATGATGGGAAGGAACAGATCTTGCCAAGCTAGAAAGGGAAAATTCAGTAAATCCAATTTGAAAGTTTCAAATACTGTAAAAAGTTAGCACTTAAATGTTTTGAGTACACCCAGATGTGTTTAGTTATTATGATGTTATGTGAGCTGGGTGGTTAGTTAACTATCTGAGACTGGTTTAATATAAAACGGTTATTATTGTAATTTGTACTTTAACAATCAGGGTTTTTTTTAAATTCAAGTACAAATGACTGGCACTTTAAGTATTTACACCACACAAGAAGAAAAAACTAAATACAGGTCACTTATAAATTCCATATAATATAAATAATAAATATTTTAGGAACACGTACCTACCGATACCAGTTTTAACTAATAAATCTAGAGTTATCTCATCTTTACCTTGGGAGGTGTCAAAATGACGTGAGATAACAAAATTATCTCAACAAGTTATGACCCAAAACAGTATCTTGGCCTATGTCTCAAGTAATTTCATTCTTATCTCTTTTTTATGTAACTTGTAACATGTTACTTGGGGTCAGCGCACACGTTTTCTTTTTCCACTTTTCTTTTCTGGAGTTTTCTGGTCTTAATTAATAATCGATTTTCATATAAGGCCTCCGGTATGTTTTTTTTTTCTTAGAGGAATTAAATTTATACAAGCGTTAACTCAAAAGCGTTAAGTTTCGTTTTGTGTTTTATTCGTAAATAACACGGAATTTAATTTTGAAATGAATTAAATATATTGCTTATTTCACACTTCGATCTAGATATTTTTTATCTTTACTGCATCCAATTAAATAGCAAAGAAAAGTTTAATTTATGATGTAATTATTGTTTCATTTGAGTTGTATTAGGGATTAGTGTGGGGGGAGGGGTATAGGGTTTATGTTTTTTTAAGAGGTTATTTTATGAACCCTCATTGCTTATTGCATATTCAAAGACAATCGTATTGAGGAGTAAACTCCAATCGTGCGTTGGAGCTAACACACACCCACTTTTTTTTCGAACAACAAATATAATTCATTCAATTCTTTAAAAAATGGTGAATTAAGGATTTACCTTTCAGACCAACAGCAAAATCACTGCTACCACCCTGGCCAAAAGCCCATAGCAAGGAGAGTCCAATAGACGGCCTATTTTGGTAGGAGTTGCGGAGACTAGCACTCTTCTGTATAGACGTGACGCAGAACTCTGGGTAGTCTTGCGCTAGCATTTGCAGCAGTAGCCTGTGACCGTTCACAGATTGACCTGGAATAGGAGATTTTTATATTATAATGTTTTTTAAGGGTAAAAACAATATTCTTCTTTAATATAAAAGTGTATAATATATTCTCTGTTAAATAAAAATGTCAGTAAAAAAAGAGCTAAGCAACCAAGCAGGTAACATAGCAGATATCTTGCAATTAGTTCTAATCCATTTTGTGCTAAGAAGTCTGATATTGCTCTACCAAGTGTGTTTTTAACTTAATAAAATAATAAATTCACATTAACTACGAATAACATTATTATTTCGATGTCTACCTCTTCTTTTTAACCGTAAATCGTACTTAATATTGTTATGTCACAGAAACCAACAACCATGAAATACAGATAAAAGTGAAAGTAAAAAATAAAAGAATGCATATTATAACACAAACCTCTGCTCATATCATTTGCAAGTGATGTAAGAGTGACATCAAAGAACAGCTGAGCATTTGCTTTGCCAGCGTCCTGCAACACATCAGCCAGAGATTTCCTGATCTCCTCAGGGGCACTAGACAGAGGATACAGGGGAGGGTATGAGGCAAACGTAGGGTCATCCACGTCAATGAGTTGAGTCTTAGAGTTGAGGAAAGCTGCTAGTTCTTTCAGCCATACGAGAGGTGCGTTCGAGAAACGGATCTTATTCGTTGTTATTATGTTGGCTAGCTCTGCAGCATCAATCTGAAACAAGAAGTATGTTTATAAAGAACATTGACTTGACAGGTCCACTCAAATCTGTGTGGTTCTTTCCTCAAAAGAGCATTTCAGACACCAAACTACATGGTCCTCATATAGCCTGACCCACAGATTATGTCTGGACTTTAAAGAGACTGCGACCTCTGAGTTTGTTTTCTTGAGTTTTTTTTTGGCCTTTCTTCTCAGAGTAGTCAGATAGGAAACACCGAACTCATCTAGCTTATTATAATAATATGACGTGTAAAAGTAATTCCAATATCCTATTTACAGAATAAACAGTTTCATTTCATGGTTGCTGCAAAATAGGCTTGTTTTAGTTAGAGTACTTGAGTTCACAGTATGTTTTTAAGAGCGTTTATTCTGAAAGTGGGCAACGTCGCAAATAGATGTCAAATATTTCGTTGTTTTGATTAATTTGGCAATATTACTGTATGGAAATAAGAAATGTGGCTAACTAGCGAACTAGTATATTGATTATGAAATGCAATAATTCATATCGTAACACAGAATATTTCGTTTTAGATGTAAAAAAAGGATTTGGAAACTTTCCAAAAGCCCTTTTTCCACCTAAAACGGGTACAACAGCCAATTCAATGTTATAATTGCAATTCATTATTAATATTCTGGTTCCCTAGTTAGCCACATTTCTTATTTCCATACAGTAATATTGCTAAAGTATTCAAAACAGGTAATTTTTTGACAGCTATTTGCGACGTCGCCAACTTTCAGAATAAACGCTCGACGCTCTTAACATAAGTATTTTCTATTAAAAACCATGTTTAAATAAAATAAAGAATCGCATTGGGATGGCATTCTTTGTAATTTGGTGAAATTAAGAGAATGTTATAAGTGTGCAAATGAAAGGATAATCAGTGCATACATTAAACAAGCAGTGATATATATGTATATTATTGTGTTCTTGTTTCCTATTGGCATTTCAATTGCACCTATTGTCTTACATATGGACGATCAGTAGTTATTATGAATATATTATTCAACACTGACTGTTGCTGCGTACTTTGCCATGATCATAAAGAGTATTATTATAAGTATCTATCTCAAATTCTAAACTGATACTGCTAAGAAATTGTTAACATTATAATAATATGTCATGAATTGAATTGTGATACTCCATTTTTTTTTTCGTGTTTGTCAGTGGAAATTACTAAATAGCCCTTAATTTTATATTGTTTAATAACACTGTGTAAGTTAGCTGTAAGTTACCCGAATATAATAAAATAAATAAATTGGAATCAGGGCTAGGGAACAATGATGATGACGATATGCTGATCAGGTGGACATCCAACTAGGGCAAATGTTACAAATGACGCTGAAAAATGTTCCTCTGTAGCAACAATACAACTGGTCATAATTTTTAGCCAGATATATAAAGTAGTTTTCCTATGATACAACTGAAATGGCAGGAGGTGTTTAAGAGTTACTTACAGCCTCGAGAGCTCCCTCTATGGTCTTAGGGGGCTTAGGTTTGGGAGGCTCGGCATTCTTCTTATCTTGTTTCTTCTTCTTATCACCTTCTTTCTTTTTATTGTTTAGAGGTTTCCTCTCATCATCAATCTCCATGCCAGAATAGAATGACTTTATTTGAGAGTGGGGAACTGAAAGTTAAGAGGTTTTTAGTTATTTTCATTTATCAATTAGGTAAGACGGCTTTGTAATGAAATGACAAGTAATTAAATTAGTGAACTTATAAAGCTATGTATTTATAATTTCTTGTATTTATTATTAATGTTTAATCCTCTTTTGTATACTTTTTCTGTTTAATTTTAATTGATGAAGATAAATAAAATCTTTTTAAAGTTAAGTGGATACCACATGGTAACAATCTGTTAATCCGATAAATAAAATACTCAAATACTGCTGTACTTATGACGTCAAATACTTTCCGATTGAACACAGCATTTTTATTGGAATTAGTTACTATAGGTACATGTCTGAGTAATGTTTAATATTTTTAATATATACATCAGTATGTTTATAAATTATAACTTTGTAATATTTGTCGGCTGATGTGATGCTGACCCGGCTTGCCGTTGCCTTCATTCAAATTACTATAAAGCTTTATTTTACAGAATAATTTTATAGAAAGGTTTTTATATTACTGTAAGTAATGAATAACAGAACATGTATGTTCCGTATAAAAACCATGGAATTAATAAGAATGAGGAAAATTGATTGAATTTCTAACTAAACAAGTAAAAAGCCGTGTTGTAAGCATATTTAAAGTTACCCACCGATGTCCTCAAGTTTCGGCCCATTTTTCACAGCCTTCTTTTCATCCTCCTTAGTTTTAATTTTACCATTCTGCGACTTCTTATTCTTCCCAACAACTTCCCATTGACCACTCGACATTATTAGAGAGATTCTAAACAGATTTTTGTTCAATTCTTTGTAAATAAAGGGAAAGCATCAAAGTAATAGGTTACACGTCAAAACCAAACAAATACCAAAGAAAAAATTATGCTGCGATAGGATTCTAAAATAACTTTAGCATAAACCAAACATCACACATTGTTAAACGTGCTTGGAGTGAAAGTTATTCATGCTCCAAATACCTAGTTTGCGGATGTTGGAATACGCAAAAAAAACTAAACTTCTTTGTGATTGGTCAAGAAACTCCACCTTGGACAAAACGTGGCAGGAATATCAGAAATGTTTTTTTGTAACATTGCAAAGTAATTTTAGTAATTTTATTCACGAATTATTATGTATTTCGTATTTTGAAGAATGAAAGTGCACAAACTTAAAAAAAAAGAAAAAATCATAAAATAAACTTAGAATAATGCAATAATTTATCTTAAAAAAATACGGTTTTCTGTATCTGTGTAATGTAGTGCTGCACCCTATGTGACTTCAAAAATTATTCATAGTCGATTGTGGTTGATATTAAAAACAAATCGATTTTTGCTTTATTTTATGATGAATGTATGAATTTTTGTAAAAATTGGACTGCTCATCTATAGGATTAGTTGATATTTGGTCTCGGACACTGAAACATACACAACGCGCAACACTATTCGTCAGTTTTTCATTTGTGAAAAAAGTTGACTTGATATTTTGCTGCTGAGTTGTTTTAGAAATTTATCAATAAATAGACATACGTGCCCGTGTTGTGTTGATGAAATAAAACTGTGTGTTACAAAGAACAGTGGCTAGATAATGGAAGACAAATTGATGTTAGAAGATGTGACTAGCTCCTTGCGAGAACGGGTGTTTTTCGCTGCCAGAGATGGAATGTCTTTAACCCTTTACGCTTTATTATACGAGAAAAACACAGATGAAATTGACGACCTATTAAATAGCGTAAGTACTGATAAGCACCTTTCATTCATGATGTTTCATCAGAAGTTGTATCAGGACTTAGCTCTTGTCATTTATTATTTCTGATGAGAATGATGATAATCTATTTATATCGTACAAATTGACGGCGCGTTACCTTTTGCGCGTTACATACGTTCAGTTTGAGTTATTAATTCATTTTTTATGCGTCTCGGAGTCCGATTTTGCGTCGTAACGCACATATCTTCTTCGCAACCTTGGTACCACTTGCCAGTTTCATTTCCTTGACGTCGTGCGGTGGTTGTTGCGAAAGACTCCGTAGCTCGGGGTCGTTCGCTCGTCTATTTCATTAAAATCGTAATTATTACACATACTGCTTTGCCTTGATTGTTATCATGATGATGTTGCAAAAATGTGTTTACCTTATTTCAAGCAGTTTAGGTAAATTTCTTGGGAGCTGTGGTATTTTGTTCAGTAGTTAAACTAGGTATATTAGGTAGCCTAGGTATATTTTAGGTTCATGACTAAAAGCTGTTTACATTTACTTTGTTTGATGTTTCATCACTTTCATCAGATTGCCAATGAATCAGGTGTGCTGGGCAACTATTGACAGTGTTTTATTTATCTTTCTAACCATGTTGAAGCTATATTTCACTTGTAAAAGGCTCACCTTATGAATAAGTTCACCAAAGTATAAATAAACGATTAATTGAAAAAATCAAAGTCACATACATAGGTATACAAATCAATGCCTAAACTCTCCCATTATTATGAATTTGGCATCTGTATAAGAAATAAACAAAATAGTATCTTGAGAAAGAGCAATATTTGAGAAAAAATACTTCCAATCAGTTTTCAAGACTCACTCACAGTAAAATATGTAGCATACAAACTAGTTGACCGCCTAAATCAGGATGAAAAAAAAATAAAAAAAGTATGTGTACAATAGTCCAATAACCTGTACTATGGAGAATATATTACTTACTTTTTATCTGTTAAATTTCTAGACAAAAACAGAAGTCATCAGTCTCCTGCCCTCATCCCAATTTATTTATTGTCGGCGCAACATGGCCCTTTCTTCCATACTTCTCTATTAGTCGTCATCTCGGTAGTCACTCCCTTTCTAGCCATATCATCTTTCACACGGCCCATCCATCGTTTATTTAGTCTTCCTCTACCTGTATAGCAATCCATTCTAGACAAAATATAAAAGTATGTTTTACAAACAAAAAACACTTCCCTTTGTTTTTTAAGTATAAAGATGTGGGTTAACGACATGTCAATGAACTTGGGAATGTCACATTTTAGTGTGAACAAAATATAAACACATGACATGACACATGTCAACAAACACATGTAAACATAGGGTTTACCCTAGGGACATGTTACACAATAATGGTACAAATTGGGACATAAAAATAAATTTTGATGTCACAATTTGTACCATTATTGTGTAACAAACTTCAATTTGATAAGGTTCATGACAGCTTAACTATGTCTATTACATCGTGTTGGGTATAATGATTTTAAATATCTCTAAGGGCCTTTTTCACCTCCTACAATTAAATTCCTATTAAATTACTTGGTAGATAATTTCATACAAATTCTGTTCCTTTTTTGAATTTATTAGGTAAGTAGTGGCTATTCGGACATCGTGAAATAGGCCCTAAGTAGTATTAAACAAAGTTGGTAGTTATGAATTTAAAGTAATTGTTTTGTGATTAGGGTTTTTCGGACCCAAAATTAAGATGCTCTGGGCTACTCTAATCTAAACTAGTATATTTTTAAATATATTTTTTTTCAGCTTTGGTGGTTCCTGGCTCAAATGTATTTTACATGTAAATCTAGGACCACTATTGTGTGCCCAAATGCACCAAAAAACTTTCAGCTGCTTGAGCAGTTTATGAATGATTACTCATGGATTCGTCCATGTGGAGGATAGAAATTATCCCATGAGAACATACTACTGACTGGGATAAAAATTATCCTTTGGCCTAACCCAAGTTGATTTATAGGATTATATAGTAATAAAATATACGCAAAATATGCGCTTAGACGTGGAGTTACGGACACCAGCTCGTTATTATGGATTCAGGATATCTAAATACCTTCACGAACTTCTCTGTCCACAGGATGTATGCTGCGATGGAGTCAAATGCACGCCTTTAATAGCAGCAGCACGACACGGCCGCGAAGGTGCAGTCAGGATCCTCTTAGAGAAGTTCAGACCACCGGTCAGACTTGAGACAGAAGGCACCGTTAAATTCGACGAGTATGTTATTGAAGGTTAGTAGTGCCAGGCAGGTCTAAGCTTTATATTCCTGTGATATAAAAGCAGTATCAGCATTATCAACTTTGCAGCCTTGTTCCACCCAGTGCTGAGTATAGGCCTCCTCCCTATTGTGCCATGCGAGTCTCATCCAAGTCTTTCCCACAATCTTCTGTAGGTCGGCCTCCCTGTTGGTTCGCCAATACTCAACCATTCCATTAGGGCTTTGCAAATTCAGTATACGACTGTTGTATGGCACATCGTCTTTTAAGACGCAGATATATGCCAGTGGCCTTGTGTGCGTGCATGTTCTGTACTGAGGTTCAGCCAGTAATAGGACTCGCCCATCAAGGAGCACTGTCCCAAATTAGACGCATTATTAATTTATTATACATAAAACAAAAGCTATTTTAATAAAACACGTATACTAAAAGATCAATAATTAAATTATCTTTAAAATGGTGAAGGTTTCAGAAAAATACGCTTGATAGATAGATTTTGCGTGATTCTCAGTTTTTTATCTGCGTTAGACATAACTTTACCAATTAATTTCACTATGTAGTATAAACGTAATCTAAAATCAAATATTAAGTTATTAAGAAAATGCTCTAATTAAATACAGGGTGGTAGGGACATCGACGCGAAGCCGGTTACCATGGATTCAGTACATGATTCTGAAACCCCCTGAGATGAAATTTATCGTGGGTTATTAAAAAAAAATTGCTGTTTCATAGAAAAGTGCAATACCTACGCTGTCAAAATGTATGTAACAGCTGATTTTTTTTTTAGTAACCGACGAATCTTTTCAACGCAGGGGGGCTCAGAATCATGTACTGAATCCATGGTAACCGGCTTCGCGTCGATGTCCTTGACACCCTGTATATATTTTTTCCAAATCATTAACACTACTCGTTTAGACGTGAACTTATATATAGTATAAAATCATTAAAAGTTGGTTATCGTCGCCTTAAAAGGCTTTGTAGAGCGACGTCTCCGCCTCGGGTACTAATACCTTAGTGACAGTTTCTTTCTAAGGCCCGGAACGCACGTACCACAACCACACCCCATCGCAGCGACAAAATGTGGGCAAGCAGTGGTTACGTGTGAACATTATAATGTCGTTGCAGCTTATTGGAGTTGCGTTGTGGTACCTACAAAATTTCAATGTGGTTGCGTTATCGCTAGTTGCGATGTGGATATGTTGTGGCTAGTGTTTGCTGATAGGCAGATCGTTCTGTTTGCAATGTGGCCGGCCGCTAATGCAGCAGTTGTATTGTGGCTGTGACGTGGTCTCGATGTGTTCGGTATCGCCCACACGGTTGATTTTGACGGCCAAATGTGGTCCGTGTAAATCAACTATTAATTTTCATACAAATTAGCTCCCGTCAGCATGTTTTCGTTGTGGTGCGTGTGATCGGGCCGTAAGACAGCACTTGCAGGGCTGGGTTTATTGAATAAATATGTACTTAGTATCACTTCTGAATAAATGAAAATATGTACCTGAAATTTTTCGAAATAATGCTTTGTGCGTAACTTCCGTACCCAGCTCGTTAAAAATCGCGTTATTAGTCTACAGTTTCGGGGCGTACTACATTAACTTTTAACCATTCAGAATTGCACCGAGTACAATCCTTATTGAACCCCGCTATTTTAAGACTTTCATACAAGGTCAAAGAAATAAATTATAGTTTCTGTAGAAAGAAAATACATTTATTTAGCACAGACTAAATATCACACACCGTGTTCTAGCTTCAGATCCGTCTTAAGCTTCGTACAGACAAGCGCGACGCGACACCGGCTATTGTTAAACCGTGAAGTTTTCGTAGAAATTGTATTGTTCGAGTCGCGTCGCGCTGGTTTGCACGAGCTTTTATTTGACCATAATCCCAGTCGTATGTGGCGTTATCCACTAACCCGCACTGGGCCCGCGTGGTGGATTACGGCCCGTTCCCTCTCGCAGAGAGGAGGCTTCCCCAGCAGTGCTGTCCCAGCAGTTTGAACATTATGGAATTTATTAAGGATCACCAACAAACGTTATACAAAATACACATCAATAATAGGCAACTTGGTGTTAAGAAGATGTACTCCTTCACTTACAGGAGACCAAAACTTGCAATAAAGTTAACAACTAAGGTTATAATATAAAAATATGTCCGTGAAATTCAAATTTTCTTACGTTTTTTGCAATTTGCAGGTCAATGTCAGGTTCATATTTTGATCAAGATATAACCTCACATGACATGACATGACATGACCTTAGGGTTGCCAACCATACTGTTAAAAACAGTATTATACTGTTTTTAACTTTAAAATACTGTTTACTGTTCAACAAAAATAAAGTAGGTTTATGAATATACTGTTTTCATAATCCAAAGGTATACCTAAATTAAAAGGAAGTCAGTGGCGAAAAAGGAAAATACTAAACCAAAGACACCGACTTCCGAAATTAAAGCTGCCTATTTTTCATCTTGTAGTGTTTTTTTGGAAGTCGGTTGTAATTTTTTTTGGAAAGATATTTTTTTTACAGCTTCTTTTTCGAAATACTGTTTATTTTTCCCACTTTGTCCATAAATACTTTATTTTGTGTACAAAAAGTTGGCAACCCTAACTGACCTGCAAATTCCAAAAAACGTAAGAAAACTTGAATTGAAAAAATTGAATACATTATTAAAGGCCATCAAAGAAAACAAAACATTCAAAGTCTTATAATACAAACATTTCTTATATTTTGACAGACGCTCACAGATGTCTAAATTACATGCCGATTATGGTACGTTTTATGCTTATGTGGCTGTTACGGCCTCAAGATCGATCGCCTATGACGGCTGGAGCGATTACTACTTCAAGCAAATAGTGGCTCAACAAGTCGTACTGCTTTGTGGATGTGTGTACGCAACCACTCAGATCGAACTGGTGCAGATTCTTCTGTTCTTATTGATACCTCCATGTTTGCGAGCTAAAGGCTAATGACAACCTCACAACCCCATTTTTATGTCCACGCAATCACTGTCCAGTCCAAGGTTGCCTGGAAGAGATCGCAGAAAGCGATAATGCCGCCCATTGCATCTTTTGTACTTAGTGTAAAATTTATTTTTTGCTATGTATTTTCTGGTGTACAAATAGGTATACGATCAGTTCAGTTCAGCTTCCGACAAGTATGATTTCTTCTACTGTAAAATGTTCATGTTTCATCTTCCCGACTAGTTTCGAACTCAAAAAGGAGCTCCTAATCATAAGTCTATGTCATGACCTGATTATTCAGAATAGTTATAGTTTCTAGTTAAAGTAGTCGCACAGAGTCGGTTACCGAAACACGTGCATTCAAAATAAACTGTAAACATAAACATTGACTGAAATTCATAATTTATTACCAAATCTAATTGAATAATCATCGCTGTATTCAGATTATTTTATCACTTGATAGCACCGTTTGTTTGTAATTCTATTTATTGTCCTGATTTGTGTTTTCGAAAGCATCGCAGAATCTTGAGAAAAAACATTTCGTAGCATATAATCAATAACTGCCCACGATTCCACCGCTTTCTCAGAACACCGAATTCTGTGCAACATAATTTTACGCCAATGAATGTCAAATGTTATTTCCCAAATAAAGCATCGGGCAAGTCATTGGGTGCACAGACACAAAGCGCCCTGCAGCGGCCAACGTGCTCCTCCGTCGCACAGCGCATTGACTCTCATTTTTTGTCTAAGTCGGGAACTCACGGTTTAAATATAGAAATGTGTGAAAGTTTACACACAAAGAAACTGAAAATCGTCTCTCGGAACGTTTTGATACGTAGCTGGCCGACTTCCAAACCTCTTTGTTTCCCTGTATTTATGATTTAGCAGCATTATAAAGGATTTGCACTTTTGGCATGGCGCGTGGTGACTGGATGCATTTCCTACATCGTAATAGTGTTAACGAACTACAGCAGCTCTTGTTTAAGGCATCAACTTTCTAAGAAGTTCTTATTCATATTTTATTCTTGATTCTAGCTTCGTAAGAAAACGAATGATTCAGGTTGTTGGTTTTATCATGAGTTGTTAATGAAAAATTCAATGCGCGACATTGAAATGTATTTTTGTATGATATTATTAGCAATAGTGATTAATAAAACCCAGCTATCGTTGAATCGTGTGTGTATAAAAACTGCCTAACCAATCGGGAATCTGTCTCGATGTCTCGACCTAAAGAAATTACAATCGCCAACACCCTAATTGCGTAACACACGATCAATCACAATCTGTTTCATTTTGACAGTTCATCAACATTCATTGCGTTATATACGTTGTTGAGCAGACAATTTTTTCGAACAAACGAAGCAATGGATTAACCATATCCTTCAAAATTATTCAGGTTATGATTGGTCGTGTGTTACGTAATTAGGGTGCTGGTTCTTATCTATACTAATATTATAAAGAGGTAAAATTAGTTTGTTTGTTCGTTTGTTTGTAAGTTTGTATGTAGGGGGGGTAATCTCCGGAACTACCAGACGGATTTGAAAAGTTATTTTTGCATTGGATAGCACGTGTTGCGCCGACACCAAGGAACATGGGACGTGGGTAGGAAGATGATGATGGTCTCCTCAAAGCAAGGTGCAGCGTGTTTTCTTCCATACTTGAAGAGATATGGAGGACTAATTGCACCCCGCGGTTTCACCCGCTTAAGTCTCGATCCCGTGGGAATATCGGGATAAAAACCATCCTATGTCCTAACCCAGGTCATGGTTTACCCATGTGACAAATTTCATCCAAATCCGTTAAGCCATTTTAGCGTGAAAGCGTAACAAACAAACACAAATACAAAAAAAAAAATTCTCTTTATAATATTAGTTTAGAAGATGCGCTGTGGCGATCCCAAGTAAAACTGCAGACTTGAGTGGACACGGGTAAAACTGCAGACTTGAGTGGACATAGGTAAAACTGCAGACTTGAGTGGATACAGGTAAAACTGCAGACTTGAGTGGACACACGACCTGTGTGACGATCTCAAGTAAAACTGCAGACTTGACTGGACACACGACCTGTGTGACGATCTCAAGTAAAACTGCAGACTTGAGTGGACACAGGTAAAACTGCAGACTTGAGTGGACACGGGTAAAACTGCAGACTTGAGTGGACACAGGACCTGAGAGGTCCCCACAGCTGCCACGCATGATGATTCAGTATACATTTTGTGTCTTTAGTATAGTATACTGGACTATTTAGTTTTCTTATTATCAGAAAATGTTACTCAGGGCAATAAGAAACATACAAATGGTTGGTAAAAGCCGTTATACTATTAACGAGTTTTACGTAAGCGCTTATGTAAATATTTATGGACAACATTTGGCTTCAGTTTATTGTATGTAATTGTGTATTGCTAACGTCTTTATTGGATGCTAGTCATCTCGTATGGCTTTGTTCGTGTGCTCTCACATCTTTCCTTAATTAATTGTCGACAACGACCGGAATAATAAACTTCATTCATAGTCACCATTTTCTTCTCTCTTTTGGGCACAAACGATATAAGAATGGCTTATAATGTACTGTCCTACTGCTGGGCAACGTCCCCCCTCCCTTTTCCACACACGACTGTCCGCTGCGATTTTGGGCTAGTCTTTTCGGTAGAAGTCAAGTTCGTTCCTCCAGCTTCGTCATAGTTTGCTACGATGTCGCTGGAATGGCTCGTGCCTTCGTAAAAATATTTGCCAGTCTCCTTGATAGTAGCGAGTTTGACTTCTCAGGATACGCCAGACGTACAACTTAGTGAATTCTTATCGTCATTCAGCTGGAAGAAGTTGCTGGACATAGGTGTCCCCTAAGTATCTTCACAACGACCGGTCCTCCAGCCTGTGCGGATTCGAGTATTTTAAGGCAATTTTATATTTCATACTTCCATCCATTCTTCCATTCTAATACTATAAAAATATTATAAACTAGCTTTTGCGTGTGACTTCGCCCCCGGATTAAAAGTACGCTATGTTGTGTACTAGGTTATTTTGCGCCAATCCGGAACATACATCCAGACAAACAGACAAAAATTCTAAAAACTATATTTTCGGCATCAGACTCGTTCTCACACCTCGCAGCAATTACTTTTTTCAATAACATTCAAGTTATTAAATAGTCAAAGGTTAGGCAGCGGTGTACCTTTTATAGGTGCACAGAGATGCACTATTTTATTATACAAGGTCAAATTGAATTAGCTAGCGAAACTGCGCAGACGTGACGGTTATCGAGATGATGATACAAAATGACATGATCAAACAAAAAATAAATATTTTTGAGGTCATCTACCGCAGCTAGCGTAGTCAATTGAAATATTAACTATTTCTTTGTGTAAACTTCACACGATAAAAAAAAAACAAAACAGTTTTGCTCAACCCATAAAAGTAACAACACTAATAGGGGTCGATGACCCAAAAAAAAAGCATTGTTTTTTATTTTATTCAATAATAACCATGTCTATTTGTGAGCTTTTCAAGTCTTATAATGGCTGAACGAATTTCGATAAAAATGGCACACAGGTAGGGCATGATCTGGGTATGGATATTATTCCGGTGGTTTGTTCCCATGGATAAAGGCTATTTTAAAATAAATATTTTTCAGGGGCCACGGCGTTATGGTGCGCTGCGGGGGCTGGTCACCTCGGCATCGTGAAGCGTCTGGTCCGCGCCGGAGCCAATGTGAACCACGCCACAAAGACACTAAGTACGCCCCTCAGAGCCGCCTGCTTCGACGGTCGACTCGACATTGTGAAGTACTTAGTGAGACATGGCGCGGACATACATAAAGCCAACAAGTATAATAATACCTGCTTAATGATAGCGGCGTATAAAGGACATTTAGATGTGGTAAGTGATTAATTAAGACATTTTTTGGTATAGCTTTCAGGACAAAACAATGTAATACAAATATTATCTTATTAATTTAAATTCCTAAATGATAAAGTAGCGACTAAAACTCTATGCCAAGAATATGACTGGCAGCATTATTTATGCGAAAATTATAATTAAAAGCTCTACGGAAGATGTCAGACCAGTTGCCACGCGCACGCCACGCAGCCGTTCTGACATTTTCGTATATTACAACCGGTGCGTGCACGCATTTAGTCTGCTCAAGCCTTTAATAACATTATATACGAATTGCTCATACTAATCTGTGGTAGAGGTCTAATAGGACTCTTATGTTCAGTGACAGCACAGTCTGATAAGTACTAACAAAAAACAAAGTAAATAACTTTATTTTTATAATTGACGTGTTCATTAAATGTAAATTTAACTTCGTTTAATCATTGTATATCACGGGTTACGTTCTTGGGTCATGTGTTCCGTACTTATCTCCTACTTTTGCTTTATAATTACTTGCAAGTTCAGAATATTATCACATAGTATATTTGTTCTAGGTATTTCTTTGGAAATGCGTAGTTTGATGGTGGGGTGAGAATTAAAACGTCACAGTTTCCCTTTGTCCTAAATGAGCAATGATGCTGAGCATGAGGTCCTGAGTTCAATGCCCAGGTTGGGCAGTGTTATTGGGTTTTTCCATCAGGAATTTCTCAGTAGCAGCCCGGCGTTTGGATTTGTGTCCGGTTGATGGCAATAGGCTCGCCCCCTATTACATGGGACTTAAACATAACTGGCGAAATGTGGGTGTACTATAGGCACACCTCTGCCTAGTCCTAGTAGTAAATAGCCTAGTGGTGTGACCGTCACACTGCCAAGTCTGAGGCCTCGACTTCGAACCTAAGGCACACATCTCTGACTTTTCGGATTCATGTGCGTATTGTATAATTATCACTTGCTTCACAAACGGTGAAGGAAAACATCGTGAGGAAACCGGCATGCCTGAGAAATATTGCTCGACGGTATGTGAAGCCAAGTCAGAGGCCCATGGGCGGCTTTAAAACTCTGACACCAGTCGGTAGATTATGTAAAGAGATCAACGTGAAACTTAGGTGAAGTGAGCTGTCACTGTCACAAATCGACCGGCAGGATGCTAGGGATTAACACTATTGACAGCTCACTTCACGCTCACTTCACCTAAGTTTCACGGTGATATTTTTACAGAATCGACCGGCTGGTTAGTCACTAACCACACGAAAAGAAGAAGACCTCTGGCTAGCCCTTCGGGGGTTACTGGCGTAATGTTATGAGAGCAATAATGCTTAGCACGCACTGCGATGAAACGGATGTTTTGGAATAGTTGAAACCGCCACACCGCGTACCTACAGATCGAACAAGCATTGTAGGCTGATTTTGTAGTCAGATATCACCAAATGTCGATGAATCGACAAACAGACGTAATCTGTTCGATTTATTTGTGACTCCGGATTTTTTATTTGTCTGTCTGTGATGTCTTGTTTATAGATGACTTTTTTGTCGTAGTTGGTAAAACCCAGATATTATTGTTGGGTTTTACAACTGTTTTTTTTTTATGTTCGCATAACTAGACAAAATGGAGGGAACAACTGTGTTTTGTCATTTTAATTTTTGCGATTTCTTGATTGGTCATAATAGATGAGAGTTGTTCGATTGTGATCGATTTTCTGGTTTTTTGTCATTTTAATTCCACCTTGTATAAAACACATGTTCAGTAAAGGATATGTAATGACCAATACCTCGTTGGTTCCAGGTACAGTTTTTATTGGACAGCGGCGCTCGCGTGGACGAGCGAGCGCTGTGCGGCGCGACGGCGCTGCACTTCGCGGCCGAGTGCGGGCACGCGGCCGTCGTGTGCGCGCTCACGGACCACCAGGCTAAGATACTCTTTAATGAAAATGGTAGGTATATTTCATCCCATGTCACTTGGAGTCGGCGCAACACGTTTTCCTCTTCCATTCTCTCCTGTGCACCGTCACGCTGTCATTCGCTCCCGCCTCTTTCATATCATTCGTCACACCATCCATCTTTCTTTGGCCTTCCTCTCCCTCTCCAGAGGACTCCAAACGTACTGGCATGATCGTCTACCATTCATCCGTGAACACATCACATACAGGTTACCGTCCAAGCGAGCGTTGAGTGGAAGACTGCGTGTCACAGGGGACTAACTTTATGGTCAAAGAAAACTGATTAGTCCCCATAGTCTTGCCCCCTATGACATGAGACTGAAACACTTTTATCCAAGAAAGAAAATAAATCCAGATATTTTAAAAAAAATGGGGGGAGGCAAAGGTGTATTTCGTCGCCGTGCAGTGAAAACCTCGTGATTGCAATAAACGTTATTTTACAGGGAAGGTAATAACTGTCTGAAGAATAGCCGTCATTGACGTTGTCTGATGTTCTCGTTATCAACGTTATAAGGCACTAGAAGCATCTTAGAGCTGTTCACTGTCTGTATTTTGTTCTAAGCATGCATTACGAGGTTTTCTACACAACAGATAAATAAAAAGAAAAGCAATTAATTTTCCTTCACGAGGTTTTCACTGCACGGCGACGATTATATAAATACACCTTTGCCTCCCCCCATTTTGGGCATTCAGGCGTGGTTTTATGTGAAAATGATGTGTATCAAAAGGAAAGCCGTGTAGTAAATATCCATATTTTCCAGGTATGACGCCCTTACAATGCGCGGCTGAGCGAGCGCGAGCTTCCGTAGTCGAGATGTTGGCAGCGCGACCCGAAGTGACCCGAGCGTCGGCCATCGAAGCCTACGAACTGCTCGGAGCTTCCTTCGCGAATGACAAGGAGTACTACTGCCTCAGGGTGTGTGCTTTATGCTTGAGGGCCTGTTTTAGCCTGTAGTCTATCATAGGCTAGTTGACCGTTTTTGAGAAAGCGATTCATAATGTTCCTTGTGGCCTATTTCCCTCAAAATATGAAAATTTTACCAAAAAAACATTAACAATAACAAAACAAATTTTTACAACGCAAGTTAATGACAATTTTCAAATAGAGGTATTCTATTTTATCATAGTTTACAATGTTGCCCGCACACAAACTTCCTTAATTACTTCTGTTGGAATATTATAATATTCGGAAGTATTTACAATTTGAAAAAAATATCGTTGAAAGTAGTGGCATGTCGAGTTCTGTTGCTTTATATGCATACCAATGGCTTTATTTTTACAAAAAAAATATTAAATCATTTGTAAAATTAAATTGATTATTTGCCTTTTACCTCATTACTATTCTACAATACAAAATTCTTAGGGCATTGTTCTTACTGTAAACTAACCTATTATTATATACTTTAGGGTAAATTCTAAAAATATACTTATGAATTTAACTGTCGGATAACCAGAAACTTAGCTTTGAAACTGACCACTAAAATAATAAAGGTCGTAACCCACAGATGGCGTACCAGTATTTACACAGAGCGATGGCGATGCGGTATGATACTCGCTACGGGCTCATACTGAAGAAACCAGCCGACCCTATACCGGCGTACGATAACTGGAAAGAGAGTACTACGTTAGAGGTAAGATAACATAACATAACGCCTGTAATCCCCGAAGGGCTAGGCAGCGGTGCACATACAGGGTGTCAGGGACATCGACGCGAAGCCGGTTACCATGGATTCAGTACATGATTCTGAGCCCCCCTGGGTCGAAATTTTTCGTCGGTTATAAAAAAAAAAAACAGCTGCTCCATACATTTTGACCGCGTAGGTATTGCACTTTTCTATGAAACAGCAGATTTTTTTTTTAATAACCTTCGAAAATTTTCAACGCAGGGGGTTCAGAATCATGTACTGACCCCATGGTAACGCTTTTAATGTCCCTGAAACCCTATATAGTACACCCACATTTCGTCAGTTACGTTTAAGTCCCACGTAATAGGAGGCGAGCCTATTGCCATCAACCGGGCACAAATTCAGACTTCGGGCTGCTACTTAGAGATTCCAGTTAGAAAATACCCAATAACACTTTGATGGACCCGGGAACCCAGGACCTCATGCTCAGCAGTAGCGCTTGCAACCACTAGACGAACGAGACAGTAATTTATAATATGCGTAGATTAATAGATTTTTTTATTTCAGGATGTGGAACAACTAGTTGGCAACGCGCACGCTCTTCACATGGAAGGCCTGGCGGTGCGCGAGAGAGTGCTCGGGGCGCGCTGCCCAGACCTGCCGCACCCCATCGTGTTCCGAGGCGCCGTGTTCGCGGACGAGGCGCGCTTCGACCGCTGCCTCGCGCTGTGGAGGCACGCGCTCGCGCTGCGGCAACACAACGAGGTGACGTCACATTATGTTATACACTGCCGCACCCATCGTGTTCCGAGGCGCCGTGTTCGCGGACGAGGCGCGCTTCGACCGCTGCCTCGCGCTGTGGAGGCACGCGCTCGCGCTGCGGCAACACAACGAGGTGACGTCACATTATGTTATACACTGCCGCACCCATCGTGTTCCGAGGCGCCGTGTTCGCGGACGAGGCGCGCTTCGACCGCTGCCTCGCGCTGTGGAGGCACGCGCTCGCGCTGCGGCAACACAACGAGGTGACGTCACATTATGTTATACACTGCCGCACCCATCGTGTTCCGAGGCGCCGTGTTCGCGGACGAGGCGCGCTTCGACCGCTGCCTCGCGCTGTGGAGGCACGCGCTCGCGCTGCGGCAACACAACGAGGTGACGTCACATTATGTTATACACTGCCGCACCCATCGTGTTCCGAGGCGCCGTGTTCGCGGACGAGGCGCGCTTCGACCGCTGCCTCGCGCTGTGGAGGCACGCGCTCGCGCTGCGGCAACACAACGAGGTGACGTCACATTATGTTATACACTGCCGCACCCATCGTGTTCCGAGGCGCCGTGTTCGCGGACGAGGCGCGCTTCGACCGCTGCCTCGCGCTGTGGAGGCACGCGCTCGCGCTGCGGCAACACAACGAGGTGACGTCACATTATGTTATACACTGCCGCACCCATCGTGTTCCGAGGCGCCGTGTTCGCGGACGAGGCGCGCTTCGACCGCTGCCTCGCGCTGTGGAGGCACGCGCTCGCGCTGCGGCAACACAACGAGGTGACGTCACATTATGTTATACACTGCCGCACCCATCGTGTTCCGAGGCGCCGTGTTCGCGGACGAGGCGCGCTTCGACCGCTGCCTCGCGCTGTGGAGGCACGCGCTCGCGCTGCGGCAACACAACGAGGTGACGTCACATTATGTTATACACTGCCGCACCCATCGTGTTCCGAGGCGCCGTGTTCGCGGACGAGGCGCGCTTCGACCGCTGCCTCGCGCTGTGGAGGCACGCGCTCGCGCTGCGGCAACACAACGAGGTGACGTCACATTATGTTATACACTGCCGCACCCATCGTGTTCCGAGGCGCCGTGTTCGCGGACGAGGCGCGCTTCGACCGCTGCCTCGCGCTGTGGAGGCACGCGCTCGCGCTGCGGCAACACAACGAGGTGACGTCACATTATGTTATACACTGCCGCACCCATCGTGTTCCGAGGCGCCGTGTTCGCGGACGAGGCGCGCTTCGACCGCTGCCTCGCGCTGTGGAGGCACGCGCTCGCGCTGCGGCAACACAACGAGGTGACGTCACATTATGTTATACACTGCCGCACCCATCGTGTTCCGAGGCGCCGTGTTCGCGGACGAGGCGCGCTTCGACCGCTGCCTCGCGCTGTGGAGGCACGCGCTCGCGCTGCGGCAACACAACGAGGTGACGTCACATTATGTTATACACTGCCGCACCCATCGTGTTCCGAGGCGCCGTGTTGCGCGCATTCATTATATTATTGTTCAGTAATATCTTTATCAAATCAAAATGTGAATTATTTGAAGTTCCATTAAATATTTGATTTGTCTACTTCGAAAGTGTTAAACTATTAAAATCTAATATTATTATTTTTATTTTCAGGTTTCAGTAACAAAGGACCTGCTCAGATTTGCTCAAGTGTTCTCGCAAATGATACACATAGGAATTGAATTACCCCTCGCTCAGGTAAATATTATGTATTTAAATTTAACTTTATCATAATTCCATGGTACGGTCAGCAACGATATCAAAGAAATATGAACCTTATAGTCAATTTGTTAAAGTGCAAATGAAATCGCGCCGAAGAGCCGTTTGATCTGAATCATGTTTCCAGCAATACAAAAACATGTTGCTGCAACAATGTCGCGCAACGTTTTCCATCAATACAATGTACTTGAATACACAATCTTAGTTACATTTATTGCTACTGTATCAATTAACAACTTTAACAATATGCACTCAAAGTAAACTTTTAATTTAACTTTGATAATAAAAGGTTCATACGGTCAGTTGCATAGGAATTTGAACTTTGTCATTTACGTCATTGACTTTGTATTCCCAAAACATGGTATTTATCCGAAATTCTGAATTCAAAAATAATTTTCTAAAATACAATAGACGACGTATATTTACTAACTTAATCCGCGTAACTGTTCTTAATGAGTCATAAAGAACCCTGTAAGAAATCGACACGTGTTTCACCTCTCAACGAAGCATCCTTAGGAAGGCGATTGACTTGTTGCGAACTCGGACGCGACGTGTGGACACGTCAAGCGTCGAGCGCGGTGTGAGCCACTTCGCTTTTTTTTTTTTTTAGGTAGGCCATCTCGTAGCTGACCTCTGAGGTCATGACTACTTAACCGGTCAATCAAGCCACTTCGCCCGCCAACCCCACTTATATAGGATTACAGCCCCGCCCCGTTTAATTCGTTCAACAGTGTAACGTTCCCTGTATTATTTTTTGCAAAACTCGACAGTTTAGAAATTGCAAAAAATATCTATGTCTATTGTATTTTATAATGGATTTCCGCAAAGTCACGCCTGAATCAATTAACTAAATAATTTTTCTATTTACCCAGGTGTGTTTCGTGCTCGAAGCGTGTGCCAAAGAGCTCCGAAGAGGCAAGACGCGGCTGGAGAAACCGCAAGCGAACCATGACCCGGAATCCCTAGTAGTATGTAGCTACTCTGTAAGAATTGTCACGTTGCTTCTCATGTCACATGTCGGTGGAGGAATATTGCGCCACAAGGTTATTTTAGCGGAACTAACGCCGCCATCTTGTTTTTTGAATACATTTGAAGTGACATTCACAAAACAATTGCACAAATACAACGCCGGTGTCGAAGTCATTTGAGCAGACTCAAAATATCATTGTAGCAGTGTACGTACGGTTGACTTACGAACACCTTAGGCATACTTAGAACCTTCTCATATTATAGGTGCGACGCAAATGGCGATGGAATTTCTGCTATCGACTTGGAAAGTTCTAGCACCCCTTGATCAATTGATAAACCTGGATTGATACTTCACTCTCAATCCATAATAATGGTTATTTGTTACGTGTGTAGCGAGTATAGCCTGTTTTAGTACGAAAATAAAGAGATGGAGTTATAAAGGACGTACAGCGTAATCCTTTTTTCGTCTTGGCAATAGTATACAGGAAAGTTTTATAAAAATGTGGCTGTTATTTCAGTACCGTATACCTAATGTGGTCTCTGACGCCTTCCACATGAACGCGAATTTGCGGGCAGAAGCTAGTTCTACAAATAAATTGTTATTAGTCTTAGCCTAGTTAGGTTCTTACATCAAAAATACGTTAAAAAGGGTTTTCGGCAGGGTTTTTTAAATTACATGTCTCGAAACGTAGAAAAGAGAAAAGTCATAGTAAAAATAAATTCTTTAAATATCTCAAAAAAGATCTACTTAAGCGTTTTAAAGTCTATGCCAGACAGAGACAGCACTACTGCGATTGGACGTCACAACAGGAATAAGGAACACCTTAGTAACTTAGCGCCATTCAGTACAATGACCGTTTTGCATGACAACGATAGAAGATTTTTTTCCAAAGCGTACAATTTCCCCATAATTCCACCGATTTTTTTTTTTTGCCAAAATCGTTTTCTTTCTGTAACATCTTTAAAATAAGTATTCATTCATTGTATATTTTTGATAGAAGTCAAATATAAAAATGAACTAAAAACTCAATTAAATCTTGTGTATATCAAAGGTACTATAAATTGATGGTTGGGTAATATTTTTAATAATTTTTCTTTATGTACACTTCAAAGTCACAAAGATCTGTGTAGCCCTGGCTGTTGTACTAGGAGTTCCTGTATCACAAAAGCCAGCCTAAAAGTGTATGATCCAGTGCAATAAACAAAATCAGAAAAATATATGATATTCTTTAGGATATTATATGCTAGTTAGATAATGTGTTGAAAACATGATACAACTAATTTGATATGATAGAAAAAAATCACGAAGATGTCTCAAAAAATATATTTTATTGATTCAAAACCAATTCAAAATTCAAAAGTCATTTATTCAAACTGGGCTGAGAATCAGCACTTTTCGAACGTCAAAATTACATAAGACAGTCCCCCAAAACGCCCACCCTTTACTACTTCCTAGTGCGTTAGCTGGGAAGAAGAAGTGGCGCAACAAACTCCCCAGCAGCACAGCTGTCTGTTCAGTTAGAAAGAAAGAAATACGAAGACAATCAATATACATGCAATCATTCAGTCGTTTTGTCAGATAATTGCTTCATATTTTGGCAATATATTACCAACGTTGTGTCATCACGCTTCTCTTTCTTGTCTATGCAGTCCGACAGTGACCGCGCTTTAGCTGTCCTCAGCCTCTCAAGTCATCGGTCGGGCAGTATATTCACTCACAATCCACAATCATGGCTATCTGTTCCGTGTAACGTAGCGAGTAGTGACGCGTAGAGTTTGGTGCGCACGTTCATGTTGCAGGACGAGTACGAGGGAAATGTAAGGACGGCGCTGTACCTCGTCGCCGTGGCCGCGCGCCTGCTCGAGAATGCGGGGAATAGTGAGGTAACTAAAGTACTCTGTTGTACGCAGAGAGCCATCAATGTTCTTCGAGTTCAATACAATAATGCATTCAGGATGCTGTTGGGGCTGCCACGCTTCTGCAGTGCATCGGGAATGTTTGCTGATGCGCACACTGATGGTTTTGCAGCGATCGTGCCGCATCGCTGCTGCAGAGGGTCCGGGGCAGCTCGAACAGTCTCCTGAATGTCATTGCGGGAAAATTTAATTGCCCGCTCGTCGATTTTTTGTCCAACCTGCATGTTTACTAACATAATTATTAAGATCAATGTTTACTAACAAATTATGGAAATATTATTCTGAAATAAAATTATTATTATAAAGGGATGACGACAAAAAAAAAATGTCCGTCTGGTAGATTATTAAAAATATTGCACACGTATTTTTTACTTTATATACATTGAGTTAAAATGTGGCATGACGTCACGAGTATGTAGATTTTATACTTACTTGTGACTTAGAGACCCGCACTCCACAACTTAAATGCGTTTTATCTAAGTCATTTTTTATTAATATGAAAAGCATAAAATACGTGTCTAATATTTTTTTTATTATCTGACTGACGGACTAAATATAATTGCCTTTTTTTTTATCCAGGCATCATCCCTATTATCTATGTATTTGATTGAAGTCCATGAATTAAATGAAAGGAAAACTATAAAATCTTAACTTATTTTAATTGATCGAATAAAAATGGTAAATTAGCGAGTTAGTGCTCGAAATGAGTTTAACCCGTTACGCGATTGGTAGCACTGAATTTTGCAGTCTTAGTTTCAATACTAATTCAAAATGGCGACTGACTCAACAATACTACCAATCACATGACTGCAAAATTCAGTGCTCTGCCTACTCTTATGGTATTATGGGCGTGAGTATAAGTATGTATGTATTAATATTGTCGGGTATACCCAAATCCAAGATACCTTAAAAAAAAAACATCGATTGTGAAAAACAAATAGCAATATCACACATTTAGCTATCGAATATTATATTGAAATATTTACAGAATGATATCATCACGACACACACTACTAAAATCACTCGAATCATCTCAAAAATTCAGAGCTACACCTTTTTTTTTGAGCTCCTGTAAATTTATTCACAGGAAACGACAAGTTTAGTTCGGCGAGCGATCTTCAGTCTTCGGAACGTGCGTTTACGCAGTGGACAGACACTGCTACACCTTGCGGCAGACAGACGGACGCCCGTCGACGACTTCCATACCAGTGATGTGTGCCAGTGAGTCACACCTATATAGATGAAATATCAGTTTAAAAAAAAAAGTGGTTGTCGATAACTAAAAACGATAAAACAAACAAAAAAAACTCCAAGTAACTACACTATACTACCCGCGGGTTTTGACTCCAAGAAAATGTTTTTTATAGTATTTCAATAACGATACCATCAGGTCTGCGGAGTTTTGCTACCTAATTGGATTTGACCCTCTATAGCAATTGCGAAAGCTAATGTATCGCTGTCCAGACAATCTTTGCTCAGTAACTAATCTGCGTTCGCAATTTATTTGCGAAATATGTAAACAAACACGAATTTAGGGAAAAAAAACTGTAATGCCTACACATGAGGTTCAGTTTGCGCAACAACTTAATTTTTTTTTAATGACTTTTTTCAACAGTGCTAGTCAGTCTAAAATGAACTTTAATTATACTACCATAAAGTTGATGTTTGTGATATCAATTGGAAACAAGGTTATAAATAGACTTACTATTTTTTTTTGGGTGGCAAATTATCAAATATCTTCTCCCGCTCTGGGCGGACCGGGAGGGCGTGTCAGACTCTTACTAAATATAACCCACCCGTGTTCCTTCAGTTGCCTGTACGTTGCCAGGGGCCACGACCTTAAGTCATCATCTTATTATTGCAAATATATTGCCAGCTAAAGATGTTTTTAACAGTCGTAATTTATAACCATTACAGAATACGGGGAATCAGGTCTCGTAATCAGGTCAGCCGAGCAACCTTCCTCCACCAAATGAAAAAAAAAGAACTTTCAAAATCGGTCCATAATATTGTCGAAAATACCGAGAGACATACATAAAAAAAAACATACGGACGAACACAGAATCTCCTCCCTTTTGGAAGTCGGTTAAAAATAATAAAGTCCGTTATCAAGCACAATAAATTTTCTTCTGACATTTGGTTCTAGTATAGTATTTGATACTGTATTAATTATGTATGTGTGTTATTGAAATTCTTTGAATAATTATTTTTATCACATAAGCATTTTGGTTAAATTGCATACACATAATGTATTTTTGTATAAATAAATCAGTATTATAGCTTTTGCTTTTGATGATCCTTTCATCATAAAATCTGTTGTGGCCAGGTTCCCGTGCAGCAGAACGACGCGGTTGCTGCTCGAGTGTGGCGCGGAAGTCGACGCGTCGGACGACTCCAGACGGACCGCTCTGCACGTCGCACTCATATCATACCAACTTATACCTGGTCAGTAGTCATTTAACACATAAATTGTCATGTCAGCAGGTACTGAATTACCCAAAAATTAAGGTACCTTTAAATTTCGGTATGACGTCATACCGTTAAATAAGGGTTACCAAAATATTTCGGTACCGTTCTTTTTTTCAGTAGCGGAATTTTGAGGTTGGAAATGCATACCGGTATATTTCGGTAGAAATATCGGTACCTTTATAAATGTATCGGTACCAGACCTTAACCTTTATAAATGTATCGGTACCAGACCTTAACCTTTATAAATGTATCGGTAGCAGTACCTAAACCTTCATAAATAAACAAGTTCTAACGTGTTCGACCCCCCGCACACCCGCGCCGCGCCGTCTCACATGTTTTTCGGTACCGAAATCGTGTAAAGGTTAATAACGGTTTAGCCCAACCTTTTTTTAAAAAGGTATCTGTATAGATCAACCCTTATTTTAAACCGGTACCGGTATATTTTTGAGGTATCTTAACCTTTAACCGTAACCGCTTTCAGTCCCTGATTTAAAGTCGGTTATTTAAATAAAAATCAAATCTCTTTCATATAAAAGTGCAACCTAACCTACAGGGTCAAATGTATGAGACAACAGATTTTTTTTTAATAATCTGCGAATCTGCTGGGGGGCTAGAATCATGTACTGAATTCATGGTTACAGTTTGCGTGTTGATGTCCCTGACACCCTGTATAATATGATAGAATTTACGTCCATTTCAATCGATCACTGAACTTTGCTTTTCCTTGTTCAAAGCCACGTTTTTAATATAGATTCTTGGTGGTCTTACAACGGCAATGAACTATTTCATGTTTATGTCGAAGTCGAAAGACGAAGCCAGTTTATTGTGACCTAACATAAGTCTGTGTGGCGTCACATCTACTACGTCACATGCGAACTACGTATCGGAAACGCTGACATCACCAAAATTCTGCATCCCGCAAGTAGGGTTATCCGCTTCGTTCAGCCCATCAGACAAAACCCGTCTAGTCAAAGGATCCTCCCTTTTCTATGGAGGATAAAGAAGTTTACCTCCTCCTCCTCCTCATATCTCTATAATTATATTCTTGCCACTGCAATAACTTTTTTATGTTAATGCTGAAGTCGAAAGAAGAAACCAGTTTACTGACAGTAGGCTGTTTACAGACGAACGGGAACAGTGGAGCGAGTCTCTATGCGCTGTGGTCTGTGAGTTGATCGTGAGCGGCGCGCATGTGGATGCTATGGATGCGGATGGCATCACGCCCCTAGTCGCATCTATTGGTGGTGAGTTTAAATTTTATTTCCTTTTTTTTTGTAATCTGCGTTCGAAATTTAGTTTCCAAAAATGTAAACAAATTTTAATTTATATTATATTATATGTTTTAATTAAGTACATAAAGTCCACTTTGTGCTATAACTTCAAAAATGTTTAGTAATTCTAAAATCAACTCAATTAACACGGCAATAGATATGATATTTGTTTTTATGGAAATAACATCAATTGGAAATAAGGATATGAATAAGCCTTATTTAGTCTGTTAATATATCCTTCTAGGGTAGACTTCTTAACTCGTCGATTTTTTTCGCGCATTGGATTTTCGACGCACTGCTTACCGCCGAGAGTTGAAAATCCATTTTTTTTTTATGCCCAGCTATCTAATTACGCAACACATTTTCGTTGACAATTCCGACTAATCTGTTTCAATTTGACAGGTCAACAACATTCATTGTGTTATTTACGTTGTTGAGCAGATTTTTTTTTCGGACGTACGAAGCAATGGATTAGCAATCTGTTTCAAAACGATTCAGATTCTGATTGATCGTGTATTACGTAATTTAGGGTACTGGTGTGCTTTCTGTTGGATTCTCAATGCTCGGCTCAACACCAAGAGTTGAAAATCCGGTGTGCTAAAAAAAAAATGTTCGCGTTAAGAAGTCGCTGGGCTAAGTATGTGTTGTACCGCCAGGCCCCGCGGAAGGCGTGGTGCGCGGCGCGCTGCGGCCGCGCCTGTCGTGCCTGGCGGCGGGCGCGCTGGCGGGCGCGGGCGCGCGCTACCGGCCCGAGCACGTGCCGCGCGACCTGCACGCCTTCCTCACCATGCACGGCGTGCGCGCCATGCACTAGCGCTGACCTTCCTGCGAGATCTCATTCATCTAGCCGGCGACACTTCGCAGACGTGACGCGTATGGATATGCACACACGACAAAACAAAAACTTATTTTCCAATCTTCTATACTTCGGAGTCTACTTGCGTTCTTTGACCCCAAAAAAATCATTAAACCACTGTTTTGTTTTATCATATTTATATAACGATACCCATCGCGTCTGCGTGAGTTTGGCTAACTAATTTAATTTGACCTAGTATACCTTCGATACTGCAAGTCTGATCAACACACTCATGTTAAGGCGAAAGCGTCAAGGTAGCCCGCGTATCAAATGTTTAATTATAGAATTATAATCATAAAAATGAACAATACAACTCTCCAAGTTCATGTTATCCCATTGAATTATGCTAACTTATGGAGGTGTATTGCTGATTGTAATGATTATAATTATGTAAAGCCATATTTGTTACGGTCGCGAATTATATTTTAATCAGCATACAACCTGACACTGACGTGCAAAATGGAAAAACTCAGGAAAATTTGAATCTCGCGGGCTACCTTAGCGCATGGCCCTTAATAAATCAGCGGATTTTCACACTTGTGCACCAATTGCTCCGCACATCCACCTCTGCTCAAAAGGATACGGTACGCGCATAATATCTGCAGGTGGGCACACATATGTGAAACGTAACATGAAATGTAACTTACCTTGAAAATATACAATGTGAAATTTAATTCGTTTGCAACCTCTTAAGAGGTCATTGTACTCATCATTATGAACAACTTTCACTATGGGGTCAACCCTGAAATCTCTAAAAAAAAATCTGTTGTTCCATACATTTATGTTCGCATAGCTCGTTATAATGTAAGGGATTATTTTTTCTGATCGTCTTGCTGATGAAAGTTGTTCGTAATGATGAGTACAATAACTTCTTAAGAGGTTGCAAACGAATTAAGTTTCACATTGTATGTAATGCAACATGAAATTTAACACGCGTTGCAAAATAATCGCCTAATTGTTTTGTTACATTACATATATTTTGGCGGCATGCTCGCTTCAAGGTATGTTACATTTCATGTTACATTTCACATATGAGTGCCTACTATTTAATTGCCGCCGAGGACATACGTACCATCAAAGAAGTTCATATCTAACCAGTTTCAAAACAAAATCCCGTGAACACGATGATCACATCTGTTGGTGCTATAGCCGCCGAGCGCTGCAAGCAAGAATAGTCCTTACGGTGGTTAGATATGAACTTTTTCAATGGTACGTGATACAAGTCTTATTACATTTTGATTGAATACAACAACAGCTTTGTATTAAACAAGTTAGCTCTTTAACTACAGATGAAATTGATTAGGCTTCCAGTATACGGGTAAGACTCATGCAGAACAAGTTTTAGGACGTCGATATACAACGAAGATACTGAAAAGTCCACTCTTTACACAATACTTTTATTCCCACCACGGCTTCATATAAAATGATCCTAGAACTTAATCTGTGTGTAACGGCCAAAAGACTTCACAACTCCGCATGCATGTGCGTTGATGACGTCACACCCACAACAACATGAACAACTCTTCTCTATAACCCGTCGTGAAGTCGCTTAGGGCGAGCGCAGACCTGGCGAAGCGCCGTTTTCTCTTCCAAACAAATACCAACTTTGAAGTAATTGACTTTAAAAAAGTTTTCATTCGTTCGAGAGCCCATCAAAGCGGACACAGGTGCGCGTCTCATGTTATCAATTTTCGACTTGATTTTTTTTTGGCAGTGAATACCACGCTTCGCTGCGCTTCGGCCAGGTCTACGCCCTTACTCGGGTCTCAGGTTCGGTTCTAGTACTGATGACAGTTGTTTAATTTACTCACTATCGCCGGACATGCACGCCGGTATGAAACTATCATAATATCTATGTTGAGCGTGCTCCTATTATATCGTATTGTATTTTGTAGACCCAGTAATACAACCGATATTACTACTACATACTTGGTTTATTACATGAACAGCTAAAATAAAAATAAAATGTAGCTGTTTCATTTTTTTTTATGTACTTATGCTAAATGCCAAATATAAAACAATTAAAACTAGGATTTTCCATCTGTAAATACTATCTTCCAAAAATATAAGCTACATTATTTCTTTCTAGAAACTCGGCCAAAATATAATGTTAGCATGATATCATAGAAAGATTTGTTAGATATGATGAACGAAACTAATCTAGAAATTCTATACTTCAAGCTTGGTTAGAAACTGAACAGCAAAGTTTATTGTTTTTGTTCAACTATCATACTAAATATCGTCGCCTTAGAGTGAAAAACTCGGGAATGCAACTTTGACTTTTTATTTTATTACATTTTTGGCAACAACCTCGCAATACACGCAGTTTTGTGGCGGCATCTATATCGCCACATGCGACCTACGCATCATACTGACGTCACGCAAAATCCTGCATCGTCTAAGCAGATTTTACCGCGCGATCAACATTATAATATAAATTCTCAGTTGCTCACCAGTTTTTTTGCATATAAGAGGTTTTCACTCTAAGACAACGATATTACTATCCTATAAAATATACGCTTCCATTTAGCCTGAGCAATAAAATGAAACTCAATATATATATATATATTAAAAGTATGTAGTTCAAAAGGACACACACAGGGCTTTAAAGTGTTCAGACGATATTGTCCAAAGCGTGGCTCAAACTCTAGAATAGTGAAGAAACGATTAAATGAAATAAAATCGATTAAAATAATCGACTAATAATGATCCGTCATTATAATCGAATCGTAGGGGACGACGTATTGTGATAATAAAATAGAATATTAGCTTTAAGAATAGAACGAACATTGCTAGTAAATGCCTTGTTGAGGCAGAGTATATTGGCATGTTACCTTGTCTATAATGTTAGAGAGAGACAGATATAGAAACGACGCGTTTATTTACAGACTTTGTATATAGTTATTTTGTTAATATGAACGCACAAAATCGATATAAATTGACGAGAGAAGTTTTCTTTGTAAATAGTTTTGACTGACCGTTTACGTAATGCTGAGTTATCCAATCGGCTAAATTCACAGAAATAGGCGGTAAAGTTCCTTCTATAATTATTTTTAATTTTTCTTTGTAAATACAATTAGTTTCGAAGAATTTTCTTTTTATAAAAACCAAATTTATCGCGAAATACTTTTTAAAATATTTATTAAAATTTCTTTACTGTTGTTTTCGCCATTAACAATTATTTTTTTACTTCATAACCCGCTGAATTAACCACCACTGAATATCAAAGATTGCTTTAAAAAGTTAAAGGCAAAGCCATTATTAATTTTAACGAATAAAGTTAAAAACAACCGGTCAACGTGATTGGTGTATTAACGCCTTCGTATCGCACAAATTATCACTTAGTATATTGGCCTACAGGACAATTCGTTAGACTTGTAATGCTCCTTAATGTACGGAAAGTAGTTTGACGGTATAGGTCATAATATAGTGGTTGATTTAAAAGTAAATTCTAGTCAAAATATACTTGTTAGTATTTCTGTAACATTCTATGGGATAGAAAACTATACTCATCGCAACGTTCGTAGCAGTCGCGGTCATAAAACGAGAGAGCAAGACGATACGTACTAAATTATCACTGTCCCACTCGCACACTTTGAAGATCGC